>OY101442.1:123651954-125009454 GCA_956483585.1 Gymnocheta viridis
TATATATATATATATATATATATATATATATATATATAATATACATATTATGTATAATCTGGGATCTTTCCATATTCTGTTAAGGTATTTATTTTGAAAAATCCTCTGAGTAGAAATACGTATTCGAATGCGTTTTTCACGTCGTACAAGCTGGTACAAAATTAAACATTAAATTTGATTTTTGAATAACTTTTTTTCTTACTAAATAAAAAATGTTTTTGAGTGATGGAAACCTTTATTTGGACCTTAACAATTTTTTCTTTTAAATTGGGAAAGATGATATCCGCCAAGTGGCTGCCGTCATTGTTAATACAGATTTGTGCCCCTTTTATCGCATTTTCCATTTACCGCAAGATTTCCGGTGAAAACTGTTCACATTCGTGTCGAATATTCTGCTTAAGAGCTGTAATTGTCTGGGGTCTTGTTGGCATAAACTCGCAGCTTCAAATAGCCCAAAGAAACAAATCTGGGATAATTAAATCTCGCGATCTTGCTGGTCATATCAAATTGGCAAAACCTGTTATTATGTGAACAGGAAACGCTTCGGTGCAATTATTTCACGCTCTTGCGGAGTATAGTGCTCTATTGCTTGTCTTAATTAGTACAAAATCTAAGCCCCTTTTTCTATCTCTGATATGAAACATGAAAATTAATACCTACCTACATAATATTGCTAAATAAATAATAATAATAACTAGATTACGCCTAGTGGTGGAAATTCGAACACCAGTTTTAGTTGCATTCATTTAAAGGGAAAAAACTACCTAATTACTTACTTATTCCCTTCTCCATGGAAAAAACAATAAACGAAATAAAATTGCATACAAAAACGTACATTTATAAAAAAATCTTATTACTTATATATATAGTATGTATGCATGTACTCTTAACCACTCTCATTGCTTTGCATATGTTTTTACTTGAACCAATACTTACATAAGTGAATGCTTGTACGTGTGTATTTTTATCATTTGTAGTGGTGTCAACTTTATTAACCTTTTATTCCTTTAATACTAAACCGATTTAAATAATATATAGTCGGGTCACTAAAGCTCAACATTGTTTACCATTTGGTAAAAGAATGAAGAAAATCGGTTGGCAAACAAAGGAGAAAAAGGGATCTAAAAATTTGTCTTGCCTATTTATATTATAGATATAATATGCTGCATACGCGCTCATTTTTGCATTTTGTATTTTATTCTTCATCAAAATAATCAGCACTGATTCGTATGGTGCGACACATGATAAAAATCAGAAAGACAACAATAACCGAATGATTGGAATGATTAATGAATGAATGTGTTTGAACAAGTTTGGTTGTTTGAACAAAAAATGTTGATGATGAATATTTTTGTAATCAGATGTTGTCGTTCTCCGGTATAAACACAAACAGGGGTTTCTACAAACCAAACAATCGACTTGTCTAGAAATTTTTTATAGAATTCTCTCAAAAAAAACTGGGGCAAATTATGGCATTCGATATCGAACGAAATTTTCATACAAATTCAAAAAATTTTGTATGTGATTTCGTTCGATATCGATTGCCGTAACTTGGCCTCTGAGTGTTTTTTATATAGTACTAGTGCTTTATTTCTTAAGATTTGTTATAATTTAAATTACAATAGATAATAAAAATAAATAAATAAAATATAGTAAATGTGCTAGACGAGTCGACCAACTGGATTGTGAAAATGCCGCTGTTAAATCTGAGTCTTGACTAAAGAGATGGATACAATTTTTTTTGCAACTTTCGATCAAAAAGTAATGTGTTATAAAATTTGACAACAGTAATAAGGCAGATTAATTAATTTTTTTTATAATAGTTTAATAGCAGTTGAGGTTGAAAGAGAAAAATCAGCAAACTCAATGCCATGTACATGAAATTCCCCACATACGATTATGTACATGTTAATACAATAAATATATTGTTGAATTGAGAAAATACATTCATAAGTACGCACTACATACAAACTTGTATGGCACAATCTGCACTTATTGTATGTACACATTTTTCTCAACAAAAAATTAAATAAAATGCTGATACAATTGAAAATATATTTTGTTAAGTGTGTGATTAGAATAAATTATAGGATTATTATTCTAATAAAATGCTACTTAAACAAAATTTGTATCTCTATGCATGAGAATAAATGCACCTACATACGATTAGTATATAAACAATTATAATGGATACTGTGCTAAGTACACACGAGGCAATCGTTTAGGGAACAAAATTATGTTGTTGTTGCAGATGTGGTATGTAATATTCATAAATAGAAAAATTTGTTTTTTGTCGTCTCGTTTGTTAAAAATAAATGAGTTAAGAAGATGTTGCTGCTGTTCGTCTGAAGGATCCCTTTTCCACATGCAACGTTTACTTTGCAAAGGTTTGTGTTTGATAGTGAAAAGGGACAGAAGCAGGGTTATCGTTCACCAGACTAAAGTCGCAATTTTAACCTTTTTTAGCGGTCTGCGACTTTTTGTGAGACTTTTTTTATCACCGACTTTTGCGACGTTTTTTTAATTTTGTTGCATCATTTTACCCTTTTTTGTTTCTCACAAAAAACATTTAATTTACATTAAATTTATAAAAAAACGCCGTAAAATATAAAAGCAAATTTCAGATTATTGTTCATTTTATCACTTTTTTGCATTCTTGTCATGTACACAATGTATTCAAGAAATTGTTTACAGGTAAATGTTTCAAAGAACAGTTTTAGAAAAAAAGCTTTTTAAAGTAAGAAATTGTGGGTTTTGAAGTGCTTATTTTACAAAATTTGTCGTAAAACATGAACATTCTTTAAAATAAGATTTCTTGTTAAAACGAAAAGAAAGTCTGAAAACGAAAAAAAATGAAGGTAAAAAAACGTGCTTAGAGGCAGAAGAGACCACGGAGTCTGAGAGGGATAACGTAAACAACACTGCAGGTCCTTTTATTTTCTCAAACGAATTTTTTTTGCGACTTTACTTTTTTAAAACGACCTTTTGTGCGACTTTTAAAAAAATCCCAACGGTAGCTCTGCATAGAAGAATGGGGCTGAGCACACACTTTGTTGCTTTCTTCTTCGTTCGTCGGTTACACATTTATTTATTTATTTATTTGAAAAATTAGTCAATGGATATAATCCTTACAGACTAATAACAAGGTACAAAAATAATATTAAACTACATAATTTATAAAAATTTATAAGTTATGAATTAAGAAAAACAATGATTTTATGCTTTATAATATTAGAATTCAAAGAAAAATCAACAAGTTCTGACAAATAATTATATTGACGACATAATCTCGTCAAAGGATCAGCCATAGCATAATTAGACCTACAAAACTTAATAACAAGAGGATTATAATGGCGAGTACTACGGCAAGGAATATTAAATTTAACAGAATTTAAAAGAAATTCAGAGCAAATGTTACAATTGATAAGGTTTATCATAAAAGAAACATTTAACATTGTACGACGACTTTTGAGAGTAGGAAGGTTTATTAATGCTAATCTACTAGTATATGAAGGCAAATTTGTTGAAGAACTCCATCCAAGGCCACGTAAGCAGAACAACAAGAATTGTTTTTGCACAGATTCAATACGAATATTATGAATGTTGTAGTATGGATCCCATATGATTGATCCGTATTCTAAGATAGGTCTAACTAGAGACAAATACAGCAGCTTCGTAATGTAAGGGTCAGAAAACTCTTTAGACCAACGCTTTATAAAGGCAAGAACACCTCTAGCTTTATTTACAGCCAAAGTAATATGAGAAACAAAATTTAATTTAGTAAAAAGCAAAATTCCAAGGTCAAGAAATGAATCAACCAAATCCAACTGATGACCTCCCAAGGAATAGTTAACAGCAATAAGATTACTTCTTGAAAAACGCATGCATTTACATTTTTTTTTTTAAATTTAGCTCCATCATGTTGTGTTTGCACTATTCAAAAAAGTTATTAAGTTCACTTTGAAGATAAACGTGATCAATAAAATGATTAAACGAATATAAAATTTTAACATCGTCCGCGTACATCAGTATATTTGCGAAGTTGATAACGTTCGGAAGATCGTTTATAAACAGCGAAAACAGAATCGGACCAAGATGACTGCCTTGGGGAACACCAGATTAGACGTATATGTACTTAGTAGAAGAAATGTTGTGAAATCGAATGGTTTGCATTCTGCCCATTAAATATGATCTTAACCAGCTTAAACTGCTACGAGTTAGACCCAATATATCCAATTTAATAAGAAGAAGTTTATGGTTAACTTTATCAAAAGCTTTACTAAAGTCAGTATAAATAGCGTCAGTTTGTTTCTTTAGTGTAAATGCGTGATTGACTAAAGTTGTTAAATGAAGAACATTAGTCGCCGTTGAGCAACCTTTTCTGAAACCATGTTGGTAAGGTGACATTAATGAAGCGGTGTGATGACATGGGAAGTCATCAAATAGTTTTTCAAACAATTTCGGAATAGCACTTAATTTAGCGATACCTCTATAATTCGAAATATCGGACTTGTATTTGGTTGCATGTATGTGTGTGGTTTGCATAATCATTCAACAAAAGAACACAAACTTATCAAAGCAAATTTTGCGTGTACAGAAGTATAAGAAAGTTTCAAAAAAAATTTAAAAGACTTTGTCAAAGCAAACTTTGCGTGAGGAAAAGGCGTCTAATGAACAAGCAAAATAAGTTGCTTCAATATACATATGTATGACTTCAATTGCTGGCTGTCTTGTGTGTGTGTGTACTCAATGTTATGACCCATAAATATATTCTCATTATATATTATATTTACTTACCTTTGATGGTCGATCTATTTGTCCAAGAAAAAATGTTAACAGCGATATGATAATGAAATTCACGCCTCCAGCAAAGTCCGTTAATTTATCCATTTGAAGTATTGAATTGATAAGAAAGAAAAATATTTGCATGCTGACCGTGACAATGGCACTGATGGCATAATGATCATAATCCAGTATATTAATAGCCATTGTTGTTGTATTTGTTTTGGATATTTTTTGAATTTTTTTTGAAAATAATATCAATTATAATGATATTAATTTCGATGCGGATATAAATTAAGTCCGCTGGCAAAAAATGTCGTCGACGGCAAATATTGTTTATCACGTACAAGTGGTGGGTTGCAGGTCCCAGATCCCAGATCTTTCGGTATCCGTGAGTGAATATACATACATATGTAAGTACAATATATGAGTATTAAGAATTTGTTTTCGCTATTTCTATGGCAAATCTATTTTTTTCTTAAATTTCTTTATTTAAATTAGAGGCAGTTATATAAAATTATTATTAATATTACATATGTCCAACATATACATATGTACATACGAGTATTATGCTGGCTGAAAGTCGTACTTAGTTGTTGTTATTAACTAAATATTTATGTATATTCAAATAGTTAGAAGAGTGGCCTTTGATTTGTAGTTGCTTATTAGAGAGTGGACGAAAGACGTAGAGCAACAAATATTGACTGGTATCAAGCTTTCGCCGGGATTTTATAAAACTTTAAATAAAATTGAGCAATTAATTGTATTGCAACTTCTTTGGGTAACATTATAAAATGTTTTTGTCCTTTTTGTTTATTTGTTGTTGTTTCTATTATTTTTGCCTTTCCGTTTGGAAAATGTTCCGCTACTCCAAATGTGTCTAAAAAATATAGAAAAGTTAAGTAAAAATAAATATAAAATTAGTTATTTGAATTTGGTAAATTTTATTTTCATTCAGTGTTTTATATAAACTAAATATATAATACGCTAAAGTAAGTTTGTGCGTTTGCAAGTTTTTATGTAGGAAGTAATCGTCCGAGCCATTCATGAGATAAAACCAGAAACCGGCAATGAAATCGTGGAAAATTGGATTGGGATATGAGTGAAATCGTGTTCTATAATTAATGACAACATGTGTTATATCCAGGTCTGGGCAGTATTTGAAATACATGTATTTGAAATACGTATTTAAAATACAAATACAAAATACATGACATGCAAGTATTTTGTATTTTAAATACATACAATAAATAGAAGTAGTTTGTATTTTGTATTTTAAATACATACATACACGATGTGAAAGTTAAGAATCCAAAATCTTGCAATTTATACTCTGTAGGAAAATTACAAAAAACTTAAAATGACACCTGGAAATATCAGAAGTAGAAGCACCAGTAAAGAAGACGATGATTTTGTTGTTTTCGTAGATAGGGATGATGGTGAATCTAGGACATAAAATTTGGAGTTGGAATTTGTCAGTTTCCTCATTGATAAGATCAAAAATATTATCATAAAAATGGTGTATTTTGTATTTTAAATACAGCAAACCATGTATTTTGCCCAACTATGATTAATATCTAATAAAGTCATAAAGCAGCAATAGTATACTTTTTCCCCATCTCAAATTATTGACTTGAATTAAAAACAGATCAAAAGATAAAAGAAATGTACATATCAACAAAATTTATTTTGAAGTACAAAAGAATGTCCAAAAATGTAAACGCAACTTTCTTTTAAATCCATTTTCTATCCCATGTCTGATTGTTTGCATTTGATTTCGCCTGCAAAAGAATACAAACACCCGATATTACATAAGAGTTTCAATTACAAAATTAAAATGCCCCTTAATAAAATAATACATACGAGTACACGTAAAACGTGAATATTTTCAAGAGCATTTCTAATAATTTCTTTTTATCTTTGCATCTATAAAAGTACCAGTGTACGAGCACGTGTATTTTGCTATAATGAATACTTTTAACAAAACCATTTCTACTTTTTAGAATTTTATCCTTGATTTAATTAGACACTTTGATCCTTCATCCATACAAATGTTTTGAAACACGTTTCCACATGGGCGACTTTGACTTTTAGTCTTGTGTTCTTGTTTTTCACCGTTGTTCTCAGTTGTAGCCTCCGCTCTTTCGTTCTTTTGTTCGGTATTCGCTGCATGTTTAGAATATAAACATGAAAATTCACTTTCACTTCATAAAACTGTAAAAGCACATGCAGGCATCCGCAGATGTAATCGCGGTTGTTCATATGAGTGTGTTTAAGTTTATGTATTTTACAGACTGCAAACAATATAACTGATATTTAAATCATATTGGACATGTGTTGGTAGGAGATAACGCGTGTATGTATACACACACATACATATGAACATGCAGATGTATTTTCTTGCGAATACATCCATACATATGTTTGTATATGTAAACAGTTGTTGCAGTTACGTACGTATGTACGTATGCATACACAATCATGCATATACATGCATACATATGTATTCTTGTACAATATTAATGTTTGCTTTTACATGATAATATTATTGTTCGATATGATGGCTTGATGACCAACCTACTAATTCATTTGATTGCTTGTTTGTAAAACAAACAAAACGAAAGCATCATAAGGTTTATATACATACATACATACATACATGCATACATACATACATACATACATACATACATACATACATACATACATACATACATACATACATACATACATACATACATACATACATACATACATACATACATACATACATACATACATATGTACATGTACGTTCATGCATATATGTACATACATGCATATGTACTTATTTAAAATATCTACATACAATATGTATACGAGGCAGGATCAATAATGCGATCTGGAGATAAAAACCATATATTCAGAATTATCTTTTTAAGACGAATATGTGATATGAAAATCAAAAATTCCTATCGAGTAGGTTTTCCAGAAAAAAGTCTGATCCTTCGATTCTCTCAAAAGGCATTTTTTGCACGTAGAGCACTTGAACTTTCGGACGACGATATGTATTTACATAGCAAGCAGATCTATAGAAACAGATATTTTATAAAAACTTGTCAGAACCGATAATCTGAGAAATTATAGAGTTAGAGGTCGGCTTGATAGTAACTCTTGAAAAATTAAGAACTGATCTTGCTGTCCACTCGAAATATGCATGAAGGATATTAAGGGTTCTGATCTGAAACTAATGTGTCCAGAAGCACAGTAACTAGGGATGAAATTAGTTACGAAAGAAACTGGTTAAGTTGGAAAAGATAACTGGAGTGTATGCCAATTAGAGATGGTACCACTCATATGATTAGCGCGAATCATACTTGATCACGCATGATTTTAATTAGTTTTTTTTTTCAAATCACGTAAGCGTGTATGAACGTGAGTACAAAAAATAGAGTGCGAATGAGCGTGTTTGAACAGATTTATGGATTGTTTCGTGATTTTTTTTTGCTTTATTATAATTCTTTTCATATAATTTTTAAATTATTTTATAGTTTTTTCATAAGTATTTCGAGAGCATGAGTCATCAATCAGTCCTGCCTTAAAATCTAAATATAATTTAGTATTTTTGCTTTCCAGTTTTACTTTTTGAAAAGCAACCTCCCCTCAAAACTGCAACAACAAAATACTTAAAGTCTTGATAATTGATACTTCTATTATTGTCAAAAATAAATGCATAAAACTGTTTAAAAGAATAATAAATTATTTAAGAAAGTTTGCATTAAAGAGTAGAGAAAATGCGAAGAAACAATAAAATTATTTTTATTGACGTCAAACAAACCGAAACAAAATATTTCTTTCAGTAACATTTTTTTTGGTTTCTTGGGATATTTATTTATTTATTATTTTGTTTTTTTTTCAACATAAATAAACAATGAACTTCTACGTTATTGAGAAAATTCATTATAAGCAAGTCTGCAAATTCAAATTATATATTCTTCAAACATTGACTTTTTATTATATTTAAGGGTTTGGGGCTATTCACATATTATCCATTTGGGATGGTGGGTTGTCGAAAATTTTTTACTGCAAATTTATTAAAATGCGATACGAAGGGGAACGCCAGAAATTGCGTTACGTATTATATACATATGTGTGTGAAAATAATTTAATTTCCAAAAATAAAGAACGTCAAAACGCTTTAAGCCTTTACATCTTCACAGCTTTTGAGGAATGAAATAATTTATTCTGTCACATCATTTTCGTTTTGAAACAAGTAATTTTAATTGTGTGATTGAATGAGAAGTTCACTTGTGTCTTTACAGAGAAATCTATAAACTATAAGATGGAAAGAAATTAGTTATAGAGAAATTTGACTGCTTTTTAGATTTCGATGTACTTCAAGGCACCCGAATGACGATCAAGTGCATTGCGGCAAATAATATGCGTATTCTATTCTGTTGTGGGTAAATTATGGCATTCGATATCGAATGAAAACCCATACAAAATTTTTTGAATTTTGTATAATTTCGTTCGATATCGAATGCCGTAATTTGCCCCCTGGTAAATAATTGTAGTCACAAACTTTGCTTTGGTACCGCCAAACAGAGACGGCAATTGCAATTACCCAATGAAATTTGTTGATGGTCATTTCAGCCGTATCTGGTGCCGGCGTCAACGATAGCTGACGTTCACTGAAAAAATCTTGCGGTCATAATGGCACAACAACAATCCTCACAATGCCAACAGCTCTTACTCACAAAAACTTTAACGTTTGCAGAGCTAACCTGAGTGCGCCAATGACGCCAGCAACTGCAGCGTCGTTGTCAACCTGATGCAACGATTACAAAACCCTGCGTTCACAACCGGCCGATGCCGTTGAAAATGTCTCAAAAGTACGCTAGTGCAAGGCGGGCGCCACCTGAATGGTGACGGGGGCCGTTACGCCACAGAAAATACGTTTTATATTTTGCTCTTGTATAATTATAGTCGACACACTCTGCTTTCTTCAAGTATGCATGTGTGTTTGTCCAATTTTCTTTTGCAAGGAAATGAGACAACAGAGCATTTTCTATACATACTCGTACTTTGTACACAAAAGGAGCTGATAAGTTTTAAGTTGTTTATTTGTTTAGTTTTTGTATTTGTATTTTATCGTATATATTTATGTAAATGCTTAATATTTAATTACTAGAATATGGTCGACTGCGTTGGCCATTGGAAATACTAGTGGTATAATTAAATGCATATGTATGTACAATTTACTTCAATAGCTATGATGGATCGTTTGGCACATTGATGGCCTCTGCAACCTTATCTTTTGTGTAATCCAGCATTTGTTAATATAAGTTAACTATTCGTTTAATTTGTTTAGTGTGACTTGTTAATATTTCTGTAAATGGCCTCATATATTTGCTAAGCAAATTCATTAAATACTATTTCGAATAAGAAATCGTTATCATGGTCTTATTTGTTTAGTCTGTCAAATGTTTTTTTACACGTTGGTTTTGTTTTTGTCAACATTTTTTGTGTGCGTCAAAATATTATTCTATTATTATAATCAACATACATATGTACATATGTAGTTATAAAATCAATATTTTTGTGTTTGCTTTTGTTTTTAAAAACACTAAATCGAAAATAATCCTTAACAAACTCCAATAACGGGTGTCCGCCGGGAAAGTATACTACTTTGTTTGTTTATAATTTTTGATTAAATGAAAGCGAATGGATCTTATATTGATAAATGTTTTATTTCATGTCAACATCACCATTTCTTGAAATAACTTGTTGTGGAAAGAGGTCTCGCAGTAATTCCATTGTAATCCTGGCTGTATGCGATGTGGCACCGTCTTGTTGATACCACATGTTAATCAAGCCCAAAGCAAGCAGTTGTGGCGTTAAAAAGTTTTCAATCATATCACGATATCGCTCCCCATTCACAGTTACCGTCACCCCGTTTTCATTTTCAAAGAAATAAGATCCAGTGATTCCTCCTGACCAAATTGCACACCAGACTGTCACCACTGTTAATGGATGCAAAGATGACTGATGAATAATTTGAGGGTTTTCCATTGCCCAGAACCGACTATTCTGTTTATTCACATATCCATTCAAATAAAAATGTGACTCGCCACTCATTATGATTTTTTCATAAAAATCTTGGTTGTCATGGGCGAGCTGTAACATCCTATTGGCATATGTACGGCGGCGTAAATGGTCTTGTGGAGGAAGCTCTTGTGTCAACTGAATCTTAAATGGAAACAAATGCAAATCCTTGTGTAAAATTGTGGCCAAAGTTGTTCTTTGAAGGCCAAGCTCCTGAGTACGGCGTCGAATTGAGGTTGATGGATCGTTTTGAACACTTTCTTGAGCAGCAGTAATGTTTTCAGCCGATCTTGCGGTACGTTATGGTCCATGCTTGGGCTTATCACTTACAGACCCCCTTTCTTCGAAATCATTCACTACACTATAAATAGTGTGTTTTGTTGGCACGTTGTTTCTCCCAAAAATTTCACGTAACTTTCTCATCGTCACAGTAATCGATGATTGATTTTGATAAAATGTTTTAATGATAAAAACTCTTTGGTTTATCGAATATTTTTCCGTAATAAATTTGCCACTCTCTCAAGACTAATGTTTACCAAAAAGGCGGTAAAACAAAAACCTTCCCGGCGGATTCGATTACATCCACTCCAACACTGCAGTGAAATACAAAGAGGCAAGTCCCAGAAACAGTTCACCAACCAAAATTTTTTAAAATTGATCCAACTTTTTTTTATATATTTTTTAAGGATTATTAGACTAGATATATCATTTTATAAATAAAATAAATATATTTCGATGATTGTTAATGCAAAAATTATTACCAAATCCTACCCTACCTCAGATCTTCTAATTTCATACCTGAAATTAAAAATTTTTAGGTGTTCATATTATTACTTTAGTGTTAATGAAGATAGCCCGATCGAAAGTCATATTTTTATACACTAATTCACTTCAAAAGAAAAGATAATAGAAAAAATGTAACGCGCGTCATGTAGCGTGCGCCACAAAGATTTCACGTCTTTAAAAAAAATAAAAATTTTTTGCCTGCAAATAAGTTATTTTAGAATTCTCTTATATTCATATTTCTTTTAGGAACTAGATTTTGTGTCCTTTATTATGCAAAATTCGGCAAAAATTACGCAAATATACTTTAACTTTCAAAGTTACACTTCCGTTTTTTGTATCGTGCGTCACAAAACTTTGTGATCAATTATTTCGCATCAACTTCCTGCTAAAAAATTATTTTCTTATGCCATTCGAAAGTACTCTTACGAGTATATCACACTAAACACCATGCATAAATTGAAGGTACCTCTTTTGAAAGACCAAAACATTTTTTTATATTAATGTGAAAACGCGTACGAATGTAGCGTTCGTCACGCAGGATTTGCCCATATGTATGTAACTATTTGAAACTCTTAAAACAAAATCTCTAACATTTCATTGCTTCTACCGTCCCATGTATTTTGAAAATTTGTAAAAATATGCAAACTCATGGGAATAAACAAGAGGAAGCAAACGAACCAAAGGAACATGTTTCTGGAATATTAAAACGATGTTCATTCATTCTTTGGAAATGTTACAAAAAATTAATCACTCCAACAAACCAGTTGTTTAATTCAAAGGGCGCCACTAGTGAGAAACATTGCATACATACATATTTATAAAACAATGCGAACTATAATATTAATACATGCACAAATGTATGTACATACATATGTGTGTACTCATATGCACGTTTGCACACACATACATAGTTACATATGTACTCGTACATACACACATATGGCCATTACTGCTGAGTTTATATTTCACTTTCTTTCTTATTAAACAAGTAAAAATGTTGGCGTCCAACAAAATAAATTCCGCTTATGAATACTTACTTACATATTTTGTTTTTGCTTTGAGTAAAACAGAGGAACTATCCACAGTATGCATATGTATGCACATACATACATACTATACATGTATATTTACATACTTACATACATATTTATGTACGAGTATGGGAAAAAATGTAAAAAAGAAAGTCAAATATTCAACAAAAAAAAGAGGGAAATTTTTTTACTTAGGCAGTAGTAGCTCACCCACTTTCTTGCATACAAAATAAACAAGGTTTATTTAAGAAGCCTTAAATACCACTACGATGAATTAAATACAAGGCGATTTCTTGTAATGCTCATACGTACTGTTGCACCGTTACAAGTATCATCCGATAACGGTTCTCTAACTTCTGTAGTACACTGGGTTGCCGATTTCTATGTAATTATTAAAATACTTGCTTTTAAGACTGTCCCTGCCAGGCAGGAAGTAAAATGAAATCTGCTTGGTAGAAAAAAAGCAAAAAATTTATATACAAAAATCTTAGATCCGATCTTAATTCTCCGCCCACAGTCCAAAAATAAAAAAGCAGGCTGCGTTAGGATTTGGCCTAGATGTTTTAAATGCGAATTTTCAGCTTTCTGGCCCATCAGTGGGCTTCAAAAAGCTATCGAGGATAGACAAAAAAAGGAACACATAAATAAGGAAATTATAGGTATATACGGATGCGGACAAAACAAACATTTTAAATACTGTTTTTTTGCGTAGTTGCGCTTTAAAATATTTTCATTGTTTTATGTAAAAGAAGTTTCAGAAAAAAGGTCGGATGTTTACTTTTTTTTGGTCTGACTTTAAATTAACAGCACCGTTTTCTGTGACATCACATTTGAGAGTTTGGGGTATTTAAGGTTTCCATACATCACGCGTCGGTTCAACGTTTATAAATTACTCAAATTTATTTTGAAAAATGCAGCTCAATTCGAGAATAGAATAGAACATATTTACACATCGCTAGCTAAAAGCCAAGACACCATAATTAATAAAAGCGGTAACGATATTAATAATAGAGAAAGACGTAAGCTTTTAGAAAGAATACGCCACGAGCTACAGTGAGTCAGAGCTCCTAACTTTTAAAAAAATATGTAGATTTTTTTGCAAAATAGTTCTTAAAAGTTTTTTGTGAAAATATGTACTCGTATATGTTTTTCAGAAACTATATGGCTTTGAATTTTGAAATGCTCATTCTTGACCTTAACTTCGATTGGTTTTTCGTAAATGTCTTTAGTAATAGAGTTGCTATAATTTTCAAAACACATTTTATCGTTTGCAATAAGCTATAAAAGAATATGTTAAACGTTTTTTAACTATCTCAATTCGTCTAGTTGTGAAAATACTTAAAGTCAGGATACGCAAATGAGTTTTTCTAAAAAAAAAATAAAAAAAAAAATATTTTATAGATATGTATGTAAAAAGAACGGGCTTGAAAAATTATTACTGTTTTTTTGTTATCCGTTTAAAATGATAAATAAGATTAGTAGTGCATCTTTGGCTGCGCAGAGTTGAAACGCAAATTCGGCAATACTGGTGGTATAAATAAAACGTACTAATACACATGTATATTTATAATATACATATATATATGCATATATATATTTAAAATGTATGCAATAAAACAATAGAAAAGATAAAAATAAAGAAGAAAAAGAAACAAAATAAACGGTACCAAAAGCGCTCACTAAAAAGCTGGCAATGTTGTTGATGTGTTGTGCAAATGATTCTCTTGGCTAAGTTTTTTTTTTTTTTTTTTTGATAGGTATGTGGTACAGTAAATAAACGTTTACAGCTGTAAACCAGAAGATGACTTTATATACATATATTTATTTTATTTAATTAAATCCGCAATTTCGAAAAGGTTGTACCATTTCACACTTTCTCAAATTTAGTTTTTCGCTCATGGCTTATATGCTGCAAAGATGTCACAACTCAAACAACCAATTTTACAGAAATTGATTTTAAAATTAAAATTAATTTTAAATATTCGTAAAGTGAAATGAGTGCCCAACTGAAATAAAAAGCAGTAATAGAGGCAAAATTTTTTAAGCCCTCAAAACAAATTTTTGCTGCGGAGATTGCCTCATCACTTCTTTAAATTTAGAAACAGCTATAAGTTTTTGAGAACTAAATCTGAAGAAAAATGTGAACGCGGCAACAACTGCAATCTGAACTCTTTCAATAGAAATTCTAAAAGTGTGCAGGCGACCATTATCTTGATGAAAGATCACTTTTACTTGTTTTAATAGGTGCTTTTTTCCAATTTTTTTTTTGCTTGATTGGTGCCTCTGTGTTTCCTTAGTCATAACCAGAGTATGTTTAAAATGGCACGAAAATTGTTAAAAATGTATGCAAAATGTCATCAAAAAGCGTTAAAAATTTCACAAAAATTACATAAAATAAAACTAAAAAAATAAAGATTTAATACAATATTTTTTAAATTTATTAATCGAGATTGCCTCGATATATTCTTTCAAAGATTTTCAACAAACAAAAGTTGTTGAAAATCTTTGATTTAATGCATGGAAAAGACACTTTCGACTTCAGTAGATATTACTAGAGCAAATGTGAATGCAACTAACTCAGATGTAAATACAGTTTAAATCTACTTGTTTTTAATGGTTCTTAATCCAAAGTGATTATTATTTTGGCTTAAGTTCGTAACATTTTTACTCAGAAAGAATTGGACATGAAGCAATATTCCAAAGGAACAAGGGACAATTTAACATCAATTAATTTCAACTTACACGGCAGAACAGAAACAACGTTGTTTTTCGGGAGCCGCTACACTCCCATCATCAGTGTTAATGTGTGTTTCCATGTATCCGCCACTGTTTAGGTGGCTTGGTTAAATGTGATGCGTTTTTTTAATATTCAATATTTTCCAGCACAGCTATTCGAATTGAAGGTTTTATTAAATTTATAGAAAAAAATGTTGTAGGCATCTGGAATATATTTGTTTACATGATCAAATAACTTCCTTTGGCCTTCGGCTTGCAATTTTGCAATGCTTGAATACATAGTATATTTACAATAAAGCTCTGAAGAATCTGCTTTTGACACTTTTAAAAACAGTAATTTTAATAGTTTTGGTTAACAAACTTCATTTTTTTAAAAAATATCTGCTGTTCATTTACGGCATCCTTGTGCAGTTAAGATGCCTTAGAATAGTGTTCTGATTAAAAATCCATAAAAAAGACAGACTTTAAAAATGGCATTTTATGGCAAAGCAGTTTTAAAGGTTTTCTTTTTTTTGTGGAATAATTTAAAAAATCGCACATGCTATAAAATACTTGTTGCCCTAGTTATAATATTATCAGTCCATTTCACTGTATGTGCTTCAATATTGAGTGCCCGATTAAAGATTTTTAATTTATAAAAGTCACTAAAATGAGCTTTAATTTTTACGAAATAACTGAATTTTGTAAATATAACATGGAATGGAATTTTAGAGAAACGTCTTCTGATAATATTATGCGATTACATTTTGCGTGACCATGTGAGCGTATAAGTAATTTATGTGTACTACATACGCAGCTATTTTTATTAATTTGTGTCCATAACTTATATACATACGAGTACATGGTAGTAAATTAATACCGACGTACAGAAAGCTAAACTTTTGTTTTCACGATTTAAGAAAATATAATGTTGCAGCGAATGCATATCAGAGCAGACAAAAAGTTGCAATTCATTGTTAAATCTCGCGGAATTTTTCGAAAATAAAATTGGTTATTTGGTTATTGCTGCTGTTGTTTATGTTTTTTTATTTCATGTTAAAAGATGTCTTGTCAAGACAAGATAAGATATTTTACTTAGTGCTCCCTTAAAAGAACTCATACATTGTACGTATGTACATACTTGTAATAAAAACTAAATTATACAAACTATAAATGCAATCACATTTTATATACATATATACATTAGGGTGGTCCTCTTTGGTAAGAAATATGCGTAATTGACATTTTTTTTAATAAACAAACACAAACCGCGAAGCCATTTTGGCTTGCCTGCGGAAACACCCAGGGTCTAGGCAAGAATCGAACTTGCGACCCCCCGACTAATAGTCTAGTACGATATCTACTAGTCTAAGGGGACTGAAAACCCAATCTGCAACCAATTTCTACAGATATTGTAGAAGAGTTATGCTAGACGTGTGAAATATGGTAGGCAGTTTTAATTTTTTTTGAAGCATGGGCACTTGGAAAGATGTCGTTTTAATAGAAAATGTCCACTTCATTTGAAAAAAAAAAATAATCAATAATTTTAACTTAATTTCTGTGGTCTTTGAAAAATATTTTAACGATAATTTTCTGGCATATTTAAAATTGTTGCTTAGTATAATATTAATCAATGCGAGGTTGTGCATACAATTCACCATTTCGAAATAAAACGTAAATTATTTCATAAAATTTGTAATAACAATTTAAATTTAAAAACAAGTGCTACGAGTATAATATTTTTAAAGACACCCTAATGTTCTTTTTACGTATGTACTCATGTATGTACTGTACATATCTATATATGTATGTATATGTAGTTAGATGGGAAAATGATTGCACCAAATAAAATAATTTGAATTCAAACGTACGTGAGTGTGAATAAAATATGTACAAATTTTCTTTTTGGTTGAAAATAACAAACGCACAAAATTAAAGTCAAAAAAAAAAACATGTACACTTGTATGTATGCATGTACACACATACATACATGCATACTTGGAAATAAGTTTTAGTTAGTTACACCATCAAATGGCCTGTATAAGTTTGTACGTTAAGAATTTAAGTGTGTGTTAAAGTGTTGTTATATATAACTATATGCACATGCATCTACATACGTGCATACATATTATGAATATATGCATGTTTTTATTTTTTTTCAAGGTTTCTTAGTGTATTTATGAACTTGTTTCTTTGTTTTAATTTTCAACATTTTTCTTCCCTTTTCTTATTTTTAAAAGAATCACCTGAAAGTATGCTGTGATTTTTTAAACAATAATTTATTCACATTATTTTGACTGGGCACTCCTCAACAATTTTTTTATTATATGTCGATTCATTTTAATTTTACGCACTTTTCTCGATTTTTATAGATTCAATGGTTTTTTTTTGTTTTTTTTACCACCATGTGTACCGTTTCGTCGTTATTTCAATGTTAAATGATGCTCGTTCTCGTTTCCCGCAATTTACATGTCTACCACTTTTTTTCTTGTACAAAGTATAAAAAACTTTTCAAACAAAAATAAATCTGCTGTAAATATAGCGGATTGAAGCTGTGAATACGTTTATCTAAGGCATATGTCTGGAGCTAAACTGTTGGAAAATTTTCTTTTATTGTTTTCGTTAAGGAAAGAGAAGTCCATGAAATGCATTCAAAGTATTCTCAACTTCATAATTAAGAGTACATTGCGAACAGCACAAGCGCATTACGTATTCCGCGATATTAACCCTTAACGAACAAACTTTTAAAATTTTAGTTGTTTCATACACATTTAACGAAAAAATAAATATATAAATTTGTTAAAAGGAAAAATGTTAAAGAGTTTTCTAGATATGAAATTAAAATGGGGTCCTTTTAACCAAAAAAAGTTAAAATTTTTTTGAAAAGGCTTATTCTTCAACTAAATAATAATTATAATAATAACAATGAGAAGCTTAAATTTTTTCGCTCGCAAAGTTACATACAAAAAATTATGTTTTTTCGTATTTAAATCAGTAGAACTTCCAAAACAAAGAAAAGATTAATAAAAAAGTTAAAAATTATTTATTTTATTATACCAAAGAAAAATTGTATTGTGAAGCCTGATTGGAACAAAAGTCATAGCTTACAAGCATATATACTGAGCTTAGTCACGGTTCACACTATTAAATTTTTCTTTCTGAAAGTGTTAGTTTGTTGGTGTACGGGGGGAGAAGATTGGGAAGGGGTACACTCTTTCATGTACTTTGAAATTCTCTTGTGTTTTGTTATTCCTAACTGTTAAGCTGAAAACGGCTGCAGCTTAATTCTTTTCTCTTTTTTACTTTTTTTTCATGGTGGTGAGAGCAAAAAGTTGTGTACAAAAAAAAGAGTGTGAGGATAAACATGTAAAAATCTTGAATTTCATTACAAAATATTTCAATGCGTAGACATTAATGAAAGTTCAAAAGAGAATTAGAGAAAAGTTTAGAAATAAAACTTTCATAGTCTGAACTGGAACTTACTTAGAAATTTTTTCGCTTGATATCTCAAGCAATTTACGATGTGGTAGCTCCTCCAACACAGTCGAGCAAACAAAAACAACTGGCTGGAGAACAGAATCTAAAACCAAAGGATGTGCTTATTTTAAATTATTTACAATAGAAAATTAAGTATAAAAGGAATTTTAATAGTTGTTAAGTATGAAAAAGTGAAATTGATTTATTTGGCTTTATCTTGAGCTAAACAATTTGTCGGATTCAAAATGAAGTCTGTTAACGTACTCTTATTGCTTAGGAGGTCTGGCAATATTGCTAAGCATGTGTTTTTGTTATTTGTGTATTGACATTCTAATGTTTATTTTTTTCTTGCGGAAATTACACCGGAGCTGCGCTTTAGAAGCAGTGAAAAGCGAGGAATATTGTAAACGTCTTTGCCAACATTATCTAAATGGTTTTTGGCAGTAAATACTTGACCTAAGATCTTATTAAAATAAAAATATGACCTTGGCACTTCGTTTGATACGTCTGCCGGCCATTGTCTACCAAGAAACAGCGTTCCAACTCGGCTGTTGCGGTAACCCAATAAGGAGACAATACGTAACTTCAAGGTAAGAAACAAATATACATTTACAAACTGCTGACCTCTGCAATTGATATCGTTTGTGATGAAATATAAGTTCTTACATATTAAAGTTTTTGGTTGCAATGACTCCGAGCATAAGGCCCAATAGCAATGACAGCTCCTTTGCACATTGGTCTATAATTTGTAATTATTTTCTAAAAGTTTTGTTTGTTGATGCAAATAAATAAACGATTGCAATAAAAAATGTGAAAATTTTTAAAATGAAACTCTTAAGAGTGACTACAAAAATAAAAAAAGTTTTTCATAAAATCGTTTCCAGTGATCCACCCACAAAGAAGCCACAGCTCACACCATCATCTGCTGTACCGCCAAGTAGTTCAGAGTTTACACCACCACGAAAAGAAACTGCAAACGAACCTAAATGTTTGGAAAAATCTCAATCTAATGAATTAGCGACGAAAACTTTGCCAGCAAGTGCCAAAAAGTTTCAAAAACTACAAGAAAGGAAACAAGAAGCCGTTTCAAAAGTGAAATTATCGACCCAACAAGTGCGGAAAAATGTTCATGGTTATATGTTTACTCGATTTTTCGACTATGTCAAAAACTACGATACCGTATTGGAAAAAAATTTTCCTTCGGCAGTAAAAGTATATCGAGTGTTTTTCGACGGTGTAAAAGATTTTTTTTCAGACATGAAAAGATATCTAAAAGTTTCTCGCATTGTAAATTCGTCTGATAAAGGTATCAGATCACTAAACAGGCAGGAATTGGAATTGTACATGCAAATGCCTAGAGATATGATTAAAGTAGCTCCAGCTTTATTGTTTTCTTCACTGCCTATGGTGGGTTATGCTATATTTCCTCTCGTGTAAGTATTTTTTTTTAGAAATAAATACATTTATATATTTTTTTAAACTTAATTAAAATTGTCTTAATTTATAGTTTTATGTATCCTCGTTCCTTTTTGACATCACACTTTTGGACACTACAACAGAAAGCTGAATTTAAACAATTCTATTTCCACGAACGATTGACATACAACAAACCAGTTTTACGTTGTCTGCAGGCCAAATTGAAATCAACGAAAAAACATGATAAACACGAACAATTTCGACATATTTTAGGTCAACTAGGAAGTGGCACTCATCCCACAGTAGAGCAAATATTAGATATTAAGGACATTTTTGCTGAATCGCCGTATAGTTTAATATCTCTACCAGGCAAACATATCGTGAGTTTTTTGTTTATTTATTAAATAACAATTAAAAATACCGTCTATTAAAAAATATACATATTTACTCTAACGTTATCTGAATTAAACACAACTTTTTCGTAAAAAATTCAAAAACATTTTAGAAGTGTTTTAATAATTTCAACTTAATATAAGTATTTTTAGGTTTTTTATTTGACGTAAGACAAATTTTAGGTACATCAGTAGAAAAAAATGGAAAATTATCGCGTCTTATACCTCCGGGTAATTAAAAAAGTATAAATTTTCTTATTAATTTCAAACAACACACCAACTTTTCGTCAACGATATCGTGCCAATTAATATTTTTATTTAGATGGCATTCGAAGAGCTTTCAAGTTCTAAAAAGTGACCGAACCGATTTTTCAAAAATTTTTGCAATGATTTAAAATAATTTGTCTTGAACGAGTTAATCGATTTTTGTCGTATTTTTTACATTCAATGCGTTTTTTTTTTAAGTAAAAAAGTATTTGAAATAAAATAAAAACATTTTCCACAATAACTCTCGAACAGATCAATTAATTTTTATAAAAATTATCGTCGATCGACGTTCGAATCGTTTTATGTTCTCACGATATCTACTATGATTGAAATGAAACCCTTCAGAATTCCGGCATGTACCAATAGACATACGGACATTATCGTGAAATCTTGAATTTTTTTTAAATTATTTTCATAGAGGGCATATAATAAGCAGTAATCTGTGAGACCTATTTAGAATATATGCATGTATGTATAACTGGAACTTTTTTATTGACAAAAAAACAACATTTTTAATCGCTGTGTAAAAACGTAAGAGTTTATATGTATATTTTTCTTATATATCAGTAATTAATTTGTATTAGGGACTTATTCCTACGACAGATTTACTTTCTATTCTCGTAATATAAATTTATTCAAAATATCTTGATAATATTTACACATGATTTAGAAATTGTTAAACAAATTACATGGCATATCTGGTAGATGGTTTAAACGGCATTGCCTTTATGAACATGCTTTTCTAGTTCACTATATGGATAAAGCTATTGGCCGTGAGGGCGGTGTTCACAACATGCCTTTGGAATCTTTATGCAATGCTTGTTATATTCGTGGACTAAATCCAGTTAATTTAGACTCTGAAGAAATGATTAAGTGGTTACGCGATTGGATTAAAGTTTCCAATACCATCACAGCTGAGCATATTACATTATTTTTGCATCTGCCTATATTTTTGGCTTACAATCATCCAAACAATTGGCAATTAATTTATGGTACAGATAGAAAGCATATTCAATAATAAACAACAACAAACATCATCGACGGAATAAGTAAAGCGGACTGCGGAATGGCAAGAAAGTTGGATTCGTATTGCAAATGTTATTTAGATTTATTTCAGCATTGAAAATTCTGAGCACTTTACAATTACAGACACTGATACAGCTGTCATCATTGTAATTATACATACATAGTATATTTTACTAATAAATAATTTATTATTTTGTTGGGTTTAGTTCCTTTTATAAAAAAAATGTTTTTTACTCAAGTCCAAAAATAAAATAAAATTAAATTCCAACCCAAAATCTTTGATTTTTTATTTCATCATGGGTTAAAATAATGATTATAAATGGCAGTCAGTAGGTGAAAATTTTAGAATTCATGATTTCTTACGTCATTGTTTACAGGTACATTTCTTTATGCAAACAATTGACACTGATACTACAAATTTCTGCAACTACTGCAAAATGAAAGTTTATCATTCCAAAATTCCACTTGTCAGCACATTTTTGCAACATTCAATTTGCTGTTGCTTTAGTTCACTAACAGGTGTATAAATTTACTGCAGTTACGAATCTAATGCTTTTTTAAATTCAGGCGCGGAGCTTATGAGGGGCTTCACTTGATCATAAAATAATGAAACTTGAAACACAAGGATAATTCATCTAGGGGACATGCAAGTGTAAAAAGTCCATTATCCGAAATACCTGAAAACTGAAATTTGGCAGACATAGGCCTTGCTTGTACATATCTGGAAATATGGATTTTCTATCTAGGGGACTTGAGTGAGTACCCCTTTGCAATACCAACTTTGAAAAAAAGATGCGAAAATATGGCCTGGTTCATATAAAAAAATAGTTCTTGATAGTTGCAATACCATCTCATTTCTAGGCAACTTTCTTGCTTGTAAATAATCCTCTAACCTTTTAATGAGGAAAATGTTGCGAATGCTATAAACTCAAACTAAGAAATCTCGTTCTCGAAAGGCACAATTACGATTCAATTTATTCTACATGTTCCTTCGTTTGTAGACATTAAATTGCGTTCCTTTCGTATTGAAAATTTTTTTCCAACTTATGCAGTTTACATTCCGGGAAAGTAAATAAAAAGTATACAATTTCTTATAAAATATTTTTTTTCTTGTATGAAGATTTAATTTTATTTCTTTTTTTGTTTGAAAACACTAGTCAACTTTTGAGAAAAGTAAATTTGTTCAATTTACTTCTTGGCTGCGCCCTTCTTGATGCCTTGTGCTTTTAATTCACGAATTCTCTCACGTTTATCCTTCTTGATTTTGCGGACGGTACCATCTTCCTTGGTGCGCTTCTTCAAAGTGTTGAAGGCAATTGTGAGTAACTTGTTACGTTGGCGTTTAGCATAACGCAATTTGAAACGATCAAAGTCATTAAGACGGGAACGCTAAAAATAAAATTAGATATTACTCCCTTGAATTGAAGGTATGCAAAAGATAAGCATAAGTTTTCGATTAATATTCAGTATAAAATAAAATTAGCTTCATGTATGTATCAGCCGGCAATTCCTATCAAGAACTTTCATTATCATCAGGTTGACTCTTCTTTTTTTAGTTACGAGAATGTTTAAATTAAAACTTACTTTGCAAATATTTTGTGCCTTGGAGGACCAGGGACTGACTTTCCATTTGGCCTTCAAATCACTATCTTGCCATGTCTTACGCACGATGCGAGTAGGGGCAGTGTAGGGGAACTTGATGCGATACTTTGTCAAGTGAAGATTGTTCAGTCTGTATTCTTGACGGGGAACACCAGTCAATGGACCATCAACAAGAACCTAAATATATTAGAAACAAGACTTATTTCGATTTCAAATTGAAATTAAGAACTATTGGTGGTAAAAATTTGCGTTCAATTGATTTTTATCCATATTGCAGTGCATATCAAATGATGTGTGTTTAAATCTTCAGTGAGTAGTTAGATAGCTTCATGTATGTATCAGTTGGCACTTCCTATCAAGAAGCCGTAATCATCATGATAAATAAACAAACACCATAGTACTATTGCAAATACTACACAGGATATCATGTTTCACTTTCGTAACAGCTTACTTACCCTGTTTTGATCAATCACGTCGACAATAGCGACGAGTCGTCCCTTCAAGGGACCAGCCGAGCATTTCGCAATGCGACCAGTTTGGACAAATCTTTGGAAAGGCTAAAAAACAGCAGAATAAAGAACTATTAAATATTACTTTTTAAATACCTATCTATTCTAACCGATTCAATATTTAAAAGCGGAAAATCAAATTTCAAGTCTAATTGAGCACTTCATTATAAACACGTTGTGCATTTTGATATTTTCTCGATGTCAAAAAACGAACAAACAAATTTCCTTTTACGAAATTCGTGCAACAAATTATAGTAAATGTTATGATTTCTTTACTAGAATTCATGCACATGTGATGTTATTATAATCAAGTTTTAAATAAATCTTACTTTTATTCAGGACTTGAAACATTTCTCCACATTTTATTGAAATTATTACGAGTAAAAATTAAAGGCATTTCTTACCATGACTGCTAACCGGAAAGAAAGAAATGTAAAAGAGTGTAAATAGTAGTAGGAATTTCAACATGGCGTCACTAAAATAAAGACTGCTAGAATTTTGACAGTTAAAGATTGGGAAGTAGTGCCTTGACAGTAATTGGAAAATGGACTTTTGTAGTAGCTACAATTTAAAATAATTTAATAATATATCATAAAAGATTTTTCCAAGCTTTAGGTTAATTTATATAAAAAATGTGTATTATTTATTTTTTTAATTTTTTAAAATATGAATATTTCGCCAATATCGTTGATTGGCTTCTTCAGGAAATTAAAATATTTTTTTCAATTTTGATTTACATTATTTTAAAATTTTACATTCGAAAAAAACAAATATTGTCAAAATTAGAAATGAAAAACTTTTTAAAAAACAAAAACAAACAAACATAAAAACGGATACAGTATTTTCTGTTTTCGTTTTTATATAATAAATATCTATAACTCTGCGCAACATTTGTCGTATCTGCCCTAAAACAGAAAATAGAAAATACTATATCCGTTTTTTTGTTTGTTTGTTTTTGTTTTTTTTTAAGTTTTTCATTTCTAATTTTGACAATATTTTTTTTTGAAATGTAAAATTTTAAAAAAATATTTTAATTTCCTGAAGAAGCTAATCCACAATATTGGCAAAATATTGATATTTTAAAAAATTAAAAAATAAATAATACACATTTTTTATATAAATTGACCTAAAGCTTGGAAAAATCTTTTATAATTATTAAAAAAAAGGTAGAAAAAAATAAGAGAATATTATTAATAATATATCCTAAATACATGCAAAAACATTAAAAATCAGCTGTTTATACTAAATAAATAGCCTTATTATGGCTTTCGACTTTGTTAGCAATGCAAAAAAGCATAAGTAACCACCAAGCAATAAATCAAAAACGTCGGCAGAACAGTGGAACAATACTACTTATTGAATCGCTTCTGTTAATCGTAAAGAACACGTAGTCATACTAACTCACAATCTTTAAAAAATTCTGGCAGCATATTAGGGAAAACTATATACATATATTTAATAAAGTGTTGTGGATAAAATTTTATGGTTCAGGAGAGATCAACTGCTATTAAGTAGGTAACTACCATCAGTAGATGTACGTTATAATTAATATACCTTGGCTAGTAACTTAAAATGTTCATTTTAATTCTTGCTTTCACAAAATTTCAAATGTTAAGCATTAAATCTAAAATATATAAATAAATTTACAAAGCTTAATATTCGGAAATGCCTTTTTTATAGCAAATTTAACTAACAGAAAAAATCAAGTCGTCATAAGCGTATTATGATATAAATTCATCAGGTGCGAACACTGTGTTAGTACAACAAAAACATATACATATAGACCTTGTTTAAGACGTTGACTACGAAAATGCTGTGTTAAGCGATGCAAAAAACTATTGCAAAAAGAAGAGTTATGTTCCTCAATTTGCAAATAATCTAATTGCAGGCATATGTTTAATTTTTTATTCGACTTCACATACAAATGTTTGTACAGAAAACCATGAAAAATACGTCATTCTTCATCACTACATATTGGTTTTCTTTTCTGTTTTCTTTTAAAAAAATCTGTTATTTTTGTTTGGTCATTCGAAAGATTTGTGTAAAGTTCTTTGTATGGTAAAATATGTATTACAAGTTCTCTTTTAAATATTTTTCGCCGTAGATGAGTCAAGGTTAAGAAAAGTAAATACATATATGAAAGAACATCTGTTTATAGAGAACGTGTAAAACCGAGTTTTCCGTGTTAACCCACAAAATATAGTCTTATAGCGAAGCGTTGTTCAAGGAAGCATGTGTTGAGCGAGTTTTACCTGTATATCACATTACTGTCACACTAATTATTTAATTTTATTTTTTTTCATATCAAGTATGATACGAATAGTTGTTTTAACGCTTTTACGTTTCTTATTGTTAATTAAATTTCAAACTACTGAAATCTCTAGATTTGGCTTGAAAATAGCATTAGCATCACTGACATTTAAGGAATTTTATCGTAATAGATCAACATTAATCTTTTACAATTAAATAATTAGTCTGCGTTTAGGTGGCTCATGTCTTATTGACACGATTCTTACGTTTTCTGCTTTGAACTTTCATTGTTGTTCACACAAGTCATATCACGTTGACGACATTTCCTTGCAAATGCCTTCAATGTTAAAATTATGTATGAGAAAACAAAACATAATGACAGTACATGCATCTGAGTACTTGTTTCTTTTCCCCTCGCAAATAAAGTAAAAATTATGTCAATAAGACATGACGCATGTAAACGCAGACTTAGTGCAACACTGGTCTTATTTTGATTTTTATATTTACAATAACAACGCCGAGGCGGACAATTGCACGTGTTTTTTTTTGTAAAAAGTGAAAATTTTGTTTAATACATATAACAAAGTATATTTATAATGCCAGAAGATGAAGGTATTGATAAAAAGAAATCCCATCGCGCTCGGCTATCTGGCGTCAAAGCTGAGAAAAAGAAACTAAAAGCAAAGAATGAATCAAATCAAAAGGAACAGAATTTGACGGCACGCCAAAGAAATCCCAAAGCATTTGCCATCAATTCCGCTCAAAGAGCTGAAAGAAATTTCCGGCGAAAAGAGGATATAACAGCAAAGAAGCAGCATATACCAGTCGTAGACCAAACTCCGGATGAACCACCACCTGTTCTGATAGCTGTTGTGGGCCCACCGAAGGTGGGTAAAACCACTTTAATTAATAATTTAATCAAAACCTTTACTAAAACTAATGTGAACGATATTAAAGGACCCATAACTATTGTTACTTCTAAAAAAAGACGCATTACGCTCTTGGAATGCAATAATGATATCAACTCCATGATCGATGTGGCCAAGTGTGCCGATTTAGTGTTATTATTGTGTGATGCAAGTTACGGATTTGAAATGGAAATTTTCGAATTTCTTAATATTTGTCAAGTTCATGGCATGCCAAAAATTATGGGTGTTCTTACTCATTTGGATATGATTAAAAATCCAAAAGCTTTAAGAAAGCGTAAAAAGGAACTAAAACATCGCTTTTGGACTGAAGTCTTTGATGGAGCCAAGCTTTTTTATCTGTCTGGCTTGATTCATGGTGAATATTTACGAAATGAAATAAAAAACTTGGGTCGCTTTATATCGGTTATGAAATTTAGACCGTTACAGTGGAGAGGTGCTCACAGCTATATAGTTGTTGATCGTGTCGAAGATGTAACTAACACTGAAAGCATACGTCGTAATCCTAAATGTGATAGAGATGTAGTATTGTACGGCTATGTACGTGGTGTACCTTTGAAACAAGAACATATGGTGCATATTGCCGGTTTGGGTGATGCTCGTATCAATGAGTTAAATGTAATACCAGATCCATGTCCTTTACCTGGTACTGAAAAGAAACGTACTTTGCTGGAAAAAGAGCGCTTGCTATATGCTCCCATGTCAGGTGTGGGTGGTATTGTTTATGACAAAGATGCTGTGTATATAGAGTTACAAGGATCTCATAGTCATAAGGAGAAAACTGCAGAGGCAACAGAACAGGAACAAATATTTGGAAAGCTAATAGAAAAGAAGCAGACCGTCGATGAACAAATCGATGAACAAGAATTCAGATTATTTTCTGATGGGCAGGCAATCAAATCTAAAGATTATGTCGAAGACAAAATCAATGAAAGTGATGAGGAAATTGACGAGGTAAATGAGAGATAAAATAAAATACGGACGCGAATTTAAAAACATTTTTTTTAGGATGATTCTGGTGTAGATGATAATGATGACGACTCGACCAATAACGAAAAAGTAGATGAGTTTGATGGAGCTGATTGGCGCAATGAAGATTCAGAAGAGGCATCAAACGATGACAGTAACTCAGAGCAAGATTCGTCGGACGATGATGATTACCAAGATTTTGAAGATAATAAAACATCTAAAAAGTTTAATTTAAATCATGAAAGTGATAATGAAAATGATAGCGATGAAGATGACGGTGAAAGCGGTAAAAATGAAGATCAAGATGCCATAATAGAAAATAACATGAGCTGGAAAGAAAATCTGGCAGAAAAAGCAAGAGATGCTTTCCTTAAGCGCCATTCTGAATCAAAGAACTTAATGCGCCTGGTGTACTCTTGTTATCTTCAAAGTGAGCGCAAGAAGGATGAAAATATTGAAAAACAAGAATCAGAAACCTCAGAAGATGAAGAAATTGGTGGTCTATTCAAAGTTTCTGCTAAAAAGCAAACACAAATGCAAAAAGATAAAGACGTACGCGATAAAGAAGAATCCTGCTTTTTCCAAGATAACTTTGGTAAGATTAAAAAAAGTGTATTATGTATGTATGCATGTTTTCTCAAATCAGGTATAAAAATATCATGCAGCATAGATGAGTTAAATGTTAAAGTAGCACAGATTATCCTTTCTTATTGGTAACTTTTTTTTATGTTATTACTTTCAATATTTTATTAGAAACGACAAGAGACTGGTTAGAGGACAGTAATAAAGACTTAATAAGAAACTGTTTTGTTACGGGTAAATGGAAAGCTTCCGAAGATGCGGAAAACTTATTGCGTCTAGATAACATGAGCGACGCTGACAGTGAAGTGTTTGGTGACTTTGAGGACTTGGAAACAGGTGAAAAGCAAAGTGGAAAGCCACAAGACGATTCTAAGGATTCCAGTAAAGATGACACTGAAGAATCATTTGAATCTCGAAAACGTAAATTGACTCGTGTAGAGGAAGATAATCTTACAAAAGCCGAAATAATGGCAAAAAAATTAAAGCTAAAAGCTAAGTTTGATTCTGAGTATGACAATAAGGGAGAAAAAGAAGATGACGGTCGTATCACTGGCGATCATGATTACTATGAAAGTCTTAAAGCAGAGGCGCAGAAGCAGTCGCATCTCAATAAAAGTGAATTTGAAAATCTGGACAACGATTTACGCATACAGATTGAAGGTTATCGCGCTGGTTTATACGTACGTTTGGGCTTCAAGGACTTCCCTGCTGAGTTTATAGAAAATTTCGATCCACGGTATCCTGTGCTAGTTGGAGGTCTTAATATGTCTGAAGAAAATATCGGTTATGTTAATTGCAAAATAAAGAAACACAGATGGTATAAAAAGATTCTGAAATCAGGGGATCCCATAATAATATCAATGGGCTGGAGGCGTTTTCAGTCGGTTGCCGTGTATGCCAAAGTAGAAGATAATTTTCGGCATCGTTTCTTAAAGTATACTCCTGAACACGTTACCTGCAGCATGACATTTTGGGGACCAATTACCCCTCAGAATACTGGTTTCTTGGCTCTGCAAACTGTGCGTCATGATCAGGAGGAATTAAAAAGAATAGGTTTTCGCATTGCCGCTACCGGATGTGTTACCGAACTTGATAAATCGTGTCAAATAATGAAGAAACTTAAATTAGTTGGCCATCCTTTTAAAATATACAAAAAGTCTGCTTTTGTAAAGGGCATGTTTAACACAACCTTGGAAGTAGCTAAATTCGAAGGTGCTAAAATTAAAACAGTTTCTGGCATAAGAGGTCAAATTAAGAAAGCTCATCACACTCCTGAAGGGTCATTTAGGGCCACATTTGAGGATAAAATACTGTTAAGCGATATCGTATTTTGCAGAACATGGTTCCGATTGGATGTTCATCGTTTCTATGCTCCTGTCACCACTTTGTTACTGCCACCAGAACAGAAACTACATTGGCAAGGTATGAAGACTTTGGGTCAATTAAAACGAGAACGCCAGATCAAAAACGATGCCCAACCTGATAGTTTGTATACTGAAATCCAACGCAAACCCAAAGTTTTTAAACCTTTGGTCATACCAAAAGCTCTACAGAGAGCTCTGCCATATAAAGACAAACCTAAATCTGGTCCTCTAAATCCTAAAGAGAAAGAAGAACGCATTGCTGTCATACGATCACCTCACGAGCAGAAGGTAGCTAAACTTTTAAATATGATTGAAACGAATTATCAAGAAAAGCGTAACAAGGAAAGGCATGACACTAAAGTACGTGTTAAGAAATTTAAAATGCAAAAAAATGCCGAAGAACTTTCGAAATTGAGGCGACAGAAGGAGCTGCGTAAGAAGGTTTCCAGAGCTGTAAGTAAAATGAAGGGAAAACAAAAACATTGATCAATTAGACTGTTTATTTAAAGCGTTTTGTATGAAAATTAAGTTTTAAATATTGTATGTATAAAAATATATTTGTTTTAATATATACATATATATTATATTACAAAAGAAAAAAATATATATAATTGTTTAAAGATTCATTTAATCCTGACTCTTATTATCATCAATAGCTTTAAGGGCAGCTAGTAGTTTATGTTTACGATTACTAGAAACATTGCGTTCCGAAGAGTTATTATTGCGTTTTTTCTGTGTCTCTTCACGTACAACTCCATTAGTAGATTGGCGGCAAAAGGTATCCAAAAATGCTTCTCTTTCCTTATAATCATCTGATATTTGTTTTCTTATACTGGATATTTCCTCTTTCATACGTGTCTTTTTACCAGGATTATAACTCTGTGAAGTAAAATATATTTATTTCAATAAAAATTTAGAAAAGTTCAATTACTTCAGTTTGTTGGCTTTCTTTATAACAATTCGCATTGTCTATTGCATCGTTTCTGTCATCGATATTGCTGCCAGAATCTTCTTTTTCATCAGTGTCATCCTGTTGGTTATTGGTTAAACTCTCATCACATTCTTCGGTTTCGGTGATCACATCCACTTCATCATTTTCATAATCAGGGTCATCATAATCATTTTCGAATTTTTCATGTCTACTTTGTGACATCGGTGACATGTTTGAAAGTTCCTTTTGCAAAAGTGATGCACTTAAGGAGTTGTTAGTCTTACAAACATCATGTGCATTAGAAGCATCGCCGTCGCCTTGATCAATTCGTCTTAAGGCTCCAATTGTTTTATGTGCTGCTTGTTTGGATGTTAACGAATATGCAATAGTTGACTGATTTTTTGTTGTTAAATTCTGAATTGAACGAATGGTACGATGAGGCATATTGTTAGAACTGTGAGTTGATCTTTGACTGTTTGGGGCTTCTATATCATCTGAAATTTCTGCTTCAGTGATATTTGTCAAAGAATATTTCTCAATTTCTTTTTCTTCTTTATTGGGAACTCTATTACGTCTTAAATTTACATTGAATTTTTCTTGCAACTATTTCAAAATAAATAATAAAAAAAGTAATACGAAAAGTTTTGTTTGTTGAGAGGTTTTTTATCTATTCTATATGTATATGTACATGCATTTCATTGTTGCTGTTGAAAAATCATCAGTAGACCTTAAACCATATTTTTGAAGTTTCAAAACTCGAATCTTAACTACAAAAATATAGTTTAAGGTCTACTGATGATTTGGCATTATCACCAACGAAATGCATGTACATATGGGAAAAGATATCAAGACCTGTCTCGTATAATAAATTTAATAAAATAATACTTTTTTTTAAATAATTTCAATATTCTGTACCTGCAATTCCTCTAGTTTGCGATAACCAGACAGCTCAAGACGGGCTTTTTCCAATTTCATTAAGACTTCTCTGTTTCTCTTTTGTTCTAGTTGTAGCTGTTGTTTAGATTGTTTGGCCTCCAATTGCATTTTACGAGCCATCATTTTAATATCATTATCCTTTTCTTGCAATCGTGTTTCCAACATTTGTAATTTTTCTGTTAATCGTTGTCGGTCTTCAAGATTTCTAAAATGTTTCACAATCTTTACTTTTCGCTATTTTTTATAATTGCGGAATTATCACTTACTTATCTTTATTTAGTTGTATATAATATTTATTTTGATCGCTTAGGGATAAAATTACGGCTTCCTTTTGCTTAAGTTTTTGTTCAAGTTCCTTATTTGCAGCCTGTAAATTGCGATATTTTGATTGCCAAACTCGTAACTCTTCAGCATGAGAGTGCAATAGTTGGGGTAGCTCAGCATTATTTGATTCATATTTAGATAACGCGGAATCTTGACGCTTATGCAAGGTACGCAATATACGATTTTCGTGAGCCAATTCCTATAGAATCCAATAAGTTGTTAAATATTTAAAATTTAAATAAAGCAACATTTTAGAAATCTTACAGCTATCGTTTGTTGGGCATCAGCCAATTGATTTTGATAGGTTTTCATTCTAAGTCGTCGTGCAGACAAAACTCTTTGTCTTACTTCATTTGTGGCTGGTATAATTGTGGGTTGTCTTGCTCCCCAATAACCACTTGGTTTATTATTTACACTAGCATTTGTTTTACGTTTATGCATAATTTTAGCCGATCCTTTCGAGCTATATGAATATAAGCTTTCACAGCTTTTGGATGTTGTTCTAAAATTTAATATTAAAACTAAGAAAGACAGATTTGGAACTTTTTGTATATTTGATAATTTACGGATTCATTTTGCCTTTTTCTTCCGGTATTAAACTTAAAGCTGGTGAAGCTCTTCGAGGTGACACCATTTACAAAATTAATCCAAATATCGTTGTCGACTCCTATTCTATAAAATTATTTAAGAAAATATATGTTTGTATGTAAGACTGAAATATATCAAAAGCAAAATTTTATAAATCTTTTTTTAAATTGTTTTTTTATAAATAAGTAACTATGTATTAAAGTTTCATTCAACTCAACTTTGATAGGGTTTTAATTGAAAACATGATGAGTTTTTGAAAGTAACTTGACGCTTCATTGCATCTTGTTTATCACCTTGGTAAATCACCATGGGGATCAAACATCAAATGCCAAATGTAACTGTGACGTCAAAAATGCAATCACGTTTTGCAAGAAACAATAGAAAATAAAAAATATAGTTTGTTCTTTAATAGTAAGTGAGCAGTGAGTGGCAGCGTAGAAGAGTCACACGTCTAGTATAAATAGTTGTAGGTGAAGGAACCCCTACGTTTTTTTAATATTGCTCCAATTTGACGAAATAAGCGTAACCACTATTTATGTGAAATTTATATGAAATCATGCATGACACATTTAATTACATAAAATGAAATTCAATAATATAAAAATTACATTTTAATTTAAGTAAATTCAAATGAAAGATAGTACATTATTTAGCAATTGCGCTTTTTGATCACATCCAAGTGAACTCGCCTTGATAACATCTTTGTGTATTCCAAGAAACAATAACGTAGAGTATGTAAGTCAAAGAAACTCCAAATTGAATAATTTTGGCCGTTTTAAAACTTATAGTAATGTCAAACTAAATTTCTTAAAGTTTAATTACAATTTAATTAATAATTTCAGTTAAGTCGGTTAGTGAATAAAATAAATTTCATAAAGGTGATAATTTTTAAGAAGATATTAATTAGGTGGGTTTGCGTACTTTACCATTAATAATTATCCAGTAAAGGTTTTTGACATACGCAATGAAACTACACAAACAAAAATGCCTGTTGTTCTTGTATTGTTGTAATTGTTTTCCTAATGCTGCTACCTAGTTAAATACACCTTGATAGGTATCTACTTTGCATAAATTTTATTTGTTCATATAAAATTTGAACTAAACACATACGAAAAATTGTTTAAACAATTCAAAACGTTAACCAAACGACAATAATAAATAATGTGAACATGGATATTATTGGGAACTATGTGGAATCATTTCCCCCCAAAGAGAATAGAAAAGTCGTATGCGTAGTGAATAATAGAAATTCGTTTGAAAATAAAATATTCTCTCATTATTCTCTGTTGTGGAGCACTCCACTGCAATAAACTCAGTGTGATGGAATTTCATGTTTTTCTTGGGTTTTCATGTTTAGTCTCAGTTCTCACACAGGGTAGACGTTCTCATGCGACGCGCATACAACACTTTAACGGAAAAACAACTAACGAATGCGGTACGTGTTGATTATATTGTATATAAATATATTTTTTATATTAAACGGTTAAATGAAGGAAAATCAAATAATTTCCCTCGCCCAAAAATTCACACTTGCCGTATGTACCATTAAAAAAGTGAATGAGGAAAGGAATTTACAAAGTTAAACGAAAATAAGTAAGAAACAATCGAAAGTGCGTTAATTTTTAACTCAAAATTAAAAACATATCTTTCAAACAAAATTATTTGTGAAAATTTAGTAAAAACAAAGCAAATAAAAAGTATCTATTGTAAATTATTCACGAATTTTAATCCAACATTACTCATGATTACGTTATTAAAGAAAAATTAATCTTAACAGTTGCCGGAATGAAAAATATATTAAAAATATTGTAAAGTGAAAAATCGATCTCAACTTTTACAGCAAAATTAATATCTAGTGTTTGTGTATCATTTAAAGGTTATTGTTGTTGTTTGTATCTTTAATATGTTCAGCTAACGGTAAACAAACGAACAAGATTTCGTAATAAATGAAAAAAAATAAAAAATTATTAATAGTTATAAAGTAATACATGCATACATTATTTTCTATGGTCCCGAAAATATTGATAATTTTTTAAGTGTGTTAACAAGTTTATTTTAATCTTCAAAAAAATTAAATTTTTTTTACATGCAACTTGATAAATTAGTTCTAATATTTAAGGAAAGAATATTTTTACGTCACATATTTTATTAAACTTACTATGGCCGCATATTTCCTAATGTTTATCTCATTTCTAATTCTCCCTCTCTGTCTAATTTTCTTGGTTTTGAGAGCAGTAATTAACCCGTTGGAGAATGGTTCTTACTTTTCCGGCTAACTTAATAACTAATATATAGTCAACAAATTATTTATTGACTTTCCGCTATCCAAAATATTAAGTTACCCCAATTTCCGCAATCAAGTTTTCATACGTTTTGAAGTCACGTACATGTATGTATGTATGTAAACCTCATAACTTAAAAATGGCTACACTAAACGGAATCAAATTCCCGTCTATCTAAAGGAATATATCTCACTCAGATCTCGTAAGATAATGAACCGATTGGGTTGAGTCGATTTCAAGAATTTTCGAAAATAAATTTTCCGAAAAAAATCGTTTCCAATAAATTTTAAACTAAAAAAAAATTATCCCATCTCAAATCTAATTAGTTCTTAAATACAATAAATATAATAAATTCAAAAAATAATTAAGATTTTAGTTTCCGTTTTGCTTTAAATACTTTTTTTGGTTACCCAAATTGGTTATAATTGTATAAAGGTTGTAAAGAAAATAAAATAGATTCATATCATGGTGTATTTAACTAGGTGACAGCATTAGGAAAACAATTACAACAACACAAGAATAGCAGGCATTTTTGTTTGTAGTTTCATTACGTATGTCAAAAACCTAACCCATAAAACAAAGAAAACATACAGAAAAAAAGTAAGAAAAGCCAAAAGTATTTTGTATGTATTTTAACATTCGCAACAAATAGTCGTCAGCTGCTGTAATGCTGTCATCTGGTTAAATACGCCTTGATTCATATCGAATAATATAATTTGTTTGTTGGGATTTTTGAATAAGTTTCAAAGCCTATTACGCTTATTTATACTTTTGTAATTTTTGAAATACTAATTGGTTTATTAAAAGTTTTTGTACCTATAAGATAAGAGGTTTGAAACATTTCAAAAATATGGTTTAAGGTCTACTGATGATTTGGCATTATTACCAATGAAATGCATGTATCTAGCTAAAAAACCTTCAACAAACAAAAGTTTTTTGAAAATTACCAACAACATTTATTAAATTGTGTTTCAAAAACGTTTTGGCTAAAATTTTTTCCGATATCGATTGTCGAAGCTTACTCGTATTTCTTTGTACAAGAAAAGCTCTATAAACTATAAAAGTATAGTTCCCCTTCAAAACGATAAAAATATATCTTTTACATATTTCTATAGTGTTACTTAAAAAATGTATACATTTGCTTGTTCTGCTTGCTTTACAATTTATTATGCATTAGTTAAAGCTAAACATTTTCATTTGACAATAATGGGTTAATTTAATAAAACATGAAATAGAAAAATTGTATACAAAAAAAATAAAACACCAACACAAAACTGAAAAAAAACAACAACAAATAAATACAACAAAAAAGCAGCGTGATTAGTCATCCATAAGATACAAGTTTAATTAAGAGTAAAGCAGACTTACTTATGCATACATACAAATACATACATACTCGTATATATGTACAAATGTATTAACGAGCTGTATGTGAAGTAAGCAAAGCTACGCAACGTGCTTGATTCAATACAATCTTAACTTAAAATAAAAAAAAGTTATATACTACAACGTGCAATGCACTAATATACAAATTACTGATTATAGGTAGTTGCTTTAATACCTACAAAGTCTTGGCCATATTAATATGTATTAAAAAAAACTTTTCCAAAAGATAATTACTATAAAAAGTAAATTATTTTATTATAATAATTATGACTGCTGCCTCCACTCACACAATAACATTTAAGAGCAGCTCTTTGATAAATGTATTAAATTTATAATAAAATAAATTTAATTAAATAGAACACTAGTTAGTTCCATATCGTATCGACTAGAACCACTATACGTACAAGCATACCTACTTACAAACATACATACGTAATTACTTACGTACTTGAATGTACATACACACCTTCATAAGAATAGAGAACAAATGAGATTTTGATTGAAAGGAAAATATTGAAATCCAAAAGCATTCTTAACAATTTGTTGAACAACAATTTAATAGTAGGTATCTGTTTAATTTCACTTCTTATTACAATATTTGTTTTATTGTTGCTTTTGCTGCCGTTAAGACAAAAGAACAGGAAAAACCTGTTGGCGTTGGTGTTGTTTCTATGACCTCCACTTACCTAAATATGGCTCGTATGGCTGAAACGACTTACTACAACTGCTAAGAGTAGTGGTACTTGCTGGTGTTTTATAGAAATTATTTCAACACAAATTTTTGCTTTTATTCGACTATTTCAGCGGCATATTTGCAGTCACTATTCTAAATGGGATGCGTGTGCACAAGTAAACAATGACAATTTCATTGTATTGTAAATAAATAAATATCAGCTGCTAGTGAAGTGTGTTTTCCTTTTTTTATATTTTAAAAGTGCAACAATCATTGTATGTATGTAGTACCTGCTATGTACATATCCACTCTGCATTCAAAAACAACAACAATAACAACTTGCAATCTGTGCAAGTCAAAAAATGTAAATTAAAAACAAAAAAATTTAATTCCTTATAACTACCAGGTTCGGTTTTTGTTAAAACGTCATTTCATTAACTATCATATAAAAAAAATAATACTGCTGTCTGTCTGGGGTTCGTCCACGTTGTTGTAATTTGGAAAACAACAACAGCTATAAAAACAATAGAACAACAATATCATCATCAGCATAATGACACGCCTTACAGAAGAAATGGTCATTGCTAGATCCAAACAATCGGATTTGAGCTCTATTAAAAAACTTAATTGTTGGTAAGTTTACCTTTCTTTCATTATTGCTGTGTTATACATACATATGTATGTGTGTATGTATGTATATACAGTGCACCCGCGGTTACGTGAACTCCGCTTAATGTGAACAAATTTTTTTCAACATGACTACCTTAAAAGATGAACAAAGCTAGAAAGTGCTATTACGTGAACAACGAAAATTCAATATGCTTAAGCTAGAAATTAACTTTAAGCTAGCTTCAAAGCTTTTTAGTTCCAAGAATCCTCTTTCAAGATTTAGTGTACGCATGTAGTATGTGTTGCGAAGTCACCAGTGTGTCCTATTAAAAAAAAGAAGCAATATTAAAGTGTGTCAATAATACCTTTTCAGAACCAGGAAGCAAATTACGGCATTCGATATCGAACGAAATCCCATAAAATATTTTCGTTAATTTGTATAGAAATCTTTAATTATTTTTTATTATTTTTTTTTTCTAAATGAAAAACTTCGATTCTGTTTTTTGATTATGTTTATTTGAACCTTTAGAATTTTATTGGTCAAGTCCAGAAGATGATATCGGCCAAATGGGCGCCGTCACAATTGATACGGGCTCGTTTTATGGCATTTTTCATCACTTCGGCGAGATCTTCGGGCGACAGATTCTCGCACTCATGTCAAATGTTATCCTTGAGGGCTTCCATGGTCTCGCGCTTGTTCACATAAACACGGGACTTCAAAAAACCCCACAAAAAATGTCTGTACGGTTAAATCGGGCGATCTTGCGGGCCAGTGTAAATCGCCAAAACGAGAGATGAGGCGAACCGGGAACGCCGCCTTCAGAATATCGGTTGTGGCTCGCGCAGTGTGTGCCGTTGCTCCATCCTGTTGGAACCACATGTCCTCCAGTCTTAATTCTTTCAATTGCGACAGAAAAAACTCGGTTAACATGGCCATATAGCGCGCACCGTCCACTGTTGTCGTTTGACCAAAAAAAAATGGCCCGATGACTCCTCCAGCGTGAACTTTGAGCGGCTGTAATGGCTCCTCGTGAATTTTCGGTGCCCCAGAAGCAATAGTTTTGCTTGTTCACGCAAAAGCTGTGATGCTAGTAATTTCTTTCGTGATGTTAATAATTTTGTTTGGTAATTTTAATGATCAATTAAACATGTTTATTATTAAAGAAAACGTAAATACTAGTTTTGCTCCTTAATTAGGTTTCAATTAGTTCACGTTATCGCGAGTGCACTGTATCTATGTAGTACTACTATTATCCATTTGATTTTTATATCTACATGACATTTATGTATCTTCTCATATTGAAATTTGAAGCCAATTTGAGTATGCAACAAGCCTTATTTTTTTGTCTCTTAAGTCTGTTTTGTAATGTGGTGTAACGATAATAATGATGATTTTTTGCCCATTATACTCAGTGCAATAAGTAACGCTTCGTTGCATATTACATATACATATTTATAAATTGTATAAATATATCTTTACTCATACTGATACATAATAGATACTATGCAGATATTTTTGCAGTCAGTGTCAGATGAAAACGTACAGCTTAACTTTTCACCATAATTACAACCTTCATTTGGTTGAAACAGTATGACGAAAGAGACAAAAATTTCTATACATCAAGTGGCCAATAAAATAGGTACCACCTATATAATTATCAAAAACTCACGTTTATCAATCGAATGCAAACATACCTACTATTGCATTTCTGGTTCATTTTTATTGCAGGTGACAGAAATAAATAGAAAGAACAATTACAAAGTTAACAAATCAAAAAGATTATTATAATTTTTCGACCTATTATAATAATTTTTTTATTCTTTTTGAAATCAAAAAATTGTTAATATTATTTAAATATTAAATATATTAATATTTTAGCTCAATACACTTACGAGTAGTAAGACGATATTCCAACTTTTTTATACCATCTGAATAATACGATTTTGGGAACCCCTCAAAATACGCGTTTTCCTGCGAGCCATTTTTTCAAGTTTAGAAACAGGAAAAAGTCACTAGAAGCTAAACCTGGACTATAAGGTGGATGATCAACCAATTCGAAGTGTATTTCACGTAATTTTAGCATCGTATTTAATGCTGTGTGAACCGGTGCGTTGTCTTGAAGAAAGAGCAATTTTTTCTTCTTTAAATGTGGTCATTTTTTCTTGATCGCATCAATCAATTGATCCAATAATGCACGATAATACTTTCCTGTGATTGTGGATCCTTTTTCAAGATAATCAATGAGCAATATTCCGTGTGCATACCAAAATACAGTGGCCATAACCTTGCCAGCCGATTTCACTGACTTCGCCTTTTTCGGAGCACTTCCACCAGCTTCCACCCAATATTTCGATTGATTTTTGGTTTCAGGTGTGTAGTGGTGGACCCACGTTTCATCAACAGTTATTTGGGTGAAATTTTAACAGCTGACGTTTCACAGATCGCAACTTCTAAAAAACAGTTGGTACTGCCATCTAGCGCTAGGTAGCTTCAATATAAATCCGCCCTCGTAATTAATTTAATGTTGCTTTCGATTACAACTAGAACGTTAAAAAATTCAGACTGTAAAAATAAATAAATAAATAAAAATACTTTTTTACGAAATAATTGAAAAAATTGCAAATGTCATAAAATCTTGCCCTGGTTATCACAATATTAAGATTAAAAAAAAGAAAGAAAAGAAAAACAGATTAAAAAAAAGAAGAAAACTTTTGATTTTTGACCAAGAAATTTGTTTTCACAAACCAACAAAAACAATCCACTATTTTTTTTGAAAATTGTATGTGAACATTTCGTTTGCACAAAAATTTAGTAAACACAAATCAAAAAATTTTTTCTGCGTTGCTTTTTATTGAGTACATTTCCTTTCATAAAAATTATTTCATTTTATTTTAAATGTTAATTTTAAAAGACTATTTTCCATAATTGACTAATAAGCACGTTAAGAAAAAGGGAAATAGGTCATTACTCTTCAAATATTATTTAGTATACTTTTTAAAAGTTAACAAACCAATTTAGATTCACCTAGATTCAAAAATCTTATTCATGTTGCGAAGAAAAAGGTAACAAATACTCGTACAATCTACATTTTGGTGAATGATTTACCATCAAAACAGAATATTCAACATAAATAGGAACTTAAGTTAGGAAATACTTACATACGAGTACATATGTATGTATGCATATCATATGGATATATTCGTTAGGTTCAAATACCATTTATATTCGTAAAATGTTAATAGACTAGTTTTTCTTCAAACTACAGTTGAACCTCGATTAACCAGCATGCTGGCCATTCGGTTTTATGCCACTAGTAATCGTGCTTTATCTCTATTAAAACTGTTTTGTCTTTGTAATAATTTAAATTTAATTTGTAAATATAATTTAAATTTAACATAAAATTTAAATTCATTCTATTATAACTGAAAATTTCGCTGGCTTTTCTGCCTTTTCTTTGGGGAAAATTCTGCCGGGAAAGAAGTAAGCAATCTCAATATTAGCATTTCTTGCGGGTTTTTTTCACCAACCATTTTGAAGAAACCAAATGCATAAATCTACAATTTTAGTGTAAAAATTGTCATAAAACAATGATTTAAGCGCTTTTTAAGTTAAATGCTCTAGAAGCCAATCAGACTGACAAAGGAAGATTTGCTCTCGAGAACAAATCAATACGCAATTGTGTCAACTTCAACGGATTAAAAGCATCGCTCGTCTTTTTTTCTTCTGATCCGCATATTTTAGTTAGTTCGCAAGCATAGAAAAAGCTATACTAATACATTTTCCCTTTTATCACTCAACTTAACGTAATTTTAAATTTAAAAAAATATATATGTTTTCATAAAATCAAACAGAAATAAATTTTTTTTATTATTGAACTCCCGCTAAGGCGAATTCATAACAGGTGAACTTGATAGCGCAGCTGATAAATTTGTTTTTTTTTTGTTTTTATTTTATGACCAAATCGTTTTTATGTTGTGTTTTTTATTTTAGGCTATTTATGGTCAGATTTTTTTTTTAGTTTTATTCGAGGCGAACTGTAATTGGATGTCAAAATTTATTTATTTCTTTTGTTTACATTCAAGCTGAAAATGTTCATAATAAAAAAATGAATTGTGAAATGAAATTATTTAATAATGGTTTTTTTATATCAAGTTTTAAAACTGATTTTATTTTAATTAGGAACTACTTTCTTATATCAGTATAAATTAAGGGTCAAGAAATAATGATTCCATAAAAAATACTCATTTTATGAAGCTTAATAAACTGAAAAGATTGAATTCATATGTACGAGTATGTATGCTCATTTAATAAAGGTGTAGTGATAAGATTTATGAACAATAGGTTTCAATCATAGGATATTTCTTAAATTAAATTACAGTGCAAAATAAAACTAATTTCCAATTCAGCACCCACAGCACAGGCCATCAAAGCATTAACACTGTTTTTCAATGGAATTTTAATGTGTTCTTACATCCGTAAAAATTTGTTGGGTGGGTGGTGAGGCAATCACCGATTGACAACAACGTTGAACGGCATTACGGAATGCAGGAGCCAATAATTGATCAGCGGATCTTTAAAACATTTCCACACAACAGATTTCTTCAACAAAATATTATTTGTTAAATATTTCAAGTGACTTGAAAAAACCCTTAAAAACAAAACTTTTTGAAATAATAATAATTTTCAATATTTTATATTTTCGCCTCAGTCAAATATTTTTGACAATGTACTTTGATTTTATAAAAACAAAATGCTTGTGGTTTTTGTAGTGTTGTGATTGTTGTAAGTATTAAGTTCACCTGTTATGAATTCGCCTTGGTTCTCGCGTTTGCCCAAAATAAAATGTCAAAAGTAAAACAACTGATTCTGATTTTCCCTCTCCCTTGCTTATTTATTCCCCGTGATATTGGAATAGAAGAATTTTTTTCCGTGAACAAATGATTGGGATAGGAAGAAACTCCCTGCGGAAATTAATAATTGGGTTGAATATTTTTTCGCGTTTTTATATAAAATCTATCAATGATCTGTGCTGACGTCAGTCCCGTGTCACCCGGATAATCGAGGTTCAACTGTAGATTGAAAGAAATCGTGTTTAACCTACATAAAAAATTTAATTATTTAAACTTAAAAATCCACAACACCATATTTGTATGTAGTGCCATTACGATTTTATTTAATTTTACACTATTGTATGTTAACTTAGAAAAGAAAAAATAGTTAAATAAATAAAAGCGTGTGTGTAATTTTATTTTATACATAAAAAGTTTCCATTATATGTTTTATATTATTTTCAGGGGAAGTGATCTCAGTGATGTTTCAATTATTAAGAGAATGCGTGGCGTTGAAGTGTTGGCGTTAAGGTAAGTTTTATCTATCTCAAGTAACTAGTATGTACTTAACTTAAAATTATTTAAAGCGGCTTGTATGTTTAGAAACATACAATTTTAAACAACGAATAATAATATTTACACTTTTAATGTGAAAGTAGTTGCTAAAATTGCTTTTTAGCGAATATGTAATATAAATTATTAGCTTTTTCTTCTTATTATTTTTTAATTGTATATACATATCGCATTTGATCAACAAGAGGGTATTAACTCGAAATTTTAATTTTTTCACTTTTCTCCAAGAATTGCATTCCAATAATCATATTTACCTGCTGTAAAAATTTCACACTCTTTTGTCTATATTTCGCTAATGAAACGCATGATTTAAAATCTATTTTTCATATTCCTTTGATATAAAATCAAAATGTATTTTGCTTCTGCTGAAAATTTTAAAATTTGGAGTTGATGCCCTCTTGTTGATTAAGTGCGATATGTATATTGAACCGAATAATTTAGCTCAAGTTCAAATCCTAGTTTACCCATTTTTTTATTTTACTATTAATATTAACTATAATTCTTTTTACAAAAGCACTTAACTACTTTTGAGATTTTATCTAAAGATATTACAACAAATATGTGCTAAAATTCAAAGGAATTATTTACTAATTATTATTAAAGTCTTAGAGATTTATAGGAAAAAGATAGTAAAAAACCTATATACTATATCACTTAAAAAGAAAAATAGGAGTCCGTAAAAACAACCACTAACGTTATCTATCTTATAATAGATTCATTAGTAGATATCAGATCATACTCCTCAGATGTTCGTAGTTTGAGTTTCTGCATTTTCCTTAAATGTCTAGAATTCTGTCACTAATTATGGTGTCAATCGTCTTTGGTTTCGACATTAATGTAAATCTTTAGTTGGGAAAATTAAATATAATTTTCAAATTCTTATTTTGAATAATCTGTAGTTTTTTCCTATGTGATTTTGCGCAATTTTTTCCATACTGGGCATGCATAAGTACTCGTAATTATCGGTCTAATACACATTCTATATAGCAGAATTTCATTTTTTATATTCAATTTACTCTTTCTATTTCGTAGCGGATAAAGTGATCTGCCACATTTTACTGCTTTTAAAATAATTTTATCCAAATGTTCTTTAAATAGTAGCTTTGGATCAAGTGGGACCCCCATATATTTTATGGAGTTCGAGAAAGGAATTAATTTACTTTGCAATTATTATCGGTTTTTTAATTTGCAAAAAAATAAATAAATACCTTTAAATTAATTAAATTCTTCAAATGTCATGTTTGATGATATTAGAGAACAAGAAATTATTTTTTTAGTTGTACAGCTATTTTACATTAATATGGCTAAATTACAAATGAATAATAAATTTTCTTAATAAATGACGCTGGCTAACAAATTGAAAACTAAAGTAAATTGGAAAATCGCCTACAAAGCTGATGTCATTTATTTCCAATACAAAATAGCGTATAAATTTATTCAATAATAAATTACTGTGTCTTATATTAACCAAATATCAGCGTAGGATTTGACTCCAAATATGGCGATAATAAAAACGTAGCAAAACAATTTTTCGGTTTAAATCGAAACAGACAAGTGTTAGCTTTAAGATAATAAAACATTATTTATGTATATTTTTTATAGCCAAGGTCGTTACGAAACAGTTGTGTTATTCTAGCTCTACATACATACATACTTATATCTATCTTCCTAATGTTTGATACATAAATAAGTATATACATATTTGCTTTCAAATGTACTACGCAGTGTGAGAATTTGTGTGGTGTTTCATTTTTTTAATTTCTCCATACAAATAAATAAACAAGAATAAAATGAATGAATCATGTCAATGAACTTGTTCTTTACGATCAGCTTGGTAAAAGATATTTGCTGCTTAATGTTGTGACTAGAGTATCTCTAATTATAGAAAAAAAGCTTTTTTAAACAACCCCTTTTCATATACGGTTTTGTGAAAAAAAAAACCTTAATAGGTTTTTATATAATGCTCATAAGGTTTTCTATGTTTTCGGCGGGCTTGTTTGAAGTCAATTTCCTAAACAGCCAATAATTAAGTCGTAATCAAGTCTAGTCAAAGTTAATTGATAATAGACTTTGTCAAAGTTGTTAAGTCGCTCATTTCAGAAAAAACGGTTGATAAAACTCATGTAATGACGGTTTCTGGTTCTATCTCACGAATGGCTCATAAGGATGTAGATCGGTTCCGGATTACTTAACGGCACCCCACAAGTAAAAGTCTGAAGGTGTCAAATTGCAGCTCCGAGGCGGCCCATTGACATCGTCAAGACGGCTAATGACATGATTTTTCGGCCACATTCGATGCTCGATAATAAGTTTGCTATATTTCCAAACTTTTTTCAAGTGGAATGTTTGATCCGTGGATGTATGATAGTGACCGAGCCGATATTTCGAACAGAAAAAATATATCAGCGTCAAAACAACATATCGTTCACTTACTTGTACTACGTTATAACTATAAAAACTCGATTTTTGATTTAAGAATACAGAATTATTCTTCGTATCGTTCTTTATCTAGTGTAAACAATACAAAAAAATATCTTATCTACTCACTTCTTGAGAGAAGAATAGTTTTGGATTTTTCTATTAAGGATTCAACATGTTATTTTAATATGGAGCAACATTTCGATTCAATTGAACTCGCCTGTTATGTAAACATGGGCTGCTGTTGATATAAAATTAAAAAAATGTTACTGTAAAGTCATGTTGAATTAACACGAAACGCCAATGAAGCAAAGTTATTATCGAAAAATTTGAAATCATTTCAATTTTCGCTGGTTTTACATTTAAAAATTTACTTGTATTTGGACCATCCGGTATATGAGCAAATGCATTAATTGTGCAATAATTAAAATTTAGCTTCGAAAAGAAGCACGTTTTTCCCATAAAAGGTTCTTTATGCAAACAAATAGACAGTGCAGTGCTGCCCGCACATTGCTGCAACTACGGCAGTATATTATTTACTGTTGCAATAGTTTGCAAACAAAATGCATAAATTTGTTGAATTTACGAATTCAGCTTATGTTATATGGAATAACATAACATGCGTTCGTAAAAGCAAACAGTTGATTTAAAGGTACCCGTGAAGCAGATGATACCCAAAAAATTTCAAACATACAATAAAAATAATAGGCACACAATAAAATAGCATCATTAGATTTGCGTTGGCATCATAAAAAAATTAATTTTCCGTTGTAAAGTCGAATACTGCAAACACACAAAATATGTTATTGATATTATGTTAGAAAAATTAAAATAGTGATATGAATTATTGACAATTTGCAAACGCTTTAAAACCCCATATTGGCATACTACGTACACATAAGTAGGAGAGTTTAAACATATTTTTTTATAAAATTAAATCACTGGGTAGCATCTTATGCTAAAAATAGCCATATCGTCCGTCGTATGTATCTTTATTTGAGCAATTTTGAATATTTATCTGTTTTATTTATTTTGGGGGTAGATGTGTTTGACTTAAATAATTTATTTTATGTTTGTTTACATGCTTTTGCCGGCTTTTCTTACTTGTTAGAATGAAATGTACACACTATCTATGACATGTTTATATTAATTTTAGCAAACGTTGGGGCGTGTAGATCCATTGTGTAAATACTTGCAACTGTGTAGTACATATAAAAACGCGCTTTATTTTAAAAGTTTTTGATCTCAATGTAGGCATAAAACACTTTTCAAACATAAATTTGTAATCAAATCTTAATCTTAAACCTCTGTCTACCTACGTTTGAAAATATTTGAAAATAATCTTCGATATCAAATGATAGAACGAACCATCATGTTTCAAACGTTTGGCCTGTAAACTTAAAAAAAGCCTAAAGTGCTTCCTGAAACTGTTAGAGATAAATTTCAATAGTTATCTTAGAATTAGAATTAAATTCGGTGTTAAACCAATCTGATTTTAGAATAATCAAATTTATTCCCTTTATTTTTGTATGTAAAATTTTCACATGCATCATTGGAATTTGTTTAAAAAGTTGTTGATTTCCGAGTATGTACTTGAGTTTTTCAAATGCACTTTGAGTTTCTTGCATCTTATCTCAATTGATTGAATGTGTGAATGACGATACTTTCTAGAGTTATATTCTTGTAGCTTTATACATACAGATATAACCACGTATGTACATTAGGGGTATAACCAAATTTTGGCCCTAGCACTACGTGAAAGCAAATATTGTGTTATTTACGAAAACAATTTTTTTTTGGTCGTTGAAAATAAAACCGCACCCACAAAAGCGATTTTCTAAAGAAAAATATTTAATAAAAATTAACAAAAACAAAACAAAAAAAAGTTTTTTAAATCTTTGAAAAAAGATATCGAGGCAATCTCGATTAATATAAATTTAATTGTTTATTAATAAATGGAAAAAAAGTTAAAAAGTTTCTTAATTATTAAAGTTTTTGGCTAAATGTATATAAATGTATATAAGTACAAAAAAAAATAAAAATAAAAAATTTTTCCATCTTTACCGCGTTTTGTGGGTGACCTTTTTTGAAAACCGCGAAAAATTAATATAATTTTTTTTAATAGTTTTCAATTGACTATTCGACTATGGTAGGGAAATTTTGATATTTGCAGAAAATGGGAATAAATTATACATTAGGGGGCATTACGATTTATTGAGGGAATTAAATGTTTGATTTCCATAAAAATATAAACTGATTATATGACGAAATTCGTAACGTGCCGGTCATAAAAAAATATCCGTATTAGAATAATTTAAATTTTTTCGAATACCTCGACAGATCAGTTTTCTGTACCGGCTTACTTTTCATAATCTAATTTGTTAAATAATACGGTTAAATAGTTGATATTCCTAGTCATAAATATCCCCCGTCAAAAGTGGTAAAATCGAGCAAAGAACGCTGATGAGATGGTGTAGCCATCCAAAAATCAGTACTCATGCGTTCAGCTAATCTGATGAATAAATTGTTGCAATTTTTTTTTTTTAATTTATTAATCGAGATTGCCTCGATATCTTTTTTCAAAGATTTTCAAAAACTTTTGTTTGTTCCAATATTACTTTCTTAATAAAATAATAGGTATGAATTTATACAAAAATGGGTAAACTCAGATTTGAACTTGAGTCAACAGACAATTCTATTCAATATACATAATTTTTTTTTCTTAAATTGTATATCTTATCTCCGGTTATAAATTTTTATCGGAATTTGTAATTTCTGCACTAAAGTTATATTGGTCTACATAGCTTTCGCTTTTTGATACTAAGCTATTTGCTATTCTTGTATCTATGACCTCTCTGCGAATAAAAATAGTTTTTGCACTTATTTAAATTCGCTTAAAATTTAAACGCACAATTTATAAGAAAACTTAAAAATTTACCATTTGATGAACGAAAAATCATTGAACTTATTTCTTTAAACGAATTAAATTGAATTCAAGTGTCACGATCTTGCTGAATACATCACAAAAATAAACTGTATAAAAAAAACAATTTATTTCTTCAGTGAGAAGATTATTGACCCCAATTTATCAGTAAAACCCATACTATGTAGACAGACACACACAAAACTAAATTGAAAAAAAGACAAAAGAAGAATATAAAAAAACGTATTCTTTGTGTAAAAAGTTTACAACACCGCAATTGCAATCACATTTACCACTGGTTCACTTTAATTGATGAATTCACAAGTTTTTTTTTTAGTTTTATTCTCTTTTCCATGTTATTTACTCCTCGTCTTTTCTTGATTTTCCTCATTTTACCGTTGCATTAATTTATTTCGTTGTCAATTTCATTGTTTTTTTTTCAGTGTCAATAAGATAAGTACGTTACAACCATTTGAAGACTGCCTGAAATTACAGGAATTATATTTACGTAAAAATAATATACAAGATATAAATGAAATTGCTTATTTACAAAATCTTCCAAACCTCAAGTATTTATGGTTGGAAGAGAATCCATGCTGTGATCGTGCCGGAGCCAAGTAAGTAAACAATCACTATTTTATTGTTCATTGAAATGTTTCGGAAGGTGTGAGAAACCTTCATTCATATTAATGTTGACATTGTACGATTTTGATTTCTGTGTTTGTACTTCTGTTTCAGTTATCGTGCAATTGTTTTGCGTGCTTTGCCAAATTTAAAAAAATTAGATAATGTTGAAGTGACACAAGAAGAAGTTGATGAGGCTTCTCGAGGGGGCAGTGGAGGCGGTGGGGTCACTGTGGAAGACGAGCCATATGAGGATACTTACGAACAACAACAGCTGCAGCAGCAGCAGCAGCAACAATATGAACAACAGCAATACCAACAGCAACAGCAAAGACAACAGCAACAACAACCACCACAACCTCAACAACAACAGTATCAATCACCTCAGTATCAACAACGTCGAAGTTCCAGTCCACAAAAAGAGGTAATTAAGTAACAATAGTATCAAGAATTCTTAAGACATAAAAACAAATACAAACATATATTTACTTCTATAATATTTAACTTTTTACTAACCAATCTTGCCGATATGATTTATCTACATAAGTATGTACATACACAAGTATATACATAAATACTCTGGCAAAGGTTTGCCACTCCTATCAAACCCATTCACAAATTAAATTCCATATTACAAATAAATAGTGAAGTTTTTTTTTAGATTCCAAATTAATTGATATTTTTTTATCATCATTTTTAACCAAATCTTCAAAATATGATTTTTTTTAAATTCTGACGGGTGAAAGTTCAATGGTTTGGTTCATTAAGTACGAGTTTTTAAAGGTTTTTTTTAATTTACTTTTTTTGTACTTTGCTCACTATTGCTCTGAAGAGCTTTCTTCATATTAGAATTAATAAATGAAAATACAAAAACAACAGTTTTATAATATGGATGTTAAAGCATATTTTATATACATACATGCTTTCCAATTGATGGTTTATAACCAGTTGTATTTAGTTTACAAGTCGAGCGACAAACAACAAAACAACAGAAAGTACACAACGTTTGTCAAAAATATTCGCCTACCTACAAAATTAAGTAGAACCCATGATCCATGAGGGGTCGATTACAGATGACTATGGTAGAATAATACAGGTAGTGTCGAAGCGTCAACGGACATTTTTTTTGGGTTCGAGTCTGTCAAAATTTTGTTATGTAGATATTACTAACACACACCCACACTACTAAAAAAGCACTCTTTAATATTTGTTTCATATGAAAATAAGAAAAGGAAAAGCAAAAAAATTCTTTCTAGAACAGAAAATGCAACCATTTTGCCATTTTTCCTTTGTGCTTTTTGACAGCTTCGAACCTAAAAACAGTGCTGTTGTAGCTTCGACACTACCTGTACTATTCTACCATGCAGATGACAATCGAATCTCAAAATGGGCTGCCAAGTGTTGGGAACAATATTATAGATGCCAACTGGCAACGAATGGTTCCCAATTCCAGTTAACATTTTGTGATTTTCTGGCAATCACAAATTTTCAATTCAAACCATAATCGGCCTGTAAGATGTTTTCTCCTTCCGTATTTTTTTTAAAGTTAGTCGCGCCTATTCTAAATTAAGGTAACAATATACATACATACCTATGTACATATATATATATATATATTTTAATTCTGAGTTAATTTTATGATTTCAAGTTGTACAAATCCATATTCTTTAACAATAAAACTTATGGCTTTCATTAATTTTCCTTAACAATCTATATAATTCTATTTTATTAACTATTAACATGCCTACTAATTCACCCATCAAACATCAAACTAACTTCTAAAATTCGAAAATTCACAACTTTAAAACTAAAGCCTCTGCAACAAACAAGTCCTGCCACAACTGAAGATAGCGCAAGCGAAACAAATATGGCAAATGGGTCGTCTAAAGCGTCAACGCCATCTCAGGTATTTTAAAAAAAATGATAATACAAAAAGAATATTATTTAGTAGATGTTACGAGTTGTTTCTGCGTTTTCTTTTTCTTTTACACAAACAAATTCAATAACATTTTTCTTTGTACATGAAATAGTTGCATAAATTAGAATTATGTATAAATTTATGTTTTTTTTTGTTGCTGTTATGTTGGTTTTAATATGCCCATGATAATGTTTTGTTTATGTTAAATACTTATGTTGCCATTTCCAAATTTATTTTTTATTACCAATTCTTTAATTCGAAATACGGTAGACCCGTGTTGCCCATTGAGAACATATTTTTATAAGTTCGTTATAAAACTGGAAAAATTTATGAAATTTACATCGTGGGATCGTAAAAAGTAGTTCGTTAAAAGCAAGGATTCGTTATAAGTGTGTTCGCTATAATGAAGGATTTTTATATGAAATTTACCTTTTAATTAGTTCCTTACAAACGAGGATTCGCTATAACCGAGTTCGCTATAAACGAGTTTTACTGTAATACCGTAGCATATACGTAAAAGTAATATCTACATTTAGAGCATTTATTTACTGACGTATGTACATACATATATGAGAAAATTTGTGTTGATCTCAGTGCCATCTGTATATTTTTTAATGTGTAACTAATTTAAATACGCACATGACTTTTGCCTTCTTTTTGTACTTGCATATTTAGCTTTATTATGTGCATCACACAAATACTGCAAATTTCCCTCTACGCAGTACCCATCAGATCAAAATTGCGCTCTGTAGAGTTGTCAATAAAACATCGATCGAGTAGTTCTCTCAATCCCGGGCTCCCTTTACCACGAGTCTACTGCATGTATTAGTATTACGTTACCTTATTATGAATATTTAATATATTAACATCATCTAGATGGTTATTATTTTTCCTCCACTAAACCATTAATACCACTTTTGGAAAAATGTTTTTTTGTTTTTCTTTTCCTCGCGCACAGGACCAATTACACTCATCATCGCCAAAATATAATTCAACACCTAGAGAAAATCGCTTATCCTATCATCAATATGATGTAAGAGAGAGTTTCATTCTATTATTTCTAATATTTATAAATCTAATCCTCATAAATCTCATAGCATTATACGTATTATTATCATGGTCAGAAATATTAAAGGCCAATTTCGATATCCTATATTTGTTTCTTTTTTTTATTGATTTTTTAAACTGCGAGTTGAGTGATTTGTCATAAACAATTCTGCATATAATTTGTTCATGTTTTTTTTCTGTGTTACCAAGTTATTTTATAAACAAAAATTCAATCTAATTTGTTAAATGTTCATAGGTCAAGTCACGGAATAATGGGGAGTAATATTCGAATCCATTCATTAGTCATTGGTATTTCTTTATTTTTATTATTTTATTTTGATTATAGTCGACAAAGAAGATAGAAATAAATAAATTCCAATGAATCACTTACCGCAATTTCATATTAGATTATTTTATTTATATTATTTGCATTTCCAAGCATTTACAATTTATTTTAATATGCAAATTATAAATATATACGGACTTATTCATAAACGATTAGTAAAGTTAATGTGTGCATTAAAATCGATTTCCCGTATAAAAATCAAACAGTAAACATACTATAACTTCTAAGAAGCTGAAAGCTGATGATACTTCGGAAGTGACACCTTAAAAATAATAGCACTCTGGTCAATATGAATGATTTTATTTGTACAAAATTTTTACTATCCGGCTTTTATTCTTTTCGTTACACTATAATGTAGTGTAACATGTAGCCTTTCTGAAAAAGTTATCTGAATATCAAGTGATGCTACATAAGAAACAGTTTTTTTTTGGAGTAAAACGTAAAATCTACCGTTAAAAAATAACACTGATCATCTTTTTCTTTAGATATTTGGTTTTTAGTAAAATGAAATTAAATGTATTACATAATAGGAATAAAAAAAAGTTATTTTTATTAATATTCCATAGTGCGTTGGCAAAAATATTGATAAACATTTACAGCTACATGCCGTGGAAATCAGGACCTTTTTAAAAATAAATTATTTCGGAAAGCTAAGCGAAGTAGGTCAAAGAAAATTATACTCAACGGAAGTTTATATCAAACGAGTTATAAAGAGTGAAAGAAAATCCGCAATCAGCAATCGATTGAATCGCGAAAGCAAGAGGACTCCGTTTAAGGCTCCCATGGAGATCAAAAATTATCCGCAGATAGAAAAACGTACATCTTGATACAGCCCGGAATCAGTTGCGAGAACATAATCCACAAATAGTTGCACTACTGACTGTAAGAAAAATAATGTTCACACAACAACAGCAACACTGATCCGTCAGAAAATTAAGCGATTTTTTTTATGCACGGATGTGAGCGAAATTTTTATAATTGGCGAAAAAAGTTCTCTTGCGTGTGCTACGAGACAATTGAAGGTGAAATATAATGCTGTATAGCAATCAAAGACTACAAAACATCGAAGTTCAAGAATTATGGAGTGGAAATATTTCCCATAATACTGAGTGTGTCCAATTTCGTAAAAAAACCATTATGGATAAATAAATTTACGGTGAAATATTACAAAATGTTATGTTGTCTCTTGTGGGTCTTCAAACAGAATAATGACTCGAAAATATAGAAACAGAAAGGCTCTGGAATGATTTGTAGACAATTTAATTACCGTAATAAATTATCTCAGCTTTAGAAAAGATGTGGAAACTTGGCAAGCTCTATTCCAAAGCGATGCGCTGCCGATATTGACAACAAAGGTCATGCCATAAAATATTAATTAGTTGTATTTTATTGTTTTACGTTTATTTATTATCTTCTTTTTTATTTCTGTTGTCTAAAAATGAAAGTGGTATTTTTTACCGACAATGTTCATTGAATTACAGTACATATAATCCGAATAATTTCTCTAAAAGTCAGTATATGTAGCAGAAAATACTTTTGTTTAACGGAAATATTTGTTTCCAATACTGTTATGAAGACAAAGTTTCTCTATGGTGCTATTTTTTTACCGCAGCTGTTGAACAAAACAACCTCGCTATTTTTTTTAAGTATATGGACCTTATTAAAATAGCAATTGATAAAATTATATACTCGTATTATATATATTTAAACGTAATTGGAAACGTTTACTTACTTTTCCATCAGCCAAATATTTATAATTTTAGCTTTAGAAGATCGACATCATTGTGGTGAAATTGTTTTTATTATCAGTCACCATTTAACTTCCTAATGCTCTTCTTCATCTGCAATATAATATATTAATCGCTTAAATCATCTCCTTAATTTTTAATTTAATCTTAATTCATTGCTGTCTTTCATAATGTCTGGTTTAGAACATTTATCAAATCTTATTTCTAAAATTTGCACAAATTTTATTCAAACAAATTAAACTTAACAAAATTCTGCTATTCATGTTCGTATTTATTTAAAAATCTAATCTAAACTAATCAACATACAAATAACTGGATATAAAACACACTTAACATAACAGAGATCACCTGATACAGATCAGGAAAGCCCACTTGGTGGTGGTGGTGGTTTCAGGGTACCTATACCACCCAGTGCTTCGACGCATTCGATGAAGGTAGGTATTCGAATTTGTTTGTAGTATATTTTATTATTTTGCTTTCAATCATTCAATCAATAAATCAATTGATTTGATAATGCGCCAATTTTCATTTCATAAATCAAAGAAAGGTTTTATTATCGGAACGAGTTGTTGTTTATGTATTCCTTTTTCTCTTTATTTTTTCGCTCCCGTTTGCATTTTTTCAACAAGGAATACTATCAGTCTGATCGTCCTGCTTATCCCGCCCATTATCGTCACAGTCAATCCGATTTAACAGAATGGGATGACCACCAGCAGTCACATCATACGAGTAGTCATCAAAATCCTTATGGCAGTACGGCTGCCCTTCAGCACATGGGCCAAAGACGTAGTGCCGGACCAGAAAGAACAGAACCTGTAGATCGTTATGCCTATAGAAATGGTAGAGAGAACGGTGATTGGGAGGATGAAAGGCCGAGACCAAGGTTATTATATATTTCATATATATTTTTATAAGAATTTTTTATAATGTGATTTCAGACGACCAGATGGCCGCTATGCTGACTCGGCTAGTACTGTTTCAACAGCTGTATTAAATCATTATACTGGATACCACAGGAGACCAATAAATCGAGTAAGTGTTTGTTTGGTATAAAAGTTTTGTATTTGAAATGTATTTTAAGACAAATTTTTCACACCAATCTGCTTTGAAATACATTTCAAATCCAAAATATTTTTTCATGAATACGGCTGCAAATAATTAACTGCAATAGAAAGTATCCACTAAAAGTACAATTTTTCAAATTTTGAAAATCATATAATTCTACTAATAATATTGAGAAACTTTGTATGTTCGTCGGTTTGGATGTTTGATCCACTCAATGGATTTGGATAAAATTCGGAAGACGGACAGATCTGAGTCTAGAAAGACACTTATCTTATATATTTTTTTCAAAAATAGTACCACAAGTGGGTAAGGGTAATTTCTGCCTCTCTAAAAACTATCTAACCATTTTTAAACGCCATTAGATCTGAGTCTGAAGGACTCATACGTTTTACATTTTTTTTTGGGGACGGGGTAACTTCTCCCACTGTTTTTCAGGCGAACAAAGGCAAGGATAAAATGTAGTACGCAATAAATAATAAAAGAACTATTTAAAATTTGTTATTAGTTGCTTGGTTTTGCTTTCCAGCAAACGATATGTCTGACATTATTCAATGTTGAAAAATGTATACATACATATCGTTGGCTTAATATAGAAAGGACGTATCTCTTTTTTTTACTAAGCTAAGTTTTTAATCTTTTCTGACATTACAAATCCAAATAGACAGGAAAAGCTTAGAATCGCAATGAAAAAAAAATCAAAATACTTCCTTTCTATATTAAGCCAACGATATGTACATATATTTTAAATAATTCTTGCAAGAAACAGAGATTAAAACATTTTATATGTAAAACTAAAATCATGATATTAATATTTTTAATTTGCCTAAATGCTCCTAGAGAAAACACTCCTTAAATGAAGATTCAATTTAGTTGCGTTCACTTTTTTCTATTTAACAGAAATGAAGTTTGAAACTAAATGTTCTTACTTATGTATATCGTTGGTCTCAAGTAGAAAGGCCCTAACTCAAATAATTGCAAGTTTACAGGAGAAGGTAATAACATAAGAGAAACTGTACAGTTGCGTGTACAACTGCTTAGTACAAACCGATTGTAAAAGCCTTAATTTTTATATGAAATGTATACGAATCACTGAAAACTAAATTTCGTAAAAATTACGAGTTAGGGCCTTTCTAGTTGAGACTATCGATATGTATGTACATACATTTATGTAGTTAGATTTTATTAGGTAGTTAGACTCACTGTTAAATTTATGTATTTTCATTTAGAACTCAATTTTACATAAAGATGCACGGGCATTATGTTCCGCAAATCGAGTGATTTCAAAACGTGTTATTTCATATTACAATGAATTGTCAACTTGAGATATTTTAAAGTTGCATATTTAAAGTTTAGAAGTTAGAATGTAATATTTCAATTATCAAAATTAAAAACAAAATATATAATCAAAAATAAGTCAGCTTTTTTACAAAAAATATTTATAGAAAACCTACGATTTTAAATCACTCAATCACTACAGAACATTTCTGATTGGTTGCACTTACTTTTAATATATTATATTGCATAAATAATATTGGAAGCCATAAATATAGAAAACGTAAATTATCTAAAGCTATTTTCAAACATTAACCAAGAGCTAAGTTTTTCACATTATTTATTAAACAACAACTTCTTTCTTTCTCGTAGAACTCTAATTTACTATCGGCAACTTTGTGTTTGGTTAAAGAACTAGACTACCCAAGTCTTGAAGTAGTTGAACATGCCGTGCGCTGTCGCATTGATGAATTGTCGGCTGAATGATGAATGCGACGCATGCCCTCCTATTGATATGGATTAAACGCATGCTTGAATTTGATATTTTGCAAACAGAAGAACTAATTGTACAATATGTATTACTAAGTTTGTTTTCTAATATATATATATATATATATATATTAGAAAACAAACTTAGTAATACATATTGTACAATTAGTTACAATTACAAGTACAATTAGTATATAATATATATATATATATATATATATATATATATATATATATATATATATATATATATATATATATATATATATATATATATATATATATATATATATTTACCAATTTACATCATTATAATTTTGTTAAACTCATTTTATGGAATCTAATTCAAAATAATGGAATTTATTTAAAAAATAATTTACTAAATTCTAAAAATTTTCATTTGTTGAGCTGGTCGATATGCCCAACAAATGGATTTTTTTTTAATTAAATTTGGTGAATATCTCGAATAATAAAATTCACGAAATACAGTAATTTGTTGGGATTTTTGAATAATTTTCAAAGCATACTATGCTTATACTATTGCAATTTTTATAACTCTCATTGAGTTATTAAAGGTTTTTGTATAAGTAAAGCGGTTTGAAACATTTAAAAATTAGGTTTAAGGTCTACTGATGATTTGGCTTAAGCACCAATGAAATGCATGTATATAGACTAGCTAAAAACCCTCAACAAACAAAAGTTTTTTAAACAGTAATTTAGCTTTAAAAATAAATTAATAATAATTAATATTTAATAACAAATTAAAAATTAGTTAAGAGTTTAGCAACTAATTGTAGCCAGAACAAATAAAATTAATAACTAAGATAAATTAAGATTACGAAAAAAAAACTCAATGAAAGGAAACATGAAAAAAGACAAATAGAAAACTGTACTTATTTAATAAACTAAATTAAATTACTAATCATAAGTGGTATGCATAAATTAAAATTTTTTTAAAATATAATAATAATAATCCTAATTAGATAATACAATTACATACACACAATTTATAAGAGATTCAAAGGTCGTTTGTCAAGGGCCAAGGAACTTTAATTGGGTTGGCAGTTGCTAAAAAGTCTTTTAAAGACTGTTTATTAAGTGAAAATTGTAAATTGCAGTTTTTCACTAATGCTTTTTCTTAGCCGATTGGCAACCTGACTGAAATTCGACGCCCACAATCGACCTGAAAAAAGCTTGCCAATCATAAAAAATACAAAAGAAATTCAACATAAAATATACAAATGCTCTACATACAAAATGTATTTCAAGTAAAAAATGGTACACGAAAATTTATACAGGCGTAGAAATATATTAAATTAAATATAAATATGTAAAAATCTTCCTCATAGTTAAAAGGAATATCGGGGGCTCATGCAATAACAAAAATACAAACAGACATAATTAATTGAACATTTTATGTTATTTAATAAATATTTTTAACGTACAAAATCTTTTCTTAACTGATTACGTTACCACATACTTGTTGTTATTGTTCAGTTTAATTTTAATTAAATCTTTTATATTTTTCTATAAAGAAATGTTACAATTTCAAACTAATTTATAATAGTTTATGTAAATTTTTATCTGCTTTATTTTAAACACAAAAATAAAACAAACTAAACGTCCAATATTTGATAAATAAAAAATCCAATATTAAAGCAAATGTTAAAAAAATAATGTAACTTTGATGCCGTGTCTGTTATTAGTGCTGGAATGTAGAAATAACATACGCTGTAAAAATTTAAAGGTCTGTTATTTTGTCTTAATGGGAAATTCATGTTGAAGATGTTGGTTGTGGTCGTTGCTAAACGTAGTACAATCCGAAACCATTTGGCTTCCGGTTAGTAAATCTCACCACCTCGTAGCACAGTTGCTTTGTTGAAGTAGTACAGTGGGAGAAAGTGTTATATTTGTGTATGCCTGCTGCATTTTCTGGGCATCTGGTATTTGACTTGCCAAACAATTTTGTAAAATTTTTGGAAACAAAAAGTCCGATGACGTCACACTGAATGCAAATGATTATTACTCATACGTACGAGTATTTATTATGGTTTTTAAACTTTTAGCTAATATTTTCTATGAGAATGATGTTTACTGTCGGAAATACCTTTAATAAAATGTAAATAAATATTGCTTTTCAATTTTTATATTTTATGAAGTTAAAGTGGACGAATTAAATTATAAGTAATGCTATTTTATTAACTAAATTTTAATATATATTTGTAATATTTTCTACACAAAATTCGAGGGAAAATACTGTAAAATTTTCATTTGTTTACTTACCATTACAAACATTTTTATTGAGGATTTTTTTCATATTATTTGAAATAAACGTTAAATTTAGTTTTCATAAATATATTATTTATAATTTTTTGACTTTATTATTGTTATATGTAGATTACAATTTTTTTTTTAAAGGTACTATTCTTTAATACATACAGATTATAATAATATTTTTTTGTTTGTTCTTTTTTTAATTTTTTATTTAGAACTTAAATTTCCAAATGCAATAATTGATCGATTTTCTTTTTAGAGTAAAATACTTGTACATACAGATTAACAAAGAATAATTCATGTAAGTTTTTAACAACATATATTCAACATTAGTATTATATGATAATGAGTTAATGTATACAGAAGATGAATAACAAAAACAATTCAAAAGACATAAAATAAATAAACTAACAAAAAGTATAAATTATAATAATGAAACAAATTGCAAGAAACTCTTTAAGTTTTTCGAATGTATTTAAGAGCCAACAAATTTTTACAAACAAATTTATTTTACAGCTTTTTGTGGTACTACGACGCTTCACTTAATTTCACGTATTTTTTTAGAAAGAATAATATTTTAATCTTTTATGTAATTTTTTCAAGTAAATATTTATCTTTTTTTTAAATAATTCGTTGATTATTTCTATTTTAATGCAATTACTTATGAAGTTTATAATATGTGCTTAAAGTTTAGCTCAACAAAATTTTTAAAGCCAACAGTTTTTATATTTAAAAATAATTTAACACAACTAGAACGCTTTTCAATGCCTGTTTTCCTTTATTGTTAAAATAAAGATGAACAATTTTTTTGGAGAGGCTTGTTTGGCAGCGTTATTTAAACAGATATTTAATAAGTTTCAATATATATTTTTTAATTTACTCTATTGTGATAATTGACACTTGTGAGTGTTTTCAATTGATTATTTTTGTAGAATATAAATTCATACAGATTTGTAAATGCAATAAAACTAAAAATCGTGCTCATACATATTTTTATTTAAATAACAAAAATAAATTTATATTTATAGAAATTTCAGTTGATCAAGAAGTACAGGTCTCTTTGCAAAGGTACATATTGGCGAAATATCTAATTTATTTTTATATACACTCAAAGAAAAAATTGTTTTAAAATTATATAAAAAGTGTGTATATACAAATTCAAGCAGTTTTATTTTCGAATCGAATTGCCGAGTATTTTTTTCTTGTTCAATAAAGTAAAAATATATATTTTTTAAAAGTTTAAATGAAAAAAATTAAAGAAAAAAGTAGAGATAAGACACAAGGGATTATAAAATAAAAATTAAAGGATGCGTGTAATTTCAACATATTACCAGACCTAATGAAATCCATTTTAAATAAATACTTTAGAAATGAAAAATGGTATTTAAGGAATATTTTAGCGAATTAAAGAATGTTTTAAACCATTTAAGAAGATAATTGAAAATTCAATTGAAGAAAACTTGATTAAAAATGCTAATAAAATTTAATAAATTATGTAAAAGAATTATTTTAAAGTCATAAAGAATTTTGTTCGCAAACGTTGCGGCGTTTTAACTAAAACGTCTTCCAATTACCAGTAAGCATTTTATCGTTGTAGAATTTGAGTTAATTATAATTCTCTTTTATATTATACTATTTATATGCATGTATGTACATATAATATACATATGTATGCCCTAGATATGTTTGTTTATATGTATTATAACAATAGTTAATTTTATTAATTAGTTACATATTATTGCGGTTGTTTTATCTTATGAAGCCTCCACTTAAAAATATGTTCGAATTTTGATTAAAAAAAATTAACATATATAAAATTTAGAAATATAGTTTTTAACGTAAATACTGCTTTATAAACAAATAACAATGAATTTATTTATTTTTGTTTTTGCAATAAACTATAATAACATTCATAACATTTAATAGAGAGTGTGAAAATTGACTAGAATTTTGTGTGTGAATGGATGTGAGTAATAATTGTGATATGCTTTTCCTTAAAGATATATCTTGGTTGATTTGCTTTTGTTGATTATTATTTTTAATAATTGATAATTAGTAATTTTTCTTGGTTTATTTGATTTTTGTTTTCAAATTTTGATTTTGAAACTTTTGGCTTAAAATTATAATAATGTTATATCATCACTGTTGTATTTGGATTTAATTCTTTTGTCTGAGCTTAATGAAGTCTAGCAGCAATTAAATTGTTGTCCAACGGAAATGCAATGCAATGATAATTTACAAATCATCACCCAACCGATGTATTTCGTCTAACATAAAATCAACATCGGCTTCTGTTACAGCTGATGATGAAATAATTGAACGGAAGAAGTTGGGTCTTCGATCGTCGGGTTGATAGCCCACCATAAGGCTTCCCTTTTGCATCATGCGACCCTTGATAATGGGGCAAATCTAAAATGGAAACAAACAAGAAATTTTAGGCGGAGAAATTTTACTAGAAAAATGTTTATTTCTTACCTTGCCAAGTTCTTGTTCCTTTTTGGCATCATGTGGAACGCCACGCAATCTCTTTGGTATGTACCAAAATGAAACATTTACTAATTCAGGTTCCAGTATTAAATGGAATCGATCTGATTGCTCTTTGATGCGTTTCACTTGGTATTCGGCCAATTCCATTAAACGATCTTGTTGTCTTTCAAAGCCTTCGGTGCCTTTTGATCGCCATTGAAGCCACAATTTAAAAATGTCATTGTGCCGACCACATTGTATAACTTTGTCGCCAGTATCGTAACTTATGTCGTATTGTTTATCAGTCATAAATAGATATTCAGCAGACATTTGATTACAGCTGATAAGAAGACCCTGAAATTGCATAAAATAAATATTTATTTTAATTTGAATTCGAATTCCGAAAAAGCTGATATTACAAAAGTGGTGAAATGGAATCAGCAAGATTTGTAGGTTGAGCAAAACAAAAAAAGTTTTAATCAGTATTTATTAACCTTTTTACTACTGACTTTTTTGTGAATAAATATTTTTCTTAAAAGTATTACAACAGACAACAAAATTATGTAATTAATAAGAAAAATTAACATTAAATTTTTAAGAAAGACTCTTGCTATTTGCACTATCAATTATTAGGTTTTTTTTTAGTTTCGTAAATTGGTTTGGTGCCTTCACACAGTGTTGGTATTTGGAGTTGTTCTGCACACCGTCGTGTTCTGTCGAGCACAAGCAATTTCAACTGGCCTCCACGTTCACCGGATTTAACAGCTCCTGACAGTTTTATTTGGGAATATTTTAAAGAAATCCCTCAACTTAAAACCAACATTCTTTCTTTAAATGATCTCATGGCCATTACATCCGCAATTTTGCGAGGAAAATATGAGAGCAGTTTGATAATTCCATGAGTTTTTTATAATTCCAAAGCACCAGCTTTAAATTCAACACTGGTCCCGTCAATCTATTACTAGACTACTGTCAAATTTTGAGAATTTTGAGAGTTTTGTCTATAAGTTTACTTTTCACAGCGATTGAAAACACACAACCTCGTTAGTTTTAATGAAAATTAAAAAAAGGTGAATTACGTGGTCAGATTAAACATTATTATACCCTTCACCAAAAAACTTGGAAAGGGGATATATAGTAAAAACACCATTACCGAAACCAAAGAAAGGTGATTAAAAAGTGGTTTACTGAGTTTCGTTCAGATGGCTGAGGTTGGAGGCATGTCAACCGAGCGAGTACATTTTGCATGAATATTTGGATATGAAAAATCTATCCGCAGAATAGTTGCCGCGATTGCTTAAACTGAATCATAAAGGCAAAAATCCATATATCGGGATACGAACTGCTATTCCATCCAGCATATGCTCATCGGATTTAGCTCCTTGTAACTATTTCCTGTTTACAAACTTTTAAGACCGACTGGTAAGAGATTTGGGTCAAACGAAAAGTTTATCGTAGAAATAACCGCCTATTTTATGGATCTTGAGAAATCTTATTATTTGGAAAGCACAAAAAAACCAGTAATTTTAAAACTATATTGAAAAATAAAACGCCTTTTGCCGAAAAATTTTTATTTCAACCAGAAAGTCACGGAATTGTCAAATTGACCTCGTGTGTTAAAAAGCGCACGTACATATGTGCGAAGCAGCAAATCGCCAGCGCTGGCAGTGTATTATTTTTCAAAGCTAATCAAAATAAATTCCCCAATAATAAACTGTATTTTAAAAATATAATAAAGATAATCGTATAAATAATAATTCAATGCATATCGTCCGGTCACAGGTTGAAAACTCTTAACTCGCAAAAAAATCGAATCGGTTTTTTGATGCCAAAAGACTGTGTTTGTCCTTCTGTATGTTAGTACGTTTCATTTATATTTTTTAAAAATTTCCTTCCCTACTTCTCCTACTAATTGTTTTTTTTTTATTTACTTCCAACACGGTTTAGTAACGGAGTAATACCGTTTTTTTGTCTCCTGAAAAGTCGGTCAACCTGTGACCGACGATATAGTTCATCCTGCGCCACTCTGTAATTTTTTAAGTGTTCTTCATTAAATATAATTCCTGAAAAAAAGCTTATACGCAAAAACAGACAGAGGGACATCGAATTTAAAATAAAAAACTTAGTAGCAATCTGGAAGTATCCTTTGAAATGGGTTTATAAATGGCGAAGTTCTGACGTAAAAAGCATAAAAAAATACAATTGAATCATTATCCTGTTGCGTGTTGTGAAGACGCTTAAACTAGTAACCGGTAACTTTTTAATCTCAGATGGAATTACTCAAATGTATTCTGGAGCCTTTTTCAAGGTTACATTTTCCTTCATATTTATCTGGATATCCTCTGGGCTAAAAGCGATTAAGTCTGCGATCAGCCTGTTCTTCCAATACAAAATCATGTGTTTATTAGTTTATTGATATTATCAACAATAAAAAGAGTTTAAGCTTGATAAAATTAAATCAATTTCACAACATTGCATTTCTTTTCATTAAAAGTATGTACATATGTACATACATACATCTAAAACAATATAATTTGTACAAAAATCGACCGAGAAAAATTCTATGAAACTCATACACACGCATTGATCTCCCTTAAAACGTTTGTGGTACTTTAAAGGGAAGATTTCATTCGTCTGCCCAAATGTTTATCGTGCCTGGGCAATAAGTCAAGTAAAAATATTTAATTAAAAAATTCCTTAAAAAAGTAATTTTGTTACGTTTGAACGTACAGACGACATAAATGCCATCAGTCGCAACTGTGACCAATGACGGAAGCATATTGTATGAATGTTATTGCTTTTTCTACAAAACCTTCGTCTCCCCCCCTTCCCCCTTTTGTAAGGGTGACTTGAGCATTTGCATTTTACTGCTGCTCTTATGAAAGGCAGGCTGGCAGGCAGGCAGATGCCTTTCTGATTTTGTATTGTTACACATTTTGGTTGAAGGTGGAGTGATGGGATGTGAATGATGAGCTTGCGAAGAATAAAACTAAACAAAATATTTTCAATATTTTTTAATGCTGCATAACTTTTTGAAAAATAGTCTAAAGCCAAAAAAGTTTAATGAATGGTTTTCCCTGAATATTTTATGTAGAGATGAAGAATTCATTGAAATGTCTTTGAAAAATCTATAAGCTGTGCTTCCTGCAAAATATTTTTTATATTTGCAGAATAACATTCTTTGAGTTTTTAAATACTTGATCACTTTTATACAGACTTACATCCTCTTTGAAGTGTATAGTTGAGCATTGCAACAGGGCTCCCATCAATTTGTGTGGATTCCAGGTAATAGAATCAGCTCTGAAATGAGACAAGAATAAACCACAAATTGTTAAGAATGTTGAAAAGCAAACAATAAAGTTAATAAATGAAATTAGTGCAAACAATCTATAAATTATATTATTGTTAAATGTAACATGTAACAGCGGGTAAGTAAATGTGTAGTATGTCCTTTTTTATTAAATGTCATTCAAAAACAAATTACAAACAATTAACACTAATCCACACATACACTTGCACACCACCACCACCGCACCACATACCTACATAAATACATACATAAGTATGTATACATTCTATGTATAGCTGCAAGTTCCAATTGAATTAAAAGAAACTTCCCAGCAAACGCAAGGTGGAAAGTTTGAAATATAATGGTTTCATTGCATAATGCCTTAAATACATAAACGACTTCAGGCTACCGACTACAATATGTCAATATTAAAATTAGTGTTCAAAAGAAACCTCTGAAGTACGCAACGTTTTTATTCTGTACTGTTTGTCATGTGTAGAGAACGTTTCTGTTTTAATCAAAATTTTATGAATATGTACACTAGGTGTATAACCAAATTGTGGCCCTACGCGATAGCGAATATTGTGTTATTTACGAAAACAATTTTTTTGGGACCTTTGAAAATAAAAACATCACCCACAAAAGCGATTTTCTAAAATCCCTAAAGAAAAAAATTTAATAAAATTTTTTTAATAGTTTATTAATAATGGAAAAAAAGTTAAAACGTTTCTTAAGTATTAAAGGACATGAATTTAAAATTTAATGTGTGTGTAGGAGTTTTCGGCTAAATGTATAAGTACAAATAAAAATTAAATAATTTTCCAACTTTACCGCGTTTTGTGGGTGACCTTTTTTGAAAACCGCGAAAAATTAATATCATTTTTCTTAATAGTTTTCAATGGGCCATTTTGATATTTGCGAAAAAATGGGAATAATGAACACTAGGGTAGGTCGATTTAGTAATCGATATTGTGCCATCGATTTTTCGATAGCTTTGAAAAAACAAAAGTTTTACTACGACATATCAAGAAAATCATTTTCGAGTCGCCCAAATTCCAATTTTTTACTATTTCTCAACTTTTATTTTTAAGGTTTTTTAGGGGTACAAAAAAGAGTACACAAATTTTGAGCCCTGCTGTGAACAAAGTCCTTTCGAAGTTGCTAAAATCAGCGGTTAGTTTTGAGCCGATGCGGTGACGCTCCCTAGGCTTCGAGCCTTTCGGTTTATTTACAAAAGAAGAGCAAAAATATACTCAAAAATTTGACAAATGCTTTAATGCAAGACCATTTGCACAAGATTGTGAACAGCGATATTATGTCGAGCTGAATAAATAAATAAATAAATAATATCAATTTACGTTCGCTTCACTTATGTTTCACATTCAGTTACTGTCTACATGAATACCTTTCAAAATATTAGAAATATTTCCCCCTTTTTGTTGAGAAAGTTTTAGTTATCTCATGATTTGGCAACAATTCTCAAAATTTTGACGTTTGAGAAAGAGTTAAGTTACTCAAATTAATCTAAATTTGAGTTCAATCTCGCATGTTTGTTGGGAATTTTTATTTTCTCTAGTGTTTTTGTGGTTCGACACAATTGACAATCAAGAGGGTGGTTGTTGTACTTGTATAAGTGTTAAGCATCCCTCTGGGAGCTACTTATTATTTTTTAAAAGTTGATACGAGCATATGAAACACGAAGACTTAATAGACAAGGGAACTTTGATATGGATTGCCCTCTTTTTTTATAAGTTAACCTGAATTTACATTATGCAAACTTTCTTGCCGCAATTCCGCTTTTGTGGGAAAATGATGAAGTAAATTTTGTATTCTTCTCTCTTTCTTTCTCAATACGACAATTAGACTTGCATCAAGAAAACTTTCCCAGTATGATTTTAGTCTTAGAAAAATTTGTAAACTTCACCGCCAAGTTCTCAGTTATCATACGTGTCACGGTGTTTGTGTTCGAACTTCTGCGAAACGGCTTTACCGATTTTTATAAATTTTTTTATGTGTATTTGGTAAATTATATTTTACCACAAATGTTCGCTGTACAAAACTATATTTCTCAACGGATTTTGCTGAAATTTTAAACATATAGTGTGCGTAACCTGGGCAAGGCCGTAGAATACTTTTTGATGGACCACTCCCACTTCTACGGGTATTTCTTCCATATATTTCAAATTTAATTAACCCTAATTGGGTCTATATAAAAATATTATTCTTATATATGTGTAGATTCACTTTAAACTTGAACTCTTGCTCTCGAGAATGAACCAAGTACAAGTTTAATTGACGACTCATTCTTCTATGGCTACTTTTGCGCCCACTTTTTTCAAAATATTTGAAATTGGTATAAGTCGCAAATCTATGTGATTTGTTCGCTAAACAAAACTCTATTTCTCAACAGATTTAGCAGAAATTTGGAACATATAATGTACGTAACCTTGCCTTGTACTTTTCAATAGACCATGCCCATTTCCAACCACACTATATATAAGTTATGTTGCAAAACAACGTTTGCCGGTTCATCTACTATAAAAATAATTATAATAATTCTTGCAAAATAGAGAGACTAATGCCGTTTTCTTTTCTAAAAAAAATGTAACACTTCTTGTACTTTTTAGCAAAAAAATTGATATTCAAAGACTTCTTACGACAAAAAATTTTGCATCGTAAATGATGACACAATAATTTATAATAATCTCACTATTTCAAAAAATCATTATATTGCAAATTTGCAATAAAAAGGGCAAAAATTGTTGCACTTGTTTTTTTATTATATTATATAATAAACTATTATATAATAAACATCCGGAAGAAGTAAGTTCTTTTAAATAAAACAAAACTTTGTCATAAATGAAAAAATATATAAAAATTAGAACAAATTTAAATTTTAAAGAAATTTAACATTTTTTTATAGTTTTTATAAAAAAAAATTGCTATTTAAAGACTTCTTGCTACAAAAATGTTGCCTCGTAAATGATGATACAATAATTTCTAATAAACTCACTATTCCAAAAAATCATTACGCAAAAAAGGGACAGAAAATGTTGCACTTTTTTGGAAAAGAAAACGCCACTATATAATGGACAGTCGGACGAAGTAAGTTCCAATCTGGAAGTAGGTTCTTTCAAATAAAACAAAACTTTTTCATAAAAATTAGAAAATAACAATTGTTTCTGCAAAAAAACCAAATCAAAAAAATAACAATCAAATCTGCAAAAAAAATAATGAAATTCAAGAATGTGAAGAGCATATATGATTTTATAAAAGTATAGTTGAAAACGATCAAAATGGTGTGATGGCTTGGCCCCCCGATATTTTCTTGAGGTTGCCTTTTTCCTTTGTAAATTTTCAGACCTCACGCCATTAGCATCCAACTTTGCAAATAAATTTGACCAATATCATTGAACAAAAAAACGGAGAACTGAAAAGAAAACAACGAACTTGAACTTGAGACTACAATTATTCATTGTTGTAGAACGTAAAAAAGACATTAGAAACACAAAGTGCAATTCATCATTGTATGTTCCTTTTTCGGTTGACATAATCAAAGAATTGTTTAAATAAAAAATAGACTCAAATAATTGACGATTTAGAATAAATGATGTTAACAAAATTATCCATTTCCAAAATTTGGTACTGAAGAGATTTTTTTTTATATGAGTATGAAACTATTTGTACTCACTTTATGTAAAAAAAAATGATTTTTAATCACCCTTAAAAAAAGAAATCATGAACTACATTCAAGATTTTTATACTTATTTAACCGTACAAGTTCGTACATGTGAGTATTTTACACGCAGTGTGTACAAAATTATGTCTATAAAAATTACAACCCTGGGAATATTTGCAATTTGTCATTTTGTTAAATGGAACGCAGCGGGAGTAAAATCTAAACGACTTTCATGTTTAGAGTTCATCAGGTGTTTGAAAAGCTGCTGGCAGATTACAAGGATTAAGAGTTGTTATATTGTTGTTGTTGTTGTTGCTGTTATTGTTACAAACAAAGTGCATTTAAAAAATGTTAAAAGACAAATAAATAAAGAAAATGGATTTTCAAATGCCTACAAATAACAAACGGATGGATGGAACAAGTACTCTTAATTATAAGAGCAGACCCGCACTTTTGTAAACAACTGTAATAAAATAGTTACACTTTCATACATACAAATGTACATATGTACATACGATTACATGGAGGGTGGTAGTATTTTGAGATATGGGCACTTATTTTCTTTAGAAGCTTTTAAGGTTTTGGTTGAATTTTAAATTTTACTTAAAGAATTAAATGCACATGAAATAATTTAAATATTTTTTTTCTCCTAGAAGAAATTAAATGGCCGGATTTAAATGCAATAACAACAAATGTTTGAATTTTTAATAGAAATCGCACTTAAATTGCTCATTCCCTGCAGTTTTTTTTGCTTGATGTGCGCTCTACCTCCTTTGTGTTGACACATTGTGGCCGAATATTTGAATTTAAATCCTTAAATGGTTTACAATTTGAAAGAGATGTTATTTGAATTGATTTGATTAACACATCCATCATTCTTGTGCTGTAAGTTTTATATAAGAAAAGCGCTTTCAGTCCTTATTGCATAAACATTATTGTACGTTTTTGTTTTTGCTTTTAGTAGGGACTATTGAGAGTAACCACTAATCCTTGATGGAATCTTTCAACTAATGGCATGCTCAGAAAAGTACTATACAATATTTAAGTCAGCATTTAGAAAGAATGATTTCATTACATGGCTAATTATAATGGACGCATTAATATATCGAAAATTAACTTCTGACAAATATTCAAACATGGACACACTAAAAAAAATTATTTGTCACACAGAACAGAACAAAAAAAGGAAATGGAATAATCAATATGTATTGGTAATAATTTTTAAGATTGCCAATTGTTTTCTTAAGATCCAAGAACTGCTTTGTTTCCGGCAAACAGAGATAACAAGCGCAGTTATATTATGTATTATGGTCCTTTGAAGCCGGTTGAAGTTTCTGGCAATAACCACAACCACTAACTCAACGTTTAAATCAAATCCTAGTAATCAAATGAATGAATAAAATTAAAAATTTGTCAGCTGTTTCTGAAAAAGGGACTTTATTATTTGCTGTTGTTATTTTTGTCATCTCTAAAAACAGAAATTTAAATGCTTCTGAACAGCATTGTCAACTCAGTGCATTTAGTGCTTTTTGAAATTTTCTACACGGAAAATGTTCGAGTCCAGTACTCGGTACTCGGTGCTTGTAATTTTTCTTGTTAGTGTATTTTATATTTTCGGTTGCACCAAGTCTTGATTTAAAATAATACGAAACATTTTAAAATTTGCAACAAAAAAAAACGAAATGTTTGCAATTGTGAATTTGAATGCAACAACAAAAATATTTCTACTCTTTTAATATTCGGGGGGCAAATTACAGCATTCAACAACATTTTTTGAATTTGTATGGGATTTCGTTCGATATCGAATGCCGTAATTTGACCCTGGTATGTGATGGAAATCGATTTTGAAAACAAAGCAATTTTAAAGGAAATTTTTCATACACTTTTCATCCAATTTTTAAAATTTTTGTGATAAAATTCATCTTAATAACGAAATATTTTCATAATATTTGCGGTAAAGTACTTTTTAATAAAGAAATATTATTAAGAAACACTGTTTAAAATGGCTTCGTTTTCGAAATCGATTTCCATCACATACCTGATTATTTGTGTTAATTTTTTTCCTTTTTAAGAAACCATTTCGGAACCTTTCTCCAATTTTATATTATTTTGTTGTTGCGAATATCGACGGAAGGAAGGAATGCAGAGATATATAAATTTTCAACACTGCATTCTTTGACTGGTCTGATAATTATTCATGCGATTACATTAAGAAGCGTCTGTTCTGTTTTTTTCTTGTGAAATTTTCACACATTGAAATCAGCTTAAAAAAATTAATCAATTATTGAGTGACTGACAAGTGTAAGGGCGAACGTCTATTTAAGAACATTTGATTAATGAGTTGTTTATTGTAACCGACTAACTGAGTTTAAAGTGTGCTTTTAATTTAAGTGATTTGTGAATATTCTTTGAGTTTTGTTTTTTATGAATTAAACAATTGCAAAAGAAAATAATGTATTTTTTTCCTTTCTTAATTTTTCAAAAATCTGTTCATTGTTTCTTTTTTTCACTTGGCAATAAAAATCTATTGTTTTATTTTTATTACAGCACAAAATGTGTGGTTTTGAAAGGCAATTACTTGCAGGCATAGCGGCTATGATTTATGAAACCATGAATTGTTTAGGACAAGCGCGAAATATACATACATACATATGTATGTACACATGTATGGTTGACTTTCAAACATGATTAATATGTAATACCATGTTATGTTATTCAGCGTGAATAAGATTTTTACTACAAATCAAAGTAAAAAAGAAACTTACCGTTCAACTCCTGTAAATTTAGGATGACGATATTTTCGTGACAGCAACAGTCCACCACCCCAAGCAGCCTGTAAGAGAAAAATTAGAAGCATAATTAAAAATAACAATAAAAGTTAAATTATCAAAGCAAATAATTTATAAAATATGCAGGAAGTGCGGTATAAGAAGTCCAGATGTGTGGTCAGACGGGGCAATAACCACAAAATCCTTTCACGCATATATTCATTAAGTGGATCGAGTGGCAATTTCACATAAAAGGCAGTATACGATTAATGTTACACTTGCCCAACTCACAACTTAATGTAGAAGTTGTAAGTTGTATAAATATTGTTGATAGTTTGCATATAAATTTTTATTTAGAAACATGTTTGTGCAAAAATTGGTAATTGGAAATTGCTCTGATACAACTTACAACACCCAGAAGAGGTTGTAATTGCAGGAATTTGGCAATTCAACTCACCAGCAAGTCTACTAATCTAGTTTTAAAAAGTTACAAGAAAATGTATATACAGTCAAGGAAAAAACTATACGTACAACACAACATTTTGTGTTTGTTGGAGGAAAGTGGAGAAGAAAATTAAAATTAAATTTATGTCAATATTTAGGATTCTAATAAATTGGTTTATATATAAAATAAAAAAGTAATTTATAAACATAATAACAACAACCATAACAAAAACATTAAAAATTCATCGGAAAAAAGTCTACAAACAGACACAGCAGTGATAGAATATTTCAAAAATGTTGTGCTCAATTCAGGAGAAAACTTTTTTTGGTCATCAGTAACTACTTGAAGACGAGCGAGCAACCATTAAAGTCACCAAAATTTCTCTAATATAAAATATAATTTCGGCCCATACACCAATTAGATAAATTTTAGGTTTTTGCATTATGCCATATTTCCTCAAAACCTTTTGTCTATTGCATTAAGAGTGCTGACTGATGTGATAAATTAGTAAAGAAATCAACTATAAACAATATAAGCGAAACGATTGAGGTCGCTGTCTTCTCCGCAAGCCCGTTGAATTTAGGGACGAACCTGTCAACAGATCTCATCGAATTTTGTTCTAATGTGTTCCTAAGTCAATAGCAAACAGAGTCTTTTCCTTGGCTGTATAATCAGGGAGCGTAGCTGTTATGAATTTTAACAAATATTCGTAATTTTCTTACCGATATTTTTCGATCGACAAAAAAAATTATAATTTTACTTTTTTCTTAATCGAAAAATAGAAGATACAATTTTAGATCTTATTTTTTATTGGAAAATTCAAGTGTTACATTTTAGAAAACCTGGGAAAATTTAAGTTTCTTTTTTTTTACGGAACAAATTAAATTCATATTCTCACTTTTATTTTTGACCGATAAAACAGAAAAAAAGAATAAAATAAATAAAAAATATTTGAAAATTGTTATTCCTAAGCAGCAATCGCATTCCTATATTCAAATATCATAGACAAATTACTTCCGTGTGGCTTTTTGAATAGAAATTTTTAAAATAACTGTTATTGTCCGAATGAGAAAATCATTAAGGGGCTGTTCACATATTACGTAACGCAGTTTTTGTCGTTTTCAGACCACCACATCAATCGCAATGCATTTTAAGAAATTTTCACCACAAATTATAAATTTCGTAAAACATTTTCAAGCCCCTACCTCAGCCTTAGAGCGTTACGTAATATATAAACAGCCCCTAAGGAGCATGCAACAAATAGTTTTGGCCAACAAATATATTGTTCTCATTCCACCTTCACACACACATTTTTGCTAATATCAAGATTTAAATTAAACAATAAAATGCACTCGTACTTACATCAATATGCATCCAACAATTGTATTTCTGGCAAATATCAGCAATTTCATTTAAATTATCGAACGCACCCAATACTGTTGTACCGGATGTAGCGTTAACGAAGAATGGCACTTGGCCCTTGGATTTTCGTTGTATTATAAGACGTTCTAGTTCGGATATGATCATACGACCACGTTCATCCGATGGCACTGCAACACAATTCTCTGTACCAAGACCACAAACAGAAGCACACGATTTGATCGAATAATGACACTGATCGGAAGTAAACATGACCAATTGACCGGGTAGACCAGCAGCGCCGTGTTCCTTGTAATTGGGGAACATTTTGTGACGAGCAGCAAGGAAAGCGTATAGATTTGATATTGAGCCACCAGGAGCCAAAATAGAATCACCACTGTGCCAGCCAATAATTTCACGCATTTTTGATAAGACAACATTTTCCATTAAAATGAAAACTGGTGCAATCTCATAGGTGAACATGTTAGTGTTGGCAGTGGCTGTTAGCCATTCGCCAGCCATTGAGATGATGTCCAAACCACACGACAGTTGATTAAAGAAATGAGGATGACCTGAATAAAAAAATAAAACAAAAACATTAAAAATATTTCAAGTAAAAATTTTAAAATTTTAAATTCAATCTTTAAATCAAGGATTATTGATTTTGAACGAGCAATAAAAAAACTTTTCCTACTACTTTGGACATTTAAATTCCATTAAAATCAGTTACTTTATCTTTGGGTATATAAAAACACCATTTATGATCCTTAATCCTCTATAATCCCACAATATATAGACAGAAAAAAATTGGCAACATAATCTGCCATCTCAAATTCCTTCTGCTGTGTTTGTGAGTGTGTGTGAATGCATCTACCAAACCATCCTCCCCATTCATATTTCCTTCATACGTTTGCCAAACAGTGAGTACTTTAATGATACCAAACATTGACATTCATTCAGTCATATAATGTTGATGACTCTATAGCCAACAAAAGATGGGAGCAAATGGAAAAGAAAGAAAACAAACTTAAAGGGGAGAGTTTTAATCAAAATCCGTTGTTATTTTCTGTATCGTTGCTCACTGATCCTTTGATGCGAATGAATGGCACAACAATGTGTTCAACGAAAAGGTCTCTTTTTAAACATTTCGTACGTCCTTCGAAGGGAAATGATTATGGCACACAAAGTTTATGCCCATCTGTGACAGGAAAGAAAGAAAAAAAGAAGCTGCTACCAACAAAACTCCGTTGCCTCGTGCGCAAATTGAAATGTTTGTGTCGTAAGTCAATGTATAACCCAGTATGTGTTTATAAAGAAATAAATGAAAAGAAATTCTTCGTACCTTAAATAATTGTTATTCTTGTAGAAATTGGAATTAAAATGTTTTCAGGATTATTCGAATAAAATCCATTAGCAGATATTTTGTGTACCAAATAAAGCTTCAAGTGCATGAAAATATTACAAGAGTGTTTTGTTATTTAATTTGGAAATATGTAGATATAACGTTTGTTTTTTATATATTGCTTTTTTTAAGTCCTTGAGTCGTTTATTGTTTAACGATTTATGAAAAAATCTAAAGAAAGAAAATAGTTCCCAAAGTTGGTTCCTTTATAAGACAGCCAGCAACTGACCCAATTTTATTTTAACACGTCTGCATCTGCATCAACTGACGAAGCGTGATTTCTCTTTTTATATATGAACAATGTTGCAATAATGCCATTGTCATTTTTTTATTTTGGCAAAAGAGATTGAAAAAGGCTTTTTTGTAAAATCTATATTATTAATAGACAAACACATTTTTTTAGATCCCTTTTATAACCGTAATACTGAACCGATCTAGGGAAGATTTATATGTTTTAAACGGGGTTTTACAAGGATGTACACAATCTTAATTTTATTTAAATTGTTTCGATATTTAGGGAGCAATAAGCGTTTAAAGTTGCTACTAACACATGCATACTTATTGCACACGCATGTATCAGCTTCAACTTGAAAAATCCCTGCAGGAGATTTAGCGTTCATTGTCTAAAAGGTACTGGTACAATTACTAGTACAAAAAGAAGTAGTTCAAAAGGTGATAGAGTTTGTATAGGATTACTAGTACTTCAATTTCTTTCTACAAACTCAGAATTGCTGAAACAAGAATTGCGTGTGTAGACAAAGAGTTAGCAAATTTCGTTTGGTTTAATAAAATCAACAATTCTATGGACTTTTTATATATACAAGAACTGGTACGAAACTAGCTGTTAAGCACCCAATTGGGTCCAAGCGCTCTAGTATGTATGTAAAACTAATTGTACTAGTATCCGACTAGAATTAATTGTACTTAGTACTCATCTAGTACCAATGGTACTAGTAATTTTCTTGACACACCCAATGTTAATTTGAGTATTAACATAGTATAGGAAAGTTTAAAGTTGAGAACTAGTACTGGTAGCTTTCGTACTAGTACAATACTAGTTTGATACTAGTTGCACCTCCTGCAGGGAATAAACAAAATGTGCATGTGTGTTTATCCAGTTTAATTTTGCATAAAAATGAGACAAAGTTTTAAGTCGTTTATTTAGAATGTTTTTTATTTTTTGTGTTTTATCGTATGTATTTGATATTAATTTCTAGAATGCGGTCGATTGAGTCGGCCGCTGGATGCACTAGTAATTGATAAATTGGCAAACGGCATGGGCCATTGAAAATTTTCTCTGGTTACAATTATCCTCTAAACGGTTACTGATCACGAAATCTTTACATCACTATTTTTAATAAATAAAAAATGGTATGATAATAATTTTTTTATGAAAAAACTGTAGGTCGCTTTTGGCTTAAACCATTTGGGTTTTATAATAACACAACTTATGGCACTTCAAATGTAAACTGACAGCAAAGATTTCATTTCATTTTTGTCTTTTCTTTTTTGTTGTAAAAGCAAAATAAAAATATAAAAAGGGGTTGAATGTTTAAACAAACACTCATCATTTCATGTGGTGTTGAAAAGGACTCCCTGGAGAGGAAGAACTGTTTGGCTTGTTTATAAACGTATTTATTTAATAGTCATGTGATTTGTGCAAAGTAATTTCCAATTAGCCCCACCAACAGCAAATAAATGAGCAATTGTTGCACAAAAAAAAAAAAGAAAAAAATCTACAACAATATTTAAACATAACAAAAATCTTGCAGCACAAAGGTCAGTCAGTGAGCAGCCTTAAATACAATTGAAAGACATGAATGAATGAAAATGAATTTATTGTAAAAGGTAGCAGTGAGTAAGTGACCTTTAAAAGTTGCAAATAAAAATCAAATATTGATTTCTGCGTTTTTATAGCGGAAATAACATGTGTACGAAGAAATACAATATTGTCTGACGTAGGTCCATGATAATGGCCTTGTTTTTGGTCATATTCTATTATTTTTTGATTATTTTTATTATTCTATGGAATGTTGTTTGCTCCACATTCAATTATTAAAAAACCCAAGATATACTACATACACACAAATAAAAGAAACAAACAATATCGGGAAAACAATAAAAACATTCCTGTTCGCCTGTCTGAACTTGATTGTTTCAATGCAACGAATTATTTAAGCTTTCGTGCATCCTTTATAGTTACATTAACCCTCTACTACTGCCAGGCACATCTGCTGCCAGATTAATACTTGACGTTTATACGATAAAAGACACTTGTCATTTAGTCTAGCAATTTGTTTTGTTTTTTTTTTTTTTTTTTGTAAATACTTCCTTCCTTTTAATTTTTCTTTTAGTCCTCACTCTGGCTTTAATCATTTAATATCGCATTTGTGATAGACAAGCGCAAATAATCGCTCATTTTAGAAGAAATATTTAAGACAAAGTGCATATTGTTTTGAATTTGATCTATCGAATCATATATGTGTTTCATTTCTGGATTGATTTGGAAAACTTTTAGTAAACCGTATTGAGGGGTTTCACGATAGGAAATTTATTTTGCTATCTGTTGCGCACATATCGTAAACAAAGTCTTCTTTAATTAGTTGCATTTTGGCTTAAAAAGAGATTATTTACTGACAAAACAAAAACAGCACTGATTCAGCTGATTACACCGTTCAACATAAAAACACTAACGACTGTTTTTGGTAGAGGTGACACAAAAAAGTACATATGCATCAGTGTTGCCACCTTATGTGTAATTAGCCCATGTGTAATTGACTGAATGTGTAATTAAAAATTTTATCGTGTTTCAGAACTACTTTTTTTAATGTGATGACGACAAACAAGGATTGGCTGTGATATTTTAATTTATTTATGAAACTGTTTTACATTTTTTTTGCTTTACATATATTAATAGCCTATTTTTGATTTAAGAAAGAACACCTTCATTCGCATTCTATAAGAAAGAACATTGATTTCGATTTCTCTACATTATTTCAAAACGAACAGTGACTCGATAGACAAATCGAATGAAAACGTAAGTGCTTTCATATAAAACCCGATTTCTGTGCTACGAATGTGTCGTTAATATTGAGAATGAAATGTTAAAATCAGTCACTTATGGTTTTGCTTTCGCAACAAAATTTTTGAGTTTAATAAAGGTAAAGATAATTTAAAAATTAGTTGGAAAAAACAATTTAAATTCGTTTGGGCCTCCAACTCGTACTATTTGTGAATGGAAAAAGTTAGCACGTTTGTTTGTATGCTATAGAAAAAACCTATTGAACACTTTATCTGTAAAGTTCGGGTATTGTGGTATAGAACTAGAAGCTGACAAAACCAAGCTTGATGTATTCTAGATCTCAGAATATTAATAAATCATAATTCGATTTGCTTTTTGGAAGCTAAGCAAAGAGGTGGTAATAAAAAAATTTACTAGTCTTGTGATAGACTTTTTTTGGATTCAGTGAAAAATGTCTGCCATTAGGGAGCCCCCGTAGACTAGTAGATAGCGTACTAGACTATTAGTGGGGGTCGCAGGTTCGATTCCTGCCTAGACCCTGGGTGTTTCTGCAGACAAGCCGAAATGGCTTCGCGGTTTGTGTTTGTTAAAAAAAATACATTTAAAAAAAAAAAAAAAACTCGAGTTCGGCTAATGTAAAGACCAAGGAGGCTAAAGTGGTAGAGTGTATTACATACCAATTATGCTCAGACAAGCCAAAGAAAAGTGAAATAAGGAAATGAGAAACAGAAAAGAGACGGGCTTATACAATACGCTATTTCTATCGTCAACTGTAGCACTCGGGGTTAAAGCCCAAATCAATTGATGATTGTTCTGTTGCAATGGTGGAGTCACCAGCTAGGTGCATTAAAGCTGTTGCAGTAAATACACCAAATAGAACCCCGGAAACATCCCAGCATCAAAATGGACTACATACGTAACACCCAAATATGGGTGGCAGATATCCAAAACCCAGCAAAAACTAATTTCACTACGACAAAACATAAGCAAAATTTCTTGCGTGACAATGAGCAACCAATCTCCCCTCCCGTTCGGCAAAAAAGGCGAAATCCGCAGACAGCAAAGAGTAGCGAAGAAAAAGCTAATTCTTTAATAAGAATGGCTGATGCAGGTGATGTGCAAACTGAATCTGCAAAGAGGATGGCTAACGCCGTTGAAACAACAGTAGCAGGTTTAAATGAATTAATGAATTAGTAAAATCCACAATAAGGAAGAAAATATTTGAGAAATTTTTTATATGTACATCATACGTAATCTAATGCGAATGAAAGCCAATGAGAAATCAAAATTAGTTCGAATTCGAGTGAGTGCCTTTCATTCGCTTAAGTTTTTGATTGTGATTGTCCTTTTTGCACAAAACAAAACTGTGATATTTTTAAGGAGAACGATGTAGATTTACTCTAAAGAATATCTACAAAAATAAAAAAAAATCCATGAATAAATTGGAAAATACCAACGAAACGTCGGAATAATATTTAAAAAATAATTTTTTATTAAATGACCTTGAAAGTCCAAATATTGAAAATATATTCATCATCACAAAAATTTTGGATACACCAAAAAGGTCAAATATTTAATCAAAACAAATCAAAGGACGTTATTTTGCAAAAAAAAAAAAAATGAAAGCACGTGTAATTCCCAATTTCATGTGTAATTTTGGCATGATGCATGTGCAATTTAATATTTCATTGGTGGCAACATTTTGAAAGTTTACAGTGAATTGCCATAGAAAATCTGGTGATCCTTACATTTTAGGTACTCGTATAAGGTGTGTTCAGCAGGCGAATGTACAACACTACGAGACATATTTTTGTGCAACATTTTAACCCTCTAACTCTTCGCTGTATTGGCTTTCTTTACTCCTTTCTTCAAAAAAGGAATAAAAACTCCTCTTAAACGTCAGAAAGAAGTCAGAACTTGAAATGTATGAATAAGTACGAAATTAACCTTTAAACATATTTTAAGTTTTTAGTTCCTTGTGGCGTTCAAGCTGAATATTGAGCTTTACAAGAAAGGAGCGATATGTACGCATATTTTGTTATTGTTTTTAAAAAACCATATATTTTGGGTCACATTCGCATCGCTTGCACTACCTATTGTGAATACCCTTATTAAATAATATTTTATTCATCATAATAGTAATATTGTATTCAGAAAATTGAAAACCAATTTCCTAAAATGGCGAAATTATTTAGTCTTGCAATTTGCAATACCGTATTAAAAAATATTTATGTGGACTTGAGGTGTATTTTAAAAAATTTTTTCTCTGTAATTCGACGAGTTTTTTACGCTGAATTCACCCATAAAATTTTTTCATATGTAGTTTGATGTTTCTTTATTCTTGGGGGAGAGAAATTATTTTTTTCGGACAACTCTCAACTTGAATTGATTTAATTTTAATTTTTGTTCGGACAAAGTTGAATTGAGTTGCCACGTGTTCCAAAAGCGGTTTTACAGAATTCTTTTTTATTTTTATTTTCTATAAAATTTCTTCCGAATAATTTCACTTTATTTAGTTTATTAGCTATTAAGAGAAGCATTTGTCTTTTACAATTTTTTCTACACGATTTGACACAGATTTTAATTTTTTATTTATATATTTCATACGGTAGCCTTGATATTCCGGAAAACTTTTTTTAAATGAGTGAATCGTGTTGCAGAAAACTCTCAGTGAAAAAAATATTATGCGAAACAAATGGTTGAATACTTTTTTAGTGATAGAGAAAATGAATTTTGTTAAATTGAATTAATTTTAATTTGTGTCCACAACTTGTCACTGATTTCTCTTTTTTATTTACATAATTCATATAATAGATTTGATTTTTAAGATTTTTTTTCAATTATAAATATTTATACGTAATTGAACTACAAAAGACAAAAATAAAGTAAACAAAAAATAGAAAATTGCTTAATCTCAGAGTCAATGACTCTGGAAAAAGCGAGAGAGTATGGAATATTTGAAATAATTAACCATCAGAAATGGAATTTCCTACTAATCGAAATTGATTTAACTTGTAAGAAATGAATAAGTTGTACTTTTCGTAATCTAAATTTTTAAATAATACGGTTGATATTCCTAGACACTAGTATCCACCGTCAAAAGTGGTAAAATCGAACAAAGAACGCTGATGAGATGGTGTAGCGACCTCGAAATCACTACTGATCCGTTCTGCTAGTCTGATGAATAAATTGTTTCAAATAAAATAATGAATTTATACAAAAACAATTTCTTAAAAATTAGGAAATTTTTTTTTTACAAAAATTTGCCTAACAATAGTATGTCTGCAAAAATTTAATTAATTTTTCTGTTGCCGTATAATTTCTGAAAACAAACAACTTGATGCTTTTTTTAAGATGCGGAAAAGTTTAAATTGGCAACAATATTTCCTGTGACAGTCGATTTGGCAAATCTCTACTGCTTCGGTTATAAGCATTTGTAATTAGAGATGATATCGTGACTAAACATGCAATCACAACCGCGCACACTAATCATTTCGAGTGGAAAAAGTTATTATGATTTTCCGAAAGACAGGATGAGTAAGAAAAATCCCTTAATTTTATTCGCACTATAAAAAAAAGATAATAAACAATAGAGCCACAATTCTTTTTTCTAACAAGTTATCGAAAAACACCAACAGATTTCATTTTAAAGTAAAAAAAAACTATTTTGCTAAATTTATGTAAATTCCCACAGTTAATTTAGAAGATAAACAATAACAAAAATTAAATTAAAATCAAGTGTTATCAATGCTTAAACAAGCATTCAAAAAATAAACAATTTTCATAAAATGTTGTCATCACACACAGCAAATGGGCATTCACATTCGCTTGCAAGCAGCTACAAAAGGACCCTTTGAAGTAATAAAAAATAAATATGATTTGTTTGTTTGTTGGAAAACAAATTTTAGCATAAATTTGAATATGATTATGATGGTTTTGTGCTCGTATAATGACATTGGCTACAGACACTGCACAACAGAAAGCATATGCACGTCATGAGATGACAAAGACGTGTTCGATGTCAATAGACAATGAATTAGGATTATCAGCAGCAGTTAAGACAAATACATAAACTTTTTATAAGGGGTTAGGATGGCAGTGTTAGAATAAGATATAGAAATAGTGTGCTGTGGCAGTTAGTGCTGCCTGGCTGACGGAATTGTTTAACTATTATCCTACTCCGCAAACATTATCCAGCACAAATAAAGAGGACGTATATTTTCGTCTGAAAGATGTGGAAACTGTCCTCTGAAAATTTGGACCGTAGATTCCATTTCCTGCCGTAAGCGACATATTTTTGATATGTATCGTATGACACATGAGGCATTATAAAAAGTTTGCTTGGTTGGCAATTTACTGCAACAATTCGAAGTGAAATGCCAACATTAGTTGCTGTTGTCGTAAAACCATTTTATGGTCCATTGAATATTGATAGAATAGAAAGTAAAAGATTATTTACACCTATCAACCGCAGACACATTTCGAATATGTTGTGAAAAAGGGTAGTTTTGATTTTATTTAGAATAAACAAAAAAAAACATTCGGGTTTACGAATTTAAAGGGTGTTTAAACAAACACGTTAAACCTGCAAAATGTTTCCATTATGGACTCACAAGAGATACTAAATCGAAAAATGCTTGCCCATGGACAGGAAGATCAGCTTCAATGATCTTCTTCTTACCAAACTTAGTCCCATTTCACAGTTGAAATATTTCTTGCCACAAATTTTTTTAATTCTCTTTTGCATTTGAGAAATTAATAACCAGTCCGAAGTTATTTTATACTTTTTTTCATTAACTTTTGCGGTTTGTTTACTTCTTAAACGGTTCTATTGTGTGGTTTACAGGCACATTTTAATTAACAAAAATAAATAAGAAGAGGAAATTCTATAAGAAAAAATAGAAAAATTAGTAAATTGTATGAAATTGGCATTAGAAGATTCTTTTCAACCCTCGCATGGTGTTCGATTCTTTAATCTAGCTGGCCAAAAGCCCAAAAATCAGTTATTAAAAGGAACAAATTGGACCACAATATTTGAATAATAACATTTTAATAATTAAGATATTTCTCATAGATTTTTGCTGGAATTTCAATATGTACGACTATATCGGTACTACGAATATCATATACTCGTAAAATGAAGAAAAGAAATTTTGTGTATTTCGCTTGAAAAATTGCTTATGTTTGGAGGTCAGTTAAAAGTTGTCTGTGTAATTTAGTTAACTAATACTTTTTTTACTGAGACTGGTATTATGTTTAGAGTAAACACGGTATATTTTTCAGTTATCAGAATAAAGGAAGTATTTTATATTTGCAATTATATCAGGAAGGTTGTAAGTAAAAATTTTTAAAACGAAAATAAAACTTTGAAGACAAATACTTGTTTCTTCTATATACACACTTCCATGATCTTATTACTTGTTTAGTAAAATTTGGACTTTGGACTAATAGACAATAAAAAAAATTTTGCCTGAAAGTGCCCGTGCCGAACAAATTTTTTTTAAAACGGCATGGAGTCTACTACAATTTTTCGCAAAGATCTTTTTCAAATATGGTTATCCACTGTCAAAAAAGATAAAGTCGATCGTATGGTTGACTTCAGTTCACAAAACAATCGAATTTAGTAAACTGAAAAGTTTTTGTTTTACTATGTGTGACCTTCACCGAGCAAAAGTGTGTCAAAAAAACGGGTTAGGACTTAAGAGTGTATTCTGGTACCTAAAAGGGTGTAAAATATGAATCCAATCTTAAGTACAAACTCGTTTTTTGACACACTAGGTCCCTTTTCTCGGAGGTCACATATATAATAAATTTCGGGACAGATGGGAAATGGCACGTAGAACAAAGTTGCGTTTTCTGCACGATAATAACTACTGGCTAGCCGTTCCAATAGATCGTTCGCATTTTACAAAAAAAATTCTGCGGAACAAAGCTCTACTAGAGACAGACCAACAATAAGTTTTGAAAATTGTAGTCAAAGAAGCAACAGAAGGAAAATTAAAGAGTTGACTAATGTCGTAAGTGATGATCAATTAATATTGGCAGTTAAAACACAGATGCGATCGGCTGGAAAACGCGATTCAGCCGGATTGGAAAAAATTGACGCTGGCCAGAAAACTTCACAGATCCAAACACAAAAGGTTTTAGCATTTTCAGATCCATATATTTGCAGTTTAAGAAAAACGTCTAAAATTAAACGCAGATATTTAACCTCAGAAATTTTGAATTTGTTGGAAAATACTGATACCAATACAGAAGATTCTGAAACCGAAAATGATATATATGTAGTACTGATTCTGAATAAATGAATGTATTACATAAAAAGTTTACAAGTTTTGTGCAAAACAAATAACTTTATATTCTTTTTATTTTTGAAGTTATTAATAAAGAAATAATGTATTAAAAATATAATATCATTTTACATAACAAATGTGGGCGTGTCTGTGGGCAGAGTAATTAATATTTCTGCAATAGTTTTATGTAATAAGCTTCCAGTCCTCACTCAAGAAATTTACGTTATATGCCTCTTATATCCTAAGATACCAACAAAAAAGAAATGCTTTAAAAATCTCATCTTTTTACATAAGAAAAGTGGAAAAGCAAATGTTTTTGTTGTAGCAATGGGCTCGCTCATCTTGTTTAATCTGCCTTCAGCATTTATTTCTTAGTTTTGACAATTGTATACGAGTTACAAAGTTTACACAAATAATACTCGTAACTAAAGAAATAGCTAACATCTCTTTCTGACAACACCCTTTCGATTTTAAATTTAACTAAAAGAATTCTCGTTTTACAAAAAGTAAAAAAAAAAGAAAAACACAAAGCTAACAAAGCATTAATCATAATCTTCAACCGTAATCATGATTTTATATTGTAAATATTGTTTTTTATGATCTATCATGTGTGTATACTCTTTGGAAAAGTCATTTGGCAACTGGGAAACAGATTTTATTTCAATACAAAATCAAACTGAAACACGCCTGCACTCCGCCCCATCACTCGTCTTCTATTGTCAACTCTAATCGCATTAAACACGTGACCGCAATTGTTGTTTTTTTTTTGAGTGTCGATAATAAGCATGTTTATACAAGAAGTGTGCCACACCAAACATTCAAAAAATATCATGTACTCGTAAATAAATGGCGAACGGAAAGACAAGGTTTGTAGAGGAAACAACTATGAAGGCAAGTTGTTGCCTGGCTCGCTGGCCTGAGTGATGGTCGCTCTAAGGAAGTACTGATTTTCAAGATAATTGTTCTTAATGAATTCAATTTAATTTTAAATTTCATTAATTCCATCATTCAATCGAGTGGAATGGTGTATGAAGCACCCAGCATCAACTGATGAGAGAATAAAATAACATCAACTTACCCGTTTTTACTTGATACTTTAGAGTGGTGGCACAGTCTTCAATCAACTGCTGGAGATTTACAGCTTTATCGGGTACATCCAAGTCTAAAAGCCGCTTCATATCTTCGGGATGATGAAATTCCAAAACCTTCTCGTTGCGATCATTTGTGGCTTTAACAAAGTCTAACAAAACATCAATGATTTTCAGTAAAAATTCACGGGTTTCTGGCACAGCCGTACTTGTGGTTGGCAAAAGGTCTACAAGGATGTGATAATAGAAGAAAAGAAAAAACAACATATTAATAATAAAAAAATACACTCGCATATCAATAAGAAAAATATTGTAAGACACACGCACATACAAGATAAAATATTTCTTATCAGCTTTGCAAGGATATTAGAAACTTAATGTTTGAACAAAAAAATAAATACTTTTGCTTCCGCCATCAGGAAGTATAATGAATGTTCTTTTTTATCATTTTACATGAAATGTGATTGCAAAAAAAAAAACGAAACCTTAATAGAACAACCCACAGCTTCTTTCCCAGCCACTAACTTGGTTTATGGCTAAACATTTGTTTAAATCAATTTTTTGTTGGTCATAAAATGGGATTTAATATTGAAGTTAAAACGTATTTCATTTTGGAACTCAGCCTTGCTCAGTCCGTTTTGAATTTTTTTTATAAAAAAAAATTTATTTGAATACAATAAATATCCCCCAATTATTTCGTTGCAAACATACGAGGAGTACGAATACGAGAACGATTATTGTGGCACAGCAGCATCTGCTGGCTGTTGGAATGTCTATTTATAGCTTAAATTTTAGCATTTGAAAGAAGGCAACATTGCTGCAGCTTTGTGTTAAATTTGAGACACTTATTGTGGTTGATGTTTAATACTTGCAGGAAAGAATCCTCCCCTATTCAATTTATTCGTTCTCTCTAATGTTATTTCATTATTTTCTAGAGATTTTGTTGTAAAGACTTAAATAATTACTAATTGAAGTTGGTTTGAAAAAAAAGAAAGCAACGGCGTTCTACTTACGGCCACTTATTTATTTCAGGGATTAAATTGTCACAATAATGGGTTTTTTAAGTAAAACGAAAAGTTTGATACTTCTTCTGTGAAAAGCAATGTTTTCTTTCATTCTTTTTTTTTTTTAAACAATATGCTTTTGGTATTATTAACAAATATTTCAGAATGATTTTAGGAATTCAGTATTTTGGACACATCTTTCGTCTTCTTTAAATGAAACATTCAGTTTTTACAAATTTCTTAAGCAACGCAATATAAGCGCTCGATATTTTATTAGTTTTTCTTTTTCTTCTATACTGGAATGGCGCCTAGTTAGGCCGATATATAATATTAGAAAAGTATAATACAGTTTCTATATTACACATAGCAATATGTCAAAATCGAGTATGCGTGAACAATCACTTTTTTATTGTTGAACATGATTCTCCGAATTTTCGGAAACAGTAGTTTTTTTCATATCTGCCACATTCAAAAATTTACCAATTTTTTTTAGATTAATACCAAAATCGGCAATTTGTTTCCTCAAAGCTCAATATATGATCGGATAATATGACAAGAAAAGGAAATTCCAATTGGTTTCTGAGATATAGACGTGAGAAAAATTGCATGTTCATCAGAAAAAATCAAGTTTTAGACAAAATATGTATACAATCTAAACAGCATCTAACTAAAACTAGCACAACCCAAATGTTTTTTTTTAATTTCGATAAGAACTTTGAGAAATTCCCCACCAAAAAGGAGTTTTCATTTTATGTGTTGCACTGTATAATGTGCTACGAAGGTGGGGAAGATGTATTAAAGACACTAAACATAACGTTACGTAACATTTGAACAGCCCCATATGGTAATTTTTCAAAATGATGTACCGAAAATTAATTCTGAATAAGTTCATAGCTTGTGAATTGATTTCGATGAAACAAGGTCTGTTTTATTTGCAACATATCTTCCTCGTATTCCTTAGCAATGAAAACACGAATTTTAATGTTCTTACTTTGCGCTTTTCCCCAAAACTTCCCGAATATCTTCGAAAATATGAAAACGATTCAATAATGATATTAGTGAAAGTTGAAAGTGAAAGAGGCAATTTGAATACAAACTTTCGGATTTTATTTCAAAATGTATCATTTCATTGTTTAATGGTTTTATAAATTTCTTTTGAATAGTGAAAATAAAAAAAATGTACTCATTTCGTTTACTAATCCACTCACACTTTTTAAAATTTATGCGAACTTGATTACCAGTTCACCTTCCAGTCGTGTGTTTCAATTTACAGTCAAGAAAACTGTTGATTAAAATGGCTCCCAATTTGTATAAAAGAGTAAAAATAAAACAAACAAAATTAAGATTGCATAATCTATTGTGTTTTTTCTATATTTTCGAATAGAAATGATCGCAATGTCATATAAAGTAGTTGCATGCATGGGCATGCACGACATCAGAAGATATTATTGAAGCAAATTTGAATGCATTTAATTAACGCCGCAGTCACACCATCAAATTATTTTTCAATTCTATTTCAAGATTTTTACAAATACTGCATTGCGAAATTCACAAAATTTTAAAGCTGTGACGTAGGCTGCTAAAGCTAAGTTTTTAGCAAGATGCCATCAATTTAAAATGTGGATGAAAAAACTGCATTCAGCTATTTTCGTGACTGCCACTTGAAACACTGTATGGAATGAAAATTTGCAAGAAAATTCTCGTCAAGTCCGAGTGTATTGGTAAAAAATTCGAAAGAAAATTTGATCGTGTGACTACCAAGTAAGATGGAGATTAAGTTTCAACATACGCACTCGTTTTGGATTGGAATGTTTTATTATATTTAGAGAAAAACAAATATGTAAGCATCTTGAAAACATTTTTTCGCATGATCAACAACTGCCATCGTTTTGTAATTTTGAACACATTACAGCAAAAAAAGCGAGTTGTTATTACGGTTGCGCGAATGTTCCCCTTCGACTTTCGACAGTGCGTACTAAATTACAAAAAATTATATTGTGTGCTTCTTTAATTTAGTACAACTTGTCGAAGGCGAAAATTAGCCAACCATAATAAGGCACATTATTTTCGATATGTCTTGGGGCCCGCCGTAGGCTAGTGGATAGCGTCTAGACTTTTAATCTGTGTAACGCAGGTTCGACTCCTGCCTCTACTCTGGGAGTTCCTGCAGACTAGTCAACAGGGCTTCTCAGTTTGTGTTTAAAAAAAATACATTTCAGCGATCAAAAGATATAAATTTTTACTACATAAACAAAGTTCCAAAAAGTACACCGGCGACGGACTCATATTTGTAGCACCATTGTAATGTTAATTTTTGAAAAAGTGCTTTCTTATTATAAGAAATTTTTTGCAAGCGATACAAAAGTTCTACTGCTAAAAATAAACAATTCATTTAATTTTAATTAAAAACAATCATTCGAAATCCATCACAGATTCCTTGAAACAACTGAACCTTTTATAATGCGTAACAAATTGTTGTCTAATAGAAAAATTCCTTAAATTCCATGAAAAAAGAGAACACGTTTACGGTTGCATTTCTTCACTTCACATAACAGAGCATCCCTTGTCGTTTATCGTACCCGGTATGTTTGCGAGTGTTGGTAATATCCTGTGACTAAACGGTTTATATTTGTTTTATTTCAATTTAAGTCATTAGAAAACATCCACACACACACACACACTTGCACACACGTGGTGCATAAAACGAATGAACTTGTATGCGTGTGTTGGTAGTGGGTGGCAGGTTTGGTTCCTGCCGTTTGACTTTTTAGTTTAAGTGTTGCGTCGTGTCGCGTTGCGTTGCGCTGCTGCTGATGTGTGTGGTTGAGTGGAAGAATCTGTTGTTCGTGTGTGCGTGACTGTTGGTTAAGTGATTTATCACAAAGTGAACGAGTGTGTTGGACATAAAGCTACTTGAATTTATTGTTAATATACAATGAGTGTAAGAGTAGTATGAGTAGTGAATGTAACAATTTTGTTGTTTTTCAAGCTTGCATTTATGTATCAACTTAAACGTGTTTTTCCATATTTTTTTTGTTTTGTTATCCTTTAGTTTTTTGGTTTTTTGTTTTGTAGTTTTACACTTTTACTTTCGTACAATTTATGTTTTAAGGACATTTAGTCCGTGTTTGTGACGTTTAAAGTATTAAGAAGAGGAAGAAGTGTATTTGCATGTGTTTTTCTTATTTGTGTAAGTGATGTGTGAAAATATTTGCACAAATTGTATGTTTTGTAAATTCTAGTGACTGTTGATACAAAAAAGAAAATATAGATTGTGACATTGTCAAACCCAGATGTTCAGATGTTATTGATTTTGAAGTGATAGAAAACATATTCAGCGAAATGATTCGATTTAATTCTTCGCTAGAATTATACTAAGATCACTTGATCGATATTGAAAATTCACATATGCCATAATTAAGTAATTTGTTTACATACAAAAAAATGGATCAGGCCAAGATATATTAAAAACAGGTAGTCTTAAGTGATCAGTGGTCAAATTATGGCATTCGATATCGAACGAAATCTCATACAAAATTTTTTGAATTTGTATGGAAATTTCGTTCGATATCGAATGCCGTAATTTGCCCCCATGTGATTATATTTGTTTATCTCCCAGAGCTGTCAAAATTTGTTTACTTTTAATACAAAATTCTTAAAATAATTTTTGTTTTGTGTTTACTTAACTGATATTAAAAATAAAGCAATTCTAAAAAAATAAATATGCGTGCGTGTTCTTTATTCACCCTTTATATGATTTTAGTTATTGCATTCAAAATGAACAAAATTGTCTGTGCATTTTTTAAGCTATTGCATAGCTTTTATCGCGGGCTTTGAGAGCGGCGACCGAATCAAGAAATTCCGTAACGAAAAAAACCTAACACTAAGTTTGTTTCTTAAGTCTTTTGTTTTTTTCAATCACGTGAGCGTGCATGAATGTAGGTATAAAACAATTAAGCGTGAGTGAGCAAGCGTGAGTGAAAAACTACTCTAAAAACCAACAATGACTTTCTTTAATTCTTTTTCTTTTTTTGTTATTTTCAGCTTTATTATTTATATGGAACTTAAAATTTCTTTCAAAATAGAATATCTCAAAAAAAAAACTTATACATGTGATCATTAAAATAGGTAGCAGATTTATAAATACCAAAAATGCCACAATGTTTACTTGCTTCGTTAGTATAACGTTAGATGGTGTTTACATTTCGCCAGCACCATTCCCAAATGGCAACACATTCATTTAAGATTCAACTCTCCAAAGAATATTTTATAGTTCCCTCTGGGCCACTTATGGCAATTTGCAAAATATTTCTTATTCAGTAAATTGAATTTTTTAAACAATCGAAATTTTCGAGCTATTCCTCCCGGAAGACAAATATCACTTAGCCGACACTGCACACTTGCTTGCCGAAATCGGATTATTTATTTCAGCGAAACTTTAATGCGATGTGAAATTACTAATGGGCAATTATCGTGAATTACATAATAATCTGGAAGTCTGCGATTGATAACAGAATTTGTCACTAAATTCTCTAATGAGCCTTCACCACCAATTAAGTATGATTTGGAAAATATTTTTAGCGATAAAGGTGATGGATATCTCTCGTAAACGAATGCGATTATCAGAAAGTTTTACTGATAAAAAATCAATTTTTATGTATTTGTTTTAAAGTTTTATGATTTCTTTTTCTAAGTGAACTGTTTTTTCTATTGTTTTTTTTTTAAATAAAATATGCATTTTAATTACATATTTAGCTTATTTTAGCTGATATTTAGGCCCAATAATTGACTTCGTATTTAAATGTCATTTAGCTAATGTGGATTCTTTTTCAGGCTGAAAATAACAACAATGAGAGGCTGCTTCAATGTTTTAAAAGTTTAAAACAATTAAAAAAAACATTAAAAAATTAATATTAATAAAAGAAGTCCGAATTTCACGCGAAAAAATGTTGATTTTTCAATGGCCGCAAATTTTTTGTTTACTTTGTTGCGCGAAACACCAACAAGCAAGCAAAAACCTATGTTTGTGTATGTGTGCATAACTTAAATGGACTTTAAATGCAGAAGTTTCATTTAAATGTCACTTGATTTTTTACTGAAAAAATGAAATTGGTACTTAAATGGCATTTAAAGATAAATGACACTTAAATGAGTAGTCAATTATTGGGCCTTAATGTGTTCGTGAAACCAATGTTCATTTTATACGGATACTCTTATATTTTTTACATGATTTCTTTTACGCGAGTTTTCGAGGAATATATCTATCCCGTAAAAACAGAATTATATGTTCATGGTTTTCATTTAATTGATATTTTATTATATTTTCAAATCTGTTTTCTAGCCGTGAGAGATTTTATGGAAAACTGTGGTGGGCACCACTGCTTATGATTTCGTGTGTTTATTGTGGAATAAACAGTTTGGCAACATTAAAGTGAGAAAGTCATCAGGAAATTTTGAGAGAGTAGAGGAGAATAACAATGAAAGAAAATAAATCTTGTCTCAATGGCAATGCCATCGAACGGAAATGCTATATCGCCATTTGTTGCGTTTCTATTATTTAAAAAAGAATCGAAACCTGCTTTCAAGCCTGATTAAAAATATTCATTGTATTACAATATTTAGATAAAATACAAACATACGTATGTGGGTGTATTTACAGAAAAATATAACTTGTATTAAAATTCAAAGAATCTAGTATCTACTTACCGTGCGCAGTTAATTTTCCCGTTTTATCGGAAAGTTTATATCCGTTTTGATTGATCGACATTTTCTCCTCTGCAAGAAAGAAAAACAAACAAACAAAAAAATAAGAGAAAAATATAGTATGAATTATAAAAATCTTTAAAACACAAACAATTGTTGCCGTATTCATAAAAAATAATTTAAGTTTGAAATCTATTTTAAGGAAAATTTTTATGAAAAATTTATCTTAAAATACATTTCAAATACAAATTATTTTTTATGAATACTGGTCTTAGTATTTACGAACATGCATTAACCAAGTTTATTATATAGTAGTTGCATAACAATTATTATAACATAAAATTTTCTATGTATGTGTGTCATAAAGGAAGAGGAAGGAAACTGCTCTAAAAGAAAGAAATAATTGAAAAATATAAAGGGAAGGTCGGTTGTTAGTATACAAGGACTTATGAAGGTTATTGTTGGTGCTAAATGGGAGGAAGTATACAAATGCTTGAATGCATATGCGCAATAACTGGAAAAATGAAAAATGTATTTAAAATATATTTCTCTATATTCGTTACATAACTTTCTTTTTATTGATAACTTTAAAAAATAAAAGATTTCTTAAAGGTTTTTTTTTTTTCTTATATAACTTTTAGAAATTCAATACATAAATGATTTTCTTTGAAGTATTCGCTTGGTTTAGAATTGAATTTTGATCTTACCAATGATCTTGCGGAGATCTTCGATGTATTGCCTTAAGAAAATCACTTTGACTGATTTACAAATTAAGCGTGTGCAGGAGGAAAATAAATGTGAGTTAAGTTGATTTGAATTGGATTAGATTAAGTAATTAAAGTAAAATTGATGAACGATTTAAAACTTAAATGCCTTGAGATGATTTGAGATATTATATTTTTTTATTTTTTGTTTTTACTTGATTACTACTTAAAAGTATCACAACTGGCTTTCAGAACGATAAAATCTATTTAATATCTTAAGAAAATTATATTTTATATTCTCGCCACTTTGTTTTCTACAATCTAAATTAACAAACAAATTGAAATCAATTCAAAATTTACTTAAAGCACACTGTTTTATGTTGAATTTGATTAAAGATTTTTAATTATTACTGCAACCGTACACAAAGTCGGGACGGACACAATTGAAATAGCAGCTTTACTGTTCGACGATCTGAGGAGCTTTGTAACTGATTTTATTTCACAGTCTCCTACAAAGATGAAAATTGCAAAATCGTTTTGAACAATTTTCCATATATATGTATATATATATGCCTGTGTGTATGTATGTACTTCGTATATAAAACAAAGTATATTATGTATTAAGCTGAATCCTTAAAATACGAAAGAAGAAAAAATTTCCAATAAAACTGCGCACAGAAATTACTATGCACATTCACATGAACATAATATAATATTTACTGTTCCAACACGCACACATACATACACACACACACAAATACACACACCACACAGGCCATCTCCCCATTTATCCACCTGGCAAAAGAGTAGAAAAAATATTGGCTCCACAAAGTATGACGTCATGTTCGTTCGACACAACAGCCATATTGTGTATTCATTTAAGAAGAGGCGGAGTTTGCGTACACTTTTTCGTGCCCAAGTATGAGTGCGGTGAGTGAGTGGGCTGTTGGTTTTTTTCTTTGAAGGACACTCCTTACAAAGTTTACTTTTTCAACAATGATTTGTCTAAATCACTAAAATCCCATCATTGGAATTTTTTTGTATTTTTTACCACATATTTTTCGATATTCAAATTTTATTTTAATAGATTTTTTATTACGTTCATTTTTCATAATTAAGAAACGGTTTAATATCAAGGCTGCTTGCTACCTTGATTGTGAAGGACATTTTCGCGTTTAAAAAGAATGTCAAATAAAGTTTAAAAAATAACAGTAATAAAGAACCATTTTGAATTTTTTTATCATTACAAATTAAATTTAAAAATGTAAGAATCATTCGTGATTTCCGGGGGATTTTCTCATAAAGTTTTTTGTCGTGTGTGTGGGTTGGGTTAAACTTATTTTTCCTCAATCCTCGGAAAACTTTATCATGTCCAATTCTTATTGAATAAAATGTTACGAACTTTACCCCTTTACGTTAACCTTTACGTTAGTGTTTCTTATATGTTGTTGTAAAAACTTACAGTCACATGATTTAAAAGACTCAGTGCCATTATTATAGCTTAAGTGACCGATAAGCTGTTAAAATGTTAACTCTTTCGCATATAAAACGTTTTTGCAAAAACGTCGTGTTGCCAATCGAACGCCAAATTTTCTACAACAATTCTGGCATTGTTGTAGAGCCGCTGCTACCTACCTGGTTGATCTGCCCTGTATCAAATTCTAATTGAGTGAGCTAAATATAATTGCTCAATTAAAAAAAGACGTGTGGCACACTCGGGGACTGCCGCGGCAAAGCTGTTACATAGCATTTTTTTTATCAACTTATGCAATTGTAATTATTTATTTATTTTTTATTTATGCAGTATTTTTTTTTTTTCTTTGATACTAATTCAAGTTTTTTCTTTGATATTAATTCAAGTTACACTTTTTGAGCGCGATGACCGATAAGAAAACAAATTTTTTCTTTTATTGAATAAATGAGAAGTTAATATCTTTTAAAATATTTTTATTATCTTACAATACATGTAAGTTATTCAGGAATTTTTTTCATTGAAACTATAGGATTATGGTAACTGAAATAAGAAACATAAGTTTGAGACTTGATATCCTCTAAATATCTGGACAATACCGCTTAAAAACCTACGAATTATCTGTTTGTTTATGTATATCATTTTTTGTTAACCCCGATTGCTCGTAAGTACGCCATTTTGTGTTCTGTTCTGGCAATACTGTATGTTAATGAAATCAATAGCATACTTTAGGGTTTAACATACGCTAGGCGATTCAAATACTTAAAAAAACAAAAGGCTTAAGAAACAAACTTAGTGTTAGGTTTTATTTTCGTTACGGAATTTCTTGATTCGGTCGCTGCGCTCAAAACCCGCGATAAAATCTATGCAACAGCTTAATAAATTGTTTAAATTAAGAATGCATGTCTGAACATAGTATAATCTATCTATCTTCTATTATAAAAATAGGCAAAGACAAATTTTTGGATTCCTTTTTCTCATTTGTTTGCCAACCGATTATATATTATTTAAATCGGTTCAGTATTAGAGGAATAAAAGGCTCGTAAAGTTGATACCACTACAAATGCTAAAAATACACACGTACATTCACTTATGTAAGTATTGGTTCAAGTAAAAACATAAGCAAAGCAATGAGAGTGCTTAAAGCTAAGGTCACATCTGACAAACATTTGCCGAAAAAACGTAACCAACAGACAAGCTAAATTTGCATTTTCTTTAATTCCAATATTTTTTTAAATATGGGTTCGCATTTATTAAAAACAATATAAAAATAGCATTTTGCGGCATAATTGACTTCATTTTGTGATATAAAAACCAAGTTAAATCACACTAATCCAAAGCAAAAGTAGTGGTTACCTTTTTTTGGGCAAATGTTTGCCAAGTGCGACCGTACATTAAGACTACCTACAGATGTATATGAGTAATAAGGTTTTTGCTCTTCAAATCAGTGGAAGTTGACAAAGAAAAGGAGATCAGAATTGAAAGAGATGAGAATTAAATATGAATGTAGTACATGTTCATTAAAGCTTTATTCATGTAAATGCTTATGGCCTTATTCACAAACGATTAATAAAGTTATTGTAGAATTAATGTTTGGTTTTTATATGCGAAACCCGGATTAACTTTATTAATCGTTTGTGAATAAGGCTGTTTATATTTAATTACTAGAATATGGTCTTTTGCGTCGTCCATAGGAAATACTAGTAATCTTAATTTTTTAATTGGTAAATATTATGAAATTAAATTTTCTTTAAAGCGCATTCATTTTGCTAATATTTAAAATTTTAGACAGACTTTAAGCATTTATTTTAATTGAATTTGGAGAGGCCCCACAGTGCAGAGGAATTACGACAACGTAATTAGTTGTTATCTTGTATTTTCGCTTGAGTTAATAAGATAAATATAATTAATCTTTATCGAAAAGTTTTTTATTATGAAATCATAAAATCAATTTGTCCTCAATTAATTTGGTAACAATTCTGTGAGTCTGTGTGTCCATTTAGCCGAATTTCGGTATCAATAAGCAAGTGTTATTCAAACCCATATAAATCGAATTTATTTCCAGTTTTATATTTCAATGGTACTTATTAACGCCCCTACACCAAAACCAATTATAATTAGTTACCTTATCGCTTTCAAAGCCAGAGTAACTAATGATAGATTGAAGCCTGATAACATAAATGACATTAATATCAAAGTGGAAATTAAAAAAAATATATTGTATATAAAAAAAATTATGAAAAATATCTACAACGCAGTAGTAATTTGGTAAAAGGAATGATTTCTTGACGCATGTTATCGGTATTTGTAATGGTTTCTGAATAAGTTTTAATGTAATTAAAATTTGCCTGCATAAAACTGCATGTCATTATTTCCTAAGGATTAGCCAAAGAAATCTTCGCATAAAAGCAGATTAAACGGGTAAACCCACTTCTACAACAAAAACATTTGCGTTTCGTAAATGTCAAACAAACTGCAAAAACATAAAAAATGTTGTTTACATTGTTTTATATGGAGCTTGCCAGCCAAGAGACGCAGAATAAACGATCACCTGTAACTGTTTTACGTCTACCCTGCTTCGAACATTCGGGCTGACAACAGGCTCTAAAAACATAAAAATGTCCGAAAACTGCACAAGTTTGTTAAAAATATCGAACAATTGCTCTTTGAAGTGCCTAACAAGAGATCGCAAGAAAACAGTTCTAAAGGGGGGTCTGTAAACCAAAAAAATAAAATAAATAAAATATAAGAAATATTATTACGAATCCCGAGGGGTATGCGGAACCGTTAATTTAAACTATTAGTTAATATTATCATTTATTTAAAATTTTTAATATAAATAGAGAAAGTGAACTTTCTGCAGAGATGTGCAGTTTCGGCACAGGCCACGCTAATAACAGAAATAGTTGGTGGGTTCGCACCATAATCGATTAAAAGTTTATACTATAAGAATGCATCCTTTTAAGGTAGCGCAACATTTCAGTAATACAAACCAGCAGCAGTAGATATAATTGTGAAAGGTTTATCACAATTTACCTGTCAAAGTGGTTTCGACATGTCGCCAAAAAAGTAAAAATAAAAAATATATAAAACAAAGTTATCTATCTATCCATTCATTGTGCTGAACAACCAACCGTACCACTTTTTCTACACTACACTACTTGAAAAAAATATATATTAATCATATTTATGGAATTCACTTGTATTTTAACAACCGACCGAATGTGTGGTTTCGGCTTTAGCGTCCGACAAAGAAACAACGGTCAGCAGAATTTCACTAAGCAATATTCCTTTTTAAAGCTGATGGAAAAGCTAATAATGCCGACAGTTGGTACAACTCTGTTGCTTATCAAGTTGTCCGTTTTGCCCACAAACTATACAATTTTGTGTACAACATCATTTTGCAAACCAGTCATTTTGAGTAAAAATTGCAAATAAAACTCGCACGCCTAATGTTTTTTTGCTATGTGATCCCCGCGAAAATAAGCAAAAAATATGATAAGGTTGTGCGATAAGCCCATTAACGTTGCGATAGAGTTTTTTATCTTTCGTACACCTAAGATCAACTTCATACAACCATCCACACACGTTACAATGTTCCGCACAACCTCCCCAAGTGTTACCAACGCTCACAACGAGCACACCTTGTAGCAAATGAGAGGAGTATAGCAAAATAGTACAGGTGGAGCTCTAAGTTGATTTACTTTTTTTTGGCATAGTTCATGGCAGAGTTGTAAAACTATTAAGTACCGAGTACCGGTAGTTATTTGAGCACTCCATACTAAAAAGTAGTTACTCAATACTTTCAGAGATGTATTTTTAGCTATTTAAATATATTACAAATTACGCACAAAATATATCACAAAAATTTGAAATACATAAAACAAAAATTAAATTTCACTAAATAAAATATCGTAATACTACATTTAGAATCTAGAAGTTACGAGTTAGAGTTGTAAAACTATTAAGTACTTGGGTACTGAGTTCCGGTAGTTATTTTGAGTACTCGATACTAAAAGTACTACTTTCAGAGATGTAATTTTAGCTATTTAAATATATTACAAATTCCGCACAAAATACATCACAAAAATTCTACATTATAATGGCCTTATTCACAAACGATTAATAAAGTTAATGCGTGCATTAAAACCGGTTTTTTATATAAAAAATCAAAATAAAATCTACTATAGCTTTATTAATCGTTTGTGAATAAGGCCATAAATATACATATAAAACAAAAGTTAGATTTTTCTAAATAAAATATCGTAATACTATTTAATCTAATTGACTTTTACTAGATTTCTCATAAAAAACAAAATCTACTTCGACACTAGATTTTGATGGAATCTACACAAAATTTCGTAGTACTTAGTGATGCAACTATGGTTTTTCCCCAGTTATACTGAAAAATACTACGCTGTACAATAATATTTATTTGAAAGTTGTGCTCGCCAGCTGTTTTGCATTTGAATGATGATTTTTTGTATGGAGTTTGACATTTGAAAAGGATAATTCGAATCTACAGTTTTTGGAATGTATACGAAATCTTAAAAAATTTCACAAAAAAGCCGATGTAAACGGTATAGATTTTGATAGAGATTTCAATTAAAATCGACAAGATTTCGTGAAGGTGTAAATACTCTTTAAGACAAAATGAAAATGTATATTTTAAAATAAAAAAGAATAACCTTGAATTTTTACGAAAATATAAGATTTTTCAAGTTTTTCTTTCAGGTATGTGATGGAAATCGACTGAATTCAAAACGATCGCTTTGAAAACGTGTGCCACATTTCGAACCTTTTGAAAGTAATTTTTTAAGAAATATAAATATATTGAATTGAAAAGAGGCAGACCAGAAAGTAAAATACAAATACTTATTATAAAAGAAAAAAGAAATTTATCAAAGATTATTTTAAAATGTCTTAAAAACATATTTTGAAATGTCCACAAAACAAAAATAATGAGCAAATCACAACTTTTTTCGTTTTTAAATCGATTCGTTTTTAAAAGCGTACTCGTACCAGTTTATTTTAATTTTTAAATTCAAGAACACCGTTAAGGTATTGAGTTAATGCTTAATAAGCACCGAGTATTCAAAAGTACCGATACTTTACAACTCCAATTTTAGACTTTGACAATTGAGCAGCTTATGTTTGCAAATGTTCGTAATACTAACTTTACCTCTACCTGCATTAATTTGCCATGAAGAAGGAGTTCAAGAAGTTTCTAGAAACAGGACGAAAATATTTTTGATATTGAAATTCAAAATTATTTGCCTCAACCTTTAAGTTCGTTCTCCAATCGCTCTGTATCGGCTATAAATCTTTTCTGCCACAGAGCATTAACTGTGCTGAAAACCAATATTGATAAATACTGTATTTTTTATTTGTGGACTGTGCAGAGCCCACATCTGTGTCCTATAAGTTGAAACAAAATGTTCACGACATTAATGTTGCGGAAGGTGTTTTAAGCGAAACAAATGTTTTAAACACATGATTAAGTATGCTTCTGCGGGGCTCTAGTACCAGTATAATCTAGTTTGTACCACACCATAACAAAATAGTGCTTAAAACACTATTCATTGTTACCGCCAAAGGCCCTGCAATCACACTTTCCCATTAAATGCAACGCAAAGATACATTTTCGAACAAGTCTGAAGTTAGAGCAACATCAAAGAGCATTTAGGTGAGCTACTTTTTCTGAATTATAATGTTGAAATGTTCTCCTCTGTATTGCCTACTTTTTCCAATCATCAAATTTTGATTCAAGTTCAGCCGAATTTTTGGAAAATTCATCATCAGCCAGACGAGGTGTGTTTGTTTGGTTGGTCGCAACGTATTGGTTTTATCAATTGAAATAAATGCTGAGATATCTTTCGAAATAGTTTAATTGCTGATTTACGAAATGACCAAATTAAATCGATAAATAATTAACTAATTCAGTTTATTACCAACAATAAATCAAGCAACATTAAACAAATTAAAATACATTTACGGATTTTAAGCGAAAATTTAACAACTTGTAAAACGTTTTTTGTTCGATTTGATAATAGACGGCGGAAAAAAACACTCTCCATGATAAGAGTTTTGCTGAAAATACATTTAAGAAACATTTTTAATAAAACGTTAATGCGGAAAAGCTTTTTTATTCAGTTGGGAATCCAGTTCTTTACAATTACAAACAGTTAAAACAAATGAATTTTTAGTTAAAAGTACAAAAAAAACTTTCTAAAATAACAACTACAGTAAGTTTGAAATATTGTAGATTCTTACAATGGCGATATTTAGGATTTATTTTTCTGTACATGTTTTAGATACAAATGTATTGCTTGTAGTTTATTATTAAGATCCAAATCCAAGGATCAACAAGAAAATGTCACACACACCATTTTGAAAATCTCATTAAAGTACAACGAAAAGAAAAGTAAACTAAGTGATGTTTTCAAAAAAAAGAGCCAAGTTATAATAAATAAGGATTTTTTATATGTATTTGTTGGATTAAAATACGAGTATTACCTCCTTGTTGTTTTGATGTATAATGATTGAAAGCTCTATATCCCAGATACGCAAAAATATTTTCTTTATTTTTTTTTTGTATTTTAGTGATTTGTTCACTAAAATATATACGAGTAAGTTGCTTTAAAAATTCTTTTTTTTTTATTTATTTAGTTAAATTCACTTAATGTATGAAAGGTTCTAGCGCTAAAGCTAAAATGCTGTCTTCCGTTTCCTCTGCAACACTACTTATATAAAAGTTTTAAAGCTGTTAAAGCACCGACCAAAAATCCTTTTCGTTTTAGGGAGTGAGTGAATAAAAAGAAAGAAAAAAAAACATGACCCAAATACGAATACAAATAGGAGGCCACGCAAAGCCAACACGTTTGGTGTGAGTGAAAGGGAAAGATGCAAAAATGGTCATGTTAATTTAAAATTTTGTTGACAAGGATTTTCCTTCCTTACACAACTACCATTATTAGTGTTGAGTGCATGTGTGTTAATAAAACCCAGCAAGCACGAGGGTTGGGTTTTAAATTTAGTATCATCAAAGGTTTCAAAATAATTCGAGAAACGTATAATTATCGAATAATAAATGGCATATCGTTGGAAAGGTAATTGAATGCCTTTTCAAATTTCTAAACATCAAGAAATGGCTGAGTTATGGCACATCAAAGTTCAAAATTTGCCTATTTTTTACGTTTGTTTCAAAATTTTTCATTTTTATTTCGTTTTTTTTTCTACGTTATAGTAAATATCTAGAATGTTTTATTTTTTTTTACCATATAGTTTATTTAATTACCAACATTTTAAGCATAATTTACGTAAAAAACGGATGAAAAATAAAGTTTGTATTAAGGATTTTGTGGAACGACAATATTTTAATTTTCATTGCTCGCACACTATATTCGGTGTAAATTCAAAAAATTTAATTTGAAACAAACGTAAAAAATAGGCAAATTTTGAACTTTGAGGTGCCATAACTCAGCCATTTCTTGTCAGATAAAAAACGGTATTTAGAAAAAAATTACAGCGTTTTTCGTGTTCAGGAGGTCCCAATTAACTTATCAAGGCATGTGGCATTCTTGATATTTTTTTGCTGTAAACCAGTGTTTTTTAAATTGTGTTTTTTAATGAATAATTAGTTTTTCACTTGGTAATGTGAGACCTTCTACAAATATCTATTTATCTTGTAAATCTCAACATAACATCATCATCACATCGGATTGAAAGATAACAAGGTGGAATCTCTTATATACCTTCATTTTAGTATTCTAAAAGTTGTCTCAAAAGTCTCATAAAAGCTAGAGTTTCCCTCGTGAGTTATTCAAGGTCAAATGCCACGACTTTTTTTTGGGGATACTTGTCCTGTGGAAGATTATAAGCAAATTGTCTTTCTTAAATAAATAGAGCTACTTTAATTCTTTGTTCTATCACTTCGTTCCGAAGTTACGAAAGGTTTGATTTGTTTTGATTTATGTGCCCTCGAAAAAGGATTCAGAACGAATTCTAAAAATTGATTTAAGCGAATTTGTTCCATACACTTTTTCTTCGGTCCCAACAAACTGCGTACGACAAGTGTCACCTGTATTGAGATTTGCTGTCAAGGAAAAACTAAAAAATCGCTAGTTTTTAATCCAAAGTGATTATTATTTTGGCTAAAGTTCGTAACATTTTTAGTCAAAAAGAATTGGACATGAAACAATATTTTAAAGGAACCAGGGAAAATTTAATTTCAAATCACACGCTTTAATAAAACCTATTAGCGAAAACACAGAATATATATATTTTTTCAAATCACAAAACACTCTCGCTAAAAATCTACTCATGCAGACTCCTTCACGCCGAACTGTTTTATATTCCGCTCATGCTAGCTCATGTAATTGAATAAAAAACTTACGCATCTCCATCTCGCAAGCAATCCTCTCACAATTATATCCTGAAATTAAAAAAAGAAATATTTTTTAAAAATGTTTCAAAATGCTGGTACTTTATCGTCGCAATCCAGTCTTCAACACTGCATATTTATATTTAAACCAAAGTGAAAAAGTGAATTTTGGTTTTTTAATACTAAGTGCCTGTTTTTGGAAAATGAAAACAAAATTGTGAGTGAGAATTTATATTGAAAATAAAAACAAATTTTCGTATTTTAATTGGTTTCTATATTAATTCTCACTCACAATTTTGTTTTCATTTTTTAAAAACAGACAGTTAAGGAGCAGCACGACCCAATTTTAAATAAACTCAAAAATTAAAAACTCAAGTGAAAATGCCTTGTACTTGTTCACCATTTATTATATTTTACTATGATCCTGATATGCCCGAATAATGCAGGAAAATTGCTATCGTGAATCTCCCGAGAACTTTTTTCCCCGCTATCAGTTCTCAGTGAATGTATAAAAGGGAAGAAGATTTGTAAAGATTACAAATGAGACAAATTCAAGTTTAATAATAAAGAAATACAAATTTTTGGTTAGAAATTAAATGTTTTTAAATGTAAATGAAGATGTGTTTAAAATATTTTATTTTTTAAATAATCTGAATAAAATATATATAGTAGGACTACTTTGGTACAATTATTTCCTTTTTTAATAATCCCTCTTGTTACCACTTTTTTCTGAAAATTCCCTTTTTGTTGTATTGTATTTTATTGTATTTTATGAAAGTTGGTGAATATTTATTGGGAAACTTTAAATTAAATTGTTATTAGAAGATTATTAAATTAGGTCACAACATACATTTTTTTATTATAATGTTTGTAAGAAGCGCTGGCGCAGTTTGCTGCGGTATTGGCGCATTAAAAATTCAACAAACCTCATGTTTTTTTTTAAACAAAACATCATAAAACAAGTCTTTGTTTTTATTGCGCAATACTTATTCCTCTTTTTACTATATTTTTCTCTTAAACATTTTAGCAAATTTGTTTTTTATTCCCATATTCTATTTGTAATGCTTTTAATTTTTCGTCTATTTTTTTTAACTATTTTGTCAAAGTTTTAAAGAATTTATTTTATTGAATTTTTATTTTGTGAAGTATAATATACCAAAAAGATGCGCACTCTGTCCAAAAAGGTTTTCGTGCGGAAATCTTATTAAGATTTACTGATCTTGTTTTAAAAAGAAATATTTATAAACTTAAATATATAATTAAAAGGAAAATGTTGAAATTACATGATATTTTTATTCATTTCCCCGGCAAAAATTAAGTGAACAAAAAATTAAGGGAAAAGTGGAAAAATCCCCCTAAAAAATATTATTCAAGATAAGGGGAATTTATTTTCTCATGCGAACATTGTTAGCGAAAATTATTCACGATTAGAACATCACGGAAAAGGGAAATATTTTGAGGTTAACAATATTCACGATAAGGGTGCTTGTGTTTGTTGGGTTACTTACACATGAGAGTGAGTGTGTGGGGGTATGTGGCAGGTACTTAGGTTGCACATACATACATAAGTAATGCTGTAAATAGGTCAAAAATGAAATCACAATATTATATAATTTGAGAATAGTTAACGATTTAAAGCTGCTTCTTAAATATGTAAAAGGTTACATACAAAATACATTTTATCCTGTGTGTGTGTGTTTTTTTTTTTGTTACAAACAACAAACAACATTTTTCTCGATGCATTTGTCTTGTTAAGTGAACTAGAAAAAATACACAATCAATTCTGCAATTGTTTGCTGCTGGCGAGTTCCTATCATGGCTAATACAATAACAAAAACAACAACAGCAGATACAAAAAGCAAAGGAATACAATACAGGATATAGGCTTAAGGATATGACCATTATTGTTGGCCATTTCGGCATAGTAATATAATTTCAACTACAATTAAGCCTGGAATTGTGTGTGCATTACGATGCATTCAGCAAACAACAGTATTGTTCAAAAGTGTTCGTAATATGTGCATGTAAGCACTTTCATATTTATATGTGTGCCAGTGTGTGTGTGCATGTGTGTGTGTGTGAGTGGGTGTTAAAGTAACATTCACACTCTATTAGACATTTCCTTTGTTTGTCAGCCATACATTTTAAATGGATACATACCAATTAATACAGTATTTTATTTTCTTTTATTTTTTCATTTGCTTTTTTCTTTTGCTTTTTTGAAAGCTAATGATAGATACCTAAACGAAACGCCCACATTTTCAAATCCTTTTGACGTCATACATTTTTTGTTTCATTCCTTATTTCGTACAAACAACAAGTTTTTGCTTAAACGAACCGAAAAAGTAAGTCCTTTCTTTCTTCTCTTTTTCTCTGCTCTCACAGGATATAAAATGCAACAATATTGGTTAATTTTGATGCTATTGGTGGCAACATGCTCGAGGATTGCGCATGGCCGAATATTTCAATTAAACAAGGATATTATGACGTCACTACCAGCCAAAGCGGATGCTGGCAGACGGATGGATAAAAACAATTTGAACCTTGATAATATTGTAACAATTCGAACGCCATCAAGTGCAGTTCAAGATTGGAGTTTGGTGTGTCAACAGCTCTGCGGGTAAGTTGCTTCAGCAACACAACAAAAAAGTGAGAAGAAAAATTCCCAAAAAAAAAAAACAAAAGTAAAATTTGGAAAAAATTTAATTATAAAAGTTTTGATTGATAATAATTATGTGGAATTAGTAAATGGAAAAGAAATTTAATTAAACATACATTTTACGCATCTATTTTAAGTTGTGTGGATGCATGTGTGTGTGTATTTGGTGTTGTGTATATGCGTGTGTGTTTGTTAATTTTCAGCGAATACAATAGTTTTCTTTTTGTAATCTATTTTAGAGCTGCTTTAGGTGGCGCTGCATGTGTTCCCTACTGTAAAAATTTAAAATTTTTACCCCTTCAGGTGCAACTTGAAAATGCCGAAGAGATTATGGACTCAAAAAAACATTTAATATGTCCTGAATTATGTGGACTGCAATTAGGTAAGTTTTTTTTCTTTAAGATAAGTAAAATTTTTACAGTAAAATTTACAAAATCAATAAAATATTTTTGCGTTCCCATATTTTTATCTTTAGTGGATATTTTTTAAATAGTACAACTAATTCTATTTTTACGCGATAGATATATTCCTCACGTAAAAAATCGTGTAAAAAAATATAAGAGTATCCATATAAAATGACCGGATTGGTTTCAAAATTCATTAAATGTCAGCTAAAATAAGATAAATATATAATTCATGTTGTTTCATACACATATTTTATTTAAAAGAAAACAATAGAAAAACCAGATCATTTAGAAAAAGAAATAACAAAAATCATAAAACTTTAAAACATAAAAAATAATTTTTAATCCGTATAACTTTCTGATAACCGCATTCGTTCACGACAGACATCACGACATCACATTCATCGCAAGAAATATTTTCCAAATCACACACATCAATTGGTGGTGAAGGTTTAGAAAATTTAGTGACAAATTCCATTCCCAATCGTTGACTTTCAGTTTTGATAAGACTCTTATGTAATTCACGATAATTGCCCATCATTAATTTCACATCACGTTAAAGTTTCGTGAATATTTATTCATTTGGATAATGCTTGTGAAAATTATCGTCCAATTTAGTTGCCATTTTGAGTCCTTCTTTAACTATGGATGCAGTATCTGCATCACTAATTTCTTTGGTATCGTGTGTCTCAAGCGCAAAACCAATGATTTTAGCATCTCTAAGTAACTTATCTAACAATAATTCGTCAATATCTGCAGACGATAAATCAACAAAGCCTTCTCCTCCAACATCATGAGCTATTGGTATGAAGTTGAAATACTTAACCCTGTCAGAAGGCACATGGAGAAATGGTACTCTTGGCAGAAGGAAAAACGTTGATTTTTATACGGACGGCTCCAAAACACAAGAAGATGCGGGTTATGGAATCTTTTCAGGGACTTTAGGTCTTCGTATCGAAAAGCGACTTCCGGATCACTGCAGTGTCTTCCAGGAAAAGATTCTTGCTATAAATAAAGTTGCGGATTGGTTGAAACTTAATGTTACTTCAACGACTTTAATTCACATATACACTGATAGTCGAGCAGCTATTATGGCCCTTGATTCTCCGCTTCTAAGAACAACAACAGCCTGTGACTGCCGTTCATCTCTAAACGAGATGGCAGAACAGTTTGATTTTATTATCATCTGGACCCCAGGGGATAGAGGCAGTCAGGGGAATTATAGGGCTGATGAGCTTGCTAGAATTGGGACAACCTAACAGGTTCCACCGGATTCGGAATGTGTGGGTTTACCCCCACTCTCTTGCAAACTCTGACTTAGGCGCAAGACAGAAGATGAAACAAATTGAAGATGGGTAACAAAAAATGATTGCATGATCACCAGACAATTATGGACCCACCTAAATAGAGAAAATACACCTTTTTTGCTTTTAAGAAATAGAAAACAAATCTCAATTCTAGTGTCCGTGATTACCGGACCGTGTAGAACATTTTCTGTGTCACTGTCCCGGACTGCAAGAAAGAGAATGGGCGTTTATGAGTTCAGGGAACTTTCTGACGTAGGCAGTGTTGAACTGCAACGTATTAGTAGCTGCGACACAGTGCTGCAGTCAAGTTTCTGGTGCATTTCCCGTTTTTTATTTTTTGTATAAAGTGGAGGAGCGTGTTCATTTCAAGTTTTTGTTTTATATTTAGCCATTGTAGCGCATTAAGCATGACCTCGATTGGTGTATAAGTATTACATTTTAAAATTGATCGCATTGCTTTATTTTGTAATTTTTGAAGTCTTTCTATTTGTGTTAACGTGCAGCATGTATATAAAATCGTTGAACCATATTCAAAATGTAGTTTTATCATGTTATTGTAAATATTTATATCCGTTAGACCCAATATTTTATGACGTATACGTTTAAAGAAGCCGATTATTTTTTGCCAATTTTCTGCCAACTTCTTTTTGCATATGTATACCTTATCGTCATATGATTTCAATAAAGCCTTAAGTGTCAAAAAATTCAAAATGATTTCTTGGTAGATTTCGATCCACCATATCAAAATGCATGTCCCAGGAAAATTTTATTTATTAAAATTGTACTAATTCATTAATATGAATTAAGCTTAAACTAAAATTTTTTTTAAAAATATTGCTTAAGTTTTCACATTAGAGAGTTTTTTGCAATGTAACTTAGGGCTTTTATGAATTCATATGACGATATACTCTTTGAATTTTAATTGTTTACTTATTATGAAACCAAAATATTTTATTTCATTAACTTTTTCTATTACATGATCACTTATTTTAAATACTGATTCGGTGTTCTTATTTATTTCCATTAGTTTTGTTTTTTTCATATAGTTTTAGTTTGTTCCTTTTTACCATTATTTATATCTTCCATCATGTTGTTCTGACAGTGTTCTTCTGTATGCCCTTCTGTAAAAATGTGTGTGTCGTCTGCATATATAAAACTATTTCGCATTTCTGTAGAATGTTTGGTATATCATTAACACACATATATAATAAACAGTAGTGCACCCAAAATAGATCCTTGTGGAACTCCGTACTCATTATTTATGCATTCCTATTTTATGCTATTTAATTTTACCATTTGTTTTCGTTCCGTGAGATACAATTTAAGCCACTTTAGCTCGTTTCCTCGAATTCCGTACATATAGAGTTTTTGTATTAAATTATCCCTATCAATTGTCTCGTAAGCTCTTTTGAAATCTAAGAAAATTGCCATAAGCTTTTTTTGTTTTTCTTAACATTTTTCCATATATTTTCAAAAAACTTTTGTTTGTTGAGGGTTTTTTAGCTAGTCTATATACATTGGTGCTAATGCCAAATCATCAGTAGACCTTAAACCATATTTTTGAAATGTTTCAAACCTCTTATCTTATACAACTTTTAAAAAACCAATGAGAATTTCAAAAATTACAAAAGTATAAATGAGCATAGTAGGCTTTGAAACTTATTAAAAAATCCCAACAAACAAATTATATTATTCGATATGAATCTATTTTATTTTCTTTACAACCTTTATACAATTAGACGCCCTTTGGGTGACAATAAAAGTATTTAATAAGGCAAAACGGAAAATAAAATCTTAATTAAGTATTAAGTATTTTTTTTAATTTATTAATCGAGATTGTCTCGATATCTTCTTTTAAAGATTTTCAAAAACTTAAAAGGTCTACTGATGATTTTGCATTAGCACCAATGAAATGCATGTATATAGACTAGCTAAAAAAACCCTCAACAAACAAAAGTTTTTGAAAATCTTTGAAAGAAGATATCGAGGCAATCTCGATTAATAAATTTAAAAAAAATACTTAATTTTTCCATATATTTATAACATAGTTTACTGTTGTTTCACATGAATCTTTTTTTCTAAAGCCTGATTGATATTTGGAAAATATATTATTTTCTTCAATGTATTTTTCTAATTGTTATTTTACCAATTTTTAAATTATTTTTTCACAGGTTTTTAGGTTTTTGCTTCGTTTTTTCAATTTTTTCTACTGGTGTTATTGATGTTATTTTCCAGCTTTCAGGGAATTCTCCTGTTTCTAATGAATTATTTATTTATTAGATTGTCCAATTGTCCATTATTATTTTCATAGATACTTTATTAAAGTCAAGTTTATTTTTAATATCTTTACATATAATTTCAAGTTCTTGTAGATTTATTGGACGGAATTTGAATTGAGTGTTTATCACAGATAAATGGTTTATATATTGCACATGATCGATCGAATTTCTAATCGTATTAAAGTAGTTATTAAATTGACTAGCTATTTGGTAAATTTCCTTAATTTCTACTTGGTTAAATATCACAGTCACCGTGGTTTAATAAACAATTCACATTAAAATAAAATGAATAATATTTGTTCGGATGACGTGGCGACTAAAACACAGTAGTTTTGAAGAATAACTTTACACTCGGTTTTCAAAAGAGTTATAAGACTGCTGCTTCCAAAAAAAAAATATATAAATGTAAAAGTAGTTTAAGTAAATTCATAAATTTGTTTTAATAAACTTGTCTTTAGTTGGAAAATACTCTGCATTGTCAAAAGAAAAATTACTCATTCCTTGCAATATTTGTCAGGTTCTTTTAACATTGAGTGAAAACATGTCAAACCATCATGCCGTTTGGATACAGCACCTCTGATTTCAAATGTGTTCATACAAGACAAACATTTTATGTTGGATTTTTAATATGGCATTAAGGCTTATTATTCTTAATGTATTTCCCATGCGAAATTGTTTTTAAACCTTTAAAAGGTTGAGTTAAATATAACATTTATTCAGACAGTAAAACATAAATTGGTAACGAACATTTTCAATTAAAAATTTCCTATCATTTAAAAAAATCTTTACTCTTAACCAGGCTTACCATTTTAGCACTTTTGGTGCTAGATCTAGCATAATTTTGTCTGAGTTAGCACAAAGAGTTTTAAAAAAAGGCTAAATGCTAGTTTAGCATATTTTTATAATTATTTAGCATTTTTAGCACTTTTTTAGATCACAGAATTATTTGAAAAAATCATACTTATACATAATATCAAGTTAAGTACAAATTCTCTCACTGTATAAAAACGTACAAATATACATACTCGTATATGCTACATTTTCTACAACTTCGTCGCAGGTTTTTAATATCTTTGCAATGTATGAAAAATAAAACAAAGAATTGTTATTCCCGGTTATAAGAATAAGAGAGGGTGTGAAATTAGACAACGTATGCTGCTATACTTTAGACCAGAGACCCAAAATAACTGCTGTTATTATTTTAAATATTCAGTTGGTCAAGGAACAAATAGCTGGAAAAATTTCGGTCCTGAAATAACAATTAGAAAAAGCTAAAAATATTTTAGTCCTCTCATAATTGTTAGGAAAGATTTTTATTTATGTTGGTCTTCTCATACCAATTTTTTATTTATTTTTCGGTCATTGCAAAGCCATTATTTAATTAGAACTTTTTAGAGCTTGCACACACTAAGTATGTGTTGATATAGATGACCAATAAAAATAAAGGTCGCGAGAAGACCTAAAAAAATAAAAATCTTCTGTAATGGTTATGAGAAAGCTGAAAAAATAAAGGTATTTTATAAGTGTTATGAAAGACCCAAATAAATTAAAATCTTTTATAATAGTTATAAGAAACGCAAAAAATATTCCTAATTTTTAACTGTTATTAATTTATTTTAAAATGCGTTGAATAATAATTCTTTGAAGATTTTTATAAATAAATGTTGGGCATAAAAGTTATGTCCCTGCCTTAGATATATCAGGAGGATATTGTAAAAAAATTTGTTCATCTGAAATATACAAAAATGAGTTAGTCTGGGAGGAAGATGCAAATAAAATGGTTGTTGATATTTTGAATACTCTTAACTTGAATTAAAATATATCAAAGCTTTTTAATTACAAAAATTTGATCTTATATGTATACCATTAAAAGTTTTAAAATTAAATAAAATTTATTTTGTATGTAAATATATTCACGTAAATAAAATATCAAATAAAATTAAAGAAATTTAATATCAATATCTTATACAAATGATAAAAATTTTTTAAAAATGTACAGCTGTCTGAAATGTAAATTTTTTTTAACTATATTATTAAAACGCAATGTTACAAAAACTAGCACTATTTTTTTTAAACCGTAGAACATTTTAGCACTTTGTTTTTGGCAATCTATCACATTTATTCAGTCTTTCTGTGCCAACTCTGCACAGCACAGATAAATTGCCTTCATATAAAAGTATTGGGAAGCCCCCGTGGGCTAGTGGATACTGTACTAGACTATTAGTCTGGGGGTCGTAGGTTCGATTCCTACACCCTGGGTGTTTCTGCAAACAAACCAAAAAGGCTTCGCAGTTCGTGTTTGTTTAAAAAAAAATTACGTATTTAGTTTTAAATTTTACATTCTCGTAGAATAACTCTTATTAAATCCTTTATTGTATCTCTATTAAATAACACTTACCATCATTTCATATTTTGATTAAAATAGACAGAAAGAAAAACGTTTGTTTTTCTCCACAATACAATTAAATTTCTGTAACTGAACACAAACCATTCTAATTTATTTATTTTTTTTGTATGTAGAGTGTGTTTTCTTTTTAATTTTATTTTCCAATGATGACCAAACGACCTAAACTGCTGGCTGACTGATCTTTTTTTTCATAGCCATTGTTCTCGATCTCATTGTTGTAAAATGACGCAAGGCCAGTCAGCCAGCCAACATTAAGAAGACTCATTGTTATTGTGACATTAGCACTTACGTAAGAAGTGCGACCGCGATTTTATATTGAAAACAATTTTTCCTTCATATTCTCGTTGTTGTACAGTTCCTCGAATTTTTAGTTCATGTCCGGCTGTGTGTAACAGCAATTATAAAATGCAATTACATATTTGCACGCAATTCAAAACATTTAGGCCACAAACCTCCGTCGCTCGCTGAATCATTGTCCGAATACATTAGAATAAAAGAGACAGATAGTTGGTGTTAGGGCCGGCCACTAACAGAAAGAAAGGTCGTTTGTTGCTGCGTAATATTATGCAACAATATTTATGAGTTAATTGTTTAAAAATTGTGTAAAATTTGGCTCTCAGCTTACCTAAGAAGTATGCAGTGCATGAATTCAGATTAAATTTTATGACTGGTTGTTAAAAAATTCAGGACATTCAGGACATCCAGGTCAGTCAGTGATGTAAGCTGTAAGATTTAGTTCTATGTGCATTTCTGCAACAGTTTTTAATGTTTTAAGAAGTTTTTATTTCAATGTGGTTTCCAGCTAAAAATGTTGCATGAAGAGAATTAAAATGTCTGCCCAGGAAAAAAATTATATTAAAACAAGGTTAAACTTCTTGGTCACGGTTATTGGGGTATTTCTCTGTATCTGCTATACGCTTATTTAAATTTATTTGCCAATTCCAAGAATTTTTTTGCTATTGTTTGTTCGTGTTGTTCTTATGAGTTTCAATTTGTTTTTGTTTGTCTTGTCATTGTTGCTCGTGATATTATTTATAAATTTTAAATTTTTTTTTGTCACAAACGTATATTTTTAATTACTTTAGTTTTTACTAGTTTTTAGTTTGTAGAATGGAAGAAATTTCGCTACTCGTGTAGACTAAAGTCTATATGTACAGCTGTTTCATGTTTTTAAACATAATTGGAGATCTATCTGATCAAAGTTATTGTGTTTGCATACACGTGTTTTCAATTTATAATTTTTGTCATAGGAAAAGTTTCTTCTGTGTTTACAAACTTCGTTCTTATTTTAGTATTTATTCCTCCATAGAAAGTTATTTTGTGTTTTAGTTTGGCAAAATTTCTTTCAATTGCCGGAAAAAGCCATAAAACTTAGGACCATACATAAAATGTATGTAAACCAGAGATGGGCACGGCTCACGTGGTTATCGTGAATCATGAGTGATCACGCAGGAACGTGATTCGATTTTATTTAAATCATGCGAGCGTGTATTACCGTGAACTTAAAAAAAATTTAGCGTGACTAAGCGTGCGTGTGTAGATTTTCGGCGTGACTGTTCCGTCATTTTTTGTTTTTGCACTATTGTAGTATTTTTTATATAATTTTTAAATTTTTTTAAATTATTTTAGTTTTTTTTGGATTTTGTGAGCGCGAGTTTTCGTGATTGTGACTATTTTTTTTACTCACGTGAGCATTCATGAACGTGAGCCGAAATTATAAGGTCGTGCGTGAGCAACATTTTTTATCGTGAGCGTGCATGAGCGTGAGTTAAAAATAACTCACGATCTCATCTCTAGTGTAAACGTGTCCTAAAAATTATGAAAATTCGCAAGAAAAAATAATTATATCGAAAAAGGCTTTAACTGCCTGTTTTTAGAAAATGAAAACAAAATTGTGAGTGAGAATTAATATTGAAAACAACAATAAAATGCGAAAACTTTTTTTTTCAATATTTAAATTTAAAGTCTTTCAAAATAATTGAAATTTAAAAAAATGATTTTAAAAAACAGTAGCTAAAACTTTCATCACGAAAATTATTTAGTCCCGGTTCACAGACGTCAGGTTTTACTTCTCTAGTTTTGAGATTTTAGAAGTGTGAGGAAAAAAGAACAGCGAGTTGTACATTCTTGACCGTACCAGTTAATTTTTCCTTTTATTCTTTTGAGAGAGTTTCAATAAGACACCCATTCCAAGAAAAAAGACTGTGCTTAAACAATTTTTAAAATAAATAAATTTTGTTGTACAGTTTTTATTGAATTTTTCATTTTCTTTATACATATTTTTATGAAATCTTTATTTTAAATTACTATAATTTTAATAAAATATTTAAAAAATACTGTACATATTTAGAGTTTTGAATAAAATAGACAATACTATTAATTTTTAATTCAGTACTCGATATAACGAACAATTCACTTTAACGAACAAGCCTGACAGCAATTAGGTTCGTGAAATCGAAAAACTACTGTATTTCTCTGTTTTTTGCTTAAAACTAATAAACGTGGTTGTTTCAAATGATCTTGTCCTACACAAAAGTATTTCAGTATAAATTATAAATTCGCTATTAATCTTCCAAGGCACAAAAATATGTACTTCCTTTTTGAAGTTTTATAAATAATATCGTACTTCCACATTCTATATTCATTTCCATTTTCACCTATTTAATCAGATGACGTATTTATTGCTTCAGCATTTGTTTTGTTCCAATTTAAAATTGTGTATGATCACCAACATCACGGCTATGACTTCATACGTGTGTAGCTGTTATTCTAAATATTTATTAAAAGTTTTCAGCGTTTCTCTGATGCTATTAATTTCTTCTTTTTTGTTTCAATAATAAATATTTTCCCACTAATTCTTTTCTTTTCTTTGCACCCATAAAAAATTGTGTGTAGGATGGTGCACGAAAAACTAAATTTTAGCAAAATTTCATTTTATATTGTTTATATTAAAAATTTGTTGCTAATGCCAAATCATCAGTAGACCTTAAACCATATTTTTGAAATGTTTCAAACCTCTTATCTTATACAACTTTTAAAAAACCAATGAGAATTTCAAAAATTACAAAAGTATAAATGAGCATAGTAGGCTTTGAAACTTATTAAAAAATCCCAACAAACAAATTATATTATTCGATATGAATCTATTTTATTTTCTTTACAACCTTTATACAATTAGACGCCCTTTGGGTGACAATAAAAGTATTTAATAAGGCAAAACGGAAAATAAAATCTTAATTAAGTATTAAGTATTTTTTTTAATTTATTAATCGAGATTGTCTCGATATCTTCTTTTAAAGATTTTCAAAAACTTAAAAGGTCTACTGATGATTTTGCATTAGCACCAATGAAATGCATGTATATAGACTAGCTAAAAAAACCCTCAACAAACAAAAGTTTTTGAAAATCTTTGAAAGAAGATATCGAGGCAATCTCGATTAATAAATTTAAAAGTTTTTATATTAAATAAAATTAATTTTGTATGTAAATATATTTACATAACTAAAATATCATCCAAAATTAAAGAAATTTAATATCAATTTAATATTAAATTTATATTAATCCAGATTGCCTCGATATCTTTTTTCAAGATTTAAAAAACTTTTGTTTGTTGAGGATTTTTAGCTAGTCTATATACATACATTTCATTTCATTTTCATTGATTTGGCTTTAGCATCAATGAAATGCATGTATATAGACTAGCTAAAAACCCTCAACAAACAAAAGTTTTTTTTTTCAATTTAATATTGTTAAAAATGTACAGATGTTTGAAATGTACAATTTATTTTAGCTATATTATTAAAAAGCCATGTTACAAAAACTAGCACTATTTTTTGCTTCGTAGAACATTTTAGCATTTTGTTTTTGGCAATCTAGCATATTTAATCTGTCTTTCTCTGGCAACCATGCTCTTAAATTATTATGTAATTTTTTTCGTTTGATGGTTTGACGTGTTTTAACTCCATTATCATATTTCTTTATGTTTTTTTTATTTATTTTTTTGTAGGTGATGATGTTTGTACATGTAAAAATTATATCACAGACGATCTTGACGCCAACAACATGCAAGCCGAACAACAGACAAACATTTGCGCCGTACTCTGTGATCATAATAGTGTCACACTGACCGGTTGTACGCCATGTAAAAGCGGCAAAAATAATGAAAACTTAATGTCGGGAAATTTAAAAACACTGTTCCGAAGACAAGTTGCACCAGTTGAAGTTACAACAGTAACCACACCAAATTGGAACGAACTTTGTGCTGCACTGTGTAAAACTGGCGATGGCGGGGCATTGTGCAATTGCGATTTATCGCCGTTTATGATTTAAGCGATTGACATGCATCTTGTTTTTGTTTGCGTTTAAAAGGCGATAAATTGAAAAATTCTAATTTTTTTCAAACTTTTTTTTTTATTTTATTTCAAAATCAAAACAGGTCTCTTTTCCAAGAAATGGACTTTAAAATTTTATTTCTGTACCATTTGTTAACTATTTCATTTGAAAACTAAAGCTGTTTAATATTCAATTACACGTATAAACTATTTAAACATGGAAAAAATACTGAGAAAGAAGTAAAAAATTAAAAATTAAAACTAATCCCTATGCGCATCAATTAATTTGTAATTTATTTAAAAATATTAAAAAATAAAAAAGAAAATGTTAAAGTTAATGGAAACGCATCAATTAAAATATACATAAGTATATAAAATAATTAACACAACACATTCATACATACTGTTAATAATATAAATTACAAAAATTCTTAGTGAACAATGAAAGAGATTCCTTATTTTTTCAATAAGGAGTTGAGGTTGGAAATGTCAATAACAAAGTTATCACATTTTTAGTTGAATTATAAAAATTTGTTTTCTTTTGAATGGAAAGAAAAAGAAAAACTACAACAAAATCACTAAAGGGCTTCCAGGTGAAATAGTTTGCATAGATTCTTACGCTGCCTATCTTCCGCCCCACCCCCCAAAAAAGGGTCGCAAGGAAGCAATAGAATGCGAATCAACTAGGACACTACACTTTAGTATTTACAAAAAATATTTAAAAAAAATTATAAGAAAAAACAACCAGTAGAATATTCATAAATACAACATATCGTCGTCTTCCTTAAACAAAATATTATTTTTAAAATCACTTTTCTTTAAATATCTATTTTGTTTGTTTGAAATTTGTATTGGATTTTTAATTTAATTGTTTAATTGTTTGATGGGAAGTAGCATATCAATTAAAAGAAAAACGAAAACAAAACAATTATATTTGAAACAAAATTGAAAACCAATTTTTTTACATCCATACAAAATCAATTACAAAAACTTATACAAATTAATTAAAAATTATATTTCTATAAGTATATATTTCTTAAACATATATAACGAATATATCGAAATTATAACAACAATACAAACATTTACTTCCTTATATACATTTTATTATATAAAAATAAATAAAATAATTATTAATTGCACATTTGCACATTTAAATACATTTCGCATTAAATGTTTAGCCAAAAGTTAAGTGTTGTTATTTATTTTTTAACCTTCAATGGTATAGAACAAAAATTATTTTATTTTTAAAACTTTTATAAACTAATCAAATTTAAATTATTTTTCTTCAAGTGTATTATCAAATGTAACAAAACAAGCAAACAAACCAAAGTCTCGTTATAATAAAAACAAAAACAAGAAAAAGCACTACAAATATCACACACATTTAATTTCATAAACAGTTTTAAAAGTAGTTACAAAAGTTACACTGTCAGAAAATATTGCGAGTCTAGCATAAAGTTTTATAAACAAATTTGCTCTGTAGCAAAATATTCATTTAAATTTTTTTTAATAAAAATTTATTTTCTTTTTCTTTTATTTTTTACTTTGAAAATAAAGAGCTCTTTTGACAATTTTATACAAATAGTTTTATAAATGTACATAAAGTTTCTAAAAAAAAACTATATGAAAGGGTAGTTAGTTTTCTAAACAAGGTGCTTCTTCAAAAGGTACTTTAGGAAAAGCTGTCTTTGCCCAAAAAAATTTTTACACCGAAAAATATTTCTTTGATTTTTTTTATATAAAAATTTATTTTTTTCCTTTATTTATTTCTTTTTTTTAAGGTACTTTTATACCATGTGAATTTTCTACAAATAGTTATATAAAATAGTAGATAACATTTCTAAAAGCTGAAAGAATAGTTAATTTTCTAAACAAGATGCTTCTTAGAAAGCTACTTTAAGAAGAGCTGACTTCGAAAGAGATGCCCAAAAATATTTCTTTTCAAAAGGTTGAATTTTTACACCAAAAAGAAACCATATGAGATAAATGAAACGCACATTTTTCGAAATATTTCGCACCACGATATTTTATCGTAAAACATACAAAATAAACGAAATTCTTGTTAACAAAAAAATAAAGTTTTTAAAAACTGCGTCAACTCCAGTCAGATTAATATCTTCAAAACAATTAGAAAATATTTTTTTACCAGGTGTTTTTCGAAAAAAAACAATTTTCCTCAACAAGAACATATTTAAAAAAGTGACTTAGCAAAAGCTGCTCTTAACAAAGATGATTTCTAAAACGATATCACCGTTTTCGAAAATGTATTTTATTCTCTCAAACTTTGAGAAATAACTAATTTTTTAAAGGTATTTTTTAAAGCACTTTCTAAAAACGTAATTTTTTAAGCGGTACTTTTTTAAATACATTTTTAAAGGGTAATTTTTTATAAGATAAATTTTAAAAAGACAGGTACTTAGCTGGTAATTTTTAAAAATTTACCTTTTTAAAAAGGTACTCTCGATATCGAGAATATTAAGAGTGGATATATTGTATAACGGCAGCACTTTAAAAAGCTCTTTTTTTAATTTTTTTAAACTTACTTATATTGCAAGAGCTGCTTTTATAAAAAGAACTCTTTAACTAGATATTTTATTAAAGAAAACAATAAAAAAATGTAGATACTTTTTGAAAATGTACTTTATTTAACTGGTTCTTTAAAAAAATTAGTTTAATACCAAAAAGTGTTGTTTGTTGAGAGTGGAGCTAGTCGAACTAAAAACAAACAAAAGTTTTTGAAATTAAATTGGGAGAAGATTTCGAATAATAAATTTTCTTAATATGTAGTTTAATACTTTAAAAAATAATTTAAAAAACGTAAATTTAAAAAACTCCCGAGCCGGTAGCACTAGGGATATGGGCAAAGAAACATCGGTACACACAACGCAATCGACCAGTCAGTGGTAAATTACAGAGCATAATAACGTTCTGTGTTTAAATGACAGCTATTGCACACTTACGACTATAACACTATGCTCATGGAAACAATTCCTCCTTGCATTTCATCATCAAAGTTGACATCCAAAGTACCACCTAACGGATATCTAAACAAAAGTTCAGTGGTAAATACCATCCAAAATAGATTAACAATGTTCTCCTTGAAGACAGTCCTCAGCCATTGAAGCTGAGGAACACAGACTGCCGTGTAGTACCAGTATAGTGTTCCTGGCTGAACTCCCACCGGTCTAGATTTAATACCAACCTCCGCGATCTAACAACTGCAAATTGAGTAGGTCATGATGCAAATAAATTAGCCATGGCAAGGCTGAATAAGAAATACATTAATTGTCCTTTAAAAAACTCGCGTTATTAAACTTTAAAAAGTCGCAGCAACAGTTCGGACAATTATTTAACTTAAAGTTCATTTTTTTTATTTAAATAAATCTAATTAAAATTAACGGGCTGCATCACGATGTCGAACGTTATAGTTCGCCGGATTTCTAAACAAAAGTAACTGATTTTTGGGTCCCACTAATAACATATTTTATTCTTTTATTTATTTAGTAAATAAATAAACAAATAATAAGAATCATTTACTTTTCGTTAGGAAATCCAGCGAACATTAACGTTCGACATGCTGGAACATGCTTTTATTTTAACTATCTTTACAAAGCTGTTTATGAAGTTTTCATTAGAAAAAAATACAACACAAAATCAATGTCTGTACATGTATCAAAAATATAAATATTAAATAAAAATTTTTATAAAACAAAATAAATGTTTGGAAGACATGGAATATATATAAACTAAAACATTTAATACAAATATAAAACAAAGAAATATGAAGACAATTTTCAATATGATTATAAAAATTTTTTAATATTTACTGTATAATAAACAAATTAACACATATTAAAAAAAACTTTGTGGAAGACATTTTAGAACTTATATAAAATACTTTAGATTTAAGCAGTATTAATAATAATAAAAATAAATTTATTAGATTATTAGATTACTTATAGACTTGCCTCATAATGAGTCAAAGGCTAAAGAATATTCCAGCTGTGACTGACAATAATTAATGATTAGAAGAGCAAGCGGCTACAAATGCCACCAAATTATGCAAAAAATAATAATATTAATAAAATAAATAAATACCTAAGATTTAATTAATAATAAAAACTATATTAAAAAAACTATTATTTTTGATTTCAGTTTTAAAATTGCACGCATATTTAACAAATTAACAAAAACTAAATAATTGCACCATTTTAATATGTATAAAAATAAAATACAAATATAAAACTATTTCATGTAATTAAAATAAAAGCACAATTAAACAATTATGTATGTACGCACCGGAAAAGCAAAAAAAATCATTAAACGCCAACAAATTCAAATCAAAATTTATGCACAAAGTATAACAAAAAGCAACAACTTTCTGTTTTTGCTTTAATTACAAACAAACAAAAATAAAACGCAAAAATTATTCAAAATTCTTTTTAAAAGCAAGTTAAATAATATAATAAAAAAAATAAAAATAAAATTAAAGCAACAAAATGTATCAATGTGTGTGTATTCTCTCTCTATATTATTGTACAAATACAACAACAAAGAAAGCATCAACAAACATTTTTAATTTAAAAAGAAATTAAATTTGTTGTAGAGTTTGTTAAATTGTTAATTATTTCATTTTCTGCAAAAACAGGCAAACGGAATAAATAAACAAATATTGCATACAATATTAAATAAATATTTAAGAATTACAACAACAACAAAATGAAAAATATGCAACAACAATAAATTTAAATTTTAAATGTGTGTACGCAACAATTCATTTTATGTATAAAGAAACCCTGCAAAACAGTTTGAACAAAGAAATACATTAATTGAATTTAACAAATACATCTACATACATACAACAAACAAATAGCCAACAAATAACTAAATTAATTAATTAATAAATAAACGTTTAAATAAAAACTACTTAAATATCACTGTATAGTTCAATGTGTTAATGTTGTTTATAATAAATTATATTTAAAAACAGAAAGATAAATTACATTTGAACATCTCGCTAAAGAAGGTAAGGAAAAAGGAAGAGCATACTTTTAGGATGATGAATTTTAAGTTTTCTCTAATGCTGCCAGATAATTTTAGTATGAAATTGTGAAAGTTGAACAAAGAATTCGTAATAGATAATTTTTAGTGTTTTTAAGAGAACAACTATTTCATATTTTTTTGAAAAAAAAAAATTATATGAAGTTAATTTCTTTTCATTATTATTGGTTTGGCGCAACGACCATTTTGAATCCTAATGCTGCATTGCGAAATTGTTTATGGTCTCTGAGATAACAAGCATTTATGTAGTGGAACTATTTTTTGTTTGTTTTTGCTATATAAAACCTAATAAAATAACAAATTTCAGCTATTCCAGTTTTTAATAAAATATATAAGTTTACGTATGATGCACAGAAATCTACTATTGATAAAATTGCAACTTTTAACTACGTTAATGAAAGTTTACAAAAATTTACAATTTTATTCAGTTGAACAGGAAAATGCATTAAGTTTCATACAATAACTAATGAGAGACATTCCTGAGTTATTTGTTATTAAATGTACTTGTCACTCCTTGACATTGCGTACCGCACCTCTGTGTGTTTAACTGCTCTGAGTTTTATATGAATACTTAAAAACCTCGTTTTCCAGTAAATTCCAATTCTTCAAATATTAAATGCAATATTTTCCTTCCTTTTTATTCAATGTAGAAGAAAAATGAAAAACACTTATTACCCATATTTTTCACGATTTTTTAAAGGTGATATGATGATTTATATATTAGATCGTGAAAATTACGATTTATCAAAAATTTCATCTGGCAACCCCACATACAAACGGATTTAAATTACATAACATTCGTTTTTTAAAACAAAATTGATCAATTTCATACTTTAAGCGCACTTCATAAAAAAATTAGAGATTATCCCATCATGTACTAGAAACTGCCGTTTTTTTATAAAATTATGAAACACAACATTAGTGTGGCAACATTTATGCCGGCTAGAGGGCTGCCGTTTTTCCGAACTTATAAAACGAACATTAGTGTGGCAACATTTATGCCGGCAAGAGAGTGTGCGAAGAGCAGTGTGAACAGAGCTAAGAAATTTTTGGAGCTAAATTGGTACCAAAATAGTGCTAAAAAGTGCAAAAAAAATGTTAAGTGCTAAAAGATAGTGCTAACATTTAAATGTCTTAATTTTAAGCAAATAAATAGTTCATAGTTCATAGTTTTATCGTTTATGCTTATATTGCCTTAGAAATATTTATTTCCATTGAATAAAACAAAATTTCTTAAAACAATAAATTATGTTTTAAACATAAAAAGTTTTAAAAACACAACAAAAATAATAATTCAGTCTTTAAATTAAATATCACATACGCATACATACGCGTATATTATGTACTTAGGCAAATTTGTTCTAGGTAGCCGCAGTAGTATTTGAATTTACAACTTTTTAATTCAGAAATATCAAAAAATGCTTAAAAAGATCGAAAATAAATTATTAGGTTTTGTACTCTACAAAAAATTACATAAATAGTAAGTTTTGACAATTGTAGTAAACTTTACACAAACAAAAAGCATTCATTTTCAGGTGCTATTATCTCCCAGCAATCATCACTTTTTCACTATAATTAATGAAACTGAAATAGTGAAAAATTGACTGAAACACTGTTGAATTTTACACATGGTTGACATTAAAGGAAAGTCTTCTAAATTGCTGAAAATCAAGCAATGAAAGTGTACTTCTTATCATGTTCTTTTTCATCAGTATAAAATAAGTCATTTAGATAACATTGTAACTTTTTAATCGAAAATTATGGGTAAATTTGCGATCCTGTGCACATGTGTACATATATAATGTCAAAAGGATCCAAGTTTAGATTTAAACGGCTAAAATGAAGGATGAATTAGTAAAATAAAATATCCAAATCTAATAAATAAGTGTTAAATCGAAAATTATGCCGCTAAATCAACAAAAGAAGTGCTAAATCTAGCACCGAAAGTACTAAAATGGACGGACGCACTGGCGAAGTGTAATATCTCAGTTACAGGGCTGCAAGTATTATGAACTTGCCCTCAAATTTTGGGACATCTTTTCTGGGGACAAAAATTTCGTTTGGTAGCAAGAGATTTTCTTGGGTATATTTAATATATTTCATCAATTTGCAAGTGAGCGATTACAAAAAAAATTCATTATATGGCGCAATGGCATAGATTTTTAAAATGTTGGATGCCCTTTACGATAATTTGGCAGCTCTGCGTCTTCAAATCAGAAGAGGCTGCGTTCGTCCCTCAGCTCAGACAAGCATTTGCTTATTTTTATAAATAAATGTTCCTGTATTTTATACAAGAATTTCGTATAACAAAATATTTTGTAGAATATACAAAAGCTTCAGTGGATATGTTGCATGCATGTTTTCAGCGTAAAATTTGATATGGCACAAAAGTTCTATTAGGTGTCGCAATACCGGTCTTTGGACCGAATCTTTTCTTAAGGTACGGTCACACTTAGCAAACATTTGCTCAAAAACACGTAACCACTACTTTTGCTTATAGTTGTTGTGATTTTACTTGGTTTTTATATCACAAAATGAAGTCAATTATACATTATTTTTAATAAATGCGAACCCATATTTAAAAAATTTAGGAATTAAAGAAAATAAAAATGTAGCTTGTGCTGCTGGTCACGTTTTTTTTCGGCAAATATTGGCAAGTGTGACCGTACCTTTACTTAAGTAAAATCTTTATATAATAGCTTTCAATAAACACTTATTATATATTTTTACAAAAATGTTTCTTTGATTTTTGGGAATTTTTGTGAATTTTTATAATTTATTTGGAGACATTGGCAAAAAGTACCTCACAGCCCTGATCAGTTAAGAAACTCGCAATGAAATATTTTACAATCAGTCTCTGTTCAACTGGCTTACCGAAAGCAGCTTCTGCACGGACTCTTCTTTGTTTTAATATCAGTTTTATTAGCCAAACAATTTTTCAAAAAAGCAAACAACTCCACGGTAATAGAAGAATCATACAAAACAATGGCCACCACTTTTGTTAATTTACCGGCTGGGACTGATTTTCCTCTAGAGAACTTGCCGTATGGAGTTTTCTCCACAAAAGCAAATGTAAGTCAAACTTCTTTTCAAGTAAATAGTTATAGGAATAAGCAAAATCACATGTATTTCAAAAGATCTTGTTATTCTAGTTTAACGATACATTTTAAGATCAACTTAGAAAACCCATAATATTTAAATTTGGAATAGAAATTATGCATATTTGCTTAGCATTAACATAAATTAAGACAAAATATGCGCTGAACTTGTTTTATTAATATTTTGTTTTCTTTACGTGTGTTATAGATAAAAGTATTCTCTCTGCATGTAGATATGAAAACCATTATGAAATTGTTGATAACAAACAACAACTTCGAACTAAATCAAATACATTTATGTAAATAGAAACATAATTAGAATATAATTCTGCAGGTATTGAAACTATTTTCATTAAAGTTGTTTTTGCAAAATCTATATACAGTTGAACCTCGGTTATCCGGGCCTCTATTAACCGGCATGCTCCCAGCTTTGTTTTACAACCTCTATTATCCGCTTTTTTACCTTTATCATCCGTGCTTTTTTTATACCTCTGTTATCCATGCTTTATCTCTATTATCCGTACATCAAAATTGTTTCCAGTTGATTATTTAGACACAGAAATCTAATTCGGTTATTCCCATTTTTCGTTATGGTTATTATAGTGCTCCAGGTATTTCAGAGCCAGATAAAATGCAGGTGTATTACATACAAGCTCATTTGATTAAAGAAAGATCAATTAAAAGCAAATATGCAAACTACTTCAGAAGAACATTTCAAATAAATGAATCTTTGTATTACAAATAAAAATGTAGTATATACGGGGATATACTTAAGACACTTGTACACTAAAATTTCATGTTTTAATAAAAATAATATGGACTTTTTGTGTTTCTATATGATCTCAATTAACTGTGTTTTTCGATTATCCGTACTAAGCATGGTCCCGTGCGAACCGGATAATCGAGGTTCAACTGAATTTTAAAATATGTGTACCATAACACCGGGCAGTTCAAATACAAATATCTTTTAAAAATTAAATAAAACGAACTAAACTTACTGCCTGGCCCACGATGTCGAACGATATCGTTCTTTTGTGAAATTACATTTACAAAAAATTTTTAGAAATTGTTTTTGCTTTAAATGTAAGTAACGGTAATATTTTACATTTCTAATTGTTTAAATTACATTTAATTTAAACAATTGTTCAATTCACAAGATCGTGTTATCGTCGTATGTTTTGTGTGATCGTCTAATTATACAGTATTGTATTTTTGTTGTTGGTAATTTTTGCATACAAAAGTGTGTTATAATTATACGTTAGAATTTTTCCATACCTGCCCTCAATACACACACCCATTTATAAAACATATAAAATTCAATTTGTAAAGCTAAGCTTAGACGATATGTTGAATCAGCATATTTATGCAAAAAAATTCGTTAAAAGTCACCCACATTGCAAAAAACGCGGAATTCCGCCAAAAGTTGCAAAATTTAGAAGTCGTAAAATTTTCTAAAACGAGCTACAAGTGCAAGGAATGTGGAAAACTCGCAAAACACTACAAAAATTGCGAAAATTCGCATTAACTTCCAATCATTGAGAAGATAAAAATTATTAATAATTAATTGAAATTCGATGAAACAATAAAAAATAGAAAAAGTAACCCACATTACAAAAAACGCGAAATTTTTGAAAAAGTCAGAGAAATTTGTAATCAGAGGGTGCTGTTGGCTGAAGTAGTTAGCGCGTTGACTGCAAAGCAAATAATGTCTAAGAACGTGGGTTCGAGCCCAGCTTCAGACAAGTGATAACATCCAGCATTTTTCAGATGTGCATTAGTATGCGATTGTATTTGTTGTTGTCAGACTGTTTAAGTGATGAAGGCATAGCACACTGGTCACTGAACAGTTCTGGCAGCAATTGATACTGGTGTATGCTAGCGGACATCACAGCGCCCTCCTTCGTCGGTATTGTAGCAAAATCGCCGGCGAAGTAAAATAATTAATAAAATGGCTACAACAGCTTAAAACACATTTAATGCGCCTACTTGACATCAGAGGCGCTGCAACACTGATCTAAAAACTAACACAACGCGCAATATCAGAGTTGTAAAAATTAAGCTTTCTCTCTTTCACCATCTGTCCTCTCTCACTATCCCTTTCCCAAAGAAGGTAACACACCTACGGGTTGGTAGGCATACTAATTGCCTGAGTGTTACTTCTCTTTAATAAAAAAAATAAAAAAAAAAAAAAAAAAAAAAAAAAATCATATGTACCCGTTTAGCCTGCTGTCGTGAATCTGTTTATATCTTAATTTATCTTGATTATGTACTTGGTAAGTTTTGCAATAGCTAGTGATATTTCCTCCGGCAACATCATTTATGTTTATTTTTATTTTTTATTTATATTAATATATTTTATTGCAAAAATTATACGTATAAGTAAGTACATAAGTTGAATAATAATTAAAAATTTTTGTCAAACTCACTAATTTCACAGACTACATTGAATTGCCATTTAAAATACAAAAAAACGACGATACAACAAATTTGTCTGTTCACAAGCACATAAACAAATATCGTCTTTCTTTAAACGATAAGCCATACGACTGAGCTTGTGAATTGAACAAATATTCCTTTTAATTTTGGTATCTTAAAGATGCACTTATATTTTTAATTAATAAAAGCATTTATTATACACAATATTTTTATACCACGTATCCCCTGTTATATTTCCTAACAACATTTGGTTAAGACATGAATTGTAATAAGTAGCAAACCTTAAACTCATTGTAAATTATTTTCTGTTAAACCACTTGAAAATATTTACTTTGATTTGTACTAAAACTAGCTTAACACGAAGTTCTGTATAATTTAAGAAAACAAGTGCGAGACACTTAAATTTAAACTGGCGAACAATAAACATCGGAAATACACAAAAATATACACACTTGAATTCTATAATCAAACCCTTCGTTTCTTTTGCCAACTCTAACTCCTTTACAATTTCTTTAATTTATAAGGAACCGTAAGCATTTCACAAATACTAAACTAATTCGGTTCTTGTCGCTCTAAGTTAGGCGCTTAGGCCTAAATAATTCTAACACCAGACAAACCAATTCTAAAATTCCGCCAAAGCATTTGTTCACTAATAAAGCCATAATTTATCAATAGAAATTAAGTTTCAAAAAGTTTTGTTTGTTGAGGGTTTTTATTTTTGAAATTCTTTGAAATAAGATATCGGAAAAAATTAAAAAATAAATTAACTGCATGGCCCACGATGTCGAACGATATCGTTCTTCTGTGAAATTACATTTAAAACATAATTTTAGAAATTGTTTTTGTTTCAAATGAAATTTCACAAAAGAACAATATCGTTCTAAATCGTGGACCAGGCAGTTAATTTATTTTTTAATTAAATTTATTATTCGAAACGTGTCTCGAAATCTTATTTGGAAGAATATCAAAAATAAAACCCTCAACAAACAAAACTTTTTGAAACTTAATTTCTTTAGACAAATTATGGCTATTATTAGAAATATCAAATATTACCGTTACTTATGGAACACGATTTCAATCATGTGACTGCCGCGGTTGACTTGCAGTAGCTTATCCAGGCGATACAATTTTCCAAGACTTTGTTGGCGTTATCTGATTGTATCTCTTGAACGACTCGGATGCTATTGATTTTATGGGTGTGAATCTCTTTTTGTTTTATTCGTACATCATCGGAATTTAACGGCACAACGAAAAAGAAGTCTTAAGGCGTCAAATCGCCATCTTCAAGACGGCTGATAACACAATTTTTCTATGAATTTTGGGTCATATTCGATGCCCAAAAATAAGTTTTTAATATTTCCCAACGTTGTTCAATCGTAAATAGACTCACTGACTGATCGGGCTGCAAAACTATCGACAGTCGCCCCGTTCGATAGTTTTGATAGTACGTTATGAAACTACCGATAGTATAGCATTTTTAGCAAAATGACCCCACAAGAAAAAGTTTAAAGGGCTCAAACCACAGCTACGAGGAGGGCAATTGATATCGCCAAGACGGCTGATAACACGATTACCGAGCTTAGGTGTCAAAAGATCTTTGTTTTATGAACTGGGTGACATGGTGTGCCATCCTGGTGAAACCAACGATTAGCCAAATTTACATTTCCCATTTCAATTCATAAAAAGTCCGTAATCATGGCTCTTTAGCGTTCGCCGTTGACTAAAATTATGTTTCCAGCAGTATTCGACCTTCTTGGATTGAGTTACACATTTGCGGCCGCAGCAGGAGTGGGCCATCAGTGTTGTCCACTAGCAAGCAAATCTCCCAAATTTTTTCGCCCAAAGTTGCGTAAAACAGTCGTGATGATTGTTACAATCATAAAGCCGCTCTCTTTGGATCGCGCAGTTATGATTCTAAGTAATTGTCAATATTTCCGACAGAGCAAATCTGTCAAGGGTCAAAATAATCATAATATGATATGCGTACACACACACATATATATATATATATGTATGTACATAAGTATATCGTTAGCTGAAATGTAAAACCACGTAACTAATTAAAATCAAAAACGTGTTTTTTTAAATTAATTATTGTGCATTATATCAACAGGCAAACATTTAAACCGCCAAACTATAAATAAAAGTTCAATTCAATGTATATTCTTTCTCCTATAAAATTTAAAAAACGTAGTTAGGTGGTTTTAAAACAAATTCTAAAATGTTGTTGTTGTTTTAAATATATTTGTACGAAAGAAAAAATTCGTTCGACATCGTGGGCCAGGCAGATAATTTAAGTATACAAGTATTATAACACTCGTTTTAATGTTTTACGTTTTCTTATTATTTAAAGCCCCGCAAGCGTTTGTGTGTTGCAATTGGTGACAGCGTTTTAGATTTGAGCGGAGTTGCTTCTTTGTATCCACCAGAAGTGCAGGTAAATTGAAAAGTCCATCATCAGTTTAATAATAAATGCAATAACTGTTATACTTCAAGGATGCTTTGAGTGCAGAAACATTGAATTTGCTAATGAGTCTGGGCTACACTGCGTGGAATGCAGTGCGTTCAAGAACCCGCGAATTATTGCTGAAAAATTCCCAATTGGAGCAAAATGCCAATTTAGTTAAAAGGTAAAGAAAGAAAGAAAGAAAGAGGGATATTTTTACATTTCCATAATAAAACTACATAAATAAAAAAAACAAATGTGGATTTAATGTTGAATACTTTTAGTGTCATCATACCGCAAGCAGAATGTGAAATGCATTTGCCAGCGGATATTGGCGACTACACTGATTTCTATTCGTCAATACATCACGCCACCAATGTGGGCATTATGTTCCGTGGCAAGGAAAATGCCTTAATGCCAAATTGGCGTCATATCCCAGTGGGTTATCATGGACGTGCCAGTTCGGTGGTGGTTTCAGGCACTTCCATACGTCGTCCTTTAGGTCAAACTTTACCAGTTGACGGCCAACCTCCCGTATTTGGACCCTGCAAATTGTTGGATTTTGAATTGGAAATGGCATTCTTTCTTGGTGGTCCCGGCAATAAATTGGGTGAACGTATACCTGTCGAAGAGGCTTGGAAGAATGTTTTTGGCTTTACTCTAATGAACGACTGGAGTGCGCGTGACATACAAAAATGGGAATATGTACCACTGGGACCATTTACTTCCAAGAATTTAGGTACCACCATATCGCCCTGGATAATACCGATTGCTGCCTTGGAACCTTTCTTGGTGGACAATTTCCCACAAGAACCAGAAGTTTTCCCCTATTTGAAGCATGAGAAACCTTTCAATTTCGATATTAATTTGGAAGTATTTCTAAAGCGTAAGTTTAATAAAACCTGTATACAGTTTTGTAACTATTAAAGGAAATTTGCTATTTTAGCCGATAATGGAGAGGAGACACAAATTTCCAAGTCCAATTATAAATATTTGTATTGGACTGCCATGCAACAGATCGCCCATCACACGGTCACCGGTTGCAATATACGTCCCGGGGATTTGATGGCCTCTGGTACCATCAGTGGTGAGACAGAAGACTCCTACGGCTCTATGTTGGAACTGAGCTGGCGTGGCTCGAAAACTGTCAATCTAAAGGATGGTGGTGTTCGTAAATTTATACAGGATGGTGATAAAATCATTATTCGTGGCCATTGCGAACGTAATGGCTTGCGTATCGGTTTTGGTCAATGTGCAGGCAAAGTACTACCAGCGATAGCTTTTGAAAAATGAATACATTTTATTTATGTACATATTGTAAATTTGGAAAATAAAATTTTTCAATGTAGATAAGTATACGAAAAGTTTACTTTCACAAAGTCTTTTAAATTTTCCCTTTCACTTTATTTTCCTTCTGCACACGCAAAGTATACTTTGACAAAGATTTGTGGATGAACATGCAAACCAAACACATACACACACACAATCAAATACAAGTATGTGTAAACGACGAACCAAGAAGGAAGCAAATTTTCGAGTACATCAAAGTGTGTACTCAGCCCCCTTCTTTGCAAAGTAAACTTTGCGTATGGAAAAGGGGTCTTACATTATCATTCAAAAACAGTTTCTATTCTTTCAAATTACAGTATTTCCTTTGGTTTCAGTTTATTAACTTAAATCATCAATTTTAATTAATTTTAATAAAGAATAATTATAAATTTGCTACGTGTACCAAAATAACATCTGATAAATCTTTTATAGAAACTTTCATTTGAGTTAAAAAGAAACAAGGACAATTGAAACAAAATGAAGTAAGAAGAAGAAGAAGCAAGTAGTGCGAAATCAGCAGAAATATTTCACTACTCCTTTCTTTGTGTAGCATCTGCATGATAAAAACTTTGATTTGTAAATATGAAATGTTTCAAGTTGGATTTTTACTTTCCGCCTGTGTATGAAAACTAAAGAAAATCTGTTATTGGCGATCTTGGGATCTATTTGGCAATTAACATATTTCGGCTGAAAACTAATTTCTTTACCCTTTCTTGTTTTCATATCCATTTTTTTAGTTATCTGGGGGTCGATTCTGGTTCTGTAAAACTGTGAAATGAAAAGTATTTTCATATTTTCATAGAGTTTCTGATTCTCATTTAGTAAAATAATGATAAATAAATTAAAAAAAAAAACAAATTGTTTTCACAATTTCACAGTAATATGATTCTTGTTCTATGTAACAGCGCAAAGAAGTATCACATATTTTTAAACTTTCATTTTAACGGTGAAAAAAGGGAGAAAGCACCGTGAGGCAAGAATTTTTAATCAATTACTTACGCTGCTTTACACATGAAAGTACTTTCTTGAAATTTTTGTATATGTATGTATTATAAATAAAAATTTTAGCGAAATAATAGACTTTCATGAAAAATTCTTGCTCGTTTTCATAAGAATTTGTTCAAAGGCCTAAATTGGTTTAATTATTTGTTAGCGTTTACTACATTATCCTTTTTTCAATAAAACTGTTTAACTTAAAATTTTTTTACACTTAAGTACAGTTGAACCTCGGTTATGCGGGCCTCTATTAACCGGCTACATTTAGTAACCGGTATGCGCCCAGCTTTGTTTTACAACCTCTATTATCCGCTATTTTGCCTTTATCATACGTGCTTTTTTATACCTCGTGCTTTACCTCTATTATCTGTGCAACAAATTTTTTGCCAGTTAATTATTTAGATCTAACTAATCGTGTTGAAATACAATCAGATTTTATACGGCTGATGGCATCGCAAAGTGTATGGAGTGGGATATTAGTGAGTCACCGTTTGCCATAGCATCTGCAGATTAAGTCGTCGTATGTCGGATGTTCCAACAAAAGCCAAGAAAGTGGCCATATCTCAAGCTGCGATGATGAAAGGAATGATGGTGAAACTCTAACTTTGGTAGAAGCAATAGAGGCTAATAATGTTCTTTTAAAGTTCTTAGAAAATTATACTTCTCCAGGTATTTCAGAGCCAGATAAAATGCAGGTAAATCGCATACAAACTTCTTTGTTTGATAACAATTGAAAGCAAAAAGGCAAGCTAAGGCACTTAAATGTTAAATGTACGCAAAAAATCTTGTTTTAATAAAAATAATACAGACTTTTTGTATTTCTATATGACCTCTACTAACCGTGTTTTTAGATTGTTCGTGCTAAGCCTGTTCCCGCGCGAGCCGGATAATCGAGGTTAAGCTGTATTTTATTTTAATTTTTAATTAGGTGGTTTTTGCGTGATTTTAATGGGAACGGGAGAAATCCAGTATTGTGGCCCATACTATGTTGAAGTATAGTATATGCATTCTCATTGTTAGTAATACGAAATATTTTTTATTAAAAAATCGGATAAAAATTGTTAAAAAAAATGGTTAAAAAAACTTTCAGCAAAAATAAATACATGCGGCTGGCTCAAGCTTCGATATCTGCATTTGAATTTTACATATTATTAATATAGATACAAAAGTTTCACGGCAACAATGGAATGAAACACTTTTTCATTAAAAGAACGGGAATAGCAATTTGTGTAATAGTGAAATGATATGAAAAAGCTCTTATGAAAACGAACATGAAACGATTTTTTTTCATTTCACAGTTTCACAGTTCTAACAACAGATACGAGTAGATGCATACCTATTGCAGTATCTTTTATATTTCAGATAATTCGATTCCAATTGGGTTTCTTGCTGCTCTCTGTAAACTTTTTAAGAGAGCTTTTTATATAAACAGAAAATTTCTCTATTAACAGAACTGCCACAGTTTGCCCACAATTCAACTTTCGTTGTATAAATTGCTCTCAACATTTGCACATACGACTAAAGTGGCAACACGGGAAAACAACTTATTAGTTAACAGCAGCAAGTAGAAGTTTTGTATCTGTTAAAGCCAGATACATTGCACAGAATCAATTTAGCTTTAAATGAAAGCGGAGTGCTACGCAAATACTTTTAGAAACGAGTTAAAGCAGAGAAACTGGCGCCGGTCGGATACCAGAAACAATATTCTACATACATTATACTTTTATACCGAACAAACTAAAGCAAATAAATAATAATACACAACGATAAAAAAAACAAACATTCACGCTGAATGAAATTGATTTATTTGAATTTTGCAAGTAAATAAGTTAAAAGTGTAAAACTAAGAAAATGTGTGCATAAGATATTTTTTATTAAAGAAGAAAAAGGTAAAAAAACTAACAAATTAAAATAAGAAATAAAGAAATGAATACGACGATTTAAGCATGTTCAAAAAAAAATACCTATGAAAAAGTTTTGCAAAAATATAAATAAAATCAATAACTCAAGTGGAAATGTTAAATGTAAAAGTTAACAGCAGATACATATGCATGCATATGTATGTATATATACACATATGTACATACAAATGTATGTAATTATTAAAAGCTTTGTATAAAATTTAATATTTGCAACACAAAATTTGTTGAAAAATCAATGTCTTTGCCACACTCTGTTGGTTGGTATTACTTGGGGCACGAGGAAGAAAAATAATAATTGCAAACAAGCACAAATAAAATTCACCACCCACTGTGACAGCCAAAGAATAGACTTGGAAAGAAAGAAACAAACAACAAAACATCCCTAAAGCCTTTAAAAAAGAGTCATTAACATGCAAACATTGCTTCACTTGACGAAAATGTTAAAAAAAATAATAAAAACAAAATATGTACTCGTACTTGCCACAGGGAACAAGTGCGTTCGTTTTGTTGCTGTTCATGTGTTTTTGTTTTTTTTGCATCAATTTCTGGTTTTTAAAACAAAACGAAACAAAATGCATTTGATACCTTTTTCATACATCAAAGTGGAGATGGAGAAAGACAAAATAAATAACTGGGAAAAAGAAATAAAAGTATCTCCCTTGTTTTAAACAAGATTCATACGACTGCATTCATACATCTCCATACATACTACATATTTGCACAAACGAACATTATCAGAAAATAATAAGACTAAAAGACATTAAAAAGCCACAAACACACACACACACACAAAATATTTAAAACACAAAAAAACTACATGAGACTACAAAAAGTTACAAAGAAAAAAAAACGTTTGCAATTATGTGGCGCCATAGATACGCGCAAGTTATATACACACAGATATGGAGAATCGGTTGCACCACAATAAGAGAATTCTATACATTTGCAAACTAATAATAAATTGTGATATAAATCTCTTAAGAGGAATTAAATTACTGGTAAATTGAGCACAAAATGAAAAAAAAATTAACAAAAATGTTTGTGTACAATCAATCGGTCAAGGCCGACTCTTTCGCGAGAGTCATTTTATATACATCCATACATAAATAAGTCTTTCCAAGTTTCAATTAAAACTTATTTTAAACGGATTTTTTAACAATTCATAATTTCTAAGATTTCCTATCAAACCCCTTTTGATCAAAACTTTGGGAAAGAAGTTTCGAAAATCGCGTTTTCATCAGATTTACACGTTTTGCCCAGTGTTGTCGTTGTGACACTAAAGTATTACTTTTGACCCTTTTTCGTGCCAATTACACTTTTTATGATCCTTTTTTAAAATTATCCCTTTGTATCATTTTAACAAAGTTTAAGCCACTTTATGAAAATGAGTAAAAGTTCCAATATTCCAATATTAATAAACAGCAAAACGCATGAAGATATACGTAAAATAAGTAACGCAGAAAGGTTTTTTTTCGAGATAGAAAATTTTAAAAATAAATTTGATGAAAATACATCTTCAAATGTATATGAATTCGTTACATATACATAAATACATATATTTACTTTGCCTCATAGTAGTGCTTCCGCTGAACGAATTTTTTTCAAAACTATCACTGATTAAAAATAAACTTACAATCAAACTTAAAACAGAAACTTGTGAGTCTATGCTTTCCTCCCTCCCCCTATTTGCTCGAATTGGAGCTGGAATAATGGACCTCAAGAGAAGAATTGATTACAAAATATAGAATAGGTATTTCTAAAAAGTGATAAACATTATCAAAAGTTTTTGTAAAATTAATTTCTGTTTTTGATAATATGACTAATATTGGAATGCCCCTGTGAATTGTTTTTTTTTAGTTTTAACATCGATTTATAATTCAAGTATGTATAATTAGTTTTATTTTAGTCTAATGTATTTAATTAATTCTTAAAATTAGGTTTTTTTTAATTGAAATAAATATAATTTTTTTGTTCATAAAAACGACTCTATTTTACTTTAAAATACACTTTTTTACCCTTTTTTTCTTTAATATCCTTTTTATGACACTTTCTGGAAATTTTCAACGGCAACCCTGGTTTTGCCGTCCTGTCCTGGAAGTCGCATCTGACTAAATTCGCGATGATATTCGTATGTATGGATGTGTGTGTGAGTATGTAAACATCTCATAACTTAATAATGAGTTAAAAGATCGAAACCAAATTTGGCCCATTTTAAAGGCATTGAGCTCACTTAAATGCCGTGAGACAATGATGCGATTTAATTCGGTAGATTTTGAGTATTTTCGAAAATCTAATATTTATTCAATCAAATTAACATAAAAAAACATCATCGATCGCTGCTAATTTAAATTAAATAAAAAACGGTTGGTCCATTGGAGAGTTATCGTTGACGAAAAATTTTGAAAAAGGCGTTTTCTTTTAATAACTTAAAAATGCTTCGACAAATAGATTTTTAATGTTTAATGATTCTGGTGGATTTAAAAAATCACTGCAATCGCTTAACATTTGATGGAAATCGGTACAGCGCACAGTGGCCAATTTGGCTTCGCTAGCGGCATTTAATTCAAATTTTCAAATTTGAAAAACCGTTAATTTTTTTTTAACAATCGATAACAAATACATTTACTAGATTTGTATCGATTTTTAAAAGCTCAGCTTACAGCTGATGAACAGCTGTGAACTGTCAAAGTCAGCATATGTTTCTGCAAGTCTTGTGCAAAATATTTTCGCCTTTTTGATCATCGTTTTGCTATTCGTGTTAAACTTGCAAATTTTATTATTTTTATTAAAAGTTTTGTTATATACTAACGCCAAGGTATGTATTATATAAAAAAACTGTGGTTGTGATCTGTGTATACTTATGTTATTTATAAAACGTAATCGTGTTTAAGTGTATTAGCAACTCGCCCATTGTAACGTACACCTGTCTTTCGTGGAGTAGAACTTACAAAATTCACCTGCATTCAGTGTAATTGTAAATTTTCCTATATGTGTAAACCATTGTGTGTCCAAAATGTCCAAAATTTACTGCGAGTACCTGCGAGCCTTCAATTTATTGTACTTTTTAGGCAAAATGTCAGTGACAAAACGATACTGAAGAATCTGATTAATATTTCTTTTATAATATGGTTTCTCTTTGAGTTGACAATATTTTTTTTATTTTATATATGAATATATGGTGGAAAATGTTTATTGAATTAAAAACAAAATAAAAAATTAAAAAAAAAATTAAAAATAAAAAATTTAAAATTAAAAAAAAATTAAAAATAAAAAAAAAAATTTAATTTTTTTTCCAAAAATTGTTTCATTTTTTGAAGAAATTTTTTGAAGATATCTTCTTTACTTTGGAAGCTATGAATAAAATGCCGCTAGCGAAGCCAAATTGGCCACTGTGCAGCGGCTGGATAGATATCGTCCTCGAAATAATCTTCTTTTAGTAACATCAAAAGTTTTCGTTGCTGAAATTTCCGATATTAATTGATAAAATTTACAAATTTAGAACCGCTTTCAGGTTCGCTTAGCGAGAATTTTCGGGAATGGTCTGCAAGGTCAACCGAATCCCATATTTTTTTAAACATGAATAAGGTCATCAAAATACTCATATTTATTTTCGTTTAAGTTTTTAAAAGTAAAAAGTAAACGCAAAATTCAAAGTCAGTTACAAAAGATGTATCGGCAACACTAAACTTTATTATAAAAAAATAAGAGTGCTTGCTCATTGATACTCTCTTGCTTACCATTTTAAAGAGAAATCTTTGCAGAGATTTTTATTTTTACCTCAATTAAATCAATCGAACGCATAAAATGAAATACGAGTACAACAAACAAATCGGTCGTTAATGTTTGCAATTTATTGAAGCTACAAGCACCACAATAGAAAACTATTGGAAAAGTATTGAATATTGAAAAAGAAACTAATAAGAATGCTTATCACGCTTGAAAGCAAGACATGCCTTATCTGTTAGACACAATTACTAATATGTAGAATGTCTAAAAGGCAGAAGTCGAAAAAATAAGAAAAATATTCATAAAATGCAAAGTATTTTTTTAACAAAACAGAAAGACAGACAGGACAGACAGATACAAGTAACGACACAAGTAACGTGGTTGCACCCATCTTTTTAATTACTGTAAGGCGTCTGATAAACAATCAACAATAATAGTGCTTGTTTTATTTACATTTTATATTTTAATTTTTTTTTTTGCAGAAATGTTCAAATGTCCATTATGGCATTAGATGTAAAAAATTTTGTTAACTAACAAAAAAATTTAAAACATATCACTGAGAGGACAAAAACCCTTTGGAAATATACAAAAAACACATATAAAAGCCTCTGAAAAACAGCCTCAGAGGGAGAAACGTCTGCAAGCAATGGCAAATCAAATTCAAGTTATTTCCCTGTATCTCATGGTTTTATTAACTCTGGCTAAAACTGGTAAGTTTTTGTGGCCATAATTATTTTCTTTTTATAAAAAAAACACTATTAATATTGCAGCTCCACCGCCATTTGGTTGCATGAGCTTTAAGGAAGACGATCGCATAATATTAGATGAGGAGGATGATACCGATGAGTATGATCCTCCACAATTTGATTCATCTGGTCTGACAGCCAAAGAGTTACAAAATTCCGTAAATACAAAACTGGATACTGAGCCATCAACTACACCAACTTATCGAGTGTGTTCAGCTGACTACACATTTTGTTTTTCCCTTTGGAGTATTACCAGCAACGGAACACAGATTGTGAAACAAGGTAAGAAAACTAATTTTTATATTTAATAAATTAAGTTGCCAATTGAACAAAGTACATAATAAATTAATTTATTCCTCAAGACCTGATTTATATAAATAAAAAGTACTGCAAAAAATAAATACATATACAAATTGTGAAAAACTGATTCCACAAACTGTAATTATATTCCCCTAATTATTAAAAAATTTTATGCATACGAAACCCTATTGCTGAGTACAAAATATCTTTTATGCTTAACGCTCTAACCGAAGTGACAAAACTATTACATGCTATGGATTATGCAACTGCCCGGGTAGCTCAGTCGGTAGAGCATTGGACTTTTAATCCAAGGGTCCAGGGTTCAAGTCCCTGCTCGGGCGAAAATTTTTTTTATATCATCACCGTTTCAAATTGAAATAATTAAGTTTTTCGTTGCTTTTGAATTCTCTTACAATATTTATTCGCAACCCCTTAAAGTAAATCGTCGTGGAAAATGCTAACCGATCTACTAGTCCACATAGTAACTGTTTTTTTTATTGATTCAGTTCTATTATGTTCTTGTTAGCTTGAATTTTTTCAGCACGAAAATGTTATTTCTTACTTTTTTAAGCAGAAATAAGCGTTCGTCCAATTGTTACCGAAAAAAAGAACAAGAAACAAAAAAAAACGTCTAAATATCGATATCAAAAATTTTTAAAATCGTAAAATGAAAAAATTAAAAATATTTATAAAAATCTAAATATCGACGCCAACTTTTTTTAATTTAGAAAAATTAAAAATAGAACCAAAATGTAATTATCGCCAAAGTTTGTAAAAATCGTCCATAATTAAAAAACGAAAACGTGTAAAAATATTGTCTTCAAAATTTTTAAAAATAATTAAAATTGAAAAATAAAAAAATGTCTAAAAATCTCGATATAAATCTGCCAGAAATTTTTAAAAATCGACAAAAATTAGAGAAAAAAACGTAGAAATCTAAATATCGTCGCCAAAATTTTTAAAAATAATTAAAATTTAAAAATAAAAAAAACGTCAAAAAATTTCGATATAAATCCGCCAAAAATTTTTAAAAATTTAAAAATATTAAAAAAAACGTGTAAAAACCCAAATATCGTCGCCAAAATTTTTAAAAATAATAAAAAACGTCTAAAAATCTAAATATCGTATCTAAAATTTTTAAAAATAATTAAAATTGAAAAATAAAAAACGTAAAAATCTAAATTTAATTTTAAAAAACCTATAAAAATTTAAATAAATTAAACCAAAATGTTTGAAAATCGATTTATAAAAACGTAAAAATCTAAATTTTTAAAAATAATTAAAAATGAAATATTAACAAAAACATATAAAAATTTAAATATTGTTGTCAAAATTATTCGTCTTAACGTATAAATAGCGGCAGTAGTTCGAAAAATATATTGCTTTGATGAAAAGTGACAACTTTTAAGTTTCAAGACACAACGTTGTTAAGATTTTTTTTGGAACCATCAAAAATAAACGATGTTAGTGAATTTTTAAACATGAAAAAAATTTCCGCAAGAGTCAGTATTATCACCAACAATATACTACTTATAAAAGTGGAGAGGTGCACAGAAATCTGGAAGCAACATTTTATGCTTTTATATGCAGTGAAAGTGTCAAATGCAATAATCGAAAGAATGCAAGAGAGCGTTACCACAATCCAAAATAATTTCAACAAATGGAAAATAAATGTAAATGATAATAAAACGCAGGCCATTATATTTCCATATAAAAAAATCCCCAAAACGCATTCCTACAAAAACTTTGTACTGTCGGGGATGGTATTAAATATCTAGGTATCACTTTAGATAAAAACTTAAGTTTAAACATGTAAATTAATCTATGATAAAGCTATAAAATGTGGACGTGCTCTATACCCCATACTTAATAGGAGGTCTAAGCTCAACCTCAAAAATAAGATATTGTTGTATAATATTTGTATTCGACCGATCCTGACTTACGTGTGACCAGCCTGGTTTCACAAAACTGCTAAAACCAATACAAAAAAGCTTCAGGTTATTTAAAAAAAAAATTTAATAATTCATAATCTTCCCCCTAGATTATCCACGGACTTAAATACAAAAAGATAAACGCTTTCGCAAATGATTTGACGCTGTCATTTAATGAAAAATGCAGATTGTTTAATTTTGAAAAAATAAGAAATTTACGAAACAGTCACTGAGATGCTTTTGCTAAAAAGATTCTTACTACACCATTTTTCATTGAAATTGAGAAAATTCAAAATGAAATTAAGAAAATTCCAAATGAAAATGCAATTTTAAATTGAGAAAATTCCAAATGAAATTGAGAATTTCAATTTGAAATAGAGACAACTCCATATGAAATTTAGAAATTTTAGTTCTAAATTGAGAAAATTTCAAATGATAATGAGAAATTTTAATTTTAAATTAAGAAATATTGAGAAATATTTACTATAGGAGATATTAAGTAAACAATTTTTCCAAATCAGTATGGCAGCAAGGAACTTAAACAAAGATGAATGTACCGAACGTAAGTCCCCCACATGTAGGAGAGCAGAGACTTGCTGTACTTTTTTATAAGGACTGGAGATTGCATTAGAGTTATACAGCATACTACGTTTTACCAATCTGCTCTTGATCTGGAAGATATGCCTGTTGGTCAATAATATTACGATTTGCATTTATTTTCATATGATTTCTTTACTTTGATCCTTATATTGAATTTAAAATTAAAATTTCTCATTTTCATTTGGAGTTTTCTCAATTTAAAATTGAAATTTTCAATTTAATTTGGAATTTTCTTAATTTCAAATTGAAATTCTCAATTTCATTTGGAATTTTCTCAATTTCAAATTGCATTTCTCAATTTCAATTGGAATTTTCTCAATTTCAATGAAAAATGGTGTAGTGATTGTTTTATTCATTATATTAGATTCATTATGTTATAATGATTATAACATTTCTAAAGTTTGTTGAAGGATTTTGTGACAAATTTTCCTCAAGACAAAGTTATTAATAGTTTCCTTATTCAATAATTAGATTTAATTGTTGTAGTACGTTCAAGTAAAATCTCATAACATTGTAACTTATTTAGATTATAAATTTATTTATTTTTCAATATTTTCCAGGCTGTTGGAAAGAGAGCACAGAAGGTAATGCCTCCTGTAATCATTCAGAATGCGTTAGTTCTTCACCAACATCTACTTCACGTAACAGTTCCATGTATTATTGTTGCTGTTCGGGCAATTCTTGCAATAACAATGTATCCGTGGTGGAGCCCTCGTTTTTGGAGGTAAAGCTGAACATAAATAAAATAAAAATTTAATTCACTAATAATCCCACTAATTTACAATTCTTTTGCAGTTGTCCAAAACAAATTTTGCTGAAGCTTCCAATTTGTTAAAGCCCAAAGAGAATTTAAACTGGTCTACCACAAATCTTTGGCTGGCAGTATTAATAATGTGTCTCTTTATAACGCTGCTATCGACATTCATATATTTCCGTAGCCTAAGAGAAAAACCGGAGCCAGAAGAAGCTCCTTTGGCTCCATCGGGTCCTGGCTACAGTTCCAATTTACGTAATGTGGACAATTTAAATTTAGTTTGTATGCTGGATAGCGGTAAATATGGTACGGTCATGAAAGGTTTGTTGCATGATCAAGAGGTGGCTGTTAAAATATTTCCCGAGGCCCATCAGCAGTATTTTATCAATGAAAGAAATATTTATTCGCTGCCGTTAATGGATTGTCCGGCTTTGTTGACATATTTTGGTATATATATTTCTTTTTCTTAATTTCTATTAAATTTCAAAACCTCTCAACTACACAATTTGATTAATTGCAGGCTATGACGAACGTCATACGATGGAAGGCAAGTTGGAATATCATTTGGTTTTGTCATTGGCACCTTTTGGGTGCCTACAAGACTGGCTGATACCGAATACTGTAAATTTTGAAACATTCTGTGGCATGGTAAAAACAATTACACGCGGTCTATCACATCTGCACACCGAATTGAGAAGAGGCGATGAATATAAGCCCTGTATAGCGCACAGGGATCTCAATACTCGCAATATTTTAGTTAAGGCTGATCGTACCTGCTGCATTGCCGATTTCGGTTTTGCATTGAAAGTATTTGGTCCTCGTTATGAGTACAAGGGAGAAGTAGCAGAAGCTGAAACAAAATCGATTAACGAAGTGGGAACTTTGCGTTATATGGCCCCTGAACTGTTAGAGGGAGCTGTAAACTTAAGAGATTGTGAGACCTCGCTGAAACAAATGGATGTGTATTCTTTGGGTTTGGTATTGTGGGAAGTAGCCACTCGTTGTTCAGATTTTTATCCTCAAGGACAGGTAACACCACCCTATAAAGCTCCTTATGAGTTAGAGATTGGATCGCATCCTTCGTTCGATCAGATGCAATCATTGGTTGTAAGACGCAAGGCAAGACCACTATTTCCCACGGGCTGGGGAGGCGGTCCAGCAGCTAAACTAATAAAAGATACTTGTGAGGATTGTTGGGATCATGACGCCGAGGCACGTTTAACATCACTATGTGCCGAAGAGAGAATGCATGAAGCCGCTACAATAGGAGCCCGCTTAAATGCTCACTTAACAGCAACAACTCCTCTACTGAACACCAACAATCTGGGCACTATCCACACGGAAACAGAATCATTTTATGAGCACAAGGCCCGCACACCCAATAATATTGAAACTATAACCAACGATACTAACAACGTATTGAATCCACCGCCAAATATGAAATTATTTCCATACTTGAAGGACAGCAATGAGCACGCCTCAACTTCTTCGACAACTGAGAAGAATCATTTGATACAACCACAGCAGCAATTGCAACCCTATCAGGGTAGAAATCCCTGCCAGGAAAGAAACCTGGCGCCCAAACTCAATCAATATCCGCAAAAACTTGTACAAAGTAGCAAGAAACATAGTTTCCAACAACAAGCCGGAGAAGATAATAACTTTTCCTGTTTAGACGATGATGTTTCTGTAGAGGAACTTATCTCTGGAGGCAACTCAAAAAAGTTTCCCTCGCTTGAACAAGATGAATCTGCTCACATGGGCCAGGGTTTTCCTAAGCAGCAAAACACCGATCGCAAACTTAAAGGCTGGCATGGTGTAAGAGCTCTTATACAAAAGCGTCTGTTTCGCAAGAACGATGGACTAGAGAATTTAGACATTTTTCGTCAGTTAAACGGAGGCGATGAAAAGTCAAATCTTGTAGAGAAAAATTTCAGCCACAAACCAGTGATTATCAGTTTCATAGACAAGGAGAAAACGAATTGTGATAAACCGCCAAGTGCCATGATGGCGAACAGCAATGGCTTGGTACATAATAAAAGACCAAACAACTTGGATTTGAGTCCGATGGCACCCCAGACAAATGGTTTCAAAACAACAATAACAACACCCACAAACAGTTTACAATCGAATCCAATTACTACAATTGAAGAAGAAGAGTTGCAACACAACGGCGACGAGGCCTACAATGACGATGATAATAATGGCGAAGTGGATGAGGTGGATGGCATTGTGGAGTATAGATTGAAAAGTTTAGACAAACGAAAGTCCACACCTTGTCATCTGGTAACCAGATCAATATCAACAAACCTGTCCATTGATAACTCTCCTCATGATGGCCATTTAAATGAAGCTGAACATAAAAACATTACGGCCACTAACAACGTCGTCATAATGCGAAAGCACTCCCATTCCGAACCTCAATTTAGAAGGCAGCGAAGCTTGGAAGTATTCCGTGAGATATTTAATGCACGCGGCAGCAATGAAAGACTTCGTGATCCCAGCCAACGGGTCAAGACACCCGGTGATGTTCCACCTTCGGTGCGTAAAATTAGAGCTTCAAAAACTTTAAGTCTATACGACGATCGCATGATGGACTCTTCACTCTTAAATGCTCTCTAACATGAAGAAGTTCTGCTCTTGGAACTTTAGGAGCAGAACTTTTGATATTTATTAGTGAAATAGAAAGCATAATCGTCATATACACTCCTCCCGATCACCACATATTTATTGTATAATCATTAAATATTACAGAACAAACTTAACACGGATCAAATATACGAGTATATTCTTAGACCCCCCAACACAACAATATAATATTTAGAGGAAAGAAGAAAACGTAAGCGACCAAAGTTAAAGTTTCCAACAATTATAGCCAGAATCAGTTTTAATTTAATCCATTTTTTAAACAAAGAAAACTTTGTTTGAATAAACAAAACTAGAAGAAAGGAATTAAAAAAAGTGTTAAATGTATATTTATGTATGTAATGATGTATTTTTGTAGTAACATTTAGTTTAGGAGTCATAATCATTATATAATAAGAAAGTCAAAGCAATACAGACGACAAGAAGGACAAGCCGATCAAGTCATTATTAAAAAGTGTTTTCCGTTTTCTTAAGTTTTCCGTAATAAAAAAATGAAGACAATGGAATTTATTATGTATTAATTTCGATTCGAGAGGATAAACATTCAAATTGTATGGCTTATACATTTGGAGGACTCAAACGGTGTCCTATTGTCATAATGCCTTAACATTTTACAATAGCTTAAAAGAAATTTTGTTGTTTGTCTAACAAAAACGTCATAAAACAATAAGACTTTCTGAACCATTTTTATTGTTTTTTTCATATTCAAACAGTAGAAATGTGAGAGAAATTACATAGTGATTGTTCTTCCCCGTCATTTATCGTCGTATTATTTTAAAACGTATGATTTTATGACTAACATTTGAATATCCCAATTGTGTTTTGAAAATATTTTCTTTCGAATCGAAATATGTAACTGATAACTCCCAATAAATTATTTAAAAGAAATAGTTTTGAAGTTGTTAGCCTGAAATTTCCTTAATAAGAGGAATCATAAAGTGCAAGGAATTCATAAAGATTGCATTTTTTCATGCATATGTAATTTTATTTATTACACAGGGCAACAACAAACAAAAATGTATCTGCGGCGCGGGATTTCTAAGTCAATATTAATTAATCCCCATGTTAATTAAGTTTTACTTGCAAATTTTATACGAGACATATATAATTACATTTTTCGAATTGACTCTGATTTTCATGAGAAAACGTTATAATAAAAACTGAAATTTATACGTAATTGTTGGACTGTTTAAGGTTTATATTGAAATGAAATTTTTGTCTTGAGTTCAAATCTGAGTTTATCCATTTTTTCTTCATTTTTAAGAAATTCTTTTTAGATAAATTCATTATTTAATTTGAAACAGTTTATTCATAAGACTAGCAGAACGGATCAGTACTGATTTCGAGGTCGCTACACCATCTCATCACCGTTCTTTGTTCGATTTTACTAGTGACTAGGAATACCAACTATTTAACCGTATATTTAACAAATTAGAATACGAAAAGTACAGCTTATTCATTTCTTACAAGTTAAATCAATTTCGGTTAGTAGGAAATTCCATCTCTGATAATTAATTATTCCAAATATTCGAGACTCTCTCGCTTTTTCCAGAGTCATTGGCTCTGAGATTAAGTAATTTTCCATTTTTTGTTTACTTTATTTTTGTCTTTTGTAGTTGACTTTCTTAGTATTCAATCATCTGTGACAATCAACGCTGATGGTGAGATGGTGCAGCGACCTCGAAATCAGTACACTGATCCGTTCTGCAGGTCTGATGAATAAATTGTTTCATATAAAAAGTACTCTCTTAATAAAATAATGAATTTATCCAAAAATAATTTCTTAAAAATGAAGAAGAAATGGGTAAGCTCAGATTTGAACTCAAGCCTAAAATTTCGTTACATTAAAAATTAAAAAACAATATTTACTTTAACAACTAAGATCGAATTAATCAAGAAATTCTTATTAAAAAATTAAAAAGGTTGCACCAATAATCAAGATTGTCGTAATGATCAGTTATCGGATTTGAAAATGTATTCTGATTGGAATTGATGTCTTAAAACTGTCTTGGATTTGACTTGATTCGAAATTAAACAAAAAAAAAAACATGTTCAAATTTGCTATTTCATTTCGTTGTTTAACATTTTAACAAGAAGTGTCACCAGTTGAGTCGATGCCAAACATGGAACTTTTTGTTTTCTTTAAGCCTCGAAATTTTTACTTTAGCTCGTGAAAAAGACTCAGTATGGTAAAATATACTTTTTTATAATTTTCTAAAATCCGATATACTCTTTTTCTCTTTATTCCTGGGAAAACATATAAATAAAGCTGCCTCGCTGCGCATAATTTTCGATGCAAAGAATTTTTGTAAAGAAAGTGAATCTAAATAACATGATATTTATATATTTTTTGTTTTACTTATAATTCTATTTTATTAATATTCAATTATATTTACCATGTGCATCAACTTGCAACTGATTAAAGCAAAAATATAAACAAAGTTCAAGAGATAAATTTTAATCTGCCAGTTGCCAGCAACAGATCCGATTTATTTCTGAAAAAAAACGATAATTCCTTTGTTCTGTAAACCGAGTCGAAGTTAAATGGAGTTTTTTCTCGAAACCAAATAATTTTTAATTCGATATTTCGTAAATCGAACGATTTACAACAGTAGAAATTTTTTCTTACAAGTAATATTTTAAACGTCAAAAATAGTCAAGAAAACACACACGCGAAAGCAAAGAATTTGTAGATTCAGAGAAAAGTATAAGAAAATAATTAATTAAAAACAAAAAAAAGGCTTTATTTCATGCAATTTATTTGTGATCATGTTTGCAGTAAATATAAATACTTTTGAGAGGCTTTTTAAAAGATATTTTTTAGAACAAATTTATATAAAATTCAAATTAATTCAAAACAAAGCGAATTCATAACAGGTGAACTCAATACTACAACAATTACAACACTACAAAAACCACAAGCATTTTGTTTTTGTGTAAAATATTTGACTGAGGCGAAAAAAGAATATATTGAAAATTATTATTATTTCAAAAAGTTTTGTTTTTAAGGGTTTGTTTTTTTTTAAATCCCTTGAAATATTTAACAAATATTATTTTGTTGAAGAAATCTGTTGTGTGAAAATGTTTTAAAGATCCGCTGATCAATTATTGGCTCCTGCCATCCGTAATGCCGTTCAACGTCGTTGTCAATCGGTTATTGCCTCAACACCACCCACCTAAACAATTTCCACGGATGTAAGTACACATTGAAATTCCATAGAGAACAAAGTGTTAATACTTTGATGGCCCGTGCTGTGGATGCTGAATCGAAAATTATTTTTATTTTGCGCTGTAATTTAATTTAAGAAATATACAATTGTTAATAAATCTCATCACTAAACATGGCCAAAGCACGTTGCTTCTTCAGAATTCGGTTCATCAACTGCAGCTGCTACTGCTGTGATATGAATTTAGTTTTATATGTTTTAATCTTTTCATTTAAATTTTCGATTAATTTTTCTTTGTTTTCACAATTAAATTTTTTTATTTTTTTTTTTTTGTAAATTTTCAACTTGAATGTAAACAAAAGAAATAAATAATTTTTGACATCCAACTATAGTTCGCCTTGAATAAAACTAAAAAAAAGTTATCAGCTGCGCTATCAAGTCCACCTGTTATGAATTCGCCTTGATTCAAAATATACATATTTAATTTTAAATACAAAGTAATATTTTTATTCGCCCTTATTTCAGTTGTCAACATCGATGTCACATCAATACAATACCAAAAATTGCTGCTTGCTCTCGAGAGGAATTTTATGCTACTGTTCTCTAAGGTCTAGGAAATAACATGAGCCTGTCAATAGTAGTCAGTTGTTTTCGAGAATGGTTAGACAAGCCTAAATTTTTATGGTATTATATTGACGTGACGTCGATGTTGACAACTGAAATAAGGGTGAGCAATTTCTCGGAAAAAATTGGCATTCGATTTACTTTCGATCAGAATTACTTACTCGATTTTAAAACGAGTAAAATTATGAGTATTCGGTTAAAGGAACATGTGAAATTGTTTTAAAACATACAATTTTGTCGCATCCGGTTTCCAGAACAGGAAGAAATATTGGATTCTATGACACCAAAGTCTGATAACAATTATGATTCGAACAAGAAACCGATAATATCAATAATATCGATCTATGAAATCATACGTCGACTTTAATTATTCTGATTCTGACACCACCAACTAATCAGATTCCATAAAACCCCTGATTGACGCATATTGACTAAGAGACCCCGCTTCGCAGAATCAATATAGCCCTGTATTATTTATTATTGACTTGATCTAAAGGCATGCTAAGCTAGTTTGTAGTAAAATGAAGTACGTATTCAAGACGTTTCCTTCATTACATTATTGTTATAAAACATCACACATTCATATTATTAAATGTACTCTTAGATATAAAGTTCATATTTCTGCTAAAATTATAAATTGAGAATTATTGTAATTTCTATTACGAATTACTAAACTAAATATACTAAATATATAATATTAGGCTAAAGTTCGTAGCTTTTTATTAGCCCAAACAAGTTAACAAAGACAAGTGTTATAAGAACTTTATTTCCGCATGTGTGTTTTATGTGTTTCACTCTTTTCCCGAGTGCTGTTTGTGTACCAGTGACGCGCAATTCCCATCTTTCTGTGACCTCGTGCATAGGCTGCTTTTGCAATGTCTCCAGTCGCCACCTACACGCTGTGTGCTGAATTCGGAGCATGTTTGTTTAGCCGTGAACCACTTAAACAAACATAAAAGTAATAGTATATGCTGCGGCATCACTGTTGTATAAAAAAATAAATTGTAAGAAAATCATACGATAATTGTTGTTATTGCAACAGCAGCAACAAGTTGCCAAATGACTTGAATGCGCTCAGGCACGCACACACGCCGATTCTTTATTTTTTTCTTTCAACTTATAATACAGAAATATGAACTAAATTGTTAATATTTATTTAAAAAATAATCATAATAATCTTGGGATAATCAATTCTTTAAATATATATATATATATATATATATATATATATATATATATATATATATATATATATATATATATATATATATATATATATATATATATATATATATATATATATATATAAATATATAGATAAGTGGACTCAGTATAGAACTTCACCTCAAAAAAGGCCTTCTAGAAAAATTTTTTTGTAAAACAATTAACGAAGTAAAAAATTTCAATTAAAAATGTTTTTTACTTTAATATTTTGTACGTACATTAACTGAATTTATTACTTTTAAAGACTTGTAAATACAATAAATTAGTTATTTATTTAATTGAAGATAGAAGTGCATTAATCAATAAAGCCACAAAACTAATTTTTGAAACCATACGGGTGGCTTAACTGATTACTGCATCCAGCCCTTCGATCGAACAAAAATAAATAAAAATATTACACACTTAAAAAAGCCTTCTTTCTATAAAATATATAATTTGTAATTTCATTTTTTTATAAAAATTTTATAGCTTATTTCACAAATTCACAAAATCAAAATACCTAAAAACTATTTAAGATCCCCTAATATATAGTAAACAAATAAATAATAAAGAAAATATAATATAAAGAAAAACACAACGCACAACGAAAAAGAGTGTGAAATATTTTACTTAAAAATGCTAATTTATGCGAATTGTTCAAGATTGAATGAAGTTGCTTATTTGCCTTGCAAATCTGCAAATGCTATCTATATCCGTTGCTTTAGCTCAATGAGCACGGGTTCACTTGGTTTATTAATCAGCAATGTCAGAACATCCATTTCATCTCCTACACCCTGCCATTTTACTTCATAGTTGCGTAAAAGCTAAAAAAAATATATATTAATAATACAAGACGAGCAGAATATGGACTGACTTACTCTTAACAACAGAACTAACATATTTTGTTCAGCCAAACGTCGTGCTATACAGGCACGCATGCCATGTCCAAAAGGTAAAACTAAATAGGGGTTTATACTACTTCTGGTGTTATTCAACCATCTTTCAGGTTGAAAAGTTAAGGCATTCTTGAAGTTTTGCTCTAAACGGCAAGCCACCATATTCTGTGTAACCACCACAGTCTGTAGGTTTGATAAAAGTATTAAATTCAAATAGAATATACAATCTTTTCTCATACTTTTACCTCTTTGGGCACATGATAACCGCCCAAGATTAGATCTCTACTCAAAATGCGACCCACACCCACCGAAATGGGATTTAGACGTAATACTTCTTTCAGCACAGCCCTCGTATAGGGTACACCCTTCTTTAGGCTATCAACTAAAATCGAAGAATCTGGCTCCTTTATGATTTTCAAGGACTCCTCATAAATTCTCTGCTGTACTAACGGATGCCGGGAGATGTGGTACAAAGCAAAGGCTGTTGTATACGAAGTAGTATCGATACCAGCCAATAAGAAATCCGCGGCTGTTCCAACCACATCGCATAAGTCTAAATTGGGATTTTTTAAATATTGTTCTATTAGAGAAGTTCTGCATGAAGTAGCACCCAATGAGTTTTCCTTAAAGAATGTTAGCTTTTGGGATACCAAATCAACTGCCACACTTTCCATATATTCCTGAGCTTTACGTAGTTTTTTGTAGGCAGTTGTTTCAAAATAACGCCATAAGCGAAATCCTTGGTCTGTGGCTAAAATATTGCTATTGGTAGCTTCAGCAGCCTGCATTAGTTTCGAAGAACGTGAAGTATACATTTGCTCCGACTCATCGAATGAATTTAAACGTTCGCCAAAGGTCACAAGACAAGTTACTTAAGCAAAAATAAATAAATCTTTAATAAATACTATTCCACTATTTTTTATAGGAATTATATCACGCGCACTTAATACTTACATTCCAGATTTAACCGTGTCAACTTAGGTAAAATATCTGTAACATTATTTTTTGGTAAATAATCTAAAAACTCTTTTGTTATTTCATCTACTTCGAGTAGAAAAATTCTTACACTTTTTGGAGCACTGATTTCTTTTTGCAGTTCCGAGCGTAAACGCCACCACTCTGAACCATTTCTAAAAAAATACATTTATTTCTACTTTAAAGCCACCATCAGCCAAAATAATATGTGAACAAAAGTATCCACTTACGTTGGCAATAGGCCGGCTGATCTATACACATGTGGACGATCTTTCCGATATTGTTCCAAAGCCAAATGACTTCGTCTCAGAGGATAATCTTTTTCGTTTAACAAAGTTGAAATATCCTTCGGATCATAAAGCCATACAATGTCTTCACCCGGAACCATAGTTTCTTTAACAATTGGTCCATATTTTTGGTGCTTATCCGCACCGGCTTGATGCAATGCTTTCCAAGAATATTGACCTGCTACTGGTAGATATTTATAGATGTTTCCCAAGCCCAGAGGTCCTGTAGGACCTGGTATATCTTGATAGGGTTTAGCAAAACTTTGTTTTGTACAATATATTCTTTTATTCGCTAATGAAAACTTTCGTAAATATATCATTTCTTAAAGAATTTGTGCGCTTTTGCTTGTTGTTGTCTCAGCTATCGAATTGAATCTGTTTGTGTCATTCTAAAAGATTCGTTTAACAAAACCAAAAAAATCCATTATTGTCGTACACAGCATAAATACCAACAATACAAATCTGCTGGCAGAGACGCAGGCGCAAAGGGTATTTCCGATAAAATATCCAGAATAACAGTTTTCTAAGGAAATCAATAATAAGTCGCCAAAAGTCCATCTTACTCCGAAAAAATCATATTCGAAAATGCACCAAAATTGTCTTAAATCCATCAGAAACTCATAAATTCATTACGAAAAACGTAAGTTATTCCAAAAATAACTTGATACACATATTTGAAAACTCATTAAAAATGCCTTTAATCTAGCAAACGAGTGTTTTTGATAATAAAACTACTTTATTCCGAAATAATTTAAAATTTTCCGCAAATTCAAATTTCACACACGTTCGAATATGCTTCAAAAGTGCAGCATAATCACATACAGGATTGTCACAGAATCCAATGTAATCGAAATTGGATTTGGAAAGACGACAAAAAAAATACTTTTGTGATGAATTTCATTATTTGTTTTATGTTTAATATAGAATTACTATCTGTTTTGAACACAAAACCGATAACATTTAAATTCATCACATAAAACTATTTTTTCGTCGTCTTTTCAAATCCCATTCCGACTACATTGGATTCTGTGATAACCCAGATAGTTTCACTGAAGATATCGAAAACACGAAAAAAAAGTTGATAGACACTGGAAAAAAACGAAAAGTCTCTGAATATTCGAATTTTCACACATTCGAAAAGGCCCGAAAAGTGTCCACCAGAAGCCCATAACTTCACGAAAGATAAAAAAAATGTTAACAATCAAATTAATTCGAAACTACCGAAAATATAAAATTTAAACTTAAAATTGTGGATGAGATACATTTTCTTTCGAAAACTGCCAAATACATACATACATACATGGCCTTTTTGCTGTCAATCGCTTATAAATTTCAACTTTAGAAATAAAATTCGTGTTTCGAAAAAGAATGTATTGTACCCTAGAAAAAAATCTCGCTACGTCCATGAGTTCAAAACAATAATAAAAAACAAACGCTCTTTTTAACAAGAAGCTTAAATATGATCATAAACAAACAAGACAGTAGTTCCCAAACTTTGTTTATTTAAGCTCTAAAACAAAATTTATTGGATAAATCCAAGATGGGGCATAAGGTCAATCAATGTTGTTATGTTGTTTCTAAAGCATCCCATACACGTTTCAATTCAATTGTCAATTTAGTCTTTCAATTGAATTGATTCTTGACCACATACTTCATAAGCTGAATTGAAAGATTTTCATTCAATTGTCAAATTTATATGTTTTTTACAATTACTAATTTGAAAATTCAAAACTTCTATTGCAATGGCTGAAAAAAGAAAAGTAATTGCAATAATGAAAAATTACTCTTCAACATCAATAAAATTAAAAAAATACTTAACTTTTTCTTTGCAAAAGAAAACTACAAACATAAATTTTGACAAACAGCGGATCAAGAGACTCGAGCACAGACAATATAATCGAATTGAAAGACTTACGCTGCAATTAATTACACATGCAATTAGTGGCATGCCATTGATGTATACGTATTAAGTGTGTTCGAGTACCCAAAAGTTTTTACAAATTTTTAATGAATTTTGCTGCATTTTACTAAATTGCGTTCGTTTACCTAAGATACAGTAAATGAGAACACAAATTGAGAGCGTAAAGTGAGAGTTTATGACTGAGAATTTCTAAATTTTTACTGCAGAAATTGCTTGTAGTAAAATTTACTAAAACAGAAAAACATATGATTCAAAAGGTAAAGAAACAAAAGTAAGAAAACAAAAAGTATATTTGTGAAAAAAATATTTAAAAAAGAAAAACTGAAAAATAATAAAACATAATAAGTGAACAATTATTTTTAAACTATTCGTTCGTTAAACATGTATGTATCTACATACATTTTGTAGAAACAATTTCTAGACATTTTCGTTATTTTATTTCGTTGGAGCTGTGAAAATGCTAAGTATAAGTTTACTTGCTACTGCACTTGCTTTTAAGGTAGTCAATAGCAAAAACAAATAGTCATATACTTTTGAATAAATTTAAACGATTATAGAAAATAATTTGTTTATATTTTCTTAAAATATTCGTTTTATAATAAATATTGCATCGAGTACCAACAAGAAAAAGAGTTGAGTAGTGGAAAGTATAAATATATTTCAACACGACATTTATTTGCAATCAGCTGCTTCCTTAATCTTACTAATTTTTACAATATTTCAGTTCGAGTAATTTTTTGGGCAATAGTTATTTTTTTAGAATAAATTTTTCAGTTTACTCAGTAATTACTCAGTTACTGCATTTTACTGCAAAATTACTCGAACACAGCTATTACACATGAGAGTCCAAGTTCATTTTTAAAATGTCGTGGAAGGGTAAACTTGATATCATTTGTTTAAATTGCTTCCATTTTAACTTATTGTTTCGTATACAAAATAGAGTTACCGACTTAATCATATAGGAACATTTTTGGGGAAACAGTTAATATTTATTATTATTTTAACGATATTAATGCTCTATAATTAACAGACTGACGATTTGTATGTGCATTTGAAGAAATTTTCTTAATTCTGTGGTTTTCATGAACAACAGCCTATGTTCAATTTTTCTCATTTCAAATTAATGATACTAAATTCTGCATTTAAATGCTTTTTTAAAAGGTAAAATAAAATTTTGAAAAATATGGACCTACATATGTATATCACTTTTTTTCTAACACAACTCATAAACTGAAAATCCGTACCCTGTTGCTAACGGGACGCTCAACGCTCTTATTTAGGTATGACTGTTACTAGCCAACTTGAAAAAATCTAAATCTTTTGATTTTTCTTCAACCAACTCTACAACTGCCAAGCTAATCAATAACATACACGCCTTGATTTGGACAACAAGCGACTCAGTTGCCAATTGGATTGAAACGTGTATGGGGTACTTAAGGGAACAAGCACGTACAATACATGTGTATTCACCGCGATCCAAAATCGTGATATTTATAGAAAGTTTAGCATGCATTATGGACAGATCGCTAATATTTTTAGATTCGCAGAACGGATCCATTGTAATGGATTTTGAAATATTATGCAGGGGAGTTACTATCTATATATACAAAGTGTGCATGTGTTTGTCCAATTTGCTTTGTGTAGAATTGAGACAGTTTTTTATATGTATTTTGTAAAAAACAGAGATATATGTAAGTAAGAGAATTTTAAGTTGTTTACCCATCGAGAAAACTGGTCATTGATTAGACATGTAATGGAAGATATAATGTATTATTTTCCAAAGCAAAACAATGCAATCCTTTGGAAAGGAGAGGGTAATTTGATCACACACAAAAATTGCACATTGCTTACCTTCTTACGAAGAAGGAATGTATTGTTTTTGCTTGTTCATTGCAAATTCATTACTTTGCTAGGACATGTTCTGTGTTAACGATAATGAATTCTGGAATGAAAAATTATACTTTCTGGACATTACTCTCTCGTTTACTATTCATTACCTTTTCCCGCTGGGTACTTACATAGATTCTTAGAATGTTCTTTGTTTTTGTCTTTTACCGTATATATTTATGTATGTATATATTTAATATTAATATTAATTTTGATATTAATTTTATTTATTAAATTTAATATTGATATTAATCGTATAAGTAATTATATTGTACGTGCTCCAGTCCCCTTACAATAAATTCTAAATTAATTTTAAATTCCAATAAATTTATGATTTTATGATTTGCAAATCAATGGAAATGTACGCGTAAGATTTTACCGCTTTAGAAACTTTGGATTATGGAGCTCCCACAAAATAAAATCTACCCCAAGGCATATAATGCCATGATCTAGACAATTATATTTGCGGTAGCAATGGCCGTCATAATTAAACTCACTATGTTTTGAAATTATTAACTAAGAATTGAAATTGCATGAATCCACTTACCATCAAATTTATTCTTGTTTATTTTTCAATTAAAAGGCTCATTCGGCAGATGAAAATAGTTCAAGTTCCACATTAACCAAATTTTTAATTCACTCACTTTGTTTAAAATAGTTTGGATAAAATATCACAAATATAATATCGTAAATAAACATGATGCAAATGAAAGATAAATGCACAATTTATAATTTTTTTATAATTTATAATTTTATTTATTTTAGCTGTAATGTGTTTAAAAAAACGATTCATATTGAGGAAGGCGAATTAATATCTGAATTCGCTGTTCGTCTTTAGCTCACCTCTCCACAGTGCTGTCATTTCATAATTCTTACCAGCTGAAACAAGTGATTTTGAATTGAGACATTTTTAAATAACGTTAGTTATTTGTGTTTCAAGCTTTTACAATTGCAAAACTAAAAATATTTTGACAAAATTGCAATCTACAATGCTTCAATTTTTAAAAGTTTCGATCTTTTTGAATGTGCCTACATGTTCTTGTCGCGTATTTGGGACGTAAAATTCGTCAAATGCCGAAGACAGTAGTCCCAATTTCTTAATATCAGAATTTAGTGCGTCTTTATAATTTTATTCAACTTATATCATAATCTATACTTTTTAAGGGCCTTTCACACTATCATACAAGTCTTAAGATTTTCATTGTATTTTCTGTTAAAGAAATCTAACGAGATTTGTTGCGACTGTCAAAAAATCTAACTTACCATTACATTTTGTTTTCACCGCGACTTCAAAAAGCCCCACAAAAAGAAGTCTGCAGCGGTCAAAACAGCCGAACTTGCTGGCCAGTGCAAATCGCCAAAACGGGAGATTAGGCGCACGGGAAATGCATCCTTCAGCATATCGGTTGTGGCACGTGTAGTGTGTGCCGTTGCACCGTCCTGTTGGAACCACATGTTTTCCAATCCCAATTCATCAAGTTGCGGCAAAAAGAACTCGTTAATCATTGCTCTGTAGCGCTCACCATTCACAGTAACCGTTTGGCCCGCGACGTCTCTGCAGAACGGCTACTCCGGGGTTTGCCACACCTGGTAGCATCTCGTGTTGTGCCAGTCTCTTCGAGGCGAGCGGCTAAACGTCGCAGTGTTTCACCAGTAGGCGTTGGACGGCCAGGAAATCTGCGACGAAATTCACGTTGTGCCAAAGTCACCGACCGATTATTGGTCAAATAAATAGTCACCAATATTCCGCGTTCTGGAGCAGTGTAGCGTAACATTGTTTATTAACGTGTATTTCGCATATGTTTACTACGCAAATGTCAAAACAGAACTGACATTAAGGGCCAATCGCAAAATTTATAGCATTTTCTGATAGGAGGATTACTTTTGCGCCACCTTGTACAACATTAATTAACAAAAAAATTCAATGTATGACAAAAGAAACCCCCGTCAGAAATGGCACACTATCGGCGGCGAAACAATCGACTGTTCAATTTGCTTTTATGAAAAATTAACCCTGATCAGATAAAAAAATCTTATCGTTTAGAAAAATTTCTACAAATGGCAAGGCGTTATGGTATGTCGAATTTATTATCGTATTATTTGTCATTTTAATAAAATTTTATTTTCACACTATCACACTCGCACGTATTATTACAGTTTGTGATAAGTCTCAAAAAAAAGTATTATAGTGTGAAAGGCCCTTTAGTGCAAACGAAAAAATTATATGAGCAATATACCGCCGGCAACAGTTAGCTATGCATTGAGCACACCCTGTAAAATAAGTTCACCTTGGCCCATGGTGAACTTATTTTACATTATCATAAATTCGCCTTGTTGTCAATTTGTGCATGTAATCTCCAAAAAATAATTGAGCGGCAGTTAATTTTGTAAAATATGTAATATAATTTATAAACTATTTGTATTTTCTAAAAAATCAAACCGTGAAACCAAGTGCTATAATTTTAAATTAAAGCTAAATTAAATTAAGGCTAAAAAAGGAATATAATTCTTACAAAAAAGTGTAATTTTTAAAGAAAACTAATGAAGTGGACGTTATTAATTTATTTTTATAAATAAAATTGTAAATTGTTAGTTTGAGTGGCTTATTAAATCTACTGAATTGTAAATACTACGTCTTAAAAAAAGTTGTAGCTGCCTACAATATTTGGTGGATATCTACAAGAACTAGAATTAATCAGGTAAGTGCAATTATTGAATTTAGATTTACTATCATCTTAGTTTTCAAGTGCGCATTCATTTTAATTATTTATTTATTATATTCAAAAGTTCATAACTGCTCTTTTTTTTCTTTATTAAAAAAGTGAAAAAGTCCCTTGATTGTTGAAGATCTCCCTTAGGTAATTAAAAATCAACGTGTTGGCCTTCCGTTCTGGCCTTTTAAGTCGTGTCAATTTTTGTAGTTTAAGATAATTGTGACGCTCTGCTTGCTGCTCTTGCAAGTCCTTTCCTGCTGATACAACTGCATCTGAGGTGCCAATCTTTGGTTTAGAGTGACTCTATTCGTTATAAAGCAAAGAAGAAATGGCTATCCAATTTACTTATCTATCTTAACTATTTAAAACCACAACACTTTTTACTTACTTTACTTTCTGCTCACCAATTGTATTTAATTGTTATCAGTTTTATGCAGTTTCATTTTATCAATGCCGGTAAAACAAAATTTATTTAGTTTTTTTTTTTGGTAACTCCTTATCTTATCAAAGAAATAAATTATTATATTGTCCCAGATATAACTATTTATGTTGTGTGTAAGCACGTATTGTGTCGAGTTTTGTCACAATTGAAATGGAATTCAAAGTTGAAAGAGCTCTTTGTATTTTAGTTTTACTTTTAATAAGTGAAACAAGTCAAACTCAGTGCAAAAAAATATTGTGTTTACTTGGTCTAGAAACAGAAAATGCTCAAACCTGGTAAGTCAATTTGACAAACATTTAATTGCAAATAATAGATTAAATCATTCAAGGAACAAAATTTTGCTGAACGAATTGTCTGCGAAAGGTCATGAGTTAACTATTTTCACTCCTACAATATGGCATTCGGAAGCTGAAACAAATATTGAGTTCATACATTTAGAAAATACGATGAAATTTCTTCAAACACGCCATAAAGAAAACAGTATAAATGCAAATTTATTTCCCGATAGTATTTGGAAATTGATTATCAATTGGTATGATCAGCAAATGGCCACATGTCGTGGAAATTTAGAATCTATTGGCCTATCGGAGTTCTTTCATATGACCGTGAAGGAAAAACGTTTATTTGATTTAATTATTTACGATGTGACGTACGGACCAGGATGTTTGTTGCCGATGGCGCATCTCTTTAGCGGCATACCAATTGTTGGTATAACAAGTTCAACCTTAACGTCGGATGTGTTAAGTATGAATCACAATTCTGTTTTAAATGCTGCAGTTGATCCGTATCCATTAAGTGATTTTGGCAGAAGCATGAGTTACTGGATACGTTTGTATAACATGGCTCTATATGGATTTGATTATTTGTAAGTTATAAATAGAGGTACAATGTAGAATTGAATTGATGTCTAGAAATCAAATTATCGGCATTAAAATTGAATTATTTCAGTTATCGCAAATGTGTAGTTCGACCAGTTCTTGAAGGCTTATGGACTCATTATACAAAAACTAACGATATATATGCTCCTAAAACGGTTGATGAATTAATACCAAGATTCAAAGTCATCTTAGCCAATTATCATCCAGTTTTACATACTCTCACAGCGCTGCCATTCAATGTGGTACCAGTTCCGGGGCTTCATATTAAAAGCAAAAGTAACTTTACAGCTTCAACAAGTCTTTCCAAGTTTATAGAAAATTATGCAAGTGGAATTGTGTTAATAGATTTGGACTTAAAGCAATTGGGGGAAACTAATCTTTTGCTCATATTAGAGTCAATTCGCAAATTTTCAAATTATGGTTTCATTTGGAAATTAAATGAAAATACTATTGATGTGCCCAACAACAAACCTAAGAATTTGTTTGTTGACGAAGAATTAAAAAATCAGGAATTGTTTAATCTTCCTGCTGTTGCTTACAAAATTAAGTTTGTTTTAACAATTCCTGAAATATTACGTATTCAGGAGTGTATATACCATGCCATCCCCATCATCACAATAACTTTAAGTCTCGATCAGAGTTATGTAAGTAAATTTATAAATTTTCTTTATCTTTTCTTTATTAACTATTGCTTGAATTTTAGTTGGCCAAAAGAATAGAAGAACAAGGCTTGGCCTTAAACTTACAACCGAGTAATTTAACTGCTCTTATCTCTTCTTTTGAAAATTTCTTAACGAATGCAAATATAAGAAACACCGCCCTTCAATTACATAAATCTTTTGTTAACCAACAGAATGCTCCATTGGATACCGCTGTTTGGTGGGTGGAGCATTTATTAAAAAATCCTCAAGCAAATGATCATCTATACGCTGCGAATAACAATAATTTGGTATTTCTTTCAAGAACTTCTCTAGACATTGTTTTGTTGTTCGAAGTTTTAATTGCAATGCTCATTGTTAATATGATTTTAGTTTGCCGACAGACTTGGAAAAACTTTGCAAAAATGTCTAAAACTAAAAATAAATCTGTAAAGAAAGAGGAAGAGAAAACTAAAAAGTTGAAAAAAGATAAGAAAAATAAAGCCAAGAAGTCGTAGTGTTTATTAAGTTCACACTTCGTTTGTGTTTCTAGGTCCTTTATTAAAGGAACCTTCAAATCAGGTTTTTGAAGGAATTGAACAATGACACTTTGCACAATATTTTATAAATTGTATGTGAATGCAATATTGTTTTAAATATTTTATTGCAGATAGCTTTAAATAAGTACATATACTATGAGTATGTGGCCAATTCAGAGCCTATTGTATCAGTTTTATGTTGTATAAATGTAGTTTAGTAATTTGTAAATATCATTTGTTTAGAAACATGTTTATTTTTATTACCAGCAGCATTTAATTGAAATACAACTCATTCAAAAGGCTGTAAATTCAAAAATTATTTAATAAAAACATGCAAACATTCTGCAGCAAACAAAATGTCAATTTTTAATTTCAATTATTTTTAAAAGAAGTTGTTGGTTGGTGTTAAGTCTGGCTTGACATTAGGAAAGTTTATTTTTGGAAGAAGATAAGAGATATTTGTATTCCTTTCCGGTCCATATTCCACAGAATTACCGCAAGAAAGTTTGTCTAAGCAATTGTTTTTGCAGAAATTCATATTTTGTGGACCTACAGAGGATTACAAATGCTATTTATGTAAATATTTACATTTAAAATTTGTAAGTTAAGATTATATTTCGACACTCACATCCGATCTTGGCTTTTAAGTGCTTTATTTAAGGCATGTCAAAAATGACTTGCAAATCACCCTCTCATAGAAGACATTGTTGCCAATTTAAACTTCTCCGCCTCCAAAAAATACTCGTTACATTATTTCTTTATAATTTAGTATATTCGTACTTATATGTGCATAAATAAGTTTCGACTCGAATCAATTGATGCACGATAAAAAAAAAATATTTCAACGTCCATAAAATCAAAAACAACTTTCAATTAGTTTAAATGTATTTTCTATTCTTTATTGCTCATAAATAAGTAAATACATGTTTGTTTATATATTTGTAGTTTTTTTAAATTAAATATTTTACAATTATTTTTTTAAAGGGATTTTTTGCTGTCCGTTTTTAGAAAATTAAAACTAATTGTGAGTTTTCATTTTCTAAAAACAAGCAGCAAATCTAAAGAACATCGAACGAACCAAATATGGTGACATAGAATGCAATATGAAAGCAGTTCACAGTTTTACAAATTAAGTTTTAAATAGATATTTGATTAATTTTAAAATTAATTGAAAAGAAAACATATATTTGTATGAATTCGTAGCAAACAATTTTCACAATAACAACACAGTACAACTACAACACATGATTTTAGGACTCAATTCTGAGAATTGCACGTGAAAGTAGCCCCAAAAATAAAAACTTCTGTCTGCATCATTCGTTTTGTTAAGTTGGCTGCATTAATAATAATCGTGTTGAACCACCCATCGATGTTTTAACATTTTAATTTAAATTCGGTCAGACATGGTATTTAAGTCGTCTTACCTTTGATTTCTATGTCTCTTGGTTAGCAACAGGCTTTCGCATGGACTACTAACAGTGCTATCAGGAATATTTAAGTTTAAAGCTTTCACTACCTCCTGTGAGGTTTCTTTATAAAATGCGAAAATTTTACTTGTGTAGTTTCATTTTGTTTTTTTAACATTTAAAATTTTCGAACCGGTTCCTGGAAAATGTCGAATAATCGACCAGCCTAATAAGAACGCATTTCTAAAGGTACGGTCACACTTGGCAAACATTTGCCAAGAAAAAAAACGTAACCACTACTTTTGCTTAGGGTTAGTGTGATTTAACTTGGTTTTTATATCACAAAATGAAGTCAATTATGCTGCAAAATGCTATTTTTGTATTATTTTTACTGTATGCGAACACATATTTGAAAAAATATTAGAATTTAAGAAAATGCAAATTTAGCTTGTCTGTTGGTCACGCTTTTTTTCGGCAAATATTTGGCAAGTGTGACCGTACCTTAAGACAAGTTTTAACTAATAATGAAAGCTAAGATTATAAATATTTATTATTATTATTATTATTATGATTTATTTATGTTGTTATAAATTAACTAATATTATGATTAAATATTTGTGATTTAAAATAATGTTAATATGGCAAGATTAATACATGAATTATACAACTATTCGAAAGCATTTACTCGTACGTTTTTATATTTAATTTAATGATCATTTGTTTAATTGAAGAAGAAGAAGAAGAAGAAAAAGAAGATTTAAATATACAGTAGAACTTCTCTATATCAAATATTATTTTTTCAGTAACAAATTATAGACTTTTGAAAAAAATCGCAATTGTTTTCAAATTAAATTTGGTTATTTAAATTATTTATAGATTTTAATTCGTATGTGGGTTATTAATGAAAATAATTTAATCAACAATTGAATTGAGGAATTTTGAAAGTAGATTTTTATGCCTGCAAATAGTGGCAGAAACGAAATAAGTTAATATTTCTTGGCTCTTTAACTAAACCATCCATCCAAATCAGACACACCAAATAAGCAATAAAAAAATAAATAATAAAATAAATAAATTTGAATGCACGAGCGAGTGAGCGAGTGAATGACTAAATGAAGTGAGTGAAGGCTGACTGACTGGACGGTCGAATTGTATCGTATTTCCTACAAACTAAAATTAAATTTTTTTTAAAATTAATATACAGTACATACAATAATTAGAGAGGGAAAAAAATAATTAATTAACACAGAAAATTTGTTAACTAAAATAAATATATTCAAAATAGTTAAATATTTAAAGCATTTCGTTGAGGTTGGCTAGTCCAATATGTGCAGGGAGTTTGGCTCAAAGATTTGATAATAAATAATTATTGGAAATGAAGGACGACATTGCTACTGTTGCATGACAATTGTGGCATACTGTACTTCATCTTTGGCTAGTATTAATGGTTAATTGTGAGTTAGCTGAGACAAGATTTGCTTAAGACTAAGGAAACTCCTAAAAAGCCAAGTGTTCTATTATACTTTTCAGTTTGCTTATAGCACAATCAGCATTTTCAGGATTTTCAGAATTTTCAATATTTTCGTTTGAAGATGAAGTTTAAGCACGCTAATGAAACTTAAAGTAAATGGAACACAAAAAGAGTCGTAAAACCTTTTCTACACATTTGCAGGTTGTGGTTCATCGTATGGCTGAGCGCCCACACCCACATAGTGATTGCTATTGCGATGTATAAAGCCTTTTTCGGGTGAAGCATTGTAGTATACAACACGTCTGATGCCGAAGGGATCTACATAGCCAAAGCTGCCGGCCTTTTTATTATCATTGATCTGTTCTTCTTCGTGATATTGATGGGGCAACAAATAGCGGAAGCCTTTGCGCGTAACAGTAACATCATTATAATTGGGGACACTGCCACTGGAGGCATAGTCAGTTTGTGGTATCGGCACACGGCGACGTTGGTAAAGAGGGAGCAAGGGGGGTTGCAAACCACCTTCCAAAGCATTGACATCAATGGGCAGGGCTTGTGGAGGAGGTTGGGTATTTTGAGAATAAGTGTTGGGTTCGTAGTAGTAACCAGTGGTAGAAGCTGTTGCAGTTCTGATCACAGCTTCGAAAGGTTTGGGTGTTGAGTAGCCACTAGAGAACTTATTTAATTCATCAGCGTTAATGGGTTGTGGCTTTACTGATGCCACAGCTACGGGTCTTATTATTCTGCGATTACTTTTTCTAGGAGGTTTCATTTCTAGGGAAGGCAATAGTATTTCTGGTCTTTCAGTATTCGCACTATATTGATTAGGGCGTATATAAAACGCTGCCTTGGATCGTTGGGGTTTTTGCGGCAACTCATTCGGATAATGATCGAAACCCAAATAAGGAGTTGGTTCCAGTTTAGCTGCTTCTGCTGGTGATAAGTAGCCCAAAATGGGAGGTTCTGTGGTGTGAATGATAGGAGCTGCAGTGCTCGTTACATCTGGTGTATAAATATTTGAATTAGCACTTGGAATGCTATTCGGTCTGTTTTGTAAACCACGTTTACCATCAACTAGAATACCCGATTGTGCAGGAACATCTTTTGTCGATTTGATGGCATCCTTGCGAAAGAAAGTGAAGAAAATTTATTAATATTTTGTTCTTGTTGTTGTTGTTTAGTACTGATATCAACAAACTTACCTCAATTGATGTGCCTTGACCCACATGCACCACTTTCGATTTTAAGATGCGGTAACCCTGACTATCAGCTATATATTCTTGGAGCCTTAAATAACCAGCTGCATCTAACCAGGCCTCAGTGCCTGTAATAGAAAAAAAAGAAATAAAAAAAAACAAAATATATTAAAAGAAGTTGAAATATATTTAAAATGAAACTTAATGTAAAATTATATAGAGATGATGTTTTGCTTGTTCACCACACGCGGGACAACGTTTGCGTCAAACCAATTTCTTTGCTTCATATCCCGAACAGCAAAACCAACCTTTTTAGAATAATTGTTTTTAACGAACTGATAGGCTATTTCTGATTTAAGAAAGAACACCTTCATTCGCATTCTACATATAAGAAAGAACATTGATTTCGATTTCTCTGCATTATTTCAAAACGAACAGTGACTCGATAGACAACTCGAATGAAAACGTAAATGTTTTCATATAAAATCCGATTTCTGTGCTACGAATGTGTCGTTAATATTCAGAATGAAATGTCAAAATCAGTCACTTTTGGTTTTGCTTTCGCAACAAAATTTTCGAGTTTAATAAAGATAAAGATAATTAAAAAATTAACTGGAAAAAGCTGTCAAACAATTTAAATTTGCTTGGGCCTCCAACTCGTACTATTTGTGAATGGAAAAAGTTAGCACGTTTGTTTGTATGCTATAGAAGAAACCTATTGAACACTTTAAAGTTCGGGTATTGTGGTATAGAACTAGAAGCTGACAAAACCAAGCTTGATGAATTCTAGTTCTCAGAATATTAATAAATCATAATTCGATTTGTTTCTTGGAAGCTATGCAAAAAAGTGTTAATAAAAAAATTTACTAGTCTTGTGATTGACTTTTTTTTGGATTCGGCCAAGGAGGCTAAAGTGGTAGAGTGTATTACATATCAATTATGCTCAGACATGCCAAAGAAAAGTGAAATAAAGAAATAAGAAACAGAAAAGAGATGGGCTTATACAATACGCTATTTCTATCGTCAACTGTAGCACTCGGGGTTAAAGCCCCAATCAATTGATGGTTGTTTTGTTGCAATGGTGGAGTCACCTGCTAGGTGCATTAAAGCTGTTGCAGTGGTTATACCAAATAGAAACCCGGAAACTTCCCAGCACCAAAAAAAAACTATGTAACAGTAAATGCTTGTCAGCCCAAAATGGCCAGCAAATATCCAAAAATCACAAAAAAATAATGTCACTGCGACAAAACATAAGCAAAATTTCTGGAATGTGAATAAGCAACCAATCTCCCCTCCGGTTCGGCAAAAAAGGCGAAATCCGCCAACAGCAAAGAGTAGCGAAGAAAAATGCGGTGACAGCTACAGAAACAGCTAATTCTTTGAAAAGGATGGCTGATGCAGGTGGTGTGCAAACTGAATCAGCAAAAAGGATGGCTAACGCCGTTGAAACAACAGCAGCAGGTTTAAATGAATCAGTTAAATCCACAATAACGTAAATGTACATACGTAATCTAATGCGAATGAAAGTGAGTGCCAAGAATTCGATCGAGTGGCTTCATTCGCTTAAGTTCACCTTCTTAAATCAGAAATAGGCTATAAGCCAGCAAATAGTAGACGACATACACGAGGCAGCTGTCGCAGCAGTTGCGGCAAAACGGTTTCAGTGAGCAACAAAATTATACGAAGAAGCCACAATCCTGACAACATGATTTTGTTGCTTCAACTGCTGCCACGCGTCTGCTTAGCATTAGACTTCTGCTTCAAAATTACTAAATATACTTATATTAAGTTCGAAGGATAATACCAATTCTTATAAGACGCATAACAAACATGAAGTCGGTTTCATTAGAGATATATAATCAACATGATAAAATAAACCAGGGAAACACTTTAGTACAACAAAATCTTAAGGGCCTCAGACACATTCAAAATGCTGGCTGTCAATTTCGTGTACGTGTGCGTGCTGGTTTGATGTTACCACGCTTGATGACCCACCAAGCATTCATTTTCACTTTCATTTTGTGCTGTTCGTTTAGCTAAAAAAAAAATATAACAATGTCGCTAAATAATGAAATGTTAATAACAAAAATGATATTTAATAAGTTCTAACACTTAACACTAACACTTTCTTTATCAGTCATTTATTTTTTTTTTCTTTTAATTCGAACACTTTTTTGCACGACTAATTTTCCTAATTTTCTTTTAATTCCGATTTTTTAACAACTGTTCATAATGAAAATATAATTCGTAATTTTCTCTTTATTGGGCTTAAAATAAAGAGAAAATTACAAAATAAAAACAAAGAAAGGTCAACAATATTAAAAAACAAATATTAAATATAATTCTACTGAAAAATTGTTCGTGCTTGATGGGTTAACACTATACATGTACAAACAACTGACAGCAAGCATGACAAAAATCTAAATTTTTTGATTTTCCATCAAGCGTCCTTGGTGTCACACATACTATCAAATTTTCACTTACTCTATAACCATGCTTAGCAAGCATTTTGAACGTGTCTGGAGTCCTTTATATCTAACTGTCAAATAATTTCCATTTATAAAAAAGTTGTTTATGTTTTTTCCATATCGAGTTTGACACTCAGGAAATATGGCGTAAACGATTAGCTGCTTCGATGCTTTTATCTTCTTTGTTGTATCATGCATATTATTATGTTTCTTTTATATTTGAATTATTTTTTTGTTACTCACCGATGACTGTGCCATCCTCTAAACGTTTTTCTTTTCGAAATTGCCCGTTATCTGTTTGAAAACGAAAATATCTTTCGGGTCCCTCATCAGTTTGTATGTGATATTGGCCGCTGGACAAAACATTTGAAATTTCTAGACACAGCAACTGCAAAACAAAAATAAAAAAAAATAACAAGAATTAAATCAAATCCTAGCAACGAAAACAAATCCTAGCAACCAAAGTAAATGTATTAACAAATCATCAATTAATAAATTTACTTTGCCAGCAAAAATATTTAAAAATATATAAATTTTCTTGTCTAATTTATTTGTTTATCCAACAAGCTGTCGTGACGAAATTTAAGATTTCTTGAAGAAGAAAAATCATGAATAAAAGCAGCCTTTTGCTGAACAACACAAAGACAAAGCAACTGCAATCGGAAACCAAAAAGGAAAACGTTTCCCAATTACGCACCTCAGCTTCGGGACGGTTTAGAAAATCCTCAAAATTGATGGCGACAACGACAACTAATCATTTTCAAATACGCAAACCCTTAAATATTTACATGATTGAGGAATTAAGAAAACTTGGCCGTAAGACATACTTTCAAAGAGTCTACATACTGGCCCAAAACATTGATGAGGAGAAGTTAAGGGAGCATTGCCACAATTCGAATGTAACATTTTCACTTTTGCAGCAACCAAACTTTCGTAAATACTTTCAACTTCATATAGATGAAATTGTGGCAACTTGCGAAAAAAAGAAATGTACACAAGATCATTTGTCAGGCTTATTTATTGCAATGGGAGCTACGCATACGTTTGTAATGATCGAGGGTGCTGAAGATATGATAGCGAACTTTTTCGAAGAACTCGAGTTGATACACGATAGAATTTGGCAAAGTTCCCGAGTGTTTTTGGTTGAAGATAAAATTGGTGAGGTAAAGGCTTTCTTTCCATTTGGTTCAGAACTACTTACATATGTATGTACATACGTATGTTGTGAATGTGTCTGTAAACAACAAAAACCGACACTTTTAGCCGTTAGAGCACAGCATGCGGTGTTACTCTTATTTGCTTCAATTTAATGCGCAAAACTTTAAAGTTTACTTCACGAGCCATAAATTACGAGCCAAAAATAATTAACGCTAAAATCGTATTACGGTTTGCTGTGTACTGATGATGATGTTAATGTTTTAACAGCAATGTTAAGGCAGATTGCTTAAATGTTAAAAAATGATGTTATAACATCATTTCTTAACATTTAATCTCTTAATAACGGAGACTATTTCTATTTTAATTGTTCGTTTAAGTCGTGACATCCAATGACATCCAATAAAGGTGCCTTGTTTTCTATATCTGACATTCAGGTATGTGATGAAAATTGATTTCGAAAACGAAGCCATTTTAAAAGGTGTTCTTAATAATATTTCTTTATTAAAAAGTACTTTACCGCAAATATTATAGAAATAGTTCTTCATAAAAAAAAATTTATCACAAAAATTATAAAAATTGGATGAAAAGTGTATTAAAAATGGCCTTTAAAGTTGCTTCGACTTCAAAATCGATTTCCATCACATACCTGTTTGGTTACGTTAAGATGGCCGGTCATAATCATCCCGCGTAGAACGAGTTGGTCCTTAGCGTTACCATGATATACGATAACCCGTAAATGAAAAAGTTACTTCGATGTGATGATACCAAGAGTACTCTACACTCTCTTGGCGAATGCTAGGAGTCTCATTAGTCCGATTCCAGAGTATGTGCTCCGCCGTCTCTTTCCCCTGGTATCCCATAGAATCTACAATTGTCACCAGTCAGTTGCTCAGGCCTTTTGGCATATGCTGCCGTCCAACAGTGACCCCTTATAAAACCTACAAGAAACCCACAGTCAATCCTCGATAGCGGTAGAAGAAGTTTAGTCGATTTCGATTCATAGGATCTCCACATAACTTTGGATACTTTGCACGTTTCGGTATAGAAGAGTCTATATCTCTATTAATATTGCGAATTGGAATGTCTATCACCCTGTTGTACGGTAATTGAACTCCCCGTTTCGATAATTCGTCCGCCGCCTCGTTACCTTCTACGCCATGGTGTCCCCGAACCCAGTAGATATATACTCTTCTATTGATACATAATCTATCAAATGAGTCCTTGCACCTTTGAACAGTCCAAAAGTAAGTATATTCAGCGGATATCGCCTTGATTGCCGCCTGAATATATTTATGAAGAAGTTAATTTGTGAGTTCCTAGTTCTGGGATTACGAACCAAGTCAGCAGCCATTTTGACTGCAAATATTTCTGCCTGGAAGATGCTATAGTAATCGGGAAGCTTATAAGATTCCCGAATATCCAGCTCCCAGCAGTATGCTGCAGGTCCAACTCCCTCTTCCATTTTGGAACCGTCCGCATAAAAATTGAAAGTCCTATGGTCAGAGTAATGTCCTGCTAACCAGCCGTCCCCTTCTAAAGTAATGTGCGGTTTATTATAGAATGATGATTTCGGAATTATGTAGTCACCGCTATAGTCTATACCCCCTATAATACGGCCGTGACCATATGGCCTGTCTATAAACTTTCCCGTCGCTTTTATGCGGATCGCGGACATCACATACCTGATTGCTGTGTAAAATTCAGGTGACAAAATTTCAATTAGAGCGCACTCTATTTGGATTTCACAAAGCACCTGATCGTTTTTCGTTTCAATCAAGGGAGCCTGCATATATGTATGTACGTGTGCTTAATAAAATTGAGCACGAGCAAGCGTATAAGTATATATGAGTCGATTTTCAGCGTGATTATTTTGGGATTTTTTTCCCTTTGTCGTAATTTTCTTTATTTAATTTTTTAAAACTATTTTTTTTGCGTGAGTATTTCGTGAGCGTGAGCTTTCGCGATTTTGACTAATTCTTTTTCCACTCACGTGAGCGTGCATGAAGTTTTTCAGCGTGAGCGTGAGTCAAAAGTTAGTCGCGATACCATCTCTAACTTATAGTAATTTTTTTTTCATTTAATTTTTTTTATTATTTAATATATCTTTTTCGTGAGTATTTTTTGAACGTTAGTTTTCGTGATTGTGACAAACTTTTTTTCACTCCAGGGAGCGTGCATAAACGTGAGCCAAAAGTATAACGTCGTGCATGAGCGCGTATGCTTAAAATTTTTATTAATTACATTTTGTTATGTATTTTTTTCGTGATTTTGAATAATTTTTTTTTCACTCACGTGAGCGTATATGAACGTGAGTTAAAAATATAACGTCGTGCATGAGCGCGTATCATTGAAATTTGTTTATCGTGAAGGTGTATGAGCGTGAGTGAAAAGTTACTCACGATCCCATCTCCACTACATGCACATGCATGCTTTAGTAAAAAACTTCTGCAAGATTAATTTCATTGTGTGAACACAAATGCAAGTTCAAAGAAGAAATCGAAAACTTTAATGATCCAAACGGAGATTTCATCTATCATCCTTTCAGACCTACTTCAACTGCTTCTATAGCCGTCGTTCTCCCGCAATTAATATAAATGAGAAATTTCCTCCCTCAACAGCAGACGATTACAATCTTATGGCTGTGCAACATTTGAAAGTAAAAGAAAAAGTTAAGAGTCTAGTTGAAACATTGTCACTTCAACTGAAGAAGGCGAGCAGTAAGTTGATACACTTTCATAAAAGAATCGCATACTACATATAAAATATTATTTAGCACTAGAAGTTACTGATAACTCAAAGGATAACAATTCTACAGATCCATTTCATTTGCCCGCCGATCCCTTTAATAAACTTTTACCTGAGATACAGCGCATTGATTTGGTGTTAAATGCAAACAAGTTCTATCGTACTGTAAAAGATTTTTCCAGGACCTACCGAGTCCTGCAGACACATCAAGATGAAGATGCAATTCTTTGGCCCATACAAAACAATTATACGCCTTTAGATATATTTAAGCGTTCGGAATTTGATGTCAACTTAACGTTTGGTCACTACGGCAAAGAAGAAAAGAAAGACAACCTAGAAAATGATTCCCATGAAAATTTCTAATTATTATTAAAAATAAAGAAGAAGATACTTCTTCATATTTGCATGAATGAGATCTAGATTGGTTTTTCTTTTTTTCTAGTTAAGTTTGGCACATATCATATATGCACATAAATAAATAAATATGCATCCAGTTTTTTAAAATATGTTTTGAATTGTAAAATGTGTTTTTTTTTCTAATAAAATTAAAAGAAACATTACAACAGTACGTGAGTCCTCAATTGTGTGACATTCGCATATGAGTGAAGTTTGTAACTCATAAATAGTAAAACAACTTAATTGTAGTCGAGGTAAAAGCATATTTTATTATTCTACTGGCTTTCAAATGAACTTGTTGAATGAAGCATTCTCAAAATATGAGCTCACACTAGTTGCAACAACTACGAGTATTTAATAAAAGTTAAATAATGATTTTATACAAAGATTAAATTATGTTTTGCACAAATGGATGACAATTTTCGAATTTTTTTGGATTTAATTTGTCTAAAAAAAAAGATTTTTATGAATAATTTTTTGCTGGGACCAACAGTAGTTGAATTAAAAAATCCCACAAGATACAGCGAAATATGTTTAATAGACAACAGTCGGTGTGATTATGCAAAAAAAGAATTAACTAAATAGATCAGCTGAAAAAAGCATAAACACATGACTTGTTGGACTTAAAAGCAAAAAGGAATAGAAGATTCTAAGTAATTAAGCTTCAAAGTACGATAAAACCTCTGAAGATGAACAACAAAGTTGTTCGAAATACTGGCAAAATAAATTAATAAAAAAACCTTAAAGAAGAGTTCTTATTTTTATTTTATTTATTAAATAAAAGAGATTGACTTCAAGCCGAACAATTCCTTAACTCATAAATTTAAAAAAATTTACAACACAACACATTCAACATTTCAACCGCGATTTTTTTGTTCGGGTTCACTGCTCCAAATTAAGCGTTTCGACTCAGATATTGTACAAGGTGTCCGCCGGGAAGGTATACATACTACTTTGTTTGTTTATAATTTTTGATTAAATGAAAGGGAATGGATCTTATATTGATAAATATTTTATTTAATGTCGGCAATTATGTATGGAATAAAATATCAGATAAATATCCGCCTCTGTTAGCCTCACAAATGCGAGCCCTTTTGAGTACATTTTTCATTACATTCTCACACATTTCACGCGGTGTTTCAATAATTTCATCACGAATATTTTGTTTGAGTTGCTCAAGCGTTTCTGGTGTGTTTGCATAATCCTTGCTTTTCAGATATCCCCACAAAAAGAAGTCCGGAGCAGTGAAATCAGGCGACCATAGAGGCCAATCAACATCGCCATTTCTTGAAATAAGTTGTTGTGGAAAGAGGTCTCGCAGTAATTCCATTGTAATCCATTGTAAATCCTGTCGATGTGGCACCGTCTTGTGAATACCACATGTTAATCCAGCCCAGGTGACTGATGAATAGTTTGAGGGTTTTCCATTGCCCAGAACCGACTATTCTGTTTATTCACACATCCATTCAAATGAAAATGTGACTCGCCACTCATTATGATTTTTTTCATGAAAATCGGGGTTGTCAAGGGCGAGCTGTAACATCCTATTGGCATATGTACGGCGGCGTAAATGGTATTGTAAAGAAGCTCTTGTGTCAACTGAATCTTAAATGGAAAAAAATGCAAATCCTTGTGTAAAATTGTGGCCAAAGTTGTTCTTTGAATGCCAAGCTCCTAAGTACGGCGTCGAATTGAGGTTGATGGATCATTTTGAACACTTTCTTCAGCAGCAGTAATGTTTTCCATGCTTGGGCCTATCACCTACAGACCCTCTTTCTTCGAAATCATTCACTACACGATAAATAGTGTGTTTTGTTGGCACGTATTTTCTCCCAAAAGCTTCACGTATCTTTCTCATCGTCACAGTAATCGATGATTGATTTTGATAAAATCTTTCAACGATTAAAACCAACTTGTTTTAATCCAATATTTTTCCATAATAAATTTGCCACGTGTCTACTTTACGACTGCCAAATATGAACATAGACAATAGATCATATAAAAAAAGAAAAATTAAACAGTTGGGCGAATCCGGTCGAATACACGCAACTCTTATTCCACAGATGATTGGGTTACACATTCTGAAGCACTCAATTATAAAGGGAAATTTTTATCACGAATGACCACTAAAACATATAAACACAGCTCACAAACATATTTTTATTTATTTCGTACATTCCTCAAAGTTTCAATTAGACCACTAATCCAAATAAGAAATGTCAAGTTTGAAAGCACTCACAGCTGAGCGAAAATAAAAGAAAAACAAAAACCTCGAAAATTGTCAAAAAGAAAATGGAGGCTTTCTAAAAGTTAAAATTTCGCTAAATGTCATCAAATTAGTCCATTTCTCCTACTGTGAGCTGGTCCGTCCAATTTAACTTTTACTGTCTTCTTTGAAAAATAACATAAAATAAAGAAAACAATTTCCTTACAAAAAAAGATTTAAAAAATTAAGTTGAACCTTATAAAAATTATTCCTACAAAAAAATATATTCTTACTATTTCTAATCAAAGGTAAAGTCTAAAGGCGTCTTCCTTAATTCCTGACTTGCTACAATTTGTCTCTCATCCATTCAGTGCAATATTTTGCGCGCCAAAAATATTGTGATTTTTGCGTTAAATTTATTTTTTTTAATTTTTTTAATATTCGTAAATAATTATCGCAATGGCGCGCTGCTTCCGTTTGTCATTTCTGGTACGATTTATTTTTTTAAACAACAATGATTTCTTTTCTCGCTTTCAATGGAAACTGGTTGTTGAATGAAGGCAGGCAGAAAAACAACAAACTTAAATAAAAAGTTGCGCAATTGTGCGAAACTGTATAAAAATAATGCAACACATTTTTACATGATCTTGCAACAACAAGTTACACAACTGGATTTCTTAAGTACCCTGCAATGAAAGCAGTTCTCCTCATATAACTGAGTTTACTTACTATTTTTATTTTTTTAGTAAACAACAGGCTACCAAATTTATAATTACAAATTTTATGGAAGACAAGTTGCCAATCCTCCATAAAATGCAATGTGAGAGTTCAAAGTTCACTACCTTTTCATTTCGAGAATTTGTATATGTCGAAATAATAATTCTCGTATTATTTTCTCATAAATGATGTCTATAAATAAGTCTTCAATTTACATTTAAACAGCGCTAGCGATATTGTGTGGCTCTCATTTTTTTTCGTTTGGCGGTCGACAGGCAGCAGTTGATGCACGGACTGGACTTTGTACGGGAACATGCTCAGGTCTTTGACCAAAATTCGCCTTAGGGACGACCGGCTGATAGCCAATTGCGAGGCACAGCGTCTGGTCGATGTTTCTGGCGACAGCTCGACAGCAGCGATATTCTCGGCAGAACGGACGCTATGGGGCCGGCCACTCTTGGCAGCGTCTCGTGTAGTCCCATACTCTTCAAGCTTGGTGGTCAAACGGCGCAGTGTTTGTGCAGTCGGTGGCGGACGACCGGGGAATCGGCGACGGAATTCGTGCTGCACCAACACCACAGGCGAATTGTTACGATTATTCTGCGTTCTTGGGAAGTGTATCGCTCCATGGCTTGTTCACTTGTATTCTACATCTGTCTAGTTCACAAATGTCAAAACAGATTTGACATTGGCCGCCATTTGCAAAATTAAGAGCATCTTCCAATAGGGAGATTTCTTTTAGCCCACCTTGTACATGAAATTCACATGAACACAGTTGAGGGGCCTCCGAAAACATCATTGTTGTGTTCTACCATTTAGCTTGGAATCTCTCTTGTTCCGTTGAAAACTGACTTACGTACTGTTACGTAAGCTTAAATTAATTAATTAATTAATTTCCCTCGTTACTTTGGAATATTGTCTCATATCCAATTCTTTCTGACTAAAACTGTTACGAAGTTTAGTCTAAAATTAATCATTTTGGTTTAATGTGCTGTTCATAGAATCCAAGCAATCGAATTGAGTGAACAATTTGTATGAAAACTTCTCAGTTATTCGAGTGGTTTTCATACATATTTTCTACTCAAGTCGATTGCTTGGATTCTATGAACAGCATATGACAATGCATTTGGTTGGAAAAATAATCGCATTAAAATTAAAACTTCTTAATATTAAGAAAATCAAAAAACTTCACGTTTTCCAACTCTAGAAAATAATAATTTAGGAGCTGGAAGAAAACAAAATTGCGTCTGAGAATAAAATAACAATTTAAATTGAGGCACAAAACAACCAAACTGATCAACTGAATAAATTATCTATTTTAGTAGAAGAGCGATCTATTTCTTATTGTTTAGCTGAGGTGAAAGGAGCGCCTACTCAACTGACCTGAAACCCCCACCTCGAATTGGGAGTATTTTTTTTAATTAAAAAATATATTATTTTAATGAAAACACTGTTTTTCGCTTCATTATTCACATGCAAAGAAACGAGTATATTTCCTTTAATAAATAAATATATTTCCAGAGGAAAAGACAATCAATAATTGAACGCCAACAATATTTTTTCTATATAAAAATCTTCCGATGCCAAAGTTCTGCACTTTATTAACTTTTTTTGGGATGGTCCGGTTTTACTCTGTTTGGATTAAAGAACCATTATATTGTGTATGTAGTTCGTAGGGAGGCCCGTAGACTAGTGGACTAGGACATTACTATGGGGTTCATAGGTTGGATTCCTGCCTACATCCTCTTGTGTTTCTGCAGACAAGCCAAAAATTCTTCGTAGCTTGTGTTTGCTTAAAAAATAATAATAATATTGTTTTATGTCAACTTTTCTTATTTTTAAAATTTATTAATCGAGATTGCCTCGATATCTTTCTTCAAATATTTTCAAAAACTTTTTTAGCTAAAAAAAACCCTCAACAAACATATCGTTACCTAAAATGCAAAACAACGTATAATGAAAATAATAAAATTTGAGTTTTTTATTTATTATTACATCATATTACATAGGTGTGCAAAATTTCAAGCTTCTGTTAACAAAAACAAAATAGTTATGACCCAAATTCAAAAAAACGTATCATCATCAGTGTTGTCAACTATTTACATCAAAATATAAAAATATAATAAAAAATACGCTGTCCTTTTGCTCAAAATTTGCTAGAAAGCGCTGAAGACCGTGAAAATATGATTTAAATATCTCAAACAGTTTCCTTATTATACAGTTTTTTGTTTCTCCTGTAAACTTATGAATAGTTATTTTGCATTTTATATGGACGATATGTAAGTTTTTGAAAAACTTTTCTTATTTTTATAAATAAATTTTGTTATATTTTTTAAATGGTATTTAGTTTTTTTTTCTTTGCTTTTTCCATTTTCTTTTATTTTTCGGAAATACTTGGGTTTTTCTGCAATTTTTTCATTTATCGGTAATTTTGAACGATTTTTCTCTTAATATTCCACGTTTTTACTTCTGTCGATTTCTCTGTTTAGCTATTTTTTTCTTATTCCATATTTACACTGCGCAACTTTGTTGCATGCAATTTTCATTTTAAATGAAAAAGACAGCAAAAGAAATACAAAATGCTTTTCAATTATATTTCTACACTTTCACTCAAAATTAAAATTGTATAAAACAAAGTTCCGCAATGTAAACACGGAATTACAGCGTTTTTTGTGTTTTTTAAATTTATTTTTGGGATTTTAGAATTTTTAAGAGATTTTACGCTGTTTACGTTGTTTTTGTAACAAAATCTGTGTTATTTTTGTTTTTGAAATTTTTTCGATTTGCTTGCGAATTTTCTGCAGTTTTTCGAATTCTGGCGATTTTTCTATTAATTTTTTGCAAATCAAATCGAAGTCATTTAACGAAAATTTCAAAACGAAACTACTGGGTGTAATTAAACAAACAAACACACTTGACAAGGCTTGTTCATCCTCTTCATTGCATCTTCTAATCATCTGAACATCTCAGTTTGTCATTAACATTGTAATTGTTTGTAAAATATATTTGATTGTAAATATATTTCTTCATTTCAATCTATCTGACTTCAAGTCACCTTGACTTTGATTTACAAACAACATTCAACATTAATTTAATGTGCGCGTGTGTGTGTGTGTGTGTGTGTTATTTTCTTGCTGATGCATACATTTGCAGCTCTCATTGCATCCACTCGTATCTTTAAATGGAGATGAACAACATGTTCGATTGGTTGCTGTTTTCAAACGATAATTGTTGTCGCAATTGTTTATCTGGTTGTTTTTTTTCAATATTATTTTTCGTTTTATTTTTATTTTTTTTTCAAGCCTGTTAAAATTATTTATGTTTGGATTTCTTGGTGCTAAATTTTTCTTTTATTTTTGTTTTGTTAACGGAAGTCCTGAATATATTTATATGAGTAAAATTTTTGTAAAAGAAAATCATAATGAACGAAATGAAACATTAACTGGACATTGAATTAACTAATCGTGTATAAGAACAGGTTTTATATTTTGAAAATTACTACTGCTGGTCTTGAACGAAATTTAAATAAATGTTTAATTTTTTAACAAAACAGATCAGTAAGCAAATTAATTCATACACTGAGCTGTAAGCCACACAGTAATTATTTAATTTTATTTTTGAAAATATTAAAAAATTAATTAATGTATTTATGGGAATTTTTAGAACAACTCGTATGTTCTTTATGGCATACACAGAAAAAAATCATTGTAAATTTAACTAAAACAAGGTGTATTCAACTAGTTTTGTTAATAATTTTGCATCATAAGCCTTTCATGTTAATTTAACATGATATTAAAGTAAAATAAAATTTATAGTTATCCACTTTAAAACAACTAGAAACAATGTTGAATTGACATTGTACGCCAATTGAATCAAAGAGATTGTCATGTCGAAATAACAACAAGTTCCTTATTGAAATAATATTAAGGAAATTCATAACAACATGAATTTCATTTTTATTATTATTATTGTTAGCTGCAGACATAATGAAATTTAAAGAATTTATTTCACTTCAAATTTAAAACACTTCACTTCCGACACTGCACTTCTGATGAGATAGAATGGAAAATTGTTATTTCTCTAATGCTGTAAAGTAGCAGCAACTTTTTGAATTTTTTCTCTTTTATCATGAATTAATTTCATTTCAACAATTTCATTTTTTAACATACAGAAATTTTTATTTCAATATTGTTCCAGTAATTTTTAATATTTCACAAATTTGATTTAGCTTTTTTAACATGTTGATTTAACATAAGACAATGTTTGTTAATATTTTATATTGACTAAAGTTGTTTCAAAGTATTCCAATGTCATTTAATGTTTATAACAAAGTTGATTTTACAGTTGTTAATCTCGTTTCAACTATATGCAATGTTGATTTTACATGAAAACTGTAATTATTACTTCAAAAGCGTAACTTACAAAATTAACCATGGTTTCATGTTATTTTAACTCTGTAAAAGTAAAATTTAAAATGTACAATGTTATTTTAATGTGATCAATTTTAAATCAACATATTTTAATATTAAATTAACAACTTTAATCATTGATTTAAACTTAAAACGATGTTAAAAGCAAATTCAATTGCATTTTGTCTACATATTAACAATGATTGGATATCAACATTTCTTCTTATTGATTTTACATTGGGTTTTTTTCTGTGTGCACATTAATCAATGAGAGGTAGAAGAAAACGCGTAAAAATAAAAAATCAACACTTTTTAATGTCGGACCAATGCATGCACTCATGCATTCCTCTTGCTATTGTTGTTATTCTTATTTATTTAAATTAGATTTCAATAGTTTGACTTCCTTTTTTTAAGTGGGAGACCCATTTCATATAAAGTTTTAGAACTCCAGTAAAGACTAATCATGTGACAAATAACATCATTTTATATACATTGCAGACTCGGTTAACGCAGCCAATAGATATTTTGGGCTGTTGCGGAAACTGAATTGGTTGCGAAAACCGAGTAAAAATATTTATGTCTATTTCCACTAAAAAAGATTATTTTAAATCAAATAAAACGGAAACAAAGATTAACTTTCAAAATAAATGAAATAATTCAATTGAAATAAAGAATTAAAACAAATATATATTTAAAATAAATAAATTTAAATTTGTACTGATAGTTGTTATCAAGTTGAAGATTCATGTTTTTTAAGGAAAAACTAGAACAATCACTCACAAACAAATAATTTTTTGAACTAAAAACGATTTCATGCACAAAGGTTTATCGTTATGAATTTATTAATAAAAGAAAACTGATGTAAAAAACTAAACGAAATAGAGAATCTTAATTTTGTTTGCAAAGTTGCGTTGATTGAGGTCATGTTAAGAATTTGGGTGTTGCGAATATCAAGGTGTTGCGCTTTTCGAGGGTTGCGTTATCCGAGTCTGTATGCACATATAACTAATAATTTATTCATTATCAGTAACTCATTATTGTGCACAAGAAAATAATGAAACAATAATCTACTACTACTACTACTACTACTACTACTAGGACTACTACTAATTACCAAAATTGATAACACTCCCTTAATGCAACAAACTTGGAAAAAACGTGATTGAAGTTTACAAAATGTTAACTGGCATCTATATTTAATTGATATAACTTCGCTTTACCTTGAAGTAGCTTTCGAGAATTCAATAACTATAAACTTTGAGGCCCACATTTACAACCTTTATTTAAGTAATGATGGCCGTTTAACCAATGACATTTATATGAAAAGTTGTTAGTTAAACCACTGTCATTAGTTAACTACAGATTGAAAATATGGGCCTGAGTGAGTTACGACAGTGTTGCTTTAAAGGAGCGAGCGTTTTGTTCCCTGTACTTGAACTTAAAAAAATAAAATTATCTGCACAACCACAAACAAAAGCTAAAGAAATTCTAGCTTTAAGAAAACGGATACAGCCAAATACAAAACTCATTGTCACCACGTTACGAATTATTTGTTTCAGTTTTTAGTATTTATGTACAAATATCTTTGTTTGCTCGTTTGTTTGTAATAATTGCCAGTAGACTTGTATGCCTACACACTCTTAAATGATTAAATAATTTTAGCTCTTATTTTATTATATTATTGTTGTTATTAGATTTTTATTTCTTGTTAAACAAAACATTAGCATATGATTTTTATTTACAAGCCCAGTGTCAGTGAGCCACCTAATGTCAAAAATTAGAAAAAAACAACATTTTTTATTAAAACTAAATAAATCTCAGATATATTTTGCGTTTCATATAAATCGAATACCCACACTCTTTCAGATATCTTGTCATGATTAAAATTTATACGTTCTTGTGTTTCTTTATTTTTTTTACATGTGCAATTTGGCTTACAGTGTGTTCTATTGGTTGGTTGGCATAATGACAATAAATTCTTTACTTCTTTAAGAGTCTTATTTTTATTGGTAATCTGCAAATGGCAGAAATAAAAGAAACAAAAAAAAATAAAAATAAATTTAAAAGATAAGAAACTAAAATAATAGAAATTATATTAAAGTAGTTTCAATATGTATTGTACTCGTATTCTTACAAAACGAGACACTTTTTATGGTTTCATTTGGCTTTTTGTAGATTTAAGAAAAAATAAAATCAATCAATCAATCAATCATTATTATTCTTAAATAAATAGCTAAATATCCCAATTATGAATTAAATGTTTTAGAAAAAAGGTGTGCTAGTTTTTTAACATTCTTAAAAGTATTAAATAAAATAAATAATACATATAAAATTTGAGATTATAAAATTTGTTGACACGATTTTTGTTTTTAAATAAGTACTTGTTCAATTAAAATATTAAGCGAATTCAAATTGCGTAATGTCAAAGAGTTTTCATTAAAATTTTAAGAATTTAAATACAAACCGTTTGTTAAAATTTGTCATTGAACGCTTTTTTTTCTCTTCTTATATAATTAATAAACTAAAAGGCTTACAACATAACCTTGGCGTTTACGTCTTAAAATTTTGGCTTTTGAGTATTTTATTTAATCAAAATCGCATGAATCATGTGTACATGACCAAAGAAAATGTGATTAAAAGTTGAAAATCAAAAAAAGTTGTCTCGAAAAACTGCATGGAAATTAACAAAAAAAAGTAAACTCAACTAGTTGACAAAAAAAACAAAACGCAATAGTACTTAAGTATTAATCAAACCAAAAAAGTTTGTCTTAAGTAAAACCCAAAAATTAGAAGAAAACTTGTACATGAGATAAAACTAACGTGTAACAATGGGTTAATTTAACGTTAATTAGTGGTGGAAAAATTTCAGTATTGATAGTGGTGAAGCTGTGTTTATTGTAAAAACAACTAATAATACCTTCCACAATACAAATAACTCTCGTATGCTTTTTCGAGTCATTATTTGTATGAATACAAATTTGAAATCACATTCAACCGATCCACCTAAACAGTGGCGGATACATGGAAACATACATGAACACTGATGATGGGAGTGTAGCGGCTCCCGAAAAACAGCGTTGTCTCTGTTCTTCCGTGTAAGTTGAAATTAATTGATGTTAAAATTTTCCCTTGTCTCATGTCGAATTCTTTCTGACTAAAAATGTTACGAACTTTAGCCAAAAATAATAATCACTTTGGATTAAATACTAAAAACAAGAAAGGTTAGTTTTTAATTTTTGTTTTTACACAACTAATTTGATTTATAAACGAAAATTATCTAAAAAATAAATTAAATCAACGGAAATATAAAAAAATGTTTGGTTCTTAAGTCTTCTGTTTAAGTTGTTTTAAAAAATGTTTGGTTCTTAAGTCTTTTGTTTAAGTTGTTTTAAAAAATATGTTTGGTTCTTAAGTCTTTCGTTTAATTCAGTTTGACGGTGGGTGGCCCTTAATTTCGTAAATAGTTTCTTGATGAAACTGAAAATGTAAGATTTTCCTGAATGAAAGCATCGTTAATAGAATTGAATCTGCCCAATAAAGCGGCTACTAAACAGTTGGACGAACAAAAAAGCAGACAAACGAAAGAAAAAATAAAAAAACGGAGCCAAATTAAAATCAAGTCCTTTCAAACAAAGCAAACATTTGACAAATCTGTTTATAAACAACGGAGTTCTGAGGAAATAAACATAGAAAAATGCAAGCAAATTTTCAACTTTTTCCTCTTTTGAAAGTTAACAATGGCGAATTTCTCAGGGAATAAATAAAAACATCAATTGATGTTGTAACGAGTTTTTCCATATTTTAAAAGTAAGAGTTAAATTTCAAGGTAGAAAGATTAGGAGAAAGGGATGCAAGATACCTGAAATGACTTGAAGTTCTATGCCGAGATAGGAAAATAAGCAGAGAAAAAAATCAACCCATAGTCATACCATTAGCAATGATATGCAATATGAACCGATCAGACTTCACACATAAAATGCTACATAATTGGTGCGTGGCAAAATTTGTTTCCATAATTTTAAAAACGTCTGGTACAAGGGCTTTTACTGTTAAAAAAATGGTTATTAAAAGGGAAGGATGTCAGATATCAAAAGTGGGCTCCAGAATTTTATACTCGTATTAAACCGAAAAAAATCACCAAAGAGAAAAATGGATGAAACCATAAGGAATGATATATGTAGCATATGTTGCTATTTTACTATAAATAGCAAAGGAAAAATTAAAAAAGGAACGTATTTTAGAGCGTATATTTTCAAATTTAGCGAACCTCACTAACTAACTAATCTATGATCTTTGAGGGTGATTGGTGGCATGTAAACACAACAAAAATAAATAAAATATCTAGCTGACTTATCATCTTCCTTCCGTAACTCTGCACATAAATTGTTGGCTCCTTACACATGCATTCCAAATAAATTGTTTTATCCGCACAAAGATTGCATAACAAGTTATTTATTGCAAACTGCTTTTGAAAACACACCAAAAATTTACGTTCCAAAAACAAACAAAAAATAAAAAAACTCTGCTTACTTCACTCTTGGCATCTCAGTAATTTCTTTATTCCAATTATTCGATTTATTTATTTATTTTTTCGTTAAATGTTACAATAATATTTTCCTTGTTTAATGTGTGATCGACATAAACAGGCCTGAAGCAATCAATTTGATGGCATTTTATATTATTTAGGTCTCTACGGTTGACGTTACGTTTATGTACATTCGATTACTTACAAGTCCATATGGTGCAATGTTCACTCGCTCATTTGTACAATGGCCGGGTGGCGTTTAAAAGTAGCTCAACTGCAATTTGGCTCCGCTTAACTCAATGCGTGCATGAATGTTTTTCTTTCATTTTTTTGTTTGGAATCGAAGTACGAGTACAAATTATTTTTATTATTATTATTACATATTTCAAAATCACTTAAGTCTTTTGTTGCAGAAAACGAAGAGAGTGAAAGTTTAAGTTTTGTTTTGTTTAAAGCGTTCAAAAAACACAATAAATGCAGCTCTTAAACACACACACACACACCCACAATTTATAGAATTAGTAAACATGCTTTTGCCTGCAACACAAACAATAAAGAGAGTCTGAAATGCAAACAATAAATATGATGATGCCAACTTTGTGATTTTGACATAATTTTTAGAGCTTTTAATTAGCTGAACAAGCAAAACTTTAAACTTTAGCACTTAACTAAAAAGAAACTATAGTATTTTTGGTTCATACTTTTAGAACTTGGCTTCGCACCAGTGATGTTATCCGTAGGGAAAAATCCCTATTCTTAGGGATTTTCTTCTGAAAAAATGGCCGTAGGGAAAAAATTACAGATTAATTGAAATCATTAAAATTTAGGGACTTTTCAATAATGTGGCAAAAATATATTAATTTTGCAAGTTTATTCGATTTGTGACAACATTTTGATAAAATCTTCAATACGGGAACATTACAAATTGTCATATTTTTTTAAATGATCGCTTGCCGCTATTTTAGCTTTGATTTTATGCTAAATTTGTGAAATATTGTACTTTGTTAAATTTATATATAATTATTATACACTTAAATAGTCTGCAGAATGAACTCTTCGTCTTATTTAGACTTTTTGGCGTACTTAGAGGAAACCGAAAAGTACTGGAAACAAAAATTTCTGCAACAAATGCCTGGAAGACGATAACTTTAAAGGCTGGCTGGAACCTGTATCTGACGAACCGTTCAAATACAAGTGTTCCGCAAGCAATAAAATTTTAAATTACGCCATGTCTGATCTTTTGAAGTACGCGGAAAGAAAGATACACCAAAAAATATGAATTCTGTAAGAATGGCAAACAAATGGATACATTTTTCAAAAAATAAAAGCATCAAGTCAGCTGATCGACCATCTAATACCACTTTAAAAAAAAGAACTGATGTACATAAAACTTTTTATATTTAAATAATATTTATATGTATAAATCATTTAAAAGTTGTAGGGATTTTTGCAGAGACAATTTTTTGAACGCGTAGAGAAATATAGGGATTTTTTTCGGGCAGCGTAAAGACTTCTGAAAAAAGTACATAACATCACTGCTTTGCACCATAGACACAGTTAAATAATTTATTGGCATTTGAGAGTAATTGAAAGAGAAATATAATAACAAATAGCGTAATTTTTTAGTTGCTGTTACATCTTTTCTTTCTTGTCTATTCGGCAAAGTGTAAAGAAATTAGTTGCAAAAAGAAAAAATTCACGCACAAAGGTTTCCAGTATCAAGTACTCTGTCTGCCAGGCCACCCAAAGAATTTTTCTTAGCTCAAAACTCGAAGCCACCTCCCTGTTATAACCTGTTCGTTTGATTTAAAAATAAACTTCGTGATTGATTTTTTACGCTTTTTAAATGTCAATATTAAACTTTTAGTGCTTTTTGCTCCACAAAAACGTTAATCACTGAATAAAACATAAAGAGAATAAAAAGAGTGTGTGAGAGTGCGTGCGTGAGGGTGGACGTTTAAAGTTTAAACCACAAACGTGTTAATCTCCGCTTTAATTGTTGTCGTGGCTTTTTATGTGTTTTTAGTTTTTTAACAACTTCTTTAACTAATTTATTATGTTTACTACTGTTGTTATTATTATTATTGTTATTATTGGCGTTTATAATTTATTATGGCCGCACGTCTTTTCATAATTTATGCATTAAGAAAATATTTGCCATTAATCACTCACATAAGCTACTGAATACGTGAATATTCAATAATCCAATTAATTATTAAAGCGCTGTTATTCGAAAATAAGAACTAGTATTAGTTGCTTAACAATTTTTCTATCATTCGTAAGTAATTTATTTTTAAAAAATTTTTATCTTGCGGTCGGTAGATTTACTCCAAAAGAGGCATTTTCCATTTGGAACACAGAATCGTAGGTGAGCATAGTTGATTTTTAGAGACTATGTGGTGAAGAAACAGGGGGAGGAAATAATATTTCTGTAAATCATTTCCCCGCATTTAAATTAAAAAAAAAATTCAATTGACATTTAATTTTTACACAAAAAAAGGAAAAGCAAATAATTAATTTAGATTATTTTTCAATTAATTGTTCTTTTAATTGCTAACCGGTTTGATTGACCTCCTGAAGAAGCTGCACAACGGAATAGCGAAATATTGAAAATAAAATGTGATGTTTTTTACTTTAAAGTTACCTCAAGCTCGTTATTTAGTTGGAAAATTTATTTGCTTCAAAAAATTTTGATTTTATTACACGTTTTCATTTTTTGTTCAAAACTATACAATTTTGCGCAAATTAAAGCCAAGCTTCTGGATTTTTCCCCACATACAACTTCTAATACTGATTAATGTTCTCGGTCCTAAAGATTGCAAGCGCTAATTGAAGTTGTTGTCTGTGCGTGACGGTGCCAAAGCAGAGTTTGTGAATTATAATTAGACAAAAGCAAAATGGAATGCGGTTTTCATGTGCCTCCAGCACTCATCTGAAAGATGGATAAAAAGGATAATTACCGCTCAATGTATTTTCTATTTGGGTTTCTTTGAAACCTAAACAAGCAACACGCCTTGAAAATTCAACTGCCGTTGTTAGTCTGTTTTGTCAGTAATAAATTTTAAAACAAATTAAATCAGGAAAAATTCCTATTCTCACAAAATTGAAACGTTTAAATACAAACAAAAGTCTTTGGCGTACTTTTTTCAAACACTTAAAAAACAAATGTTTAATCACGACGGTTTTATGCGTGCAGGCATGTGTGCAGTCGTTGAGGTAAACGCCAAGTCAATCATCGTTTAAATTATGCATTGATCACAAAACAACCCAGTAAACAATTTGTGTCGAATTCGATCAGGTGAACAAGTGGCCGGATTCTTATCCGAAGTGGTTGAGAAAACTTACGGAAAATCCTATGAGTGCTTGACAAGAAAGCAGACCTCATTTCCTAATTAAATTCTGAAAAGTTTCACATTATGTACGGAAGATTTCTGTATGAATTCAGTAAAAATTTCCTTAGGAAATTCTGAGGGAATTTTCGACATGCCTGAACAACGTCGACGATGATCTGGCAAAAAATCAGAAAATGTCGGTGATAATTTTAGCGAACTGCTTGTCGTTTTAATTTCGGAGAGAAGTTTGGCATAAAATTAAAAATTTATCGAAAAATATACGGACACCACTACGTGATAAAAGACCAAAACAAAAAGAATACCCCTTTCTCCCAGTTTTGCCCAAAGTCATGCACTTTTTTATGGGCCCCCAAAGATTTTGGGCTCATATCTGGCAAATCCTTCGGAATTTTAAGTTATTCTTTGAGGCAAAGTTCTAGATCTTGTCATAAAGAACACAAATTGTGAACATATAAAATGAAAAAATCCTCATCTTCAAGATGAAAATCGCAAAAAATTAAAAAAAAAAATATTTTTTTTTACCTTTTTACACTTTTTGGGTCCATAGGTAGCAAACCGTTAACAATTCAAGAAAACAATCAACTACAAAAATGTACCTAAGATCTCAATAAACAACTTCTTAGAACATATGAACTTCCTAGGAATGATTCTTAATATCGTTTAGGTAGCGCTTATGTAGCCGCAAAAGTGAAAAATTTCCCGAAAATTTTTTAATTTCATTTGTTCAAAAGACGATGAGAATGTTTTTAGTTAATATCTGAAGAAAATTAAATTTCCTTCCGACAATGCGCTGACTAGTTCGATATTAATCGCAAAAAAATTATTCGGTAGTGGTGTGTCAAACCTTCTCCTCAGAGATGGGATGACCTATATACACATCGCACTTGATCAACAAGAGGAGATTAACTCCAGGTTTTAAAATTTTCAACAGAAGCTTATTTTGATTTTAACTCAAAAGTATGTGAAAAAACTCATGCGAAATTTTTACAGCTGGCAAATATGAAACCTAATTAAAATTTCGAATTAATACGGCCATGTTGATCAAGTGCGACATGTGAACAATAACTAAATTAACACTTAATGGGAAATCTTAAGTTTGGCTGGTTTTTTGCTGTTTGTGTTAAGATTTCGGATTCGGTGTCTTCTGATATATAAAGTCAAGTTTTATGGAAATTTTGTAGAATATGTCATCCCCGCTCTTCTCCATTTTAGGAATGTTTTTCATGATTTATTAGTATAGAGCCACAAATCACCGTTATGTGGGGAGTTAGAGGTTTAAGGTATATTACAAAAAAATTTACCTTAATATTTTCTAAAAAGTTCCTGAACACACCCTACACCTCATATACCGATATGCTGCACGAACATGTCAAAGGGGGGAACCTTTAAACCTCCCTATAATAAAATTCCGATGTGATCTTTCAAAACCGCGTAATTTTTGGAAAAAAAAGTTCGAAAAGTTTCAGATTGTTTTCTGGCATCGACATGTCGGCAAAAGATTGTTTAGTGGGAAATGACATGCATTGATATGTGCTTGTGTGTGTGTAAATGAACTTTTAATAATATTTTTTATTTTTTGATGTTTTTTGTTATTGTAATGCGTGTGATTTTATGCCAACTATGCTACGAATTGTTTTTGTTTGCCACTGCCGACGTTGATGTTTTTTCCTAATTGTTTTTACAAATGCGAACACAAGTGCGTACGATTGCATTTAAGCGAGTGTGGGAAGTATGCTAAATCTACACATACACTTCAAGTAGCTGTTAACGCGTTCGAATGCTGCACTGTGGCATAAAAACTTATTTATTTTGTAAATAATTCGGTAGCACGCGAACCATTGAGGGCATGTTAAGAAAATTTCGTTCGTACAAAACTCAGACGTTTTTTTAACTGAGATGCAATCGCAGGGCTTCCTAGCGGGAAAGAAATGATCATAGTGGACGAACTTTAAAAATTAAGAACAGCTGAAGTAATACTTTTTGATTGCCGAAAATGTATTTATAGCCGGCGTGTTAAAATGTTTTTAATGGGAATGCATCGATGTATTTTTTGCCGATACCATACCGTTACTCCAAAAACAAAAAATAATCGACGATACCGATACGGGTTTTGAATTTGAATTCGATGTAAAATTAACAAAACACAAGTAGGGTAATGGTTTCTTTAATCCAAAGTGATTAATTTTTTTGGCTAAAGTTCGTAACATTTTTTATTCAGAAAGAATTGGACATGAGATAACAAAGCAACAAGGGAAAATTTTGACACCAATTAATTTCAACTTACACGGCAGAACAGAAACAACGTTGTTTTTCGGGAGCCGCTACACTCCCATCATCAGTGTTCATGTGTGTTTCCATGTATCCGCCACTGTTTAGGTGGCTCGGTTGAATGTGATTTCAAATTTGTATTTATACAAATAATGTCTAGAAAAAGGATACAAGAGTTATTTGTATTATTATTTTTGTTTTTACAGTAAACACTGTTTTACCACTATCAATATTCAAATTTTACCATCACTAATTAACGTTAAATTAACCCCTTGCTACATGTTTGTTTTATCTCATGTACCATTTTTTCTTTCTAATTTTTGTTTTTACTTAAGACAAACTTTTTTGGTTTGATTAATACTTAAGTGTTATTGCTTTTTGTTTTTTGTCAACTAGCTGAGTTTTTTTGATTTATTTGATCAATTTTAACTAGTTATGTGACAGTAAACATTGCAAGGCTCATGCCAGTAGCTAATTTTTATTTAATGTGATTATTTTCGAACAATTTTGTTGTTAATGGTTTCTTTAATCCAAAGTGATTAATTTTTTTGGCTAAAGTTCGTAACATTTTTTATTCAGAAAGAATTGGACATGAGATAACAAAGCAACAAGGGAAAATTTTAACACCAATTAATTTCAACTTACACGGCAGAACAGAAACAACGTTGTTTTTCGGGAGCCGCTACACTCCCATCATCAGTGTTCATGTGTGTTTCCATGTATCCGCCACTGTTTAGGTGGCTCGGTTGAATGTGATTTCAAATTTGTATTTATACAAATAATGTCTAGAAAAAGGATACAAGAGTTATTTGTATTATTATTTTTGTTTTTACAGTAAACACTGTTTTACCACTATCAATATTCAAATTTTACCATCACTAATTAACGTTAAATTAACCCCTTGCTACATGTTTGTTTTATCTCATGTACCATTTTTTCTTTCTAATTTTTGTTTTTACTTAAGACAAACTTTTTTGGTTTGATTAATACTTAAGTGTTATTGCTTTTTGTTTTTTGTCAACTAGCTGAGTTTTTTTGATTTATTTGATCAATTTTAACTAGTTATGTGACAGTAAACATTGCAAGGCTCATGCCAGTAGCTAATTTTTATTTAATGTGATTATTTTCGAACAATTTTGTTGTTAATGGTTTCTTTAATCCAAAGTGATTAATTTTTTTGGCTAAAGTTCGTAACATTTTTTATTCAGAAAGAATTGGACATGAGATAACAAAGCAACAAGGGAAAATTTTAACACCAATTAATTTCAACTTACACGGCAGAACAGAAACAACATTTTGTTTTACAAAATTACTGCGTAAGAGATTGTTATTATTAAAAATTGATATTAACTGCCAGGCCCACGCTGTCACACGTTCTTTCGTACAATTACATTTAAAACAAAAACAATACAAAATTTTCGAATTTGTATCGTGCTCCTGGCAGTAATAATATTTTTGCTAAAAAAACAAAGTACACTCGCTATTTCGGACTATCCAGTAATCCGGACATTTAAATTTTTCGGACAGTTTAGACATTTTTCCTCTATAGTCTGGACAAGTGTTCTTTTTTCTCAGTATAATTTGCGTGGCAAGTTGTTTTCAAAAGATATTTTATGGGCTGAACAAACCAAGGCGACAGATAAGGATATTTTATTTGTAAAAGAATTTAAAAATACGACTGACAAATTACATTAAAATTCTTATTTTTCAAAATGAATATTTTTGGTCACTTTTAGTATGTTTGGTAGCGATATCTTCTTGAAGATCTCTCAAAAGCACTCAATTTGTACTACTAATATTTGGCTTGCTGATTCCATATAATACAATTTCGAAGATCTTCGAGCTTTAATTTGGTCTCTAGAATTTTAGTTTTTGTTCTATGGAGAAGTAACACTCAAGCAATTAATATGCCTACCAACCATTTCGATGCGTTACTTTCTTTCGAAAAGGAACAGTGTAGAAAGGACAGATGGTGCAAGTGTGAGTTTATTATTTTACAACTCTGATATTGCGTGTTTTGTTCATTTTTTATAGCAGTTTTGCTGCGCCTTTGGTGTCAAGATTGCGCATTAATTTTTGTTAAGCTGTATTAGCTATTGTATTGATTATTTTACGTGGCCGGCGATTTTGCTACAATACTGACATAGGAGGGCGCCGTAGTATACACCAAATAGTATTAATAGCTGCCAGTACTGTTCAGTGGACTAGTGCTATCCCTTCGTCACTTAAACAGTCCAACAACAACAAATACAATGGCACATATGAAAAGTGCTGAATGTTATGACAGGCCTAAAACTGAGCTCGAATCCGAGTTCTTAGTCATTATTTGCTTTGTAATCAATGAGCTAACTACTTTAGCCAGAGCACCCTTAAGCTCTTAATTTTCGTTTTGTTCATCGCATTCATCTTCGGGTCATTTTCAATCCATTATCGTCTGATATATTTTACAGTTGTTCGTTAAACCGAGTACGAAATAACATTTTTGTTCGTAATATGAGATACTCAGTGGAAAAAATTTAGATGTTCATTAAATCGATTATTCGTTAAAACGAAAAACTACTGTATTTGAAGTATAAAGAAGCTTTTATGCCACTGTGCGACTTAATTTACATGCTTTTTGTTTTTGTTTGTTTGTTTGCCCAACAAAAGCCTCATTCAGTTGCGGAACTATGAGTATAAAAGTTAATTGTTATAAATTAATTTGATGAGAAATAAAGGGTTTTTTTATTACACACCAATTTTTATTATCGTTTAACAATTTTATATCAAATATCTCCCCTCAATGACCCACATTTCTATGTTTTTTTTCAAATGCCGGGCGATTAAATTAAATATAATTTTTTTTTTAATACAATTTGTGAATGCTTTCCAAAGGTTTACTTACACACACATGACAAAAGTAAAGGGACTTACTTTTATTATGCTTACAAAGCATGTACGTAAGTATGCGTGTATGTACGAGTATCTCGTATGTTAATATGTAAAATGGAAAACGCAATGTAATGAAAGCAATTATAAGCTTGTTAAAATGTTACAAAGTGTGCATTTCTTTAAAGTTTAACCAATTGAAATTAACACATTGTCACATATTAAGTAATAATTTGAACAAAGAAATTTAAAACACATAAAATGTAAAAGTAAAATAAAAAATGCTATTAAAAATTTTAATATGGTAATTTTAAATAGTGTGACAGTTTTTTTAATTGAGAAGAAAATTGTAATAGAACAAAGTTAGTTCTTTAGCGTACGTTATAAATGGAGCCTACAAAATAAAGAAAGTATAGCAAGACCTAAAAACGACACTTTTATGTGAAGAATGGGTGTATGAAGTGTGTCTGTGCTGCGTCTCAATTAAACTTGTGTAACATTTTGTTGCAATTGTAGAATAAGTTTTAGAAAAAGCATTCATAAATTAATAAAGCACGCGTGGGAAAACCCTGGAAACTCAAGTTGAACTGATTATTTATTTAATCTGTTTGTTGTGAATTAATCTGTATTTTGGAATTTTTTGAAATTTTTGTTACCCTGTCGGTAGTCGGTACGATGTTTTGGCGGCGGTAACCGCTTGGTTGCAATAGCAGCTGAAATTTATTATAAAAGATCGTGCCGATGAGATAGGAAGGAAAAACACTAATAATAAAACAAAAAACACTATCGCACTTGTGAGACAATAAATTTAAACTTTAAAACTTTAACGGTGTGGTTTTATTATATTCCATCATTGGCGCGAATTTAAGTTGCTGCCGCAACATTTTTTATTATTAATTTCCAACATGGAAACGCCACGCCGTAGCCAACGCCTAATGGGAGAAAATATGTCAACTGAGAAGGAAGACGATGGTACAGTTTCTCCAGCAGATAGCGAAAATGATAAAACAATCATAGAAGCAGACGAACCATCTGTAGCCGAACTGAAGGAAGAGATTCTAGCGCTTAAGAACTCGTTGAAGCAACTTCAGAATAATGCCAATTCTGCAAACTTATCAGCCGTAACACCACAGATGCCTGTTGTTACAACCACACAAAACGTTTTGTTAAGTACAACGCCCGTACACAGCCAACTAACCTGGACTTTGCCAGGTGAGTTTTCATCCGCTGCACCATCCGCCGCAGCAGCCAGCCATCTGTATTCAGTGTCGGATGCAGGTACTTTGCCAATATTAGCCACAGCCCAACAACAAAAAATAAGTACACGTGAGTATTCAACACCATTTAATTACAATTTGCCTTATACTGCCGCACAAACATTTGTGCCAACAATCTCTTTGCCATATACGACCCCACAACCATTTTTATCCACAACAAATTCTTCGCCCTATACTTTTGCCAAATCTTTTGTTCCAACGACAACATCTATGCTCTACAACGTTTCACATCCACTTGCATCAGCATCAGCCCCTTCGTACCCTTTGCCGTCAACAACCAATTGTTTTCACCAACAAATGAATCAAACGTATGCACCACCTCAACCGCATATGACATCAATACATTCGTCAGGTGGCTCTTTTAATACGCCCGTACCGCAACCGTCAAATGATTGTCGACAACTTCGTAAACTTCACGACTTACCTCAGTTTTCAGGCCAACCTGAACAATGGCCCATGTTTATAGTCGCGTATAAGGAAACAACAGCAAATTACAATTATTCAAATTTGGAAAATTTAATTCGCTTACAAAAATCATTAAAAGGGGATGCCAGGTCCAAAGTAGAGGCATTTTTGATTCACCCCGATAGTGTTAAACAAGTGGTTAGTACACTTGAGTTCTATTATGGTCGTCCTCAGGTATTGATACGCAGCCAGATTGCAAAAGTTCGCGTATTTCCATCAATATCTGCAAATAAGGTTTACGATTTGATAAATTTCAGCACGATGGTATCAAATTTATCTGCATTTTTGATAAATGCCAATGCGACACCTCACCTTAATAATCCTACGCTGCTGGATGAACTTGTTGCCAAATTGCCTCTTCACAAACGAGAAGAATGGATAAAACATTCAATGAGCCACCTTGGACCGTACCCTAGTGTGTGCGATTTTAGTTTATGGTTGCAAGAAGTTGCAACTTACGTTTCTCTTTCTGTGGAGGCTGACACAAGTAAAAATGATGACATGCTAACTAAAAAAGGAAAAATGAACCCGTCTTTTACGATTATAGCAGAAAATAATCAACTTACCAAGTGTATCATGTGCCACCAAAACCATCAATTGTATAATTGCCACAAATTTAATAAAATTCCAACAAACGAAAGGTGGAAATTTGTAAAGACTAACCATCTTTGTTTTAGTTGTCTTCGCCCTGGTCATAGCACAATTAATTGCAAAAATAGACGTCAATGTGGATTGTCAAATTGTATAAAATATCACAATAAATTATTGCACGAAGATAGAAAAATAAATGAGTGTGAAAATGACAACACAAATAAACATCAAAATTGCAGTATGTCTGTACGTGAAACTAACAACACAACTGGCAAACAATTAAACCGGAAATACAATAATGGATCAGTAAATACAATTGTGGATAATTCTTTGAATAAAGAAACATTGTTTAAATATTTGCCTGTGGAATTGGGAGGTCCAAAGGGGACGGTAAAAGTTTTAGCCTTTATCGATGAAGGTTCGAAAATAACTCTTCTAGAAGATGAAGTTGCAAATGCAATTGGTTTGAAAGGAACTTCGAATAACTTGCGCCTGGGATGGATAGGCGGTAAAACAACTAACGAAATGTCAAAAAAAGTAAGCTTAGAGATTGGCGGCATTGTTAAAAATGTCAGTTTCCAAATGAAAAATGTGTGGACAACAAAGAATTTAAAATTGCCACAGCAAGATTTACAACTTGACAAATTTAAGAGAAATTTTCCTATTTTGAACGATATCGCTGTTGAAGACTATTGCAATGCTCAGCCAAAGCTACTTATAGGTTTGCCCCACACACGATTAGTCCGTCCACACAAAGTTTTGAATCTAAATGAAAATTTTGCCGTTCATCAAACAAGCCTCGGTAATGTTATATTTGGGTCGAATGAAGATTCGACTGAAGCCACAGTTTGTAAAATTGATGTAGATATTTTAAATGATATTCATGAGCAGGTTGCAGAGTATTTTACACTTGAAAACTTAGGGGTTAAAAACATAGAACTGGTCGTATCGAACGATGACAAGCGAGCTGAAGAAATACTTTATAGTACTACAAAAAAGAACAACCGTCAATATGAGACCGGCCTCTTATGGAGGTGTGATGATTTTAATATGGTTAATAGTTATCCAATGGCGTTGAAACGTCTTCATAATATGGAAGCTAAAATGCAGAAAGATGAAACTTGGGCTGCATGGTATAGAGACAAAATAAAGGATTATATTTCCAAATCGTATGCCAGAAAGCTATCGCCGGAAGAAGTAGCAAACAAAAATAGTCGTACTTGGTATTTACCACACTTTGTTGTCACAAATGTAAACAAGGGAAACAAAAGACGTCTGGTATTTGATGCGGCCGCGTGTGTAGATGGTGAATCATTTAATTCAAGGCTAATGAAAGGCCCTGGTAAATACCAGCCCAAGTCATTGTTATCTGTTTTGTTTGGATTTCGTCAAAGAGAAATAGGCGTTTGTGCTGATATTAAGGAAATGTTTCACCGCGTTAAAATTCGAGACGAGGACCAGACTGCCCAACGTTTCTTGTGGCGAGATGGACAATCTGAGGGACCTCCAGATGAATACGTGATGCAGGTAATGATTTTTGGTTCAGCCAGTTCTCCGTGTTCGGCACAGTACGTGAAAAATATGAATGCCGAAGTGTATAAAAATACTCAGCCTAAAGCCTATCGGGCAATTATCGACAACCACTATGTCGACGATTACGTCGACTGTTTTGCCAACGTGAATGAGGCCATCAGTGTTGCCACAGATATAGTTAATATTCATAATCAAGCCGGTTTTGAACTAAGAGGTTTTGTGTCAAACTCACCAGAATTTTTGGCTGCTGTAAGTAGCGACGGTTTAGTCAATGATGACGTAGCTTTTGCAAGCCTAGGAGGAAGCGAAACTAGCACGGAGAAAATTTTGGGTATGCGTTGGAGGCCCTCCGATGATTCCTTTTGTTTTATCTTAAAGTTCATGCGGGTTCCGGAGGCCGTATTAAAAGGAGACAGAAAACCAACGAAAAGTGAAATGCTGAGTCTCACTATGTCAATTTTCGACCCTTTCGGATTTCTTGCAAATATAATTATAAAGTCAAAAATTTTACTTCAAGAGTTATGGCGACATAAAGTAGACTGGGATTCGCCCATTCCAGACGAAATTTATGTTGAATGGTATGAATGGTATAGCCGTTTACATAACATAGGGCTTGTAAAAGTGCCTAGATGTTATGGTCAGAAATTCGTTTGCCCGGAAGCAGTAATTGATCTACACATTTTTGTAGACGCGAGTGAAGCGGCCTTTGCAGCTGTCGCCTATTGGAGGCTATATTACAATAATGAAGTCAGCGTTATTTTTATTACGGGAAAGTCCAGATGCGCGCCGTTGAAACCCCTTTCCATTCCACGTCTTGAGTTGCAAGCTGCGGTGCTTGGCGTAAGAATGAAAGAGTCAATAATAACATGTCACGACATAAAGCCAAGGAACATAACGTTTTGGTCTGACTCCAAGACCGTAATAAAGTGGATCCAATCTGACTGCAGAATCTATAAGCAGTTTGTGGCCCACCGAATCGCAGAAATATTAGAATCATCGAAAGTAGAACAATGGCGATGGGTGCCTGGTGCACAAAACCCTGCTGACGGTGCAACAAGACCACAGAATTTTACAGATGCGTTTCTATCATCTCTGTGGCTAAACGGTGCAAAATTTTTAAAAAACGATGAGAGGGAGTGGCCGCTGCTTCCAAATGATATAAACAAATACGACTGCCAGCCGGAAAAAAGATCAAAATATAGGTGTGTGTTTACGATTAATGAAGATTCGTTTATACCATTTGAAAAATATTCAAGTTTTAACAAGTTGGTTAGAGTTATGTGCTGGATTCGACGTGCGGCAAACATTTTCAAGTCAAGCATCAAGGGCCGAGAAAATATAGTGACATATGAACCAGGTTTAAGCGTTATCGAAATGGATGAAGCAACTAAATATTTGTGTAAAATTGCTCAACGCGACCTTTTTCATAGCGAATACATTCAATTGAAAGCAAATAAAATCGTGTCCAAATCTAGTCAGATTTATAAACTCTGTCCGTTTTTACGTAATGATGGTCTGATATGTTTGTCTGGCCGCATCAAAAATGCAACATGTGTCGATATTAATACGAAAGAGCCGATTATATTACCTAAAAATCATACTCTAACAAAGTTAATTGTGAAGCAATATCATGAGGACTTCAAGCATCAAAATCAGGAATCCATTTGCGCCGCTATTAGAACAAAATATTGGATAACGTGCTTGCGTCAACTAGTAAGGTCGGCAAAACGAAACTGTCAAGTCTGCAAAAATATGTATGCTGTTCCAAAACCTCCGCTTATGGGACAACATTCAGAGGATAGGCTAACACCGTATGTGAGACCATTTTCTTACACGGGAATGGACTATATGGGCCCATTTTTAGTTTCAATGGGCCGACGCCAGGAAAAAAGATGGGTAGCTATCTTCACCTGCCTAACAACAAGAGCGATCCACTTGGAGATTGCAAGGGACCTGTCAACAGATGCGGTAATACTATGCATTAGGAACTTTGTAAATCGTAGGGGGCTACCTGTTCGTATAAGAAGCGACAGGGGTACTAATTTCGTTGGTGCCAGCAAGGAGGATTTGGTTTTCGATGAAGTAAAGGTGATGGACGAATGTACGCGGCGTGGTATAGAATGGCTTTTCAATACTCCAGCTAATCCATCAGCTGGTGGTGCATGGGAGCGAATGGTGCGTTCAGTAAAAAACGTGTTATACTTTACTTTGAAAGAAAAGGCTCCTCAGGTTGAAACATTTCTCAGTTTGCTAATAGAGGCGGAAAACCTAGTAAATTCAAGGCCACTTACACATCTTCCAATCGATAACTCTGACTCTGAACCCTTAACACCAAACCATTTTTTGCTTGGATGCCCTAATATATTACAGACGCCTCTTGTACCAGAGAAAACATGCCTAAGAAAGCAATGGCAAATTTTGCAGCAGTTAAAACAAACTTTTTGGAGAAGATGGGTGCAGGATTACCTTCCAGAGTTGACCAGAAGAACAAAGTGGTATCAACCAGTAAAACCTATACAGGTTGGCAATGTGGTAATAATTTGTGACGACAATGAGACGCGTGGGCAATGGAAACGTGGCATTGTTGAAGAGATTCGTTTGGCAGCAGATGGGCAGGTTCGCTCGGCGGTGGTAAAAACACTAAATGGAAGGTTAAGGCGACCGTCATCAAAGTTGGCAGTACTCGACGTTGGTGGTGAGTCTCCCTTATCGACTCACGGGGGTCGGGATGTTGTGAATTAATCTGTATTTTGGAATTTTTTGAAATTTTTGTTACCCTGTCGGTAGTCGGTACGATGTTTTGGCGGCGGTAACCGCTTGGTTGCAATAGCAGCTGAAATTTATTATAAAAGATCGTGCCGATGAGATAGGAAGGAAAAACACTAATAATAAAACAAAAAACACTATCGCACTTGTGAGACAATAAATTTAAACTTTAAAACTTTAACGGTGTGGTTTTATTATATTCCATCATTGGCGCGAATTTAAGTTGCTGCCGCAACACTGTTAATAAAATAAGAGCAACATTTCGTTACAAATAAATACAAAAATCAGGTCAATTGAAACATGTTATTAGTAACAAAGTCTTTCTTTTTATAAGACCTTAATTAATTTAATTTAAGCGGATTTCTCTTACGTTTAAATAAATCTCAAAAATGTTTAGTAATTCCAAAATTATTCACAAACGCCCACATTAAAGCCAATTTATATTTGGCAAACAATAAAATAATTTGAAATATGTTCGTCATGCCATAAAATTAGAAAATCTTTTCATATGATGAATTAAAGTATGAGAGAGAGGTCAATAAATTAATAAAATCAATAAAATACAAAAATGAACAAATAACTACAAAATATGAAATATCGAATACCGAAAATAATAATTATTTTTGCATTGTTGAATATAATAATTATTTTAAAAACAAATATCGTTTTATGAACTTTATCGTGGACGGTCAACGTTTTCCATTTGAATATTTCAGTACATTCCGCTTGAATACTTAAATAAAAGTTCTTCTTTTTTTTAAATCACAAATATTAAAAAATACAATAAAAAAAATATATTAATTTTAAAATCAAATACATTGTTTTACATTTATAAAGTGAAATTTATTGAATTTTATATGTTAATGTCGTTTCAAGCGGCAAACATGGCAAAATTACTACCAAAAAATCAATCAATTATTATTTAAAAAAATAAATCAAGTATTTTGTTTGCTAGGAGTTTACTTTGGAGCCTTTCAAAACAACAATGTAAATATGATTTTTTGACAGGAGAATTCCCAGCAAACAATATACATGTATGTTGTTTTTTTCAAACTGCACAAAGTTGTACCATGAGCAGCAAAGAAAAAAATTTGGACGAAATGAAAAAAGTCCAAAGAATTAAAATAATTGTGATGTTTAAAAAAGTTTGCGTGAAAAAAATTAATCTTTGTTCTGTTCTGTCAATTCATTCACCACACTTTGCCGCTTTAACGCCCTCCACCGCTACTGGAAATATTTTTGTTTATGACAAACATGTGCAATTATCCAAGATGAGCTCGTGAATATATATTTTGCACTTTTTTAAGAAAGGTACAAAAAAAGACCCCTGCAATGAAGAGATACAGGGTTAAAATGTTTCACAAAAATAGTTGTCTGCCAAAATGGCCCCATAGATGTCTTCTAAATCATATATGTACAGCTGCGGTAAAAAATTGTTCCATCTCTATATACATATACGCTTTATTTATTTGATTATGCAAACCTCACACGTTTGCTCACATGCTTCGCAGTCAACAGCGGAACTCTTCTTCGCCTACAGGCGAAATGCATGCTGATATAATTCTGCATCATCTATATTATTAATAGGCAAACACGTTTTTTTTATATCCCTTTTACGGCCGTAATACTGAACCGATTTTGGAAAGATTTATATGTTTTAAACGGGGTTTTTACCTAGATTTGTACAATCTTAAATTTATTTACATCGGTTCTATATTTAGGGAGCAATAAGCGTTTAAAATTGCTACTAACACATGCACACTTACGTTATTACGCATGCTTGTATCAGCTTCAACTTGAAAAATAAACAATGTGTGCATGTGTGCTTGTCCAATTTGCTTTTGCATAGAAATTAGACAGAGTTTTAAGTTGTCTGCTTAGAATGTATTTTGTTTTTGTATTTTATCGTATGTATTTATATATGTAAATGTTTAATATTAATTTCTAGAGTGCGGTCAATTGAGTCGACCGCCGGATACGTTAGTAGCTTTCAATTGGCCTCAAATATATTATTATTCGCTCACTGCTTATTATAGTTGATAAATGTAACTAAAAAATTAAAGATTTTCAAAAACTTTTGTTTGTTGAGGGTTTTTTAGCTAATCTATATACATGCATTTCATTAGTGCTAAAGCCAAATCATCAGTAGACGGTAAACCATATTTTTGAAATATTTCAAACCTCTTATCTTATACAAAAACTTTTAAAAAATCAATGAGAATTTTTAAAAATTACAAAAGCATAAACAAGCATAGTAGGCCTTGAAACTTATTCAAAAATCCCAACAAACAAATTATATTATTCCATATGAATCTATTTTATTTTCTTTACAACCTTTATACAATTAGACGCCCTTTGGGTGACAATAAAAGTATTTAATAAGGCAAAACGGAAAATAAAATCTTAATTAAGTATTTTTTAAATTTATTAATCGAGATTGCCTCAATATCTTTTTTCAAATATTTTCAAAAAACTTTTGTTAATAATTTCTCTTTTTTCCCTCAATGCAATTCTTTTACATCCCATAACTTAAGATTTAAAAGAACATTTTTTGTCACCTTAATTTATTATATTTTTTAGGAATACTTATCCAAGAATAGGCTTCCCGACAAACTAAAGAATTGATTCAGAAAATACTTAATCAATGTTTGGTGCTGTTTTTTACCCTGATATTTTACACTTTAGTATCAATATTGTTTCATATTAGAAGAAGCGGTTACAATATGAGATCCGAAAGAGTTTTTTTCAGAGAGGATACTGATTACTTAATATCACAGTGCAATGAAAATTAACTAGAAATGGATAATAAAAATTTAGTATGAACAGAAATCATATACATTATAACAGTGCTATTATTTTTGGCGGTACTGTATGTGCTAACTTGATGTTAGATATGATATTTTGTTTTCAATAAACTTGATTTACAGAACAGGGCCGCTAATTATTTCTTTTATAATCAAACAAGAAAAAAACATCTAAGAATATAAAAATTCGCTTTGCGCGAAGATTATAATTTGCAATTACGAAATATTTGTTTGATTCAATATTCAATAAATTTTACATTGAATAATTGCAACTCGGTAATTATTTTATATTTATTACCATCATAATTTAAAACTCTGTGAGTACTTTACGTTCTTTTAGCAGTTGCTTGTGGTTACATTAACATTTTCATTAAGTTTTCAATTAAATATACTGATAAATGTCATAGTTTCCTATTAATTGAAACCACTACAGAAGATTGCGCTTTAAGCTTAACTTTCATCCATGTGGCGTGAAAAAATGACGTAATTTGTTGCTATGAAACTGTTTATTTATAGAAATTACAACAAATCGAGTATGAATATTCTAGTTTAGTTTTTCGCTTCTATAAATTGTAGTTGATATTGCAAATACACACTCACACATGCACATGCACATGAACATGCACCTGCTTGCTCATGCACACAAATTTTCTTCTCAACAACTTTGAACACTTTCAATAGAGAAAATTTTATAAAAATCTAGGTTACTGAGGCGAATGAGTAATAAGAATTTATATTTGAATTCGAAATTCCAATACCTCCTGTTGCTTTGAAATTGGATCAGTTTTGCTGATAGATAATTTGTTTTTTGTTTTTGTATATTAAAGCCGCGTTCTGTTTAATTTGAACCGATGTTCGTTCGTAAGTTCAATCAGTCACTCACAGATTTTTTCAACTCTCCGCTTTTTTCTTGAGTTACAGGGTGTTTCAATAAGATGTTTCATTTTCAAGAGGCCGCCATTTTGACAGTTGTCATGACTCAGCCTTTAACAACTTGACAGATGACAGATGACAAGTAAAAAGTACGCGTCAACAACTCATTTAAATTATTAAAATTAACAAGAAAAACTTCTGTGTCAGAGTTCGCAAAACTAAAGCATGTTTTGGTCGTCGCACTGTGGCTGAAAATCGTTTTTCATTGGCCAAAACTCAAATTTTTTTTTGTCACCGATTTTTAAAATTTTTACGCCCTTTTGCAGCTAATATATCCAGATTAAGGTAGCCAAAAAATTAGGTTAAACTATTGATAATTGTGAGCGTGGCATGCTGTCAAACTCAACGGTTTTTTTAATTTCAGAAAAAGGTGTTTTTCTTTTGTTTTTTATAAAAAATAAATGGTTACTACTCGCAAGTTATCATCGATAATGGCCTGCGGTCTTTTTTATAATGTTGGTAGGATTATAGTCTTTAGTTTTTGTAAGTGGTCAGAGCTCTAGCGTTTAATATTAAGGGCGTTACGGAATATTTATGAAACTACTATATTTTTCTCAAATTTAAACTTTAGTGGAATAGAACTTCTAGGGAACAAAAGGGAACAAGAAATGTATACCACCCGGAGAAAGGTGAAAGTGTCCTCTTTAACGCTATATATACTTTTGCACCCGCCACGAGCCGCCTGTAGAACACTTTTTTCATTTTAATGAAATTACTCCAAAGTACTCGTATACAATGGTGTATATAATTTTCACTTTTTTGCCTAAAAGTTTATGTTTTTTACTTTAGACTACGTAAAACTAAAAAAATTAAATATAATACCTGCGAAAGGGTTTAATGGCTTTGTTTTGATCAGCCAAAAATTGGTAATAAAATTATCACAAATTATCACAAAATTCTACAGTAAACATATGATCTGTTACTAAATTTACCTGTTATCAAATGTTAGGGTCAACCAAAGTCATAAGCAATTTTATAACAATAATCGCGACATTAAAGCACTAAAGAAAAAAAAATAACCCAACAACAACAACAAATATTGGCGAGATACTAATCAGTTTTACCTGATATTAAGGTCTGGACAACATGTGCAGTTTTGTGCAATTTAAGCACTACCTGCTATGAAATTAAAGATCAGTGTGTGAATAACATGTATCTAAAAATGTATAAAACTACGGATTCGATAAGGGATTACTCAGTTAATCCTCTAAGTGTACGGATAAAACATAACAGACGCAAATAAAAATATTCAGAAAAATATGGAGAGCTTCAGTTATAAAGAACTGGCCGAAGAGTATTTTAGAAACAAAAACCAGGAAGATGTTCTTAGCTACGTTAAAATAAAATTAAACTTAAATTCGTGGAACACATACTAAAAATCAATTATGATTTGGATTTCGGGTCTTCAGGATCAATAAGAAACAACGAAACCAACAAAGAGTTAAGAAGTTCAAAAAAGAAACATGTTCAAGATGAATATCGCAAATTAGGATTGATTATAGATCAGCCAAAACAAGGGTCAGGCAATACAAATGATGGCAATACCGCAAGAAGATTCTTTTCAGATCCAGAAACAGCATCTGAAATAACAGGAGTGGATTTAAACCTCATTTTCAGATTTAAAATAATCCTAGAAGTACTTGCGTGCAATGAAGAAATTGACTCTAGAAAATTTGGAGATTATGCTAAGGAAACTGCAAAAATATATACAACCAACTACCCATGGAGAAATATGTCTGCAACAGTTCACAAAATCCTTTATCATGGAGAAGATGTCATTAAATATCATTTGGTGCCACTTGGAGATCTATCAGAGGAGGCTCAGGAAAAAAGGAACAAGGATTACAGATTTTATGGAGACAACAATACTAGAAAAATTTCACGAAATTCATCAAATGAAGATCTAGTTAATATATTATTGGCAACGTCAGATCCGTTTATCTCCAGTATTCGAAATCAATGGAAAGTGGAACATCGGGATTTAGATGAAGAAGCCAAAAAACTACTAAAGAACAGAGATAGCACAGAACAAAATATGGAATATTTGCAATCAATATTTGAGTCAAATGAATAATAATTATAATTGCCTTTCATTGTTATTTAAGTACGAAAAACATAGTATTAGTAAAAAATAATAATAAACGAACCTACCATTGTTACAAATGCTATTAAAATTTATTGCAGTTTTTATTTTAAAATGTTTTTAAAATTATCAAATTTGACAGCAAAAAATAATAAATTTTTCTGTAGTAATAGCAATATTTTTAGATAATATTATTAACGTTTTTTTTAAGTGTAACTATTCTTTGAGTGTAAACAAATTTGCAAATTTGTCAGCAAAAAATTTTAAATTTTTCAGTAATAGCAAAATCTCCAGTTGATTTTACTATTTTTTTCAGTGTACAATTTTTTTAAGTGTAACATAAAAAAAATTCCATTATTACAAAAATTATTTATAATTATTATTAATTTCCAAATATTCAAATTTTTTAATAAATAAAAAAATAATAATTCCATATTTCACTCTAAAAGTTAAAAAAAATTCAAAAGTTCAACTTTGACCTAGAATTCCTTAAAAAGTCCTCAATCAATTTTAATAAAATTTAAACTGAGTCAAGCTGAACTAAATATCTATCCAATAAAAAAAAAATTACTTCAATAGTTTGATCGGTTCAAAAGTTACAGAGTTTTGGCCAATGAAAAACGATTTTCAGCCACTGTGCGTCGTGAAGCGACCTCTTGTCCAGTTGTAAAACTGGTAGAAAAATTTGAGCTGTTGGGACCTGCTGCTGATGCGAAGACTCGAACACGTGCACTGCACGTCGCTCAAGAAGAACTGGAAATATTTCTATTGCAGCCCATAGCGTTGACGAGAAGCCAGGGGACAAATTACGGCATTCGATATCGCACGAAATTTCCATACAAATTCAAAAAATTTTGTATGGGATTTCGATCGATATCGAATACCCTAATTTGCCCCAGATCTGTCCATTTCTCGTCGATCTTTGGAATTGGGCATTCCACAAACGACATTACATCGTCTTTTGCATAAAGATTTAGGTATTCAGGTTTTTTTTAATTACAGGTAACACAAAAACTTACGACTACCGGCCATCGAAAATGTTGTCAATCAAACTGATCCGGAATTTCAACGAAAAAATCATCTTGAGTGTTCGAACGATGTTAATTGAATTTGTATGGCCGCAATTGGAAGTTATTGCTGTCGACGACGTTTTTTTCTCAACAAGACGTCTCCACGTGATACACAAGCAACGACAGCATCGCTCTTTTGTGTGAAAAATTTCGTGACCGTGTGATTTGTGGAAGAGGCGATCACAATTTGCCACCGAATTCTTGTGATTTAACACCACTTGAAAGATAATGTCTATTCCAATGGCCCACAATCGAATCAAGACCTCAACAAGGGGATTCGTGAAGTGATCGTATACATTTAGCCGCAAATGTGCGAATTGGTGATGGAAAATTTCATGAAAAAAATATGATCCTGGAACCGAAGCTGTCCTCGCTGATGATATTGTTTTCGCTTAATAATGGCAAATCCTTCTCTTTACAATCAAACCCAGATCTGATGATTTCGCTTAAAAGTACTAGTTTTGTTTTACATAATCAAAATTACACCTCTTATCGGAAGACCCGATGCAAGCGGAGTGTGTGTGTCTATTTTGTGTCCCTATTTTTTTTTATTTTTTATTATATTTTTTTTATTAAATTCAAACTAAAGTATTAAATGTCATTTTGTATCATTAATCACTTTTTGTATTGAATGTGTTGGAAATGAATCTGCAAAATACTTCAAATACTTTACACTTCATTAATTTGATATGATTTTATTGAATTTTTCTTTTTTTTTAATTTTGAATTTTGTTTATTTGCATGAGAAATTAAAAGAATTTCTAAAAAATTGATAAAAAAAATCAGTTTGCTGGCGGCACTGGAAAGGTGTTGTGGAATGTATTTTTGAATTTTTATTTCAAACGATTAGATGATGAAGAGTATGAAATGCTTTAATATAAATATAATTTTTGATAGCACGATTAAAGGCGGAATTAGGTGACCGTTGCTGTATCGTATTGTATCAGCTGTTTTTGGCATGTATCAGCTTTAACTTGAAAAATAAACAAAGTGTGCATGTGTGTTTGTCCAATTTGCTTTTGCATAGAAGTTAGACAGAGTTTTAAGTGGTTTGGTTAGGTTAGGTGAGGTTTGAAAGGTTGGTGTGAGGCAAACCCCACATCCTCATCTAGAGACTCAAATGGTCCATTGTGGCGCCTTCAGAAAGATTTGAAAAGAAGGAAGAGAAAGAAAAGCAAAGAAGCTCCAGAATGGAGAAAGTAGTGAAACAGAAAGAGAGAACACCCCTGGGTCCACCAGGACCTGTTAGTCTGCTCAGAGCCCATTCTCAAATCCTGCCGAAAAAGAAGCCTATCGGAGGTCTAACCGCCTCTAAACAGTCCTGACCTTTCATTTCTGAACCTAGTTTTGCTAACTCATCAGCTATTTCATTGCCGGTGATGTTACAGTAACCCGGTACCCAACACAATCTTAGTTCATAAATCTCTAGGATTTCTCCCAGAGTCCTGCAATCGTCTACTAGTTCGGAGTTCACGTTCCAGCTCATTAAGGCCTTAAGAGCCGCCTGGCTGTCCACATAAATAGTGATCTCCGAGCACCTAGCAATTTTGTTCCTTACCAATTCTATGGCCCTCAAGATCCCTAGAACCTCCGCCTGGAAGACACACAGATCCTCAATATAGACCCCCGCGCCCGTGCCCCTCATCTTCATCCATCAGTGAATATGGCAAATTCAGTTTACAAACTGCCCTTACCTAACCAGCTCTCCATAGTCGGCAATATTACCTCCGGCAACCCACATAATCAGTGGAGTCGGGCGAGCCCAAGTAATAGCCTCCATTGCTAATTTCACCCAGGATCCGTGGGTGACCCTGTTTAAGTGGTTTATTTAGAATGGTTTTTATTTTTGTATTTTATGGTATGTACATATTTATGTAAATGTTTAATATTAACTTTTATAATGCGGTCGATTGAGTCGACCGCCGGATACACTAGTAAATATAAACAGCTCTCAAACATTTTCTCATCTGTTTGTTAAACGACTTTCTTATAGAATTTTCTGTGTTTGCTGATTATTGACGAGCTTAAGCTGCAAGAGGGGGATGAGTGTCCATATCCAACCAAGTACGAGACACTACACGCTTGATACGGACTCGCATCTATTTTAAGTAAACACACAACGCGCACTAAACAACATTTTCAAATTCTTAAACAACATAAATTATAGTTTAGTGAACTTTAAATACTTAAATATAAATAAAGAAATATTTTAAATATTTTTTATTGTTGGCAAAAACAACAACAAATAATGATTCGATTGAAAACCGCAATTAAAAAAAATTAAATAAATATGAAACTTAATCTAGCGTAACAAATAAGTAACTAAATACTTTTGTGTTTTTTGTTTGTTTTTTTTTTGCTCTTTTATTAGAAAAAAATTCTGCTAATTTACTGATAAAATTCATGTAAAACAAACAAATGTTGATTATGCCGTCATCTCTCCACAAGAATGGGCGTTAGTGGCAGCAGCGAGTAAGTGCTGCGGTCTGCTAAATTTAATCCAATAATTGAGTACAAGTTTTGCAAATATAAAGTACATATTTAGTTTTATTTTTTCATCATTATTATTAGAAAGAATAATTAATAATAATCTGTATTTAAATGTCAGTGTAGAGTTTTTTAGTGTTGCAAGTGTTCTTGCATGACACAAAAGAAACCAACCTACACTTCATTGTTAATTTTTCGAATTATGCATAATTATATAATCATCCTAACAATAGAAAATAATTATTACGTTTTATTGTTTTAAATATTCAAGGTCGTGTGTGTGTTTATGTACGTACATATGCATGTGGTTTGTTGCGTACGACTGTATTCTGACAACAACAAAAAAACCCCAAGAGTCTTTTATGGTCGGTCTCTCATGCCTGCAATTGACAAATGCAATTAACATGAGTGCGTGGTGAGGAAGTACTCAACAACAAACACTTTCCGTTAATAAACATTTAAGTTAAAAAAAATTTTTTAAATAAAATTATGAATCAAAATCTTTATGTTTTAATTATTATACAACTGGCCGTATAAAAGAACGGATGTTTTTTTTAGAAATTACGAGGATGAGAAAATACTTTTGTTTTTCATTTTTTTTATTGCCAAACAAATTGTTTTAGTTACGTGCATTTCGTTAATTTGTTGTAACAAAAGCATAATGAGAAAAAAATTAAATAAAAATGATCATGGCTTTTCACATTCATTTGCGCGCATGCGCTTAAAATGCATTAATGCGTAACTTGAACAATACGAAGTGTACGAATTGAAATTGTGTGAATGTTTCGAGCGGGAAACACACAAATGTGTGTGCTTACACATAAATACACACATTGTACACACAAATTCACAAGCATATACATTGTTTATACTCGTATTAGAGAAGAGAACCGCTCACGGGATCACCCATGATCGTGTATTGTATATATTAGAGAAGAGAACCGCTCACGTGATTAATTATTTTAAGTTTTTTTTGTCCGTGAACGTCAGTTTTCGTGATTAGGACACACTTTTTTTCCACTCACGTGAGCGTGCATGAACAATTTTTTGCATGCGTACAATTTTTTTTATCGTGACCGCGCATGAGAGTGAGTAAAAATTTACTCACGTTGTCATCTCTAGCATATATGTATGCAATTATTCGGTTTGAATTTTCTTTTTGAAATAAGAAGTAGGCATGGAAACAATGAATTTATTTAATAATATATTATTGTCTTCAAATGTTTTATTCGGTTGTAAAATTACACACAATTGTGTGAAATTTTTGGAAAACTTACTTGTACATTTTGTAATTTATGGTGAGAAGGCGTTTTCTTTTATCTTTTAATTGTTAACGTGTTAAAAGTGTTTAAAACAATTTTGTAAACTTATTCAATCACCTTGGTTAACAACAAATTGGAAAAATAGTATTTATTTATTATTTTCTAATATTTAAAAATGATTTGTTATTTGTAAATTAATTTCTGTGCCATTAATTAACAATTAATTAAATGCCATTCAACTATAACTAGACTTGGATCGAGCTCGGGCAATCGCTAGTTTTAGACAAAAATCTTTGATCAAAATTATATTATTTAAATGGGATTGATCAAAAGATTTTTGTCTAAAATGAACAAAAAAGTACAGTTGCAAAGTTTGAACATTTTTTCGTAGACTAAATAAAATATTTTAAGATTATTATTTTTTAACATTCAATTTTGCAATTGCAGCCCAACAAAAGTGTTATGATCATGACCCTTAAAACAAATGTTGAATCTATTTAACCATTTAATCATGACTGCAAATAAAAACTTATTATTACAAGGCAAACAAACAATTGCCAAATAAACCATTAAATTGGTTTTCAATAACTTTTAAACTCAAATTCAATATAATCAATAGTACAAATAAATGAACTAATCAACAATTTCTTTTGAAGTAAAACAATTTTTAACCTTTTGATCCAGTCATTTTGTTATTTTTTACTTTTTGCAGACAAATAATAGTCACGCTTAATTTATGACCTCATTTCTGAAAAGAACTCAAAGTCATAATTAAACCTCTGAAATATTTTAATTAAAAATATTCTTATATACAGGAGAAGTGTACAAAAATTTACAAGGTCTGTCACAAATTTAAGAAAAAAGTTTTATTTTACAATTTCCAATGTTTTTTGCTTTGATTATTAGTTTTGTTACAAAAACTTCAGATTGCCTTCTTTGCGCCTTTTTGAACTATTTCTAAGACACAAAACTCACTCAATTATTTATTTGATGATCCTTAAAGTATAAATTTTAAAAGCTTAGAAACATTACGTCGTACAAAAAGAGTTCTTGGGGGGTGTTCATATATATCATAACCCTACTTTTGATATTTTTTAGCGGTGGATGGAGGGTTGAGAGAGAGCACACCATCGCCCTCTTCGTAACGCATTTTAGAAAATTTTCAGTATAAATTCTGTAACAAAATTTCAAACACCTACCCAACCAACCGAAGTGCGTTATCTAATCTATGAACAGCCCCATAAGCATGGTATTCTGGTCACCTTTTCGTACGGGGGAGTCCCCGTGGATTAGTAGATAGCGTACTAGACTATTAGTCGGGGGGTCGCAGGTTCGATTTCTGCCTAGACCCTGGGTGTTTCAGTAAACAAGCCAAAATGTCTTCGCGGCTTGTGTTTGTTGTTAAAAAAAGACGTGTGGCACTCGAGGACTGCCGCGGCAAAGCTATTGCATAACATGTTTTCCTACTTGTAAAAATCTGTTCTGGCAATACTGTATATTAATGAAATCAATAGCATACTTTAGAGCTTAACATACGCTAGGCGATTCAAATACTTTAAAAAACAAAAGACTTAAGAAACAAACTTAGTGTGTGGTTTTTTTCGTTACGGAATTTCTTGATTCGCTCGGCACGTTCAAAGCCCGCGATAAAAGCTATGCAATAGCTTAAAAATTTTAAGAATTCTAAAAAAGAAGTCCATATAAAAAAAATTTATGTGAAATAATTGCAAAATAATACTGCTGCAGTTGTATGTACTCTGTTCATTTTGTGAAAACATACGAAATGTTTCCGGCAGCATTTATTTTCAACTGCAAAATGTTGGCAACATATTTTCCCACTGCGAAAGAATGTAAAGGTAGAATTAGTTTTGACTTTCGGTTCTGTTCCGGATCAGCTGTTCGTTTTTTGTTTATAGAAAATATTTATTTTCAATTAGTTGTTCTGTTCTGTTTTAATAAAATAATTATATTCATGAAAAATTTGTAGTCAGTAGAGTTTTTTTTTAATTAAATAAGATTTTCTACTTATTTTCTTGAAAATTATTCGACCTGACAATTAAGACATTGCGCCGTTTTAAATTTTTGAACACGCCGCCGCCGTCGCCGATAATATATGGCCATGTTCTTCAGTGATTTGTTTTGAGTTTTATTGTTTGCGTTACAAATTTTTATTTTTTGGTACATTTTGCACAAGTTTAAAAAGCTTGCTGCAACAAAAGCGTCATCCATAAACGAAACATGTTCAGAATCTGATATAGAGATGTAACTGTTATCCATTTTTCACGATTATGTTTTATATAATTTACATTTATTTAATTTACACCATCGCGCTGTTTTTTTAATTTTTCGCTGCCAGAAACAGCTGATACGTTTTACAGAACTTCTAACTACAAAAATGCACCAACAGAACAGCAACAGAAAGTAAAGACTAATGAGCCCTTCAGCATCACTTATTTCGTACGGAATTGTAAACAACAAAAAGCTGATCAAATTTTACTTGTGCGATTATGGTTTTAGTTTATAGTTTTCTTTTCTAAAATAAATTCCAAAATTTTTTACCCTTTTTATTGAAAATTTGTAATACATATAATGATTTTTTGAAATATTGAGTTTATTAGAAATCATTGTGTCATCATTTACAAGGGAACATTTTTGTAGCAATTTTTTTTGATAACAAGTAAAAGAAATGTTACATTTTTTTAGAAAAGAAACCGGTTTGTTGCTCACAAACAATTATAATAATGGAAAATAGTGTAAATATAATAAAATATGAAGGTAATGGCTTTTTGCAGAACTTGTGTCTTCAATGACCTCCTCCGTAGCAGCTGGAGTTTCTATTAAGTGATACGTTGCAGCACAAGTTCCTAATATTATTTTGTTGCCCATTTGTTTCAAGTTTTTTTTTTTAATTAAACACTTCAAATATAAACATACGAGTATGATTTTTGTTTACATGAGAAAAACCGATAAATTTTTTCTAAATCGTATTGTCACTGGCTAATTGTCAAAATTTTCAAACGAAACATTTTTGCTTAACATTTTTTGCAAATTCGAACAGAGTAGAGGGCTTTAAACATTCATTTATTCATTCATTCAATCTCTAATATTTAGATTATTGAAAAATTAACTGAAAGTTGACTAGAAATTATTCATTGAATTAAAATTAAACACCAACAAACTGTAATCAAAGCTATAATCTTAATGATAAGCTGAAATCTGAAAAAATATCGCCATTGTATTGTCATAGAAATCGTATGCATAAATCACTCATGAAAATTCATAAAAATCACAAAATATCATATAAATCACTCAATCACACTCTTCATTGTGATCTTTACGAATTTAATGCGATCTGAATTTAGATGTTTGTTGAACATGTTGAACTGCCAGACAATAGAAAAAGAAATTATCGGCTGATAAATTTTCATTTGTGTGTGTGTGTGTTGGTGTGTGTTTATAAAGTTGATTTATTCAAACAAAAATATTGTGTGAAGTTTTCTTTTTCTCTACTCATATCTGCAGATACGAACTAATGTTTCTTCTAATGATGACATTGACTTTGAATTTATTAACTTCAATCATTATCTATCGATGAGTTGTAGAGGAGGAGTCTTATTTGAATGTGAAATAGTCAAATTTATAAGTATGGATGTGTGTGATTTCTTGTTAACATTTGCTTATAAAATTGTTTGTTACGTATTTACAAGATGCACGGATGCATGGATGGCTTGATGATCGGTTGATGTTTCGATACATCTTGTTAGCTGATAAACATATTGTCTTAAATCATTTTTTCATTATTATTATTTTTGCTTTGCCAAAAATATTTCAATGTTTCAATGTTTTTTTTTGTGGAATTTTAGTTTAGTTTCACTTCAGTTTTTATTTCGTTTTCGTTTTTTTTTTTGTTTTGTTTAATATTGAATATACTTATAATTTATGCAACTTGCATACATTACAATTTCAAAAAGTTGGGGCTATTGCCTTTTTTGTTAATTTGTTTTTTGTTTTTTATGATTGTTTTTTTTTCTTCTCCTTCTGTTATTATGGTAATAACATAAATGTTGTTGTATTATTAACCAACTAACACGCAAAAATAAAAAACAGCAACAAATATATAAAAAAATATAAAAAGAAACAAAAAGAAAAACTGAAACAATTATTTTGGAATTATTACAAAATAACAACAGCAAAATTAGAAAAAAATAATAAAAATCGTTAAGATATAATTGTGTAGAAACTTATGTAATAAAATGTTTCCCTACGGCAACGTTTGCTTTTTCCATTTTAAAGTGGAAATAATGTCCATGGACGTTGTTGCTCATATTTGCTGGACATTACTTAGCTTGGATGCTTTGGCATGCCACCGCCGTCACACTAATCACATAAAACAGATGCAGAAAAAATTGGTTCTGGAAAAATTCGTGTTATTTTATCGTTTTTGTCCACTTTATTACAAGAATCTATTATATAAATAGGCAAAGACAAATTTTTGGATCTCCTTTTCTCCTTTGTTGGTCAACCGATTTTCTTCATTCTTTTACCAAACAGTAGACACTGTTGAGCCTTAGTGACCCGGCTATATATTATTGAAATCGGTTTAAGGATTTAAGGAATAAAAGACTTCTAAAATTGACACCACTACAAGTGCATAAAAAACACACGTACATTTACTTTTGTAAGTATTGGTTCAATTAAAAACATAAGCAAAGCAATGAGAGTATTTAAAACTACTTACAGATGTATATGAGTAATAAAAATTTTTTTGGTGCATAAGACTTTTATTGTCATAGAGTGACCACCAATCAAACATTTATTGGTCTAAGCATTATTTTTTTACAGAAAATTAAAAATCTTGAAACACAACAGAAATTTTTAAAATCATTTATTTTATTAATGGACATAAATAAATAAATATTTTGATCTTTATTTTTTATATTACATAAACATAAACAAATATGAATATGGCAAAAATTTTAAGGTCAGCATTGAAATCATTTTGATCAGCTTTTATTTGCTTTGTTTTTCCTTTTTTATTACATTTTTATGGTAATTTAATTTATGTATGATAAAACTTTTGGGAAGTTATCTAGTTGTGTAATAAAATATTGATACTTTTTTAGTGACAAAGATTTTTAAGAAATGAAAAAGTTAAACAAAAGGCGAGAGATGTTTTGAGGACACCAATGACAACAATAGCAATGACAATACATCATGACATGCTTTGCTCTAACGGCAAAAGTGTCGGGAATTTATTTTTCTGCTTCCACATTCATAATGTTCTATAAGGCAAATACAGTGGTTTTCCGATTTAACGAACCTAATCGTTTGTCAGACTTGTTCGTTAAAGTGAATTGTCCGTTATACCAAAACTCTAAATAGTTATAGTACTTTTTATTAATATTTTATTGAAATTATAGTAATTTAAAATAAATATTTTATTAAAAATTCTTCATTGTTTGTTGAATCTTATGTCAGTTTTGTTTATATTAGAGATGAGCACCACTCACGTGATTAGCGTGAACCATGCGTGATTAATATTTTATTTTAATCACGTGAGCGTCACGAACGTGAGCACAAGGAAATTGAGCGTGCATAAGTAGATTTTTGTCGTGATTGTTTTGCTATATCGTTATTTTTTCGTATAATTTTTGAATTTATGAGTGTACGTAATTACTTGAATTGTTTTAGGTTTATGTTGAAAGGAATTGTTTGGCTCAAGCTAAAATCTTACTTAACTCATTTCTTTATTAGTTTTACACACGATTCGCACGATGAATTTTATGACGTCTATTTTTCTTAATTCCCTTTTGAAAATTGGACTTTATAAAATTCATCGTGTGAATCGAGTGTTAGAAATTTGTTTGATAAATTAAAATTATTTTTATTAATGAAGTATTTTTGTAACAATTTATTTAGTTTTCGTGTTGTAACTTTTTCTCCACTCAAGTGACCGTGCATGAACGTGCGCCAAAAATATAAGATTGTGTATGAGTAAAATTTATTATCGTGAGCGTTTATGAGCGCTGAGTGAAAAGTAACTCATGATCCCATCTCTAGTTTATATTTAAAAAATATCAATTTGTGTTTATTCCTTTTAGTGGTTTTTTAATCCAAAGTGATTATTATTTTGGCTAAAGTTCGTTGTTTTTCGGGAGCCGCTACACTCCTATCATCAGTGTTCATATGTGTTTCAATGTATCCGTCACTGTTTAGATGGCTCGGTTGAATCTGATTTCAAATTTGTATTCATACAAATAATGACTCGAAACAGCATACGAGAGTTATTTGTATTGTGGAAGGTATTATTAGTTGTTTTTACAATAAACACAGCTTCACCACTATCAATACTCAAATTTTTCCACCACTAATTAACGTTAAATTAACACATTGTTACACGTTGGTTTTATCTCATGTACAATTTTCCTTCTAATTTTTTGGTTTTACTTAAGACAAACTTTTTTGGCTTGATTAATACTTAAGTATTATTGCTTTTATTGTTTTTTGTCAACTAGTTGTGTTTTAAAAAAAACACTGTAACAACAAAATTGTTCGAAAAAATAATCACATTAAAATAAAAATTCTTTTTTTATAAAAATAATTTTTTAAAACAATTGCTTAAGCACAGTTTGTTTTTTGGAATGATTTTTTTCCGTCTTATAAAATAAGTTTGGCTTCTGGCATGTCATCATTCAGTATAATTAAATACAACACAATTATTCGGAAGGAAGTATTAAATTAGGCCTACAAGTTTAACAGCAAACTTATTTGATAGAATGAATTTTAATGGTTCGAACGTTTATCAATTCCAGAACTCACACCGCATTAAAATTCTTCAAACTCAAACTGTCAAATCGATCGTGATCGCTTGTTGTGTTGATTTTTTTTAACTTCAATTTTATAAGAAAAACACAATCAATGTGTTGTCTATAATTAAAAAGTTCTTTACAACAACAAGAAAAAAACTGTATTACAAATTAAAAAAGTGACTCATTTTCTTAAAGGTCGTTTGTCACGTTTCATTTTTCTTTTTTGTTTCAAATACTTTTCTAAGCAAATTTCCTCTTTTTGGTTTGCTGTTTCGCTATTTGTATCTAATAAATTTTATTTTATTATGTTGTCACTGATAATCATTTTTAATAAACATCAATATGGGTCAAATTGTTTGGGTTATTTTTTTAACAATAACAAAAATCTACTGACAATTTCCTTTAAGCGTTTAAAGCAGCCTGTTTGAAAATTGAGGAAAAAAAATATATGGAAAAAATCAAAACAAAGTAGTTGCTTTTGTTTATATGAATAATTTATTAAGTTGGCTTCAAAAAATATAAATGGAGCCGAAAGTAAACAGCCAGCCAGTCATACCACCGATAACATCTATTGATTATGACATGTTGCAAATGTTTTTGAAAATATCAGCAATATAATTAAAATCATTAGCTATTTTTTGTAACTGAAAGTGTGTCTAACAGTGATCAGAGGCTGTACTCTTGGTTTAAATTAAGTGGAAAAGGCGGCGAAGTTACCTGGTGACACCAAAAAAATATTTATTGTTGTGGATAATCCTTTGGTCTTCTCTATAAATTTGAAGAGATCTTTTATTGAACCCTGTAAAATATTATGTGTGTGAGAATAAATTTCGAAATGTGTAACCCAAGACACAAACCATCCGCATTAACAGAGTTCTGTTTCGATGATAACACAGCGCTGTTGGGCACGGAAAAACCGAGGGTATATATTCCATATTTTTTGACCAAATGGACAAAAACTAGAAGGTACAAGCTAATAATTCTATTGTTTTTATTAAAACACAGGCATTTAATACAAATATGTAACAAAATAATATTCTGTGAAGTAAAAAAATCTGATCTGCAGTCTATTGGACATACCTAGGTCAGTAAAAACTGATGGATCGTATAGATTTTATGCTACCTTATTGACACTCAGTGGTCAGACCTCTTAACAGTGGGACTTAAAATAAAAAATTTGGATTTTAGTGAATTCGACTAGAATTCATTCTCTACAGAAGTTACAAATTTTAAAATTCAACTCTGTATATGTGTGTAGTAAAAACTCTTGAAAATAGTACACTTTAGCAAAATTTCACACGAGATGCTTATTTTGTGACCGTTCTATTTACTATTTTAAATGATAAATATACATCTGTTATATACCAATGGACAGGTAGATAACTGTTTTTTATATTTTGTATGAATTTAAATAATTTTTAAAAATAAATAAGGCGTTTGATTAAAAAAACTAAAAAATTATCCACTCGTATTTTCTTCACATATTTTTTTAGATTTGAAAATTCATAAAAATTATTCCATTTAATATATCGTTGCAATTTTTTTAATATAAGAGGATTTGCTATGGTTGTTAATAAATAATGAAGAAATAAAAATTAAAAATAAAATTTAGTACAATTTTCATTCAATGCTTCTGAAAATTTTACTATTTTTAGTAAATCTGCTGCCATCGCCACATTTTTGACCGGGCGGATAATAATAAAAAATCAAATTCATTGTATGAAATATATCTAATGTAATTTATAAAAAAAAATTTAAACTCGATGGGAGTTATTATTTTAAGCGAAAAATCCATATTCGTCCAATGCTGGATATAGCGTGCACAACTTAAAATTTGTACTGCACTCTTTTTTGAAGTCTAATCTTTTGATGTATTGAAAAAGAAAAATTTTGGTTTTGAAAAAATGTTGAGAAAAACGTTGCATAATCAGCTCTATTTTTGTCAAAATTTAGTAAATTTTTTGAAATGAAAGTGAACATTTCAAAAAATTTACTTTATTTTTTTCACGACTACATGAATTGAAATCAATTGAAAATTTTTTCTGAATATTATTAGAGATTGTATTAGAAATTATATGGAATTTAATTTTAATTTTTTTTTAATTTTATCTTTGCTATTATCGAAGATAATAACAAAACAAAATTGCGATCAAAGTCAAGGCGAAAAATCAAAATTTAAAAATTGAAAGCCAAATATCGTTGAAAATATAAAAGATATTTCTTTAAAATAAAATGTATTTTCTTTATCTGTTAAAAAGCTTTACAAAAAACATAAATTTTGTTAACATCAAATAATATTTGTAAAAGCTATGAAGCCAACAAAGTTTTACATGCCCGAGGTAGTCAACTTTGACACCCTGTAGCCCACCGTATGTTTCAACAGGGTACTTCAAAATCCTTCAAGCATAGGTCTATGATTCCTACATACATTGTTTTGTAATCGGATCGTAAGTTTCAAAGATACAGATTTATTACCCCTTTTTGTTTTTAATTGGCCCCACTGTGGGGAGTTGTTTTCTCGATATAGGAAAGGCTTTTGATACCGTGGAATTTTATACAAATTAAATTCATTGGGTTTCCCAATATATTTACAAAAGTTACACAAACTGTTTTAAAGAACCGTACGTTTGTTGTGTCTGTGTTTGCGTGTGTGTTAAGGGTGAATTCTCTACAGAAAGATGAGTCCCAGCGCAGAAACCTTATCTCATGTGTTTTATCACCGATTTGCTCCTTATTTTCTTTCTTTGTTTAGTGGCTGTTGACGAGCTTAATGTATGTTTTATTAAAATCTATTGGGCTTCTTGGGAGTGTTTTAAAAGGAACATCACATACCCAGCAAACATACAGGCTTCGGAAACTCCCACATGCCGAGTATTGGCGCTTTAATCAGAAATATGTAAGAAAAATATATTTCAGTTCCACAACAACAAACAAGTAGACAACCAAGAAAACGCATGAAGAACAACTTGTAAAATAACAAAAAAGCAACGTTGCTGAAAAGTCTAAATAGACACGTTTGTTATATTTGAAAGCAAACAAAAAAGAAATAATAGTAAAGTAAGACAACAAAAACAATTGGTTGATTGTTGAGTTCTTGTTACAACTTTGATATTGTTTAAACTTTTCATTTGTTTTGATGAAAGTTTAATATAATATCTCCAGTTGTTCTAAGAAATATTTGGGTAAAGTTCCCTGATGATCTGCATTAGCAACAGTGAAATGCGCATCGGAACAAACTATACCCCTCAATAATCAATTTCAATTTGTTTTTAACAAAATTATTAATGTTTTGCTAAATATGTAAAACATTAATTTTGGGAAAAAGTGCGAATAAAAATTTAAAATATTAAAAAAATAAATAAATTTAAAAATATTAATATTGCCAAAAAAAAATTCTATATTGCGTAGTTAAAAAATTGGGACTCTAAAAAATATAAAAAAATCGCCACGTTTGGCGAGGAAAAACTGACTTTGCTCACAATATTTTATTAAGAGAATTTTCACTCTAAATTGCGTGTCTAGTATCTAATAACTGTAATTCGAAATTTGTGACGAACTTTTTCAGTTAGCAAAAAAAAATGATACATTTTCACATGGAAAAATGACCCAGTAACATGAATTTTTTCGCAACAATGCTACAATTTCGATTAATAATAACAACAACAGTAGTAACAATAATAATATTGAAAAAAGACAGCTTATGTCGTTTCGTTATTCATGCTAATAACGCCAATAACGAAATTGGCAAACTGGCATAAACGAATTTCAAACAGATAAAAAAAATATAAAACGGCAAATCAAAAAATTCAATTCAATTATTTTGAATGTTTTAGCAGCAAATAAAAACAGAAAAACAAACAAACTTTAATTTATATACAGTCAATTAGTTCATTTAACTTTTAATAATTTCAACAAATTTTGTGTAATTACGCAAGTAGATATATTATAAAGAAAAAATAAACAAAAAAGTAAAACAGATGGAAAAAATAAAACATGTACAAAACCGTTTTTAAATTGCGTGTTAATAGTAATTTTATTAAGCAACTTCTATAATTTATTTCAATTATAATTAGGCAATAAATATTTGTGTAGAAAGAAATATTAAAAAAAGAAGCACTTACCGCCCACACTGAAAATATCCAACAGTTGAAAGACATTGCAAAAAAAATTGTATTAATTATTTTTCTGTCTGCACAAACTCAATTTAATTTTTTATGATTTTTTTAACGCAATAAATCAATTTTCCGTTTAAACACTAAAAGGCTAAAGTATTTATTTTTATTTGTTTGTGCTACAATTTCCGTTACTAACAATTTTTTATTTTTTTAATTTGCTTAAAAGTCACTTAAAATTTTTAATTTTATTGCAATCAGCGAACAAAATGTAACAAAGTTAAAAATTCAAAATCTAAACGTTTTGTAACAATTCAATTCAACAAAATTTGCATTTGAAAGCGCCAGAATTGTTTTTAGTTTTCATGATTGTGTTTTTTTTTTCTTTTCTATTTTGTTGTTTGCTGCCGTCTTTGTCGCCGCAGAGTGATTTGTTTTAAAGCACGTTTGATTTTTTTATTACAATATAAACATTTCGTTACAGAAAACACAAAAATATAAAAACTAACAGCCGCTTGTAAATTCCATTAAACAAATACAATACATCACTTTAAATGAATTTCTCATGTTGCCAACAATTTTTACTTTTTTTCTATTTTATTTTAATCTGATTTTTGTAAAACTTGTAACCGAAAAATTGTAAAAAAAGAGTGCAATTAAAAAAACTTTAGTTTTCGTTTCTTTTACAAATGATCGTTACTTTTTCAATTTGATTTGAAATCGCGCACACGTCTGTTGCTCAAGCTGGCTAAATCGCCACTAATCTAAATTGTATTGAGAGTCTAAACTTGAAAACAACAAAAATACAAAGCAAAAAAAAAAACTAAACAACACACACACAAAAAAAAACAGCAACAATTACAATTTGAACTACATGTTGAATGTGTACGGCAGGCAGGCAGGCAGCAACCAAGTTGTAGTTGCTACAACAGTCTTGTTTGCATTCGTATCGTTTTCGTCTACATCTTAGAGCCCATATCTATTATACATATATTTACTCGCACCTTATATAATTATGTGTAGAGGGATACTGAAATAGACCCTTTCCTTCTAAGGTGCAAGTTTTGTTTCGTTATTATAGCGATAGAGGTTAGGAGCAAGGCGAATTCACTTACAGGTGGGAGCCAAGTAGGGTTGCCAGAAGGGCCTGATTTGGCCTGATTGTCAAGTTTTTTAATGCGCGTCAAGTGCCAAGTGAAAAAGTGATTTGTCAAGCTTTTTTGTAAGTTAACTTTTTTTCTCAAATTTATTCTAGCTATGTAATAATACTTAAAAAAAGTATGTGTATATTTCTAAAAAACAAATCTAAAGCCCATATTTTTACTATCAAAAGAACTAAGGACTAATATGATACATATTTTTTTTGTGCAATTATAGTTTAAAAAATAACTATAAATATAACTTTCTGTACAATTATTATAAAAGTGCCAACACTGATATTTACCCCATTACTCAACACTAGTAAATTTACAACATTGAACCAGAGAAGTAAGTCGTGAACTTAGCCAGCTTAGCCGACTTGATATACCCATGGTGGAATAATACAGGCGGCTTTTCATTGTTTTTTTAATAAAACTTATGTGTTTGAAGAATTGTCAAGTTATTTATGAAAATTATTATTTATTTATTATAGACTAGCTAAAAACTCTCAGCAAATTGTTTTTACGAGTAAAAGTTAAAATTCAATTCCTATTTTCCCAATAATAATTATCCAGAAGTTCTTCTTTAAAAACTAAAAATCTCTTTTATATATTTAGTATGAGTGTTTTTACTTGTCAAGTTTTTTTTTCAAAATCAAGTTTTTTTTGGTCAATGTCAAGCTTTTTGACAAATTAGATCTGGCAAGCCTAGAGCCAAGGAAAATTCATAACAGGTAGACTCGCCTTAATTCGCTTTGAAAATTATGGGCTTTCTTTGTCAAAATCAACGTCAAACACTACATGTATATAAATCAAACATAAACTAATTTTAATAAACAAAACGATGAAAATGAAAGGAGATGCAAGGATGAAAAATAATCAACTGAGCTGTCAAGACCACCTGTTATGAATTCGCCTTGGGTGGGAGCCATGCGGCAACAATAAGAATCATTTGCCACCGTGCTGCCACCTGTAAAATGAATTCGCCTTGGCTGCGAATTTTGTACAAGTGGGAATTGCTTCAATGCACATAAAATATCTTTTGGAAAATGCAAATATGCACTAAATATGCCTACGCTTATAAAATATGTCAAAGAGAATTTTCGGAAGGCCCCGCAGACTAACGAGCCACTGCTTCCATTCCTGCAGATAAGCCGGGAAAGTTTCTTAGTTTGTGTTTCAAATTAAAAGCTAAAAATTATTGGAGATATCCCCTGATATTTAATTTTAAAAAATGTTCAGCCCAATTATGAATAAAAATTCCCCGGGATATTTCTTCCTTTTCTTAAAAAGGGGCTCACATATTAATTGTTCGCATATTATATATGAACAGTCCCTTTTTGGGAAAAGGGAGAAATCTCCCAGGGAATTTTTCATTCATAATTGGGGTGGTTGTATTTGTTGTGAGTTAAGATCAGTGATGCCAACAAAAATTTAACAAAATCCCCAAATGTATCGAAAAATTTCCCATCTTCTTTACACACAAAAAAATAATCAAATCTTAAATTTGAATTCTTAATAAAGTTTTGTTAAAAATAAAAAAAATTGTGACCGGCATTTAAATAATTAAAATAACTTAATTTATATATTAAACAAAAAACATTCAAAAACTTTCAAATTTGTTTTTGTTTCCCACATAAATTCTCTTCCCAAGAAAATCGGACATTTCTTTGCCTTCCGTTGTCTCTATATATTATTTACCAAAAGATTTTTACTGTCTGTATGAAATATCTCGCGTAATACTGTAACAAAATTTAAAATATAGATTCTTATATGTATATAATATAACTTTTGTGTGGTGTTTAACGCAATTACATTTTCTACATTTCCATAAAATTGAAAATCTTCCTTTTTTCCCCTTCGCTTGAAATTTTCCAATAAATTTCCTACAAAAAGGGAAAATTCCCTACTCTTGGCAACACTAGTTGAGTTAGACATGCATGTATGTACGTAGACTAGCTCAACCCACAACAAATAGAAAGCATTTTTAACTTATTAAAAAAAATTAAAAATATTAACAAATAAAAAACAGCTGTTTTGTACTTGCTTACACCCTTCATCATGTAAAGGGCATCCCCATTAGGGTGGCCATGTTGTCTTATTGACTTTTTTGTAAAAAATCATAATAGTTACGGACCCTTCGTGTAACCTTCCACAACATAGAACTTCCAGGCCTGCTGATAACTCAGACCTATTTGAAATGTAAAATAAATTCAAATCTTTTAAATTTGTTAAATTTTAAATTGTCACTGCCAAAGTAATAATAAACTATTCTAAGGAGTTCCCATATTTAGTAGACATGTTTTCTGGCATCTATCGTTACGAACATAACTGAATATTAATTTTGTAAGTTATTACATTTTACTAAATTAGCACATTTAACATTTACTTGTTTTTGCAAATTGTTTTCTATTTTCTTTGTTTGTTTGTTTGTGATTTAATCAACTCCCTCATGACAAAATCACCACCCACTTTTAAACTTAAATTAATTCAAAACAATTTGTTTGTACTCGTAACTATTGCCAAGCCGCTGCTGCAGTCATTTGTGCCAACAACACAAATCTCATCAGTTCACATTATTTAATAATTTGACACATGTTCATATTGCTTCTATTCTTTCTTTTCACTTAACACCAGTTGCGGTCTTAAAAACAATTCGTATTCAATAGGAATATTTATTAAAAAATTAAAAAAAATAACACACGTCAACGCTCAATTGTTTGTTTAGTGCTAATTGAAGATTGTTACAGATTGATACAGACAGACAGATACACTTGTTTGTAATATTCTGCTCAAATTGACTTTACTTTGAAGTACGAGCAACAATTGTGGACTAACAACGAAGCATGATGTGCAACATTAATAATAAGAAAAGTATTTCAATTTTAAAATTCAGTTTTTTATTTATCTTTTATATTCTTTTTAAAAATTTTAAAGCTGCTAAATCCAGCTGATTCATTCATACTTCAGAGCGATTTTTAAAATCTTCATCAACTTGTTCCATTTAAATGCCTTTAAAGATTTATTTGTTTTGAATATGAAAGGTTTACCGATTGGGACGATTTGATGTTAACATTGTGGGGCGGAAGGCGTCTGTTGTTTATTATTCTGTCACTGAGGTCAAATCATTATAATAATTCGATTGTGGATATCAACCAAACTTCAGTTACGTTACCAGTCGGCCAGAACAGGAGGAGGTTGTTGTTTTCATTAATTATTAATAAATAAACATGCAGTCAATAAACGGTTCAACCCAGTGTTGCCAAGTTAGGGACTTTCCTCCTAAGTTTAAGGTTTTTGTATGCATTTAGGGTTAAGTTCTCAATAATATTATCAAAAAAATATAAAAATATAAAAATATTATTAAAAAAAATAATTTAAAGGTGATTATTTGCTATAATATACATTTCTAAAATTTTGTTATAATATTGTTTGAATACGGTGTGCTTACTCCATGCTTAGATGGCGTAAAAAATCGTTATTTTAGTATTGTTATTGATTACCTGTTGTCCACAGGGGAGGTTTAAATGTCCGCAGCGTAACAAAAAAGCAAATATATTGTGCGTCTATGAAAGCTGACCTTCATGTATCAGTTAATAAATATTTTAATCCTTCGTTTGCAACTGGTAGAAAGTTACCAATACTTTCCACAACAAGTTATTTCAAGAAATGGTGATGTTGATTGGCCTCCATGGTCGCCAGATTTCACTGCTCCGGTCTTCTTTTTGTGGGGATATCTGAAAAGCAAGGATTATGCAAACAAACCAGAAACGCTTGAGCAACTCAAGCAAAATATTCATGAAAATGAAATGTGTGAGAATGTAATGAAAAATGTACTCGAAAGGGCTCGCATTTGTGAGGCTAACAGAGGCGGATATTTATCTGATATTTTATTCCATACATAATTGCCGACATTAAATAAAATATTTATCAATATAAGATCCATTCTCTTTTATTTAATCAAAAATTATAAACATACAAAGTAGTATACCTTCCCGGCGGACATCCTGTATAAAACTTGCAGTCTTTTTTTTGCTGAACACTGTTCTGTTGACTGTGTTGCCATTTTCATTCATTACTTTGCCTTCAAAGTCTGTGCTGGGAAGTTCTATTTGCTTGAGTGTATTTTTCTTAAGAAAATATTTCATCAGCAGACAAACGCTTGGCGACATACTACAGGGTGGGCCAACTTTTACAGACCAATTTCTCTCGCGGTATAAGCTGTAGCTCCATCTTGCTCAATATCAGGATTATTGAAAACTACCAACATTGTCTGATATTCATTCGCGGAGATGGTTTCTGTTTCCCCAGCAGTATTTTCGAAAAAATATGGATCGATAACTCATCAGCAATAATTCCATATCACATCGCGTATCTGAGAGGGTGTAAGCTTCTTAGCATGTTTCATTTATAACTGGGACGTAATAAAATTTAACAATTTTTACACAATCGTGTCTTGAATATGATGACCTTATGAAATTTTATTAAATAGTTTATTATTACCTGCAAAAAATAAATAAAATAAGAATCTGCAAAAATGAAAAAGTTATATAGATTTCAAATCAGTCAGTCGAAAACTGTCTAATAAAAAAGTGACAAGAGAATAGATGAGCATCAAGTTCAAAATAATAATAAAAAAAATAAAATAATAATCGTTACCAATCTGCAAGTAAATCTTTTTAATTAAAAAAATCCATATCATTTTGTAAATGGCGGAGTTTTTAGGGACAATTCTTAGAAAAAATACAAAGCAATTGGTAACTTCTGCATTTTTTTAAGTCATTTACAAATTGGATCCATTTTAAAGAGCATTTGAAACAGAACAAGTTGGCCTCAATAACTTAAAGTTGACAAAAATCGATATACGCTGTTATTCATGTAAACCGCAACTGCAAGATTGTTTTAACTTTAATTTTTAATCTCCCTAAAATTGATTTTCATATGTACTTATATGATATATTTCTTTTATTTTTACTTCTATTTTATGATTTGCACCCACATGACAGCGTAAATCTTTTGCAATTTTTTTCTAATGAATTAATTAAAAAAAAACATTTAATCATGTTCTTTTTTTACTTGCACAATTTTTGTTGTCATACTTTTTTTACTTCTTTATTTTTCTATGATTTTATTACATTTTGTATGTTTGAATTGGCGCCAAATAATTTAAAATCTAAAATTGTATTCGTAATAATGTTGTTAATTTGTGTATAATTTCAAGGTTAAAAGTCCATATTTTAATACCGCATCAGCTCTTTACAATTGTTATTGCTGGATTTCTTATTAGTATTTACATGGCTTAGTGTGGGTGAGTCATAACAGATATGAAAAAAACAACAAATACACAAATAATTCCTGTAGTACGAGCACTTTGACAGATTGTCAATTATTTTAATGCTGTCTTGTTGTAAGATCTGATTTCCGGTGCATTTCAATTGATATAATATTGTCCGAAGCATTAATCTATCAAAAATGGACTTACGTGTATCGGGTGATCCAAATGCAAGTATCTTTTTAAATCATGTCATTTTGACACTGATAGATTTTTTTGTCCGAAATATTTACTATCTGTCAGTAGAGTCGGTGGTACTAGCTATAGTATTATTTTTAAGAAACTGTCGATGTTTATTCACCGATAGCGATACTATCGATAAAAGGTAATTTTAACAAACTAAACGCGTAGTCAATAAGAAGTAGTCGACGGCTGCTCTGAAATACAGTAGTTTTTCGATTTATCGAACCTAATTGCTGTCAGGCTTGTTCGTTAAAGTGAATTGTTCGTTATATCCAGTACTGAATTAAAAATGAATAGCGTCGTCTATTTTATTCAAAACTCTAAATATGTACAATATTTTTTAATATTTTATTAAAATTATAGTAATTTAAAATATATATTTCAATAAAAATATGTATAAAGAAAATGAAAAATTCATAAAAACACTGTAATACAAAATTAATTTATTTTAAAAATTTCTTATTTATTATTTTAAATGTCACAGTCTGTTTTCTTGGAATGGATGTCTTATTGAAACTCTCTCAAAAGCATTAAATTTTTGCTACTAATATTGTTTTGCTAAGCCGATTTAATAAAAACTTCTAAGTGTTTAATGACATCTTCGTTTTTTATTTTGGGCTCCAGAATTTCTGTTTTATCAAGCTGTTCATAATTTTAAAAATTTTATCATCGCATCCATCATCGGATAAAAGTTTATTTTCAATGGATCTATTCAAATCATCAGCTGATATATTTTACATTTGTTCGTTAAACCGAGAACAAAATAAAATATTTGTTCGTAATATAAGGTACTCATTAGAAAATATTTAGGTGTTCGTTGTTAAATACGATGTTCATTAAATCGAATGTTCGTTAAATCGGAAAACTACTGTATAATAATGACCGATGTTTGCGTAGCTAAAATTAGCCTTTTTCTCAAAATTCGATACTATTGATAGTTTTGCAGCTCTATCAGTCCATACTTTCCTTTATGCTTGAACAACATTGGGAAATATTGCAAACTCATTTTTTCGGGAATAAAATTCAGACGAAAAATTGTGTTATCAGCCGTCTTGGTGATGTTAATTGGCCGCCTCGCAGATGCTATTTGACGCCTTTATACTCTTTCTTGTATTGTGTCGCTAAAGACCGGTGATGTACGAGCAAACCATACACAACCATAAAACTAATGTCGTCCGACTCATTCGTGATATAGAACCAGAAGCCGCCAGAAAAAGTCACGGAAAATTAAACTGACATAAAGTGCCCTGTCGACGATCAAAAAAACACGTCAATCAGTGCATATGTGTGAGTGTCGTGTTTTTTTAGTTTAAAGGGAAACGTACAAATAAAATCGTCAATCATCATTTGTATTTTGACTTCGCCGCGTTCGTTTCTAAAACTGTCGTCATCGGATGATGAATTATTTTTAATTTCCTCTTGTGCCTGCAAAAAAACGAAAAAAAATTCATACGTTTGACACTGTTTATATACAAAACTACCAAACCAAAAAATGCCTGCCACCTTTCTACTTCGATAACAAAACAACTGACATTTTCTATCGTCAATCACAATTGGAGACTCGCAAAATAATTATACGTCAAAATAAAATATCAAAAGTTTTTGATTTTCATCAATCAGAGCCGACAACCTACAGGTGTATCCGAAAAAGCACGACTGCACACACACACTTAGAACGTTGACGTGTTTTTCTGATCGTATTCAGGGCACTTTAAACGGCAAAAACACGACACTCACACATATGCACTGATTGACGTGTTTTTTTTTTTTGATCGTCTCTAGGGCACTTAATAAGTTACTGCGAAGCGAGCCACGGCACTCACGTGAAAGATATCGTGTTCGATAAAAAATGGTAATATTTTTTTATTTCTAATAAAGAAATAATCAAGCGAAGGAAATTAAGTTTGGACCACATTTATGATGAAGATTTAATTGATATACAGAATTCGTGGGTCCATTTTCAATTTAATGGTTTTGTAATATTCTAGAGATGAGCACCACTCATGTGATTAGCGTGTGTGTGCTTAGCACCTGAGTGTTAATGAACGTGGGTAGAAAAAGATTGAGAGTAAGTGTGCATTAAGTTGATCGATTATTCGATATTTTCCAGAATCCGGTTTTCAAATAGTTCGAATATTTAAAATTTTGAAAAACCCGATTACGGTTTTTAAAATTCAGGAAAAACTGGTCAACCGGTGCGTTCTGTTAAGGCAATTTTATTTTAAATTTTGACTTAGGTCGGGACCCCGTTATTGAACTAAATTCATGGGTTTGGAAAATTATATACCATTTTAGGGGACTATTTCCTGCAAAACAGGAATTTTTTCCAAAACGCCGATATGTGAGTTTTTAAAACGCTCGTGTGGTGCCTTAGATCACTTTAGCAATGAAAGTGCCGAATCGTTTTATTATTTGCTTAAAACAATAACATTTTTATGCTTTCTGATTGAAATTATTGTATATTTTCGTTCAATTCTGTTAAGTACAATTAATCTTAAACGCCTCCAATAAAAACACCCTGAACTTTGGTGTGGAATAATTTCATATTTGAGAATGTGATTAATTACAAATTCAAATACAAATTTTAACGAAAAAATATTATGAAAAGTTATGAAAAGTCGCAAATTAAACTAAGCGTCAAATTTTTTTCTAAAAATGTTTTATTATTGAAATTGAAAACATATTTAAAAATAATTTAAAAAATCGTTATCTGAAAAATAGAGGTTTTGTCGTTTACGATAATTTGGCACTAAGGGATCGGTCGATATGTGTACATAAAATATTTAATAAAATTATTAAATTTTTGTAGTACAAAAATAGTTAAAAATGAATTTTTCTTTTTTCGCCAAACGTCGAATGTTCTTTATACAGTGAATTCTCGGTAATGTGAACTCATAAAAACAAAACCTGTGCACGACTACTTTTGTGGGTTATTTTTGCCAGGATTAAAGTCTACAAAAATTTTAAAGATTACTTAAAACAAAACGAATTTGCGGTAGTTTTCATAAATAAGCGGGTGTGTCTTAAAATTAATTTTTATGGCGTAATTGGTTTTGAAAATTTCCAAAACCTTTTTGCAAGCAGTAACCAATAAATAAAATTCATAACATTTCCCCTGATCTGTAAACCGATACGATTTTAGACCTTTTTTAACAAACACAAATTTGAACGTAAAATATATAAAAAATATTCAGGTGCAAGTATTTGTAAATCAGCGTTCTCAGGTTTATTTTTTCAACGCCCTAAAATTCCATTAAAAGTTCTTTTTTATAAGTAATTGATACGAAAATGAATTTTAGAATTAGCTTAGAATTTTTCAGTGCGAATTTCCGTTAAATGTTTTAAACTTTAAAATTATTAAATTTCTACCAATTTTGTAGTCTTTGTCGATCCTGATTAAAAATATTGAAACGAAATGTTGGCAAAATGGCAAAAGATAATATGGTTAGAAAGAAATATCTCATTCCCAGATGCCCAACATGAAATTAAAATTCCCAAGCATTCCCGATCAAAAATTCAATAAACTGGGATCGACGGGAAGAAAAACTGTAAAAAATATACAAAATTAAAATATAAAAAATTGTTTATTTGAATCAACTTATTTTTTTATTATGATTGTTATAAATATGAATAATTTTTAGTTCGTCTTTTGAAGTTTTTTTTTAGAACAAATTTAAATAAAAATATTTCGGGTTGGTCCAAGTCAAAAAAAAAAATTAATGCTTAAAATATGTAACAATTATTTCTGAAAAAAATTTAAAAAACAGAAAAAACAATTATTTATGCAAAAAAAGTTAAGAGCTTAAGAAGCATATGATTTTATGAAAATATTGTTGAAAACGATCAAAGTGGCTCTCCGATATTTTCTTGTGGCTGGTGGCTTTTTTTCTTTTGAAAGTTCATAAATAATCATGTATTTTCAGTCCCAGGAATAATCAATCAGCTAATATTTGTTTGCAGTCTGGGGACTCAGAAAACTAAAAAAAAAACCAAAATGCCCAAAAAATTGTTCACTTTAAACTTGTTCAAATTTTACAAGATTCATACGAAAAAAATATTGTAAGTTCACCTTATCGCGAGTTCACTGTAATATATATATAATCATGCAATGTGTCTTACCATATTTTATATACATTCAATAATTTAATAACTCAAATTAAATACTACAATTAATATTAAAATTAATATAAAAATTTCATTTAAAGTGATCATGACTGACAATGATTTACAATACAATGGCAGCCGAATAAGGCGAGGAATGTGTTGTGTGCGTTTAAGATTTATTAAAATTTAATGTTAAAATGAAAAATGATTTAAAAAATACTCTCACAAACAATTAAATAAATTAATTCAAATTCAAAATAGCAAACGTACAAGGGAAAATGCGTGCCAACTTACAAATAAATATGTATGATAGAAAACAAAAACGTTTTTGTATCTCCATACGATTTTATAATAATTAACTACCTGGTATGAGTAACTTACTACAAGTCTAAAATAATAAATAAGTTTTTTATTTATGTCGCACTACACACACTTCACGCATGACTGGGCCGGTCTATATAAATTTTAGTTTGCTGCAGATTTAAATTAGTCAAACCACCCGAAAAATAAATATATAATATAAAATTGAATAACAAATAATTATATACTGAAAAAAAATTGCCAAAAATTATTTGTAGCAAAAAATGTGTGTTTAACCTGAGAAATATTAATTCAAAATCAATCACGATTTGTTAGAGTAGAAAAATATAAAAATTGTTTTTAAGTTCGAACTACGGCGTTTAACTTGTACAATTTCGCAACATTAAAAATAAGCAAGTACAAATATATCTAGATTTCATTGGTTTGAGCCGACTTTTTAACGCCTTCGGCTTTACAAATGTGAAGTCATTTATTTTTTTTACTTTATAAGTTAGATGTCAGTTCCAAAGTGAGAATAATATTCTATATATTCTCCGGAGGTTGTATTAATCGGAAGACTAAAACATTAAAAAACTTCTGGATTAATCGTATTTTGTTCCCGAAATATGATTATGTCATGTTGAAGTGGAATAATAGACTTTTGAGATGAAATAATGCCTTTTATTCCATTTTTTTTCTGGTGTAATTATAGAGTCTTTTCCCAATTTTATAAATAATGAAGTTTTTCAAAAGCAACTCCTCAATTCTTGTTGTACAGGAGTTAAATATACAAAATAAATAAATAAATTAGATTATAGGCTGACTTCCAAAACGTCAACTGCTTTGGCTTCGAAAGCCGCAGTATAAAACGTTGACAATGTGTACCCTTTCAAAACGGCGTCGAAAAGTTTTAGTAACGCAGTAAAATAGCAATCAGGGCATCGGTTTTATAGATGATGCTTTAATATTAGATTGTTGACGCGGTATAACTTAAAGCAAAACGAAATGAAAATGGTCGCTTGACAAGTGTAAGTTAATTTATTTATAAGTATAAAGTATTAACATAAAACAGTTATAATTCACCGCATCACTTATGTGTATTTCATAACTAAAGTGACCATATATTTTTTTCCTGCAAACGGGACATCGAATAATTCTGATGGATTCGGTTATATGAAATGGAAATGCATAGATAATATAATAATATTTTATTTGCCCATTGTTAATGGCATTATTTATTTTACGTTACACTACAAAAAAATATTTATACTTTGTTATTATACAATGTTATATTTTTCAGAGGCACAAATTCTTTAGGTGACGATTTCAAATATGCGTGGAACTCTTAGCAGGATTTATTAATATTAACTTTAATAATTAATATAGCCTTAAGCACTGATACCCTTAATTTAGTTTTATCTTCGGTTCACAACTTTTTCATCAAAGAAAAAAAAAACGTTCAATCGGCGCATTTGTACCAGGCAAACATAAAATATATTCAACTATAATTTGAAAATTTGCTTGGTTTAGGTAATTGCTTTTAACATTTTTAAATACTTCCACGCAACGATTTTCCGTAGAAATATTTTGTTGATTCCATTCATCATTTTCTGCGATGTTACGTATTTAGATACGACTGAATATTCAACGAATATTTCCATATTATATTATTGCAATCGATATGTTCTTTTTCGATCAATATATCTAGAACTTTTTGAACGTCTCCCAACTGTGGTACTTCTGTTAAACAGTCCCTGGCTCTAAATACTCTCGACTAGTTTTATAAAATTCTTTATCTTTAATTTTCACGAAATTCTCGTCAATATCGGTGTAACCATCTTCTTTTAATCTTTCAAGTAAACCGCGGACTGAATATGGAAGAAAGTTAGTTGTCTCTTTCTGAAACAAATTCTCTTTTAATTTGTTAATTTCACTTGCTGCTTCAATTACCGAAGATGATTTTTGTATTGCTGCATTTCAAGTTAACCAAGCAAATTTATAGAACTGCAATTTCTATTATTTGCAACGTTTTTTTTTTGTTTGTTTTATTTTGATTATTAGTTTGATGGGCGACGTACAAGTAAAACGCAACTTATTCTTATTTTGAGAGGGGGCTAAATTTTTAATTTTTTGCTTTTTAAGAACAGTAATTTAAGTTTATGTACCATGAATTGATTCAACCAAATTCATAAAAAATTCAGTTAAATAGTTTTCAATATTTTTTAGATGAAATTATTCTTCAGCTAGACTTGTGATGTATTTTAACATATGTACTATATTAAAAAAAACTATCTTTGACGAATTTTATAAATTTGTTCTTACATTTTTGAACAAATCAATCTTTTTTCGAATTTCTGAAAACGGGACAAAGAAGCTAAAAACGGGACGGTCCCGTTCAAAACGTGAAGTATGGTCACGTTATTCATAACCTCAATATAAACCAAGCACATGGTTGCATTGTTTCGGAACTTTGCATATATACATGATTTAAATACGGTATCGCAACTGTATAAAAACTTTGTATTGATACGTTTTGGAAGTCAGCCATACTGATCATAAATTTCAAGAAGCGAGCGGGGTATGACAGTTCGTTTGACAGTTAATAATTGCATAAGTTCTGTAGGGCTTGAAAAAAACAATTTCGTAGAGTTTTATTTTATATTGCTGTTTAAGGGGAGTTTTTGTCGCGTTTTCAAGATTAGCCCATAAAAAACCCAAAATGTTTCTCATAGAGTTGCACATTAATCTTCTGAACACACTTTATACCAAAAATGTAACGATTACAGGGTGCCAATTCACTATAACAATGTGGAAAAAGAGGAAATTTGAACTCCCCCTAAAAAGACTCAGGTGTGAACTTTGAAAACACCGATATAACTACATATTTATATATTTTTTTTTATTCCCTACCCTCCACCAGAATCTGTCGTTAGAGGAAGTTGTTTAATTTTTTTCTGTGTTGTACAGTGTAATTTAAAACTATTTTTGCCCAAACGAAACGACTAACTTGCATTCATCTCCCTTTTACACTTTTCGTGTAGGAGATAATAATAATGCAAAACAAAATATTCGAAATGAAAACAAAATGTTAAAATTATTTTACCAAACGTGCATACTAATAATAAATTAATAATAACACACGTCATATTTATTACAATATTGTTTTACATTTATTTTTTTAACTAGTGAAAATTTATAAGTAAAAAGTAATGTATTTGCTTAATTTAATCTGAAAATTTCATGTGCATTTGATGTTTATTTCACCACTCTTAAGATGATTTGGGGCTTGTTGTATGAAATTTAAGACTTATTTATACACAAAACATCCATACATGAGAAAAGAATACGAGAATTATTATTATGTTAGCATAGTTAACAAGTTCTGAAAAGTTCTAGTAATTTTATGATTTAATTTTAATGCTGGTTGGTGAAGATGAATTTGAAATTTTCAAGTCATTCAAGAATTTAAATAAAAATTATTATCTTATATTTTTTTAAGCATGATTTGTATGAATAAAGTTCTGATTTGCCTACAATGATCATCACCTAAAAAGTGTTGAAATACACATGAACACTGATGAGGAAGTGTGGTGGGATCTGAAAATAGCGTTGCTGTTTCGTTTGTGCTAAAATTGTGTAATTAATTTTCCCTTGATTCTGGGAATATCCGCCCTTATTGGGGCTGCCACTATTATTGTGGTGAAGGCCGGAGGAAAACTCTCACGCTCAACCACTTTACCATTTTTTTCAACGATACTCCTTCCCAAAGAACGATAATCCCAATAACGATGATTGGTTGTGCCATGTTCAAATCTTTCTCAACAAAATATTATGAACTTTAGCGTAAAACTTAATTTGAATTAAAATATGATTAATATGTACATATTTGATACATATATTTTCTCGTATTCATTTTGTTTGGTAATTTTTCTTCAACATGTCTGGTCGTAACACGAAAGTGTTGCGTCACTGTCATAAAATACTCAATAAATATTTACTTTTCATATTCTTTTTGAATTTCTCTTGATGATAGAGCATTTATGTATATTTAATTACTTTAAATTTATTTAAAATTTTGTTTTAATCTTAAGTTATAGTATGAAGTGTTTGTTCATAAAAGAAATTTAACAAATAACGCCTTTGCTTTTGTTTTCATTTTGTCCGGGGGAGTTTTTGTTCTTAAAAAGTCTGCAAATTCAAAATTTATTGGTTTTGTTTAAGCAAACCGGTCATTGAGTTCACGCAAATCATAAAAACCGACAATTATACTGAATTGAAATAAAATACATATTTACAACCATCAGAGTTTCTTAAGTTTTAAAAAAATAAGCGCTCTTGAAGATTTTTTCTTATTCTTTGTATTAATTTTTTATTTTATGCCACATTAATTTGTAGAACTCTGTTTTGTTTTATATAAATATTTATACGCCAACATCGTTTACAATTTGCAATAATTGTCGGTATCAGTGAACTACAGATCAGCGCAAGACCATACAAAATAGTTTCATGCTAAAAATTACACTTTAAGTAAAAATATTTTAAACGGACGCTTGTTTAATAATAAATTTTTAGCTACAAATGTAAAATTTTTCTTAAGTGCGGGATAACTCCACCGTGGTCTGAGCACCATGTGAAGTTCTGCGTTCACAATAGAGATGGGATCGTGACTGACTTTTCACGCACGCTCCTGCATGCTCACGTGATTGAAAAAAAGTTAACCATAATCACGAAAATTCTTGCTCACGAACTACTAAAAAACTATAATATAATTAAAAAAATATATGTATGAAAACAATAATGCATGCACGCTCACTCACGCTAAATTTTTTTTTATACTCACGTTCACGCGCGCTCACGTAATCACGTGAGCGGTGAACCTCTAGTTTACAACCGCCTCCATTTGGGCAGAGAAAGGCAGCTGCGTGACTTGCCAAGTCCACACTGATTGCAATTCTTGTACATAGATCAACCTCCATACACACACACTTTGCTAAAGTGTCCGAGCTATCTAATCTCTTGCCACATGGCGACTCTAACAAGACAATCGGCAGAGTCAAAGAACAACCAGTCAGTCAGAGGGCTACCTAAACGGTACTCAACAGATAAACTGGCATTCCGCATCACACGACTATCCTGCCTCATCAACAGCATCTGCTATTACAGCAACAACACAAAGTGGTTATCTTCTGTGGTTGCCCAAAGTCCGGACCAGCCACTAGCACTAGCCGTTCTCAATACCCAAAACTAACTACTTAATACTTTCAGAGATGCATTTCCATATGTAAATATGAAAATTTTACTTGGAAATGTTTTAAATTAATACAACTCGGTTTTGAGGAAAGTTAAGGGCAAATGATTTATGGCCTTATTCAGAAACGTTTAATAAAGTGAATGTGTGCATTAAAACCGGTTTTCCCATATAAAAATCCAACATTAAACCTACTATAACTTTATTAATCGTTTGTGAATAAGGCCATTAATCTTTTGCTACAATGGCCGTTTAGTCAGATATTTTTAATGGATTATTAAATTTGCTATTGCATTAATTATTATGGAATACGGACAATAATAAATCGAATTTTAACCTATTAAATATTTTTATTTTGAAATAATAAAAAAACGTTAAAAGTATTGAGTAGTATCGAGCATTAGCCTTTTAGCCATCCAAATGGATGTTACCAATCGGCACAGCGAGGAGGTGAGACTGCGTGTGACTGACAGAAAGTGTATGGGCTTTCACACACGGGCATAATTATGCTGGCATAACATGGCAGCTTGTGGGCGAATTCTTTCAACAGAATAATTTTTGGTTGGCATAATTTTTCAACCAGCTACAACCCCGCATTACCAGCACAAAACTAATACATACACAATTTAAAAAAAACACACATCGCACTTGATCAAGAAGAGGGTATTAACTCGAAATTTTTATTATTTCACTTTTCTACAAAAATTGCAATATAATATTTATATTTATCTGCTGTAAAAATTTCGCACTGTTTTGTCTACGTTTTGCTATTAAAACACATGATTTAAAATATATTTTTCATATACCTTTGATGTAAAATCAAAAAGCATTTTGCTTCTGTTGAAAATTTTTAAATTTCGAGTTAATACTGTCTTCTTGATCAAGTGCGATATGTCAAATGAATACAACCCTGCAGATAATATTGGACTACGTGGTCCAATATTGCTGAAACGGACTAGTTACAACATGGTCCGATGTAATGCAGTCATGGAGTATGTCATTTTCAAACAAGAACTTATTGCTATACGACAATTGTTCGTGCTTTCACGAACTTGCTCGTGCCTAACAATCTTCTTGTGATCCATTTTTAATGGCACGGAGTAGTTTTTGGGTTAGTTCGATGTAGTGCAAACCTGGACCATATGGTCCAGCCCTAGAACATCGTAATGTTAAATAGACCATGTTTTCTTTATACATTTGGGTTGCTTTTGGACTAGTCCTAGTCCTTTATGGAGTATACTTTACACGCGTGTTTGGACTAGTCGCGTTATATGCAGGGAAAAAACACTAATACACACAAAGCTGTGTATTCGTATACATTTTATGCCATTTTGCGGCTTAAAAATTGTTCTCGTCTGTGAATGCTCTATGAGCAGCGCTTCCTCCCCTGTCAGATCCAACGATTGTTCCTTAAAGTACGGTCACATGTAATTCCAATATTTTTTTAAATATGGGTTCGCATTTATTAAAAATAATTTGAAAATAGCATTTTGCGGCATAATTCATTTCATTTTGTGATATAAAAACCAAGTTAAATCACACTAACCCTAAGCAAAAGTAGTGGTTACGTTTTTTTGGGCAAATGTTTGCGAAGTGTGACCGTACCTTTAGGAACTATTTACTGGCTTTGAATACAAAGTCAGCCAAATTGTTAACGAAAAAAAATTACGTTACTTCATTCTTTTCTTTCTCCTTTAAAATTAAAAAAAAAATAAGGTGATAATTTTAATTTATAATTTGTGAGAACAATTTCAAATTAATGACGACTGACCGACCGAATACATACACACATGTGCACATAAATATCTGTAAAAAACATTCAAATTAAATTAAAAAAAAGATAGTGTTAATTTATGTGTTTAATAAAATTTACGTGTTCAGCTTTTCTTTCATGGCCCCAACAATTTGTTTGAAAAAGAAAACGATTGAGTAAAGAAAGCTCACAAGATTTGTTTGTTGTTTCTTAATGATTGACGGCACAGAAAAATAGACGCCCAATGAAGGTTTAACACTTAAAAGTTACCCGTTTTCTATATGAACATAAATTATCGTAACTACAATTTTATAATTGCCTGCAGACGGATTATAGATAAAATACAGCATGAAGAATTTTTATATAAAAATCAAACAAAAAGCAATTCAAAAGAAGTATGAGGCACACATCTGTTGCATTTGTTGGGCTGATGTGTCTTCATAAAAAACAAAATATTACTTAAAGTTAATCAAAACTAAATATGTACAATAAGTTCAATTACTCGTATAAACCAGGAGACAAGCAAATGATTTTTTACAATAACGACGGTTGCCAATTTGTAAATGTCAATATTTTACTTGCATTTAGTTCGAAAAATAAAAGAATTATTGCTTGTTTGTCAACAATCGTTTGAGTTTTATAATAAAGATATAAAGAACACTGTATTTTTTATTACAAGCGTATCGTCAACTGAAATGCAAAAACATGTGACTAAAATTCAAAACTTATATATAGAAATACCCTTCACGAAATGACGAACTGCTGGCTAAAATGTTGTTAAAAAAGTTATTTCGCAGAAAGTTGCTTAAATTTTATTTTGCATGAGAGTACTCCTCACAATCAATATATGTGCATTAAAATTTCACAAATCACAACATTTTACGCATATTACGTAACATTTCAGCTTTTATTTAGTTTTCGCAACCTTTATATTATTTTGAAGCAATTCGGTATTTTTGCATTTGCGTAGCTTCATCATTACAAACAATATACCGAATTAATAAAATTATGAAGAAAGCAATAGCGAAAATCTCCTAAAAAATATTTAAAATAAAACTTAAAATTTCCCGCGTAAAACAACATTAATTTTGATCAGTCAATGTAGTTGATACTTTTTAACTGAGTAGTCAATACTACGGACATATCTTTTTTTAATAAAAGTATTTGATATACTTATGCATTATTATTTTTATTTATTTTATTTTTTATTAATTAATGTTTTTATTGATTAGCAAATATTACAATGCATTTAAAATTTTAGTACGAGAGGTAGCATCATGTTGGGAACAGTCAAGATCGGAAAAACTATATTTATATTTCAATTCTTATGCATGCAATTAATTCATATTGCTCGATATTGTATTTCAAATAAAGATTTAAATTAAACGTTTTTGCAATGATTAAATGGCTGTCTTGATTTTTGGACAAATTCGATGTTGCCACACCTACATACTTAATAAGTGCCACACAGTGTTGAAATTAACATCATCACGGTGCTGCCAGCATATAACTTCACTAAATAACGGAAACGAAACTTTCGGGATTCGTCTACAAACGGTGACCGTACCATTTGTTCGAGAGCATGTTATTGCAAGTATTAAGAGCTCAGGACGCTGCAAAATGAAGCCCTAATGTGGAAAATGGCACCTAATTATAGGCCATCTCACAGAACGCAGTGCAATCCCAGTTTTTAATTGAAAATTTTCATGATAAATTATCCCAAAACTTGATGAAAGTTGAGAAATTTACCCCAAATATAATTAAACTCAGAAATTGTTCTGTTTCAAAGCGTGTCGAATATTGGCTTCGCTAACAATAAACCAGCCGAGCTGAACTCATGCTTCTCCGGAAAAAACCCCATTTTGTGTTAAGTTGAAAAATAACACCACAACAATAACAACATTGTGTACGAGTTTCTTTTATTTTGGTGTTTGAGGCTATTTTTAATTTTATAAAAGATTTTTATGGCCCCAATCAAGAAATAATTACCTGTATCGTGAGTAAGAAGTGAAATGTTCACTCCCCTTAAAGGGAAAATTAGTATCGCTAACTTCATATGAGATGTTCTTCCCTTTATCAGTTCTCAGTGAGATTTGTAAGCCTGAATAGGAAATGTAAAATTAAACATTTAAATTTAAGTTTAATAATAGCGAAATAAAAAAGTTTGAAATAAAAGTGTTGAAGTAAAAAATTTATATTTTTAGTACTGAGGTACTGTTTTCAAAAATTTCTTTTGTGGCTGGGTCGTATTATTGCTTTTATATAAACAAGTTCATTTATAAATCGTATAAGCAACCGGCTTTTATTTTTAAGTAATATATATTATGAATTTATAGCTGTTTTAATTTTTTAAAGAAAGCAGTGTACTTTTCTTTAAATTGTATTTCTTTTATTTCCTCTATATAATTTTTTATCAATTACCTTTTGTTGTCGGGAATTATCAATAATAATGAACACTTACTATATCTAAACTCAACTATTTCATTGACAAGGAGAATATTGAAAAACAAAAAAGGGAACAATATTAATAATGATAAAGGAATTTTTTGCGCAAACAATTTTCCCGAGAATTGTTCACATCAGCAAAAGGGGAAATATTTTGAAAGAAAGATTCCCAAAAATCAACAAAATTATCTCAAACATAGATATTTTTGTTTTCTGTATGATTTCTTTTAGTCAATTTTTCTTTTTGCACTGAGCATAATGGACTTAGGAGCAACTACTGATAAGCTATTTTAGCCAATTGTATGCAATTTTGTTTTTCATTTAATTTGTAAATGTTTTTATTTATTTAATTACCTATAAATACACTCTTGATCTAACGAAAAGCTTTATTTTTTGCAACTATTTAAAAAACTAGGAACCCTAACAAACTTGATTTTTCTGCCTAATTTTGTCGCAATGCCAAACACTATCATTACATCCCTGCAAAAAAAAATATTTTTGCAAAAGCTTTAAAAAAAATTAGCAATATTGACCTAATACGTTCAGAAATTTAATGCACAATCGAAGTTTCATACAAAAATTTCAGAGGAACATAACTTGGAAAATATGGGACGCCGCTGATTTTCTTCTGCAATTTTCTTTTCAATATTCTATCACCCATGCCATTTTTTCAAATAAATTTGTTTTTAAAAATTTTGTAACTAAAAAACAAATGTGTTTGATATGTACATATTTTTAGGTTGCTTGTGCGCGCGTTCACCTTTAATCAACTTTTCTTGATCTCACCATCGTTGTTGAAACTACCACACTTAAATTTTTTCCCATATGTAAATACATCTGGCAACACATCCACATACATATGTATAAACAGGTTTCACTAAAATCGGCAAAAAATTTCTCAGTCAAGTGTATTTGTCGTTCTTTTATGCAAAAAACGTTCGGTTGAACATCTATCATTGTCGAATTTGTAAATACTACATTTTTTCCGAAATCTTTTTGAACACAAATTTATAACATACAACAATGAGTGGTAACAAGCATTTAGCAAAAGGTAAATAAGACAAATGTTAAACCATCACACAATATCGCAAAAAAAAGTTGCATCTAATGCATATACACATTAGGGTGGTTCTTTTCCGGCAAAAGTTTTTCTCAAGTGCACCAGCAAAATTTTGGTATTCTACATGTATACATACGTGTAAAAACCACAATCACTTCTTTAAAGCAACATTTCATATTTCAAAAACCCAACATTTTGAAGGTACTGTAGCAAAAGTATTTATGTACATTTTGTTTTTGCACTTGAAAGAGATTTTTGATATACAATGCTCCACTGTACATATGTACATACATACATGTGGGTGTGTGAGTGCCAATACACAATTCATACACATTTTTTCCAATTGAAATGTTTCACAACTTACTACATGCATTCATATCTAAAAATATGTACCTACTAATTGACTCACTTTTTATTACTTCGCAATTGAAAATGGAAAGGTTCAACCAAACCTGACCTTCCTGATGATGGTGTATTACGTTTGTATTCGATGCGTTTTTGTCCATATGCCCATCGAGTGCATTTAATTTTAGATGCCAAGAAAATTCCTTACCATAGAATTTATATTAATTTGCACGATAAGCCTGAATGGTTAACTGAATATAGCCCCTTAGGCAAAGTTCCGGCTTTACAGCTAACTACTGCCGATGGAAAGCCAACTTTAATTGAATCATTAATAGTTGCCGAGTATCTAGATGAAATGTATCCTGAACCTAGTCTTTTTCCAAAAGATCCCTTGAAAAAAGCCCAGGATAAAATACTCATCGAACGCTTTAACCCTGTTATATCCGCCATGTACAAAATATTTGTCAATACTGAAGTATCGCCTGGAGCCATAACCGATATATCCACTGGCTTGGATATTTTCGAGAAAGAGCTTAGATCACGTGGTACACCCTTCTACGGCGGCGATAAGCCTGGCATGTTAGATTACATGATTTGGCCATGGTGTGAACGTTCGGAAATGATTAAGTATTTATTAAACAATAAATACGAAATGGACAAGGAACGTTTTGAAAAATTGGTAAGAAAAGCAGGCTATATTAAATGTTTCCACTTTTATACGTAAACATAAACTATTTTAGCTTAAGTGGCGCGATTTAATGATAGAAGATGAAGCTGTAAAATGTTTTTATTTAGATGGTGAAACCCATGCTAAATTTATGAAAACCAGACGTGAAGGCACTCCTAACTATGATATGCTTGTGTAAGCTTTAAATATTATCGTCTTATAAAAATATTACATTAAATACTTACAAATGTACTTCAAAGATACATACATACTCTTAAAAGAGCTTCTATATAATACATAAATAAATGTCCTTATTAATAAACCTGGTCTTGCTAATATATGTATGTGAAATAAATAATTAACACGTTTTTAATTAAATTTTCTATCTTTCTTTCATAATTTTTTATTTTGTTGCAGAAATCCTACTAAACGTCAACGCACATGCTAAACAGATTTCCTTTTTTTTAATAAAAAGCTATTTCTCTTACGTTAGAAACGTAATTTTTTTCGAAACTGGAATCTGTTGTCTATCATTCGATTTTAAAGTATACTTTTAATATTAATTATTTTTTATACATATTCGTTAAATAAATTTCTATTTTTCTTAATAACTGACGAAAATTGCTTAAGCAAAAAAAATTTTGCTAAGAAATAAATTGAAATGAAAAGAAAAATAAATAGTAAAGCAAGCTGCTCGGCTCAATAAACCGTCCACGCACCATTATGCTTAATTTATGAAAATATTTAGCACTCATTATACTTCGAAAATCGATAGTTTTTCGTCTGACTTCTAAACTTAGTGTTTTGGTTTCTTTACGAAAATACAATTACATACATACATATATTAGTAGCAGCGGTGTGATCTTAAGGATAATACAGGTAAATTGTATACAAATTGATTGCGTTACATTCCTGACCGAACAGAACAATGGCTCGTGAAGACGTGTTGTTAAGCATGGACGAAGTGATATAAAGCAATTAAAAAATCAATTAAATCTATCCCCGATGATCGTTAGCTTTTGTACTTACTGCGAGCCGTAACTTCATACATACATATGTATATATCGACATTTAAAAAGATTTATTAAATAAAATAATGAAGAAAACGTCGAGTGACTTTTATTTTAAAATCTAATAAATATTATTTGTAATTGTGTTATGTATCAATGAAGCGTTGTTTTGGTTTCATTTTTGAGTTTCTTTCTATTAAAATTCGTTTAACGATTTCGCAGATCTTAATAAATCGTAGTTTTGATTTTTTTCTTTGTTTTATTCAATGTGCCGGCCTCCTTAACATAATTGTAATGATATTGTTTTCAACCTCATTTTTAAGCTGGGGATAAAGTTGATCTTAAATAATCTGAAAATATTACATTTATTATATAAATAAAAAATTATAAACTAATGAAATTTACCTGAAGAGGCGTCATGTCTCGATTGGTTTGACGAAGTGCATAAAACGGAAGTACTATTTGAGAGATTGGAATTTGTGCTGCCATTTAAAACTTGTGTTCTTGGATGTTGCTGTTGTTGCAGCTGATGCGGCTGACGATTGGAGTTTATTTTTTTATGGTTGTTATTAGATGAGGATAAGTTACTAGATAAAATAGAAATATTTTATGTTTTTCTTTTCTCTGAAATTTTTTCGATTTTCCTTCTTTTCTTACGTTTTTCCCTTATCTGTTTTATTATTAAACATGGCCAATTCGACTTCAGTATGTTGACTGTTCATATGACGCACCCACTCAGCAGGAGTTTCAAAACGTCTAAAATAAAATAAAGATACCCAGAAGTATTTATTAACAATACGTTGAAAAGTTGTTTGCTGTTATTTATTCGCTTACGTGGAACAAAGATCACACTGCAAACGAACATGATCACTTGTATTATTTTCTTGCTGCTTTATAGTTAAAGTAAAAATTATTTGATGAAATGAATTTCTTCGAAGTATTATTAAACTTACTGATATCCGACGTCTTTTCTTTGGCACATAAGATTTTGAAAGCGTAGGACTTTCGACGCTCGTGGAAGTATTGAAACCCGATGAACAAGGTGTGGCTGTATGAGTTTCCAAATGTCGCAGTAATGAGGCTTTATCTTCACACGTTTCACCACAAATCTCACAAGAAAAATATCGATCAAAATCATTTGAAATTGGTGCCTGAAGAACTGAAGATGAAACTGCCAGCAATGGACGACAATCATTTTCCATATGATGGATAATAGATGGAGAGGATTCAGTTTTTATATGAGTGGTTTGAAAATTGTCGATTTTGTTAATAACTTTACTCGAAGACTCGGCGTTATTTTGGTGCGTTATAGACGAGGAGGATGAAGGTAGCCAATCTGTAGGCTCTTCCTTGATAGAAACAAAGGATGTAGGGTCTTGCGTTTGATGGATGGGAGAAGCTAAAGGTGGTACCTCATTTACACTACTGCCACCACCTCCATCCCCTGTTCCAATTGCACTTTCACGTATTATATTATGTTTAGAGTGTGCTATATGAGACATACGGTTTGAATAGTGCTCAGAAACATAATCATGAATAACATCTGAACGTTCAGCGGGCAGGCTGGATCTACGCATCTCATGTTCGTACATGCGAGAGGAGTCTTCCTCTTCTACTTCATCCCTACAATTATTGGAAGCATGTCTTAAATAGCTTGGTTCATCACATCTCTCCAAACAAGATTTTCTGCACATGACTGTTGGATCATCACTTTGACTACGCTCTCGTCGCAAAATCATAGGTTGATTTTCTACTCGCGGACAGCTATTGCATCCAATTTCATTACATATGGAAGAAGGAGCTTCGCCCGCACTGGAATTAGCCGGCATTGAGTCCTGAGAGTAACAACACTTGTCACCCGGATCTATTGCAACTTGCTTATTTACTGTTATTCCACTTGAAGGAGGTTTTGTTACACCTGCAGTTGAACCCGCCAACGTACTTAAGGGTTTTGGAGATTTTATTATAACAGGACTATCTTTTGGCATTACTGAAGCTCCCAGGCCACGTGAATGCTGTTGCTGCTGTTGTTCCATCAAGTATCGTACAGAAGTGGGACCACTATTCATTGGCATGCGGGTAAGGTTGTACGAAGATGAATTCGTTGATGTTTGGTTATCGATATTTCGATTTTGTTGAGGTTGTTGACTAGCCGTATTGGAAACATTTGTGGAAGTGCGACATAAACCACGAATTTTTAAGATTTCGCCTCCTCTCAAAACTTCACTTAATATGTCATTTGAAACGGTGGCCTCTCCAACATACATATACTGCACCAATATTTGAATTGCTCGATGACTTAAATCAGGTGGGAGTACAATATGAAATATGCCATTATTTGTTATCGGCGAGGTTTCGAAAATGGATGAAAAAAACTATAAACAAATAAATATAAGAGTAATAGGAAAGTTCACAAAAGCTTAATCTGATCTAACCTGGCTACATGAACTTAAAATAAATTTATGGGCGGAGATGCCAACCGTAGGCATAGAATTCGTAATGGATCCAGTTGTATTAGAACTATATAAAACGACGTCTGCATACTTCTCATTTCTGATAATAAGGGGAAAATAAACATATAAGACTTAATATAAATTAAATTTTTTATATAACATACTTGTATAAAGTGGCAACTGAAGAATTTAAATATGATATATGCGAATCCCACTTCAGGTGATAATTTTCAGCCGTCATTTTTTTACATTTACATCCGAACCTGTAGTAAATATACATATATATAAAATCAAATAAGAAAAATGTTAAACAAAAGTATTAGTATTATTCTTTAAATTAAACTTGAGGTCACTTTTTTTATAAAAATCATCCGAATTTATTTTTTCTCGATATTTCGTTACCCTTTGGGTAACTTCTTCAGAAAAAATAAATTTGTATGATTTTTATAAAAAAAAATAGTTACCTCAAGCTTAATTTAAAGAATAATACTAATATATATTTTTTTAAATTATTAATCGAGATTGCCTCGATATCTTTTTTCAAAGATTTTCGAAAATGCCAAATCAGTAGCACCAATGAAATGCATGTATAGCTAAAAAAACCTCAACAAACAAGTTTTTGAAAATCTTTGAATAATACTAATATTTAAAAAAAGGTCGGAAAATTATATATTATTTGAACAAAAGTTTTCGTATTTCGCTTCTTCAAATATTTTTGTTGAATTTAGTTTATTTATATAAAAGTACATACACACAAGACAAACTTTCGTTTTCAAAGCAGTTTAATTAAATTTAAACGAAAATATTGTTACCTACAAACGTCTTCAGTTTATTATTATTATTTCTGTGAAAATCAAATGAATAAAAATTAAAAAGCTACAATTCGACACTGGAAGTGTCGAGTACTCAAATGAAAAGAATTCAGTAATCAAAAGTAACAAAATTTACAAGATGTGGCAACTCTTTTGGATTGTTTATATTTTTCTCTTTTGCTGGGCTTTTTCAGTAGCAAAGGTTTTCTTGCAATTTCAAGAAACAAATTTGTAAAATGTCAGTATTTCACACCGATTTAGAATTTGATAATAGCTTAATTGATTTGGTGAAAGCAAATCCTATACTTTACGAAAAGGACTTAAGAACTACACCGTACATGGATATGAAAAAAAAGTTTGAGCTGTGGAGCCACATATCGACATCACTGAATCGTGATAGTAAGTAAATTGTTTGCCTTTTATTTGCGTTTGCTTTTAATTATTGTTTTTAAGCTAAATACTGTATTCTAAGATGGAAAAGTTTGCGAGCAAAATATCGAAGGGAAATGACGAAGCTGGGCAAAGAATCAGATTGGACTTTATTTGATAAAATGAAATTTATTGAAAAACACATTAGATATCAATCGTATGTATAATTTTTTTAGTTAAAAGATGTAAACAAGTCTTAGAATTTAAGCAATTTTTTCCAAATTTCTTTGTTTTTAGAACTCAGCACAACCTTAAGAGTCCGGAACATCAAACTGTACCGCTCAATTACAGTAACATGGATGCTGAACAGCTTATTGAAGAAGTTTTCGATGATGATCCTTTGCAAGAGGCGATGGATGAGCAAAATAGCACATTTATGCCATTTAGTGAAAAACCATTGCCTACATCTCCACCTGGTATAGATGCCAAGCCAAGCACAATTATTAGCAATAACAACCAATACGGTGGTACTATGAAAAGAATTGAGGCATTGTTAGAGGGTCTAGGTGGCGATAATCGTCCTAAAGCGGAAAAACGTATTGTTGCGTATTTGTGCAAATGCCAACTGAAATGCTTAAATAACGAAGATGTAGACGATATCGATATATAAAGCATTCATATAATGGAATTACAAATAAGTAATGAAATTCATATAATAGTCATCAAATTATTAACATTAAAACATGTAATTCAAGTTTACTGACAATTAGGTTATAATAAAATTTATTATTATTCGAACCAATCCATATTATTTTTAACCCCCGGTTATGTTCTGATTCTGCTTATATGTTTTGATTACAAATTTAAAACACAAAGAGTTTATACCTCAAGTCGTCACTAAACTTTTATAATCCGCGACGCTTGTTAGGGCCTTCTTTTGTAAGATGCAACGCCTATTGTTGATGTAGAAAATTCCAAAATACAAAATCATACTAAATAATTGTTCAAGGTTAGGGTTGAGGTTTAAAAAATAAGGGACTTTTTATTAACAGGCGAAGATAATGACAAATGTTTGCATGTATTCACTTTTTTCCTTTTCTGTGAAAGTAGAAAGTGTCTTTTCCACTTTGCAAATTCAAAATGTTTGATTTCGAATGAAAAATAAGTTCGTACGTAATGCAGTAATTTTGCAATAAAATTTTAGTGTTCGAAAAGAATCATTTGTTAGAACATTTTATCGTCAAAAGGTTATTTACACAAACAATTTGCACTTCTGCCACACATTTCTACAACTACTGCAACATTTTGCAGATAGATTGCACAAATTTACTGCAATTACGAATCCACCCAGTATTTTAAACTTTGTACATATTCTATTACAGACCTAAATATATTTGACAATGTGTATGTATGTATATAAAAGGGACCTGAAAGGACTAAGGTAGAGTGGGTAAAACTTCGTTCTGTCAAAACAAAACATGGAAAAAATGAGAACTTAGTTACAAAATGTAACTAGCTTTTTTTTATTAACTTTTCGCTTAGAAGTTCAACGGAGCAATTTTAAATTGAATTTTTGGTATTTATTATACATAAATAAGTATGTACATATGTATGTACGTACATACATGCATATTTGTTTATATATAGTATGTAAATCCATATCCATACCTACTTCCACACTTAAGAATATAAGTATATTCAGCATAATTGTCAGTAGTTACAAAATTTGTATTTTATTTTTTGAACTTATTAAATTGATTTAATTTTCGTTACTTTTTCTTTGTGTAGATGCATAAATACATACGTAAATAGGTACGTAAATATGTACAAATACACATACAAGTGAATGTATGTACAACTGTTAAACAAATTGTGGGTAATGTTATTGATTTTGTTTACCCCCTTTACCATTATTATTACTTTCCCAATGCTGAAACTAACATATCGACTTCTAACCACAACTAATATAACTGCGTAAACATCCGTGAATATAAATTTAAATTAAATAATGATAAGTGTAATATGTTTTTTGAATATTTTGCAAAAATAATAGTTAATAGTTAAATTTTCGAATAATTAACTTCTTTAAATACCATACTCATATACATACGTTATTAGTAATTACATTAGGGTGGTCCTTATTTTAAATTTTTTTCGATTTTCGTTCATGGTAGTCTCAAATTAGATTAGAATACATGAAGTATGTTAATACAAACGTTATATATTAATATTAACTATATGCATTATACAGTAAATTTAGTTAATATTGATAGAAAATCTGAAACTTGATATGTATGTACATACATATATAATATATATATACATATGTATGTTTATAAGTTTCGTCTGAGTATCATATAAAATTTGATGTAATTATAACGTTTTTCTTATACAATTTGTAGCTGTATGAATATTGAAGTTTCAATTATATAGTGGAATACATGAATCTCTACAACTCAGTAATAGCTTATAAAAGTGTCTCGACGTCCGATTTCGTGTGACACGCGTACGTATTTTAAACGACTTGTTGCGATGGTTTTCGAACAAAATAAGTGTCCGACAGAAAGTTTTTGTATTATCAAAAATACGCAAAAGCGCTACCCAATAAAATTTTAGTGTACAAAAAGTACAATCTCAAAATAAAAGCGTTTTATGTAGATATGTTAATTTTGTTTTTATTAAATAAATAAATAACTAAAATAAAATAGTTCCCATTCAATAAAAAAACAAATTCGGTTTCGGTCTGAAAAATCTACTAAAGATCGGGTTCTGTATGAAAAACTGTGCTCGGCAGGACATTTAAAAATATAAATTAAGATACCTCGACAGGTGGCACTTACAGCCAAACGAAAACTTTTACAAAATGAATGCAAACTAAAATATCGTTACTTAACAAATCTTCCTTCTTTTTAAAAACTTGATGGAGTGAACTGACACGCAAGCACGAGACATGAATTTTATTATTATGGCTGAGATTTCATTAAAAAGTTATAACCTTTGCTTTGTTTCAGATAATAAAACTTTTCTTTTTGAATAAAAATTTTTAAATACATGCAAATTTATGAAAATTTGGGGTCCCAAAATTTCAGAGTTTTCTGAGATATTAATACAAGGTGTGCCAAAAGAAATAACCCTGTTGAAAGATGCTCTTATTTTTGCAAATGGCGGCCAATGTCAAATCTATTTGGACATTCGTGAACTAGACAGATGTAGAATACAAGTGAACTAGCCATGGAGCGATACACTCCTCAAGAACGCGGAATAATCGTGTTTATTTTTTGCGTAACAATTTGACCAAAATCATAATGAGCGATGAGGCTCATTTCCACCTCAGCGGGTACGTCAACAAGCAAAACTATCGCTTCTGGGGTATCGAAAATGCACGAGTGATGCACGATGAGCCATTACAACCGCTCAAAGTGACTGCATGGTGCGCTGTTCACGCTGTAGGAGTCGGGCCCCTTTTTTTTGGTCAAACGACTACAGTGGACGGTGCGCGCTAAAGGGCCATGTTAACCAAGAGCCCGATTTAACCGTTCCAGATTTTTTATGGGGTTTCTTGACGCCCCGTGCTTACGTGAACAAGCCCGAGACCATGGAAGCCCTCAAGGACAACATTCGACACGAGTACGAGAATCTGCCGCCCGAAGTTCTCGCCGAAGTAATGAAAAATGCCATAAAACCAACCCGTATAGCAAACAATTGTGACGGCGCCCATTTGGCCGATATCATCTTCACGACTTGACCAATAAAATTCCAAAGGTTCAAATAATCATAATCAACAAACAGAATCGAAGTTTAGAAAAAAATGAGAGGCAAACAACATCGGATAACTTCTTTTGGCCCACCTGTTACAAATGTAGAAGTATACTAGCACCAGGAATACTAGAACTATATTATAACTCCAATTCAGATAATTCCTTTTCAAAGAGAACAATTTTATTATCTATCAGTAAGCAACATTTTTAACCTTTTTAATGAAATCTAAAACCACTTTCTGAAATATAGGGCTGCCACGGATTAAAAGGAATAAAGTCCATTTCAAGTGCTTGCGTGCCATAACCACCCAATTCACAAATTTTACTTAAATCGGGGAACATGGGGAATATTTTTTTAATTTTCATTAAGTTCGTCTTGCATGAACAGTAAAAAAGGAGGCACCAGACAACAACAATAAATATGTACTTATGTATGTATGTAGAGTTGACTTTATAACAGAAAAACAATAAACGCGCCATACTAATGCGAAACATACTAACAGGCTTGCAAACACACCACAAATTCATATAGACAAATACAGCAATAGTAAAAGTAGAAATAGAGACAACAGCAGAGCCAACAGCACCCTTTTTACGAGTCACTAACAGTACAAGTGCGAGACATTAACACAAAATTATTGATTGATTTCAAACATACAAAAAATCGATAAATGCAAAAAATAAAAAATAAATTTACTTATGGATACTTAGAATTATGTTTATTATTCACGACACCATGATTGTTGGTTTACGAAATTGGTTAAAAATATTATTAATATCCTGTTTTATTTATTTAGTTTAAATTAAGCGCCACTTCGTAAATATTTTAACTTCACTCTATGCATTCAATAACTTTTGCTTTTTAACAGATTGTGTATTAAAATGTTTAAAACATTCATATTTTCTAAGTAATAAATTCACCTTGATTTTGATGTTGTTAAAAGTTACCGTTAAAAGTTATTTATTTTGTGTTAAAAATTATTTATTTAACTTTTTATGTGAAACAAATCTTTTTGTTTCTGTATTTTTACTGTGTGTATTTAAGTTTAAGCTTCGTTGTACGTGCGTGTGTATTCAGTTCGACAGTCAATATAAAAATGTTTGAGAGTCCTTCCAATGTTGTTTCTTTTGTGGTTTATTATGATAGCTTTTACTTCTGATAAGCAAGTCCTCCTGTTCATATGCTCTTCGATTTTATTTGTTTGTTTGGTGTAATATTTTTCGCGCTTTTACTCTCTTCTAATAAATCTCTCTGTTTATGTTTTTTCTCTCTTCATGTGTTTGGCAGGAAAAATTAAATGAAAATCTATGCAAAAGTACCCATAAACAAAACTCATTCACAATTCCATCATTACAAATTCATTGTTTAATATTTTTACTTACATAAATACATAAATACATAAATACATACATACTGCCTACATTTCTGTGGAGGTGTTAGCAGTTGCATTAAATAAATGTCTGTTGCTTTGTGTTTGTTGTTCTTGTACATAAATATGCATATACATACATATGTATTGTCTTATTGATTGAGGTGTGACAAATTTTGTCACCCTATGGTTTCTTTATTTCAGTTTTCTTTTTCGGCCGTGGGAAACAAACAAAATATCTAACGTTAAAAAATTTTATTGAAAATCAATATATGTATGTGCATATGTACAAAATATAATTTAATGTCGGGTTCCTTTGTAAGATAAATTTTGTATATAATTAATTTCACTTTAGTGCCTATTACGAGTCATTTTATAATTTTTTGGAATTTAAACCCAGGAAGCTGAGTGGGTGGATTATTGATATTTCGTCTGCTCTTCTATTTGAAAATTAAGTGATCGCCCACTCGTCACGCATTCCGACCAGAACATTTTTAATTCCGTACCAGCAATTCCGATCTTTTCTTTATAAATCATGCTTTTTATTTCGAACCACAAACTTTCATACCTTAAATGACCTTTTAAACTTTTTAGCATGCAAAGCTCACTTTACACTTTTTATTAATGTGCAAAGCTTATAGACAAAAATTCATTTTCCCCTTCTAAAAGTGTGCACATTTTATGCTTTTCATTGCAAACTACGCTAATAGAAAAAAACATTAACGGCATTTAGCAAATTAAACGAGTACTTCTATTAATTCCACTGAATTTGTAGTTTTCTGAAGAATGGAATTTTGTGACAGGGTCGTATGTTATGAAAATCGATCGCTCAGATTGTGTGTCAAAGTTAAATTTGATTTTTCGGCAATTTGTTTCAGATTAAAGAAAATTAGAATTTTTTACCTAATCTATAACAAATTTTCTTTAATCTAGGATAAGTTTTTGCTGTCGAAAATTCGACTTAGAATTATGTCCAACTGCTATGAATTACCGAACTTTGTTTAAACTAAAACATTTGCAACTAAATCGTTCATAAGAAGCAAAATATATTCGTTAGAAAGAGGTCTACTGCGAACGAATCGCATCAGGACGTTAGGACAAAAATGTTCAAGTGTACATAACGGCCTACACAGAAAAAAAATTCTAATTTTCAATTACGAGAAATTTGTAAAAATTGCATTTGGATCACTTGGGTAATTGATTCAATTATGAAACCAAAATTTAAATATTGAAACCTATTGTAATATTTGATCAATTGGTAGATAGTATTGATTTATTTTAGGAATAAGTTTTCTATGCATTCGTTAAAATCTTACTAAATACATACGTATCTATCTTAAAGCTTGTAATTTTTTTTGGCATCAAAAAGGAAATACGTCAAAACTTACTTTATTGACAAAAATTATAAAAAGTTACATATAATAAAATATTTTTATCATGTTTGCATGTATGTGTATGAAATGTATGCAGTTGAAGATAGAAAATCATTGCGTTTTATTTGTTGATTAATTATCTTTCAACATTTTCGCAGACGTAACCGATTCTTCTTCGTTTCCGCTGTCACAAGCTTTTCGTTTTTCACCTACCGCTTCGACGATTTGAGTCTCTTTTTCGATTTCGTTCATAGTTGTATGTTCTTTTATAGCGGCCTGTTGTAGTATTGATTGGGCAGCAGAGGAAGTATCACACTTAAGCAGTTCTCTTAACATCATTGTGGCATAAGATGCCGCTGGTAGGCAGAAATCTAATAATAATGCTTCATATTTTGGCTCAATTTCAGTTTTCTTGAAATCTTCAAGTGTTTTGCCCTGCAGGATCTCCAAATCGGATAAAATTAAAGTTTCGTCAGGTGTCGAATAAGATTTAAATTCCCAAGACATATCCCTAGGTTTTACTACAAATCTTCGGTAAGCACCCCTCATTGAAAACACTTTGTTTTTCTTTAATTTTTCCGATGAAAGATCGTACTTTTCCAATAACTCCTTATACCAGGATCCAACGACATTATCGGGATATGCAATATAATAACCTGGTAAGGTCAATATTACGTCGTAAATAGTATATTCTCCACTCGCTATATCTTCCTCGGTTAAAAACCTTACATTTTTTTTAAACCTTTGCTTTTTTTCTGCATCGTCGCTTGCATTTTCCTCCTCCTTTTCATTGTTGTCGGTTGCATTTTCCGCTTCCTTTTCATTGTTGTCGGTTGCATTTTCCCCTTCCTTTTCATTGTCGTCGTTCACATTTTCCGCTTCCTTTTCATTATTGTCGGTGTTATTTTTCACGTCCTTTTCATCATTGTCTTCTTCCTGCTCTATCGCTTCCGTAGGTTCCATCTCTTCATTTGGTTCGTGTCGACTTCGAAAGACTAAATCGCCTGGTATTAATGAAAGGCCAAATTCCTTCATACGTCTTGAAGCAACTTGGTTAAATATTAAACTTTGAAATGCGTGAGGATACAATAATAACATATTGCGAGGTATCTGAATTTGTTTTTATTTTGATTAAAAGATATATATATATATATATATATATGTAAAATATGTAATATCAACTTACTTTTGTTAGGGCAGACACGTAATCATTTTCTCCATGCTTAGCCAAACCATCTAATACCTTCTTTTCTATAAATCGTTCGCTATGGAATTGCGCTGCAGCCGTCCTGGAATCACGATTCTTCCACCACATTTCTCGAATTCTTTTTAGAAACGGTACATCATTATCTCGAGGTTTCAAAATTAGCTCGCATGCCTTAAATATTCCAATATTATATAATTTCTCTATGCTCTGAAATATTCACATAATTACATTACCAATTTATAATCAGCTTTTAACAAAGCTACACCAATTTCGTGGGTAGGTATTGTAGAGCAATTTCCAAATCTTTGCAAACCAAAATAATTAATGAAACCCTGTTCTTTTACATTATTTAATGAGGTTTCTATGTGCTGTTTATCGCCAATCAAATTTCTGATGGCAATTCGGAAACGATTCCCATGGAGATCTCCCAATTTCAAGGTATAACTTTTAAAACTAAAGTTGCCAATTTTTACTCCAGCCAAATATTTAACCGTACCAACAATTTGACGAGGAGTGCGTTTTTTTATGCTGAATTTTTGCGTTGTTTTAGCCCTTTTGTCTTTCGTGCCGCAATAATTAACTTGCGATGCTTTCATGCTGAATTAAAAAGGAAAAGAAAATCAAGTATGTAGATTTATTTTTTCTTTCGCCATTAAGGTTACAATATAAATACAACTTTCTGTACGTGCACGAAGCCACCCTAACTTCTTACCCAAAAGCGTTTCTTCACACTAGAAGTTTTGTATTGAAAATGTGTGTAAAATTGAGTAACTTCGTGCACGTACGGAAACATAGTATCTATCCTGTAACTTTTAAATAAAAAGAAAAAAATTTTTGTTTTAAAATTAATTTGAACGCGAACAGAGCTAACATTTTATATTAAAAAATTTTTACTATTTGATTTTAATTAACGAACTACATATCACATATTCTTACTTCATTTTGTTTGCCATTGCTGATGCAATTTCAATAGTATCCATATTCTCTTTGTGCACTAAAAAGTGTACAACCTGTTTTGGAAATGGCCATTCTTTGCGATCGCCACGGCCCCTATACTTGATAACACGAATGAACCTCTTGTTATCCGAATCGTTGTTGTCAGCTTCACGATTTTTATGATTTTGCACTGTGTAAGTCAACAATTTCTTTCCGTAAAGCGCTTTAATCACTTTATGTACTTGAGTGCGTTGCTCTTTATCTAATCCTGTGACCTCAACAAGTATTTCCGAGTCCTTTGGATTTTCAATGTTGTCATGATTAGCATTCTTAAGTTCCTCGATTCTCTTCCACATATCTTCAGGAATTAATTTTTTGAGCTCTTCTTTTCCCTTTTCAGCTTCTTCAATACTCAGTTCTAAAAAGGCAGGAAAATTCTTACATGAAATTAAATTCTAGACGTACATTTACAAACTTACTTACCTTCTTTTTCCTCCGGTATGCTAAGATCATTTAACTGCAAGATTTCACCAGTTAAGTCAATTTCATTAACATGAAAATCAGAGAAGCGTGATTTCAAAATTCCCTTAAATCCTTCTCCTACATTGATATATTCAGTTATAGCTGCTTGATCTTCCTTTAAACTGTCTTTAATTATAAACTCTTGCCTTAAAGGAAACAAATTTATTAGAGTGCTTGAAGCTACTAATAGACACTGAAGTGTACAGCTGCATCAGCTAAGCAATTTTTAGTTGTAAAGGTACAAATTTTCAATTTTTCACGTAATTTTTCTTCACCATTGTATTAGGCGAGGAACTAAATTACTTTACGGACGCTCTCCCAAATAAAAAATTATTCTTAACTGATAGAAAAACTTTTGGCATTTTCTTGGTAAATTTTTGATTCAGTGGAACATCATATGAAAACTTACCAAAATAATCAACGATGCCGATTAGTAAAGATTACCTGCATATCCGGCATTCAGTTGAGCGTAAAGTTTTCCTCCTCTATACTAAATACTAAAGATTTCCAGCGTAGCCGTCTTTCGGCCGGTCTTAATGATTATCTCCTCTATTATATTTCATACAAAGGCGCCGCCTACTAAAGATTTCTTTCTCCCTTATGGTATTTCCACCGTAGTCATCATTCGACCGATCTTAAGGATTTTCTCATCCACGTTATTTCGTACAACGGCCTTTGATTGATACCAATATTTACCTGGCAGATGTGTAATGCACAAGTTCAGAGAAGCATACATATGTAACTCGAAAAATATAGGTTTCCGACGATTTTATTACTTTATTTTTTTTCTTACAATTAAATTTTCTATCAGTTAAGACCGAGATTGGTACAAACATACTTTTCGAGCCACCGCGTAGCATACACATTTTAGCTTAGCCGTAGCCAGTCACCATCATGCTATAATTTTGAATACTTACTTGTAAGGTTCATTCTCACGATCCCTGTTATTAAATTGTCTTCTATTGTGCGACTTATGATAAGGTTGTCTTTGACGATTGTTAAATCTTTTATTATTTTTTCTACCCATGTCGAAGATTAAAAAAGTTTAGGAAAAAATTAAACGTGTTGTATATAGGCAAAGATCAGCGTTGCCGTATGATATTAAAAAAGATGAAATATATGTAGTGCCAGATATTTTTATAATTGGGCAAAAAAAACTTCAAAAACCGGAAAAAAAAATTTAAAAAAAACGTAATTTGCAGATATTTTTAGTGTTATTTATTTATTAGGGTGGTTTTACTGTGAAGGTGTATCCTGCTGGACTGAAAAAGATTGTTGTTGTTGTTCACATATTTTTAAACTTATTAGGTATTGCAATAGGTAAGCAGGGTATACGCATTTTTTTTTATTACTATTTATTAGTATTTTTTTTTTTTAAATACTTTAACATTTCTACATACATAGGTATATACAACAATTTAATTTTTTAAGAATTTACATTAAATCTCACAAAGTTAACACATTTTATACAAAAAACAGTATCGTTTCTTTCATTTTTCATATTATTTGGCAAAGAATTATATAATTGAAAGCCTTTATAAAATAATGATCTCTGCATTAGCGTTGTAGTAACCCTCTGGATACGAAAATCATCGGCATTTCTAAGTCCGTAAGTCCCCCACATATTTTATTTGTTCACATAGATATTCCGGGGCATCTCCTCGCTTCATTTTTCTAATAAATTTTAGGGTGTTGAATTCAAGTCTCTGCTTTATATTCATCCATTTAAGACTATGTAGCATTGTATTTATATGAGTATACCGGTCACATTTTAAAATTATTCTCATTGCTTTATTTTGTAATTTTTGCATTCTTTCTAGTTGATTTGTGTTGCTGCATGTATATAAAATTGTTGATCCAAATTCGAAATGGGGCTTAATTATAGTGTTATATATATTTATCGCGGTAGTTTTTGATATTTTACACCTTATTCTTCTAAGGAAATTAATAAATTAAAAATTGCGAGTAATATCAAAAATGTTTATAAAAATAAAATAAAATTTGATTAAATTTTTAAAATGTGATATGCATATTAAAACTAGTTCGCCACGTATTAATAATGCTTTTATAAAAAACAAAAACTATTCATTTCAACACACTTATATTATTACTGAGCACTCGGTACTTAGTACTCTTACAACACTAATATCAAATGTTTGTATATTATTTATTGCCTCGATTTGTTGATATGTTATTTATTTAATTTGAAGATTGTCCAAAAATATAGAGAACTAATCTATTATTGGTATACAAAATGGTGTATATACATTTTCCATCGAATTTGACCGAGGAGGAGCACATGCTCCAAGCTAAATATCAGAAACTAAAGAAAAAGGTTGTAACATTAGATAAAACTGATTAAGGGACTCATTAACTTAATTTTTTTTAGAAAAAAGCATTACAATTGATGAAAGCCCCTAAACAAGAAGCAGAAAAGCCAACTCTTAAACGTCCAACAGACGCTCGTGATGCTAGAGAAGTCGCACGGAAGCTCATAAAAAGCGGGGCTATTCCAGCTATACAAAAACAGCAAACGAAACAAGACCAAACTTCTTTCAAACGGCCAAAAGGTCAAGAACGTAAACGTCCAATACCAGAAACTTCAGTGGCGGCTTATCAGCCATTTTCCTCTACACAAAACGATGTAGCACAGGAAACAATTATAAGTGAAATTATAAAAGAGGAACCGCGCATACAAAATTTATATCAACATTTTGCTTCAGAACGCGACCGTGAGGAGCGCGGCTTGAGTGAGAAAAATGCTTTAGAAACAAATCAAAGCGATAAGCCACGAGCTGGTAATACAATATTTGTATCGGGTAATAAAGTAACTGAGGACTATTTAAAGAAGACATTTAATGACTACGGCAACATAGTAAATGTTTCCATGGAAATTGAAAAGGGGTGTGTAGAAAGTTGCTAAAGACATTACAATACAATGTATGTTTATAAAATAATTTATTTCCTTTAGTCGAGGTTTCGTTACATTTGCCAAGCCCGAATCAGCCGATAGAGCAATAGCTGAAATGCATGGTAAAAACATAAATGGCATTAATTTGCAGGTACAATTGGCACGTCGCCAACCTCAAATAGAACCCATAAATGATGCATCTTCCTCTGCCGTCTGGTCGTCTATAGGTAAATTAGATATTAGTACCCAAAACATATTTCTTTTAATTCAAGTTGTATTTCTATACCATTTTAGCTGCTAGTAAATCCCAAAAAGGCAGTCACAAAGACAGACGTGAAATGGTTCAATACGATGAAGATTTTTTACTATAATAAAATTTTGTTTAGAGAATAAAATTGCAAGCTCAAAACTAACACATAATCATCATTGCATACATTACTCATCAATTTCAATTCAAATTAAGAAATCGTAAGGTAATGATTTTTATTTTATTTCATTTTCACGTTTGTATTTTTAGCATTTGTAGTCAACTTTAGTAGCCTTTTATTCCTTTAATACTGAACCGATTTGACAATCATTAAGTCGGATCACTAAAGCTCTACAATGTGTACCGTTTGGTAAAAGAATGAAAATCGGGTTGACAAACAAAGGAGAAAATGGATTCAAAAAATTTATCTTTGCCTAATAAGCACATGTAAACGCTTAATCTCAAACTAAAAAAAGAACTCAATCTGAGATTTCATTTGATTTCCCTTTTAAAATCATAAGCAAAACTTCAGTTAAAAGTCTGATTTCAAATTAATCAAATGCAGAATATGTTCTATTTCATTTGTACCCAGATGAGATTTATAAATCTCACACATATCTTACCTTTTCAAAAACGACATTTAAAAAAAGACTGTATGCCGTTACAAAAATAATTTAATTTTCAAGTTTTATTTCCAATTCATTTTCATTTTCATTGTTTGAAAAATATACCAAAAATTTCAATAACTACGTTCAATAATTTTTATTTGTTTTTATCAAACTTTAACAAATAACAATAAATGAGGGCAACAAATTACTTTTAAATATAAGAAGAAAATAAATCAAATGATTGTGGGAACGATATTATGACAAATGTATATTTGAATATGTGAAAAATAATATGTATAATTAATATTAATAACAATATGTATTGATGGTATTGGTTAATAGTTGATTATGTAACACAAAATAATATAAAAGGATGATATCCTTGGCAAATGTAGCAAAAAAATGTTACAGTGAATATGATTATTGGTGGATTAATTTGTTTATCGTAAAAAAAAATATTTGTTTAGTTTTAACGTAAATATGTCGTTGATCTTATTTAGTTTAGTGTGTGTGAGTGAGTGTGAGCGAGTGTTTTTCATCAGTTTACAAAATATATTTATGTTAATTGCGATTTCCTTGTGAGTTCACTAATCTGGCTTAGGAAGGATGCTTTTTAAAGTAAAAAAGTGTTCAAGTCTATGATATATTCACACTCTGTTAAAAGGCCACTAAAGTTGTATAAAATAGTATAAAACTTATTGGAAACCCTTTCTGTGTTATGCTCGATTGATTTGTTGTATAGTTTAATGTTAAATCAGCGTCCTTCTTGTCCCGGAGGATTAAAGTAATCCCAGTGATGTGTATGCACGCTACGGCTGCTCATTAAGTACAGTAAGACAAGAAATGTTATTAGCATGAAAAGAACAACTAAAGCTGGAACTTGTCTATTGCGAATATCAGTAGGTACTAGTCCTTCGACTCCTTCTTTGGGTTCTGTGCCATGGATGTAATCTGTAAGCTGATTAATAATTTTACAAAGGAAAAGACTGCAGGCTGCAATAAATTTGCGTCCAGCTTTGGTAACACTTTGGTTATTCTCGGAAGAAAGTGAACGTGTGCTACGTGTTTTTCGGCGATGATGAATCTCGTCTTCAGTTTCACTTGACTGTTTGTCTGCGACTTCCGATGAGGATGAGCGCCTGTGTTGACGGCGATGGCGTTGAGGCGGTCTTATATCTATGTTAGTGTCTTGGGCTGTTCCAGCCGCTGCCCGGTGTAGATTGTAAAATGCTAAGGGAGCCAACGATTGTAAATATTCAACGGTTGGAAAGGCTGTTGGTGGCAGAGCTGAAACTGTGGAAGTACTTTCGGCAATCGTTTGCTCCGTTTGCGTTTGTTCATCGGCACTAGGCACAGCAGCTGGAGGTTGTTGAGTTTGATCTCGTAAACGTGGTGGCTTCGGAGGTGGCACTACTTCTCTAACTGGGCTTGAACTTATGTGCTCGGCACTACTTTGTGGACTAGTTTGTGTTTCAGTGGTTAAATGTTGTGAACGTTCTTTTTGTCGTACTTGCTCCACTATGTTTTCAATGAGACCCGGTGGCAATTCAATATTTTGTACGACCAAATTCCCTGATTTACACTCCAACTCATCTGAACTAATTTGTTGGCCATGTAATTGTGAAACCAATATTTGGCCAGCTTGTAAAGCGTGAACTCTTAGTCGTTCTACTTCCAGATCTCCAACGCGAGCTGGCAGTTGGTATTCAGCTGGTAATTCAGGTTTGACCATGGTTTGCATTGCTGCCAACTCCTTCTGGAATTGGCTAAAATCATGTGGTTGTGTGGTGGGAAATGCTGGCTCCTCAATGGTTTGGCGTAATTCTGGCTTTTTAGCAAAACCGTCGGTTGATGGTGTTTGCTTAGCAGCTGCTGGTTCTTCGAGTGTTGGATGAGGGGGCGATTGATCCACGGTTGTTGTCGATTTTCTACGTGGTGGTGGTTGTGGAACTTCTGTTTCTGATATTTCTACTTCAGATATGGTAAGTTCTTCAGGATCTTCCTCTTGAATTTCACTTAAAGTGCTCTCTGCTCTGAGTTCTCCATCCGAAATTATTTCTTCTAAATCGGAGCGTGGTTCCTCTTCTCTATCGCTTGGTTCCATTTCCCTATCACTCATTTTTATTTCCTCTCTAGATACACTAGGTGAGGGCTCTTGCGAGGTTGTTTGTGCTTCCATCAACTCACGACCTATAGCATCCAATTCATCTCTGTACCTCTGTAAAGTTCTTTCGACTTCCTCGTCGGTATGTTGAGTTTCTGGATCCGAAGTTAAAACGCCCAACGCTTCATCTAGTTCAGCAGAACTGGGAGCATAAGAAGCTTCACTTACCGCTAAATTATGATAATCCTCCTTAGTATCGGACACACTATGCTGAGAACTATCAGTCAAGAGACCCTCTCTGCGCAATTCCGCTTCTTCCAATTCTAAATCATCTATGGGTCTTACTACCAAAGAAGCTTCCACTACTTCAGTATTATCCTTCTGAATTGGAGTGGTTGATTGGCGTTCCACTAGTATGGCCGAGGGCGTTTGGGGACGGCTCAAAGACTTGGATCTATCGGCCTGTGAAGATGCTCTTGATCTCTCCGAAAGGCTTCTTTGGTTGGCATCTCTGAAACGCTGTAAACCTTTGGCTAATTGTTCACTTTCTATGACTTGATGATGAATGTTAAGTTCCTTAGCCAGTTCTTCTTGCAACATTTCATCAATTGTTTTGTTCGTACGTATGCGGGGCTCAATCACCTTCATATCATCGGTTATTTCGAATTCTTCACATACAAAATCATCTGGCAACGGATCTGTCTGTGTACAGGCCTCAACTTCTTCGACATGCATGGGTGAGTCTTCTCTATTTCCAAAATGACCATCTACAACATCGGCAACGTCTTCGCTATCGTATGAACGATACTCTGGCAATGCCTCGGAACCCTTACTGATCGAACGTTGTCGTTTTTCTCTGGGTGGCCTTGGCGGTGCTGGCAATGGACGATATTTCATTTTATTTATTACCTCACCTGATTGCAGGTTACGTTCAATCGCTCCAGGCTCCTCATAATCGTCATCATAACTAAAATAATTAATTAAAATTTATAAAACATACACACATACTTCTTCTTCTTCTTCTTGCTCCGAAATCTACGATCTTTCTAAACGTTTGCGAACGAAAAGAAAGTAGAATTCAACAAAAGTGTTAGCCAAGAAATATTTTGTAATTCGAGACATGCTAAATTCCAACGATAACAAAAAAAACATTCATACATACATTTATAAAATTATACTAACAATTAAAAAAGCTTCAATCAAAAATAACAATCGGTGATCATGTTTATTGGTGTCTTTTGTATTACCATGTGAACAAAATAAAATCAATTTTTATTTAAACTAAAAAATGAAACAAAAAAAAAAAAAAAACAAAAAACAATATCGTGTGTAAAATAATAAAGCTAAATAATAATAATAATAACAATTAAATAATTAAGGAACTTAAAACACAAATTTTTGAAGTTAACAAAATTTTGATAATAATGTTAGTACTGCTCTCGTATATCCTTGATTAGTCATAATGAATTTAAATTTTTAATTTTTAACTTAAAACCATAATATTTTTATTTTTGTCATTTACTGTCTTTACTATGTTTATGAAAATGCTATTTTTAATTTCAATATTATGATCGTATTTCCCCGGCCTCGTCGGCATAATGTTTTGTTAAATATTTTGAACCAAACCACCATCACACATTAGAGCAGAATCAAAAAAGATGCAATGGATAGATATGTCTGACGTTCCCAAGCGACTGGCCGGCAAACTTTTTCAATTTGTGGAGCAGTTGGTGCGACCGCTTAGCAGCGAGTGGCTTTATGAGTTCGCAAAATTTTAATTTATTTTTAAACTAAATTTTCTGAACTTTACAGTACTTTTCAGAGTTTTAGTTTTCTAGAAATTTCAGAACCGGTTTTCCTTAATTGTTTGACAGTTAAACAAAACAGCTGGACCAAAGTAAATATTGAAAAATCAGTCGTAAAGCAGCTCTGGGCGAGTAAACAACATGCGCCGTTGGCAATTATTTTTTAAGTGTTAGTTTATTGGCCTTCGAGATGATATCTAATGTAATTTATAAAAAAAATTAAAACTTGATGGGCGTTATTTTTTCTTAAGCGATTAATTTAGAATTTCGTTAAATAATTCTCCATATTCGTCCAATGCTGGATATAGCATGCATACTTTAATCGGCTTAAAATTTCTACTGCAGTCTTTTTTGAAGTCTAATCTTTTGATATATTGAAAAAGAAAAATTTTGGTTTTGAAAAAATTTTGAGAAAAACGTAGAACAATCAAGCTCAATTTTTTTTTAAAAATTTAGACATTTTTCACTTTCATTTAAAAAAATTTACTTTGATTTTTTTCACGACTACATGAATTGAGATTAATTAAAAATTTTTTCTGCATATTATTAGAGATTGTATTAGAGATCATATGGAATTTTTATGTTAATTTTATCTTTGCTATTACTGGAGATATTAACAAAATTGCGAGAAAAGTCAAGGCAAAAAATCACAATTTAAAATATTTGGAAATATTGAAAAAAATTTTGTAAAACAAAATGTATTTTCTATATCTATTAAAAAGATTTACAAAAAGCATAAATTTGTTAAAGTCGAATAATATTTGTAAAAGCTATGAAGTCAACAAAGTTTTACATGCCCGAGGTAGTCAACTTTGACACCCTGTAGCCCACCGTATGTTTCAACAGGGTGCTTAAAATTAAAAAATCCTTAAAGCATAGGTCCTCCTCTATGATTCCTACATACATTGTTTTATAAACGGATAGCAAGTTTCAAAAATACAGATTTATTACCCTTTTTTTCTAATTGGCCCCACTGTGCGTTGTAGCTATTTGCAGGTCTATCTGTATTTATTTATTTCTTTGATGAGTTTTATTAAACAAGATGCGTTAGCTTTAAGGCTAGGCGCTAGACAGTACAGCGCTCGACGGTCTGATGTAACTTGTTCTGTTAGAAAGTTACTTTGAATGCTGCAAATTTTATATAGAACGATTAAGTGAATCGAGAGATGATATCGTTTTGAATTTGTGTTTTATTGCAATAACTTTTTAAATATCCGAGCGTCTGAAATGAGCGAGAAATTTCAGGGATGGATGATATTTTAAAACAAATACAAACAACTTAAGTCGTTTTGGCTTGGCTGCAGAAACATCTAGGATGTTGGCAGGAATCGAAATTGGCATCACCTAACTAAAATTGTGCAGCACACCTATAAACTAGTATACGCGGCCCCCCGCAGCACACTTGAAAGCTCTTCCCCATATCGAATATCAGTTGTTTTGTTGTATTGCTTATATACTCGTAAATTTATATTTTGTAATTCTCATTTATTATGTGAGTTTGGAGGGTTTTTATACATATTGGTAAAGTTCTTCTGATGACTTGGCATAAGGACCAATGCCGGCTTACCCACAGAAAACAACAACTTTTTGAAATTCGATTGGGGAAGTATCCCGAATAATTCAATATAAACTAGTAAACTTAAACTGGAATGAAATTTTGATCTGCTCAGGCTTAAAATGTCCTAACTCATTTCCGAAATATTTTGATTCTGCCCCACTGTATATCATCGAATGTGGTGAATGTGTTGTTTTATCCACCAATGTTATTTATAAATACATATTTAAATGGATGGGTTTGGAAAATTATTGATACTGTCGAAAATACGCTGTCAGTGTGATAAGTGTTAAAACAATTTAATTAAGCAAAAATAAATTAAAACAAAATTAAAAGAAATTTGGCGGCTGTGTGTGCGTGTGTGTTAAAAACAAATGCATTAGCAGCACGCTCCTCAGGAGGAAAATATCTTACTTTGGTTGAGCATCTAAACTGAGAGCGGATTTACGTCCCGTTACCGTTATCACATCTGATACAGGTGTGTAACCTCTGGGTGGTGGTGGCCTCTCGGGTGGTGGTGGTGTGCTTCGTTTGGTTCTCATGTTGGGCATCGTAGCGAAACGTTCCCCCGGAGAGCGTGAAAACTTCTTGCGTCTTGCTGGAGGTGTAGGTTTTGGTACAGATTCTTTGCGTACGACAGCATATCTGCAAATGGATTTTATGAATTTGTTTAACCTGAAATAACAATTGCATGCGCATGCATGCCTTTTATATTTATTTACCCATCATTTTCCATCATATCGATAACGTATTTTTCGCTTTCTAGAACATCTTCATTTTGTTCGAATGAAATGGCACCTCGAGATTGACGCTCCTCTAAATCATAATTCGAAGCAGATTTACGTGTTGATGTCGTATCAGAGTACTTATCCGGTGTAGCAAGCGGCACATGATGATACTCGTGCTCTGTGCGATAAACAATTATCTGTAAAAGATTAGAGTGTGATTATTTGAGGATCTTCTCGTTTAATCAGTTCTAAGTTTAAGTACTTACATCTTCTGTTGGCTGCAAAAAGCTGTTAGACACCGAGCGTCCTCCAAAGCCGTTCATGTAAGAGTCCATTTCCATTGAGGTGTCGCGACGTCTCTTTTGTCGTCTCGGTGGTAAGGGTTGCTGCTGTTCTTCATGTTGCTGTGGGATATTTTCCTTTTCCGACATATTTAAATCGTTCCACGCTGCGGCCTCATTTCTATCTAATGGATCACGTAGGTATTCCTCGTCCATATATTTCCCACTATCAATATCTTGGCTCTCCATTGAGTATTTACTACGACTTCTTCCTTTGCGTAAGGGTCGTCTTGGTGCTCCCAAATAGTCACTTCCATTGTGAGACATGGACAGATCATCACCGTAATCGCTCCTTTGGCCATCAAATTCTTGAGAAATGTTATCGGGAGCAAATGGCTTATGAAGCCTACGCGGTTTTGGCGGAGGGATGTCATAGTCCCCGTAAGAAACGCCTTGCCCGACCTGTTCTAGAGCATTGATAGGCTTGCCGTGACCATCTCTAAACACATCTCTTATATATTGATTGATTTCACTGTTATCTTGCGATATGCCACGCTTTCGCAAAAAAAATTCATCATCACCGATCTCCTCCAGGACAACTTTTTTTCCAGAACTGGCTGCCGATTGGGTTTCCTGCGTGTCAATGTCATCGGACTGAAACTTATGATAACTGGCTTCAGCTTCCCTTTCGGCTTTACGCAGTAAAGTGTTTTTCTGTATGTCTCTTTCGGTCCAACCAATGACTTCCTTGCTGTCTTCAGATCGGACATCAGAATCCTGATGAACTATCGGTCGTCGCCTAAACTCACCTGAGCGTAAATTGGAAATTTCATGTATTGCACGATTCTCTTCATCAAATTCAGCGAACTGTTTGTTGTCGGTAACGCCGCCCAGTATACCCAAATTAGTTTCCTCACTAACGGCATCTTCAAGATCATCTCTCATGCGCCGTTCCAAAGAAGATTCCCTGTCGAAACTTTCCTGTTCACTGCCATAACGTCGATAACGAGAACCTTCACTATCATTATAACTAACATCCGAAAACTTGTCAGCCCAACGGGAACGCACTGGACCGGGTCCCCGATCACCTTGTGGCGTGCTGGAAGACTCTAATGAGGGTTGTGTCTCCGAACTAGGCACAATACTTGTGGCTTCTGTAGCAGTGCCGGTGCCAAACGAAGATTCCACTTCTACGGATTTCTTTTTACGCAAAGCTCTTGGATATGTGCCAAAATTGAATTCAAAAAGTTTCTTTTGTGCAACGGGAGCTTCTTTGCCTTCCTTTCCCTTTTGCACAGTTTCCCCTACATCCAGTCCCGATTCATCCTCGACATGTGTGGTGTCAGACTCTTTAAGGGATTTACTTCTTCTCAGTTTTATGTTGGTCATCTTCTCAGGCAATTTGAATTTACTCATATCCGGTCTACTGAATTTTGTGAATTCCGGTCGTTTAAATTCTTTAAATCTCGACATATCGGGTCGCTTCATTTCTGGCATTTTTATTTTCGAAAACTCTGGAGCTTTAAATTTTTTGCGTTCCTTTGCTTTGGGACTGCCGGAAGGTATTTTTTTAGGAGCTGGCTTTAGTTTTGTTCTAAGCTTCCCTGCTTGATTTTTAAATCCGGCTTGCATTCGTCTAGTACGATCTTGCGCGGAAGCCATAAAGCCTTTCTTTTCCGCCTTTACGGGTTGATCTTGCTCATCGTCAACAGCCACATCTTCAGTCTCCATTCCTTCTACTTCAATCTCCATATGAGGTGTTTTTTTCGTTGTTGTTTGTGCCGATAAGAAGAATCGATCTTCCAGTTCCTTTTGTATATCTTCTGCCTGTTTCATAGTATCAAGTTCACTAGTTGTCGTTTGAATTTCATTTGGAAATACTTCCTTAAGCTCAGAAGACTTCTCCTCTGTCGAAGCTGTTCCAATGGGTTCGTATTCATGTTCGCTAAAAAGAACGTTAAATGATTAGAAAAGCCACATGATATTAAATAAATATTTACCATTTTTATGAAAATTTTTAGATGAAATTATTTAAGTTGGGAAAACAAAAGGAAATTTTTAAACTAATTTTAGCCAAAACCACACAAACGATATAAAAAAATAATAAAGGATATATTCTGTGTTAAATTGTGTGCTGGGTAATGAGAAATGGTGTATGTGGATTCAAAATGTTCACAAATGCACATTAATAAGGTGGCAAGCAGCATTGACGAATTCAATTCGTCTGGTTTCCTCGAAATGTCAAAAATTTATTTAAATTGTAGCAAAGCGAATTAATAAAAGCTAGACTCTACAGCACGGATAATTCTATTTGCCGCTCTGGCAAAGCGAATTTGGGTGAATCTACGCCGTATGAATTCGCGTGACATTCACTTTTACGGCCCTTCTTACAATGTCTGATTATTTCATGTTTAACAGAAAATTAACTAACTGCCGATTTGAATAACAATCGCCATTTAACCAACAGTTAGCAATTTAGATCTCATAATCTCGCGGTTACTTAACAAAAGTATACCGTAGAAATAAAGTATGGCAATATTGTCTATATTTGTTGACTTTTCCTTAACTGAACTTTTAAGAATATTTAACCATTGTTGGAAAATATTATTTATTATTTGTATTTTCTGTGAGTAATTCATATTGAAAAGACTCATTTCAAAGTACCACTGCAAAAAAAAATATATAAAAATTATATCTAAATGTTTTCATACATAATATTCTCACGGTCAAATTCGCATGGAGTGAAACTTGAACTGTAATATTCAGTTATACAGAAATGTGAAAGAAATTTGTAAAGAAACATGCTGCTAAACTCACGATATACCAGCAGGGGGCAAATTTTATCATCTGATCAGGATGGGAAAATATTGAAGATATTTTAATTAACCATAGATCGAGCCTTAAAAAAAATTCATAATTCTTCCTATGTATCATTTTTGATACATACTAGAGAGCATAGGAGTAATTGACTAAAATCAATACACTTAAAGTTTTTTTTTATTATTTCTTATTTATGTTTAATTAAGTCTATAAAATATGAATAATTCTAGAAATCATTAATGCAATCAACGCAAACATTTTTGGCGTGTCTATCACTACAACAAGGCTTCTGACATAAAAAGCAGAAATTCGATGATCATTTATTTTTTTTTTCACCCGAAGTGTAACATTTTTTACATCGGGAATTATCGGTTTTATAGTTTTTTTTTGATCGACCAGTTTCACTGTCATTTGATTCATCTGTACTTTGGGCTGAAAGTTTTTTGAAAATTGCCAGAGAAAGTTAATTTCTAGGACGTTTTTGACGTTTTTTCATATAAGGCTTTGACAGTGATATTGCTAACTCGTGAAGAAAAGTTTTACGTTTTGTACTGGTTTGAGTTTGTTTCCAGTTGGCGTCGACTTCGTTGTATTAACTTTTATCGGCAAACAATTTCATAAATTTACTAATAATTTTCTCTCACGTGAAACTTGAAAAAAATCATAAGTATTTCAAATTTAATTTAACATTTAAATCAAATGGAAACCAAACGTTTTATAAAAACCGGTTAACTGGATTTTTTAATCAACCCGTTTTCGAAACCGGGTTTTTTTTGAAACGGTTATTTTTCGAATAATTCGAAAACGGAAGCTTAAAAACTCGATTTTTTGCATACTCTACCCAAAATACAATATTTAAAATAATAACCATTCTTTATGAAAAATTTTTTTAAATATCTTGCAAAAGAATGCCTTAAAGTACGTTCACACTTGGCAAATAGTTGCCTAAAAAAACGTAACCAACAGACAAGCTAAATTTGCATTTTCTTTAATTCCAATATTTTTTTTAATATGGGTTCGCATTTATTAAAAATAATATAAAAATAGCATTTTGCGGCATAATTGACTTCATTTTGTGGTATAAAAACCCAGAGTAGGAAAATAGAAAAAAAAAACGAAACGTTTGCTTTCGTTTTGTTTTGCTATTTCCATTGAGTAACAGCATTTACACATGAAAGTCGCAATACACTCACGCTTTTTCACTAACACACTTAAAGTTTTTTTTACTTTCCACTCAGCTTTCAACGGTATTTTCAAGAATGTAATTTTTTGACGTTTTCAGAAAGTAAAATGACAAAGACTTAAACACTGTTACTGTATAAGACTTATACCAAACAACAAGATGTTGGCAAAATTTTAATTGCAAATCTAACTTATTTTGTAAGTATATTTACGGAATTCATGCCTTTTTATAGCAATAATCTTATCAAAATATTAACAGTAATAATTATTCCCAACTATTGCCCGATAAATTTGTTTACGTGATAATATTGGTAACTCTAATGAGTAGAAGTAGAAGTATCAATTTATGCAACTCTTGGCTTCGACGACATTTTTAAAATGAACTTTCACTTTCTTATGAAAACGAACAAGAAATTTTCATGAAAGTCAACTATTTCGCTAAAATTTTTATTTATAATACATATACAAAAATTTCACGAAAGTACTTTCATGTGTAAATGCAGCGTAAAACAAAAACAATGAGAACCATTGTCCCATTTAGTTTTGTACTGTTTTTGTTTGTGAGCACTAAATGTACATTAATTTAAACGTACGCAGCTAGAAAAGAAAATAATGAAAAATAATTGAAAAGTTTTAAGAAGAAATGTTTGCAAACGTTTGCTGATTGATTTGCTCATTATACAATGACGAACGAAATGAAACACTTAAAAAAATACGTTTGAGCATTTGTTTTGTTCTCAATTGTACGATTGTAACGGGATATTAAAGCAAGCAGATGAGTGAAAAGCCAATAGTTTTGTTTGCGCTCTTTGTCATTTAAAAGGTATTTGTTTTGCTTTTGTTCATGTACAAAACGATTGAAAAAATTTTAAAGGTTTGTGTTTTCATAGGAAACGTTTGCGAAAAGTTTTGTTTGTTTTCCCACTGTGATAAAAACCAAGTTAAATCACACTTAACACTAAGCAAAAGTAGTGGTTACGTTTTTTTTGGGCAAATGTTTGCCAAGTGTAACCGTACCTTTATACTCGTATTGCCCGCAGAAAAATTTGTATTTATCTTGTAAAAAGTCTTTTAATTGAAACTGAAATAACGTAGTAGAGTTTTCAAAAGACGTTTCCCTTGCATTGTCACCCACTGTATTGTATTTGTACGTAATAGAATTTTGACATATCGAGCTTCCAAATAAGACTGGCTCAGTTTGCAAACAAAATCGCAGTGACATTAATTCAACATGCATGTGTAATTATTTCCTAAATTAATCTTACCGCGAGAACTGAGTTCTCCCAATTAATTCTGGTTTTACTTGACTTTTTGGCAATGACGCGCTTTCGAACTGACTTAAGCGCGATTTACGTTCTTCGAAATTAAAGCTAACGGTTTTTGTCATACGAGCCATTGTAAGGTTGTCTTGCGAACCACCTATACGATGGCGGTCTGATGATTGAGTGCGACCATCGTAGAAATCTCCTGTTTGATCCTTGTATTGCAATAGGGGACGCTGCTCAGAGGGTGATCTTACGGTACGCAATTGCGTATGTCTATCTATTGAAAAACTGCGATTAATACTTCCACTGCTGTCCATCATGATGGGAGCAGAGAATAAAGGCTTTCCCTGTAACTCGGGATGATGATGTATTGATGGTTCTTTGCTGGCACTTCTCATTTCCAAACCTCGATCTTGACTGGACAACTCAGAGTGACTGGTATGCTTGTCGGTCAAAAATTGTGAACTACCTTCAACAGAACGTCCTATTATCAGGGGAACAAAAGCTTGTCCAATATTCATGGATATCTTGTCGGGTTCGACGAATTCTTCATGACTGCTAAATGATTTTGGTATAGAAGGTGATTTGCTGGGGGTAGCAACTGGTGGAGGTGCAACTGGTTTGGCAGGCTTGGCCATATATTGGTCCATTTCATCGACTTTGAGGGAGAACGTTTCCATTACTTTAATGGACATTGGCTCGTTCTGCGGTTTATTTGTGACGGCGGCATTTGTACCTGAAATTACTGAAAGAGCAGTTGGCTTTTCCCTAGAAAACATGGACATAAATTTGCTGGAATTTGGCGGCGGCTTAGTAGTGACTGGTGAAGGTGATTTTTCTCGCATTGGTGATCTTTCTTTTGAAAACATGGACGAAAACTTGGAAGTTGCTGTGGGGGGTGCTGGAGATGGTGATTTTTCTCGCATGGGAGATTTTTCTTTTGGGAACATTGATGCCAACGTCGAAGGCCTACGAGGTGAAACTGCTGAAGGTGACCTTTCACGTACCGGAGATGTTTCTTTCACATACATGACGTCATCACTTTCATCTTTAAGTTTTCCAGAGAAAAACGTTTTGAGCCTTGTTGTATAGGAGGGTTTCGAAGGATCCTCATTGTTGCTTGCGTTTGGTGCATTTTTTTTGTTTCTTATTGGAGATGATTGTCTTTCTGGCGAATGACCACGTTTGAGTCGTTGGTTATGCTCTTCTGGCAATTGGAGGTTGTCCATCATTGAATAATTTTCTAATTGCCGAACTGGAGATGTTCCGTGATTATAATTTTTTAGATTTTCTTCATTGCTCGTATTATTTAAACTGAAATATCTGGATGGAGATGCAGAACGACTTCTCGCTTGCTGTTCGTGTTTGGCAAGCAAATCCAGATTGCGAGTTGGTGATTTGTTTCTCTTCGCTTTTACTTCTTCTTCCTGGATGAGTTTGTCAATATCCACCGATGGCACTTGACTATTGATATCAATACGAGTTGTTTCGTCTAAATTTAAAGATTCGGAAGGAACTTCACTTACCAAAGGAGGACTTAAACGTTCTATTTGGATGTTATCTCTTATATCTACCAAGTTGTGGGACAAGTGGGCGGCTTCTAATTCGGCGACTGTTTGTTGCAGTGGATCTAGCGGCCTTTCTGTTTGGTTGGCATAAGTTTGTGTCGGCTCAACAACAGTAGATGCATCTGGTGAGGTTCTGTATTTGGACATGTCAATAGGACGGTTCTGAGGTAATATATCTCCGGTTGCTTGATAGGACATAAGTGGTCCTTTGCTTTCATCTGGTCTCATATAATCTACGGACATGGGTGGCTTGGCATTACGAAAATCAATCTGTTCCGTTGTTGTTGATTGCGGTGGAGACAATTCTCTAACAGTTTGATTTAGTGTTTGATTTAGTGTAGATGTTTGTGGAACTAACTGTTCAACTGTTGTTGTGCCGTCTCCGGTTGCCTTGTATTTCGACATATCAATTGGACGATTTTGTGGCAGCATCATCGTTGATCCATGTGGAAAAGCTGATATATTTTCTTTATTATCTTCCGGCCTCATGTAATCCACAGTTGTGGGGGGCTTCGTTTTACCAAAGCCAAGACCTCCCGGTGGCGAAGTTGAACGCAAGGGTGTGAAATCTCTTGAATAAGATCTTTGCCGTTCACCCATTGCTTGTAAGGGACGTGACTGAAAGTCACGCGTAAATGATGGAGGCTTATCGCTTATTTGCGGTAATGGAGTTGGCATTATGACATTAATTTGTGGCGAAAATGTTGACAGATCCATATTAGACGATCTTCGACTGCCGCTGGCCGAACGTTGTTCACGGCGTGCATAAGGCAGTAATCGCAGAGGCGCAATATTAATATCAGCTACATATAAATCTTGTTTGGAAGGAGAGCGGGATATGCGTCTCAATGATCTTACACTGTGCATTGATAAAGTTTCGGGATCTCTAGGCATTCTGTCGACTGAGCTAAAACGTTGTCCCTGCATGCCTGGCATGTTGTGCGGATCATCATCAGAAATGCTGCGCACAACTAGACCTCTAGTTTTCGCTGTCTGTTCTAGCTCTGGATATTTTTCTACAAATGATATGTCCACAGAATTGGAAACCCGATCCCATGGATGATGTTTGCCTCCACTGCGCACAGACATACGATCTGGTTCTGGTTGAGTAATGCGATCACCCGCCACTAATCTACGATCCAACATGGGCTGAGGAGAAATCATTGTTTGGAATGAAACATTTCTATCCACCATGCCGCCGTCTTCCCCCATAGAAAATTGCGCACATTGATCATCATGATGAAAGTCCAATTTGGAGGTTGGTCTTGAGTCTACTGGATTTATGCGGTCCGGCAGCAACGAATCGCATTGAAAATATTGACAGGCACAACGTACATCTAATGTTAACCCACTTGAACTCTCATTGCGCGACACAAAATGTTTTTTTTCGAGCGGCAAAGCTCCAACCGATGCCGATCTTCTTGCACTCATAATGAGAAAAAAATACAAAAGCTTAAAGAAAGCTTTCTCTTTGTTATGTGTTTTCGTTTGGATTTTGCAAAAAGATTATTATTTCTTATTTTATATTTCTGGCTACGTGTCATACATACACATGCACATGTACATATTGTTTTATTTATATTCGTTAGTTTTTTCCGTTCGGTTGGTTCGTTTGCGTTTTATCGCTTGCATTAACTTCTTATTTTGGGCTATTTTTATAAATTTTCTTATTTGCTCCAAGGGTGAAATCAAAATAATAACTGGCTGCTGCTGGCATTTGTATATTTTAATTTCTAAATTTTAACAAAATAGAACTAGAACACACAAAAACTTGTCATTATTATTTTTTTTATATTTATTTAAAATTTTTCACTTTTCTTTTTTTTTTAGTTGTCTCACTTAATGCATCTGCTGAAATACTATTTATGTTGATTATGAAAATTTTGATTTATTATTTTGAGAGTTGAAATTAATTTTTTTACGACCGTTAATGCCCATCTTAATCGCTGCGAATATCGGCCAGGACTGAAAGCTCTTTTGGCAAAACCAAAAATTAAGCAACAAGAAAAATAAAAAAAAGCACTTGAAATCTTTCTATCTCGTATTTTGTCGTGTCTATGAGTTATAATAAATTCATGTAGACATGGATGTACGAGTGTGAGTGTGTGTGTGTTGGCTTGTTTCTGCATGACATATTCTCCTTGGATATTTTCATGTCAGATCCATTCTGAAAGTATTTTTCTATATTTACTTTAGGCTACACAGCACACTTTTCATCAGATATGTACGCAAACATACATACATACATTTATCCGTACTAGGGTGATCGACTCGGTTTTTAAAACCGGTTTTTCTACAATACGGTTGTCGGTTTTTTCAAAATGTTGATTTTTCAAATGTCGAATAGTCCGGTTTTTTAACAATTTAAAAACCGGCTTAGTTGAATACTTTTTGATTTGTATATTTTTCAAATAAAATTAGATTTTACTATATTAAAACTTAGGCGAACGTTTTCTGTTGATTTTCCAAGTATTTTTTTTTCAGTGTAAAAGTTTTAGTTATTTTTTGGCGAAATAATTTTATGACGTGGTAGCAGGAACGAATTAAATTGGCCTTGGTGCATGCAATGGATATCAAACTGCAAATTTGAAAATCGTTATATAGTTTTGTTGACATTTTGCTGCATATTTTATATAGAGTTAGACAACCATCAGAACAAAAACGAATAAATGAACGTCGTCTAAAAAGTTTGAATACTTTAATACTATTTCTCAGAACTAGAAACTTCCCGAAAAGCGAGAGTTTTATTAAATACTCTTTCATAAATAAAACAAAAGAAATCGGACCAGTAACGACGTAACTGCACTTTTATTTAATTTAAAGGAGATGCTCAACACGTTATAAGGTCAATAATAATAAAATATTCCTTGCAACTCTTTAATCTTTTTAAAATATAGAGACTTATTTACTTTTAAACAGGGCAACTCAACAATTTTTTTTCCAAGACTTTATGTAATTACATCTTTTTGCATTAGAAAATACATGCACTTGTATTTACTCCCGTTTAAATTTCTGTAATAAAGGGGCTGCTTCGGATCGCAGGAGTCTAAAATTTTCTGTGAACATGTAGTTTGAAAAACCATAATCAATCAAACACTCTATTTCGAAAATATGTGTCCGTTTGCATTTAAGGTGACGATATGAAGCTAATTTTTATGTTTAATCTTTAATGTTCATATTATTTTATAGTATTTATGTATATGAATTGTTAACTCTTTTTTTAATAAAGGTAATGAAAATAAAAACTTGTAAATATAATAAATAAATATAATTTTAAAAAGCGTAACCGGGGTTTTCAAATTTTCAAATATTCGAACTATTCGAAAACCGGTTTCTGGTAAATATCGAGTAATCGACGACCCTAATCCGTACATAAGAATATTATTTCTACGCATCATCGTTACCATCTTCATCATGATCAAAGCAATTAATTGAATGAATGTCTGATCTTAAAAGTGTTAAAATAATTTACTTTTGTGTTTGGCTTTTCTTGTGACATACGATTTTATTAATTTTGTTTTTAAGAATTTATACCCAGTGGGCAGATTAGGTCTAGTATAGAGATTAAAATGTCTTTGAATGTGTATTTGAATTGCTACACCATACCAAGATTTTCCACAGCGTTTGCAGTAAAGAATTGCAAATGCAATTTTCATGATTAAAAGCTTATGTCCATTTTTTAAATATAGATTTTGAGTGTTTCATGCCAAATTGCATCAGGTAACATTATTGGATTGGATTTGCAAAGGGCTTCCTTCAAAACCTGATAATGTCTTAGAAATGAGCCACTGAGTGGCCTGTAGAATGTTTTGGATGGTTCTCAGGAACAGGTATTTTCAGATTTTCATTGGAATGTATGTATCACAATTGACTAATAAAGCCCAATCCCAAATGCTATAAAATCAGTGTTCCCCTGTGTAATCTCAACCACACTTTCGTGATGCTCTCAAGTTGTACAGATTTGGCATGTGTGCCATTTCTACAATATTTTGACACCTGATTGTTAATTACTACATTTTTTAAGTCTCTACACCATTTCCTTGTCACTTTGTGATTGCTTGTGTTTCACTTATTACCTTTGAGAATTGAATAAAAAGTGTAGCACCATGATATTTTTATAGGGTGTCTCAGTAAGAATGCACTTTTTCATTTTAAAATTAAAACACGTATTTATTTTAGATATTTGTGATTTTTTTTACTGGATTGTAAAGAAGACATGTTCCGATTAAGTATGGAATAAAATATTTGTCAATTGGACCCCACGACATATTCCATGACTTTTTCACAGAGATGTGCTTGTATCTCACCGTTGACGCTGCGTTGGATATCGGACTTAAACTCAGAAATTTTTTCTGGTTTATTCACATAAACCCGAAATTTCACCAAACGCAAAGACTAGTTCACATCAGAATCTCCTGAGAAAATTTATTCTGGAAATCGTTGCTGCAATAAATCGATTATTTCATGCGCGGTGTGGCAGATGACTTTTTTCGAATAATTGGCATTGACTTCACTTTCCTCCATATAACGCGTTGTTCTTTCGTAAAGCGCTCGATTTTTAATAATCGGAATAAACATATGTCACAGCTGCCAAATTTCAGAGCTGTCACTTGCACAAAAAAGAAAAAATAACAGTAAATTTAAAAAGTGCATTCTTAATGAGACACCCTTTACATATCTGACTAAAACTAACTTGTCTCTTTTTTTGTTTTAATTGAAAAACTCAATAATATTTACTCATTACTTTCACTTTCGTTTTCTTTTTATTAATTGGAGAAATAAAAGTAGTTTTATAAACCAACAGAAGAAACAGCGCCGTATTTATACTTTTGTAACTGCGTGTAGACCGAGAAAATGTGTAAAACTTAGTTTTGGTAATGAAAATTGCAATTGGAAAGTGTGTGCATAAATCTTAATAAATACAAAATATGTGTGCATTTAAGTAAAAATAGACATGAGACAAATGTTCTTCCCGGCAAATGAGTTCCTAGTTGTCATGTATTTTTCAATGGTTGATATATTATTTTTTTTTTTTGGGACAATACAAACACGTACATACATGCTAAGATACATATACACTAAAACACACATATATACACACACACATATATATATATATATATATATATATATATATATATATATATATATATATATATATATATATATATATATATATATATATATATATATATATATTATGTTTAAACGAATTCATTAGCGATACATATTAACAAAGTAGAATGCACATACAGTGTTGTGCCAAATAAATGCAACAGAATCCAATATTTTTTACAAGATACTTGTCAACAAAGCATCAAATAACAAATAAGGTTCCGGTCCAACCATCCGCATTAAATAAAAATTTAGTTTAACTTTCCAAATGCAAAGAAAATGCACATTTCCGAACAAAGAGTGTGCAACACAAAAGCAACAAATCTATAAATAAATTTTTTAACAAATTTTTGTTAAAATACTGCTACATTTAAAAAAAATCGATTTCCATAGATTTGGGTATATTGAACAACACTTTTACAAATTAATTAATGTAAGTTGGTGGTTCCAATGTGCCCAATAAAAGTGGCTAAGGATAAGCAAAACCAAACCTTAAAATATCATACTAATGAAGATATTAAACAAACAGCAAATAAAGTTTTCACTATCTACGCCCGTTTTCACCATCTTCGATTAAAAAATAATCATAACTTTAACCGAAAGTTTGGCCAGATTGTATTACACAATGTATGAATAACTCTTAACCGACACGATTTAACAAAAAAGTTTATGTTAAATTTAACTGAAGGAACTTTGGCGGTTAGTACTTTAATCGGGAAGTAAAGGAAACAAAATTTGCATTTGCATTTTTGTAATATTTTTTATAATAATAAAGACACTACTCTAATATAACTAATGAACTCAAACAGACATATAAAGTATCAAAGTCGTCTGAGACCATGCTGAAAACAAAAAATTACATTATTTAATATGCATACAAATATTGTACATGTACATACATATGTATGTATGTATGTATGAGAATATTCATGTATGAGAATGCTTTAATCATTACTTGCATGCATTTTTCTATTGGCACAAAGTTTCGCTTTATAAATATACAAATGCCACCATTTTCTATAGTTTTTAATTTTCATCAAATTCTTTTGTTAACTAACTGAAGGATGATGAAACGAAAATCGGTAACCATTGATTAAATAATACCAGTTAGCCAAACAAGCAGTTAGTTAATTTTTTTAAACAAATATTTTACCGGTGATGGCGAAATCGGGCGAGAATCCCTGTTTTATTAATCGTTTATGAATACGAACCTAATTCTTTAATTGATCAATTAATCAGTTTTTCGAGAGCCAAAAATGTTAAATGAAAAAATATAGACAGACCTTTAGTGTTAACATAACAAACGTTAACATACTGTTAATGAAGAAAATATGTATGGCTGATCACCTGGGCGTGTTTTAAAAAAAGAAGCTTTTATTCTTACCTCTTGTTTTCTACATGCTTGGATGGATGAATTGTATGCATTGGAACGTAGCTTGGAAAGGAAGTGTATCTATCTACTACAACAAGGTGTAAAGCAAAAGTTGGAGGTAAAGCGGCTAGAGCCGGTGCCTTGTAAACGATTAGAAGGATTGCGGGTTATTTGCTTGCGGTAGCGCAATGTTAGTAACATTTTTTTGAGAAAGATGAAAGTGTATTTTCTGAAATAGTATTATGTACTCGTATTATGTGATTGTACTTATTAAAGTTGTTTGAATATAATAGGAATTAAATTAAATGTTGGAGTAAAATTATAGATTCACATTTTTATGGGATTGAAGAACGTGTTTGTTTCGTTAGATCCACTTAAGTACTCACTTGATTGTATTTTTCCATTTGTTTGCCTCCTTTGTGGCCTCCAATTGTTCGGCCGTTAATTCAATGTCTTCACGATGCGGTTCAGCTTCATCTTCCACATGCGAAAATGTTACCTTCTTTTCTGAAGGTGCCGGTGAAGCTTCTTTTTTTAGAGATGGTTTGTGTTCTTTTTGCAAATCGTATTCCTGATGAGCAAGCAAGTTTGCTGGTTGTGTTGAGCTATTGTCGATTTCCTGTTCTACTTCTTCTTCGGTTACAGACTGTAAATGTAACTTGGTTTTATCTTCTTCCGATGAAGCCGAATCTATGGATGATATGGGTGCTAAAAGTGTATTGACTTTTCGTTCTGGTGTGGCACGATCCGCTAATGTAATTTGCTCTTCTTCACTGCTTCCCATTCGATCAAGCGATATAGTGTTATTTGTTGTGGCGACTTCTTGCATGGCACTGGTGTCTTGTGTGGCCAACGATTGTTTGATGGCATCTACCGAGGTGGCATCCAAGATGAATTTAAGTTGCTCTGCTGCTGCCACTGCTTCATCTAGCTGATCGATTTCTTCGTACACATGTTCACGTCTTAAGCGTGGAGCTTTTTTTGGTGGTATTGCAGCCGTATCCACTTCTTCGGCCTTCTTATAGGTCACTTCCTCAAAGGGTTGCTCGTTGCATTCTTTTTCTGCCGGCTGTTGTATGTTACTGATTTCTATAATCTCTTCCGGTTTCACTAGACCGCTTTGAGTCTTGAGTTCTTCGCTATCAAATCTGTCGTCATCTCTGCGCCTGCGACTGGGCGACTCGTCCAATTCAACAATCTCTAAAACATCATCGGAATCTTGTTTTTCAATGAAATGCGGTATATCACTTCTCTGGGATTTTGGCGAATTTTTAAGTGTTAAAATTTTCGGTTCTTCATTAAGTACAATTTGGTCATCTTTACCTAAATGAATGCGTTTGATATGAAGGCGCTTCTTTTGACGGTCCGCCATGCTTTTTAGTTTTTTCATGATGGGAAAACAGCGGGCAGTCTTGGAGTGTACGTAAATGGGCTCCTCTTGCTTTTTAGCTTCGCCTTCTTGTCTGTTCTGTTCTAATTGACCTTGTGATCCTTGGGGCACTTGTTCTAGACTATGTTGCAAACTAGTCTTCGAAAATGAATCGGGGAGTGACTGGGCGTCGTCGTGTCGTCTAGATCCGTAACGGCGGCGTCGAAACAATCGTCGTACTTTACTAAAGCGGCCCGACTTCTTGGGCTGTTTACCCGTCGTCAGGACAGAGTCTGAAACAAATGAAATGCTTTCGCTGTGTAAACTGTGATTTTCTAAATCATCCACTCGATGAGTGGGCAAATGTTCGGAATTAGTTAGGTCTTCTTCTTCTTCTTCAGACAAATCTTGTATGTAACGTTCGGTTTCTTGTATGGAGACGTGATCATCGATTCGTACTTTTTTGTTGGATTTGGGCGATTCGGAAGTAAAACGAATTTCTTGAGATTTCCTAAGCATCAACACAATCTCGGGCTGTTCCTCTGGACCCAGAGGACGTTTATACAAATGAGTCCAAGGATAACCGCCCTGGAATGCCAAAGAAGTTTGAAATGCATAAAATATAAAGCATTATTTAGTACTTACCCGCTCTTTAGCCCGCCTGAGATCTTCCCAACGATAAGTTTGCAGTGGCAGGGGTGGCTTATCCGTATTATGCTGCACTAAATATTTTTTTAGGGATTGATAGTACTCTCGTTTGCAATCTAAAGCTAATTGTTCGGCATCACTATGCGCAGTCTTGTTTGCTTCAAGGGCAGGCAGCGATTCAATAAACAATTTGCGTTCCTCCTCCTCTGAAGCAGTCTTAGATAAGGGCACAGAAACGACCTTTAAATTTGTCTGTTTTTCCACAGGCAAATGAAGTGCCTTTTCTAGTTTTATTTGTGAATCTAAAATACTATTGACTTCCGAGAGCTGTTGATTTACTACCTCTGAGAGTTTCTCTTCAGCAGTAGTTTCCTTTGCCTCATCACCGTTTCCATTTAAAGCAGGTGGAAATTGAGATTTAATTTCAATTGAATTGAGATTCTCGCTGGCTTTTAAGCTTTCACTAATTGCAATAGCTTGTTGGGGGTCTTTTCGTAAAACTTCAGTTTTTTTAGTCTCTTTGGTCACTGCATCCAAGTTGTCTTCTCTTCTGTCTTGATTAGTTTTTACTGCCTCTTGCTCTGCGTCTGGTTTTGTTGATCTCCCTATATTAACTTGGGATGAAATCTGGTCCCAGTTATTCGCTATTTCCTTCTCAATATTTTTAATTAAGTTCTCGGCTACTTTTGCAATTTCCACTTCATTTATGCCATGTTCTCCATTCGATAATTCTGTGGTGGGAGCGACAATTTGAGATGCTTGCAGTGGCTGATTAGTTTCGATATGTTTTTCTATGGGTTTCTTTGTGACCAGTTTGGCTGGTTCCACTTCAATTACTGTGCGTACATTATCGTTTGTTTCGACTTTCGAACAACCAATCTGTAATTCGTCTTCTATGGGAGTTAATTCGTTAATACCTACGCTCTCTTCATTGGGGAACAGTTCGTTGTAGGTTTCTATAAGATGAGATTCAATATCCAGTATATTATCATGATAAGTTTCGGGAAAGATAGTTTCACCCGTGCTCGGGTCGAATTTACAGTCTTTGGTCGGCGACGGAGTCGACGTGGGCGTGGGGGTTGTTATAACTAAATGAGAATGACAGTTTGTCTTATGAGAACTACTGATTAGATTCTTGTCGCTAGAATTATAATTTTCATTGATGTCGTTGTGCGATTTAAACTCCTCAGGAGATGGCTGCTTCAGTAGTTTTACTCTATTTGCCGGATTTGATTTTATTTGATCTATTTTTTCTTCGGAGGCATTTAATGGACTAAGTACTTGAAGAATGGCGGGTTGTTCAATAGAGTTAACATCAGATCCGGGCAATGACACTATAATTCATGGATTTTGAAAAACAAAAAAGTTAAAGAAATATTTATTATTATTTAAATGAAATCAAATTTGGTAGGAGAGAACGGACACTGAAATAAAAAGTTAAAGTTGAATTGTAAACGTGAATGAAAAATTGTGCTTCAGCAAACTCTTTTTTGTTTATTGTTTTTTTAAAAACAAACACAAGCCGCAAAGCCATTTGGGCTTGTCTGCAGAAACACCCAGGGTCTAGGCAGGAATCGAACCTGCGACCCCCAACTAATAGTCTAGTACGCTATCTACTAGTCTACGGGGGCTCCCCCTTTGCATAACCTCAAAACTCTGAAATATAGATATTAAGCTAAATGCAATCCAATTTAATGTGATAATTTTTCGAATTAAATTGTTTGTTAAGTGGCTGAAATCCAAATTGGTTATTATTTGGCCAAAGTTAGTCAGAAAGAATTGGATATGAGGTTCAGAAATTCAATCGGAATTAAATATCGTTGCCATTTATTTATTTTTTTTTTAATATTTTATAAGCGTATTTAAAATAATATTGAACATCTTTCTAGTCATTCACGTTTACAAACAATTGTTTTGTTTAACAATCTACAATTCAATTGAATGAATTAAAGACAAAATACACAATGACTGCAAATCGACCAAATCAAAATGTATCTACGAGTGTGTATGAATGTTTTATACATTTTCTTCAGACATACATGATTACTTTTGGTTTAATTAATACGATGTGTTTGTTGGTATATTTTTTTATAAAAAAAAACAACAATCTTTTTGGGTTGACTACACTGAGAGAAATTTAAATTAACAAGATGTTGTAGAGACAAGCACATATTACATATTTTTGACAAATATTTAGGTTATAATGATATAATTTGAACACAGTTCGAATTATTTTTGCATTTCGTAAAGAAAAAGAAAAAACAAACAACTAAAACATCTAACATGAAACGATTTAGAAAACAATCGAACGACTCTGGCACGATACATACATTTACAAACACTCAGTACAATTATATGAGTTACTAGCCGTGTAGTGTTGCGCAAGTGACCCATCAAACACTACTGGGTCGACTGAATGCGCCATCAATGTTAAAACAAAACTTCTCAATCAATCATGTTTATTTGTTAAAAGCTTTTATTTAGTTTCACTTTTGGACCATACCGACTTTTATAAAACTTTGCTTATGGTGGTTTTAGACGGCTTGTTTTAGCTTAAGTTGGTTTTAGACGGCTGACTTGACAGTTTTATAACTCAGCTGCAACTTTGCATATGTAGCTGTCAAAATTGTCCACTTATCTGATATAACACCAAAAATAATTTTCTCTATGTTTTTGCGTGGCAAATAGCTGATGTCCGATGATTTTTCAAATAACAATAGAGCACGCTCTAATTGAAAAATTGTCTTCGGCATTTCACACATTCCATTGAGAAAGCGAAATATCGGATTAAATAAATCATTTATATTTATTTTCTGGACCTAAAGCTTGAATAAATTATTTAATAAAAAGGTCGAATAAATCAGAATAATTTCATTAAAAATATGTTTAAAGAAAATGAAAAATTCATAAAAACACTGTAATACAAAAATAATTTATTTTAAAAATTTTTTAAACACAGTCTGTTTTCTTGGAATAGATATCTTATTGAAACTCTCTCAAAAGCATTAAATTTTTGCTACTAATATTGTTTTGCTAAGCCCATTTAATAAGAACTTCTAAGTGCTTCAAAACTTCAAAATTCGTGTTTTATTTTGGGCTCTAAAATTTCTGTTTCATCAAGCTGTTCATTATTTTCAAATTTTTATCATCGGTTTAATTTCAATGCATCTATTCAAAGCATCAGCTGATATATTTTACTTTTGTTCGTTAAACCGAGTACAAAATAAAATATTCGTAATATAAAGTACTCAGTAGAAAATATTTGTGTGTTCGTTAAATACGATGTTCATTAAATCGAATGTTCGTTAAATCGGAAGACTACTGTATTATGTTGGAGTCTTTTCGTTATTAAAAAAAATCTTCACTTTCGCAGAAAAAAAACGTTAAATCGTAATTTTCTTAATTATGGGAGAAAAATCTCCAAGTCTGGTACCCATGATTGAGAGGAATGTTTCAGTAAATGTTGGTTGCCACACACTCAAAAAAAAAAAATACAAAAAGTCTACAGTAGAAAAGTCAACAGTCAGCTATTATATAAATTTTGGTCAAATAATATTGACAAAATAAATCAGAAAATATTCAAATGAGCGGACTGACTATTCGACATTCGAAAAATCAACGTTTAAGAAAAATCGATTGTCATGGTATAAAAACCCCAGTTGAAAACGCGTGACTCACGCGTGATCGTGATTATTTTTTGATCAATATTTTTTGATCAAAATATTATTTCGTACATCAGCGGGCATACTGATTTTTTTTATCGTGAGGGTGCTTGAGCGTGAGTGAAAAGTTGTTCACGATCCCACCGCTAATATGGAGTCTGCCTTTTCAAATTTCGATTTGACACCGCCTTATTAAGTAAATATATACATATATATATATATATATCTCAGCTATCTATATCACTATCAAACGTTTAACATTTGTGAAAGTTGAGATGACACCGGCGTGTTTGCTGGGTATATTCTAAATGAAAATTAACACGAAATTGTTGTTGTTATGTTTGCGTCTCTTGAAATGATGTTTATTTTAATTTTCTCTAAGTGAAAATTTTGAATTTTAGCCAAAATCTGCTAACATTAAGGCATTACGAAATTTTTTTTTTTTATTTATTTTTGCTTTTCAAAATGTTTAATTGTATTTGAGTTTTGGATCATTCCATGTTCTAAATATACTGTTGTATCAAAATGTAGATGTATGTATGAATACATTGAAATAACAACAACAAAAAAACGAAACTGATGACATTTTTTTCTATTATGACCCTGTAGAAAAGCATACTCGTACTTGAATGTATTTCCCCAAATTCATTTACTACGAAATTTTTACAGACATAAATATTTATTTTGTTTGCTGTGTTTTATTTACTTATTTTTATATATTTTTAATTCAAACATTTTCACCTTGTAATTTATGAGTCAATCAATATTTTCAAACTTAATTTAATGTTTACAGAAAACGAAAGCCGGACGACGCGACGCGCAGAGTAGAGTATTGAGTGCCCTTTTGATTTCTTTTGAATATTTGTTAAATTTTTAAATTTACTTTTTAAGTATTTAATTTTTTATCTCAAATCTATTTTTCATTGTAATTGGGACAACTATTTTCGCCTGCTTCGCGAATGATATAAACCGCTCGTAACGTGCAGAATTCAACTACTGAATTTATATTCTTTTCAGTATGACCCCAAATATGTTTCTTGTTTCTATTCAACATCAAATACAAATACAAAAAATACATTCATTTAAACAAAAAAAATCTTAATTCTTTGTACTAATGGGTGCAAGAGCTCAATACAAAATGCTTTATAATTACTTCTCTTTTTGTTTTTTAAATACATATTTAGAAAAATTTAAAGAGAACGAAAAATCTAAAATGAACAAGCGGAAAACTTTATAACCGCTTGAGTTTGCTTCCTAAAAATGTTGTTGTTAGTTTTGTTGCTCTGGTTGGTGTTTGTTGTTACTTCAACTGATCTTTGCCCCATCATTGCCGCCGCAACGGCAATAACAGTAAGTTAAGTCACTTACTTAAGTCAGAGATTTGCAAGAACTTGTTCTTTTAAGGGACTGTTCAAAGTCTAACTTTATAAATTTTTTTCAAGAGAATTTAAATAAATTTTTCTAAATCAAAAACTTTTATCCTTTTTGTGCAACAAAACCTCCCCTCAAAACCGTTTTAAATATTAATATCAAGATATTAAAATGTGGAGAAGCGAGCCTGGCAAGCGATATTGTAATGAAATCGATATATTACAAAATTTTAAATGAAAATTTTTTCAATTTCGTACATTTTATTTAATAGGCCTGGACTCCAATTAGGGAATTCGCAATCAGTCGAAATTTAAATAAATTTTAAACTCACGATTCGAAATTAATTTAAATTTTTTTCACTAAAATTCATTTCATTCATTGCAAATCTGTTTTTTTGGGCATTATTGTTCTTTTCTTTACATATATTTTTTTGGTGAAATGTTTATATTGCACGTCCACTTCTGATAACTTTTGCAAATTTTAAATTGTATGTAAAATTGTTTGCTTGTGTAAGAATGAAAATAATAAATATTTGCATAAGACAACATTTTATCTAGAACAAACGAATCTGTCTGCACAGTTAATTAAAGAATTGATTCTGTACTAAACACGGAGCTAATGTGTGTTGTAAAAATAACCGCACAAAAACATATCTACTCGTCGTATATTATTAATAGACAAACATGTTTTTATATACGTGTTGCGGCAGTAATACTGAACCGATTCTGGAAAGATGTGCACTATCGTAATTTTATTTAAATCGGTTTGATATTTAGGAATCTATAAGCGTTTAAAGTTGCTACTAACACATGCACACTTACGATATTACACACGCATTTATCAGCTTCAAGTTGAAAAATAAACAAATTGTGCATGTTGCATGTCTGTTTGTCCAATTTGCTTTTGCATAGAAATGAGACAGAGTTTTAAGTTGTACATTTAGAATATTTTTTGTTTTTGTATTTTAACGTATGTATTTGTGCAAATGTCTAATATTAATTTCTAGAATGCGGTCGATTGAGTCGGTTGGACACACTAGTGTATATAAATGTGAAAATAGTCCCAAGTTCTCAACCAAAAAGTTCGGCCGTTAAAAGTACTGAGATCGAAATGAGGACCATCTCATATCATTGAACCTGTTAGCTTGGAAATATTTTTTCACCTTTCAAATATGGGAAATGATTATGGGGAAAATGTTGCCTCAATAAAAACCGACACTTTTACCTTTAGAATGAATGCATTGATTGATTGTTGTTGCTATTCTTATTTATTCTCATTTTGTATGAAAAATGTGTTTATTTTATTTCTCCGTTATGTGTTGCCAGCAAGTGAAACTGGTAGAATCCAAAAAAAAAAATATTCCAAAATATACCTAAATGGTAGATTAAATTTCATTGTTATTTAATAAGTACATATGTATGTGTGCATCCATATAGTACCTGAGGAAAATAGTTCTAACCGGATGTCCTAGAGATACTTCTCGTCTTGTTTTTATTTGAATGTTTAACAACTTAAAAAAATTGTTTCTTTACATCCTCGAAAATTATGTTAAATGATATTTTTTTAATATTTGTTATATCAGAACCCCGCCATTTATAGGCCGGCTTGAAATTTTGATTGGTTCCGTTGTTTAATTTTTTTATATTTTGAATTCGATGTTCGTCTCTCTGTTTTGAAATCTGTTTTCTCTAAAATTATTTATCGATCTTCTTGCAATATGAATTTACTTTTCAACAATTGAATGGAAAAGAGAAGCTACTTAAAAGTATAAAATATTTTTTTAACGAAAAACCATTCAATTTTATTTCAATGTCAATGAAATAATCCCATGCATGTGTTCATTCTTGTGTTTACTTACGCATTTGTTCGATTTGTCTGTGTTTTTTTTATTTAATTTTATTTTTTTCTGTTGAAATCATTTATGTTCTATTTTAATTGTCAACAAACATTAGATTTTTCGTTCAGATTGTCGTAAGTTTGCCAATACATGCATGCATGCATGAATGCATTAATACTTGAATTTAACATGAAATTCGGGCTGGCTGGCGGCTGGTTGGATAATTTACAATTTTGGCAAATAAAGACTTAACTCAGCCTATATAAATGGCTTTTAATCAGTTGATTGAACAATACTTTTATAGAAGTTCTACATACTATTTAAATATGTTTGTATATTAGGGGAAAATAGTGAAGGACATTGAAGATACAGTCCTAATTTTCGTTTCAAAATTGTCTACATTCAAAAAAATATCGAATTAAAAATTGAAATTTTTTGTTGAATACGTATTCCGTGTTATATGGTGTTTGACATTTTCTTCAGATTCACAGATTCACCTGTGATGACAGTGCCACCCGGCTTTTTATTTGTTTTGACAGCTGTTAAGGTATTTTCTATAACAAAGTTTGTATTGAACTGCTACTACCTGCTTGATCTGCCTTTTGTCAAATGCTAATTGAGTAAGCTAAATTGAGTAGTATGAACACAAAATTTAATTGCTCAATTAAAAATAAATTGTCTCAATTAAAAATGTCTGAACATAATATCCCTTTAAGACCTGACGCTAAACAATTGAGAAGTTCTTCATAATTTTTGGTATATATGGTCTCTATATCGTATGAAAATATAATCAATGTTTATTTTTTAAAAATTATATAAGTATCTATCCTTCGAGGATTTTCAGGAAACACATAATTGATGCAACTTGGTAAATTTTTTTTAGCTAAAACGCATTTTTATTGCGTCAAATGACATCAATTGGTTTGAAACATTAAAGTTTATATTTTTTTTAATTAAAATATGCCCACTTCACTATTTCTTAACACGATTAGTACTTTTGTAATTGAAAACAAAACTTATTGCTGCGGCTCATTTTGACAAAACTGAAATGTAATGCAAGAATTTCGCAAAAAAATTCCAGTAGCAGTAAAACGAACAGCGGAACAATCGATGCATCCCGGTCTGAAAGGGGTATTAGAGTCTTGTGACCATAAAAACATTTTAAGTATTATAATCAGGGCTAGGCAGTATTTGAAATACATGTATTTGAAATTCGTATTTAAAATACAAATACCTATTTTGTATTTTAAACACATGTCCTGCAAGTATTATGTATTTTAAAAACATACAAAAAATGACAGTATTTCTTTGTATGATTCTATAGCACAACTTATGAAAAGTAAATCCAAATTAAATGAAATATTTGGTAAGTTAAGTAAGGAGAGCACTTTCGCAGCTAGAGAACTGTAATATTTAGAGGAATTCATTGTAGTTTTGAAACCTATTGACACTGCTTTAAATTACCTTCAAGTTAACAACTGTTATTACGGAAAACTTTTGCCGACTTTAAAGTCTATTAGAGCAAGATTAAGTCGGTTGAATGGAAACAATTTAAGACATTTAAGTCCTATCACTACTAAAAGAGAGATTGGAAAAAAGATTCGATAAGTTTTTTAAACTATCATCGGAAATAAATAGAGCTATTTTGGCTTCGTGTTATCATCATGACAAAAGAAAGGCAAAGAATCCCAAAATCCTTGCAATTTATAATCTGGAGGAAAATTACAAAAAACTTCAAATGACACCTGAAATATCAGAAGTAGAAGCACCAGTAGAGAAGACGATGATTTTGTTGTTTTCGTAGAGGGGGATGATGGTGAATCTAGGACATCAAATTTGTAGTTGGAGTTTGTCAGTTTCCTCGGTGGCAAGAGCAGAGACATTATCTCTCTTGACAGCTATCCAAATATAAAAAGAGTATTCATAGAATTTAATACAAGTTTGTGCTCATCAGGACCTGTAGAAAGATTATTTTCTTCAGCAGGTTTTATTTATTCTCCAACAAGAAACAGTTTGTCTGATGCTACATTCAAAAATCTGATATTTATGAAAGGAAACAATTGTTTTGTTGATTAGTTTTATCTGATGTATTTTTTGGTTTGAATCAAAATGGTGTATTTTGTATTTTAAAGACATAAATGACGTGGAAGTATTTTGTATTTTAAATGCCGCAAACCATGTATTTTGCCCAACTATGATTATAATAAATAAAATTACAGTCAAAATATATATTTTTACCGGGTGCGCCGAATGCAAGTATCTTTTTAAATCATATTATTTTTTGTTTTGTTTTTTAGTTTAGGATATTTTTTATTCGACCTTTTGTTTTTTCCAAAAGTTAACTTTGTGTTTTTTCAGGCTCTAGGTGAAACACAAAGTTAACTTTTAGAAACACAAAGTTAAGTTTTTGTTGTATCTGAAATATTGACTATCATTCAGTATATCACAGCGGGCCAAAATGTGTCGCTTCAAGCTTGAACTACGTTAGTAAATATTCCAGTCTAGTAGAAGTGAGCGTTTGGGTTTTGTAGTGTTTTCTTCATTGGCCTATTTTTTTCGAAAATTCTGTTAGAAAAGTCATTTCAGTCAAAAGCGAGTGTTACAGAGGAATTTTGATGGCCTGAAATGAATGATATGAACTTGGATAATCTTTCAAATCTGTAAAAATAAATCTTTATTAGAAAATCTAACCGCAATCAAAAACAATTGAATGCGATCTATTCAATTTGGATAATTACACCCATGATTTGGCAGCACTGCTTAAAGGTCATATTTGAAAGTCAAGGTCGAATAGGCCAATCCTCTTTGCTCCGTAAAAATAACGCGTTCAGCATTGTATTCTTGTTTGCAAAAAAATATACATATAAATATTAAAATGAAACATCATATCATACTGATGATTTGGAAAAACACCATAATAACCAATCAACCATACAATAATACAATTTTCTGCACATAAAAAATAAATCCTATAAAAACGTTCTATTTCATTGATTTGCATTTGATTTTTGCGAAATATGTGCATATTCAGTTATGTACATGTATGTATGTATGTACGTACCTACTTGGTAAGTTTTTTAATTCGAATAAAAAAATAAATAAATAAATCTTATGTTCTTGTACCAAATTGCTTTTGCAAAAACATTATTTTCGAGGCGTCGTCAACTTTTGCAGATCTATTTTAATATCTGCAATTAAAAAGTTGTTACATGACCTTTAGGTTTTGTTTTAATGATTAAATTAAAATGTAATATTTAAGTTAAATAAACATTTACATTTGTCTTTACAAAAAAAGTAATATTTGTTTTAAAATTAATAAATAATTTCAACGTACAAATTTGTTTAGCAGCCAGACTTGCCGTTTTGTCTCGATTGGTACAACATTTTTAAATTTTTTTTACTAATGCTTGGTTTGTTTACAACTTATCGAAAGTTTTCGATTTTCTGTGTTCATTTTAAAAATCAAGGTTACAATTATTTGTCAATAAAAAACTTCTTTAAAAAATGTCATAAATGACTAAAATAACTTTAAATTCTGTTTGTGAAGTTTGAGCTTTGAGCTTCCTTTTTTGTTTGTGGTTTGAACAAATATTAAATGACAATTTTTTGAGCTCGAATTAATTAAATATAATATTGTATTTATTAAAATATGTAAAAAAAAAATCTGTTATTATGTAGCTACCATTTCCCCTTATTACTGAACTCCTTCGACCGATTGTAAAATTCGATCAAGTTATACCGCCAATTGTAAGTACATGTGTGGGTAATTTTCCGATTACTTCAGCTCCATTCTAAATTCCTAATAAGCAGCTAAGTTCGGAGCTTTTGAAATTTAAATCTTTGAACTTGATTTTCTGAATCATCGATAATAGCTGCGTTCGAATACTTTTACAGTAAAATGCAGTAAATGAGTAACTACTGAGTAAACTGAAAAATTTACTCTCAAAAATGCTGTTGTCCAAAAAGTACGCGAACGGAAAAATTTTAAAAATTAGTAAGATTAAGGAAAAAGCAGATTGCAAATCAATATAGTGCTGAAATATATTTACAGTTTGGACTACTCAACTCTTTTTCTTGTTGGTACTCGATGCAATATTTATTATAACACGAATATTTTAAGAAAATATAAACAAATTATTTTCTATAATCTATTCCATGTGTTTATTTTTATTTCATTTGATTTTCCTAATTTGGGTTTGATTAAATTTATTCAAAAGTATGTGATTATTTGTTTTTGCTACCTTAAAAACAAGTGTAGTACTAAGTAACCATATACTTAGCACTTTCACAACTCCAAAGAAATAACAAAATAAGAACGAAAATGGCTATAAATGGTTTCTACAACATTTCTCTGCTTTTAAAAGGCAGAATCATTGTTCATTTATTATATTTTATTATTTTGTTTCAGTTTTTCTTTTTTTAATAATTTTTTTTACAAATTGTATACTTTTTAATTTCTTATTTTTGTTTGTTTACCTTTTCAATCATATGTTTTTCTGTTTTACTAAATTTTACTACAAGAAATTTCTGCATTAAAAATTTGTAAATTCTCAGTCAGGAACTGTCACTTTACGCTCTCAATTTGTGTTCTCATTTACTGTAACTTGAGTAACGAACGCAATTTAGTAAAGTTCATTAAAAATTTGTAAAAACTTTTGGGTACTCGAACACACTTAATAACACTCTTGATCATGTTTGATTTAATAAATAAAAATAAGCCACAGACGGCGCTTGCTTTTCTACATTTTTGCCCTTTACAATAAAAATAATGATTTTTTTGAATAATGATTTTATTACAAATTATTGTATCATCACTTACGAAAATAATTTTTTTTATAATAGAGTATTCGATTGCAATTATCTTAATAAAAATTTTTAAAGTATTTTTTTTTCTAGAAAAAGAAAATACCATTAGTTGAACTTAGAATACCCCCTTTTTGGTAGGGAACTAAAAACAGTTTGTAAATAACGCTGCTTGAACCAATTTAAGCAGCGAACAACTGCTCTATTAAATCAGCTTAAGGACTCGGATTGGCACTTTCCTCTTAAGACTTTATTAAAGGTCCTGTATGTTCCGAACTTGGAAAAGAAATAGGGTTTTAAACTGTAGTAATTGTAAACGCAATGACAATAAATAATATGCAATTGTTTAGCAAAGATAACAAATCGTAAAATTTTAACTTACGGGCTGTTCACATACTACGTGTTGCACCCAAGTTGGAAATTTGGTACGAAATTCATAATTTATAGTGAAGTTTTTTAAAATGCCGTACAAAGGAAGAGGGTTGAAATCGATAGAAATGGCATTATGTAATACGTGAATGGAACTTCAAAAAAGTAATTTACATATTTAACACATAATAAAATTGTGTCTGTGGCAACGCTGCTAACAACGGTTATTTACTTATTTTTCTCGCACTCTGCAAATATTCACATGTTTTTTCAATAATTTCCCACTATATTTATTATTAAATAATTTCCTTTGCAAGCGGCAACAACAACAAGATCGGCCATCTATCACAACTTACCGTAATTATTGACAACACTTAGGAACATATAAATCATAATTTTGTTTAACAAATATCGATGGAATTATTAAAACAAGCAATTATAAATAAATTTAGAAGAAAAACTCAGGAAAGAAAACAAAAACAAATAATTAATATACATAAAGTTAAAGTTAAAATTCAAAATGAATCGATTGTTAGTTGTACGTGAACGTTACTCGACATGTTTACCGTCTAATCATTTTTTACGTACTAGTCTTGACTTTTTTAACACGACAAGACAAAACTACAGTTAAATTTAAATAAAAACCAAATCGAACTACCAAGCAGCCGACAAAAAACAAGAAACAATACCGTCTCCACCACCACCCCTGGTCTAAGGCTAGAAAACCAATTCGAACAATCGTTATTTTCTCATAAAAAAACCAACAAAATCAAATAAAACGAAATACAAATTATGTACTAAAAAAATGTGTTTGCTATATTGTCTGTCGAGAACGTCAAACGCGAAACCTTCTAATTTCGTTTTTACTTACGTTTCTTTACTTAAATTTTACATCTACTTGTACTCGTATGTACCGGGTAGTGCAAATACTGGTATATTTTTAAAAATTAAACAAAGTGAATTAAACTTAATATCTTTTGGTATATTATGGCTTTATTAGATATAACGAATAATCATTTTATTTATGAAACACGATTTCATTCATGTGACTGCCGCGACTGTCTTCCCAGTAGTAGTATCCTTTGACTGGAACTGTACAGCATTCAAATAATAACGCAGGTGCCCCAAGGTCAGCTCAGTGCGGACAGAAACCACACATAGAGTAAAAAGGCAAATGCTGACTTGATCTCTGTGCTCAGTACACACAGGGACACCAAAAGCTCGGTTATAGCTTATGTTTTATCTCTTAAATGGCTCAGGCAATATTAATTTATAGATCGTTTATGGATTATCATAGCATAGCATCGGTCTTTCACGGCATCCCACAAGGAAAAGTCTAAAAAGGGCTGGTTGCCCTGCTGAAAACAAAGATTATACAAGTTCATGTCTTTCACTTCATGCCATAAAGAGTTCGTAATCGTGGCCCTGTAGCGCTCGCCGTTGAAATAAATAACGTATCCACCAGCATTACCCAAAGTTGCTCAAGCGTAAGGCGACTCATTTTGGTTCGCGGATTTATGATAGTCAATATTTCGGACAGAAAAAAATCCATCAGTAAAGTGATACTTGCATTTGAAATACCCGGTATAGAAGATATGACATACACACAATCACATTACATACACACAGTTGAGCACACATGCATATGTATGTATGTATGTGTTTTATTTGCTTTCCTAACATTTTTCTACCTTTCGGAAACTAATAGAGTGTAACCATTGGAAGTTTGTTTGGATTGTCAACTTTATTTTAATTCTTACTTTTGCAAAAAAAAATATCTGAGCAAAATAAACTCTTTGAATGAAAAAAAAAACACAATATATGTTTTACTTGAACACTTAGTAGAGTTAGATAGGTATAGATTACATTGATGTAGACTGATTTTCGGGGGGGGGGAGATAAAAAATTTAAGCCCTTAAAATTTTCATATTTTTGTTATCTTTTAGTATTATTTTATTTTATTTAAAAAAAAACCTGTGATATTTTTAAGGAAAATGATGCGAATCGCTCTAAAGAAGATTATATATCCAATAAAAATAAAAAATTCCCTGAAGAATTTGGAAAATACCAACGAAACCTCCGAATAATATAATAATATAATATACAGTTTATTTTATAAAAATTTTATTGCACAATACAATTAAGAAATTTTTATATATTATTGTCTGTTTTCCATAAACGCATAGAAAAGAAGAGATGGACATCAATCGATGTTACTGAAGTAAATTTTAATGTATTTAATTCAGAGGGAGATACAGATTCACTATACACTTTCGTTTCGTTTCTAGCTTCGTGTTTTGGTTGGAAAGTTTTATAAAGATAATTTAAAAAAATTGTAGGCGTCTTGAACACGCTTTTTCGCATGATCAACAACTTCCAATAACTGATTTCGGCTTGCTGCTTTGTACTTCTTGAAAACATACGTACAGTTCAGCCAGTTGACGCAAATGGTCTTGCAAAAGTGCAAATTCAAAATATTGTATTTTCCTTTTATGAAATTCGTGTATTTTGCTGTTAGATTTTTAGAAAAAACACAATATTTTCCAACACAATTTACTTCAAATACTGAACTCCTATTTAATATATCGATAATATAGTACTGGCGAATCTTAACATTTTCGAAAACGCGGGTTTTTATAATGTTGAGCAATTCTGGTTAGCAAATTTCATATATGAAAAAATGTACTGTTCAATTACTGACCCTTGGAATTCACTTTATGGTGTTTTCGATCAAAAATAGCTCTAAATCTTTGGCAAAGTAGTTTTAAAAAGTCCTTTTTGCGAAATAGTACATAAAATGGCAAATAAAAAAGGCAAATATTTATCGCAATCTTACACTGTTAATAACTTTTAATTAAAATAATGCAGGTCGAAAAATAATTAGGTGAAAGAAAATATCACTTTATTTAATGTGATTATTTTTCGAAATAAATTGGTTGTTAGAGGTTTTAATCCAAAGTGATTATAATTTGGCTAAAGTTTGCAACGTTTTTTACGTCAGAAAATATCACTTGTAAAATCATAATAAAATTGAACTAAAGCAAAAACTTAAACCCCTATCAAGTTTGGAAAAACGTTTGAAAATTAAATTTTTTTGGGATAATTGTTTTGAAGCTCCGCGATTCGATGTTTAAAGAATGAATTTCCTATAAAATAAAAAATGTCAACCAGGGTTATCACAGATTCCAATGTAGTTGGAATTGGATTTGAAAAGACGATAAAAAAATATTTTGTGAGAAATTTAAATGTTATCGGTTTTATGTTTAAAACAGATAGTAATTCTATGTATATTAAACATAAAACCGATAACTTTGAAATTCATCACACAAAAAATTTTTTGTTAAATAATCCCTGAATATTTATTTGAAAAAAAAAAACAAGTTCATAATTATTCTTGCGCTTGACTTTCGTTGATAAATCTCCCGTTTTTGAGGTTTTTTCGCTTCATCAGCCATACAAAGAAAACGAAACTTATTTGCAAAAGAAAAACAAAAACATGTCGCTTGAACGTATTTTTTCTGTTGCTCGAACCGAAATTTCAGCGCTTTGTATGGCGAAAATTTAATTCAGATTTTAATTTTTTTTCATGTGACTTTCATTTAATTTTCAATTTCGTTGCAATTTAGCAGTTGACCCAGAGTCTAGAATAAGACTATAAAAATAAAAATCTATTTTAATATACAACTTTTAAAACAATTGATTGTATTTTTTTCTCAAAATGTCAAATCAAATATATTTCAATTTATTTTGATGTAATTTTAAATTAAATTCAACCATTTCGTTCTCAAATAGCCATAAAGATTTTCTGCTATTTCAATGTAAGAAATTTTATTTTTATTCTTATCAATTGGAATGCTGAATTAAAAAGAACTAAATCTATAGAACTTTTGTTTTTATTTTTTTATTTTTTGTTTTTTTTTGTCATGTTTATTTCGTGTTCTAAACATAGAAGAACATATTTGAAAATGCTTGAGCAACAAGCTTTTGGCACAAGGTCAAAACTACAGTATAATTTTTATAATATTTTAAATGTTCAGTCAGAAAGCAGTGTGCTCTTTGCTTACTCGTACTCGCGCATTCGTAGTTTGACTGGATGCCGATGAGATGATAAAAGCTTTTTTGATATTTTTAAAATTGTGATTTTATATGCAATTTAGTATTTTTCAATTTAGTGCCTTCAGTAAAAGTAAAAATGTGCCTAATTTAATGGCAGATCTGTAATTATCGATTGCATGCAGCAGTAACTGCTGCCGCATAGCAAATTAATATAGAATCGTATCAATGCTACAAAAAACTTATGTATGTTTACAAAAAATGGACGAAATAAAAATTATGGAGTTATTTTAATTATCAAAATTTATTTTTATTAATGTAAAAACCATGGTACACTTATTACCAGGTAGGTGCAGTACAAGAAAAACTAGTTTGTATGTATATTGTTTGCTGGGAGTTTTGTTACAGTGTAAAAAAACTTTTACATTTGTTCAATTCAAGCTCATTCGTATTGTTTAAAAAAATACGATATTTGTTTATGTGCTTGTGAACAGACAAATTTTTTTCGTATATTGTATCGTCATTTTGCCGTATTGTGAGTAAATAAATTATGTCGAACAACAAATTTATTTTTATCAAATAAAAATAAAAGGAAATTAAACCAGAAACTGAAAAAAATTAATTAATGCCTTATGCCACTAATATAATTTCGATATGTTAGTGATTGATTTAAGTAAGTGCCTTTTTATTTAATTTTATTCTGTTATCAATTCAGTTGATACCATGAAATTAATCCAGATATGGGAATTATAATTTTACGCGAAATATTTAATAACTTTTTCGCGACAACCAATTTCGATTAAAATGGTTTGCAAATTAAATTAAAATGAATCAAGTATATATTTATCATTAAGCAGAATGTATTTTCTGGGTTTACTTATCACATATTTAAAAGATTTTTACAAATTAATCTAACAAATAGAATTTTTCCATACCTGGCCTCAATGCAACCATTCGTAAAACATAAAAATAACGTATAATTATAACACACTTTTGTATGAACATTACCAACAACAAAAATGCAATACTGTATAATTAGACGATTACACAACACATACGAAATAATACGAGCTTGTGAATTGAACAATTGTTTGCTGGGAGTTTTGTTACAGTGTCAAAAAAATTTTACATTGTTTTTATTTAAAGTGATTATTTTTCGAACAATTTTGTTGTTAGTAGTTTTTTAATCCAAAGTCATTATTATTTTAGCTAATGTTCGTAACATTTTTAGTCAGAAAGAATTGGACATGAGACAATATTCCAAAGGAACAAGGGAACATTTTAACATCAATTAATTTCAACTTAGAAGGCAAAACAGAAACAACGTTGTTTTTTTAACGTTAATTAGTGATGGTAAAATTTGAATATTCCGGTTGTAATAAAAATCATTCCTTTCGTCATATAGTCTCCTTTGTTTTCAAGAATTCCTACTAAATTTTCAATAAAATTACGTGCTGCGTCCATTGCAGGTTTTTTTTCTTTCTTCTAAATAATTTGTAATAAACGACGCTAAAGCAGCTGATTGCTAAAGCAAAATACGATCATATTCGCTGGAGGATACTTGACGAAAAGTTCCTTAAATACATTATAGTTGCGCACATTTGATTATGTGTATTCGTTTCTTATTATTTGCGTAACCTTAAGCAAAAGCAAATAATAGTTAGCGCTTAAAAAACGCAACCGTGAAATGTTTTAGTGCTTGTGGCAACTATTCAAATATAATTACAAGCATACATACACAAGCTGGCACAATTAGGGGGAAGTTTATTTCCTATTTTTCGGGGACATTCTTGGAAGCTGAAGTGCTTGTTCTCCTTTCCCTCTTCCCATCATACCCTGACAAGGTTTGCTGAATTAAAAAAATCAGTGTTGTATTTAGGGGCGTGAGAAAAAAATTGTCAACTGTTTTATAGACCTCATTGGAATACATATCTTTCATTCCAGGGGTGACTGGTGCACCCTGCCCCTCATTCTATAGTTTTTCTTATAGTGTGTTTGCATTTAAAATTTTTCATAATAAGTCACTATTTCTCTCTGTGTATGTTCCACAACTACACAGTTAGTTAATTTTGAAAGTGCATGTAAATGAGTTATCATTATTCTATTGCCGTAATCATCTTTAATCATTTTTTTATAAAAACAAACGAACAAACAAAAAAACAAAACTTTACTTGAGCTTTTAGTGACAACGTAGTAGATGACTTGAGAGATTTTAAAAATATAAAGAGATGTGACAGACAGAGATCATTATCATTGCAGCTATTGAAATCAGTATGCGGTCGGTCAACAACTCGAAAATATTTAAAAATAAAATTTCACAAGCTTATATGATTTTTATCGTGATTTCTTTAACAATGTTTAACTATTTTTTTCTTTTCTCAACTTCTATTTATTCACAATCTAATTGAAGCTTTTAGCCAAAATACTCTAATGAATGAAAATCGTACACTTTTCGTAAACATTTTAGGGTGTTCGGTTATTAAGCTTTTTTATTAAAACTTGCTTAAGAATATTTTAGTGTTTAACTTAATGTGCAACTTAATTATATGAGCACATAGTTGAAATTGTAAAAATTTGGGTTCTTAATCATATAAAATTCTTAGCTTTTTTAAGGAAAACTCATTTGCAATTAATCATGTTATAAATGATTTCAACTATATCTATTTAATAGAGTGTTCAAAATCCGCAAGCAGAAAGGTATTAACCGGTATTTAGCTTTAAAAATATGGGTTCAGCCCGAAAATGTTATATTTTCCAATAACACGAGACGCCAATTATCGCGAGTCGTTTGACAGGCGTATAGTGGGCTTCATCACCAAAATAACGCCAATAAAATGATTTAGCTATCCGATTACAAAATGATGTATACAGAAGTTGTGGAGGAGGACCTAAATCTTCAGCAAAACAAGTTCCTTATCTGTAAGAATACACCATGAGCTTTGGTTGTGTTAAGTTGGAACATTGACAACTCAACTTAGTTGAGTTGTGAATCATAATAAAAGAAAAACAAAAATGTAACATAATTAGTTTTGGATTTTTATCAAAAAACACATTTAAAATAGCTGCCACTTAAAATACATTCTTATAAAAAACTTCTTATAATTATCAAGGCGATTGTTGGGTCCGAAAACCAATTTAAAAATTATTATAAAAACGATGGCAACTGTAGAGCAAAAAAACCGAACTTCAAACCGTTTGAAAATTTTCCATTGGTCACTCTATTTCAAATGTTCACTTATAAGTTTTTATAACTGAAAAATATTTGTACTCATGTGAGTTTGTTTAGGTGCAAATTGATAAAAGTAGCACATCATAATCTGTACCATTGTCCGAAACTTCGTACTTTGGTACGCTTGGAGTATAAGTGTTTTAGAGAAGAAAAAAATAATAATAATAAAATACAATTTATGGGTTATTAACAAAAAGTCTGCAGTAAATGGATTAAGTTTTCGTTGTTACCCATGACTAAAATGATTATAAATTTCTAGTCAAACAACTTCTTTTGTAGAATAACGTCCCTCTTTATGTTTGCAAATTGCGTACATTCTTTGTTTGTTTATTAAGTTTAAATTAAAATGCAACTGAACTTTGTTAATTTGCTTTGGCTGAAATTGATTTTAATTGTTAAAACACATTTTTCAATGCATTTTTTATTCGCTTAAATACAGATAAACATGTAAATTAAATTCTATTGCATACAAAGTTCAGTTGTAATCAATTTTATTTTAATTATTCAGGGGAATAATTTTAATTTTTTAAGTTTTTCTTTTAACAAATTTTCCTTCAGAATTCCAATAAATCTAGAGTAAAATATGAATGTAAAAACAATTCAATGGCGGGTCACACTTCTTTTGTAAAAAAAGCAAATAAAATTTAAAAATAAAAAATACAGAATCGTTCTGAATAAAGTTAAAAAATTTAAAACTCAAAAAATTTAAAACAAAAAACAAAAAGAAACTTGTAAAAAGCAAAACTAGAAGTGATTAAAAAAAATATTGTTCGAAATACGAACTTATTTTTCTATGAATACTTGCAATAGTCAGAAAGAAATTGTTTAAAATTTCTAATAACAACTTTCTTGGACCATTCTTAGCCATGAAAATCGACATCAAACCCTTCTTAGCAGATTCGAATTATAAAGATCGGGAAGTTCAAAGTTTTTAAACTAATTAACTAATTAAAGGAGATAAATTCTCACTACTATGAACCCTTGTTGTTGTTGGAAATGCCTTCTAAAAAGAAGGGATTCATAACCTAATTATTAATTAATTAATTTGATAACATTTCTTCACAAATTTGTAGGCATCTTATTCTATTTAGAATTTGAACTTTTGGAAACCTGCTGTGACTCGCTGGAAATTTTTTGATTCGAAAAAATATTGTGAAAATATCTTGTTTTATTTGCATAATCTCTATCGAGGCAGGCACATGCAAATTACGCAGCTGAATGAGCAAGAACGTCACCGCTTCCTCTACCAGGAGATTTTCACCTTTTCTCAAAGTTTTTCTTTTATCTTAAATACATTTTCTTATTTTGAATTGACTGTTATTGAAAAGTTTTCAACATACAGATCCTATCAAACTTTGAGACACATGCTTTCTTATTTTATCTCTTTTTGTGTTTTTATATCGAAAATTTCTTTTGGGTTTTGTGTGTGGAAAAAAGGGTAATATACAGGCCTGTTCTGTAAATCACGAGAGCTTAAATCACGTGATTTCTAAAAATTAAAAGCAGTCCTTTTAGTGATTTGTAAATCGTACGATTCATGACCTTCGAAGATCAAATAAAGTATTTCATTTTGAACACCAAAAACGTAAAAAACAGTAATAGTTTGAAATCATCGTGATTTCAGAACAGGCCTGAAAGATGTAAAATTTCTCAACTTTTCGCAACATTGCATGACGTGTGTCCGGATTATAGAGTCTCTACTTTATTTGTTTCTGAATAAGTATTATAGCACATATTCATGCGGTCTACACATTAACATGTTGTGTTGACAATATAATTTGAGAATTGCCACGGCAATAATTCCCAAACTTACTGCTTACACACATAAACACTGATGATGGGAGTGTAGCGGCTCCCGAAAAACAACGTTGTTTCTGTTTTGCCGTGTAAGTTGAAATTAATTGATGTTAAAATTTTCCTTGTTCCTTTAAATTATTATTTCATGTCCAATTCTTTCTGACTAAAAATGTTACAAACATTAGCTAAAATAATAATGACTTTGGATTAAAAAACTACTAACAACAAAATTGTTCGAATAATAATCCCTTTAAATAAAACTGCCGTGTGGTTGGGATTTTGGAAAATATTAAATTCGGACTAGTATCAACTCCCAATTTGAAAAAAGCAATAAATGAGAGCTGTTTTCAGAACTCCTGCTTAGAAATATGTTCCTTAGCTCTGTACAAACATTCCATGTATTAAATAACAATTAAATTTAGATTTTTTCTTATTGAACATTTTGACATAATTTTGTTTACCTGTTTGGCATTCTATCAGCTTCATTTTCTGATAACCAGCTAATAAAATAAAAATGAGCATTTCAATATGATTTTTTGGACTTTATGCACTTTTTGCAAGTAATATTAACACAACAGCAATAACAATAAGTGTGTTCGAGTACCCGAAAGTTTTTACAAATTTTTAATGAACTTTACTGCATTTTACTAAATTGCATTCGTTTACTCAAGTTACAGCAAATGAGAACACAAATTGAGAGCGTAAAGTGACAGTTCATGACTGAGAATTTATAAATTTTTACTGCAGAAATTTCTTGTAGTAAAATTTAGTAAAACAGAAAAACATATGATTCAAAAGGTAAACAAACAAAAGTAAGAAAACAAAAAGTATAATATTTGTGAAAAAAATATTAAAAAAAGAAAAACTGAAACAAAATAATAAAAATTAAATAAAATAAATTATTAAAATATTCGTTCGTTAAACATGTATGTATATGCCTTTTAAAAGGAGAGGAATGTTGTAAAAACCATTTATAGCCATTTTTGTTGTTATTTTGTTATTTCTTTGGAGTTGTAAAAGTGCTAAGTATATGGTTACTTAGTACTGCATTCGCTTTTAATTGAATAAATTTAATCAGACACAAATTTGGAAAATCAAATAAAATGAAAATAAACACATGGAAACGGTTATAGAAAATAATTTGTTTATATTTTCTTAAAATATTCGTGTTATAATAAATAGTGCATCGAGTACCAACAAGAAAAATAGTTGAGTAGTTAAAAAAGTAAATATATTTCAACACTATATTGATTTGCAATCACCTGTTTCCTTAATTTTACTAATTTTTACAATTTTTCCGTTCGCGTAATTTTTTGGGCAACAGCATTTTTTGATAGTAAATTTTTCAGTTTACTTAGTAATTAATCATTTACTGCATTTTACTGTAAAAGTACTCGAACGCAGCTAATGTATCTGCACGCGTAAAAGTGTTGGCGTTTTGATTGTATCGCATGTTTTTTAGCCCTCATTTACAATGTGCCATAAGAAATTTATATTTTATTACGATACAAACTTACAAACTTACAAAACTGACGGTTGGTTGACAAGTTCTATAGATTTATTTGATTAGAACTGTAATGTTAAGCCATTGAGTCTCAAAAAAAATTATTTTAAATAAATGAAAGTATTTAAAAGTATTTAATAAAAATAAATATATGAACGTAGTCGTGTGAACTAAAATCTATTTTTATGAAATGTATCACAATTTTGTTAACAAGTGTTTTTCTTTCACTTCCCATTTAATTTATTTGAATGAAACTGAGTTTCTTCATGAAATGAAAATGTAATTGACGTCACGTTAAAAGGAAAAAATATTTAGAACGAAACAACCAACGCAATTCTTTGACATTTATAAAATGAACATACTACACACATAAATACATACATACATACACATGTTTATGTACGTACATATGTTGTTTGTATGCGTGCGTGTAAATATTTATGGAAAATTGTTTGAAAAAAAAATCAACAACTGTAACGAACGAACGAACGAACAGACAACAATTACGATATAAAATCACTGACACCATCAAATTCTAATTATTAGTGATCATCCTTATTAAAATTGTATTAATGATTTTAACAAACAAACATCGAAATGTTTTACTTTTTGTGTGAAATGACAAAAAAATAATAAATAAATAAAAACAAATAAATGAACAAATAATTATGAATTCAAAATATTGATGATGAAATGTTGTTTTTAGGCAGCAACCAGCAAATTGTTTCTGCACAGTGACTGACAAAAAGATTTAGTGATTTTTTAAACAAATTACAAAAAAAAATAGCAAAAAATTTACCCATCACTGGTGCCATGGAAATCAAAAATCTTGTCAATGATGTACCCGTACTGTATATATATGACAAGTCTGCAAGAAGGTGGAGGAGTTGATATAAATCATTATTCTATTACAAGTTATAATTTGTTTTTGTGTAAAGTAGAAAATAAGAATGGGGATGTGTGTCATTAAAGTGCATTTTTTTATAAATCCCAATTCCCCGCTTTATAACACAAATTATACGGTGGAATAACGTGGGACCTTTCAAAAACGCCAGCAAGGAAAATACTTGATTTTGCCATTTGGAATGGTTGTGGCAAACGAATTATAGTTGTTTCAAAGTACTTGTGTTTTAAAGTTAACTTTAGTGACAATAAACAACTTCTTAATTATGCAGTGGCTAACAATACAATGCAAACTTTTTGTGACAACTCTTGTACTTTATTTCAGTTTTTAATAACAACACTGTTTACAATATAATTACAGAATGCATTCGTATATGCAGTAAATTTGTGCAAGCGTTCTGCAAACTATTGCAACAGCAAATTATATGTTGCCATTAATAGCAAGAGAGTTTAAAAGTTTGTCAAAAATTGCACTCCGGGAGGTTATCAATATTTTTAGATTATAAATCAGCTATCGAACGGTTGGCTGCAGGGCAAATGAGACTGGTCTTGATTGCTAACGCTCTGTGAGAAAAGCTCTTATATCTGAAAGAATATTGCTCGAGGCCGATTAATAAGTCAGGTCGGTCAGCAGCTGATCATTTGCGGTTCATCTTCAACCTTTCAAACTTTATATAAAAAAATTCAACATCATTTTCTTTGCCTGGACTGTATTTGACATTCTCAAGCTATTGACGTTTTTGTTGTAGGCATGCATGTACCTGCATGTATTCTGAATATGCTCTTCTAAAATTTGTCAAGGAACAGAAAAATTGTTTAGAACAGAAATACATATTTTCGTATCAGTATAAATAAATCATGTTGTTCTTTAGGGATATAGAACTCTAAGTTGTCAATACTGCTTGACATGTCAGCCATTATGACAGCTGTTAGTTGTTTTTGGTTTAGTTTGGTTTGACATTTCATCAGGAATAGACTAAGAACTGAACGAACGAACGATGATTGCAAATTTTTGAAATTATTTAAGCAATTAATACACTCAAAGAAATATTTGATGAACAAATAATTTCACTAAATGGTCGTGTTAATTCACCACTAAGATCGTGCGATCTTATACCATCAGTCGCTGAAGAATTATTTTGCATTTTCGACCTCTAAGAACGATTAACTGAATATTTGAAAATGTTTCCATTGTATTGTGCCCTACAGTAAATTTAAAACAAATACAAAATTTAGGCGTTGTGTTTTTCTTCCGACGGGGTTTGATGCAATTTGGAATGAATTTCCGTCATCCCAGTTACTGAGAGAACACTGAAGATGGCACATAGTCGAAACCGGTCTGTTTATCAACCAAATTTGACGTGGGATGACGGAAATTCATTCCAAATTTCAAACAAAATTTAGGCCTTGTAAAATTTTAAATAATTTCAAATTCGAAAACCTTATAAATATATTTAAATATTCGTGTGTATGTAAATCACACTGAGAGAGAGTTTTGGATTGAAAATTTCAAATTTTTCAATTTAAAAATAAAAAATACAAGTTGCATTTTTAATTAAATAAATAGTTCGTATAGATTTATTTAAATCATTTTTACATCCATTTTTAATTTATTTAAAAACGATTGAATATGCAACTCAATAAATCATGTCTTAATTTTTTTTTAGAAAATTAACATTTTTGCCAGTCCCTTTTTCTAACATGAATGAGTATTCTCGACTGCTACGAATGAAATCATTCAGTAATATTATTTTGACTACCGGAATAAATATTACCTAATTTTGTGGTTGTTGTAGTTTTTTATATTTTAATTAGTTTTTTTTATACTTTTTTGTTTTCTTTATTTCTAAGTTTATTGAACAACATAAGTCTATTAAGTTTTATGGAGATAAGATTAAATTCTTAAGTCTTTTTTTTTTGTTTTGCTCCAAAAAAAGCACATACGAGTACCTAGACCTCTTTTAAATGTTTAAATGTTCGAAAACTTTGTCAAACTAGAAACAACAAGGATGATAATAAAGCAGTCATTAAAACTATTTTTCCAATTTATTGAACTCGCAATTACCTTCTGGGTTTGTTTCCTTATTTTCGTTAGTACCGGTAGAAGCCTCCTCCATTTTATTGCGGTTTATTACAATATTTATTAAGTCGTTGAATTAAAAAAATTTCTATTTGTTTTTAATTATTTTTTATTAAACAAACACACCCGCATTTAATTTTATTTAAGGAAAAAAAATCAAAAAGCTGAAAAATTCTTATTCGTTACTTTCGCGCGTCAATCATGTATTCTTATGATTTAATTTTTCCTGATTCGTTTTTCGCACAATTACAAACACACACACACCCACATGCACTTACACATCCATCCACCATCTATAAGATAATTTTGATGACACTTTTTTAGCACAAAATTTTAAGATATTTTTTTCTTTTATTTTTCTCGTCTAAAAGAATATTTCGAAAATGTGTTATTGGTGTTAATGTTTTTATAAAATTTATTTGAGATTTCGCGTTTTATTTATTTTTGTTTTATTTGCCGTTTATCTTCAGTCAAATGTTTTTTTTTTGCTTTTAAATTTCATATATATTTATCTGTTTAAGTTATTTTTAACAAGATGATTTAATTTCATTAAATATATATTTTTAATATATTTTTTTATAATTTCTTTCCAACGAAATAGTTTTAAATAGAAAATTTCAACAAAAAAAACAGTATTGAAAAATAATATTAGATAGTAAATTATTACTGCATATTTAACTGAAGTGTTGTTAGTCTGTCAGTGGTCAAAATGCTTTTAGTAAATTTCAAACAATTGAAGCTTTTTGTTTGCGGTATCACGTTTGAAAATAATAATAATAAAAAATAAAATTCTCATAACTATTTTTCATGCACACAAAAAAACATACACATTTACACCGCACGAAATAACACAACTATTTTTTTATTTTTTACTTTTGCTAACTCACACATACATACGCACATATACACTGATTGTAGTGTTCGTTATCAAGTCGTTTGATTAAATCTCAAGTCGTTAGAAAAAAGGTGTTTGATTTTGTGATGCCGGTACAAAACTCTAATACGCGGGCGGGGGCACCTATTCTTCTCAAATATTATTTTGAATTATTATTGCGTTCTAAGTGTTTTGATTTCCGAACTGAACTGTCCCTGACTAGCGCTGATTGACTGAATCCATCGGTTTTCTTTTAGCTGATCGGAATTGTCGCTCAATCGAGTTCTACCTTTTGAATGACTAAACAAGTGTATTTGAAAATGTGCTCCACGCTAATTTTATGTATTTATTTGTTTTTATTTTGAAAATTTCTTTGCTCCGCCACACGCCATTCGTTTGTGGTTTACTTCGGCTAGCTCACTTTTTGCTGCCGGCCTCTAGGATGGACAAACCTACACACACACGTGCACACACACACACATCTATTCTGCATTGGTGCCATCACACTAATAATTTGTGTGTCCGCAAAATGCTAATGTTTGCCTGCCATGATGGCACTTCAACAACATGCAAAACCAATACTCGGTATAAATAATATTTAAAATTTTGTTTTCTTTGTTTTCCGATTTCTTGTCAAGTGGAATATTGTTTTTGGAATATTATTCTTTTATGGTTTTCTTGTTGCTTTTTTCATTTGCTTTCATTTTCATTTTCATTCCATTGACAGTAAATGTTGTTGTAGTTGTCGCAGCATTTGTTTTTGGATGCTGCTACTCTGCCTGCATGCAATTTTACGCACATTAACTGTTACTTCAGTTACACTCTTGCAATTTATCTACTTTTTTTTGTTTTGTAAATACACAATAAAAATTACAGATTGTGCAACCCCTACTTAAGCCAAAAATATATTATTATGCAAGTGGATAAAAACAAAATTAATTAAAATGTTATTCATTTGATTAACAAATTATTAAAATATACAGCTGTCGACAACTAATTAGCTCTTTCTTTCTTTCTTTGTTTATTTGTTTGGGATTACTTCACCCCCCTTCGATCAATTCGATGAATAGCAGATTTACTTGGCTGATTTAATAGGATATACCGCCATATCAAAAATTTGATTAGGTTTCCTCGGGAACTCTCACCGAACTACAACCTCGTGTAAGAATCTGGAATCACAGATTTCTCTCCCATATTGATATGAGTGTTATTTGCAGTGATGGCATTTTGGTGCTTTTCGGGTATTTTTTTGGTGCTTTTTGCCTCTTCATTTCGTTTTTAAAAAGCGGTTATTTACAGTGCTTTTCACAATTTCTCACAGTGCCTTTTGTGCTTTTTCTGTACAACTGAGAAATGTTTTTATTTACAAAAATTGGCTACTTATTTTAAGCGCAAATAGTACTTTTTAGGCAACCATGAATTTTTTCCCGCTGAGTTTGAAATAACATTCAATTTGATGAATTTAAATTCAGTAAATGCGTTACTGCAATTTCAAACTGCCCTTAAATGTTTGTAGCAAAATAAATTCGAACGAATCATACCAAAAATTTTAATATTTTATTACAACTGCTTTGTGGCCCGATTGCGAAGATTAAATGGATATTTTTCGGTAGCAAAATAAACGAAAATGAAATAATCGATTGAGATGCTATCATGAATTTCATTCGACTTTGAATTTCGCTTCTTTTAATCGATTCCATATTATTTAGAATTTAGAGAAATTTATGTACTACACATCGCTCCTTTAATGCAATATGGTCATATCTTCATAAAACCAAAACTTTTAAGTTACTTAGAAATAAAATTACGTTGAAGTTTTTCGGAAGCATATGTATGATTAATCCAAGCCAAATGTATGTATAGGCACTAAAAAGCTAATACAGCCCATATATGTACATACCTCCTGACATTTTTATATGTATATCACTTTTGATAAATAACTACGGTGCAATAAAAGGAGCGATACATATACTTTAAAGTTTTGTCTAAACAAACTAATTTATTTATTTTATTTTTATTTATGCGCCGAATATATATGTACCATGTACATTTATTCTTTTACTTCTTCTACGTTTTTTTAATTTTTATAAAATGAATTGTGATTTTATTTTAATTAATATATTAATAAATTCTGATATTTGATTTCAAGTCCTTTATTAATTTTGAAACAAAATTTTAAATTGTATTTTTGGGTATTGACCTTAACTTTTTATAAATTGCTTAATATTTTTTGGCATAACTAAATTTTTTTTAAATATTTTTATGGTGCTTCTCTACCCTTTTTTATAATTATTTTGCGCTTTTTACCCTTTTTGGAACAGTTTTACGGTGCTTTTGTTCTTTTTAGAGATACCAACACTGGTTATTTGGTACTCCACCACTTAACCACATATTTATTTAGTTTTGTTCGTATGTGATTAATGGAAAACTGTGCTCTTTACCGTTAACCGACGACAACCACTAATCACACACGGGAGAGAGTGAGACACCAAACTCCTGAAAGCCAATAAATAAAACAGTGGCCTGGTTGCATTTAAAAAATAATTGTCAACGACGCGTGGGGTTTACTAGCTTTGCGACTTTATATTAGCTCTTGATAAGCATTTAAAAGAAATCAATTTTACCGTTATGTGTTCTCTGCAATACAACATATTACATAAATTTATTACTCTTTTTATTGACCACCAACTATCGTATCCAAAACACCGACTTTTCGAATCCGGGAATTCAGGAAAAAAACTTTTGTGAAATGCCGATTTTGAAAGAAACCGGCTAACCAGTTTGTATAAAATGCCCATATATATTTGAATTGAAATGTAAATATGAATATATGTATATAGTCTGATGAATAAATTGTTTCAAATAAAAGTACTCTCTTAATAAAATAATGAATTTATCCAAAAACAATTTCTTAAAAATTAGGAAGAAATGGGTAAACTCAGATTTGAACTCAAGCCAAAAATTTCATTTCAATATAACCCGTAAAAAACAGTTCAACAATTACGTGTCAATATTGAATATATTTTTGCATTTAAATATATACATACATACATTCATACATACATACATATGTATGTATATATTTTTAAATATAAATAAAATAAAAAATTTATATATTTGCAATAGAGATGGGATCTTAAGTATATTTTCATACACTACGTTGCACAATCACGTGTGCGAATAAATTTTGTGAACTCGAATCGTCACATCCGTGAACGTAAAACTCGTCACTTAAAAAAATACGCTTTTCGGATTATAACATACGTGAAATTACTGTATTTTATAAAAATTGGGATTACAAGAACCATGATCGTATAACCGAACGTGAGAGTTTTACGAACTATCATCCGTTAGCAAAAATGCGTTCGACAAATTTGGAGGGTAACAAGGCACACCTAAATTAGCGCGTCAAGCGTAGCGTTTTCAACGCGTAGCTTTTACGCTGAATTGACTTACTTCAATAAGAGCGTCAACGATGTTTCATAAACAATAATTTTAATCTATTTTATTTAATAAAAACCGCAAAATATAAATAAAAAGGGGAAAAACCGCTGGATTGACCTAAAACTATCTAAATTAACACTACTTTGTGTCAATAATAAAAGGAAACAGGAAAAAACAGTTTTTAACAGCCAACTTCACTACTTAACGCCCTGTCAAAATCGGATTTTCCAATTGCAAAGCGTTGACGCCGCGCTATTTAGGTTTGCTTCATACACTTTGTATGAGTATGAGAATTTTTGACAGATAGAAAGCGCTTGACGCGCTGATTTAGATTTGTCTGTAAATTGTTCAACAAATGAAAAACACATGACAAGTTTTTACACGTTGCGTAATCGCACTTACATCTCACGTTTACTTTACTTTACTGTTACATTCCATCAACATTGCATTCCAGTCGGCTAACTAAGCCTTAAGTCATCATGCAATGCCATTCGGCTCATACGATTGGCGTATCACATAGTTTTCTTTCATACTATTGCCGATATGATAAAGGATGTTATCATAGTTTTTGTCAGTTGGTAGGAATCCTGAAGGAAGCATGGGGTTAAGTGTATCCATGTCAATATTTTTGTCAACCATTATGGTGTCTTTTTGGTGACACTGTCAACAAAAAATTATTTTTTGTCTTTTGTTTTTGATAGATAGAGAAAATGTTTGGCGGTTAAAAACAAATCATTAATTTAAAACGAAGACTGTAAAATATTTTATACCTTATTTTGCTTTTAAATATTATTTGAAATAAATACTTGTACCTGTTTGAACTGAATTAAAATAAAATAGTATTGGTGACATCGTTAGTGTAATTTCAATATTGACATTTCCTGCAGGTGGTGACAGCGTTTATAGTGAATCATTACAGTTTTACTACGTACATTTCCCACAGTGTGCTGATATCGTCAATAGTAAGTTAGTACAATTTTACTATTGACATTTTCTCCATATGGTCCCACAAGACAGTATTGACGCAGTCTACTGGTAGATTTCGTAGGACAAGCCTGTGTTAAATGTCAATATTAGATAGGGTATAATTTGTCAGTAGTACTGGTGACATCGTCAATAGATAATCAGTGTAATTTCACTATTGGCATTTCCTGCAGGGAATATCAACTATTTATAACATTAATAAACTCGATTAATAAGAAATTATTTTCTATTTGAGAAATATATTATCCAAGAATGAATAATTTGTGAAATAAAATTTGATATTTATTGGTAAAGAAAGACACGTACATGCCACCATTTGTTTCGTGTCAGGGAAAATAGTTTTGTAAATCACGAAGCAAAGTAGTTACTCACGCCAACCAACATGAGCGGTGGTCGATTTCCATCTCCAACTTCTATACAAATATGCTTTCACACACATGCATCATGCATGCGCATGCATGCGTATAAGTAATATTGTATGCAAGTGTAAGAAAATTGTTGCCAAAAATAAAATTTGAAAACGTCTACGAACTCATTCAACTTATTGACATTTTTAAATGGGTAATTTAAAATAAATTTTCTTTAATTTACAATTAAATTAATTCAATCTGACAGTGCTTAGCACAGTCCAAATGAAAAGTCTACGTAACAATCACTAAAGTGTACGTATGTATATATGTATGTACATGTGAATGTGTATGTGTATATTATTGTATGTACATATGTGTCGTTCATAATTCATATCTACTGCTACAGCAGGCAGGCTATTGATTTCTAACATTAAAATGAAATTTGAGCTTCATGTTTTGATTTTTGGGTTTGCGAAGAGTGTTGTTGTTCTAAATGAAAATTATTCTTTAACACGTTTTGAAATAAGAGACCTTGTTTACCTGTGTGTAGAGTACGCGTGTAATATGTAACTTTCTGTGTAAGTCTCGTGTTTATTTTCTTTTGAAATTAGTTATCGATTTATTAATTTCTCATGAGGTCATCGATATTAAAGAAGTAAATAAAAACAGGTCTCAAAACATAATATAAAAAGAAAAAAGCGTGTATGTGATTGTGACATTGTATCTTTTTTCTTGGCTTTCAATAAAGGACAATAATTTCATGAGCCTTATGCGCTTAACACAAACACACATAAATATTTACATATTTAAACAGAATAATTTAGCGCCTTTTTCGTTTTACTCACTCTTTAATTTTATATAAATTTTTGTTTATTGATCGATCACAAATTATTTATTTAATTATTTTAATCGTAGAACTCAATACAGTATCCATCCGTTTACTGTAGAATTTAAAATTATTTTAATGATTTCAATACGTTTAACAGTAATTGATTGATTTAATTTATATTTAATTATTTTTCTTTGTTATTGTTAATTTGACGTCATGTCGCTCTAAAGGCCTAAAACTATTTAAATTATGTTTCATTTTATTTACCCGGCGTATGTTTGATTATAATGGGGATTTCTCCTAAACCACCGGTAAATTTCTACTTACAAAATTGTAGAGACTTGCGCATTCTAAAAAGTTGTTGAATGTCAGTGTAATGTAAAAGAAAAAAAAAACATTAAAAGTGCATCTTTATAATCATTTTAGTTTACATTTTTGTTGTGATTATCACCATCATTACCATTCTCTTTATGTTTTTAGATGGTTTATTCACCCATTCGGAGAGTGTTTTTTCATATTTATTTCATCCTCTTACAAGATTACAAGACTTTGTTCTTTTTTTTTAGCAAATATTTACATTTTGCATTTTCTTTTTTTGTTTGTTTTGCTTTACACAATGTCTGATAAAGCTTTTTTGAATTGCGAGTAGTTTTTATTTCTTCTAAACTGATTTACATCATAGTTGTGCACTCAAGTTCATTATCATTTGTGGCTGGCTGGTTGGATGTTAAAAGAGTTTTTACAGAATTTCTTGCAACTTTAATATTGTAAGCAAAAAGTTCAATAGCCCAAATATCAAATATGTACAAACAAAATTCAAGTTTTAGCACATTGATGTATGCATACATACATACATATGTCCATACATGCATACGAGGACATACATATGTGTAATTGTGTGCTTTGGGGAGCCCCGTAGACTAGTAGATAGCATACTAGACTATTAGTCGAGGGGTCGCAGGTTAGATTCCTGCCTAGACCCTGGGTGTTTCTGCAGACAAGCCAAAATGGCTTCGCGGCTTGTGTATGTGCTTAAAAAAATGTAACTGCGATAGATTATCTCTTGTAGTTAGAATGAGTATCGTCAATAAACACCGTCTTTTAATACAAGTTGAAAATTGAAGTAATTGACTAGCAAAACATTAATTTTAAATTGCGTCCAGTTCGTCCATCTACTAATTCAAAACCCGAACCGAAAACATGTCCCAGCGGCTTTTTTAATTTCTTTATTTGCACGCGTATTATTCCACTATTGATCAGATTTTTAATAAAAAGTTATAAAATGAAAATTCGAACGATATTGTTCCTTTAGTTGTTATTTTCAGGGACCGTTAGAGTTATAAGTTTTATTAAAAAAAATTAATCTTTAATGATTACCATTGTGTACAGCGGTCGACTCAATCGACAAACATACAAATACAAAAACAAAATAAACAACTTAAGTCACTTGTCTTATTTCTATGCAAAAGGAAATTGGAAAAACACACATGCTAACTTTGTTTATTTTTCAAGTTGAAGCTGATACACGCATATGTAATAAGAGTGTGCATGTGTTAGTAGCAACTAAAATAAGTTTGTTACTGTTTTTTTTTAAGTAAAGAATTGTTATTAATTAAATATCCCTGAAGAAGCTTTCCATAGAGAAAGCGAAATATTAGAAAAAATACAATATTTATATTGTTGATCTTAAAGTTTGGAGAAGTTTTTTAATAAAACAATAATTATTTTTAAATATTTTTTAAATTTATTATTCGAGACATGTCTCGATATCTCATTTCAAAGAATTGCATAAGCACCCATGAAATACATGTATGTAGATGTAGACTTGCTAAAAAACCCTCAACAAACAAAACTTTTTGAAAAAAAGAGTTATTTTTAAGTTTAATTGTTTGCTAAGAAAAAAATATTATTAATTTAATTTAGCAACTAAAGAGTATACATGGACTCGGGAGATATATTTTATCTGAAATCAGCTAATATTAATTTTTGGCTAGAGAATATTGATAAATAAGTTTTGTTTTCTGGCAAAAATTGAATAAAACAATTAAACTACTGTTTTAATAAATAATTTTTCGAATTTTTCTTAATATAAATTTATATTATTTTTCTAATTAATTAACGAGCTTGAGGTCACTTTTATATAAAAAACATCTAAATTTATTCTCGATATTTCGTTACTCCTTTGTGTAACTCCTTCAGAATGAAAATTCGCTTAACAAAAAAAAAAATAACAATAAATTATCAAATATTATAAATGAATAATTTCCTTTTCCGTTATTTGTTTCAAAAATTGCCTGTCAATCAAAATCAAAGTATTTTTATTTTTCAAACAAAAACTTGAATAATAACTAATTGTTAAATTTATTATTCGAGACATGCCTCGATGTCTTTTTTTTTAACAAAACCCTGAAGAAGCCACACAAAGAAGTGGCGAAATATCTGTTTTTTAATAAAAATTTTGGTAACGTTTTTTAAAAAAATTTACCTAGTGCTCAAAATAAATTAGATTCATTTAGTAATCATTACCCAGTACAACACATGATTTTGGAACTCAATGCTGAGAATCGCACGTGAAAATAGCCCCAAAAATAAAATCTTCTGCATCATTCGTTTTGTCAAGTTGGCTGCATTAATAATTTAACTGCCATACGAATTTTTTTGTTCAAGGAGGATTTTTATCACTTTTTCTATATTTTAAAACGGTTATATATCGGTATACCGTACGTACTCGTATACCTGTTATTTTCCATATTGAAATATTCAACGTTCTTCTAGTTTTAAATTTTAAAACATAATTTATTAATTATTAGTGCAACCAACTTAACAGAACGAATGATGCAGAAGTTCTTATTTTTGGGATACTTTCACGTGCAATTCTCGGCACTGAGTCCCATATCAATGAGTTGAAAAATGCTGTACTGTGTTATATGCACTCCCTGGTTATTTTAAACGCGTTCGTTCGTTTTTTACAACTTAAATTTATTTTATAATCAAAAATATAAAAGTTCTTTTGTACTCACTCTCATGAACATTGTATGTTATAAAAACATAAAACTGTTTTCATTTTAGAATTTACATTTAGAATTTCTCAAAAAAAAATTACAAGCAACTGAGTATGAGTGTCCTCACACACACAAATATTACTCATACGACACTTGCACCCGTAGAACTTATTTTATATCTGAGAAGGTTTTTAATCTTCAGCGAATTCCACCGAGTTACAATGTTAAATTAAGATAAATTTATTCATTTGTTATACTACAACGCCGCTTGCTTCGCATGTAAATTCTATCGGCGGCGTTCGCGTTGTTATTCATTCAATTCTGTAAATTTTAAAATATGCTGTTGTAATTATCTTGCCAAACGCTTGAAAAAGACACTCACGCTTTGTAGCAGCAAATCATGCTGTGTGATAAAAATTCCAGATGTGCAACGTAGGGTAAATATGTACAGTAGTTTTGATTTAGCTTCCTTTTGTTTAAGAGCACTTTTGACTTAACTGCACAAAATCAATCTTTCCAGTCACTCTTCTTCAAAATCCCATACAAATTCCTATTTTACGTGCCTTCTTATATCTGCACATTTAAGATGAATGCCCAAAATTTTCGGCATTTTAAAATTATGTTTATACCAAAAAATCGACGTTAGCTGCGTTTTGACTTAACTGCCCAGAAATACATATTTTCTGTAATTATTCTTCCTAAACCTTGTTTAAGTGCATTTTGTGTACCTGCATATTTACCATATTTTTTGGCAGTCTTAAAATATTTTCATATAAAAAATCATTAAGCAAATATTTTTTTCACATAAAATTTTAACTTATGCCATTTATAATTAAAAAATATCGTCACACAAGTCACATAAATCGCAAGTTGTCATCATTAAAATTCATATATCTTGTTTGCATGCACATACAAACATACATTTAAGATAACAGCATTTTTGACTAATTGTGCATCTAAAAGCAAAATTACTGTAGCATAATTTCAAACTCAGCTGATTCAAACAAAACAACAATGCGGCAGCCGTTACTTTGAATACCCAAGTGCCGTGTTAGTCTGTCTGGTTGGTAGTATGCGAGTATATGAGAACATGATGGACCAGAGAAGTTGAAAACGACTTATAAAAAAAGCTAAAATCAGGTTATTTTCCCATCATATGCGAAAGGGGAAAGGAACACCAATATCACGTAAGAATAAGAGAAAATACACAAAATCCAAACTGCATAATTAGGTGGACAAACAAGCAACAATTTTTATTGTAATAAATCTATAAATAATAATATTGTTTTATTATACAGCGTCAGGCAGAATGAGATATATGGTTTAAATTGTTTATAACTCTTTCTTTTAATCGATTTTTAGTATAACAGTAAAATGCGCATAGGAACAAGCTATACCCCTCAATAATCAATTTCAATTTGTTTTTAATAAAAGTGCTAATATTTTACTAGATTTGTATGTAAAATATTAATTATGGGAAATAGTGCGATTAAAAATTTAAAATATTAAAATTTTTGAAATTTCCATAAAAAGCACCGATTTTTATTATTACTTTTTTTAATTGTAGTATATTTTGATTTTTTTTCAATATCTTTGAAAAATTAAATGCTGGCTAATTTTTGCTTCGTACATAAGTGCTCTTCTTAACATATGTATTTTCTATAACTTTCCGCAAAATTTCCGATTTAATGGTCATGATTTTATTTTGAAAGCTGGTTTTTAGTTTTGGTCAGGATCTGTTAAATCCGTGGAATGTAGAGGCCAGTTAAAATCGTTTGTGCGTAAAAAAATTAATGTACAATTTTAATTTTCCTGTAAATTAAATAATATTTTTTGTTTTGTTTAAATAAAGTTTTTATGAAATAAAATTTTATTTTTCTTGCAACAGTAAATTACTAAACACAAAACACAAAATTCTTTCTTTACACATTTTTCTGCGACAGAGATAGATTAACCACAACTGTATATGTATCCTCTCTGGTCTACCCTGTGCTATTATTATGGAGGTCGCGATCTCAACTCTCAGCCAGTTGTCTTGTTTTTCTACTTAACTTGATTTGTAAAATAAAAAAATAAATAAACTATTAAGTAAAATTTATTATTCGCCATATTTTTCCAATTTAATTTCTCAAAGTTTTACTTGTTGGTGCCTGCATTTCATTGGTGCATTCCGCTCTCAACTTTCGGCAAACGAAACCTTTTCAAAATAATTAAATGAAATTAAAAGTACAATATTCCATTAAAAAATAAATAAAAAATAAGAGTTAAACCCAGGGCCATATAATGTCGAGATATCGAAATCAATTCGATTTTGTATAGTGTAGCGTTCGCTAAATATTCGTTACTGATATTACGAGCGATAGAACCTTCAAAATCGATAGTTTTTGAAACAAAACTTATTCGTTTTTGATTGCCAATATCGAATGTTTTACACTAAAAAAAGTCCGTTCGAAGACGAAGGCTTTGGTCAAGTGGGTATAAGAAATTTAAACACACATGCAGGGGTGCCAAACGTGACGACTTTACATCATTTTGACGATTTCTTATAGCGAATTTCACAAAATGACATTTGACGTTTTTTGCTTAGTATCCCTTATACGCACTTTGACTATTTTTTTACTTCGCTACTTTTTGCTCTAAAAATATATTTTTGTTTGGCGGCCAATATCGATAATATTGATACTGGCTAAAGAAATATTTAAAAATTTGAATCACATTAACTAGCTTTACTTTTGTTTATTAAAATATGTGCTTAATTTGATGAAAAATCTTAACAAAATTGAAGGAATTCAAATTCACAATATTCACTATGAAATAACGAACCTTTTTTAAAATGTTTTAATAAATTTTTTAGTGGATGATTTCATAAAAAATACGCCTCTAAATCAAATTTATTTCCATAACGGTAAAAAATTTTTAAAAAGGAAGAAGTTTATATTGGTAAAAGAAATGTTAAGAAAATATACAATTAATGTTGAAACTTTCAATCAATTTATTGATAATCGAGTATCATTTTACGTTGAATTGTGTTATCAAATAAAAAAAAAAGATTTGATTTCGATGACAAAATTATTAAAAATTTAAATTTAATTACATCATCTGTGATTTTGAAAAAAAACACTCCGAAATTATTCCTTTATTGAAAGGTTTTCCTAATCTAGTCTCTAAAGGAAAATATCAAGATATTGAGCATGAAATAAGAGAACTCACATTTTTGGATTTCGGAGACAGCGCATAAAATTCAATATATCTTATTTTGGAAAAGAGGAAAGTCGATTAATCTACCAAACAATAAACCTGTTTTTCCAAATTTATTTGAATTTGTAAATACCTTAACGACTTGGCCAAACTCTTCAGTTAATGCTGAAAGAAGATTTAGCAAAATTAATCTTAATAAAACCAAGATAAGAAATTCATTGCAAACAGGAACCCTTGAGGGGATTCTTTTTTCAAAAGGTTATATATATTTATTTATATTTGAGCCGTTAACAATAAAAAAGTTAACTTATAGTTAACACTAAACTCAAAACCTTAACTTTGGTTAGTGAAAATTATTTAGCAAGAAGCTTTATTAAGAATTAACTGAAATACTTTCTGAGTTTAAATTTTTAACTTGAAAAAAATATGACATTTAAAAATTAATTATTTTTTGTTTATTTTAAAAATATTTTCATAAATTCTTAAAAAAAAATTGTTATTTAAGCTTTACCAACCAAAAAATGCACAGGTTTGTGCAGAAATCGTGCTCAGATGTCTTTGGATGATGGTGTTATTTTCTTGTTTTGCATTTCCCAGAAATAAATTCCTGGTGTGATTCACAATAGTTGATAACTGTAAGTTAACCAATTTTTTTTTATTAATGATTATTTTTGATTTCCAATTAAAATTTAAGTTTAGACAAACTGAAAGTTAGTAAACTTTTAAATTAAATAAACATAACTGAACTTTGTGTTAATGGCCCTGAATGTTACAATATAAAAAAAGCATAACTATGATGTGTATGTATAGTATTTTTATTTTGTAGTTACCCAATTTAAATCAATATCATATGTCCTTCTTTCGTAATTTATATGTACATATGTGCATATGTTTGTACACGTATAAAATCGAATAAATCAAAAAATTAATTTGACTCTACACATGAATTGCAAGTTTATGAAAAACTGTATAATAGTATATTCTATGAATTTCTATTTAAATCAAAATATAAAAAAATTAACGTTTATTTTAGATACAAAATCTCTTCAAATCTTGCTTTGAATTGAATAAAATGTTTAAAGTTTTTGTTGCTTTTAATAAATCTAATGATTTGTAAATTTTTAAATGAAAGATTGTTGTATAAAACAGAAGATTTTTGAGTGACGATTTTTTGACGAATTTTTTTTTAAATGCTGACGATTTTGGCGATTTTATTTATAAAATTCGACGATTTTTTTTAAATATTGCCGTCAGCCGTGCACACATGTACGAAATGTACATGCATGCATACACATGTACAATCCAAACATACAATTTGACAACCAGTTGATAATAGAAAAAAAATTATAAACAGCTGGTCACCTGTGACTAGTTGCCATCGATAAGGCTGCCACGCCGTTAATTGTTAAGATCATTATGAAGTGCATGGGTTGAATTCAATGGATAATTAGAAATACATGCATCATTTTAAATAACTTAATTAAGAATGCTGCACATTTTCTTTGTGAAGCTTAAATAGTTTGGGAATCATAATTAAATAAATAAAAATATTTATCATGAAGCCATGTGGCAGCACAAGTTGATAATGATTGATCAAGTTTTTATGTAGATAATTCGTATCTAGTACTATGAACATTATTATTAAGTCGTTGTTGTAGGAGTAGGGTAGAACCTTTCTGTTTTGTCGAATTTTTTATTAAGACTAAAAAACATGAGTTGGCGTTTATCGGGAAAAATTTTTAACAAACATTTAACCCGTAAGTTCATTGTTGGCTCCCAATGTACCGCAGCGAATAGGTACATGGCCCATTATCCTGTGAATGATCACATTTTTGGTTTGGACGAGGACAAACAAAAGTTAAGAGAAACTTCGTTTAATTTCTTCCAAAAGGAGCTGGCTCCTTTTGCTAAGGATATAGATAAAAATGATGACTTTCCGTGAGTTGTAATAGTTTGTGAAATGGAAAGTGGAAATAATTTTGTATATTTTTTTAGTGAATTTCGTAATTTTTGGAAGAAAATGGGTGATTTAGGCTTCTTAGGCATAACTGCTGAACCGGAATTCGGTGGTACTGGTGGCTCATACTTGGATCATTGTATTATTATGGAGGAAATTTCAAGGTAAATTAAAGGAAGTTCCTATTTTAAAATCTTATCAATAATGAAAAATCATGTGGCGTTTTTAAAGAGCTGCCGGTGGAATTGCTTTGTCGTATGGTGCCCATTCCAACTTGTGTGTCAATCAGTTGGCTAAGAATGGAACTGTCGAACAGAAAGAAAAATATCTGCCTAAATTGTGTAGTGGCGAACACATCGGAGGCTTGGCCATGTCTGAGCCAGGTGCTGGCTCCGATGTTGTTTCCATGAAACTAAAGGCCGAACGTAAAGGTGACTACTATGTTTTAAATGGCACCAAGTTTTGGATTACAAATGGTTCGGTTGCTGATACTTTGATTGTGTACGCGAAAACAGGCACTAGTAGTGCTGATGGTTACGGCATTACGGCATTCATTATTGATACTGCTGCAGAAGGTTTTAGTGTGGCTCAAAAACTGGACAAATTGGGTATGCGGGGAAGTCCCACTTGTGAGCTTGTTTTCCAAGATCTCAAAGTACCAGCCGAAAATATTTTGGGGGAACTTAATAAAGGTGTCTATGTACTAATGTCTGGCTTGGATTTTGAACGTCTTGTATTGGCCGCAGGTCCTGTTGGTCTTATGCAGGCTGCCATTGACACTTCCTTTGAATATGCCCATCAGCGTAAACAAAAGCAAATAATTGGTGAATTCCAACTCATGCAGGGTAAAATGGCCGATATGTACACAACATTGAGCTCATGCCGTTCATATTTATACAATGTAGCCCGTGCGTGCGATGCCGGTCACAACACAACCAAGGATTGTGCTGGTGTTGTCTTGTATTGTGCAGAAAAGGCAACACAAATTGCCTTGGAAGCAATACAGATTTTGGGCGGCAATGGTTACATCAATGAATATCCCACTGGACGTATAATGCGCGATGCCAAACTGTATGAAATTGGTGCCGGCACCTCAGAAATAAGACGTTGGCTTATCGGTCGACAATTAAATTTGGAATACAAGTGATTGGGAGCGATTGCATCAAACAATTGCGAATTTATGACATTTTTTATTGCTTTTGAATATGTGTACATATGAATTTTATATAAAATAGTTTATTGTTGTGAGACTACTGTTGCATTTATTTATTTTTATATTCCTTTGTAATTTTTGTTTAAATACATATTAATAAAATACTTTAATGTGTTCTATATTTTTCTAATAAATCTTGAAAGACTAATTTTTTTCATTGTTTTATTGTCCCCTTTTATTCCCCTGCTGCTCTTTCAAAAGGAATTGCTTTCTACACATAAATATATTATTGTAATGAATTAAATAAATAATATGTTTGTTGTCTTTATAATTAGCCATCAAAATCATAACGAATATTTGTTCTATAGAAAATAACTTTTCTTTTGTCTATACATATTTATGTATGTTGACGTACAATCTAGGTTATTTTGAAAGTTTTCAGTTTTATTCTTTTAGGTTTAAAGTTTGGTAAAAACAAATACCACCTTTTTCTCAATATGTACACCAATAAACTAATTAAAATAAAATAGAAGCCCACCGAAAAGTTCTTAACGTAACAATATTAAATTTACTGCCAGGCCCACGATGTCACACGTAAATTTAGTTTTAAATATAATTGTACGAAAGAACGAATACGAATGACATCGTGGGCCTGGCAGTTAGTTTCAAATCCTTAGTATTAAAAAATTGGGAAAATAAGATAAAACTTCGAGTAATTTTTAAAATATCAAATATTTAAATATTGCTATATGTTTTCAACAAAATTCCAATGTTTTACTAAACATTGTAGAAAAACATACAAATAATAAATGTTTCTTTAAGGTGCATTGAAGAAATTAATTAAAAAGAGAAGCAATTCCCCTGAGTATTTTCCTGTAGCTCCTTCCAGATCGTCAGAAATCATTTATATACTTTTTGGCGAAATTTAGAAATACATTTACAAGAATCAAAACTAAAACAAAAATTCTGTCTGCCTTTTTATTTTCTATAATAAGAGAGAAAAAACAAAATTTAAACATTTTGGTTACAAATGAGATTTATTTATTAATATAAATTATACACAAAGGAAAGGACATAAAAAACACATACACATGGATGTATGTATGTGTGTGTATAAATGTTGGCATGTATGTATACATAAACGAGAAAATCAGATGTATGTATATACAGAAAAATATAATTCGAAATATTTATGTATAAAATAACAAATATCATAATTGAATTTAGTTAAAATTAGAAGAAGAAACATTATGTTATTAAATAATGACAGCAGTTGTTTAAAAAACACGAGCATGCAGCTAATACAAATAGACTAAAATATACATACATAAGTATGTATGTATGCATATATAAATAAAGTGAGTGTAATTAAGAAATACATAAATTTTAAATGACACTAAACAAGGTGAACTCAATCAAATCAAATCAACTTGAGTGATTCACCTTTACACAAAACATATTTGATTAGATTTATTATATATGTATATATATTTTTTTGTTAAGCATATTAGAAAAAGTTGAGTTAGAAGTTAATTATTTAGCAGTATTTATTTATTTTCGATTAGTGTTAGTACATTCAAATCATTGGCAAAAACATTGGCATTACAATGTAAATGTTTCAAATTAAAAAAAATCATATCCGTATATTTTTATATAATAAGTATTATATAGACTTATTATAAACTAATTTGTTATACTTAAAAAGCACTTTTGGCAAACAGTAATTAGTTTCATATCCTTAGTTTTTTTGTTGGTTTTTAATATTATTTTAAGCTATTCTATTCGTCATCTTTTACTTTAATCCATGCGAAAACTATGCGATTCGGTTTTCTTTTCTGTTCTTGTTTCGGAGGTTGAGGTAAAAGATTTACGTTCCATAACTCGCTGCGTCATTGAGGTTAAACGTTCAGATCCCTGGTCAATAAGACTAAGTTTTCCAGACTCGGTATTCAGGCTCATCTGATTAAAGCTGGATTCTAAGGGTTTCACACCTAATTCGCTTGCTTTGTCATAATTACGGGTTTCGTATCTGAAATTATTAATAATTTATGGGTTTCTTACGTTATTACAAAAACTGAAATTCAATGTAGCTGCGCTTACCTTGAGGTATAGCCTTCATAATTTTGACCAGGATATGTATTACTGCTTGTTATTTGCACTACACCACCCTGTCCAAAAGTTTTATCATGCAAATCTTGGACACACGCTTCTAAATTACGATTGATGATTTGGTGATTGTGCTGGTTGTAGTTTGAGTTCGACGAACCGGCTGCTGCTACTGCTGCTGCTGTATGCTGTTGTTGAGAAGTGACATTGGATTTTAGTGATGCTGATTGATCAAAATTTTGTGAATACTTATTAGTAGGTGTTAGAGGACTACTTGGTTGTGATAAACGACCACCACCGTTAGTACCGCTGGCTGTCACCGGGCTACCGGGATAGGGGCGTGGTACGGCGTTGGCAGTTAATTTGGGATTAGATCTATAGGTATGAGTGGCAGTTTGCATATTAGAAATCGTTTTTGACAAAGGAGGCGGAGGTGGTGGGAAGGCAGTTGTATCAATATCCAACTGACTGTGATTCATTAGTGGTGGGGAAACGGCACCTGGATGATGGAAATGTTGTGGATTTGTGGCATAATTGTAATGATGTTTCGATTGTTGCTGTTGCTGCTGATTCAAATAACTCGGCGATGCAGGTGCCTCCATTTGTCCATAGAAGCCCGAACGATTTAGTGTCTAGATTTAAAATAGAATTATGAAGTTGATTTTTTGTTAGTTCGACAATGTTAATTTGTTACCACAATGTTTAATTAATTATCTACAACAAACAAAGTATAATATGAATTGATTTTGTATATATAATATAAAAAGTATAATATAAAATGATGTTTTTCAACATCCAAAAAGGAAATCTTAACTAAGAGTGGGAAATTCTTTTAGCTATTACACAATTTTTATTCCAAGGCAAAAACTTTGCAAGCCTTTTATTCATTTTGTAAAGCAATTGTTTGTATTACGAATAATGATTGTTTAAAGAAATTCAAACAATTAAGCTGGTGGTATCAAACTTGCAAGAGTTCTTTTGGAACGTTTTGTGTCTGCTGTATATAGAATTACTTATTTAAACATAAAGACGAGTGCATGCCAATTAAATATATGAAACTAAGAATGTAAAACAAGAAGAAAATATCATTCATACGTTATTGTGACTCTTGTTGAGAGTTCCATAGGCTGATTGACCGTATTCCGTATCGCTTTCGTCTGTGGTGAAACCTGGAATGACCTTTTGCCGGTTACGAGCATGACGAATGAGTACCAGTTTTTGACGGGCCTCCTCAAGTTGTTTTTCCATACGCAAAACATCCGAGCGAGCATTAATTTCTTGAGCCATACCATCAACCATGGAGGTATTAATTTTTAATGTACGTTCCTCTTCCACTTCAAGTCCCTGTTGGGCTGATCTAACCAAATTGTCTGTAGATTTAATCACAGCATTGCCAGCAGCTTGTAAACGACGTCCCGCTTCGGAGTTGGGATTGGATTTTACTTTGCAAGCAATCAGCAGTTGGGCAGTTGAAGCTGCTACTTGCTTGGCGGTTGATATTAACATTTCTTCTGTGCCTACACCTCTGACCAAGTTCTGAGCAGCTTCTACCAGACTGTGAGTGGCAGCTGCCACTAAGCGAGCAGCAGATATCAAACCTTCTGACCACTGACCATCATCTGATGAGGTTAGGGGGCGTTTCGCTACTTTTCCCTGATCAATTAGTTCTCGTTGTGCTGCATTGGCAGCTCTAACCAAGGCCGATGAAGCAGCCATTATGCCTTTAGCAGCTTCCAAAATCATTTCATCAAACTTCATGTTCTGATCAAGTTCAATCTGATTTGAAGTTGAAGAAAAAAACAAATCGTGTAAAACAGAATTACATTTTAATAAAGATTCTCGTATAAATTGATAATTATTTAAAACATCAAAAATATTAGTTTTGAAATTGGTGTTATTAATTATTCATATTATTATTGTTAGTTGTTTAAGCGATTAATCACAGTAATAATATGTTTGATTCCTGGGTGAAAGTGCAATTATGACAACCAAGAATATCAAACATATCTTACTGGAACAATCAATCAATCAATCCGATTAAGAGGTTAAGGCAGCAGAAATAAAAGAAGCACATTCACAGAACACCATACACCACATTTTTAAAACTTTTTACAAAAGATTGTGTTAAAATACAGTTAATTTAAATGATTTAAGATTAAAAATTAATGCGTTTTTTTTCATTTCTCTTTGTTATTTAGCACCAAGCACCACAAATGATTAGATGAAAAAAAAAAGAATGTACAACTCACCTTAACGTCATCGTTACGTCGGGGCCGCAATGAAGCCAATTTTTTGGCAGCAGCATCAATTGAAGCAGCAGCACCTAATAATTCATTTTCCGCAATTACAGTGGGATCTTCAGGATCAATCCAATCAGATCCTTTTAGAAGACGTGCCATAGCTACCAAATCTGTTACACATTTTGCCACACGTCTCGATAAATGCATGCGATCATCGGCTGAACAGCTGTGCAAAATGCCATTAAGTAATTCGCGATAGGATTCACCTACCGCAGCACCAGCTTCTAAGGTACGTTGCCTCAAATCATCTGTTTCCGCACAATTCCAGGCTACCGAACGACATACCAATAACATTTCCGATATGGAACGTCTACCCAAGTTGGCAGCCATCATAATATCTTCTTGCAGATTGGAAGCACCAGCAGCAACAGCTTTAGCAGTGGCCAATGTAACATTCTTTGTGACGCGTATCAAGTCTTCAGGCCCAACTTGAGCACTGCCGCTTGGCGGTGGTGAGTGCATAGCCTTTAAATTTACAATAGGATTTGAATTAAATTTTAAATAAATATCATTTACAAAATAAATAAATAAATATAAACCTACTCTGATTTCTTGTGATATGGCTTCAACAGTGGATTCCATTGCACGTGTACCCCGTGTGTGTTCATCCTCCACAGCTTTAACGGTTTTCAACAACGACGAAACATTCAAAACCATTACCTAGTTTGTGCGTTTGTTTCAAAAAATATTCATTTATTGTTTATGATTTCGGTTCTTATAAAAATGTTTTGCTAAAAACAAAAATTCTCTAACTACTTTAGTGTAACGGCGTAGTATCAAACTATGGTCCACATAATTATCACTTGAAAATATTTCCAAAACTATTTATTTATTATTTATTTAAAGTGCTTGATTTATAGATGCTGCAGCTTAAATAAAAAGAACGACCACAATACAATTTTCGGCTAATTTTGTTCAAAAGACACACAACTCAATTATTAGTATCAGAACGAAACCGGACTTCAAGAACTGTTTTTTTATTTATTAAAAATAAACACAAGTCAGGGTAGATCATTTGCGCAACAAAAACATTTGAGTTTCATAACTGTCAAACAAACTCTATCCATACATAAACAATTTTTATTTACGGTGTTTTAAATGGAGCTGTGGTAATGAGCGTACCTGTTTCACGTGTACCTTGAATAAACAATTTGATTTTTTGTGATTTATTTATTTAATAAAAACAAAAATAGCGCGCATAAACAAAACCTCTTATGTTGAAAAATTTGTACTTTAAGAATAAACATTTGATAGGATAAGCATGATTATAATTATTATAGACACCTTCAAATTGTTCGATGTAAGTTGTTCAGGCCGCCAGCAGCAAGCAACCGGCCAACTTGGGTCCAGAAAAATAGGTCGCTTTGTGATGAAATTTGTTCGATAGGGTCAGCTTAAAATTGTTTGCGACCATTTCAAAAAACTTGGTTTGCAAGTCAGATATTGATTGGTACTTTTGCTTTTGATTTTAAACTGTAAAATGTTGTGATGCACTCAATCCTCATTTGTGGGAAAAGGATAGTCAAGAAAAAAATTTAAAATGGAACTACCTTCTATTTTTATACCATGTTCAGGACCGCTTTCTTTAGGTTAATAGATTGGTTTAAAAAATATATAAGTATAATAAATATAAAATTTTGCACTTGTGTATTGTATAATGGCTGGAAATAACCTTTTATCCTTTATATGTTCGGTCTGAATGAATTTGTTTAGCAACAATAAGTTGTTTGGTAGTGCTTACGAGTCACTTCCTGCTTTAAAGTTGGGACTGTTCGAAAATACGCTTTTAAGTATTTTTCGTGTTTGTTTAGAAATCATTGCTTTGCTCACCAGATACAGGGTAGTGACTGACACACTTCCAAGGAGTTTCACTGACAAACGAACTATAATGGATTTTCAGAAATAAATTATAATTTCTTTAAAAACAATATTTCCCTTCTTGTCTTATTGAAATAGTAAATGAAGTGGAGTTCGAATTTTTTTTATTCTTTTAATACTTATTATTTTCTTTAATTTTTCGCCAATTTGAAAAAAAATTGGGTAACATTTTGCTTAACGCCATAGATTAGTCGAACATCGCTTCTTTATGGAAACAAATATTCCTCATTTTATTATGTCGCAATAATTGCTATTTATTATTTATTTCAATTTGTTCTGGAATACGAATAGGTTTGGCAGCACTTTCTTGGAAGACCGGGCTGATTAAGTTTACGAAATCCGTTTGTGCTTAAAACCAAAACAAATTTCCCATTTGAAAACGAAAACTCGCAAAGCAAATTCGTTGCGTTTTTATGACTACGCATGTTAGAAAATGTTAAAATTGTCTAAATATTTCATAATTAATACAAAATATTATTGGTTTGTAAACAAGTTTTATAAACACTTCTGAAAAATTATTATGAATAAGGAGCGAATGTTTTATAATAAATTCGCTGAAATAAATAGTTGAAGGGCCAATCCATTACCTATTTAAGATTATTTTACTGATTCCTGAAGACTGCAGGACCTACAAAATATTGACAAAAACCCTATAATGCTCTATTCTAAATAAGCTAAACGAAAATTCTAACATATAAAAGTATTAGAGAAAAAACAAAACAACATCAATCAGATGTTATTTTATTTCCCTGACTTTACTTTTTAGCACTCGCCCAGATTTATTCCACTTCCAAATTGCACTTTTGTGGAATAAGGAATTCTATAGTTGGCAAAAAATAAATAAATTTGAAGAAACATCATAAATTAACGACACGACAATTCACTTTTTTTTAATTTCTTATCTAAACAAACATAAATTTAAAACTACACATTTACTTCTACAGCATCTATATAATCTGCTGTATTGAAAAATATATCGATCGGGAGTACGTACAGCAATAAAATAAAAATTGTATATGCAATGTAAATGACATTATGAGAATTATGGCAAACAAAGTAATCTTAAATTTAGATTTCGCTAATTTCGATTGTTTCAATATTGAAAGACGTAAAATTTGTATGTATTCCATGAGTGTATGCATGAATGCAGGAGGACAAAAAGACAAATAACACGCTCAATATCCATGGCTTGATGATTGCTGGCTTATGTGGTTAGTTTCGATAGCGGCAGATTTGCATAATTCTTTAAGCGTCTAGATAACAAACAAATTGAAACAAGAATAATGAAATTAAAAAAAAATCTGAATTTTTAAATAAAAATCAATTTTAGAGAATATACTATACATTTCAATTTAGTTCAATTCTTTAACATTAAATAGTGCTAACAAAAACTTTTTAAATAAATTTTGAAAAAATCCAAATATTTGTTTGAAAAAGAAAGGTGTTAAAAAAGTTTACTGTACAAAGATATTTATGTATGTATGGATAACAGAAGAAAGATATATAGCAGCAATAACAATCAAGTAAGTAGTATTTGCATTAAATTGTTAAGAGGAATAAACATAAGCAGCAGCACCAGCAGAAATTGCAAAAAGATAAGCAAACCAGTCTTCGGTAAAATGAATGCTTTTTAGAAACACCAGCTGTTAAATTCCTTATAAAATATGTTGTGAAGTTTCAAACTCTTTTCTCAGAGATTTTCTCACTTTTAAAAAGTTTAAAAAACCTTTAGACGAAATAAACAAACAAACAAACAAAACAAAAATGTTGTGTTAAAAACGTACAGACGACATTGGTGGCATCTTTTATATATTTATTTTAATGCATTAATATTATGCGTGCGGTAGTGAGTGATTGTTTAAAAAAAATTAGTGAAGTCATAATAGATTTTTGTTGTTGTGATATAATAAAGCCATACTCGCTGAAATGTAAGAAACATGTATAAAGAGTCTTTAATACCAATAGGGGTAGTGCAAAAGTACCATTTTAATTTAATACCTGCTTAAAATAGTATGAATGTTTGTAGTATATAATTTTTTTAAAATAAAAACTGGCAAATTTTACTAAACAACCAGTGATAAGTGGTGGAAATCAAAATCACGACATTTAAAGCGTTACACTTAAGTAGAGTAGTTTGTTAAGCTTTTTTTTGAGTAAAGGGTTTGTTTTAATTTTCTTACAAACAATTATATATTTTTTTTCTTATAAACAAATATTTAGTTTTATAGATTTTAAACCCTTTAATTTAGAGAAAGTAATCGCAAACAAAAATACTTACCCTGGCACTCTCTTTTAGGTCTTGCATGGAAGGATCATTGATAGATTTGCCAGAAGCCAATTTGGTGGCATTGATTAAATCGCCTAAGGCGGAGGCTACATCCTTGACTGCATTAATAACCATGACCTGAGAATCCGGTTGTGCTGATCCTAAAGAACAAGCACCGTGTTTAACTGCCTCAGCCAATTGCACTGTAAAATACAATTTAAACATTTAAATGTTAGATTTTAATAATTGATGTTTGTTCATATACGTTAGATTTTAATTGTAAAAAGTTCTATAACGGTTGTCCCAAATGTCACGCAATACTTAAATTGACCGCCATTTGATGGCACCTTAAAAAGAAAAACTAGACTTGTTTGACAGGTGACAGTTTAAGGTTAATAAAACTAATACATAAAAGAACAACAGTATCTGCGTTCGAGTACTTTTACAGAAAAATGCAGTAAATGAGTAATTACTGAATAAACTGAAAAATTTACTCTCAAAAAAAGCTGTTGCCCAAAAAATTACGCGAACGGATAAATTTTAAAAATGTTAAGATCAAATTTTATTGTAGAATAAAAAAGTATATACAATATACAAAAATAGCATTGGCTACAAATTCGATATAATGAAAATTATTATAAGCTAGAGTAGTAAATTAATTAATACATGAAATTACATTTATATAAAGGAGTAATTTCATAACAGTTTTTTATTACTAACAAAAAATTAGTAAGATTAAGGAAACAGGTGACTGCAAATCAATATATTTAACTTTTTACACTTTGGACTACTCAACTCGTTTTCTTGTTGGTACTCGATGCACTATTTATTATAACACGAATATTTTAAGAAAATATAAACAAATTATTTTCTGTAATCTATTCCATGTGTTTATTTATATTTTATTTGATTTTCCTAATTTGTGTCTCATTAAATTTATTCAAAAGTATTTGATTATTTGTTGTTGCTATTGACTACCTTAAAAACAAGTGTAGTACTAAGTAACCATATACTTAGCATTTTTACAACTCTAAAGAAATAACAAAATAAGAACGAAAATGGTATTTCATAAGCAATAAAGGTCATGTCATATAAAATTTTTTTTTTGGCTTCGCATTGCATTAAAGATTCGCTTTAACATCTAAGATGAAATATACATACGTATACGAAACATAACACATAAATTACTTTTAATGGAGCGCGAAGCGAAAAGTCCAAAAACAATTTGTAACTTTTACAACAAAAAATTAAATGCAGAAACTACCAACTGCTTTTATGGGTAAACAAACAATGTGTGAGTGTTGTCGTACACCTTTTGCTTTACGCTTTGCTGTCAAAGTTAGAAAGCTAACCACGTCAGATTTTTTTAAATTTAAAGAATTTTAAATTTTCTGACCAAAATAGCTGGCCATTTTAGGTTTTTAATTCAACTTCTTAAAGTTATTTATCGGGTATTCGTTTGAGCTACTAACGTTATCAATCCAAAAGATCCTGGTATAAGTTTTGAATACAAATTTTGACACGTAATTTAAGAGCTTTTAACTTTAAGAGGTATACGAGGCATTTAGCAGATTTTTAAAGAATTAATTTGCAACTAAATAAAATAAAATATCTGTAAACTTTCGTTTGTTTTAATTAAAAAAAAAATTTCTTGAAATTATTTTACAGCGATGTTACTTTGTTTAAAGATGTTTTTATTCCTCTTGCCTTTTTTAGCTTTAGAAATGCCTCGTAAAGTTGCACAACTTGAAACTTTATACTTTAATAATAATCTTGCACTCACTGGATACCTGGACAATTGTTATAATTTTGCGAAAATTCGAAATTCGACTATGGTTTGATTTCTTCAGCTGCGAAGTAGCATGAGAAAATTCATGGTCGTGTAATTTCTTGCATCAGTGATAATAATTGGCTGGCTACCCAGATCATGTGATTTAGGAACCATTGGATTTCTTTCTATGGCGCTATTTGATATCAAAGTTTTATGTCAACAATCAAGAAAAAACGTAAAATGGTTATGGAAAAATTTGTAAAAAAAATGTGTATGTATGTACATATGTCTCGGCAAGGCAGGACATGTCGGGTTGTTTCAATTAAAAAATAAAAATAAAATTCAATCGCGCGACTTTTGGCAAATCCCTTATTAATACTACCCCATTAATACACTACAGTATGTTTTTCACTTACCGATTGTTGTGACAGCATTTTGTGCTGCATTGGCCAACTGATCTTGCGTTCCGGCAGCTCCAGTAACCAACACTTTTGTATCTTCCACCAAAGCTTTAGCTGTTTGTAAAATGTGCTCGCGATGATCGGCAAAGCTGGTTGAGTTATCCGAATGCAATGTACCAGCAGTAGCAAACATAATTGTAGTGTCCAGATCACCTATAATTCCCGATATGGTGTGGGCGGCATTGATACATGCCTGAGTGCCACGTGAACCAGCCTGCAGGGCTGCTAAAACTTGTGCTACTTTTTCAGAAACTTCGCGAGCATTGCGAGATATTTCATTTTGATGAACTGTGTCGCCAGCACGAGCACCACCAGCACTTGTTTGAATCAATGAGCTAACAGAACGTCCCAAATCAATGACATTGTTCCTAATGCGCATGGCCACATCTGGCGAAGTTGTGGTAGTAGATGCTCCTACAGAATCTTGAGTTAATTGAGTATATTGTTTGGCCATTTCAACAGCTAACTGAGGCATTAGTTGTGGTTCCACAGAGGACTTTGCATTCGTTTCATTTGCCAATCTGGCTATTTCTTTTGCGGTTTGGACCATACGCGTTTGATAATCCACAAAGGCATCAGAATAAGATGCATTCAAAAGTGATTGGCGTTTGTCAGTTAAACGAGTGATTGCACGGTTCACTTGTTCCATTAGACCAGTGACAATGCCAGTTTCGGCATTAATCTTCTCGACGGTTTGGGTAAGTTCTTGTATAGCTTTACGTGTATTTTCTATGGATTCATCTAGTCTGGGATGAGCATGAGTTGCTTTAGGGTTTCCAGCAGATTCTTTAGCTGCTTCTACCAAATTTTGTGCACTTTCCACGACAGACTTTGTTTGGTTAATAAGACTCATTTGTTGGTTGGTGTGAACGATGTGGGTACAGGCTCCAATGCCACCATTGACCATGGGTACCACATATCGCGAAATTTCACCCACTGCATGACCCAGTTGCTCGGCATTATTTTTTCCCGCCAAACGAATTGGTTCTAATTTGTCCAAGAGTTCAGCGGCTGAGTTTAAAGTTTGACCTGAAAATCCATGCAAGTTATTGTCACGACGCTGCGAAAGGCCTTGGGCGTTCACAGCCATTGCACAGCTGTCCAATTCACGTATGCATGTACCCAAAGTTTGCAAAACTTGATCACATTGTGCTTGCCCAGGAGCCTTTTCACGGATGTTGTCGACCAAACGTTTAACCGATTCGGAAACAGGAGTTGAAGCATTCGAAAGTTTTTGCCATACGGGTGGATCATGGGGGGACAAAGCTAAAGATTTAGCAGCCTTAACCATTTCAATAACGCCATCAATTACTCCTCTGCCAGCATTTAATACGGGTTCTTGGGCTTTCTTGCCTTCTGTTGATATTTTGGCTGGAATTGAAATGAATTCGGGACTGGAAGCATATTGACGTACTGCCTTAACAGCTTCCAATAAAGGATCCACTAAGCGAGCTCTGGAAGGTTGCGCTGGGTCGTCTTCTATGGCTTTGATTTCTTGTACAAGATTCGAAGTAGCGGTGGCAACTTGTTTGGCCAAGACAATAAACTCATTCTTGGCTGCTGGATTGTTGGTATTCATACTGGCCTGGCGGCATATGGAGCACAAGTAGCTGGTGTGTTTGGCAATTACAGTTAAGGCCGAAATCTTCTGTTGCTTAGACGATTGAGCACTGCTGACGATATCGCAATGCTGGCGTATACCTTGATAAGCCCAGGTTAATTGTGCCTGATCGATAATACCAGGACGTCCAGCGATGCTACTGGGATGCGAAACGCCGATCAAGTAAGCTGCTTGAGCTGACGATTCAATTAGGCCGTGAATGGACTCAGAAACGTTATTTACCGACTTGGCAAAGTCTGCGTGATTGGATTGCTCTGCATTATTTAGCATTTCTGAGAAGGCATAACCCAAATTGCGCGATTTCGCCGTGGCTGATTCGACACAATCAAAGTAGCCCTGATCGTTAACAGGTTCGTGTGGGTAGTCCAAAAGCACTCTTAGTGCCTCAATATTTCGAGTTGCGTTATCACATTCTTTTTGGCCTGGAGCCGATTGTACGCTGGCATCGACCAATTTATTAATGCTCTCGGTCACACTACGAGCGGCTGCATGTAAAAGATTCTTAGAATTGGGCTGACCAGGATCAGCAGCAATTGTCTTGGCAGTAGAAAGAAGTGAACAGGATTGTATGGAGACATTACGCAAACAGTCGATCATTTCTGAACGAACTACTTCATCCGGATTTTGACCAGCCATTTCCATGGAGACAGAAAGTAAATCCCGATAATTGGTCGCAAAGTTGCTGCTGGATTCTGCTAATTGAGCGGGACTGGCGTAAGATTGCACAATTTGACCGCCGGCAGCACTTAGACTTTCAGACACTTGTTTCAATTCTCCCTGCAAAGTATTATAGCTACGATTTGAAGGAGGAAATTCGCTCATGGATAGAATTTCACTTAATTCGCTAACATTGCGTAAAGCCTGATCAACTTCGCGTTGTCCCGGAATACAATCAACCGTCTTAGATAGTGATTCAGTAACATCACGGCCAGCCTGAGTTAAAGCGTTTTGATCTCCCATATTTTGCAAAGTCTTTTGGGCCTCTTCTATGAGGCGAGCAGAACTCAAAACCACGTCATCAGCAAAATCGATGACATGCGCATTATTGGTAGTAGCAGCCACACCGTGAACACTTTTTGTGAAATCGCCCAGAGCTAGAGCAGTATCTCTACCTGCAATACCGGCATACATGCGTTGTCCTTGCAGAACAGACGATATCATTCGACTCAAAGCAATACCAACACTCTTAGTTGATTTGCGCAACTGTTCGGCAGTGTTTTCCACTGTTTCGCCAGGCAAAGGTCTCAAAGCTCCAGACTGGGCGGCATTACGAGTATCCTCCAACACATTGTGCAAGTTGCGTACCGCTTCCAAAGCAGATTCCAATTCCTGCCCACCACAAGCTTCTCTTGCTCTTTGAGCAGCAGAGTTGAGTTCAGATACAGTCTGTCCCAAATACAGAGCGCTCTTGGATAATTGCGAGGCAGCCGGTATATCTGTAACAGTTGGTTGGAGCGCACGGGCGGAACGTGACACCTGGATGGCAGGTTCAATAAATTGTTCGGCTGCCTCAATCAAATTAAACTGTGAATTATAGTCATCAGGGTGGATGCGTGTTGTTTTAACAGCGGTCACCAAACGAGGTATAGTATCCGCCGCTCTTTTGCAATCCTGCAATAGCGATTCTTTCGTTTGATGATCGTCACTGTGTTGGACAGCATTTTGGGCAGCACTTATACATTGGGTGGCAGCAGATGCAGCTTGCTTAGAACAGTATTCCAATCGTCTTATTAGATTTCGTTTGATAGCTGGAGTATTGGCGGTGCTGGTGGTAATTTCACGTAATTCTTCAGCCGCTCTACGGAGGGCATTTTGGTTTTCGGTATCATGAGGATGGCTGGAACACAAGCGAGCTGCTTCTACCAATTTCGCTGTTGCATCGGCCAACTGCTTGGCAGCTGACAAGAGACGTCTCTGCATATCAGCATCTTGTTGCTGATCAGCTTCTCCTTTAATGCTCTGGATTAGTTGGGCGGTGGCTTGGCCCAGCGTTTTGGCATGCCTAACCATTTCCTGAGGATCATTAGAAGAGACTAGAATATCAGTACCAATGATGACATTTTCGACGGGACTCATTTCTTGGCTAGTTCGACTAGCGTATTCGCGAGAACTCAACTTAACGTGTTCCAGCATGTCACTTAAACTCTTTGACACATCACGAGCTGCAGCCAGCAAGTCGTTTTTCAACTTTGGATCGTTAGTCGCTTCATGACAGACCTCACATAAACTGTTTACAGCACGGGCAACATTTCGGGCTGCGCCTTCCAATTGTTCACGACAAGCAGCATTGTGAAGAGTGGGAGCTACAACTTTGGCACAAGCTACCAATTGGCTGGTGGCCAGAGCACACTGACTAGCTGCACCTATAACCCGATTGCGTGATTCATCATCTTCACAGCTAGCTGCAATGGATTTAGCACGCAAAACTAAAGCAGCTGTAGTATTAGCCACTGCCTTGGCCAAACCCAAGAGCATATCTTGCAAATCACGATTTTCGGGCACCTCCTCCTCGGCAATAGTGCTCAGCACATAAGTCGTAGCTTCTCCCACACGACTAGCAGCGTTGATAAGATTTTGTGGGGGTTCTTTGCTTTCTGGCTCGGCTGCTTTTAATAAATCACTAAAAGCGCTGCACAAATTGCGTGCGGCTTCTAACAGCTTGTCACCGTTGGTATCGTCTTCCATTAAAGCAGCTATTAAACGCACTTCTTTCGTTACCTCAGGAATAGTCTGGGCAATTTGGGAAACTGATGCCGATATAGCTTCCGTATCTACCTCATCAGGTTGTTGGTTGGCGGTTATGATTTGTGCCGTAGCTGCACTCATTGTAGCCACATGACTAGTAACAGCTTGCTTGGATGTATCGAGTGTGTTTTCTCTCCACTCAATGGAACGTAAATCATTGCCCAAGTCTTGAATGGGAGCCTAAATAAATTGAGAAGATACATTTTAATGAGATTAATTCGAAATAACTAGATTTACATGACTTTAAAATAAAATAAAAACGGGATATTTTCTTACTTTTGTTCTAAGCTCTTCATCTGCACGAACTAAGATTTCCCGACCGGCTGAGATGTAGCTCAATAAAGCTCTTTGCGGTTCAGTTAGATTCACAGAACTAATACGTACTTCCTTCGACTACAAATGAAATGAAAACAAATTATATTCCAACAAACTTCAGTTGCGCAGAAATACTTATAAAAAAAGATTAGAATTTGAATAATTAGATGATTTTTATATAAAATTTAGAAACCTACTCTGTGAAACTTTGAAATTTGACCTTTTTTTTAATTTGCAGCATAAATGGAAAAAATTGATACGATAAATTTATAATTAGTTGCATGGAAACGTTAAAAATTTGTCTTTTATTTGTAAAAGGAAAAATTCAGTAGTTGTGAAAAATTAAAACAGTGTAAAATGAAAGAAAGACAAATTAGCAAATTAAATCAAAAATTATATAAATAGTTTATGAAATGAATAGGTTGTTAGTAAATAATAATTAAAGGTGCCACTTACCGTGGGCGGTTGATGGGCATGGTTTACTTGCCCAACAAATGCGCCATATTGCACAGTTTGTAATTCGCCTTGAGTATACAATTTCTCGCCTATTGAATATACATAATAAATAAAAATTGTTAAAATAAAAACAAACAAAAAATAAAATTATAACTAATAAAAAGCTACACAAGAAGCAAGAAAATTTATTTTATTTTTTTCAGCACTATTGCTAGGAACACAACTGAGACGAACGACGACTTTTCGGTAGCGAAAATTCGTCGACAAAATTAAAATACACTAGTGTATATGAAAATACACACAATCATGGCGACGGCGAAATTCGTCATACGCGGCGAACTCTGCAATAGATTTATTCCTATTTCTTAAGCCCGCGAATGACGAGCAGTATCATGTGACCATTTCCGTTTATAGTTTTCATGTGTTTTGGTATATAAAGTTTCTTATTGCTCTAATAATTGTTTTATCGTTATTTTGTAGTATTTACAATAAATATATAAAATAGTTAACTTAAAAAATTGGTTTTAGTTGTGTTTTTGTTAATGTTTCATTTTTAAGTATGAATTATTTTCTTTAGTACGGTCACACTATCAGCTGTTATACAAAACAAGCAAACGAAATAAAACTAAGAAAAATTGTTGGTGAAAACATAAAAGAATTATTTGATTAGTTTCATTTCTGCAAAAAGCTTATACATTTTATATAAATATGTATGTATATTATGTACAGAACCTATAAGTGACTTCGTATAAGAATTTCAAGAAAGAGTGCTCAATTTGGTATTGCCCAATATTTTTCGTCTAATAACGCCACGGGGGATGGAGGTTTTGAAGCAGCTGGCGAAACACCTGTCATTTCAATGAATTTGTTTTATTAAAAAAATGTCTATACATAAAAAAACATCCGATACAGTTGGAACGATATTATTTACTTTTCCAAAAGTCGTGATTTGTTTCATTGTGTTATATAGCATATAGTTAAAAATATGATACTTATAATATCGCAAAATTTGAAATTATTTGATTCATGTTTTTATTTTATTTCGTTAAACAGTGTACAATAACTATCAATTATAACAGCTGTTCGTCTCAGTTGTGTTCCTAGCATATTTCGTAAAGATTATTGTTGAAAATTTTGTTTTATATTTTTTAAAATGAATTCTTTAAAAAATAAAAGAAAAAAATAATATATTGAACTTAAACTCGGCATTATTCCAATAATTACTTGGTGCTACACTCATATTCTGTGGCAGTCCAGTTAAAATATTTTTACTTACCATCATCAGCTCTCATTATACCAGGATGAGCCAACGATTCTGTGTTTATCTTTCCGATTTTATTAGTTTCATGTTGCAAAAACGTAGCTCTGTTAACGGGAAATGTTTCATGTAGATAAATTAATAAAACTACATCTATTTGTATGTGAACTTACTTGGAAGGTGCCACAGACTCCTCTACCATTGTTGATCCCTCGTCCCCCTCAATGCCAAAATGATCCTTGGTCTGTTTCTTTTTCAATATAATATCAATATATCCGGCAATTAGCTGAACAATTTGTTCTGCCTCTGTTGTCTGCACCGAATAATACTGATTGGCATAGTCACCAAAATCAAGTGTAAAGGTATTGGGTGAAGCACCCCAACGTCTTACGGTGGTCAACGGCCATGAAACCAAAATTTCCTTAGTACGCTCGTCCAACCGCAAGACGGAATCTTTAGTTACACCTAACAGACGTGGCACTAGTTTATTTTTGCCGTTCATTTTTTCTTTGACCAGAAAGAAGGTTACACCATACGTAGGCAGTTCTCGTGCAGTTTTGGTATACAAGACCTTGGCATCAATTTCGGAGAGATCAGCATGTTTTTTGTGTTCAGCAAAGATTTTCTTTTCGATGTTTTTAACACGCACATACGATTGTGGTAAAAAGTCTTTTAAACTATTAAATGTTAAAGTTAATTGTAAAACGTGTGTCATTATAAAGATTTGATTCGGTGCGGTGTTTCGGTTCTAAATAAAAAAGTAGCACAACTCAAAAATTGTCGGCAAACTGATCGCAAACTCAAGCAATTTAATTGACATAAAAATTAATATACTAATGTATTTTCCAGCAAAAGACGAGTGCATGATCCAATAATATCCATATTCTATACAAATTCAAAAAATTTTGTTCGATATCGAATGCCGTAATTTGTCCCCAGGTGATAAACAATTTCGATCTTAAATTTAGAACTATTTGCAATGTTCTATGAAATGAAATGAAATAATTTCTAATGGAAATTGCAACTTAAAATTTATTTTTAGTTTGAGAAACACTATAATTTAGGAAAATGCACATTTTTAAAAATTCCAAGTTTTGAAGAAGATCAATGTAGTTTAGCATTAAGGTCTGAATTAAACATTTACATACTCTCAACTGAATGTCAATTTGATTTTAAACTTTAATCTCAAGCCTTTATCTTGGTGTGAAAAGGGATTAAGAAGAATAACGTTTGGTATCAGAAAACCCCATTGTGGTTGTTATGATAGTATAATATAAACGCAAGAACAAATGCAAATTATGATATGTTTTTAGTTAATAAAGAAAAAATTACAAAGATTATAATTTAGTTCTGTGGAGGTCATAAAAGTACTATTTAAAATATTTTTTGTACCGAAGAAAAATTTAATTTTCCATCACTAACATACAAAGTACTATTTCTTTATGTTGTAGTCAGCTGTTTTTGACTTCTTACTTTAATGTTGTTTTTTTTATTGTTGAAGTTACAAACAGACCTGTATTATTAGATCATGATTAGATCATGGACGAGTGTGTTGGAAAACATACTTTTTACCATTTTTGAGTTGTACACCTTTTTTATAAGTATTTATTTAGCGTACTCACTCTAAAAATCCTGGTTTATGTTTGGCTTCATTGTGGGGTCCAAATTGTATATGAACTTGTATGCCAGCAAATTCACAAGCTAAAATAAATAAATATTAAGAAAATTTGTTGAATGTTTTAACATACAAATCGCTCATTAGCTGCAACAGCGTCACAAGAAAAAAAACGCAATTTTAGAGTTAGACCGTGTTTAGATGCGTCATGTCTTATTGACATGATTCTTGATTTTTCTTCTTTGAAATTTCATTGTTGTATACATAAGTCATGTCTTGTTTACATGCCTTCAGGCTTGAAATTACGAATGAGAAAACAAAACGTAATGACAGTACATGCATGTGTGTACTCGATTCTTCTCCCCTCGTCGGTCTCGCCAATAAAGTAGCAATCATGTCAATAAGAAATGACGTGTCTAAACACAGTCTTATTAAAGAAGAATTAATTAGTCATCATATTATATTATGAGTAAATTGAAAGCTTTAATCTCATTTTCTGTAAAATTCGCAATTTTGAGTTATGACGTTCTTGCAGCCAATTAACGATATGTATGTTTGTATAATATAATTTACCTTTTTCTTGGGTAACCGGATGTGTGCCATCCAAAATAGCATCACGTGCTTGAACATATAATAAATTCAGTTGTACGGGATCACGTGAGTCAATATTTTGATCGGAAAAGAAAAATCGACGACGCAGCAGTACAGTTTCGGATTCGTCAATACCTTGTTCACGTAATGTCTTGCCAACATCAACCCAGTTTACTAAATTACAAATTAATATTTTAGTAAGCATTAAAATTTATGTATGTGAAGAAAAAAAAACTCTCTTACTTTCATCATCGGTTTTTAATTTTTTACGCAAACTTTCCATTTTGGCATCACGATCCTTTTCCATTATTTTTCGCCTCAAAGTCAAAGTTCCAAATTTATTATCGGGCAAATTTTCATTTTGCGATTCAGTATCTTCGCGCACCAAACCGTATTCCTCGTGATTTGTAATACCGATTTTTGTGCAAATGACAACCATCAGTTGGGAAACTGGTTGCGAATCATCAACTAAAATGGTTTTAACAGCACCATCCAACATACGAACTCTTAAAGTTCGTAATTTTCGACGATATTCCAGTGTATCCTGATTGTGCAAAATATAGTAGCTCAAGGTGCGGCCATTTTCCATCCACACGCCTTGTTGAGTCTGTTCATCTGGCATGAATAATCCATATTCACTTGCTGCAAAGCATACGAGTAAATTTTTTTATCATTTATTTTATTTTATATTATTTACATAAATGTTCGTTAAAAAAAAAATCTATTGATTTTTCCTTAGTAAATAGATGTTATTTTTGTTTTTTTTTAATTGTACTTACGTTGTCCCTGAACAGCTTCAGCAAATTTATCTCGGATTATTTTGCAAGCATCGAATACTGTCGTATTGGGATGGAATTGTATGGTTTTCGTTACACGTCCACCCTCCAATTGTATACGTAACGATAATGTTGACATTTTTCCTAAGTTTTTGGTCTTGGTCTTGGTCTTATTGACTTTTCTCTAGAAATTTATCTAGTTCTTCTTTTTCTTTGAATGCTCTTTGAAAATGTTCGTTGTATGTGGAAGTGTCTTTGATGATAATAATAATGGGAATAATATTAATTAATAGTGGTGGTGGTGGTGGTGGTGGTGTTGGCGTTGGTGGTAGTTGTGTTGTTCGTATTGGTAGTATAATAAATAATTCGAAGGCAAACGATTTTTTTGTTCTTCTTCTCTTTACAATAATAAAAGGCCCTGCAAGAAAAGGCAGCAAAACATTAAAAAATAAACAAAGATGAAACGTTTGTAAATTCATTGAGAATACACTTGGAAAAATGCAAAAAGATTAAATAAAAATAATAGTTTTCTTTTTTTTAATTTATTACTCAGCAAACCAAACTTTTTTATATGCATACATACATATCGTCATATGAAACGTAATACCATGTAATTAACAAAAATTTCAAAATATTTTTTTTTATTGAATATTATGTACCTACAACCTATAATTGTTCAATTCACAAGCTCAGTCGTATGGCTTAAAAAAAGGACGATATTTGTTTATGTGCTTGCGAACAGACAAATTTGTTGTATCGATATTTTGTCGAATTTTAAATGTCAATTCAATGTAGTCAATTCATTGTGAATAAATAATTTATAACGAACAACAAATTTCTTTTTATCAAATAAAAAAAACATGAAAAGTGAAACTAAAAAAAAATTAATTAATGCCTTATGCCACTAATATAATTTCGATATGTTAGTGATTGATTCAAGTAAGTGCATCTTTATTTAATTTTTTTCTGTTATCAATTCAGTTGATACCATGAAATTAATACAGATACGGGAATTCTAATTTTACGCGAAATAGTTAATAACTTTTTCGCGACAAACAATTTTGATTAAAATGGTCTGCAAATTAAATTGAAAAGAATCAAGTATGTATATATTTATCATTAAGCAGAATGTATTTTCTGGGTTTACTTATCACATATTTAAAAGATTTTTACAAATTAATCTAACAAATAGAATTTTTCCATACCTGGCCTCAATACAATCATTTGTAAAACATATAAAATTCAAACGTATAATTATAACACACTTTTGTATGAAAATTACCAACAACAAAAGTACAATACTGTATAATTAGACGATTACAGAACACATACGGCGTTAATACGGGCTTGTGAATTGAACAAATATTTTGTCAAAATATATGAGAGTCTGTTAATTTTATGCAAGTTTTTAATAAACTTTTTTTTCCGGTGACGATATGTATATTCAAAAATAGTGTATTAACTCGAAATTTGTACTTTTTCACTTTTTATGAAAAACTTACAGACAATATTTATATGTACCCGCTGTAAAAACTTCGTATTGTTTTAACTACATTTTGATATCAAAATGGAAGATTTAAAATCCAAAAGAAAATAATTTTTCATCAAAATCGGGTGTATAATATGCGCGTAAAAGGGATCTAAAAACACGTGTTTACATATTAATTAAATAGATTATATAACAGCCTGTTTATAGAACATACGCGAATAATTATTAACGTCAATCATGTTTGCGTTTGTGTATCGCAAATGTTATTTTCTGTTTGTAAAAAAAACGCAACAGTGACACCTCACTGATATTAAAAATAGACTATAACAAAATAGCAATCGTCTAAACATTTAAATGGTAAAAACATTAGTTTCCCTGCGAAAACTTGAAAAACTAATATATGAATCAAATAAATTTATTTTATTTATTTGTTTTGTTTAGTATATAATTATCATCATTTGTAAAAAAAACAAACTAATTGTTTGTTAGTGTGCTATTATGAAAAATTATTTCATTTTGTTTGGATAAAAATAAACAAATTTATTTAATTGTTTAGCACAGCGTTGATAAATTCACCGAACGACGTGCATAAGTCGAACGGAAAATAATGAACGCTTTCTAAGGATGCAAATTTTTAAATTTTCGTGCTTGGCGTAATAGCGAGGCATTGTGTAAACAGACTCTAACATACATACAAACATGCATACATATCATCGTCGAAAATTCATATTATTCTAATTTTACAAAAAAGCAAAAAAACATTATAAAATAAAAAATACTTTAGATATAGAAACAAATGATGGAATAATATTATGGATATAAAAGCGTTATTTTTGGTTGCAGAAATCTAAAAATTGGTAGAGTAGAGAGGTAAGTTATCCAAACGAATTAATAAAAAACTCGATTTTGATTTTTTTGATGATACGTACTTTTGGATTTTCGACGACGATATATACATATTTAGGGTTTGAAGAAATCATCTAAAAGAAGCTTTTAAAAATTATATAATTCAAATATAAAGGAAAAGATCTTCCTTTAGCTTTATCAAACTGGGCTTGAAAAAACAGTCTAAATTATCATACCCGAAGATGTTAGAGAAGTCAAAAGTAATTCATAATAGTTTAGGGAGTTTATTCTATTAACACGTTATCATCTGACAAAGTTCACAACTGAAAATTTGTTAATTTATTAGTTTGAGTTCCTTTGATTTTTAAATAATCCTCTGGATTCACAATCTCGATCATTAACTAGTTTTCATATGAAATATAAATTTAATAAAATTTGTATTTCTTCTTTCTGCATCGGTATCTGAATTGTTTCGCTTTTAATAAACTATAGCGTTCTACAAGTTTCGAAATTGAAGAGTATTTCTCTTTTTAAGCCGGTTTCATATGCACAATGCGAAAAGAATAGTTTTGTTTCAAGATTAGATTTCGTTTTTTACAAAAATAACAAGTTATTGTCAAAATAGGCTAAATAAATTATGCTTTAGGCGGATAAACAGACACGCGGGCAATGAATTCAAAACATTATTGTACTGTGATCTATCCTTGACAAGTGTGCAAATTTTTCACTTAATCAGACGTCTTTCAGAGGACGAAAACTACGTTGAAAATAAAGCTAATAAAAGCACACCGCAAGCTTTCTGGCGCATTTTGGAATTCCGTATCTGAAATATTAGATAAAACTATATATAGTTTGTGTTCCGCCTTTCTTCCATACTTTTTGCTGTAGCAAAGTGTTTGACGAAAAACTTAAATTCCACTCTTATACTCGTATCATCATTTACATATAAAATATAATTAAAAACAATCTAAAAATATTAATATTTTTCATGCTAATGCATTAAAATAATTATTTCTTTCAGTGTAAGCTAAAGGAAAACATAATAACGTACATAAAAGGCAAACGTTAATATGACATAGATTTTCTTTTTACGCGCTAGAATAAAACATCGACTTCAAAACGATTTTTTTCCAAGTTAATTGTCTAGTGTGACGGTTCAAGATGCCACCCCTAGAGTGTGGAAACACAAGTGTATGGAAACACGGCCAGCTACTACCCCATCCACACACACACACATGCATACATACATTCCACTACTGTGTTTGTGTTAGAAACAAAATCATACACACATTTGAGAATGGAGGACTACAGCAGCCTTTTCTGCTGATGGATATTTCTTAACGTAATGAAGAAATTATAAACTCACAATAAAATAATATCAATAGAATCTATTGAATAGATTCGCTTATGTATGTATGTCTGTAGTTGCAGTATAACAGTTCAACAACCTTGAATGATTTGGGGTTTCAAAAAAATAATAAAATTAAAATGTACAATTCAATACAACAGTAAAACGTTTGTGGTCACACTTTGAGGATTTTAAAATTAAGAGAAACAATTTATATTAACTGCCAACAACTTCTGAAATACGAAAGAAAATTTTCTTTCGATATCGGCGAACAGGCAGTAAATGTTTATAATAAAAAAAAAGAAACTTAAACAAAGAAGAAATCGGCCGACATCTTAAGCCGGTTGAAACTTCCCTTTTTCTTATTATTTTATAAAAAATTGCCATTATAATTCCATAAATATTTAATATCTACATACATACATATGTGCATAAGTATATATTCATATATGTATAAAAAAATTAATTTTTCTGTAACTTTTTTATAATTTGTATATGTTGTATGTATGTTGAAATTATATATGCATATTTCCTTAAAAACCTCTTTAAAATGGGGGTTGAAAAATTGCCAGTAAAATCAATACTAACATTTCCATTAAAGAAATTAAAAAAAGAAAAATATTCAATCATTTTCTGATATTTCCTGTCAAATGAGTATTGTAAATTCCAATTGTTAATACAGTTGTTTGTACATTTATAATAATTACATTTTCTTTTTATTACATCCATATTTTCACTATTAAATTTGTGTATTTTTTTTTTAATTTTTTTTTTTATAATTTATACAATATTTTTTGTGTATTCTCTGGCACTTTGTGAGTAGTATTTTCTCTTTTCTTTACTTTATTTTATTATTTTAACATCTATTCAGCTAACGCACCCAAATAGCACTGAAATCCCTTTAGGTTTCGTTGAGCTAACGGAGCGTTATAAATTTATTATGTAAAAAATCCAAAATGCACATAAATCTGTGGTGTTGTCTTATTTAGGGGATGCTGTATATTGTACTAGATTTTTAAAAAATCTTTGTGCTAAAAGAAAAATTTTAAACTCTTAATAGGATTAGAGCATGCGCTCTGAAAATATACATTTCATGTTAACCTTCTACTCGTAGAAACTCTCCATTACTCCCTTAAAAGCGAAAAACAAATATATATGTATTTGGTTATTCGGACAGTTGCGATGATGATTTTTGTAAAACTCAATCATTTTCTTCTACAGATTTTATGCAGCATAAATAAATTTCCAGTCGATTCGAATAGAGAACTTATAAAACAGATGAATTAACAACACTGATATTTCTTTTATCTGTCAAGTATAACAGTATGAAAATTCTCCAAGACAGTAGTCTCCATAACAATTCTAAGCTGCCAGATTTTTAGATATACCGTATTTTCAAGAGTAAACAAGGTGTTCGACAGCGAATGAGATATTCCAATGAAGAATCATCTTTGGAATGGAATATGTATATGTATATATTTTTGCTATCTAAATTAAAATAGACTGGCTATTGGAATCTCACAGATAAATTTGAGTTTTCGCATTTCCCTTGATACAATAAACAAGGTGGACGCGTTAGAACAGCTGATCGCTTATGATATTATATTTTCTGAGTGTCAAATTCATATAAAAAACCCTTAAACAATATTTTTTATATATGGAATTTATTTGACAGCAGGATTATATAAATGTGTTTTTTGATACTTGCTTATTGTATCATGAAGTTTCCTTAATAATGTTAAAATTGACATCAGTCGGTTGAATTTGAAGGAATTCAAATAAAAAAGTAACAATAATAATCACCCTTATTCCAGTTGGCGACATCGACGTCACGTTAACACAATACCAAAAAAGTGGAGCTTGTCTACTCGCTCTCGAATATTGTAATAATTAGTTATATCGGAGCTTTTTTTGTAGTTGTGCCAAAAATGTATTTACTCAAATTTTGCATACACTGAAATTATATCATTTTTTTTAATCAAAACTGAATAAAATAATGCATACTGTGTATAATGAACGCTCCATAGAGTTGTGTTACATTTCGCAATCTATCCGTCGCATACGAAAAATTTGATTAGTATAAAGAATTTTCGTTTCTTTGTTTTTTTTTGTGTCATTATTGTTTTGTTTACGTATAGAATAAACAACAAGTGGTATTGCTTTGCCATATACAATTTATATTGCAAGAAAAAAAAAACAAACAAATAAACAAATACAGAGCACATAAAGCTGACCAATAATTAAGTTTGATATCGCAAATAACACTAACTTTACTTACTAACTGATGTATGTATATATATATACAGCTTGTCAAATAAATGTTTGCACAAGAAATTTTTTTTAGAAATTTATTTATTAGTACATATTCTACAAAGTAAATTTGCAGAATATGGTTGCACAAAAATGGCGCTGGTAACTATACCATATGTCTATGATGTTATTTACAGTATTCTTAAAGATGTTTTTGTGACTGACTGTACCCGACCCACATATGCCTTCACGTAGGAAGTAGCAACGTGGTTGTCAACGAAATTCCACAAAAGAACCGCAAGACAATACGATTATCCGAGGCAAATCAGTCAACCAGTGCGAGTGAGACAAAAAACTCTCGAAGGCCAAACAACACACGCAAGCCTGACCGCACTTAAGAAATAATTACGATGATGCGAGAGCTGTTCTTCAGCCCAGAGCTGCTTAACGACTGTTTTTTAGAAATTTTCCGTTGAATGTTTAGTTGCAGCAACGAATGAATATATTCTTACACGGTGAGTTAATTTACTTGTTTACGATTACAACGAACCAGAACCGCTAGAAAACAGTGTTGGCAAAAGCAAGTGGTTTTTAATAAAAAACCCACCCATTGGGCTTTTTTAGGGTTTTATTGGGATTAAATTAACCTACTCTATACATTTATTATATTTTTTTCATTGAGAAGCTTTTGCATAAGTTTGCATTTTTAGTCAAAAATAATCCGCTTATCCCAGTTCTCAACATCGACTTCAAGTCGATAGAATACCAAAAAAAAAAATTGGGGCTTGTCTACTCGTTGTAGAAAATAACTGACTACTATTGTTATTTTCTAGCCCTTAGAGAACAGAAATAGACTGTCAGTAGCACAAAATTGTTCTCGAGAGCGAGCAGACAATCCCCAATTTTTTTGTTATTGGATTGAAGTGACGTCTATGTTGACAATTGGAATAAAGGCGAATGTAAATATTTAAAATTGTTTTAATTTGGAACGTTCTTCGTCGGATAAAAATATACTTCACTCATTTAAAATTGTATAGAGACAGAGTAATGCTCAACGTCAAAAATTCAGCTGTTTAAATCAGCTGAATGCGTAAATAGTTCAATTAAAAAATATTATACCGCTCTGTTGTAAAACTCCAAAGTGTGTATTTATCTTTAATGGTTTTCTTGTAAATAAAAATTGAAAATTGCCCCATCTTGTCCTAGTAAATTTGTATATTGTATTAAAAAAATCGACTGGGTAGGTTTTTTCAAATAAAATGCCCAATAAAACCCAGTGGGCTTTTTTGGGTTACCCAGTGGGTAGCCAACCCTGCTAGAAAACCTGCACAGAACAACAAATTGCAAATTTTGACTGTTAACGATTTTTTAAATTTTATTTTTATTTTAAAAAAATTCGGTTGCAAAAGAAATTTACTTTTTTCTGTGTAAAACAAAAATAATCTACCTTCTTCTGTAACTATTTCTCGGCGCCACATCAAGTCAACACCAATTAATAAGCTCTTGTCTACTCGGTATACGCTGAACACGGTTTTCCAAAATTAATGCTCCTGAAAAACTTATGAATAGATTAAAAGATGGCTTTTAAATTGTCCTTTTGACAGTCAGTAACGAAATTCTCAGCAAACAATTACATGTTTTTTTTACTGCACACCTGGTAATAATTGTACCATGATCTTTTATCTAAAAATGAAATAAAACTTTAATTGTGTTGCTTTTAATATACTTGACAATTTTTTGTGGTGCTTTTTTTCTAAAATCCCTTTTTTGCAATTTTTTGGAAATTTTTCAACGATCACACTAGTCGTATGAATTACACAAAAACAAAACGTATAACATTTTTATGCCCTTCTTCACAAAAACTTGGAAAGAGGACGTATAGGTTCGTCACTCCCTTTGTAATTTCTGTAATATTAATTTACAAACCAATAAAGTATATACCAGTAGTATGTTCTAGAACTTTATAGATAATGAAATTGATTTAACAATGAAGTTGATTTAACTTTTTTTACTGTGTTTATGAGTGTTTTTTTTTTGTCTACTTCATCAAAGTAAAAAAAACTTAACCTGTTCGAACAATTTTTAATTTACTGAAAAATGTCCAATTATTACTTGACAAACTGTATACAAAAAGAGTATAAAAACATACAAACAAATAACGATGAAACTAACAAAAAATACAAACATTCTTACAGATACAGTGTATCGTGTTACAATTTTGTAAATCACGTCAATGTTGGTAAACAATCGGGATACAAACAAACAATGTTCACCACCCACTACATTTTTCCCCTTTACGGCATCGCATTTAAGCTTTACAATGACATCACCCGTTATTTGTCTGCAAACAAAACAACTGAATGACAGATAGCTCACATTTCACAAACATCATTAGCAGAGATAAAGAGAGAACGATTGAATTAGTGCGCTACCAAAGTATTGAATATGTTGCATCGATTATCGGGTATTTATTATTATTTTTGCGTACTCAATAGTTAAATTAATCAATAATTAAATTAAATGCAGTAATTTAACGGCTAATATTAATTTAACATATTACGAAAATTCGCGCTGAATTGCATCGTCTATACGCAAAACTGCTTCATTTACAGTGAAGAGCACATCGAAGACGTTCCAGAAATGTCATTAGAGGACGAACAATTGATAAATATTAAGAACTGTCATCAAAATTGTGTTTAATAAAAACTATAAGTTCAACATTTAAATTAAAATAAATATAATATATTTAATATGATTATTAGGGGATTCCTTTTTATTAAAAGGACCTCAAGCGAAAAATTAATTACAAAATATAGAATAAGTATTTCTAAAAAGTGATAAACATTATCAAAAGTTGTTGTAAAATGAATTTCTTTTTTTGATAATATGACTAATAATATGGAATATCCCTGTGAAGTATTTTTTATATAAAAATTTTTTAATTGATTTATAATTCAAGTATGTATAATTAATTTTGTTTTAGTCGAATGTATTTAATTAATTCTTAATTCCGTTTTATGTTTTTTATTTTTATTTTTTTAATTGAAATAAATATAATTTTTTTGTTCATATAAAACTTAACCCTATTTTACTTTAAAATACCCTTTTCTGAACCTTTTTTTCCTTAAGTACCGTTTTTATGACACTTTTTCGAAAGTTTTAACTAATTACACTTATGTATATGTCGATAAGAGCATTCCCTATTTCAGTTTACACTACTGCCCGTCAGGTTGATCATTTTAATTTACTTACATTGCATTTTCACATGAAAGTCGCAATACACTCACACTTTTTCACTAACACACTTAAAATTTTTTTACTTTCCACTCAGCTTTCAACGATATTTTCAAGAAAGTATTTTTTTGACGTTTTCAGAAAGTGAAATGACAAAGGCTTAAGCACTGTTACCCTCATATAAGACTTATACCAAACAACAAGATGTTGGCAAAATTTTAATTGCAAATCTAACTTATTTTGTAAGTATATTTACGGAATTTGTTCTTCAAATATACATAAATAAGACAATTCATGCCTTTTTATAGCAATAATCTTATCAAAATATTAACAGTAATAATTATTCCCAACTATTGCCCGATAAATTTGTTTACGTGATAATATTGGTAACTCTAATGAGTAGAAGTAGAAGTATCAATTTATGCAACTCTTCGCTTCGACGACATTTTTAAAATGAACTTTCACTTTCTTATGAAAACGAACAAGAAATTTTCATGAAAGTCAATTATTTCGCTCAAATTTTAATTTATAATACATATACAAAAATTTCAGGAAAGTACTTTCATGTGTAAATGCACCGTTATTTAATATCTAATAACATATTAAATTATATTAATTGTGAAAATATCAAGTCTCTACCGATTACTTTGCAGGTCACTTTCTGAATGGAGCTCTCCAATTACTTTTTTTCGAATAAAATTGTGTGAATTTGAGTACAAGCCGCTAAGTATTTAAAAAAATTTATATTTTGTGTTTTTGTAGGAAATTTAATGCTCTTCAAAAAACATTAAAAATGGTTTATTTTTTTTTTTTGCTATATTAAAACTCCCAAGGCTCCAACCTCCAATATCACAACAAGCATTAGAGATTTCAATATAAAGTTCAATATATTTTCATAGGTTTTGTATAAAAAAATGAAGTTGAGATCCTACGTACAATATTTATCGCTTCTCTGCAGACCGGTCCTGAGTACTTAACGATTTTATGCATGAGCTGATTTTTGGTGTGTGTGTGTGTGTGTTTATAGAGTTCATTTTAAAATATTGATGTTATTCAAAATTTATAATTGTTATAAAAAACAGACCTCAAGCGCGGTTATACATACGAGTACATACATATGTATATGCATTATTATTTATTAAATATGTATTTAAATTATTACAATTAATATCTAATTAAAAATCAAACAAATCGAGTATAAAAATTTAATTGATACTATAGATTTGTTAATGGTGCAAAAATTTCAATTAATTTTTTAATTGAAATCACAAATTATTTAATTGAAATTTCAATTATATTTCTTGATTTCTTCTGTGTGGTTATGCATATTTGTATGTACATATATGTAAATTTATAGTTTCTAACAATGAAAGCTTACTCATTTATATAATATAATTTTGTTATAATAAAAAAAATTAACAACAACTTACATATAAAATGATTAAAGCTCTTAAACGCATCTTTATGAATTTGTTGGTTAATACGATTAACAACAACAAAAAGGCACATTCTGGCAAAGGCAGAAAGCAAAGGCATCTTAATTGGATGTGGTTATTTATGTTTGTAGTATAAATAACACGTTTCCAGAGCAGAACTCTGATTCAAAATCAAACAAATTCAATAATGAGATCGATCGTTAATACAAATTTGCGATTTTGAATCTATGTTACGGCAAGGAGTTTTTTTGTATAGGCACGTTTGTGGTGATGGCGACGAAACGTTTTCAAACTTAAACGTCAAAAAGTTTAAGAAACGTTTTCATAATTAAAAAAATATATATATATATTTATAACAATTATTTTAACAGAATTTTAAACAAAAAACGAAGTATTATAACAGTTAAAATTTTATTTGCAATAACAATTTTTTCTTTTCCATTTTAAAACTATATAACGAATGGTATTTTTATTAATTGTCTATCTCGATTTAACAAAAAAAAAAAAACTGACAATTATAGGCTGCAACGGTGTGTAAGGCACTCAAAACTTAAAATTTCAAATGTTTCGAAATATTGTTCATTGTTAAACAAATGAATGTAAGAATTAATAATGTTAATAATGTTAATCTTCTTACAAAAAGGCACTTGTTTATGAAAAAAAGCTATAGTTATTCAAATCGTATACTTAAGGCACTTTATGCTTTTCTTTTTTTTTTAGATAAAAAAAGTTCACTTGTTTATATAAAATAAAGTTGTTTTTTTATTTCACTTGGTAAAATTAGAATGTATTAGGTTATTATTTGTATTAAACACTTGACTTTGAAATTGACTTTAATTATTTTTAATTTATTTATGTACTGCTGCGAAGTTCTTTTACTACTTTGGATGGCTGATGTCCTTTCCGATCTGTGGTTAGGCCTAGAATGATGTGTTTTGCTGGCGACACATCTTGGGTTTCTGTCTGAAAAATTCAATCATCCTACTAGTCCTCAGTAAATGACGACGTTGAACAGTCGTCTAGTATGAATCAAACTGCGCATGCTCCACATTAATATAATGTGTGCATAATACGTGTATGTACGATACACCCTGGTAACATGAAGCTGAGTGCCATAACCAAGATCCTGTAAAACGTTGCCATTTCGGCGGAGTGGAATATCAGCATCACTCACTTAAATTGTTTTTTTTTTACTTTAACATTGAGATCTCTGTTATATTTCACAAAACTACAAAAAAATGTATGTGGGGTTAAAAGCAAAAAACTATTTATAAGTTAATGGCAAGTGCTTTGAGCGAAATGTGCTCGTACGAGCGAACACTCTGTATCTATAAGTTACAAGGGTGCTTGAGCTATTACGAGTATTATTGGCACTCAAAGGGGAAATTAAGCATTTTAAAAAGTGCTCATTGTAAGAAAATTAGTGTGTTTGGAAACTTTGACTTTGAGTGTATATTGACTTGTATTTGAAATATTTTTCACAAAATAGCAGTAATCCTGACATCACAAACATCTTCATCATCACGTGAAAATCTCCAACTGTGCTGTTACATTTTGTTGCCAAGTGTGCGGATTCGAACGAACAGCTTCTTGGAACAGTCAAATTACATAACCGTAGAAAAAAAATTTTTTTTGCTCGCTCCTTGTTTTCTTTTTTATTCATTAACATGCAAAAATAATAAAAAAAAATACAAACAACTACACACTACAATATCTATAATTTTTTTTTAGCAAAATTTATTTCAGTAGGAATGGGAAATGCGTCATGATGTTAAAGAGAACTTCAAACAGCAGGACTGTTTAGATTAACACGTTTAATCTATTAATACCCTCGATTTTGCTCGATTGTCATCTAATTAGTTTGTCAATTTTCAATTTTGAAACATGAAAATACTTTTTAACAAAATGACATGCTTTTTCACATAATCATCCATTGATTAATGAAACTTCACCGATTTTCCTTATTTCCATTTTCTTCGCAAACAAACAAAATAAAAAACAAACGGAAAAGAATATTTTCCACAATTAATTTATATTAATAAAAAAAAATCAAGTCGCTAAAGAAAGATTGTGCAAATTTCAAATGATAAAATCCTTAATAACACGCCAGGCGTATTAAAAAACAAATTAAAGTTGCAAAGAAGTTTTTAATATACAAAGTCAATTGAAAGCAAATGATTGAAAAATAATATTTTTCAATTTAACCAACTAGAAAAAATTACATAAAAAAATTTACAAAAGTTATGAATGAATATTCAAAAAGGATGTTGTCTCCTTGCTCTAAAAAGAATTAGTCATAACCAGGGAAAAAGCAAATATGCAATTGCTTTTTTTTTTCTTGTGCAACCCATGGAGGCAGAGATAAAATATTTATCCGTTTCAAAAACATTCATGATCAATTTGATAGAGCTTCTTTGCATATTTTAGTCTTAAGAGCATATTTGTAGCATTTTTCGGATTGTAATTTTAAGGGTTCCCTACCTAAAGAGTAAAAACGGAACCCCAACGTTTTCGCGAACATGTCTGTCTGCCTGTCACAGGCTTCTATCCTGTGATACATAATAGGAAGACTCTTGAAATTTTCACATCATACACATGTAAAGGGTGTCTCAAATCCCAAAATTAACGCAAGATTTAAATTAACGCTGTATTTTTATAAACCCTAAACTGTCAGCTGTCAAATCACTTTACTGCACACATGGCCGAAAATATAAATCTTGCGTTAATTTTGGGACAACCTTTAATACTTTGATATACGTTTAATAGTGTCAACCAAACGTGACGATTTTACGTCATTATGTCGATTTTTTATAACGAATTTCACAAAATGCCGTTTGACGATTTTTGTTAGTATTCTCCCTTATACTTTGACGATTTTTTGACTTCGCTACTTTTTGCTCAACATAATCTCTACGTATGACAAAATGTCAAGCTCTAAAAATACATTTTTGTTTTGCGGCCAATATCGATGATATTTGAATCACATTAACGAGTTTTACTTTTGTTTTTAAAATATGTGCTTAATTTGATGAATAATCTCAACAAAATTGAAGGAATTCAAATTCCAATGATTCGCTATGAAATAACGAAACTTTTTTTAAATGTTTTAATTAATTTTTTAGTAGATGATTGTATAAAAAATACGCCTTTAAATCAAATTGATTTCCATAATCGTAAAAAATTTTATAAAAAGGAAGAAGTTTATATTGGTAAAAGAAATGTTAAGACAATATACAATTGATATTGAAACTTTCAATCAATTTATTGATAATCGTGTATCATTTTACGTTGAATTGTGTTACCAAATAAAAAAAGATTTGATTTCGATGACAAAATTATAAAAAATTTAAATTTAATTACACCATCTGTGATTTTGAAAAAAAAACACTCCAAAATTATTCCTTTATTAAAAGGTTTTCCTAATCTAGACTCTAAAGGAAAATATCAATTTATTGAGCATGAAATAAGATAACTAAAATTTTTGGATTTTGGAGACAGCGCATTAAATTTAAATATATTTTGGAAAAGATTAAAGTCAATTAATCTACCAAACAATGAACCTGTTTTTCCAAATTTATTTGAATTTGTAAATAACTTAATTGCCTTGCCAAACTCTTCAGTTAATGCTGAAAGAAGATTTAGCAAAATTAATCTAAATAAAACCAAGATAAGATACTCATTGTAAACAGGAACCCTTAAGGTTATTCTTTTTTTAAAAGGTAATTTAAAAAATAATTCCTCTGAATGTTACAATGTTAGCATTTAAAAAATATAAAAAAATAACTATGATATGTATGTATGTATAGTATTTTTATTTTGTAATTACCCAATTTAAATCAATATATGTTCTTCTTTCGCACTTTATATGTAAATATGTATGTTTGTACGCGTATAAAATCAAATCGAATATATCAAAAAATTAATTCGAATCTACACATGAATTGCAAGTTTATGAAAAACTGTATAATAGTATATTCTATGAATTTTTATTTAAATTAAAATATAAAATAAATCATATAAAATATTAAAGTTTATTGTGGAAAGTATATAAACTGTTTCGACACAAAATCTCTTCAAATCTTGCTTTGAATTGAATAAAATGTTTAAAGTTTTTATTGTTTTTAAGAAATCTGTTGAATTGTTAATTTTTAAATGAGAGATTGTTGTAAAAAACAAAAGATTTTTGAGTGACGATTTTTTTTAAATACTGACGATTTTGACGATTTTATTTACATAATTTGACGTTTTTTCTAAAAATTTTACTGGCAGCCCTGATGGCAACTCAAATAGGGAACGATGTTATCAATTTAAATAGGGAACGCTTTTATCGCTATCTATACGAGGTACAACAGTTCAGAAAGTTTTTCTAATTTATTTTTTTGCTTCTTTTTTCTTTGTTTGGTGGCTATTGACGTGGTTAATTGCAGAATGTATGTTTCATTGAAATCTTGGGAGTTATCTATGAGAGTTTATAATTTATAAGGTCACTTTAATAACAATTGTGAAATATACAATTCAGTCGAAAAATTAGAGGATGCACCTGCCCCTAACAAGTATGGAAGCCTACACACGCGAGTCGGATTTGCACTTGCCGGATTTTATTATTATTTTTTTAATTTTCTTATAAACGTTTTCACAACGGAAAGAACAAATTCTGCACAACAGATTGCTTTTCTTTTTTGTATATCTATCATCTTAAATGTGTTGCTGTATTTTCGGCATCTATATTTCATTCCCAGTCTACATTTTCTTAAACCAAAAGCACTTTTTAAATACTGCGTTAAGGAATAAGTATTTCTTATAGATGTACATATGCCCCTATTGCATCAATAGATGTTTAAAGACTGCGCCTTCTATTGCTTTACGTTTTCCAGTTCCTAGCTTTTATGCTGAAATGAATTACTAAACATGAGCGTTAACGCTGTATCATAAACAGTAATATTAACTTATCTTATTTAATAGAACCCACAAAATAGAAATAAAAAATGATTATAAAACCGCTAGCTGAAATTTAAAAAAAATATGGAATTCGTTTAACCTTGGAGAATATCCCCAAAAATTCCCGCTAAGCGAACCTTAAAGCGGTCGAAAAGACTTTAGTTTTTGGAGTAATTGAAACACTATTTTTTAAAATAAAATTTGAGGCAATTGACGTAGTTTTTTACGTCCACAAGAATCAGTAAACATCAAAAATCTATTTGACGAAGCAATTTTAAATTATTAAGGGAAAACGTTTTTTTTTTCGAAATTTTTCGTCAACGATAACTTTCGAACGTACCAATAGATTTTTATGAAATTTGCATTGACGTTGTTTTTTTAATGGTTGAGTAGTTTAGAAGTTGTATGTAAAAAACATTTCTTCAGAAATTCTTGAACCGAATAAAATCGAATCATTGTCTCACGACATCTAAGTGAGCTCAATGCCTTTAGAATGCCTCAAATTTGGTTCCGATCTGTTAAGCCATTTTGAAGTTATGACATGTTTGCATACGCACACATACATACATACAAACATCCATACTGACCATCATTGCGAAATTAGTCAAAATTGACTCCCAGGACCTCAAAACGTGAAAATCTGATGAAAACGCGATTTCCGAAAATTGGGGTAAAATCAGTAACTTTCTATAGCGGGAAGTCAAAAAATCAATATAATGGAGAATCGCAGTTGTAGTTTTTGGCAGAATCTATGCACAATGTTGATACGAAAAATGCAAACGTTGACAAGGTCCTTACATTCTTTTGCGATTGGTTAACGGCAATTAAAAATACTTCCCTCGGGGACGTTTCTTTGGACAATCGCAGACTGAAATACTTATTAAAAATGACACGACTTCAGCACAAAAAGGGCTTTGGGATGGTTTCACTGTGAACCGCATGCGAGGTTTTCATAAGTATGTGGATTCAAAGGACCTAATTAACGACAGCAAAAACTTAAAAACCCCGCTTATTTGTTATAAATTGCATTGCAAAATGTTACTTGAGCCAGAAGAGGTCGGCCCATTTTCTTAACAATTCCACAATTGGCAGCCAGATTTTAATTTCACAAAATAAATGCTGACATTAAAAAAACTTTCTTTTAATATTTACTTCACATATACATAGATATATGTATATATGTGTATGTACATATGTACATATGTGTTTATACAAGTTAGTGAAAATCTTAATATTTAAAAAAGAAAATAAAACTGAAGATGAGAAAACAAAAAAATAGATGGAAAATAGATAGAAACATTTATCAACCAACAATACACTCATAAAGAATCAGCCATAAAATCTCAATTGGCGCGACAATGTGGCGCCAATCTGCCATTTTTGTTTTTCTATGTAATTCGGTAAATAATCTTTTACATACATACATACATATGTATGTACATTTAACATTTTTAAAGGATATAGTTATTTATATACATAGAAGCATACACCCATAGAACGTACAAACACACGAGCATCTACTAAAATGTTTGTGCATATGTATGTATGTATGTATGTAACTTTGTATGTACATACTTATTAACAGTTGAGCAAAACCAAAAAAAAGAAGAACCAATAATAAAAATGTAATCGCCATTTTGGAGACTTTAGAAAAATGAATAAACATTGCAAACTTTTTTTATTTGTAAACGTGAGTGGTAGGTGTGGGAAAGTATTAATAACACTGTGCTACAAAGTAGAAATGCAACCTAAAGTGAGCTGGAAGCTGTGTTATACTATTCCATATGATAGACCAGGCTAACATTTGAATGAAGTGTCATTTAAATAGAAAACTCGTAGACCTTAACAGGATTTTTATCTTACAATTTCAAATATTTCAAGAAATATTATTTTTGATTGTGTTTTCTTTCGGTCAGTAAATAATGCTAGAAGTTTAAAAACAAAATTAGTTTTCCCTCCACTGAATCAGAGAAATAGTTTTAGTTCACCGATAAAAATTTGGAAAACTAATAAACAAACAATAAATTGAATATACATAGTTAATTTAGTTTTGAGCATTTTGTAAAATTTAGCATGTAACTTACACTTTTTAATTAAACTTGGAAGTTGTCCTTATAGGAAGATCCAAAAACTAAATGATTTATTAATCCAAAATGCTTGAAGCATTTGTCGTTCGTTGTGAAAAGTTGTTTGTGTAAAAAATGTATCTGCAATTAAAAGAAATAAAAAACACATGTAAGTAAAAAATATAAAGTTTTACATATTAAATTTCTATTTAATTTTCCATGTTTAATAAACCACCACAGCAACGAACTCAATTTAACTTTCTATAAACTAATACGCTAGCGATCGGTTAGAAACTGCTGAACTTAATTCTAACCGCAAAAATATTAAATAGAAGAAATAAATACAAAATAAATTTATTACTCTTCATCTTTCTGATGATCACTATACATATTATTTTTATTTTATAAAAAATAAATGTTTATACGTGCTGATATCTGATGAGTGACAAAATGATATATTTAAAAGCATACTTTACGGATGTTTATGCTTATTTTAACCCTTAGAGTACGGAGCGGGGACTTTAGGTCGCCCAATGCTAGTTTCTCTAAATACCTTTGAAAATATTTTCTTTCTATCTTTTCCGTTTTAGGTAGTCGAGTTTTATTTTGAATAGTATACAAAAACTTATAAGTGGCATAAAAATATTAATCAGTTTGTAATTAGAAGATAAGTTATTCGCTTGGGAGACCCAAGTTACCCTACGTCGTACTTTACGTTACAAATTTTCTTTGTTTTTTAGGACCAAAAATGGAAAACTACACAAAAAAAACTTTCCCAGCGACAGATATAAGAATATTTATATGACAGTGAAGAGGATCCTATTGATGCAGAAGCAGATTGCGACAGTGAAACTCCAATTTTATACCAAATATTCTAGTGATACTGAATACACAGTAAACTAAAAGAGATGGAGATAAGTATGATGATGCAAATGATAATTATATTTATGTTAAATGTGTTGAATTATTATATTTATTTTTTGTATTATTTTGTTGTTGATAGAAGAATTGAATTCCTTAGTTTCTGTTCGTTAATAGTAATTTTAATTTAGGTCAAAACATGAAATGTTTGAAAATGAAAACTATTTGAAAATTAATACTCTTTGATGCAATTATTAAAAATAAATGCTGAATATTATTAAATAGTATTTTTTACTTTTAAAATAACCTTTTCTATACTAATATGCAAACATATAAACTATATAAGCTCATTTCTTTTGTGGGGGACTTTAGTGACCCCCACTCCGTACTCTTCATACTCTAAGGGTTAAAAGAAATTTAATTAAAAAAGTAAAAATAAATTATAGCAAAATGTTCTACTGCACAAAAAGTAAATGACAAATTAAATTGCATTGCTATTTTTAATTTATGATTCTAACCGAGTGTCCTCAAAACACCTCTGGCCTTTTTTCTAATATTTTTTTAGATTTACTAATAAATGCATATTTTGGTACTTTTCAGTGCATATTTAGTAATTTTCAAATTCATAGCTCAAAATTGTTTACTAAAAAAGCACGAGATATTGTGCGTACAACGCACAGGAAATCTGGACGGATCGTCATACTTTAAGTTGTAGCGATGTTGGTAAACACATACATACTTATGTACATATGTATGAATATATATACATATATATATATATATATACATACATACTTAAAGGCATATTTTTCTCTTTAAGGACAATAATTTTAGACATCACTCGCTACACACTTCGTCGGCATTCTGGATGTTTTTTCTTCTTGGGTTACTTAAAACCTCAAAAAACGGGTTTTAATTAAAAATGATCAGTCATATTAAGTTTGCAACAAAAAAAAGAAAACTATTAAATGAACTTTATTTTAAGATTTCTTTATGTTTTAGGATTTCTATTTGATTAATCTTATACGTTGCTATTTCAATCAAAAGAAAGTAGAAATAATAAAAAGATATCTTAAGATATTTTTATGTTTGATATTTAACACTACTTAATGAATACTTATAAGAATGTGTAGTACACATTTGATATCCATACATACATATATACATACATAGTACATACATGTATACATACATACATACATACATACATACATACATACATACATACATACATACATACATATATATGTGCACCAAGCAACCGTAAAAAAAATATTAACATACAAATTTTATTGAAAACCACACAAAACTTTTATTCAACTTCTTTTATGAATTTATAGAAAATTATAAAGTACGTGCGAGGGCGGATTGATATTGAAGCTACCTAGCGCTAGATGGCAGCACAAACACAAAAACTTTTTTTGTAGAAATTGCGATCTGTCAAATGTCAGCTGTTAAAATTTCACCCAAATTCATCGATTAGTTTATTTTTTGTAGTCGTTTGAAGTAAGCAACTTTTGTGTTTCTTGAAAAATGGAAAAAAGTGAATTTCGTCCAGTTATTAAACTCTATTAATTGAGAGGAAAAACGGCGAAAGAGACAAAAGAAAAGCTCGATAAGCATTACGGTGAGTCTGATCCGTCAGAAAAATCGTCGATATCATTATGAATGATCACCGAGTCCAGTTACGTGAGATTGTTGAAATGGTAAACATATCATATCAACGTGTGTTCAACATTTTGCATGAACATTTCCATATGAAAAAGCTATCGGCAAGAGGGGTGCCGCGTTTGCCTCAATTGATCATAAACGTAAACGTGTGACTTGTGCAGTATCAATGGCAAAGCTCTATGAATTGGGCTACGAATTGGTACCTCATCGGTGATATTCTCCGGATTAAGCCCCTAGTGACTACTTCCGATTTCCAAACCTAAAGAAATGGCTCGGTGGAAAGAGATTAAGCTCTAACGATGAAATTATTGACCAAACAAATGCCTATTTTAAGGACCTCGAAAAAATCCATTTTTCGGAAGGGATACAAAAACTGGAGAAACGTTGGACTAAGTGTATTGGGCTAAAAGGAGACTATGTTGAGAAATAAATGGTTTTTGGAAAAAAATGTATTTTCCTACTTAAGTAGCTTCAATATCAATCCGCCCTCGTATGTACATACATGCATGCACAAATACAATAAATGTAGAGGCATGTTTCAAATTATGTGATGAAAAAAAGATAACAAATAGAAAACCAGAATGTGGCCTTGCTACCAAATAAGTGCAAGAATGCAGTACATCACCAATACTGCCAACCATTACCAAATAACAAACGAACCAAGAAACCAAGAAATATCGTAGCAAAAATATCTATGGATGGACGGGATTCATAAGTGCGTAAATATCTACCATACATATATTTACTTACTAATGTTGTTTAGTTTGTAACAGTGATATTTTATCATCTAATGTGTTAGTTTGTTCCTTTAAATTTTGTATCGTAACATTTATACGTATGTATTTTAACTCTGCTCGCCATCCAACAACTAGACGGAGACTCATAACCGTCCAAACGATTGAAAACAAAACAAGCAAAAAAAAAGAATCGAAAGAATGCGGTACAAATCCTTAATGAGTAAAATCTAAAAGCAACTACAATAAAAACAACAAATTAGAGAAGTCATGCTGATTGACACTAACAGCATCTTCGATATTCAATGTAAATGCTTATATGTACATACATAAATACGTACATCCATACTTCCATGCATCCATACATTACTACTAAGTACATCCCAGTTGCCCACGTCTTGAAGGCATCCTCAATGACGGCTGCACGACAATGTTAATTTCTCAAAGTCACATTAGGGACAGCCGAAACAAGTAGTCAACGACTTTTTAGCGGCTTCAAAAAAAAACCTTGTTTCTGTTCTGCCGTGTACGTTGAAATTAATTGATGTTAATTTTTCCCCCCTTGTTCCTTTGGAATATTGTCTCGTATTCAATTCCTTCTGACTAAAAAAAAACGTTACGAACTTTAGCCAAATAACACTTTGGATTACAACCACTTACAACAAATTTATTTCGAAAAATATTCACATTACAATTGTACTTTTTTTAGCACTATTTGGGGGTGCTACCCCATGCCTAATTTAGCACTACAGTGAACTCGCGAAAACGTGAACACTCGAAAGTGTGAACGTCTCAGAAACGTGAACAAATTTATTTCTCCATAGAGTATTCTAAAACGTGAACAAAATCTGAAAGCTCTAAAACGTGAACACTGTTTTTCAATTGGGAAATCCCCGAATTACAGGTTATTTTAAAAATTTTAATTCGTGAAAGTGAAAAATGTATTTAAAGATAGAATTTATCTCCTCTAGATATAAGACAGCTAGAAAATAGTGCGCTGAATTCTCAGATTTGTTTGATTGTAGGTTATAGTGTTTTTAGAGAATTTAATTATAATTTAATTACAGATGTATGTTTTTTTACTCTTTCCACGGCCAAAGATTGCAACAACAATCCTGAAGCAAATTGCACAGAAGTAGAAAGTATTGAAATTCAGGATGATACCGACGATGATGATGATTCGATAATATTCCAACCAGAAGTTACAATTAAATCCAAGGAAGCTGTAGATGAATAAGGCTTTGGGGCTGAAAACGAGATGGTAGACCAAAGTGACATTAGATTGCTGAGAAACCTTAAAGAAAAAGCTCTTTTAAAGATGTTTTCAATTACTGATTTTTTTCCTTAAACTTTGTTTAACTGGTTCTTAATTATCCAACCAAAAAAATGGTCCGATTAGTTTGTTTATTTTTTGCTGTTTTTGTTAATTAAATATCAATTTCTTGTATCCTTTATTTCATTTTTTTTTTGTTATTTATCGAATGCATTTTATTTTTTGTTAATAAGAATTACTAAAATAATTAAATTCAAATCGTGTTTAGCATTTTAACTTATTAATATATAATTTTTTATATTAAATAGGGTCATTTTTGTTTTAAATTTGGGTACTCGATAACGAGAACAAAACCGAAAATGTGAACTTCCTTGGTAGAAATTAGTTCACGTTATCGCGAGTTCACTGTATTTCATAATTTTCCGAATTTTATTTCATTACACGAAAGTATTTTAAATCATTATCCCATTTTTTATATGGCAACTCCATGTTAACCATTCGTTGTGAATTGTTTTATAACCAATGCGAAATTATACAGATGGTGGCGATTCTACAACAGGTACAACATTACAATAACAACTGACATCTCAACCCCTATGACAACATATACAAATTTTGACATACGAGTACGAGCCTCTAAAAGTAGAACACCTGTTTAAATAAGCCTTGTTTTGGACGAAGATATCAGATATGAAAAATGAACTAAGTGAACTGATGATGAGTGATATATCAAGAATTGCTAGATGAATATTATCCATCCGACATTATGCTGCAAATGTGGGGAGGATATTTAAGAAAAACAAAAGAGACGAACAGGTTCTTTGTTTCGACTGTCTCTAATCAAATCCAAACAAAGGATTTGCTGAAGTCATCTAATTCGTGCTGCTACAATTTAGATTCGACTAAGAGCTTGTTAGCAAGAAGTATATCATAAGTATAATTTTATATTCAGATCTCAACAACTGATAGTCTTTTGTTTTGTACCTTTTAAAATTAAGCATTAAATTTAATTGTTAACTTTGTCTATATAATATATAAGTACTTAGTACAAATGAATTACAATGTACCTTTTTGTTAATTGTTAAGGTTTTTACACACATATTTGTACAAAGGAATTTTTATGTACGTTTTTAGTTAATTGTTAATACAAAATATTTAAAAAATAAAAAGTACAATCCGACTGAAAAAAGTATACTTTTTCTTGAAACTTGTACAATTTGAAAATTTCATATTGCATCCCTCTATCAATTCATTTCAAATGTGTATGTGTTTGTGTCAATGATTAAATAATTTAAATAATTTCTGCCATACTCATAATAATTTATTAACAGTTTCTAAAGCAAATTACCACACAAAATCACTCTTATATTACTTATCAACTATAACTTAGGAAAAAGGTGAAAATGGCAAGTGGCAAAATTCGAAAATCATATTTGAAAAAAATTTCAGAACAACGTTTGAATATAAGTTTCATTTAAAGCCTTAATTTGAGAATAAAATTCCATTTTGTTGAAATTGCATTAAAATCACTTGCAAATCTTTATATTTTGAAATAGAGTTTCGTTTCAAATAATTGCCAATTTGAGATCGAACATGTGTGCTTGCTGGGTAAGCATGCGAATGAATAACACTAAACTGGGCGACTAACAGACTAGGAGACAATAAAATGTTTGTGTACATGCGTACATATTTCCATATGTATGTACTCGTATGTACATATGTTTTTATATACATACATATGTATTAGTGTTGCAAAATAGTATATAAATACATATTTTAGTATGTACAAAAATGTAGATATTAAAACGTAAATGGTAGTGGATTATAAAAGAATATGGCCGCATTTTCAGTACCCTCACGAATGGTAATAAGTTCGAGGGATTTAAAAAAAGTCAGAAGAAAATTTTTACCAAAAGTTTCTTTTGACTTTCTTCAGACACATGAAAGATTACGCACGATCCCATCTCCACCGCAAATAAGTACATATATTAAATCGTTCCGGTTTTCTTTTACCTTGGTAAATTATAGACAGCTATCGAGATAAACAACATATGGCTTCAAACTAAAATTAAAGATATTAAAAATAAAAAAAAATTAAGAAAGAAACAAAAAAAAAGCTCTGCCAATTTAATTTTTTTTTCGTCATCATTCAAATAAAAGTGTGATGTGAAATTAAAAATTTCTTTCTGTGGCCTCACCTTCAGCCAATCTATTTGATGAGATATAGAATACCACAATTACACACATTTATTGCTACTTCAATAATGATCATAATGTTTGCTACTGATGATCATGATGATCTTGTCGTGTTCAGATACTGATTTATGTCTGCTGCCAGAAACAATATCCGTACATACATACGAGTACGTATGAACTTGCAAACGGTATCTAGATGACTCATATACACTTTTAAGAAAGAAAATAAAATACAAATACATACATGAATATATTTCTCATTATTTTAATAAGACGATGACCAACGGAAGTGTGGCAATCAGTGTGTTTTTTTAATTTTAAATTAAAAAAAGGTTTCTTTTTATTTAATTTACGCGACATCATTAAAAGCGTTTATCCGATTTTGTCTTCAATATATTTTTTTTAAAGAGATTTGACATCGTTTTGAATTAAGGTGAAAACATCAGCAAATAGCAACAAGATCTGGAGTTTACATAAATTATTTTTAGCTTGCAATATTAGTCATAATAAATAAGCGTAGAAAATGTACATACACACATATGTAAGTAGGTATGTACGAGCACATACATACATACATGAAAATCAATCAACCTTTCAATGATTTTGAATCGATGGAAACCGATCAAATTTAAAGTTTGTCTCTCTTCAGTTCTGGTACACATCCCGGAAATGCTGAAATGCTGACCCATTTGAATAACAAAAACTTCTAAATTGCTCTCTCATCAATTATTTCTTCGTATCATAGGTATTATAGGTACAGTGTAAAATCGATAATCCGGGCTCCACTAATCCGGAATATTCGGTAATCCGGACAGAGTTTTGCAGCTCATTGCGTATTCTATAATCCGGATTGATTGCAACTCTATAGACCGGATTGAATAACACCCGTTTTTATTTATTTTTTTTATTCAAATCACAGCATGCTTTGAAAAATACAGTTAGAATAGTGTGATATGAGTATGTTTTTGAACGTTGCACATGCGTTTTTAGTTTAGTATTTATGCAAGATGCCTTCAGTGAAGAGAGCACACAAGACTTTATATATTTTAACTGAACTGTAGAAAGTAATATTTATGTTTTTATGTTTAATTTTGCTATGAATTATTATAATTTTTAATAAATACATACATGCGTAGTAATCCGGATAATTCGCTACTCCGGATTGGGGTCTGCAATCAATTATCCGGATTATCGAATTTATACTGTACATACATTACACAGTAATTAATCTAAAAGATGGTCCGGATATTTTTAGAATTATGTACATATACATATATTCTATTTATGGCACACTGTGAATGAGGTGGCAAAAAAATCCGTAACAATAAAAAAACCGACACTTTTGACTTTAGATCAATACATGCATTGTAAATTTTGTTGTTGTTATTCTTACTTAAGCGATGTTTATTTTATATTTTATTTGTTAGTTATCATTGCTGCCAGAAAATAAAACTGGTAGAAACAATTTCAACTTTATCAAGAAGAAAATTGACACACACACACACACACACACTTTGTACTTCTTGAACTTTAATATTTTGCAGAGTTGCATTTTTGCATATCTTGATGCCGACCATCAAGAACATGATTTTTTGCCGAACTCCGACAACGAACAAAAGCGTTCGGTCGGACACTACTAAATACATATGTACATACATGTGAAGGTAAAAAAAAGAATGCTAAATTGTTCTACAGGAGAAAATGCTAAATAGTGTATTACATTCCATTTTTACATGAAACGTACACATATGGCCATTAAAATAGATACCCTGATATACATGTTATGTTATTAAACATAAAGAAATATTTGTGGCCAATGAAATAGGTATGTACTTTGCTAAATAATTTCAAAGTTAAGGACGAACTGAACATTTTTTTTGTTATCTAATTACCTACAATAAAATACAATACAATACAATAATAATGTTAGGTGGATGGAACACAGCATTGTACGGCAGAAGACATATTCAGAGGCTTTGGTAAGAGAATAAGTCCAAAAAATTTATAGCAGACTCAATTGGACGATCTAAAAATTCTGTTGTTAATGCTCATAATCCCCGAAACTCCAGTTGCTGTGAAAAAACAAGACCAATTACTAATGGATACAAAGCAATGCTGGCGAAACGATAATCCTTTGAGTCATCTAAGGTGATTGCAGCTGAAATAAATAATCAAATTTCGGCAAGAAGCGTGCGGTGTGGACTGCGTGATATTTATCTTCCGGGACGAATTGGTTCGATGATTATATTGTCAAAAAAAAAGTAAAGAGCAAAGATTTACGGAAGAGGATGAATGATTTTTAAAATCTGGAACTACAAAATGGTCTAATTTACTCTCGAGCGATGAAATTAAAACAAATTTTATTGGGATGATGCTGGGCGTATGTTAAGAAGACCAACAACGGGTCAAGAATTCAATCCACGTTATACTCAAAGAAAACAATTAAACATGATGGAATTTCAATGGCCACATATGTATGTATATGTATATGGCCACATGTTATGTATGCTGATGGATCCATGGTTTTGCGTTTAACTAAGTGGCAAGCACGATGGATTGCGAGTGACTAGGGAAGGTGGACGGACGTATTCTCTGATACCTGGCATAAAAATATGGTTAACTAAAAAGACATGGTGACTTAAACTTTTATATAACAACGTTGTTGAGTGGACCTGTTTGCTTTAGGTTGTGCTCGTACCGTTTTGGACATGACAGTATTCCGCTTTATCCGCGTTGTAATAACACTGTTGTGGAAGACGCGCAACGTGTTTTCTTCATCTTTCCACGATTCCTAGGATAAAGAGAGAACTTGAAAGACATTTTAGGATTTTAGGGTGTAGTATTAGGCCTAACAAACATAGTTCCGATTGTGTTCATTATTCTTAATAATAATTCCACGCAAAACCTTTTTGGACAGATTCTGCATCATATACAATCATTGGGTTAGAAGCATTCACTGCACCTAAAACATTTAAAAACACAACTTTAATTTACACATTTCAATTTATAACCAAAAATGTGTATTTCGTTATTAATAAATTTATATTTGTTTAATTTTTAATACATTTTTAAGCTTTAGCAATCTTCTCAATTCACTGAGAACTGATAGTGGAAAGAAAAGTTCACGGGAGACTCACGATAGCATATTTCCCTTCGACGATAATACAAAAATTCCACTTTTTATTAGAGATGGGATCGTGTACTTATGTTATTGCGGCCGTGCCAAAGGCAACGTTTGTGTCAGTGCACTGAAGAGGTTTATCGCCTTAAAGTCTCGCACTTCTGGCCAACTCCAGTGTCAGAGTCTTTCGATGATTCCATGGCGTATAATAATATTAAATGTGTATTTATGAATGTACATATATGCATACAGCTAATAGAGCATTCATATCCGGATATCCCCTCAAGACAGCTCTCGCTTCTTTTTTCTTCTTTTTTACGGTTTCGCTAACGATATAATTAAAATATTTTAAACATAAATAACAAATTGATGTAAAGTTGTAAATGCAAAGTTGTCGCTTTTGTAACTACATACATACACATGTATTACATACCGAAATGATTTTTATTTCTTTTTTAATTCTACTGGTGCTGCTGCTGTCCCACTAATTTTCTGCGGCGTATGGAAATGCTTAAATGTATTGGTAGTTGAGGCATGTTACTTGGTAACAAGTTGATGTCGTTTTATGGATGGTATTTTTACTAAAATGTATGTAGCAAGTGGAGTGTTGCCAGAGTAAGCAAAGGTGCCCGACTGTCGGGAGCCAAGTGATTTTTGTTCAGCATTTATTTTCAGATTTAGCTTACTCGCCTGTAATGCGGCACATTGTGATATAACCAATTGTGGTGTGGCCCACAAGTTCCATGCCAAAAAAAACAAAAGGAAAAACTAAAAGAAACAACAAATACGAGTAACACAGCACCACCCAGCAGTAGCAACAGCAACAGCAACACTCACATGTCAACAACATCTTTGAATATAAGCAACCATAAATGAAATGTGTTTAAGTGTTCAACAAAAATATCAAGACAACATTTTGAAAATGTCTCTTCAATAAAAATGAGGATACATATACTTTGCAATGTATCCATATTTATTTTAAGTTAAAATAGTTTGAAAAATATACAAATAAAAAATAAATACTCCTAAATGTATGGAAAAAAAATTCAAAAATTAAACAAATCTCTTTGAAAATTACATTAAATTTTTTTATTAATAAATTAAACAGTGAAGCGATTTTAACCGAAATGCATCTGGGAAATGCAGAGGTTTTGTAGTTCCGGAAAGCAAATTGCTTCGTCTTTATCTTGATGGGGTAGAGATTCCAATAAGAAACTAAATTAAATACCTTGGAATTAATTTTTGTAATCTTTTAAAATTTATTAAACAAGCCCGTATCGCACTTGGAAAAGCATATAAAATAATGAGGGGAATTTTTAAAAAAAAATTTCAAAATAAAAGTTTATCAATGAAAACAAAACTTCTTTTGTATAAAACAAGTATTAGACCAGCCTTTTTATATGCTTTTCAATTTGGTTTAGCATTTTTTCTACTATATTAAAGGAGATTTTTGAGAGAAAAGTTTTGGGGTGTTGTATCGGAAAATACTACCAATCGCGAAATAAAAGATATTCAAATGTCTTTTTGATTCCAAATCAAAAGTCATTCTGGTCGGTTTATATGTTTGTTGCACGATAAAACGATTTGTGCTTACGGTTTTGGGCCATGGTAATGTTTTGGTGAAAAAAATTTACGACTCTCAAAGTTTTTTCAATTGGTCAAACGTAAATTACTTATCGGCTATAAGTTATACTAATGAACATCCCCCATCTTTTAATATAAATACATTACTTCATGGCGTCTTTTATGATAGGGCCACTCCTGCTACTTACAGGGGATAAGGATGTACATACGATGGCGGATTGATATTGAAGCTACCTAGCGCTAGCTAGCAGCACAAACATAAAAACTTTTTTTAAATTGAGATCTGTCAAACGACAGCTGTAAAAATTTCACCCAAATTCATCGATTAGTCGTTTGATGTAAGCAACTTTTGTGTTTCTTGAAAAATGGAAAAAAGTGAATTTCGTGCAGTGATTAAATACTATTATTTGAAAGGGAAAACGGCGAAAGAGACAAAGGAAAAGCTCGATAAACATTGCGGTGAGCCTGCTCCGTCAGATTACATGGTAAAATATTGGATTGCTGAATTTAAACGCGGCCAAAAAAGCACTGCAACAATACCATCAACAGGAAGGCCAAAAGAAAAACCTCGATATCATTATGAATGATCGCCGAGTCAAGTTACGTGAGATTGTTGAAATGTTAAACATATCATATGAACGTGTGTTCAACATTTTGCATGAACATTTGCATATGAAAAAGCTATCGGAGAGATGGGAGCCGCGTTTGCTTTCAGTTGACCAAAAACGTAAACGTGTGACGTGTGCAGTATCAATGGCAAAGCTCTTTCCAAACCTAAAGAAATGGCTCGGTGGAAAGAGATTTAGTTCCAACGATGAAATTATTGACCAAACAAATGCCTATTTTAAGGAAGTCGAAAAATCTTATTTTTTGGAAGGGATACAAAAACTGGAGAAACGTTGGACTAAGTGTATTGAGCTAAAAGGAGACTATGTTGAGAACTAAATGGTTTTTGAAAAAATATGTTTTTTCCTACTTAAGTAGCTTCAATATCAATCCGCCCTCATATATATGAATTTATATATATATTTTTTCTATTTGTTTTATTTTTTAAATTTAAGTTTGGTTTTAAGTTATTTTTAAGAGCATTTTGGAGTCATATTTAGAACTTCCTCTAAATACGAAAGCTTCGGGAGCAACAGCGTGCATACTTTTTATAACTTTTATCATTTAATTAATTAACTATTTTATGTCAAACTTGGTGCTGAATACTTTTTTTAGATATTACATTACTGGTCTTAAGTTTGTTTTCATAAAAGAATTATAAAAAAGGCTCAATAAATATTAAACTTAAACTTAATTAATAAATTAAGAAATATTTTATATCGTACCTATAAAAAATGTTTCCATCCAATATCAAAAATATTAAAGCGCACTTCGTAATGTAATAGGATTTATCATGAACGTGAGTATGAAAATATTGAGCGTGCATGAGTAGATTTTTGGCATGATTGTTACGTGATTTTTTCTTTTGCTCTCTTGTAATTTTTCCATATAATTTTTTAATTTATGTTTGTACGTAATTAGTTGCACTGTTTTAGGTTTATGTTGAAAGGAATTTTTTGGCTTATTTTCAAACCTGACCTGGTAAATTCATAATGCAGTAGTTTTCCGATTTAATGAACCTAATGGTTGTCAGGACTGTTCGTTAAAGCGAACGATTCGCGTTATATCCAATACTAAATTATAAATTAATAGCGCCGTCTATTTTATTCATAACTATAAATATGTGTAGTGTTTTTTTATATATTATTAAAATTATAATAATTTAAAATAAATATTTATTTAAAAAAATATATAAGGAAAGGAAAAATTAATAAAAGCACTGTTGTACAAATATAATTTATTTAAGAAATTGTTTGAGCACAGTCTGTTTTTTTTGGCAGGGATATCTTTTTTTAATCGCATCTTCTAGAAGCGAAAGCATAAAACTGGTCACTGATACTGGTGTATGCGCCTACTTGACACCAAAGGCCAGTGATGGCATTTTGGTGCTTTTCGGGTTTTTTTGTGCTTTTTGCCTCTTCATACGCGCGAAATTTTGTTAAATACCCTTTTTTAAAAAGCGGGTATTTATAGTGCTTTTCACAATTTCTGAGAGTGTCTTTTCTGTTTTTTTTTTTTGTACAACTGAAAAATTGGGTATTCCTTTTAAGCGCAAATAGTACTTTTTAGGCTATCATGATTTTTTTCCGCTGTGGTTCAAAGAACATTCAGTATGAAGAAATTGTTTAAAACAAAAATTAGAGACCGGTTATCTTTAAATTCTGTAAATGCGTTACTGCATATTAAATACGATTTAAAATTTAAAAATGCATGTTGTAGCAATTTTCAACTAAATGTAAATGTTTGTAGCAAAAAACAAACTCAAACGAATAATATCAAAAATCTCAATATTTTATTACAACTGTTTTGTGGCCGGATTGCAAAAACGAAATGGATATTTTTGATTGCAAAAAAAACGAAAATAAAATAATCGATTGAAATGCTATCATGAATTTCATTCGATTTTGAATTTCCCTTATTTTAATCGATTCCTTATTATTTAGAATTTAGAGAAATTTATGTACTACACATCGCTCCTTTAATGCAACACGATCACATCTTAAAAACCCAAAACTTTTAAGTTACTTAGTAAAAAGTCTTTCAGTAGCATATGTGTATGCTTAATCCAAACCAAATGTATACAGCTAATACAGATCATATACATCCTGCTAACATTTTTAATATTTCACTTTTGATAAATAACTACGGTGCAATAAAAGGAGCGTTATTTACATATGTACATATACTTTTAAGTTTTGTCTAAACAAACTATTTTATTTTATTATATTTTTATTTTGCTACGTTTTTTAACTTTTATTAAATGAATTGTGATTTTAATTTAATTTATATGTTAATAAGTTCTGCTATTTTATTTCAAGTCCTTTATTTATTTTGAAGCAAAAACTTTAAATTGTATTTGAGTTATTTACCTTAACTTTTTTATAAATTGCTTAATATTTTTTGGCATAACTAAAATTTTTAAGATATTTTTTATGGTCCTTTTTTATCCCTTTTTAGAATTATTTTGCGCTTTTTTACCTTTTTGGAGCAGCTTATGGTGCTTTTCCTCTTTCTAGAGAAACTAGAGAACACTGCCAAAGGCCGAGCAAAACTGTCCTAAAAAATTAACAAAACACGCAATAGCAGAGTTGTCAAATAATTTCTAGACTGTCTCTTGCCGAAAGAAAGTAACACAACGAATTGGTTGGTAGGCATGAGTTATTACTTCTTTTTTAAAGAAAAACCAAGTTTAAACTATTTTTAAACTAGTTTTTATCTGGGCTCGAGTAGAAAATGTTTGTAAATAAAATATTACAGTCAATTTAATTAATTGGTTACGAAAAAAAAATATAAATGCATATCTGATTAATTTTTTTTTGAAGCTATAAAAGTCGATAAAGAAAGTTATTTGGAAATTGATAGTAAACAGCTTTCAACGCCCTATCACTACTCCACCGCTCAAATTATAAAAATAAACAGACAAGCATATCTAATATTTGACAAAATGTAACAAACAAAATATGTGCATACATACATGCATAAACATGTACATACATGTATACACATGTACATACATGCATACCCATGTACATACATACATACATATGTACACCCAATCCTGTTTTTACACGGCACATACGTTCCAAGGATCACCGTTTAAAAAAAATCGTGCAAAAAAATTATATTTGATTATTTCAACCTTGAAGGTGGTTTAAAAGATTAATATTTCTATGAAACATAAATATGTTACTTCTTTTTCTTCATACAGTGTTGCTTTTATTTAATTTTATAATTTTTAAGACATAAAAACAAAGAAATAATTCACAAGTTATCTTAATATATACATATTTCTTTTTAATAAAGAGTCACAATTTTATGGAACTGAATAATTCTGTAGAAATAATAGTTTGAAAAACTAAAAATAAAAAAACCACAAAACTTAATATAGGAAAATCAAAATGTTTTATTCGGTATTAGTGTCTCATAGAAAGCACGGTCTTTTTCGTCGCGCCTGTTCAATGTCAGTTTCGTCCGAAGATGTGTTTAATACGTCTGCATTTTCAGGTTCCAGAGGTTTAGTTATTTTAACAGCGAATTAATCTGTGGAACGTTATCTCCTTGTATCGAACCATTCATTCATTTATACTATTTGTTAATTAATTGTTATTTTGATTGTTAAACGATTTTTCATCCTGATGAAGGTATCAAAGGAGTAACGAAATATCGATAATGAATTAGGAAGTTTTTTTTATTTAAAAGTGATCTGAAGCTTGTTAATTAATTAATTAGAAAATCCAAATCGAAAAATTCGTTATTAATAACAAAAAGAATTATGTTACCACATAATAAGTTTCTTAAAGTATGTATGTACTCGTATGTTTAAAAAGTTATGTTATAAAAGTTATCAAAAGCATATGGCAGCTCTTTTTTGCAGATGTGTGTATTACCTGAACTGAAAATTCCCCAAAAATATTTTTACTCGCATAAAGAAGACGTGTAAAAACAGGAAAAAAATATTTTTGTTACCCGTGCTATTTCAAAATGGCGTAAAAAAGGATCGTGCAAAAACAGGATTGGGTGTAAATATCTACATAAGTATGTACATAGATATAAAATATGTACAATGAAAAAAAAATAACAATTGACTAAAATCAATCAAAGTAAAACGCCTTTTCTGCCTACCCCCCCCCCAAAACTGCTACTGAACTTTATTAGTTCTATTATGCTGCCCTTCTCATTTTTTTCTGTCTGTCTGTCTCTTGTTCTACTGTCGTCTCAGTTCAGTTCCATTTACTTACTTTTTTAACCACTTTGCGGTCGTTAAGTTAATCTTTATGTATCTGTATGGGAGTGTAAATCTTATACATACTCATGTGTGTGTGTGTGTGTGTTTGTGCCTTCTTAGGAAGAAGGGTTAGTTAGTACACTGCTTAATAAGGATGTCTGATGTTTATCGCTGCCTCAGTTTAATTTGTCTTATTGTATATTTATTTATATCTTGTTGATTTGTGTGAATGTGTCTGTTTCTGGGTTTCCTCTTTTAATTGAAACTTCATATTCGCTTTTTCGTCAACAGCTTTGTTATTTTCTTTCCTTTTTTTTTTGCTAAATTTGGTTTAAGTAAATTTGTTTAGAAATGCTCAAATTACTTGTAAAGTGAAAACACAATAAGGCACATTAAGACAACATTTTTGCAGCCACCCAAGTATAGAATTTTTCGTACACGAGAACAAGTGTTGTGTATGTATAGAATTTGTTTTGCAAACATGCATACAAACATACATACATATGTGTGCACTTTCACTGAAATGTGCTTTCATATTTACATTACTTATCAATGGATTTGATCACATTATTATAACATTTCATTTATTAATTATAAGATACTCTTCTTGACAGCTTTTTCCAGATTAGATTCATTTACACATTGTAATCACAACAAAGAGCAGAAACAACAAAAAATGATCAATTAGCTTACAAAATATGAATATACATGTGTATGCATGTATGTATGTATGTGTGTACATTAAGGTGGTCCTCTGTTATAGATTCAAAGTCTTGGTCTAATATCCTAAAAATATGCAACGGTTTTAAGCAGGATAGACATTATCGAACCTGTCACTCATGTTTTGCTCAAATTTTGGCTTGATCGAAATCATCTTTGAAATCATTCACTACAAGATAAATAGTGCGTTTTGTTGGCAGGTTGTTTCTCCCAAAATTTTCATGTAACTTTCTCATCGTCACAGTAATCGATGATTGATTTTGATAAAATGTTTTAACGATTAAAACACGTTGGTTTATCGAATATTTTTCCATAATAAATTTGCTACGTGTTTACATCACGACTGCCAAATATGAACTGTCAAGACGAATGTTTACCAAAATGGCGGCAAAACTAAGTAGTATACCTTCCCGGCGGACACCCTGTATAAGGTACTCAGTAGAAAAAATTTATGTATTCGTTAAATTTGATGTTCAATTAATCGAATGTTCGTTAAATCGAACAACTATTTTATTTATTTCTCTGACTGATCTTCACACGCATGTAGTTGGGTGGGACCGAAAATTTCAACACCTTTTTAAGTGACTTAACATGCTTATTTTAGAGACATCGATATATGCATGTACATACATAAGTAGTATATCAACACAAATAATACTTGAAGAAATAAAAAACTTAATGGTAAACTTATTATCTACTAATTTTCTTATCACCCATGATGATGGTTATACAAATATAAATACATACAAAATATATATGTACACACACACATCCATATGTAATTAAAAAAAGAAGTCATACAATGATTTCTTTATAACTCAATCAATAATTTTAAAAAAATATATAAAAAAAGAAACTTGAACACATTTAACAATATAAAGAACCCGAAGAACACATACAATAAAAAATTCTTATTTACAAGATAACAATTATGAAAATAATTCATAAAAGCCAGAACAATTAATTGACTGATTTTGCTACACATTCGTTCCCTTGTCTGACACTCAATTAAGGCATTTTTATTTATTATTTAAATAAAGGAAAGTTAACAACACTTATTTGTTCCTTTAAATTTGAACTAAAAAAATAAGTAACAGAAAACTTTTAAGGAGTGATAATCCAATTAAGTTGGCAAATTTATAATTAAGCAATTGATACATAAATAAATGAATGAATGGACGGATGAATAACTGGGTCTTAGGCACGGGCATGCATTGAAAAATAAGCATATACACATTATGAATAATAATGTAAATTGTCCAAATCATAGTTATGACAGGGAAATTGCAAATTATTTAATTATTTGTGAAGAATCGAAAGAACAATTTTTAATACATGATAATACTTAAATAAGTCGTAAGGAATGGGTAATTATAATCAGGGCTGGGCAGTATTTGAAATATGTATATGTATTTGAAATACGTATTTAAAATACAAATATGTATTTTGTATTTGTATTTTAAAGACATACAAAAAAGGAAGTATTTTGTATTTTAAATACATGCAATAAATAGCAGTATTTTGTATTTTAAATACATAGTTTACAAACGACGATGATTTTGTTGTTTTCATAGATAAGCATGGTACTCTGTTCATCATTTCGTGCGAACTGTTGTCAAAAGTCCGTATAAAAAAATCATGCGAAATAATTGCAAAATAATATGGCCGAAGTTGTACTCTGTTCATCCTGTGAAAACATACGAAATGTTTCTGGCAGCATTATTTTTTCAACCACAAAATGTTTATGGCAAAATATTTCAACTGCGAAATAATGTAAGCACGACTTATTTCGTGCGGAATTGCAAACAACAGCTGATCAGATATTTCTGGGAGTTGTGGTTTTAATTTTAAGTTTGCTGTCCAGAAATAATCAAAATAATGGAAAATAATGTAAATATAATATAAAATGAAGGTGAGTGCTTTTTGCAGAACATGTGTCTTCAATGAGCAGCTGCGATTTGCATTAATTTATACATTGCAGTACAAGCTCCTAAAAGTATTTTGTTATCCATTTGTTTTAATTTTTTTTAATAAACACATTTTTTTGTTTTTATAAGAAAAACAATGTTGCTCATTTCAAGGCAATAAAACCGATAAATTTGTTATATAATCAATGATGCTCAACTTTTTTTTTAGCAAATTTGAACAGAGTACTAAGCTTTAGACACGAAAACATTTGGAAGGGAAACATTGGGTGAGGATGAGACCATCGTTTTTGTGCTATAGGGGATGATGGGACATAAAATTTGGAGTTGGAATTTGTCGGTTTCCTCAGTTACTATCATTGTCACTCTTGACAGCTACCCAAATATAAAAAGAGTATTCATAGAATTTAATACAAGTTTGTGCTCATCAGGGCCTGTAGAAAGATTATTTTCTTCAGCAGGTTTTATTTATTCTCCAACAAGAAACAGTTTGTCTGATGCTACATTCAAAAATCTCATATTTATGAAAGGAAACAGTTGTTTTGTTAATTAGTTTTATCTAATGTATTTTTTGGTTTGAATCAAAATGGTGTATTTTGTATTTTAAATACCACAAACCATGTATTTTGCCTAACTATGGGCATATGTAATTCAAAACCATACTTGTCCAAAACTCAAAAGAAAATAATTGCAGTGAAAATAAAAAAGTTCCATAGCTTGAGAACAACCACACTGATTTGGCAAAATTTTTTTACTTAATATCTCCTATAGTAAATATTTCGTAATTTTTTTTTTTAATTTTCTCAATTTTTTTTGTAATTTTCTCAATTTCAAATTGCAATTCTCAATTTTATTTGGAATTTTCGCAATTTCATTTTGAATTTCCTTAACTTCAAAGAAAAATGCTGTAGTTCGACTAACTTTAGGGGAGCCCCGTAGACTAGTAGATAGCATACTAGACTATTAGTCGAGGGGTCGCAGGTTCGATTCCTGGCTAGACCCTGGGTGTTTCTGCAGACAAGCCAAAATGGCTTTGCGGTTTGTGTTTGTTCTTTAAAAAAAAATATGTATGTATGTATGTATATCAACTTATTTAGGAAAACTATTCTTTTATTTTATAAATGAATTGAATTGTTTAAATCAAATATGTGGTGCATCGCTCATGTACTTCATCGCTCAAAAACACAATCTTTTGAAAATAGAATATTATTTAATTTGTTGATTAAGATGCGAGTAAATTGAAAACTATTAATAAACAATTTCTCTAAGTCAACAATAAAATACAAGAACTTTATTTTTTATTTTTAAATTTTATTTATATCCCTGAAGAAGCTTTCCATAGAGAAAGAAAAATTAAGTTTTTATATTGTTAGTGTTGATCTTAAGCTTGAAAAAATGTCTTAATAAAATATTAATAAAAAGGTAGAAAAATTGGAAATAATTTTTTTATAATTGAAAATTACAGTTTTTTCAATTATGACGATCTGGAAGTAAATGAGCAGCCATATAAACAAATATTTTATCAGAAAGATGTTTAATTTTTCAGCATATTTGGATGTATTTATGTTTAAATATTCGCCTTGCCGTCAAAGTATACAACTCATGAATTTTTTTTGAATAATTAGCAGCAACAAAATGCTAAAAAACGAGTTTCTCATTTGAAATACAACTGAACTGGTATCAATTAAAACCAGCCCAAATGAATTTGCACAAAATAAATATTTATTTAATTTATTTTTTTTTTGTTTTTGTAAGTATAACAGATTGATCTAAATACCATGCAGCCCATACACACATTGTGTTTTAATGCGAAAAAGAAAAACCAATATTTCTAACATTAAAAAAAAATAAATGACAAAAACACATGCAATCAAAGCCATAATAATGCACTTTTAATGCAGACATGGAATGTGTGTCGGTGGCTTGCAATAACGTCCAAGGAAATAATGTCCATCAAAAATGAGAAATAACGTCCACTTTAAAATTGAAATAAAGTCCAAAATTATTTAAAAACCATAAATGATTGAATAGAATAGAATGCAAAAAATACTTTCATACAACACGAAAGCTGAGCTTAACAGACGTATTCCCCTCTCGGTATGTCTCTGTGGCTTCGCAGATCAAAAATTTATTGTCCTGTGAGTCTTCAATCAGTCTTTTACTTCTCTGGATAGATCTAAGGATACGCAAAGATTTTTGGTAGAAAATATTTATTCAGCGAAACCAATATTCGACATAAAGAGGGGAAATAATCCTCAACTCGATTATAATGGATGGTACGAAGATCTAACGATAGTTAACGTAAAATTGTAATTTAATTCTACACGGAAAAATAATTGTGTAGCTTTCTTTTGTACAGAATTTCGTATGTATTTTGTATGCAAACAAATGAATTTTTTCTCTAAGAGCTGCGTACCTGCAGCCTTAATTTCAGCTTTCAGCTCAATTTTAACCCTCGGATGGGTGAGAAGGTTCTTGGGGAACTTTTTAATTTTCAAACTGAAATTACTCCTTGAAGGTCCATGGGAAGGATACCCAACCCCATTATGTATTCCAAGGAAATTTTATCAAGAATCGTTTAAAAAAATTCAAGGCGATACGACAAATAGGTTTAGTTTCTATTGAGATTTAAAGGTGTTTAGTACGGGAACGTGTGAAAAGAAATTTCAAGAAATCATTAATAAAAGCACTTTTTATTGCACGAATGTGGTTTTTGAATTTTAGTTACCTTTTGGATTGTTTTATTGTACCTTTCCTTGAAAGCATAAAAAAACTGTTCTATGTTTGAACACATTTCAACGGAATATGGTGGTTTTGCATCTCGAAATCGTTTTATCCTCTCAAAGGAATGATTTACTCTGGGAAATTACCTGACCAGACACGAGAGGTATATCAAGGTAAATACTTAAACTTTTGAAGAAATATCCAAGAATACGGAACGTAGTGGAAGCATTTGATGTAAAGGTAAGAAAAAACAATTATAATGTTGAAAAACAGAATAACTACATATTTTTGTTCTTTTTAGATATTATCATGACGTTTTGAGTGCGGACGGCAGCGGAAAACAAGGGCCTATTACCCTTCCTGTAATAATCCAGTATGTGTAGAGCATTCAACACTTATGCATCGATGTTAGACCTGCACACAAAATACGTTGGACGATAGACAATCTACACAACAATAGATTTTTAGAATTTTTTTCATATAAAACTTATAAAAAATGATTAATGTTATGAAATAATTTTTTTTCTAAAATTCATTATAACATAATTATGATTAGTAAATAATAACAAACCAAAACAAAAAAATGGCGTTTTCGTATAAAATTCCATACAAATTGAAATAGGTCCCTGTGGACCTTGTACTTCGTATAAGGGCAACGGATGACTCACGCATCGGAGGGTTAATATTTAACCTCCCTTAAAACCACAATCACAATATTTTGAAAATTTGTTTTCTTTTTCCAATTCCCGATTTGTGTTTGTGTTATTAAAAGACGAGAAAAGATATAATAAAAAGCTAAGAATAAACTTTTAATGTTTAAAACCAGACAAAGAAAAAATCAATAAAGTAAATTAAAAAATTCCTGTGTGATCTTCTCCAACAAAGTTTGTTTACTTTTCAGGTGATAAATTACAAAAAAGCTTTGTGCATTAAAAAAAATGATCTTGTCTTGTTGTGTGTAAATTTAATCTTATTAACAACGAACTGTTATAACAAGAGTCCAAAAATAGTTTCTAAAAATAAAACACCCTCTAAAAAAACAAAACAAAAACCGAAATATACTGTATGTAATCATCGGAAAAAGTTTACATCTGAAAATAAATGAAAATTATTTCATTAATAATTGTTTGGGGTGTTGGAGAATATGGGCCACTCCATTCGATTAAAAAAATTATTGATGCGGATGAATATTTAGTCGTTGCACTGTTATTTATCATGAAAATAAGCATGAATTCTGGATGCGTTTTAAATTTCTAGGATGCGTTTTAAATTTCTGAAAATTACCAAATGACCTAAAAAAAGCGTTTATAGTTAATTTTTGGCAGAATAAACGAAACGTTGGCACTTATTTTTAAGCATAATTTAGGTAGGCTAAACAATTTTTTTGATTTTACTAAAGTAGCCTACAAAGTAAATTTCCGTAAGAACTCTGTACGTACCACCCTTAAAATTTCTACTTTAGAAATGATATAGTAAAAGAAATCGCTTCAGAGACAATACAAACTTAGAAATACAACATCTCCTTACTTTGACCTGATCTTTCAAAACGGAGTCTGCCAATAGACTCTACGGCCCAAAGTTAAGTTTATGGGTCTCGGCGTTTTTTTGTGTCATTTAAAAAGTTGACATTTTACTTGCAGTGTTTATTATAAGCTTCTGAATATAAAAGTATCGGTCTTCAAATACAAAGGAACGTGAATTCGTGACCCAGCAGAGACAAGCATTTATTAAATGATTCTTTTTATGTTTATGAAATGAATTTCGTACATTTTGTATAATTTATGTTTATTTATTTTATTAAACATTAAATTTGTCGATTAATCGAATAATTCAAAATTAACCGATTACTTTGAAGTTAAATCTTAACCTAGAAAAGATTAGGAGGCATCATAACAGAAACCAAAAAATTTATTTTAAAAAAATATATAAAAATTTTTTCGGTTTTTAAATGACTCATAAAAATTGTATGAAACAATCAGTGTTGCGACCTTATGTGTAATTAAACATATCATGTGTATTTTTTAGTTTCATGTGTAGCCCATGTGTAATTGCTGCTTGGGAGCCACCGTAGACTAGTAGATAGCGTACTAGACTATTAGTCGGGGGGTCGCAGGTTCGATTCCTGCCCTGATCCTGGGTGTTTCTGCAAAGAAGCCAAAATGGCTGCGCGGTTTGTGTATGTTCTCAAAAAAGATGTGTAACTCTTGTGTAATTTAAAATTTTTATCGTTTTTGAGCACTACTTTGTGATGACGACAAATAAAAATTGGCTGTGATACATTAATTTATTTACAGACCTGTTTTGCATTTTCTTGCTTTAAATATATTAAGTTTTTGCTTGTGATCGTCCTTTTTGCACAAAACAAAACTTTGATATTTCTAAGGGGAATGATGTAGAATTGGTCTAAAGAAGATTATATATCTGCGAAAAAAAATCCCCGAAGAAGTTGGAAAATACCAACGAAATGTCGGAATAATATGTAAAAAATAATCTTTTTTAAATGACTTTGTAAGCCCAAATATTGAAAATATATTCATCATCAAAAAAATTTTTTAATTACACGAAAAAGGTCAAATATTTAATTTATTTACATAAGTATATGATTTTCGACTTTTTTTTAATTACTCGTATAATGTTGTTTTATAAGAAAATAATTCTATGCCGGCAAATAAAATAAAAATTTTATTTTATTTATACATCCGACGTTTCGTTGGGATTTTCCAACATGTTCAGGGATAATTTTATTTTAATATATATCATCATCAAACTTGTTTTAGTGTAACTCCAACTGTGATATTAAGAAATTAAGTTAACTTTGATTTGTGATATTTAATTATATTTTATTTTTGATTATTTTCGCAATCATTTTTAAGTCATGTAATAATACGTTATCATGTTGCTGAAATTGAAGTGCAAATTATATTAAAAGATGAAATGTATTAAAATAAAAATATCCCTGAAGATGTTGGAAAATCCCAACGAAACGTCGGATGTATAAATGATATAAAATTTGTCTTTTATTTGCATTTAAATTCAAGTTAATGATGACCTTGGAAGCCTGCATAGAATTATTTTCTTAAAAAACAACAAATATTTAATCTAAACAAATCTTTGGCAAAAAGAAAAAAGGAAGCATGTGAAATTCCTAATTTCATGTGTAATTTTGGCACGATGCATGTGTAACTTAACGTTTTGTTGGAGGCAACACTGGAAACAATTTAAGAAAATGAGCTTCCGAAATATTTATGAAATGACCCATACACACACACACACACCGTGTCATACTCGGACACTGAGTCAGAGTGTAAATGTGTGTTTGTAAGTAAACAAAGTACTCGTATGTATTTGTGAGTGAGTACTAGTTGATTTATTTAAATGTTAGTGCATAAATATATTTTATTTTAATATAAAAACATCAAGATATTGCAAAATGAATACAAGAATTAATTAGAGTTTAAATAAAACATAAAAAGTAAAAATACTTACAAAATTAAACGTTTTTTAGGTTGATATTGTTGTGTTGCAAAATAAAATCTCGTTCAAATTGTTTTTATTATTATTAAATTTTTTTTAATTTTTTGTTATGAAGAACACTGAACAAAATACTAAAACTTGAAATAAGAAAAAAAACACACAAAAATAAAATCAGCATATGTTGATGATGTTGATTTAGAGAACCAGTAGCAAAAATAAAATAAACTTAAAAAAACACACGAAAGATGAGGTAATATTGTTGTTTTTAAGCAATTTATGATCGAGTATAAATATGAACATATATTTATCTGAAAATGTTGAACGTTATTACTAGCAAGTTTCGCTGAAGGAGGGTCGCAGGGAAGTTTTAAGGCAAAAAGAAAATCAAAAATCACACAGATATTAATTTAAATAAATTTCACCAAATTTATTTTAATTTTATTTATCGAACAACATATGTATCTATTTTTGCTCTTTTTACGAAACGTACGCGCAAGCGTAAGCTTGATTTTTTTAAATATATTTTTATATATTTTGTTATGTTGATCACTTGTTGCATAACGTTTTTTTTTATTTTTTTATTGTATAAAACATGTAGTTTTATTAATTTGTTTATCCACTATTTATCTTATTTCCCATTTTTATATTTCTATGGAATTATTTTGTTATAAATTTATTAATCTTTGTGTTAATTTTTACTATTTTTATTATTTGTTTGTAGTCGACTACCACTTTCTTGCCGGCTTATCTGCGTAGGGGTAGGAAATTCAAGACGCCAACAACTAATCGAATCGAAGCATATTGGCAATAGCAGCAAGTTGTTAACATTACATTCAAACTGACATACGGATACAGATACTCAAACATACATACAGATATTTTCGAAGGCCATCAGAAAAGTACTTTGAAAAATATTTATTTTAAAAGATTATTGATGAAGGTTTGGTTTTGCCAGTAACGGTTTAACTATTTGCAGTCAGAATGAGGAATATTTTTATGAAAAAAAAAAACAATATCTAAAAGATAACTCCTGATGTTTTAGCAGACGCAGAATCTTATCAGCCTGTCCTCGTGCATAACTTGTTATACAACAATTATAGAAGCAGTTAATGAACGGATTCCAAACACGTCACTTTAAAATACATACCCACAAACACACTTACATATATGTAGATCAAGTGGACAGAATGTTTGAAAAATACCTTATGCTATTATGTATGTTTGTATGTATGTATGTGTGCACTTTAATATTTAAAAACACCCACAATCGCACTGGCACAAATACAAGCCAAACAAATGTAATTAAAACTACAAAAATTCTATTGAAACTTCTTTCAGTTTTAAAATACCTCAATACAAAGTATTCCAAAATGTAACTTAATAAAATCATAATAAAAACACCAGCAAACTCAGGCACACAGATGGACTGGCTGCACCGTCGAAAACCATATGTTGCTCATCGTATGCGAGCTCATCAACACCAGCAAACAATAAAAACAAAATATGTATGTATGTAATCTGAAGTACATAGAACTTTTATGAGCATTTATAGCTTCTTTGTATGTAATAAATATACACACACACACACATACAACAACAACAATTGATATGATGACGAGAAAGAAGGCGAATAATTTCAGGGTCTAAAAGGGGGTGGGTGGTATACATACATACATGATGCGTATATTAATAATTTTATTTATTTTGTTGTTGTTCTCCCTCCCTTCGCTTCTTGTTGTGTGTTTCAATATCGTTATAAATTTATTTTTCCGTTTTCTTTTAATTACTACAATATCTTTTATTTTAAATATTAATTTTTTGCTTTGTAGTTGTTTTGCTTTTTAAATCTCACTTTACGTGTTGCGCCGTTTATTTCACTTACGAGTACACTAAGTAGCAGCTACACAAACTAACTGAATTCACTTTTAGTCTGACTAACAGCTCCAATCGGCTGTTGGTTACCTCAGCACACAAAAGTATAAAGACAAATAACAATCATTCCATGCATACACATGCAAAGCAAGAACAGCTCCCTCTCTCTGACTAAAGAGTGATAGAATTCTTTAAAGACCTGGTTAGTAGCGATAGTGATGCCAGTAAAAGAGAAGGCGTCTTGACTCTTGTCTATCCAAATGAAAACTTTTTAAAATTTTTAAAACTCGTTACTATGGTGAAATATCCACCTTTAGCGAGTTTTCAATATTCGTTCATATTATTGATTATTTTGTCGAGTTTTTTATAATAAGCTGAATTTGGGCGAATTTTTTAAAAATATTCTGTTTTATTAAATTTATTTAATCGAGATTGCCTAGAAATCTTTTTTCAAAGATTTTAAAAAACTTTTGTTTGTTTCGTTCATTTTTATTTTTCTAACGAAATTTTTGTTTTTTATTATTTGATTTTCAAGTTTCTTCAATTTTATATAATTTTTAGCTTTTTTAAATTTTCTTTTTTCCAATGTTATGTGAAATTTTTAAAATTGCTCATAAAAAATTTAGGCGACATTTCGATTTTATTGATAAATATTAGAGTTATTTGATGAATTGTGTATTTTTCGTATTTTCGATACTTTTCTTTATTTTTTACTTTTTTTTCAAAATTTACCTTTATGTACGTGTATACATTTAGAATTTCCCCATGATATATACTTGACGATTTTCTGACGAATTTCAGTTTCTTTTTTACTTTAAATATTTTATTTTTTATAAAAATTTTATTTCTTGTGAAACTTCAATGTATTTGAAATGAAATTTGATAAAATCAAAATAAGTATAGTTTTATTTTGACAGCAGATGGGTTTACGTAAGAAATTGATTAAATATATATTAAACAAATTTTACTACGATTTTGATCGAAAAAGTGGTATTTCATAAGCTCGTTGATACGACATTAAGCTGTTTCATTTATCATATCTGAATGTAGCTTAAATAAATATGTACATAAAATCATTTAAATTTATTTTCATCGAAGTTTAAATTTTTGGTGAATATAAATACATATATTTGGTGAACTTAATTTGTGATAGATTTTATTTAATCTTAACTGCCTGTGCTTATGGAACCAAACTATATACATATATATATATATATGTATATTTGTTTGATTTAATAATAAAATCTCACACGATTTTTTATTTCATTTTATAAACACATGCAGTAAATCTTTGTTTTTTTTGTGAATCTTAATTTGTTTTCCCTACATCCTTATAAAAAAAACATCAAAATTAAAAAAACCATTTTCATATCTATCTCATGCCATTTATGAAAAAGTATGCTTATTTGTAATATTAATGATCTTATCAAATCTCAATTTTACAATATACAGGCCTAAAATATATCTGACGACATGGAAGAAATACTAAAAAGTTAAAAATCATCATTCAGATTATTCATGACAAGTTCCGGCATGCACATGAGCTCTGTGCATACCAATAAGCGGCATTTAATTTATTGAATTTATCTTCAAAATATATTTTTAATGTATGAATATAAAATAACAAAAGAAGCTGGCAACCCTATATTCCCCACTCGCGCCTTTTGTTGGTATGAGTGATTTGTTTTCTCTTGATTTTTATAAACAATTTTTTTCAAAGATCGCAACTTTTGTTTTCCTCAATTAGAGCATACAAGATTAAAGTACAAATTTATAAAACTGGAGAGAACACATTAAAAAAAACACAGAATATAATCATAAGAGTGCGTTTTAGGTATTTATGTGTGTGAATTTTTCAGTGCGTTAATGTTTGTAGATAAAAGCAAACGAAGAAAAAGTGTAAATATTGAATTTTTCTTGATAATAAAACAAAAACAATAAAATATAGACAATAAAATGCACGTAATTAAGAATGCAATACCAATATAAATCACAATAAAATAAGAGAATACCCTGGCGAATTTGTTAATTAAATTTTTTTTTTTACATACGCTAGTCAATAGAGATGACTAATTTAAGATCTTACAAATTGTTGTTGTAGCGTATTACATACACTATGGTTATAGTAACCCTTTTTAATTGTTATTGGAAAATATTTCAGATTATATAGAAAAATATTTCTACGTATCATTAATTTATTTTGAATGTCTTATAAAAAGTTCATAAATCAGAATCATGTCGTATGTATATGTACATATTTTTCAAGAAGTGTATGTATGTATGTACATACTATGGATATCCCGAGAAAAAAATACTTTTTAAAAATTTTCTACAAAACCAATACACATATAAAAAAATTATTTTAATTAATTTCGCAACAGAACTAAATAATCGTAATCGTAATAAATAAAATGTTCTAACAACTTTTACAAAATTCATAGTAATTAAAAAATTGAGTTTGAACTTTAACGAAAAAAATAACTGAAAATACAGATTTCATTTTAAAAACTTATTACTCATTGTATTTTATTTAGCGTTTTTTCCCGGGAATAATTGACAGCTTAACGGCAGAAAGTGAGCGGTCGTTTTCGGTAGCAGAGCAATATTTTAATAAAATTAGAAATAGGGCTTTGGACGAGTCCATAAACGCTTTAAGCATTTTAAAGAATTATTTCCTAAACCAAAAAATATGAATTATATTATTAAAGTATATTCTTATTTTAAGAATTTAATATTTTTGTTTTGGAATTCACAGCTGGAGGAGTACCTTTATATTATTTTTTCTATATTATTCTATGTTTGTTTTTATTAATTGAATTGTTATGTTTTTGTTTATGTTCACCTATATTTGTAAGATTACTTTGATCTCATATAACAAAAATACACGTTTTCCGTGTTGAAAATAGCCTTTAAGGAATTTAAAAACTAAAAGTTAAAAAATAAAGTTCCTGTGGTAATACCCAGTTAAAATTAACATATTAATGTATTATTAAAACATAAGGTATGTTTAGTAAAGGGTATGATACACTATCCTACTTGGTCGTGCGATCTGCCAAAAAAGTCGTGTGTGTTCAAAATGTATAATGAGGCAGATTTTTTGACAAGTCTGTCCGATTTGCATATAATTATGAAAATTTCATAAAATGATAGATTTCATGCGATCAGAGATGCATCTTTTTAAGAAATTAATTTGCAACGAAAGCAAAATTAAATTTTAACTATTTATTTAATACATCTGCAACTATTTAAGCGCAAAAAATCAATAAAATCTAAAATTACTTGAGTGAAAAATACACATGTATGTATGTACATATGTGTTTGCATCCTTTTTGTGTGATAGTGTGGTAAATTCAATGCGATTTTTAAAAGTGGGAGAGAATTCTGTTAATTTTTGTTTGTTAATGCCTAGCAAATTTAATTTTTATTATTTCATGGAGCGGTATCCCGCTTTCCCGCTTTTATTACAACCCGAGTAAAAATCGCAAGGATTGAAATAGCCTATTTAATGTCCTATTTCAAGAAAACGATTTTTTTTCATATAAAATCATTTACATAAATACATACATATGTATATTTTTATGTTGAAATCTATGTATGGCTGTAAAATTATGAAAATTTAAGTTAGTACGATTTGCATTTCATATGGCAATATGTACTTATACACATACATTAAAATGTTTGTCACTAAATTGTTGAAATCAAAACTTGTGCATCGATTTTCATAGGGCTCGTTTTGGTTGCACTTTATACCTACCTGCATATTAAATTTTAAAAAATTTCTCGATATATTATTTGTACACAAAAAGAGCCAAATTTATAAGCAACTTGTATTACAAATGCGTGAATGCAAGCGAAATATTAAAAAAGGAAGTGTCATCCACCTAGGGTTGCCAGAAGGGCCTGATTTGGCCTGATTGTCAAGTTTTTTAATGCGCGTCAAGTGTCAAGTGAAAAAGTGATTTGTCAAGCTTTTTTGTAAGTTATTTTTTTCTCAAATTTATTCTAGCTATTTAATAATACTTAAAAAAAGTATGTGTATATTTCTAAAAAACAAATCTAAAGCCCATATTTTTACTATCAATAGAACTAAGGACTAATATGATACATATTTTTTTCTGCAATTATAGTTTAAAAAATAACTATAACTTTCTGTACAATTATTATAAAAGTGCCAACACTGATATTTACCATATTACTCAACACTAGTAAATTGACAACATTGAACCAGAGAAGCAAGTCGTGGACTTTTCGTCAGCGGCGGCGGCGATTCGGCTTGAGCCGGTGTTTTACCGGCGCGCCATCCTTCTATCAGCTTAGCCGACTTGATATACCCATGGTGGAATAATACAGGCGGTTTTTCATTGTTTTTTTAAATAAAACTTATGTGTTTGAAGAATTGTCAAGTTATTTATGAAAATTATTATTTATTTATTATAGACTAGCTAAAACCTCTCAGCAAAATTGTTTTTACGAGTAAAAGTTGAAATTCAATTCGTATTTTCCCAATAATAATTATCCAGAAGTTCTTCTTTAAAAACTAAAAATCTCTTTTATATATTTAGTATGAGTGTTTTTATTTGTCAAGTTTTTTTTTCAAAATCAAGTTTTTTTTTGGTCAATGTCAAGCTTTTTGACAAATTAGATCTGGCAAGCCTACATCCACCCCTTGCCTATATATGTATATGCATATATGTATACTTAAATAAGTAAGCTGACTGAAGTCTTGTGCTTATTCCAAATTCGGAACTCAATTTCACACATTTTTTTTTTAATTTATGCTGAACAATGAAAACCATAAAATATATTTAAAAAAATAATAGATTTGCTTAAAACAAATGAAAAAAGAAATACCACACTTTTCTTTATTAATTAGTATGCATGACTTATTATAGTCACCATTATTAATTAACTTATGCTTTTATTGTTATTGCGAATTCTAATATGGTGACTTAATAATCATTAAATGGCGTCAAAGTCAACTCCCTAAAAATAAACTTAGTCGGCAAACAAATTACTTATTAGTTTACCAAATGTGTCTACCCGCGCTCAGTGAAATCACTTCCATGTTGCATTTTTTGCAGTATGTGTTGCATTTAATGCTGGTAATGAGAACTACAGCCATACACACATTCGTGATGAATAATTTAATTTGAGGAACAACAACAACATACATACGTATGTACAGGCATAAATTGTAGTTTCTAACACAACATATTTCTTCTTTCTATTAAATAACTTTTTGTTTTTATATAAATTGTTTAAATAAATGCGTTTTGCATGAATATTTCAAGTATCACACAATACGCCCTTTTTATTATTATAATTTTAACACTTCTGCACCTTATTTATTATTTCTCTGTCTGCTTCCTCCTCCTCTGCAAACCCTCTTTTATAATTAGTCTTTATTTTTTCTGTAGATTGTTTGCTGTGCTTGTTCATTTGGTAGAAATTCATATCTTATTTAATATTATTTATTAACTTATATCATTACTCTTTTTGTTTGAAGATTTAATTAGCTGAAGCTCACTTTTATTTCAGATGAAACACACTTTTATTATCGACTTAATTTAGTTGGAATAAACTTATTAAAAAACTTCGTCATCTGTGGTAAAATTAAAAAAAACACTCATTGATAATGGTTTACAGAGCACTAGCGAGTACTTTGTATCCAGCTGTCAGGTAACGAGTACCCAAATGAATGGGCCATTAAGACAGGGTTGTTTAACGAATTAATAAAACCGTTGCTTTATTTATTTCTAATTTCTTTCTAATTAATGCAAGTCCTGAGCAAATTTAAAATTAATTAATATTTTTATTGAAATTTATTGAAAGCACAAAAAATCTATTTGATAAAATTTTGTTTGCCTGCATATTAATTTTTGCGTCAGCTTATTTGGGAGTGAACGTTCAAGAAATTGCTTTAAATTTTTAATACATTCAAACTTTTTCAGTAACACACTCGCACTTTTCAAAATTGTACATGAACTTTTAATTTAATTTTTTAATGCGTGCTTCTAGTTCAGTGCATTTTTACAAACATTATGTGTGATAAGCTCGAAAGCAATTTCTTGAAGGTGTATATGCAGAATTACGGAAAAAGTCCACATATGTTTTGACATCCGCGCAATAGAAAATAAATGTCAAAAACTTCGGAAATTTGCTTGAGAAATTTACCAACGAGTATTTCCGTAATTTTTTACACACAGTTCTTATTGGAGTGTAAAATACTGGTAGAACACCACCCTTAACCTTCGAACGATCGGAGAAGATTCAACTGGTATTCATTTAATTGTTTGAGATGGTTATCTCGCGTGAGACTTGAAATTTAAAACACAAACGAAATTTTTGTATTTTATTGTTTTTATTTTTTAAAAACAGGTAGATAGTCATACCGTATCATCTTAACTGTTTGAAAACCACTATTTTTTTTCTTTGAAAGAATGTGTTGTTAAAATTCTATGAAACCTTCTTAATATTACTAACCAGACAAATTATTACAATATAAATTAATTTAAAAAAATGCACACATAGAAATACAAATTTCAAAATTGAAAAATAGCCTGTGCAAATATTTAATATAAATTTGTGTACAAACAATTACAAGAAATCAAGGATGTACGTGAATGAGCCAGCATACAACCTAAACATTATTATTGGAAAAATCGGCGAAGTTCCAAAAAATAATATAAAAATGAGAAATTCGGAGAGATCATAAAAATGCTTTAATTATATGGTCACCATTGTATAACTTAGATAAATGTTCTTAATTTTCGAATGGAAATGGTGTATTATCGTCTGTAAGTTGTTAAAGAAGAATTTTTAATAAAATTTAATGATAAAAATTTAACAAAAGATTTCAATGTTTTTCGTGAGTATTTTATTGTGAGCTTCGTGATCGTTTAGACGATATGTTGAATTAGCATATTTATGCTGAAAAATTTGTTACAAGAGCTTGCATATCGTGTAAACGCAAAATTTTGTCAGCATGCGTGTGTTTAACGGCATTTGCTAACACTTTGTTAACAATACCAACAAACGTATGTTGGTAATTTCAGCATATCGTGTAAACAACATATTATTAGTGCTTAACAAATTTCCTGCGTATGCTGACATATATGTTATTTGTTGAAAGGCGTATGCGAGCTTTTCAGCATATGCTAAATTCGTATGCATATGCGCCTTAATCATTGGCAAAATTGAAAGTCAACGAAACAATAAAAAATAGCAAAAGTAATCCACATTGCAAAAAAACGCGAAATCCCTCAAAAAGTTGCAAATTTTTTAAAAAGCCAGCGACATTTGTAGCCATGTGGCCGTGTAGCCTACTGTTGTGAATATATTTACAAGTTAACTTATTTCGATTTTGTACGTGGTAAGTTTGACAATAGCTAGTGATATTTCCTCCGACGATATCATTTATGTTTATTTTTTATTTATATTAATAAATTTTATTGCAAAAATTATACGTATAAGTACAGAAGTTGAATAATAATTAAAAACTTTTGTCAAACTCACTAATTTCACAAGCAAATGTTTATACGACTCAGCGTATGTAAACACAAAAATCGTATGCTAAAAAAATTTGCCACTTTCAACATATCATGTAGACGGCAAACATATTGAATATGCTGATAGAGGCATTTGTTTTTATTTTCAAGCATATGAGTGTTAGCATACATACATATGCTGATTCAACATATCGTCTAAACTTAGCTTAATATTTACGCAAACTTTAGTATGCGGGAGCCGCAAAAAAACAAGACAATTATCAGTAAAATAAAATGTAATTAATATAAAAACGCAAATTTGTAAATGAAAAAATCTAAGATAAAAATTTATATACAAACACACATAAATTTGGGTAATATTTAATATAAAAAATTGCTCATGTTTTTGGGCGACCACGGGCATTATTACCTAAAGTAAAGAGTAAAGACCGTTCTTAATAATTGTATTCTCTAGGTTTCAATCCTTCAAAATTTTTGGTTTTATCTCCAACGAGCTTTCATAAACTCTTTAATTCTTTAAATTTCAAAGCAAATTACAATGAAATTAATATCGGCTATAAAAAGTATTTGGATATTTTATTTTTATATTATCGTATGCATACGCGTATCTTTAAGGGTATAACTAAATTTTATTTTATTGTTGTTTCGTGCAATTTTTTATACAACTCCAGATAATTTGAAATAGACATTTCTTTTTATTGTTGTTTTCTTTTCACTACAAATGTTTTTAAGACTGCTGCCGTTTCCACTTTAATTGTTGTTGTTGTTGGTTATATAATTTATGATTAATAGTTGAGATATTATCGCTCAAACTTTTTAATTTTTTTTTCTTTTCTGCACAGCACTATTCTTTCTATTGGTGGCGAAATGTTCTTGCTATTATATTTTTCCAAATCTTAACGGATTTGACAAATTTATGTTTGCTCCCCCACTTGGAAGGAAGAAAATTTTGCAAACGATCATCATTTCCGCTGAAAACAAAAAACAACAAGAAACAAAATCTTCCCCCTATAAAGTCAATGCTTGAATAATTTAGAAAGAAAGAAAGAAAAACGAAACCATGACGCCACACCAGACACTTTTAAGGATAAATAAAATATAAAAGAAAAAAATTGTAGTAGCAAATCAGTAAAACAAATATGATTGTGAAATAAAAAATAAAAAAAATGTTGAAAATATATTTTAACAAAACTATACGACAAATATAAATACAAATGGATGGATGTATGTGCACATAAAAATGCACAAGTTTGTCAAAGTCATTGGTCCGTAATTCAAAGTGGAGGAGGATTAAAAATAAAAAAGAAAATCAACAAAAACAAATTTAATACAAGATTGGTTGTGCATACACACACATACTTTCATATGTATGCATGTATTCATACACAATACATCTACATATGGTCATAAATACATACAGACATTTATTATAAGAATATGCATGTACTCGTATGTATGTGAGTTATCCTACAGCAAGGATATTAAGAAAGCATATTTAATGTGGCGTCTTGCTGCGTACAAAAAGAAATATCTGCAAAAAGCTCTAAGAACATAAAGCAAATGACTTATAGATATTTTAATGTTTCTTTTAACTGCACAGTGTCTTAACAATTTTTTTCAGAAAAAATTAAGCTTTTCTACATTTTTAAAATTTCTGCGAAGGTCCTGAATATTAAAAGAAGCGTTAAAATCTACTTGCTGGAAAATAAGCGGGTCAGCTTATGTACGTCTATGCCAGCTTATAAATGAAAATCCTAGGAATATTTTAAGTACATACTTTTGGAACTTCTTCACTTATTTTCTAAGCTTCTTAAAAATGAATACGAGTATGAGTTGTGAGAGTCCTAATGGCCCGGAAATGTAAGATAAGGAAATTTGATATAAATGTCGTGTATAAGCTATTACAAAAGTGATCTGTACTTTCGTGTACAAGTTGTCAGATATCAAAGGTCAGAGGTCAGAAAACTCGGATTTTGATTATATCTAATTTCCTGTCTTAAAAACGACGTTGGATGTTATTATGCAATTAGCAGAGAATAAAATTGAATATAACTTTTGGATGTACAGTCAAAGCTCGGTATAACGAATGATATAATGTCAGACTTATTCGTTGTAGTAAAAAATTCGTTATACAATAGGAAAGTTTTCTTTTATGCATTATATAATTTTTTTAAATTGATTTTTAATAGAAATACCTACTTTATTTAAAAAGATTTTCTACGTTTAATTTTAACAAAATGTGTTTATTCAATTCAAAAACTAAACAGATGTGAAATATATGATTATATGTAGATGTTTGTTTCTGAGCGATTTAGAAACTTTTTTGACCAGCTTCTTGTGTTTCTCTTAATACTAATGACTTCGAAAAAGCAATATTATTTTGTTGACTCCATTGTATGCACTTTTCCAAACATTTTATTACCTCTTGGTATCATTATTGGGCAATATGTTTACAATTTCTACGTGCTCTTCATTCTGATCGTCGTCTTCGTTCAAAATGACCTTGATTATTTTGCCTTTCCAATAAGAAGAGGAGTCACCTTCTTCCGATGCCTTTGCGCAGAAACGAACAGTTATTATCTCGTTTGAAATTTTCCTCCGCGGAGCAGTTGCTTCTCCAGCATGAACAAATGTTTTGTCTGGAAGCATCTTCCAATACAAACAACTTTCGTCCGCATTAAAAATTTAGTCAGGTGTTAAGCTCTCTTCTAGTATAGTATTTCGCAGCTTCCTTTTAAATGTCTCTACTAAGTCTTCTCTTGATGATAGTTTATGAGCAGACTCTTTCTGAAGGCGTATTCCACTGTTTCTTAAATCTGAAATCTGCCTAACCATCCATCACTTGCATTAAATCCTCCGGTATACAACTTGCCGTGCAGTTAGGGTCTTTGCTTTTAAACCTACTCTACCGGAATAAATATTTTTTGACTTAAAGAAATTCTTTTTCAATTGTCCATATTTCTTTGTACATAGTACCAAACTTAGTTGATTAAAACTAGAGATGGGCATCGCTCACGTGATTAGCGTGATCACGCGTGATCAAAAGTCACAATCCCATCTCTAATTAAAATACATTTCAATTCATACGCATGATCAATTGTCTGAGAAAGATGAGCACGTGCATACATAGAAAAAATAATGGTAATATAACAAATGATCTTGACTTTTTGTCTTTGTTAATTTTTAATACAAAAAAGAATTTTTTCGCGGTCATACATATATTCAACCAATCGTTATATTGAGCGCCAAAAATGAAAATATTCGTTATATAAGGTAGTTAATATTAAAAAAAAAACCCCATTCGATATATCGCGAATTCGTTAAAGTGAGTATCTGTTATATCGAGCTTTGACTGTATTTCGTAATATTTTGTATAAAATCAATCGAATACATAAAAAGAAATGGAGAACTATTTTTAGAGCATAATTTGCATATTTTATATTGATTGGAGCTTACGGTCCAATTTTATATGAAAATAACAAATTTTATTTCCAATTAAAGTTTTAATAACAAAAAAAAATCTGAACAAATTGGAAAATAATCACGCAAACCTTTTCATGTAAAATCTTATTTTTACGGGTTACGTTATTTGAGCCTTATGTGTGTATGTATGTTGAAGAGTCTAATAAATAAACTTTTTTTATGTATATTTATTGTTGCCGTACAACAAGAAATATCTCAACTTTTAATATCACATTTTGTCAAAGTCAAAACACTGTGCACTAAACTAGAAGAAAGTACAAATTTCTTTAATATTTTTATTTTTCTAGTAAGAAAAACAGAACATAATATGTTTCCAAAAAAAGCATAAACTAAAATTGAATTAAAATCAATCGGACGCCTGTCGTTCACTTCCGCAAACACGCTTGCAAAGTCCATTCAATATCCAATCCATAAACTACACTGTTGTTGTTTATCATTGCCGGAAGTAAAGGAAAAGAGAAAAAAGTATTAGTATGATTGTCATTCAATGACAACCCGATGTTTGCATCCCACTTTCTGTTATGCGAAAGGAGTAATGAATAAAACGATGGGAATCAATATTTATATATTGAGATAATAGGACGTATTAACTTTTTTTAAGCGTAATAAAATTTCATTAACCAATAAGCATGGAAATCGATAAAATAACTTAATAACCATGTATGTATGTGCATGTTCTTGTTTTTGCAAGTCACACACTTGCGATTGTCAGCCGTTATGCCAAACATTGTCACTGATGATAATTCCATGTTGTACACACACACTTGCATACATACATACGAGTACACACATTGTCTTCGAGTACATGGAATTACAAAACAAAACCTTTTACTTGTTTATATGGTTTAGTTTGTGAACGAACACCATCATAAATCTCTTCTTTGCCAGACATTAGGGTTGACTTTTCGATGCGTTAGTGAAATGAAATACACCATAAATGTGATAGATATATCACAGCCCAGCATGTGCATTAAAGATGTGAGATTGCTGCTATTTTTGTTTTGTTTTGTTTCGTTTTTTTTTTAGTTCCGGTACTTTAAGATTTTTGTTTTGGTCACAAGATTTATGTTCACAAATGGGATCTTAATTTCCACACATGCAGACGAATGAAAGCGGGTATAATAAATATACTTATAATATTCCCTCAAATTTCGCGTCCTCAGGGACAAACACTGACCAAAGAACGTTCTAATTAAGTGATCTTCCGGCTTATCACTCTCATATGTTCATTAAAATCTTAACAATTTTGTGGAAAAACTCTTGAAAAAAGCTGTGATAATTTGACTTCTTTTTATAATTTAATGGTCAAAATGAGATTTATTGTTTGTAGTTATTGACTTAATATAAAGGGTTAGTTTTCCTTTCATTTGTCGACCTTATTTTACATACAAAGATTTATTGCTTTTCCTTAATATGAGAGTCATTTATTCGTTGAGTTTGTTCATATAATTAAAATTTATCATTATCGTTGTGGAAACAAATTCAAATGAAAAATATCCATTAAGCAGTCTTAAAACAAACATCTAACGGCCTTATTCACAAACGATTAATAAAGTTATAATAGGTTTAATGTTGGATTTTTATATGGGAGAACAGATTTTAATGCACACATTAACTTTATTGATCGTTTGTGAATAAGACCATATATGAATAACATACTAATTATAATCTGGGAATAATAGTTAAAATAAAGGGAAAACAAGGAAACACCCATACATTCATACTTTTCACACGTTTCTATTTTAATATTTTAGAAGAGCACAATTCTAAACTGGCAACTCTGTTTCCTGCGACTTTTTGTTATTTTCTTTCGACATACGAGTATCATGGTGAATAGGACCTCAGTGGATTTCAAATTTTTCCAGAAACAAGGTTGAATTCAAGAAATAAGAGTTTGAGAAGATGTCTGAAATGATATTCATGCATTAACGCCGATAAAAGTATTTTTTTATATAAAAAAGTTAAATTTGACTTTCACAATTTTCAGTATTTGTGAAAAAAAATAATTTTTTAATCGGTGTTTTTTAAATTTCAAATATTCGAAGCACGGTTTCTTGAAAATGTCGATCGGTCACCCTTGTGTATATGCATGTGTGTACAACAAGTACCCTGCAGGAAATGTCAATAGTGAAATTATACTGATTCTCTATTGACGATGTCACCAGTACTACTGACAAATTATACCCCAACTAATGCAATCTACTATTGACATTTAATACAGGCTTATCCTACGATATCTACCAGTAGACTGCGGCAATAATGACGACGTAGTTCTTGTGGGACCATATGGAGAAAATGTCAATAGTCAGATTGTACTGACTTACTATTGACGATATCACCACTTTATGGGAAATGTCCGTAGTAAAACTGTACTGATTCACTATAGACGTTGTCACCACCTGCAGGAAATGTCAATATTAAAATTATTCTGACGATGTCACGAAAAATATTTTATTTTAGTTCTAACAGGTGCAGTTAGCCATTTAAAATAATACTCAAAAGTAAAATAAGGTATAAAATATATTACAGTCTTCTTTGATATATACTTTTCTTATTGTTAAATAACATAAAAGGAACTTCGTTGCGTTTTAAATTAATAATTTGTTTTTAACCGTCAAACATTTTCTCTATCAAAAACAAAAGACAAAAAAAAAACTTGTTGACAATGTCACCAAAAAGAAACCATAAATGTTGACATCAATATTGACATGGATACACTTAACCCCATGCTTCCTTCAGGGTGTAAATAACTTATTTCGAAGTAATAAAAAATATTATTCTTTTGAAAAAGTTTAATTTGGGTGCTAAGAGGTCGGCCGGTATATTAATTCTAAATACTTTTTTCGATTGTTAATTTGACTAAATTTTTTTGAAATTGAAAAATGTGTATTATTTTGCGAAAGCAATTTCAAATGTTGAATATAAGATAAATATTATTATAAAATTTCTCTCTCCTTTATATTTTTTATTTATACTTAATAAACTTATAACAAAAAGCAATTCAATACAATTAAAGATGTTAGGAAATTTTAAAACTAAAAAAAGTAAAAGAAGAAGAAGAAAAACTGCCACTTTGAATAGAAAATAATAGATATTGCACAATAATAAATAATAATAGTAATAAAAATATTTATTTAAGAAATGAATAAATTGTGTTGAAGGGCCCGAAAAAACTACAAAAAAGCAAATATATTATCCTTGTACGATTTTAGATATTTTATTACACTCGAAAGTTTATTTTTTAATTTTTTTTTTCAAGTGGGTTGTCAGTAGCTTTTAATCAAATTTCCAGTCTGCATCTTTTCACCCTTAACAATAAAGCCACAAATTATTTTTATGGGTACTCTGCTTCTACGCATCCTTTAAACATTCGCATCCTTTTGTTGTATTAATGTGAACGTCTAAGAATGACACTGACAATTGTTGTCATAATTTCATGTTTTTTAAATATTTCAGCCGAAAAATAAGGACATCATCACAATCATTATAATCAAGGAGAAAAAAAAAACAAACTGCAAGCAACCCCCTTCTTGGCAGTCACACTTAACAATTTAAACAAATTTAAACGATACACGAAACAAATGGGGGGAATGGTGTAGAAATTTTAATTGATGACAATTTCATTAAGTTTTTATGCCGTCAATAAAAAAACATGTAATTTGTGATGTTCTGTTTAGCCGAATATCATATTCGCTGCAACAATAGTTTTATAAACATAAATTTTTAAGTCAAAATGCAAAATAATTGATAAAGATTATTTTAATACTGCTTTACACAGAAACAATCATTTAATTTAAATCTTTAATTTAATTGTTCTTTGAACTAATTTACTTGATTAAAGTTTTTAAGCTACTGTATAGCTTTTATGGCGGGCTTTGAGCGAGGCGACCGAATCAAGAAATTCCTTAACGAAAATAAAACCTAACACTAAGTTTGTTTCTTACGTCTTTTGTTTTTTTAAGTATTTGAATCGCCTAGCGTATGTTAATCCCTAAAGTATGCTATTGATTTCATTAACATACAGTATTGCCAGAACAGATTTTTACATGGAAGAAAACACAAAATGGCGTACTTGCGAGCAATCGTGGTTGACATAAAATTATATACACAAACAAACAGACAATTCGTAGGTTTTTAAGCGGTATTTTCCAGATATTTAGAGGATATCAAGTCCCAAACTTATGTTTCTTATTTCAGTTACCATAAACCTATAGTTTCAATGATAAAAATTCCTGAATAACCTACTTGTATTGTAAGATAATAAAAATATTTTAAACGATATTAACTTCTCATTTATTCAATAAACTTGAATTAATATCAAAGAAAAAACTTGAATTTATATCAAAGAAAAATAATACTGCACAAATAAAAAATAAATAAATAATTATAATTGCATAAGTTGATAAAAAATGCTATGCAACAGCTTTGCCTCGGCAATCTCCAAGTGCCACAAGTCGTTTTATTATTTATCAAGTTTAAGGTCTACTGATGAAAAGTAAAATCCTCGGTATCCGGGGAAAATTACCAAAATTTTACCATGTATCGTGTGATGTTACCAACAGAACGATGAAGCTATAATACCGATATATATGTTACTAATAAGTAACACTTAACCGACAGACATATTTTATGAAAAGTATAAACATTTGTGTATGCCCATGATCTGATCATAAAAATGGAAAATTTATTTCGCAAGTTAAGAGATTTAAATTTTTATTTTTTTGGGGGATAATTTCTATTTTAAACATGACTTGGGATTGCAAATACATACAATAATGTAGTAAATATACTTATACATATTTTTAATATAACTCAAACGCATTTTGGCCAAAGTCATTGCGCCGTAAATTATATTAACATAGATACACACACTCACACGCACACAAATTACTTAAACGGCGAAACAGCAAAGAACATTTTTAATCGCTCAGGCGGCTCAAACGGACAGATGCGTTAATGGTCTTTTTGTGTGTATGTATGTTTAAATTTTATTTCGATGCCTTCTGTCAGTGAGTGAGTGCAGCAGTCAGAGTGGAACATTGGATTTGCGACAAACAAGGAATATCTTCTATTTCTTCGCAGTTTGAGGAACACAGTGTCATTAAGTGAATTGTAAGAAAATTTATGACTGTGTAAATTGTTTAATGACTTTCAACACTTATTTACAATACAAATATGTACTACATAGATACATACACACTTACACACATTCAGACGCACTTATTAATAAACATTAAATTACGATTTTCTTTTTCTTCATTTCGCATAATTCCACATTCTCTTAAGAAATTAAGGACATGCGGTGGTTCTGTTTTAAAATCCAGTTTTATGAACTATTTAAACGTTTTGGAAATTTAATGAGTATTTTTCCTATTCTTAAAAATCTTTAATGTTTTGTTAGTACAAAATAAACACATTAATAAAATGTTAACATCACACATTGCAAAACTAACCTTTATTAGCTTTTAAAGATAGTTTTGAGTATATGTATGTAACCCATATCTTTTATTTGTAACTTTTGATTATATTTTTTACATTCATTGCATGTTATATGGGTTTCGGAATGACTTTAACAAATAAATTTATTACAGTCTGAATATTGTTGTGGCAATATTCGGGATATCGGACCAATTTGGGCAATGTTCTCTTTTAAAATTTTTTACCTTTGTGTCGGTAGCTAAATCACTTTGAACGCTTTTGGTGTTTTAGCATGATTGTTTTGTGGTAGATTCGTTTTACGCGATGTTTTCTCAATTTTTAGGCGCTTATATTTTTTATTCTCATTCCAGGCTGATATATTCAAAATGTTGCATAGCAGATCTTCTCTTACAATAGTATGATTTTATTAGTTGATCTAATCTATCAACTCCGGAATTCGTCTCATTATAAAATATATCGGGCAAGAAAACAGATAGATTTTTTTATGTACATATTATTATCATCCCTGCACTTGTAATTGTTTCTATGTGATTTTTATATATTTTTTTGTTAATTATTTTTATGTTTTAAAAAACTTTTTTTTCAAAGCTTACTATGCTTATACTATTGTAATTTTTATAATACTCATTGAGTTTTTAAAAGTTTTTGTATAAGTAAAGAGGTTTGAAACATTTAAAAATTAGGTTTAAAGTCTACTGATGATTTGGCTTTAGCACCAATGAAATGCATGTATATAGACTAGCTAAAAACCCTCAACAAACCAAAGTTTTTTAAATCTTTAATAATTATTTTTATGTTTTTTTATTTTTTAATTATAATTTTCAATCATTTCCCAATTGAAATTTTGTAAACTATTTTTATGTTTTTTTATTGTTTCTTTTCAAAAATTTAATATTAAATTTTATAATTATATGATTATGAGAATTAATCTAATTGTGCCTTTATATAAACAGTACATACTCTTAAATAAGATTAGATCTTGTTGTACTGCAGTTTACCTTTAAAATAAAATAAATGAAACAGTCCTTAGTAATGGATTTTTGAAATTTATTTATTAAGAGTGATTACGATTTAATACTTTTTATCGAGCCCGAGCTCGAGATTGTGTTTTTAAGCTAGGAGACCGAATCAAGAAATTCCATAACGAAAAAAACCTAACACTAAGTTTGTTTCTTAAGTCTTTTGTTTTTTTTTCAATCACGTGAGCGTGCATGAATGTAAGTATAAAACAATTGAACTTGAGTGAAAGTTAGTGAGCGTGAGTGAAAAAACTACGCTAAAAATTTAATAATGGGTGCTCACTCACGTTCACCCACGCTCACAAATCGTAATCTTAATTCGTAGGTTTTTAAACGATATTAACTTCTCATTTATTCAATAAAAGAAAAAAAATTTGTTTTCTTATCGGTAACCACGCTCAAAAACTGTAACTTGAATTAATATATAAAAAAACTTGAATTAATGTCAAAGAAAAAAAAGAGCACCGAAGGTGTTCGAAATATCGAATAAAAAAATATAAGAAAATGTTAAACAATAATTAATAAAACAAAAAGAAAGAAGTTTTATTTTCAATAGTATGACCTAGAGCCTGACTAATAAAAAAAAACATATTTACAACTAAGGTCGAATAAACCAAGAAATTCCTATTTAGAAAAAAAAAATACTGCATAAATAAAAAATAAATAAATAATTATAATTGCATAATTTTATAAAAAAAATGCTATGCAATAGCTTTGCCGCGGCAGTCCGAGTGCCACACGTCGTTTTTTTTTTTGTAAAACAAATCAACATGTGCAAATTGTACCAAATGATTTGACAAATGTTGACTGGGATATTTTATATTAAACAAATTGGTTACAGCGGTAATAAATAATGTCTGGCAAAAAAAATTATGACATTTTAATATTTTTAAGTGAATTTTTGCCAAAAACCATAAATGCATGAATTTGTTTGTGCTCGTGGTTGGTTGAATTGGAAACATTCATATAAAATAGGTTGAGATTTTTCTCAATATACATACTATCTATAACATGTACATGTCGTTGACTGAAATGAAGAACCACGTAACTAACAAGAAATTCGCGTTATGTTTATCTGTCGCGTTATGTTTAACTGTCACGGGATTCTATCTCGTGAACTATAATAGGTAAGCACTTCACATTTTCACAAGATATGTATTGCTATGGCCGCTATAAAAACAAATACACATTTAATTAATTTAATATGACATTAGTTTCCTATTAAATAAGTATAAAACAGTGGAACACTGTTGTCGTATATCTATATGTAAATAGTAGGGATGCTAATCGGGATTGATTTTTAAAAATTCCGGGATTTCGGGGTTTTTCGGGATCCCGGGATTTTCGGTATTCCACGATTTCGGGATCAGTGTGTTTCTTTAATATACTATTTTTTAATTACTTCACTTTACTTATTTATTTATGAATTTTTTAATGATTTTATATAAATAACATATATTTTTAAAAAAGAAAACATAACAAAATAATTCATTTTATATAAAAAAGAAAACATAACAAAACAAATCATTTTATACAATAAGTTAACAAAACATAAAAATATAATTCATATCAGTTTTAATTTGATTAATCGTATACATATATGTTTAAAATTTTTTCAATACAGACTTATATTTAGTGTAATTATAACATAATATTATATTGCATATTTCGAAATGATGTTTTTTAATAAATACTAATAATTATAGGTACACGAAGAAATTTTTCATGAAGTTTGTGGTATGAAACTTTTTTGTTTGCTAATATAACTCTAGTAAGGGTGGAAAAAATGTTACAGCATGAAATTTTAGTTGCTTTTTTCTCACTCAACAAATAAACAAATTTTCATTAAACAAATTTCATGAAAATTTTCATTACGTAAATTTAGTACAAGTATTAGTTTGTCGAATGTAAAATTACTGAACATATAGTAACATTTATTGCTTCAAGTAGCTTCTTAAAAAAAATCAGAGCGTTCAATGTTTCATTAGATAATCTAGAGATAATTTTCATTCCAACATTCGCTGCCGTAGAAAAACATCTTTCACAATCTACACTTGTTGATAAAATAGTTTCTAAATAGTTGTATGCATCCAGGCTCCAGATACAAATAAATCAATTTCTTTGGCAAGTTGTGTGTCTAAATCGCTATCTTCTGCCCTTAAAAACTTTTCCGGACTTTTACAATTTTCAATAGCTTCGTTTAATTTTTGAACAATGGAAACGTCATGATTTTGTAAATCCCCATCTGACAAGCAATCATCAATATACCGTGATATCAATTAGTTGTTTAAATCAGCACTCTTTGTAAACCGTGAGATACGTAACTTTATTTCTGTATTTAATAAAATCATGTCCAAATTATTATCAAAATCTGATTTTTTATTTGGATTTTTTAAAAAATTTTAAAGTGTTAAGTACACAGTTCGTCTTTCTTGAATTCGTTTGCAGAAAGAATTGTACAAATCTTTACTCAAATCATACTTGGTGGCTAAAATCTCTTTTAACATGAACGCCAATGCAGCACCGGCCTTACACAAAGTTATGTCGCTGCGACATAGGGCTTCAAGTGTAATTTTGAGTGGATTTAAAGTAAATTGTTAAGTGATACACTTTAAACAAATTAAAGGGTATAATTTAAAAGTATAAAGAAGCGAAAATTTTATACATGTACATATTTTTATTTCTACATAAAAGTTGATAAATTGAAAATCCCGAAAAATCCCGGGATTCATAAAAACTAATCCCGGGATTCGGGATTTGTTAATCCCGAAAAATCGGGGGATTTTGGGATTCGGTATTTCCCGTTTGGCATCCCTAGTAAATAGACAAAGGTAAAATGGTTCAGAGACATTTTCTTATCTCTTTGTTAGCCGTTTTTTATCTTTGCTTGTCCGCTGTTGAAGAGTTTAAAAGGAGAGCGTTTAATAGGAACTTCATATAGCCAGCAAACATACGCAGGCATTGGAAATTTGCACTTGGCTGATTTTTGTTTTTGTAAGATTTTTAAAAGTGTAGTTACGTGATTTTGCATTTCAATTGACGATATGTATGCACACCACGCCATGCCAGTGGATCGATCAATAACTGAATAAATGAATAAATAAATTGTCAAACCTAAACGAATTTCATTTGTTCGACATGTTAAAATCAAATAGAATTGAATTAGTGAAACATAAAATATCACACGATAAACATCACAGAATAAATTTACTTACATACATATAAATAAATAATAGTCCTGTTTAGCACATACATACATATGTACATGCTTACAAACAATTTGGTTAAAAAATTATGATTATGAGATGATGCGACTTTGTGATTTTCTCATCCCATTAAGCCGCTTAAATAGTGTTGCAAATAAAAAAAATTGCAGCATTAACCATAAGGCGTAATATTGATAGAACTCGCTAATAGTTTGGATGAACTCTCTTCCATCTATTTTCTGTAAACGGCAATGCATCAATATACTACATACGTACTTATGGTTAAGCAACTAAACTGCCACCCTTAAAACAAAAAAAGGATGTAAAAGAAAAAAATTTCTGAAATATTCTACAGTGTGTATTATAAGTTTTACAAATTACAACTTACTATGAAATGAAACAGGATTATATATGTACATACATACATACATATATATTCTTTTAATTTTAGAAAACTTTTAATTTTGTTCAATACTCAATTCAGTGTTTGCGCAAAGTGGATCATCAGGAAAAACTTTACCATTTTTATAAATCCAAAGCTCAAATAAAATTATAACTAGCAATCGTAATTTAATTTAATAAAAATTTTATTCTTAGAATTTTCAATTAAACGATTAATAAAATTATGAAATTTGTTTCAATTAATTTTGTCATTGAGTAAATTGAGTATGTCTGTATCTATAGAAAAATATTACGAGTATTTCTTATTAAAAAAATAACTTAAAAACCACCGACAGCAAAACTTTTTTACTTATACCCAGAAAAAAACAGGATCTATGCAGGAAACGAACATGACAATCCTGAAGTGCATCTCCATACATTACTGCTGATTCTAAAAAAAATGCTTTTCCCTAAACCAAGTTTTGAAGTTTCGCTTGGCTGCTAAAATAGGCCTGCCATGCCAAAATACATACATTTAAGACCATAAGAGTAACACAGGAAAAATTATTTGCTTTCCTTCTGACTCGGGAATTGAACGCTGGAACTTTTTAAGCTAAGCTCAACTCGAAATTTTCTATCACTCCAGGTGCTCATTTGCTAGAGTTGTGTAATCTTCATACTAGATAGCAGCGACCCGACTCTCTGCAATGCACGACTCGCTACTTTCGCACTTACTTTTGTTTTTTAGGATTCATATTTCTATGACATACAAAAATTTTAAAAAACCAAAAAATTCAATATATTTATAATTTTTCAACCTTTTTTTAAATTTTATATTTTTATTTAAATTAAGCTTGAGGTCAGTTTTTTTATAAAAACCATCCGAATTTATTTTATCCTGAAGCAGTTACCCAAAAGGTTATAAAATATCGAGATAAAATAAATTTGGATGATTTTTATAAAAAAAAGTGACCTCAAGCTTAATTTAAAGAATAATATAAACACAAAAAATTCATATATGTATGTATAAGGAAAATAAAAATGTTTTATTCAGTGTTAGTGTCTGATAGTAAGCACGGTCTTTTGCGTCGCTCTGGTTCAATATCAGCTTCGTCCAAAAATATGTTCGTCTGCATTTTCAGATTCCAGTGGTTTAATTATTTTAACAGCGAAATCAGCTGTGGAACGTTTCTATCCTACTTTGGAGATCTCTTTGCGTTATTTTGATTGCTAAACGATTTTTCATCCTCAGAAAACTGTCAAAGGAGTAACGAAATATCGATAATAAATTTAGAAGTTTTTTTTATATATAAAAGTGGTCTCAAGCTCGTTAATTAATTAGAAAATCAAAATCGAAAAATTTGTTAATAATAACAAAAAGAATTATGTTACCACATAATAAGTTTCTTAAAGTATGTATGTACTCGTATGTTTAATCAAGTTATGAAAGTTATCAAAAGTATATGGCAGCTCTTGTTTGAATATGTGTGGATTACCTGAACTGAAAATTCCCCAAAAATATTTTTACCCGCATAAAAAAGACGTGTAAAAACAGGAAAAGAATATTTTTGTTAACCGTGTTATTTCGAAATCGTGTAAAAAATATCGTGTAAAAACAGGATTGTGTGTATATTGATTTTTCTACGAATCTCTTCTCTAACTTCACAAAATTGCATATACTTGTCAAGTGATTCATAAACAATTTTCTTTTCTAAAAATATGTAACATTTCTGTTACTTTTTATCCAAAAAGTGCAATTCAAAGATTTCTGACGACAAGAATTTTGCCTCGTAAATGATGATAAAATTAGTTCTAATAAACTCGCACATTTTCAATAAAAATAGCAAAACCTGATGAACTTTTGTTTAGAGAAAACGCCAATAGATTCCATCATAGTCGGAATTTTTCTCAAATTCTCTCTCCAGATCAAGGAAACATTGCACTTGTACAAATGTATGTGGGTGTTGTGCATACAAAAGTATGTGTGTATGTATGTATCTATCTATGTAAGGATGTTCTTTCTATTATTTTTAATACTCTAATATTTTGATATGACTCTTGCATATCCTCAAAATATGTGCATATTTAAAAATGCATGCTTGTATTTTCAGGCCAAATGCATACCCCGCTATATTTAAATATGTATTCTATTTCAACGAACATTAATAAATGTGCAATCTAGCGTGTATTCAATTCAATAACACTCGTAAAACTTTATCAACACCCATGTCAAATATTCTGTTTTGTTTACAAACTTTTACAAGATGATTTGACATGATGATAAGGGTGACGATTTTGATTTTGAGATGGTGGATTATTGCCTTTTCTCTCCCTTCAGTTGTTTTTATTAATGTCCCGTTTGATTAAACCCTGTGAGAGATGGGATAACGAAAGTAAACAAGAGCAATATAACAACAAATCTAACAGCGACAATATCTACTTGTTTTGTGGGGAAAGAAGAAATAAAAAAGACAGCAAATATTTTTATTTATGAGCACTTAACTTATTTTAATATTGAACTGCGCACCAACCCCTCGATCACTTAATCGTTTTCATTCAAATAAGCGCTCTGACTTAAAAGCCCTTAATTAATGAGCATATTAATGCAGATATATGAGTTTGTATTGTAAAAATTGTTTTGAAAATTTTATTTTAAATTTAAAACTTAAAAACGCATTGAGTAACAAACAATACCCATAACGTTTTAATTAGAGAATTCGAAATACTCCTTCATTGCATCCTTTTATACATATGTACATACATACAAACATATGTATGTGTATGGCACCAATTCGTCTGTCAAAACGTCAACGTACTTCGACGAACTGATACAAGAACAAGGAAATACCAAAGCACACACTGTAAGTAAAATACTCTTAAGATAACTTCGCAGGAATATCCTGCGGCACACATTGGAAGGTAGTACCGATGGATTATTTGTAGACTCAGCGTCGGAAAGACTCTTAAAGTAATAAAATATCGTATGCAGTTTGTAGGAAATTCCAAAACATAACATTCTGTCATTTGTCAGACGGAATCACCACTTTAAACCCTTTTTTTAACCGGCACAACTAATGGAGCAAATATTTATTTGTCGCTCCTACAAGTACTCACAACAATGTTTTGTTTCTTTTTAAGCTATTGCATAGCTTTTATCGCGGGCTTTGAGCATGGCGACCGAATCAAGAAATTGCGTAACGAAAAAAACCTAACACTAAGTTTGTTTCTTAAGTCTTTTGTTTTTTAAGTATATGAATTATTTTGAATTTAAAGTATGCTATTGATTTCATTAACATATAGTATTGCCAGAACAGATTTTAACATGTAGGAAAACACAAAATGTAAGATAATAAAAATATTTTAAATAAAAGAAAAAAATTAATTTTCTTATTGGTCAACACGCTCAAAAAGTGTAACTTGAATTAATATCAAAGAAAAAACTTGAATTAATATCAAAGAAAAAAAATACTGCATTAATAAAAAATAAATAAGCAATTGTAATTGAATATTGAAATATTCGTAGTTTATTTAAATTAAAATGGAATACATGTGTGTTCCGGATGGTCCAAGTACATGGAACACGATTTCATTTATTTCAGTCCGATTTTTCAAGACATTATTGACGGTTTCTGATCCTATAACACGAATGGCTGGGACGATATTAACTTTAACGAGGTAAATCGTTTCTATATTATTCTCATAGCATCAGTATTTAACAGCACCTCAAAAGATAAAGTCTAAAGGGATCGCAGCTGCGAGGCGGCTAATTTACATCGTCAAAAAGGCTGATAACTCGATTTTTCGACCGAATTCGATATCCGAAATAAGTTTGAAATATTTCCCAATGTTTTTTAAGCGTAAAGCGATTCCTTTTGGTCCGCTGAGGTATAATAATGACTGACTAATCAATATTTCGGACAGAAAAAATCTATCAGTATCAAAATAGCATAATATGCTATCATATTATGATTTAAGGACATACAATACACTCACAATATTATTACAGTAACGGATTGTAAGTTAATCAAGAAGTAATCCGTTCAATCATTTTTAAAAGAATAAACATTTAAAATTGTAAGCAATTTTTTTAACTGATTCTAAAATTCATTAAAAAAAACTAAGGACATATTAATACGGATTTTCGGTTACATTCAATATTGTCCGTTGTTTTCAAGTGATGTTTTTCTTTCTTTGCTTGTTTTATTTAAATTATTCTGTTCTAGATTTCCTCTGCTACACATGCATGTGTGTATGTATTCATATAAAGATCGCCAAAAAAATTAAACGACAAACCACCATGTGGTTACTTGAAGAGTCTTTCATTTTTAGGGATCTTGGGGTTGATTGTTTGACAGTAAAAATAGCAGAAACAAAGGAAAAATCTTTTATTTTTACAGGATTAAGTCAATTAAGTTTTTAACACTAAAAATAAATTAAGTTTTATTTAAATTTAAATGAAAAATGAGTAGACCGGTTTTTAAGTGAACTTTAATTTATTTTAAATTACAATTTCAGTTAATTTTACGTATAGAATATTTTCAGTGTATTTGTATTTTGGTCACCCAAATTACCATAATTTCTATAATATCCAAACTCCATTTTGTATTTTGTATTATTGCGACAGCTTAATTTTTTGCCATCAAAGCTTATATTTATAACTGCAACAGTACATGCAACGCATTAGTGGCAAGTTATATATGTATTTTTTACTTGTACTTTATTTGCAGTTGTTGTAGACCAAAGTGCGTGTTCTTTTTTTAAAATTATCCCTAATCAGCACCCCAACCTTTAAATCTATGCATATATATGTATGTACATATGTATGTATGTATGTATGTATATTTATATATGTATGTGTATTATCGCAATCTTTTGAGTTTTAATTGCTTTGCTGATGAAAATCTTGTTCTTGTTTAGTTGGTTTTGGTTGCCTCTTCGTCCTTTTTCTGCGAAAACACTTACACATACATACACACACAAGTATGATTCATACATATATTTGTGTTAAATGGTTACAAGTGCATTTGAGGAAAATGTAATAAATGAGTTTGATCATCAGACAGTTGAGATAAACATTACAGATAATGAATGGTTGACATCAATTTGGAACTCAATTGAGCTGAAGATTTTAGATTCATTTTAAATGAATTTTAATTACATCCCCATATACGAGTACATGTATGCACTACCAATATACAAAATCGACTTAGTTTTCATTGTCCTTTGATGTTTTTAGTTGTTAGTTCGTTTTAATAAAATTAATCAAAGTTATTTTTTCAGAACGTTTACAAAGTTATCTAACCCAAAGCGTTTTTTAAAGGTCGCAACAGATAGATCACAAGTGCTCACAGCAAGAATGTCCAGAGGGCAAATTATGGCATTCGATATCGAACGAAATACCATACAAAATTTTTTGAATTTGTATGGAAATTTCGTGCGATATCGAATGCCGTAAGTTGACCCCAGTTCTTATCCGAAGCCGGTCAAAAAATGTAGCAAACATCATTGAGAGTAGTTGACAAGAAAGTGGAAAGGAAATTAAGAAGATTACTTCTCAAGTCAGAAATGTGGACAAAAAATGGGTACTTCGGTACTTGTACAGTATCGAAAAAAAATAATAGTGCCTGTAAGAACAACATAATAAAAATCTGCCCTCATTCGAGGTATTAATTATTTTGTAAAAAACCCCTGGAAAAATTAATAGCGATGTTTTTTACTAAAAAATTAATTGTTACATATGACCACCATTACGTTCTCTTAATGTTTGTTTATTTGTTAATATATTATTTTCAGATTTATAGTATTCCAAATACATTTTTACGAGTACATATTTGATATCCTTGAAAACAGCATAAACTCCCACCTCAACGACATTTCTTCTCTAGAAAATGAGAGGAATATAGATAGTCTTAGTTTATATATAAATAGGCAAAGACAAATTTTTAGATCCCTTTTTCTCTTTTGTTTGCCAACCGATTTTCTTAATTTTTTTTAACAAATTGTAAACATTATTGAGCTTTAGTGACCCGACTATATATTATTTAAATCGATTCAGTATTAAAGGAATAAAAGGCTCTTAAAGTTGACACCACTACAAATGCTAAGAATACACACGTACACGCATTCACTTATGTAAGTATTGGTTCAAACAAAGCCATGAGAGTATTTAAGAGTACATACATACATACATTGGTATACAAGTAATAAGTTTTTTTATAAATGTGCGTGTTTGTATGCAATTTTATTTTGATTATTGTTTTTTCGATGGGGAAGGGAATAACTAATTAGGTAGTTTTTTCTCTTTAAATGAATGCAACTGCAACAACAATCATTTTCTTCTGTATTCAGACAACTCAAACAAAATTTTTGAGTAATATGTAAAATTGTATGTGTTACTATTATTTTTTCCGACACTGTATGTATATAAAGATTTAAGTACACATGTATGTATGTAATATATATGTAGGAAAACTGAAGGATATTATAAGTATGTAACCATCCTTCCCAAATGGGTAAATTAATTTTAATTAACGTCGCTTAATCGGGAGTGTTCTTAGCTATTTATGGTCAAAACAAACCCGTATGAATTATGTTTAATGAATTCAGTTAAAAAAGTATGTGTATACAGAACACTGGAACACACTACTTCCGGAAATATTTAGATACAATTTAATTTTAAGAACTCCAAAGTATTTAACAAATCATTTGTCATTCTGTTTCTTTGAGATAGAAAGAACTAAAATTACCTTTCAATGAGTCAAGTCTTATCGCTAATAAAGCTTTATAAGTTTGCCCAAATTTCATTGCTTTTGCTTTTTAATTTTTTTTGTAAACAATAACACACCGTGTTTTAAGTCTTTATGACTCGAAGTCTCTACTGCTTCTCCACTACAACTTTCCAAAATTGTTTTAACGATTAGACTCTACTCATTTGAGTATTTAAATCATAACTAGTATATTATTTCTCCTTGTCCTGAACGTGAATTAAACTAAACTATCTGTATCAAATGCATCTTTCGTGTATTTTTTGAAAAAAAAAACAATTTTAAGTCGACTTTTCTTTAATATATTTACAATCTTCTACAATCAAATGCACTTCTTTAATGTCCTAAAAAAAGTATTCTTATATATTTTTCGACCTTTTGTTTTTTAAATGAATTGAATTTATCTCGAATTATAGGTAAATTTTTTATAAAAAACGTTTATAAAATTTTATTATTTAACCGATATTTCGCCACTTTCTTGTGTGGCTTCTTCAGACAATTCTCTGATCAAAATGGTTTTTGGTGATCATTAAAGCAATTTCTGTAATTTTTAAATGTTGTTCAAAAGATATTGGACCCGAAGAACTAGTTCTTCTCTTGTTGACTCTGCTAGGTGCAAAAAAACAGACCTTAGCAAAAATCGCGTTTAGTCAACAGAGTTAATTATGCTCCATAAAGAACGAGGTAAACGTTCATTAACAAGACGGTGGCCTTGGCTAGGACCATCTATTTAATTCCACTTTGCATAGGGGTAACCTAAAACGTCACCCCCATGATGCACCCGTAAGTAGTTAAAAGCCCGAACATTATTTGTCGCATAATAACTAATACTTGTGAAATGATCCAGTAATAGCTGAAAATGGAACTATTTTATAATCACTTCATTGAAACTACAATCAATCCAATTGCCGATTGTAATTGTTTAAATATTTTAATCAAATTTGGACTTTGAACTTATTCAAAAATCCCAACAAACAAATTATTATATTCGATATGAATCTATTTTATTTTCTTTACAACCTTTTTTAAAAAGCGTACTATGCTTATACTATTGTAATTTTTATAACTCTTATTGAGTTTTTAAAGGTTTTTGTATAAGTAAAGAGGTTTGAAACATTTAAAAATTAGGTTTAAGGTCTACTGATGATTTGGCTTAAGCACCAATGAAATGCATGTATATAGACTAGCTAAAAACCCTCAACAAACAAAAGTTTTTAAATCTTTGAAAAAAGATATCGAGGCAATCTCGATTAATATAAATTTCATAATTACCTAGTTAACATTTTATTTTCCGTTTTGCCTTAAATACTTTTATTGTCACCCAAAGGGCGTCTAATTGTAAAAAAGGTTGTAAAGAAAATAAAATAGATTCATGTCGAATATAATAATTTGTTTGTTGGGATTTTTGAATAAGTTTCAAAGCGTACTATGCTTATACTATTGTAATTTGTATAACTCTTATTGAGTTTTTAAAGGTTTTTGTATAAGTAAAGAGGTTTGAAACATTTAAAAATTAGGTTTAAGGTCTACTGATGATTTTGCTTAAGCACCAATGAAATGCATGTATATAGACTAGCTAAAAACCCTCAACAAACAAAAGTTTTTAAATCTTTGAAAAAAGATATCGAGGCAATCTCGATTAATATAAATTTCATAATAGTTAAATACTTCAAATGATTTAAAGGAATAAGTCCAAGTGTAGTATTTATTCAAGTACGCTTGTTTCTGCAACAATAAAAACAAATTCAATTTTGCTTTTGTTATTTCTCCTAAATTGTCCATTTGAACACAATTTTTTCTTTTCTATTATAGGCATCATTTTTTTTTTACATATTAAAAACTTTTTTACAGCACATACATACATAAGTACATACAATCTTTTTTATCAATTATGAACAAAATGAGACAATTCAGAAGAGATCAGTGTAGATACCTTGAAATAAAACTTATCATTTGAAAAAAAAACATTAAATGTCTTGAATTTTTCCAGAAAAGAGTTTGTTGAAAACTCACCTGTTTATACCTACTTTATGCTTAACAAAAGCTTAAATAATATGAAACTGTTGTAGCTTACTTTAATAAAATCTATTTTATTTTAATAATATGTATTCACTTCTACTATAAATTTTTAAACAAACTCAAAACTTATATTAATGTGAATAAAAACTCCAGACGAAGCAATTCTTACAACAATTTTTCAAAGATTTCGAGTCGTTTAAATGAAAAGCACTCAGTCATCTTAAACGCCATTTTCTACTTATTTAGCCACAGTCTGGTGATTGGTCCGATTTGAACACTTTGCATTTTGTTTTTTTTTTTTATATTTTCAACCCCATTGTTTATATTTAACTCAGTAACAGTCCAAAATATTTTATGTATGTACATATGTATGTATGTCGAAGAAAAGCCTGCGCATATTATTTCCAAACAAATATACATATGTACATACATACAATTAGCGTTATTCATTGGGATTTTCCAATTTATATGTAAAATAAATAAAGTCGTTATACATATGTATACTACATTAGGGAAGCCCTTGAAAAAAGTGTTCAAAATATTGGTAACACTCCCTAGAAATATGCTAATAGTAAAGGAACTAATTAATATACATACATACATGCATATGTATGTATGTCTATATGCATATACATACATATTTGCATGTATACATACAATTTTTAAATCGATTTAAGAAAATTTAGAGAGTTGAATTTCGTGGGGGTAAAATAGATTGGAGTGTGCATTGGTTCGTGGTATCCTTGTGTCTGCTAAATATGCTCCTTTAGGAGTCCTTCTTTACACCTGCATCTTACCGCTGGGTACACATGCATGTATATACATATGTACATACATATGTATGTATGTATATATTGTCATATAGAATACAAAAGACCCTAGCATAATTTTCCAGCATTTTATATGACGATACATATGTACATACAATTGTACATCCTTGAAGACCTTATTACAATCTCTTTTTCCCACGTTGTCATTTCGGCGCAGTTCTTCCGCACTAGTTTCCACTAGTTGGGATTCTAAAAAGCTTGAGAAAGAAAGTCTTTCAGAAGGCCTCCCGTAGAAGGTTTAATATAAAATGTTTCAGAGGAGAGCATGATAGAAGGACGATCTTGTAATGAAAGCCTAATAAAATTTTTTGCTAAAGGTTGCAAAAAGATATATTTTTTAGAAACAAAAAAAAATTAATTGTTAATTTTTTGCTTGTTAAAAACTCAATCGATTGCCACAGGGTAGTCAATCCTGGGGGCAAATTACGGCATTCGATATCGAATGAAATCCCATACAAATTTTTTGAATTTATATGGAAATTTCGTTCGATATCGAATGCCGTAATTTGCCTCCAGTGTTTTTTTAATTCCTTCTTGTTTTATAACGTCTTTTGCATTCTTTTGCTGCTGCTAAGAAAATAAAACAGCAAAGAAAACCTTCACCTCCAATAGAAGGGCAGTTAAAATGTGTATCGAATCTTTTAGAAAGTTGAGGTTAAGCCTTTTAGAATCTCTTCTGTGGAAGCCAATAAAAAAAGTCTTGCAGACAGCCCTACAAGAAGGGTAGAAATTTAAAGGTTTTTTTTTAATTTTATATAAGTGCATACAGTTAGCTGAAATGCAAAACCACATAACAAACAAAAAATTAAAAAACACGCTTTTTATTAACCACGGTTGTATATTACATCCACCAAGCCGAATGCTTAAACTTCTATCAGAAAAAACAGACAAATTATAGACGAAATGAAAAAAAACGTTACTTCCGTCACTTGAACTATTTTAATTCGTTTTTTCTTCCTCCCGTAAATTTTAAAAAAGTTTTGTTACATGAATTTGCATTCCACAAAAAAATAAACAAAAAATTTAAAAATAACCCAAACCTCTTTTTCCAATTTCGATTTCTGCTTTCATTTGAACCTTATTTTTTACATTTACATACGTATTCAAAAAATTAGCTATTTCTTCAAGCCGATTCAATACTAGTAATTTTCACGGTCCTGGTCACACTGATATTTACTATAACCACCAGTTAAACATTTCTTCAATCTTCTTTGAACTGTTTATTTAATAAAACTGTTGTCGCATTTTCGCAACAGAAAATAAAATAGAACACATCTATAAATTTAATTTTATTAATTTTATTACCATCGTATAAAAGACAAATTATATTTCTTAAAAGAGAAGAACTTGATTCAAATTTATAATTATTAAGTAGACTTTAGACTGGAATGTGGTTAAATTTTTATTTATTTTTTTTTAATTGTGTAGAAAACCAATTTTATAAAAGAAATAATAAATTAACCGCGCTGTATCGATAGTTGTAAAACTAAAAACTTAAAATTAAAAACGTAAAAAATATAAGAGAACAAAACAACAAATTTTCGTAAAAAAATATTTAAAACAAATTGAGTTTATTGAAAAACAAAAATGAATCAACATTAAAATTATTATATGAGAAATTACAACAAGGAAACAATGTCCCAATTTCCAAGCAGCCTTAATGATTTTTAATTCGATTAAAACTGTTAGAAAAAACAGTAATTGGAGTTCAAGATTTTGATTTCAAGAATTTGAAAATCAACACATTTCAATCTGTTTTAAATTCCTTCCGTTTAAATGGGCGGTACACAACATATATAAATATTTGATTTCGGTTTTCAAGTTTTTTTTCTTGTTCTATTTTTTTTAATTAAAACTTAAACTTTACTTGAAGAATAACGGCTCAATAGATGTTGTTTTTCTTTTTTATTTCATCAAAAATTTTTATTTCATTGACCTAATAAAATTTTTTAGCTTGAGCTTCACTTCTGCTCCTAGAGTAGAATAGAATAAATATGTATAAGTATTATTAAGCATTTAAAGAGATTTACAAGAACTCACTTAAAAACTGTATATAGAAAAACTAACAACAGCTGCACAGCCGTAACACTAAGGAACATGGTCACACCAACACAGTTGCCAGTGGGGCAAGATGTCTGACCGACAGGCGAAGCTCCCAATCTGTATAGTAATAAAGCAATAAGATTTGTTTTAACGTTTATCTTACTTTTATATGTATGTGCACATTTTTATCATTTGTGTACTTACTTTTGACCAACATGCGAAATGCCCTGTTTCACTTGATTCATACCATCACGCATTTCAGCTATAACAGCCTGGATATCGTAGCCAGCAACAGGTAGTACTTGACCAGTGGGAGCTCGTTGATTTTGCAAAATTGTATCAGCTTTAGCATGAACATCTGCAATTAGTGTCCGCAATTCTCTAGCAGTTGCCAATAAGTTATTTTGATTGGAAATCAGCAAATCTACTTCGGGTCGTGTAATTGTTCCACCTATTGGAGCTGCTTGTCCAGCTCCGCCTGCTGGTGGTACCGGTGCAACTTGACCTGATAGACCACGCGATACTAAGGACAATGTATTTTCTTGTCGGCCTATTACTTCGTCCATTTTGCGAGATAAATCACGTATATGTTCAGATATTTGACTCTGGCCTTGCCAAATTTGACGCAGTTCTCGTTGGTTTTCAGATTCATAAAATTCATCCCATTCTTCATCATTTTTATGCTAAAATTGTATTTAAATATATAAAATTAAATAAGTTGGTTGAGGGTTGTTGAGCTAGTCTATATACATGCATTTCATTGCTGCTTATACCAAGTTAAAATTAAAGTATAAAACTTTTCAAAAATATGGTTTAAGGTCTAGTGATGATTTGGCATGAGCACCAATGAAATACATGTATGTACATGGGGTAGCTCAACCCTCAACAAACAAAACTTTTTGAAATATGAAAAGAAATTAAATAAATAATATAACGAATGCAAATTGATAATGAAACAGATTCTACATTTTCATTGAGTTAATAGCAAGAGATAGTTAATTTACAAAGACTACTTACATCATCAGGGTGTTCTTTTTTGTATTCCTGCTTTTGTTTTTCAAGTTTATCTTGATATTCTTTGTATTCTTGAGAAAGTTTATCATTATCTTGGGAACCCTTAGCTTCTGTGGGTATTTGACCAGGTGGATGTAGAGATGTCGTTAAGAATTGGTAGACATCGTGATCGTCAGCCAAACCCCCCGTTGCGGCTGACAATCCAAAATAACCATTCTTTGGCAACTTAACACCATCAGCACGCAAGCACATCTCATAGTCGTCATTATTATTAGTCATACCGCTGTGGAATAACACCGTCAAAACGTTATTGTAGTATTCGATGCGGGCACGTGTTGGAAAAGGCTTGTTACGAAAATCTCGCAAGCACCCAGACAAATGTTGAGTGGTGCCATCATTTTGGTGATCAAACTGTTTGGTACCATCGTTAACTACTGCCATAATGTAGGGGTTGTTGTGTTTGTTATCGTTATCGAAGGAATCAAAAAATATACCCAATCCATTCCAGCGGTCTGATGACCCAAATACCATTCCATTGTAGTCGCCCTTTTGTGTAGTATACCAAAAGGCTAAACCATCGGCACCAATACGACCACGACCAGTTACACGGAATACTATTTCCACTTCCCACCAGTCAAAGTTTGTTGGATTTTTAGTCCAGATGGCACCTTTTTGAGAACGTAAGGATGGTGCAACACGCACACTTTCGGAGCTGGCAATGGCGTCTGAAAAATTTTAAATTATGGAACTAAGTAGTAAGCATTTTAATAATTTATTCTCCAATGTCCACTTTTGCCACTCTGTCAATTTTTATTTTCTAGTTTTTCCTTCTCTTTTACTCTTAGGCATAGCCCCCTTAACATTGGAGAAACTTTCATATTTTCTGACGTGTCTGTGTTGTCAAAACGCTTTTTTGTTATTTTTGTATACTTACTTCCACCGTATTCCCAGAAAGGTACTGCTCCATCTTTTTGCGCCAGGTAAGGTGGCTTAAACGAATATGTGTATTCAAATCTGCGATGAACTCCAATTTGACTAACAACGGGATTCACTTGTCCATTGATATTTAATACCAAAATTGGTAAAATTAACAAAAACCTACGTAGCAGAAATAATCCGGCTGCTGACATTTTTCTATTTGACACATACACCAATTTCAACAGAGTGTACAATAATGTATTATTTCTCTAACTTGATTTTCTTCCTCTTTTTATATAAGCGTATTAAAGAAAAGATAGCTAATTTTTAACAAGGTGCTACATAAACCTTTTCCGTTATCTTCTCATTAATTTTGTTTTGTTGCAATTGAGCAATTCACATTACCATTCACAATTTAATAAATTTTTAATATATATATCGTCATATGATTTCCAAAAAACCCTAAGTTTTAAAAAAATTCAAAATCGACTTCTTGATTGATTGACTACGCACTATTGATTTTGCGCACTAAAATTATACTAATTCCTTAATAAGAAGTAGGCTTAAGCAGAAAAAATGTTTGTTAATTTTTCATATTAGAGAGTTTTTTGCGTGTCCCATAAAATTAGTGATTTTATGAATTCATATGACGATATACTAAGTGATAACCTTGAGGTGGCCTGAAGTGTTCTCTAGTGTGTATGTAATCGTGGCTACACACTTTGCAACGTGTTTATGCAACACGTTTATCATTTATGTTTCACATTTTCATACAAACACTGCAACCAAAATTAAACCATAAACGCAACATCATTTCTGTATTTTGTATTCGCATTAAACATCGCGCAAGAAAGAAACATTGTTAAAAAAATTAACCGCGAACTAAGTGAAGTAGCAGCTATTATTATTATTGATGAATTGTTTTATGAAGAGGACAGCCAAAGAAAAAAAGGATGTAGTCAATTGGTATTTAAAAAAATCAAGAGTTTTCATATGAAAGACTGTTAAAAGAGTTAAAAGCAAATGAGCCAAAAGATTACAGAAATTATGTGCGAATATAAAAAAAATTTCTCTTGAATTATTATATATGATAAAACACAAAATTACAAAGCTTTTTTATTTTTTTCGTGATTGAAAAAAAAACAAACATATGCACACCTTGCTGGTTTTCAACGAACTAAACCAGTAAAAAGAATAAACACGACTACACACAATGCAACCAGAAAATATCAAAATATTATGATATTTATGAAACCCCGAGTGCAACAAGATATGAAACCATAAACACGACTACACGCTATGCAACCAACAATGAAACATGCCTAGTTATCTGTTTACTAATTTCGTTGCATGCCTTCTGGCATGAGGAAACTACAGAGGGTACATAATTCCTTTTTTATGTTCAGCATAGTTGTGTACTCCATTAATATCTGGTTTGACACCATGCTTTATTCATTTTATCAATTGTTTGCTTGGTCAGTATCAATATATTAAAAAAATAAGTCGTTGCATTAAAAACGTATGATTCAAATATAAACTTTGCTCGCGTACATACTATTACATGATAAATTTCACTGGTTTTTCAAAGGTTTTTCATATTTTATTTAGAATTTGTTGAAAAAGTACGCAAACAGTGTACATAGTACATACTTAGGTATAGCATATTATTTGTGAAGCGGACAACTCAAAAAATTCCTTGATATTTAAGTTTGGTTTTTATGAGCATTTTTTATTAATATTAAAAAGTTGTGCTTGCATACAAAAATATATTTATGTTAGTAGGTGTGTTTATCATAAGCTTTCTTCCATTTCTACTCGTAGAAATACAAATAACAGTAACATATTTATTCGGCATGTTCTGTAAATCGACTGATTTAAGATCGTACGATTTTTATTTAGTAAATAAGCTAAATTGCTTATGTTATTTTTAATTTTTTCTGTTTAATTTATGTATGTATTTATCTAAAAAAATAGCAATTTGGGAATGATTTGTATTATTTGGTTAAACTAACTTAGGTTACTCTACTATATGTATGTATTTCACTCTTCTCTTCCGTTCATTTTCTATAGTTTTCTTCCCCAGGTAATCACAAAGGGAACATGATGTTGGACCTAACTGGGCAAGAATACTTTTCTCTACTCTAATTCTCAATCGAGCTTAGCCTATAGTAGGGTAATAAACATTAGTAGAGAATTATTTGTTTGCAATTATTTCATAAAGCCTCTACAAAATGCTGTGCAAAATGTCTTATTTCTACTCTGTTCGTAAATTCATTATGCTCAGTACGTTCATGAATGCCAACAGTAGGAGGTCTGCTAAAATGCAATGCATCATGTCTTATTGACTGATTCTTACTTCTTCTTCTTTGAACTTTCATTGTTGTTTACACAAATCTTGTCATGTTGAAGAGATTTACTTGCAAATACCTTTAGGCTTAACATTTCGAATGAGAACAAAACGTGATGACAGTACATGCATGTGTGTACTCGTCTTCTCCCCTCGTCGCTCTCGCCTATAAAGTAGCAATCATGTCAATAAGACATGACGTGTCTAAACACAGACTTATATTATGCTTAAATAAACATAAAACACATATCTTTAAAATTGATTAAAATAATCCAACACTCTAGGAACTCGCCTTTTCTTGCTCAGTAAATTTTTCAGCAATAGATTAATTTCTAAATCTTTTTCTGTTTTGTAGATTACACAATTTTACATCATTAGTTTTATCATCCAGCTCGCAGATTAAATTTATTCTTAACTCTTCGATTTTGATTATATTTTTTCATTCTTAAATGCAAACACTCAAATGAGCAAACATAAGCATAAAGGGCCGAATAAACCACACAAGCGGTTTGACAAACAAGTGCAAATTTTATGTTTGTACAAACCTTTTACGTTGTTTATGGGAGTGTTTGCTCGTTTGCACAAAAGTTTGAGGCATGGTTGTACAGGCTGCCGATTTCAAGCAACCGGCCCACTTGGGTCCAGGAGAATAGGTCCCTTTGTGATGCAAGTTTGAGGCATGTATGTACGAAAATCAAAAATGATAGATTTCGTGCATGTGTTTATACAAGTTATGTTTGTATCGTGTATTTGCAACCGGAAAGTGTATGTTTGTCAAACCGTTTGTGTAGTTTATTTGGCCCTTAAGCAACAGCCGATTAGCAGTGGCAGTGCAAAATAATCATATTATGCAGCGCATTGATGAATTTATGAACAGACCCTTTATTATTGTATCATGTTGCAAACAGAAATGTTGTCAGAAGCAGAATTCAAATCGATAAAAATAGTTATTTTATGTATTAGAAATCAATATTATCACTTCCATATTCAAATCAGAATCTCTGCTCTTATTGCTGCTTCAAAATGTTAACAGCTAAAGTGCTGACTCGAACATGGTTGTTGTTTATTTTAGAATCAAGGCGAAACCAAGAGGGTCTCACGATATTAATTCGAACCAGAATTAATTTTCAATTCCCTTGAATGACACTTGTAACTTCATATAATTTTACGATATCTATAAATAATTATAATAGTCTTCTACTTTAAGAGTTCCTCTTTAATTTGGATTTCTTTTTTGCAATGTTTTATTTTCCGTTAAAATAAAAGAGTGTTTAATTTTTGAAATAAACAAAAGTCTAAATTTATTAATTGATTTTGTGTTGAAATTTTTTTTATAAAAATAAAAAACAATTATATAGTTCATGTTAATCTACTGACCAATACAAAAGCAAATTGTTCAATTGTTATTAAAATAGAACCATTCAAATGGCTTGTTTAGATTTCGATCCCTCAGACTTTCATCCATATATTATTATCGATTTTCAATTGATATACGGACGAAAAAAGGTTTGCAGTAAATAAGATAACTCAACTGTATGTATGTATGTATATCCATATAAAAATATCATAATTAAACCACTTAGTGATTTTTAATTTAAAGAAGACAAAGAATATTTTCATAACTGAAAATCTTTATCTAATACTAATTTCTTTTTCCAGTTTTGTTCTGTACAATTAACTTAAAAACTAATTTTAAGTAAACACATGATGAGAGAACTAAATCAACAAACTATATTAATAATAATAAAAAGAAATTAAAAATGTTAGAAAAAATAAACAAATCTATTATTACTTATTAAATTACAGAACACTTTAAGAATATGTTTTAATTTTTTGAAGTTGTAGGCTGCTATAAGTAAATAAGAAGTGTGTACAAAATGTTTAAGTAAGTTATTTTAAAGTAGAAAAAGCTTGAAAATCTGTTATAGATATAAAAATTAGGATGTGTTTACGTGTACGTTGCCTTAAATGTGTTAATATTTAAAAAACCAGAGTGTAATGAACTAAATATTCTTCGGAAAAAATATTTCGTAAGTTTTAAACAGTTTTTTGTTGCAACATTCATTCATGGAAAAACATATTTCAGGTTTATAGACAACACAAATAAATAGTGTGTACGTGTTTGATTGGCGATTGTGAATAATTAACATTTGAGCTTAATATACTTGGTATAAATACAAATAAATTTCCTTTAAATTTTTTTCTCTATATATGTATGTATGTATGTATATATTTGTAATAAATATATAAATGCATACATACATATATATATATATGTATATGAATTTATGTATGTATGTATATTTTATTGCATACATGTGTATGTATAATCGTAAAACTAATCTGACTAATAAATGGTTTACGTTCTCATAATGGTAGTGTTATTTTGAAAATGGTAGTTATATGGTTGTTCGTTTTTTTGTTTTTTACAACTATTTTTTTAGGAATCCATTGTTTCAATAGCTGAATTTTATACGGTAGAAAATACATTTCTGAAGTCATCTTCATAAACTGCTATCAAAAGCATTAGTAGGACGCCACTTGTCATGCCCAAAATCTGCAGAGCAAATTGTTGCAATGACTTATGAGCTGCTGATATTTCCGGCATCTGAAGAAAAATTTAAGTGTCACGCAATTATCGTATTGCATGATTTTGTCAATTTTATCTCTTTTACTTACCATATCTACCATGGCAATGTATATGAAAAGGCCAGCTGCTGCCGCAAACATCCACTGGGCAATTTCATGTGATTGACCAAAAACAATACCGAATATCATGCCAATAAAACTCAATACACCGGTCAACAAATTATAATATACTGCTGATTTTACAGACATGCCAGCTTTCATTAAAATTGCAAAATCTCCCAATTCGTGTGGTAATTCGTGACAAAACACTGCCAAGGCTGTCGAAAATCCACCAGCAATGTTTTCAGCAAAAGCAGCTCCTAAAATAAAAACAACATTAACTACAAGCACACTTGCCATTTCTTTCAAGGATCTTATAATAATTACATTGATTAAAACAAGCAATTTGGTTTAAATTCTCTTTGTTCTTTTCTTTTGATTACATACCTATCGCCATGCCATCAGTAAAATTATGCAAACCATCACCCATGATAATCATCCAAACAACAGCACTCAAAGATTCCGGAGGGGAGTGTACGTGACCATGTTTATGCGAGTGACCGTGATGAGACGATTCATGTTCTCTAAGTATTACTGTTACGGTATTATCGTTTGCTAAATCTTTTCCATTTGATGTTCCAGTAACGGTATTGATTGCACCACCATCACCCAAAATATTTCCATCTAAATCCGTTGAAACTGTATTATCTGGAATTGGCTGGCAATGGCCACGATGCTGTTGATGTGGCTGAGCCACTTGTTGTTGGTGATCATTATGATGATGATTATGGTTAGGTAGATTGTGGTTTTTTTCCGCCATTGGGGCGTAATTGTTTTGCGATGTTGACAGTAACGATTGCGTGGCATTTTCGCTACCTTCGGGCTCAACCTTTCCATTATGTCCATGATTTTCTGCATTTTCGACAGGCTTATTTGGAAGATGCATCCATACATCATTTTTTGTGTCCATTGCAATTTCGTCGTAGCAATACGGATACGAACTATATTTCGATTTGCATACTTTATCGCCAGCCACCGAATTATTTAATGATGAATCAGGATCTCTCATTACTTTAGCTCTAGATGGCTGGTTAGACTCTTTTTTAGCAACACCTTTCCGCCACTCTGATATCATAGTTAAACCATGTTCGGTTATATAAAAGAATAGTATGCCACCCATACAAGTAAGACCTTTGAATATCATATTACTTTCAGTTTGTCCAGCGAGTGACTACATAAAGTTATGAAAATATAAGGACAAAAAGAACTTTTAAAATGTAACATTAACTCTTTTCGTCTCACTACTTACATGGGGCAGCAGGTGGAGCAGTGCATCACCGGTCATGGTGCCAACAGCCAATGACACCAAGAATTGTATTATGTGTTTATAGAATCGTGAATTCATAAATGGTATTATTGCTACTCCAACTAAACCAAGAATACTGCAGGCTAAAACTGAACTAAATGCATAAATCCATACTAAAGAAAATAAATGGAAGAATAGAAACAAATTTTTGAGAAATTTTAATTAAATACTTTTTAATAAACTCACAAATGACAAATATAAAAGGAGTTTACCAGTTGTACTAAATATTGCATCAGCTGTATGTGCAAAGTTTTTTCAAAACATAAAACAGTTGTCAATATACTCCACAGCACATACAACAGTTAGAACACTTAGTACGCTTTTGTAAAGACCATTATAATAAAAATTAACATATCGTAAAATAAAAAGTTTCTGTAATAAGCGTGTATCATCATTAAATTAGATTAAATGTGTAGTTTTCATAATTATTACCCCAGATTATATCCTGATTATTTTGTTTATAGTGATTTAGTTCGTGTTCATCTATTTCCAGTAACAACTCTTTACTTATACAACCTGGATTTTCAGGATTTTTAGACGATGATAATTGATATAATAACACCGGACACACATTAACTATATCATTCTTATTGAGAGCATAATTAACATATTCATTATCAATATGCTCTGAGGTATTCGTTTGGATACAGCCTTCCGAGTTGTTTGTGCAATTTTTAGAAATTTCTTTGCTGTCATGATGATGGTGGTGATTATGCACTTGAAGACTATGAGGCTTAATATAATGTACCAATTTTGAATCAGCAATGCACTAAAAAAACATACAGAAACATTAGATAGAGATACTTCTTAGATAAGTAGGGTTTGAATCATAAAAAATAGAATATCAATTATAAAGTAAAAAGTGAATCTCAAAGACTCGATTCTAATTTTAAAAAATTAAATAAAAAATTAAGTAATTATTAAATTTATTAATCGTGACTGCCTCGATATCTTTTTTTAAAGGTTTTCAAAAACTTTAAAGGTTTTCAAAAACTTTTGTTTGTTGAGTGTTTTTTAGCTATTCTATATAGATGCATTTCATTGGTGCTAAAGACAAATCATAAGTAGACCTTAAACCATATTTTGCATAAGATAAGAAGTTTGAAACATTTCAAAGTCTACTGATGATTTGGCTTAAGCATGACGTGGAAGTATTTTGTATTTGAAATACGTACAATAAATGGAAGTATTTTGTATTTTAAATACTTGTCCTGCAAGTATTTTGTATTAAACACCGCAAACCATGTATTTTTGCAACTATTTTTTTACAAGAAATTTTGAATTAAATTTTTAGATGATTTTTTGCCATTTTGTAAAAAAAAAGTTTCATAAAACTATTTATAATCTAGCTATTGATCTCGCCTAATAAAGAAAAAGAAACTATAATATTTATATATTACTATTTTATATAAAATAAACAAATATTATTACAGATAACTTTGCCATTTTAATAATAGAATTTTGGAACTTACGGTTTCATTCTCATTGATATTATCACGTTTATATAATTCTTGCGGCAACAGTTGATGTAATCCCAATTTATTTAACATTCGTTGAAAATCTTGAACATTTATTGTGTCATTGCTGCTACCAAATTCCTTAAATATTCGCTTTAAGAAATCTTCTGTAATTTCAGGTCTTGTATGTGAATCACTTCCATGTTCGTTTGAATGTCTCTTTGTTCTTCTACGTCGGCGATTATCACTACTAGAGGTGGCATAAGCAACGGTGGTTTCTGTCGACTGAGTTTTAGATGATACGGTGGAGGACAAATCATTTGAATTGTAAACAAGAGCATTCAATTGCGTATATTCCGGATTGATATTTTGAGCAGAAAATAATGCTTCAACATGTTGTTGGCACGGCAAATGGTCTGCACATAATAGACATACCACACAAACAGCCATTATATGACGAGCCATGATGCATGCTTTTAATTTTTAACCAATTTTATTTGAATAAATAATATTAGTTTGCAAACTGTAAGCCCAGGAACTTTTCTTCTTATTTTAAGTAATCTCTAATTGTTTATATTTTATATTGTTTATATTATTTAATTTAATTACATCAAACAGCTTGCAGTTTATTAACAAGTGTTTTGATAGGTTGATAGTTACTTACAAATGAGTTTCATAACCATTATAGTTTCGTTTAAATATATACATATAATCTGTAAGCAAAATAACAAAAATACAAAATAAAATAATTAAAAAATAAGTGTTACAAGCAAATGTATACATAAATGTCGTTTTAAAATTATTACATCCACATAAAGAACTAATATAAGCAATTGAAAAATAACTAAGATCGAAAACCCACATTCAACAAAGAAAAAAAATAATAATAATAAACTAAACAATGTAAGAATCTTAAAATCTTACACATAAAAGGATTGTGTTAAGATTTTCCGGTTTTACGAGTATGTAGAGTAAATGATAAGATATTAAAAAAGCGCAATTGTTCAAACTCTTTAATATTTGTGTTAGAGATGAGTTCGTGAGTAACATTTGAGAGCACTCAGGATCTCTAGCAAGACAAAGTTACTCCCGCACGGTCAAGCATGAGCTTGTGTTTTTTCCAACACTGACGTGAATGTAATAGATTAGTCACGGTCACGAGGAACTTGAAAAATGTAGACAAGTTAATTTGATTTACACACAGAAAAAACAAATACAGTAGCTTTCGATTTAACGAACCTACGACGTAATTGCTGTCAGGCTTCTTCGTTATATCCAGTACTGAATTAAAAATGAATAGTATCGTCTATTTTATTAAAAACTCTAAATATGTACAGAATTTTTTTAATATTTTATTAAAATTATAGTATGTAATTTAAAATAAATACATATTTGATTAAAAATATGTATAAAGAAAATTAAAAACTCAAAAACGCGAATACAAAAGTAATTAATTTTAAAAATTGCCATGCAGATAACGCGACTAGTCCAGACACGCATGTAAAGTATACTCCATAAAGGACTATAGGACTAGTCCAAAAGTAACCCAAACGTATGAAGAAATCATGGTCTATTTAACATTACGATGTCCTAGGACTGGACAATATAGTCCAGGTTTGCACTACATCGGACTAACCCAAAAACTACTCCATGTCAATAAAAATGAATCACAAGAAGTTTGTTAGGCACGAGTAATTTCGTGAAAGCACGAAAAATTGTCGTATAGCAATAAGTTCTTGTTTGAAAATGACATACGCCATGACTGCATTACATCGGACCATGTTGTAATTAGTCCGCTTCAGTGAACCACGTAGTCCAATATTATCTGCAGGGTGTTTACACACACACAGTCTGTTTTTTTGGAATGGATGTCTTATTGAAAGCATTAAATTTTTGCACTAATATTGTTTTGCTAAACCGATTTAATAAAAACTTCTGAGTGCTTAATGATACCTTCGTGTTTTTTTGGGCTCTAGAATTTCTGTTTCATCATTTTAAAAATTTTATCATCGCGTTCATCATCGGGTAAAGGTTTTTTTTCAATGCATCTATTCAAATCGTCAGATTATATATTTTACATTTGTTCGTTAAACCGAGTACAAAATAAAATATTTGTTCGTAATAAAAGGTACTCAGTAGAATAATTTTTTGGGTATTCGTTAAATATGATGTTCATTAAATCGAATGTTCGTTAAATCAGAAAACTACTGTATATGATTTTTAGTAATAATGCACAAATATAGCATTCATATTCAATTAATTGTGTTGTTAAAGTTCGACCTACGACGAAATTGTATTCTCAATTTTAAATTTCAATAACTTAAAATATTTTTTCTGCAGAGGAAAGATTATCCCTTACAAAATTTTTATTAGAAACAATTTTGATAGTTGTTGCACGTGAAAGGATACATTCGTAAATGCAGTTACTGTGCAAGCACCACTTGGCAGCACATTCTATCGCCAAAAGTTTCTTTATTGAAGAAATTCACAGTGCTGCTACACATTTCTGCAACTATGGCAACATTTAATTTACCTAAACAAATAACAGTATTTTAAAAATAACAAGACTTATGGAAGCAATTGTTCAATGCAGCCATGTAAGCATTATCGGACATTAAAGGGTTAATTGAATATGCAGTTTCGTAATAGAAATACTCAGACATGTTCTGTAAATCAAGTGATTTTAAATCGTACGATTTCTACAAACCAAAAGGCGGTACTATTTAGAATTTTCTGAGATTTTGACTTTGAAAATATTGCATTGGTACTAAACTTTAAATAAGTGATTTTAAAAATTTCAATTCGACGATTTTTTTGTATTAATTTTTTTAATCATGCCACTTCAATTTCAATTTTTTATATTCACGCTCAAAAGTGACTTACAATAAATCGTGACTCACTATAATCTCCACCATTTCCAATTTATCTAAAGTTTATTTAAATTCATTTGTTATTAACAAAAAAAAACAGAAAACAATATGAGATTATAGACATTAATAAATATGGGTATCTTATTGTATTTTACTCTTTGAAACAGTCAAATGGGTTTAAGAAATTCAGGTATGCAGGTGATGACATCAAAAGAGGCGTTCAGAAATGTTGGTTTGCTTTTTTTATAATTAAACACCCAGAAAACACACAGGTCTGATCTCAAATAGAGAATGACTCAAATCAAACTCTATCACACGTTTATCATTATAAAAGTTTGAAAATGATTTGAATGTGTATTAATGTGATAATTTTTTTAAATTAATTTTGTTGATAACTCAAAGTGAATATTATTAGACTAAAGTTCGTAGCGTGTTTTAGTCAGAAAGAACTGGACATGAGACAATAAATATTCCAAAGGAACAAGGAAAAAATCAATATTAACTGTCTTCAACTTACACGAAAAAACAGAAACAATGTTGTTTTTCGGGAGCCCCTACAATCCCGCATTATCAGTGTTCTTGTATTTTTCCAGGTATGCGCCACTTTTTAGGTTGCGCTATCACGTTCACCTGTTATGAATTCGCCTTGGTTTTTACTTAAAACAAACTTTTTTGGTTTGATTAATTCCAAGGCGAATTCATAACAGATGAACTTGATAGCGCAGCTGATAACTTTTTTTAATTTTTCTTTCAAGGCGAACTATATTTGGATGTCAACATTAATTTATTTCTTTTGTTTACATTAAAGTTAAAAATTTTTATAATTAAAAAATTTAATTGTGAAAACAAAGAAAAATTAAACGAAAATTTAAATAAAAAGATAAAAAACTGTTAAATAGAAATAATTTTCGATTCAGCAGCACAGGCCATCAAAGCATTACCACTTTGTTCGTCAATGGAATTTTAATGTGTACTTACATCCGTGGAAATTTTTTGGGTGGGTGGTAAGGCAACCACCGGTTGACAACGACGTTGAACCCCATTACGGATGGCAGGAGCCAATAATTGATCAGCGGATCTTTAAAACATTTCCACACAACAGATTTCTTCAGCAAAATAATATTTGTTAAATATTTCGAGGGATTTAAAAACAACAAACCTTAAAAAACAAAAGTTTTTGAAATAATAATAATTTTCAATATTTAATTTTTTCGCTTCAGTCAAATATTTTTGACAATGTACTTTGATTTTACAAAAACAAAACGCTATTGGTTTTGTAGTGTTGTAATATCAAGTCCACCTGTTATGAATTCGCCTTTGTGTTTGTGTTTTACACCTTGTAGTCTTTGATTTATTGATCAATTTCAACTAGATATGTATGTATTTGTTTGATATTGTTGGTGTGATGCAGAAACTCTCCATTTCGTACAAAAACTAACTGGAGAAGTAAATTGACATTAGCTGTTAAAAATTGCACAACAGTTCAAAAAGTGGTCATTAAACAATCTCGGGAATTTGCACAAATTACAATTTACACCGATTTCATGAGGGAAATTCTTAGAATTTATTTAGCGTGTAAAGGAAAAACGATCTTTTAAGTATGCATAGGTATTTTTCAAAAATCTACTGGACACAATGAATATACTCAAAGTGACCACAAGGTTTTACGAAATAGCGGAAAAGGGGGATTTATAAATAAGATATTACCAAAAAAAAAGAAGTAGGATTTTTAAAAATAACTTGTGGAAAGTAGGATACATCTAAACAATCTGTATTTTTCCAGCGCAAAATCGCAAGATTGAAACTGAAAAAATATATGGGTATACAAAAGAGTATACACAAAGCTGCCAGGAATCTAGTACCAAATACAAAAGAAAACACATTGATATGCATCGGTTCAACAACTATTACAACAAAAGCCGGCTGGTTGGCGCAAATATGAAAAACAGTAAAATAAAATGTATTAAAAATGCATTTTAGAAACTTTGATCACTATATGCTGGAAACAAAAATATTCATTTCTTTTGTGCAACGTAATATTGTCTGTAGAAAAAAAAAACAAATCATTTAAAACCAAACACGGCGATCAAGTCAGATGCGCTTTAACACCACCTGTAAAATTAATTCGCCTTGGTACCTACAATTTATTCTCTTTTATTTTATTTTAAATTATATTTTCAATAATAAACCATTTTTGTATTACTTCGAACATTTAATTTTTTTAATCACATAAATAATAATTTAAATTAATTTTTCTATACTTTTTTAAATATTTATTTATATATGTATACACATTATGTGTTTAATTGAGTAATTATAAAACGTTTTAATATGCTATGGAAAATGAACACAGCAAGACAATTTGCAATACTTCAAATATTAATATTCAAAGCAAAGACGCAAAAATTATTGATAAAACTTGAAAAATGTTTGTTAAAAGTTTGAAGGTAATTTTTGTTTATTTTTTATCGGATACAAACTTAAATGCCACATATTGCATTTTCGTTAAAAAAAACTGAGGTTACACGCGATGTTAGTTTAAAAAAAAAATTACGCAGATCAAAACTACGGTATGAAAATTGTTCGATTGTTTTCACAAATAAGTTTTCCACTTCCAACCAACAGACAAAAACCCAACCGAATGACTGTCTAAATAAATGATTGATAAAAAAATATCTACACAAAACAAAAATAAGTTACCATACATATTCGTACACACTACATACATACATACATACGTATGCATGTATTTACATATCGCTCATTTATAACAAGAGCATCATAACGCAAAATAATCAATTTTTTTTAAAGAGAAGTAACACTCAGGCAATTAGTATGCCTACCAACTAGTAGGTGTCCCAGCGGAAAAAGGTAATGAATAGTAAACGAGAGAGTAATGTACAGCATGTATAATTTTTCATTCCAGAATTCATTATTGTTAGCACAGAACATGTCCTAGGAAGTAATGAATTCGCAATGAACAAGCAAAACCTTCTTCGTAAAAAGTGGTAATATACGTGGTAAGCAATGTGCAATTTTTGTGTGTTATCAAATTACCTCCTCCTTTCCAAAGGATTGCATTTTTTTGCTTTGGAAAATAATACATTATATCTTCCATTACATGTGTAATCAATGACCATTTTTCCCGCTAGGTGTGTTACCTTCTTTGGGAAAGGGATAGTGAGAGAGGACTGATGGTGAAAGTGAGAAAGCTTAATTTTTACAACTCTGATATTGCGCGTTGTGTTAGTTTTTAGATCAGTGTTGCAGCGCCTCTGATGTCAAGTAGGCGCACTAAATGTGTTAAGCTGTGCAGACATTTTATTAATTATTTTACTTCAATACCGACGAAGGAGGACGCTGTGTTGTCCGCTAGCACACACCAGTATCAATTGCTGCCAGTACTGTTCAGTGACCATTGCTATGCCTTCGTCACTTTAACAGTCCAACGACAACAAATACAATGTGGCAAATTAATGCACATCTGAAAAATGCTCGATGTTATGAATTGCCTGAAACTGGGCTCGAACCAACGTTCTTAGACATTACTTGCTTTGTAGTCAACGCGCTAACTACTTCAGCTAACAGAACCCAGTTTTACGGATACGAGTTGAAAGTTTACAATTTACTCGCACCTTAATGTGGAAATAAGAAATTAACTATCCTCAAGATGTGATTTAACAAAATATTTTAAAGAAATTTTTACGTTCGAGGAACGATATGAGAATTAATTGGGCATTATTATCTGAAAAATCTCGTAGTTTGAATTATGACGTTGATGCAGCAAATACCACGAAATGTATGTATGTACTTACATAACTATGTATGTATGGACGCACAACTAAAATTCACACAAGCCGTTATTTGGAATTAAATTCTTTTATTAATAAATATACATGGATATAATACAATTTGCTAGTTTTTTTTTGTCTTCTTCAAATTAACATACAAAACTTTTCAAGGCCAAGACAAAGTTTGATTGGCAGACATTGTTTTAACAAAACTAACGTACTTAAATTTTTTACACGTAAGCAAACAGTCAACAAGTTGCAGTGCACATTGAAAAAAGTATAACGAGGCACTACTTATTAAGCCAGCAATATAAAACTTTTATAGCAAAAAAAAAAAGATTGGCTGAATTCCTAATTGCAATAAATTTCGTGCAACTTGTCTGCAAAGTATTGCAACAGTAAATAAAATGTTGCCGTAGTTGCAGAAATATGTTGCAGCACTGTCAATTGATTGATTAAATGAGCTGCCAAGTGGCTTTTCGAACGCTTAACTTTCATTATAGCACAATTATTTCTTTTACGAATGTAAAAATAAAAAACTTAAATTTGAACTTGTTCATTTATTATCTATAATTATAGCTACTTCTGTTGCTTTTTTTAATAAAAATATATTTGAAAACATTAATGGCGTGAATTAAACAGTCTAGCCTTGAAATTGAGCCAAATTAAAAATGTTTATTTCCATAGAATAGACATATTTGTAATATTTTGTTAGCTAACGAATTGTTTTCAATCTTTTTATTTACTTAAGAAGTTTTTCATTAAAAAAAAGGTTTTTTAACCAAAATGGTTTCCAGTGAAAATAAACCATCCAATTCTGAAAAGAAATTATCCAATAAATTTTAGTTTAAAACAAAAATGAATTTTATGAAAGCAATTAGCTATTTAAGATCAATAAGACATTCTTAAATTTTTCCTGGTACAAAAACAAAATATTGCTTTATTTAAAAATCAATTTAAACAATAGCCAAAACTAAAGAGCTTTATTTAGCTATTCTATTAAAATTACTCTTGATTGAATCTAATTTATGGAAATAAATCAGTTTGGTTAAATTTATTTTCCCTTATAAAATAATCAATGAATTGTACTGGACCAGCCTTTATCATAATTTGATCAATAAAATGAACAACACTTGCTAGAACACAACAACAAAGTCATTAATTGATCAAGTGTACATTCTGCCTTCTCTTCAATAAATTTTTAACGTGTATATACTCGTACTTATACATTTGCAAAGTTTTTTTTAGTCATGAATTGTAATCGTTCATGCAATCGACCAAGCAAACGTTTATTGAATCTTCATTTATATGCAAATCACGTAAATATTGATTGAAATTAAATTTCAAAAAGCGTATTTTGGGCAAACCCATTATAATTTACAACCCGACAACTTCTATAACAATAAAAACACTTAACGAAAACTCATACGCAAATAAAAAGAATAAAATTATTTGTAAGTTTTCAATTAATTTTACTTTTATTTGCAACTAGCTGTGCCAGCGGCTTCGTCGGCTTAAATTCAATTTGTGACGTGAGCCTTATAACCAGGGCCAGTTTAAATATGCACAAAAATTATTAAAATATGCATGCACAAAAATATGAACCCGAAAAAACACAGGCTAATAATAAGTGTGTTCGAGTACGCAAAAGTTTTTAAACATTTTTACTGAACTTTACTGCATTATACTAAATTGCGTTCGTTTACTCAAGTTACAGTAAATGAGAACACAAATTGAGAGTGTAAAGTGATAGTTCATGACTAAGAATTTACAAATTTTTACTGCAGAAATTTCTTGTAGTAAAATTTAGTAAAACAACCAACCAGTAAAAGAGTTCAGTAGTCCAAAGTGTAAATATATTTCAACATTTGATTTGCAATCAGCTGTTTCCTTAATTTTATTAATTTTTAAAATTTTTCCGTTCGCGTACTTTGTGGGCAACAGCTATTTGAGAGTAAATTTTTCACTTTACTCAGTAATTACTCATTTAGTGCATTTTATTGTAAAATTACTCGAACGCAGCTAATTTCTAATCAGTTTTATTTACAAAAGAGTTTATCACAAAGTATAATCATATGGGTTTTCAAGTGTTTAAATTCAAAGGATCTTCGTTTGTCGCACAAAACGGTTGAATATATTGAAAATATAAGTTCAACATCAGTCGATGTTACAGTTTTGTTGATTTTAATCTTGGTCAACGTTTGAAGGCCAAGATTTCGATTAAATACTTTGTGAAGTTTTTCAATAAATATTTTATTCTTTTCTTTTAAATTTTTGTTAAAAAAGGCTGCCAACCTGCGTAATATGCAAATTTATGCAAGTTATTAAAAATTCTTTTTTTTGGAAAAATTTTAAAAATTTCCAAATGTATTTTGCCCTGGCGATTACATTTTCTCCCTGAAAGTGCACGTCATTCGCCTGTACAATCGTATACATATGTATTTGTAATATTCAAAGCATTGTTGATTTGCAATAATTCAAATTTAAAAGACTGCGTCAAAGCGAAAACAGGTGGTCTTTACAGCTCAGGGGATTATTTTTGCTCCTTGCATCTCCTTGCATTTTGATCTGTTTTGTTTGTCAACATTTTTTTATATTTGATTTATATATGGTATATAGTATAGGTATTTTTCAAAGCGAATTGAGGCGAGTCTACTTGTTATGAATTTGCCTTGCTACTGCGTATAAGTACATGCCTTTCGTAATGAGCTTTCACACTTAATTTAGTCTTGTTATTTTTCAATACATTCTAGAATTTTTTGTTTACTTTATTATATATATTAACTTCCGATGCATGCCAATTTTTTAAACGGAAGTATTTTTTTAGATTTTAGTATATAAACATGCACATAATTCGGTTAAATATTAACAAATTACTGTGTAATTATGAAGGATTAAAAATACCTATTTGAAAGACTAAATTCTGCAAAAAAAAAACTTCAATGCCTAAAATTACGTTGAGAAATTACGATGTGTGGTTCACAAATTACCATATGTGGCAATCCAATGCACAATGTTTGCGCAGGTTCTCTCTGGATCAATTACGGCTAAGCAATCAGCTGTAGTTTTATATTCATTTTTTGTTCTACAACAAAAAATTCCGAATTGAATTGAATATAGTGGTAGTAGGTTTGTTACTATTTTATTAAGTATTTCAAATCAATAATATACATAATAGAATTTTTGTATTTTTGATCATTTTCAAAAATAAATAAGGCATTTGATTGAAAACCCTAAAAAATTAGCCATTCATATTTTTTTGGGATTTGAAAATTCATAAAAAATTTCCATTAAATATATCGTTCATGATCTAATAATTCACAATTCACAAGGTGTATAAAATCGCAAAAATGTCAAAAGCAGTTGAAGAAAATCGTATTTTATGTTAGTGATGGAAAACTAAATTTTTTTCGGTACAAAATATATTTTAAATAGTACTTTTTTGACCCCCACAGTACGTTATTCATAATTCCTTTTCACAAGTTAATGTTTGAGATTAAAGTCTGAAATCAAATTGACGTTGAGGATAAATGTTTGGTGCCGACCTTAATATTAAACTACATTAATCTTCTTCAAGACTGCGAATATTTTAAAAAGTGTATTTTCCTAAATTGTAATATTTCTCAAACTAAAAATACATTTCAAGTAAAACTTTGTTGTTTGTGCGTTCAAAACGTTGTGCTATCGTAAAGTGTCTAATTTGAGGTCGAAATTGTTTATTACGAGACCTCTAAAAGCAGTTTTAAAGACAAGCTTAAGACGTTGTACTCTTTTAAAATACTTTCACTATGTTATATATGTTCATATACACTGGAAAGCGAAAGTATCGTTGAAATTTTTTAAACATAAAAGGATTACTATGTTTTTCAATAATTAGTAAAGAAATTAATAATTAAAAGTTTGACGGCTTTTTCACAGTCAAAGTTTACTTTGCAAAGTTTATTTCAAGCCAGATTAATTATATTAAATATATCTAATATAATAAGCTTTACAACAAGCATAAATTTATTGAAATCAAATAATATTTGTAAAAGCTATGAAGCCAAAAAGGTTTTCCGTGAACAAGGTAGTCAACTTTGACACTCTTCAGCCCACAGTATGTTTCAACAGGGTGCTCCAAATTTCAGCATTCATACAGCTTAGGTCATCTTCTTGATTTTTCAAAGATAAAGATTTATTATCCTTTTTTGCAATTGAAACCACTGTGCGCCGCCGAAAAAAATTAATCGGCGGGGTTTTCTGCTTTGCAATGAACAATTTGTGTATAAATACGTTAAAACTTAATAAATTGTCAACACTTGTGATGCGTTGAAGTGGAAATAAAATTAACAAATATGGAAATATGTTTACAATCTATTTTTAAACTTTTTCAGGCACATTTATCTTTATTATATGTAGAATTTATATTGCAAAATCATACCTGCTGCATATTCCACGCACAATATGAAAATTATATTTGTCTACACTTACCTTACTTTAGGTAGCCAAAAAACAATTTTAATGCATATAAATTTTATGGATTCTACAAAATTTGCTTCATAATTAAAACGCCAATTGAATATTTATTGTGAGCTATGTTACTTGAAACTTTATTTCTCGGCTAGTGTCTTTTCCACTATATTTCTCTTTCGTTATATACTACATACATATGTACATACAATGTACATATATGCAAGTAAACTTAATTGGCTTTACTTTTTATTTGCTAATTCGTTGTATTTGCAGTTTAGAATTCTTGGTTGCTCTTTGTCATTTAGATGTTATATTCAATGTTAAATTAAAATTTATATATAATTTTAAGTTACAAAATTACGTTTTTAATATTTAACCTATATTTTCACCGCAATACGGATTTAAAGATGTTCGGACAAAAGATATACTGCCTCTTGATTACGGGTGCAATTCACAACATGTGATTACCCAAATAAAAACAGTGCTGGTAACTTTCACAGAAAGTCTTGATTTGGGTTTATGTGACACGTATTTGTAGCTGATCGCTTATTTTATATTTCCTTAATGTCAAACTCAGTATGAAAAAAACGTAAGCAATATATTCGTGTATAGAATTTTTTGACAAAAAGAAACCTTAAAATGTTTTTCTTGTGTTCGGGTGTACCATGAATAATAAACTGCTTTTAGGTTCAAAACTGCCAAAGGCCAATTTCTGTTTCTTTTCTTACTTGCATTTGAAACAAATGGTAAAGTGTGCTTTTTAGTAGTGTGGCTGTGTGTTAGTAATACATAATTGACAGACCCCCGAACCCAAAAAAAAAAATCCGTCAACGCTTCGACACTACCTGGTTTATCATACCATGGGGTGCACCTTGTTTAATATATTATCATGGTACAAGAATACCAGGTAATGCTAATAGCACAGCTGACAGTAAATTTGAGAATGTGTTCGTCACACAGACAATAGATTTTGACTAGGTGACAGCATTAGGAAAACAATTACAACAATACAAGAACATGTCATTTTGGGTTGTGTAGTTTCATTGCGTATGTCGAAAACCTAGCCCATAAAACAAAGAAAACAGATACAGAAAAATAAGACAAAAGTATTTTGTATGTATTTTAACATTCGCAACGAATAGTCAGCTGCTGTCACCTGGTTAAAACCGCCTTGGTTTCTACCAACAAAATGCGTGTTTTTTGGTGTTGAAGAATCGCTATTACCTGTGATAATTGTACTATGTATATATTATTCCAAATAACACAGCTTTACACGACGTGTATTTTGTCATGTGTACTATCATATATATTTACTCTAGAACGTTGCACCAACTTTGTATTTTATATGTCAAACTCCATAGTAACGATATGTAAACTGGCACTTGAATACTTTCATTGTGCAATGTGTTTTATTGCAAATAGTAGTTTATATTCATTTATATTTTTAAACTAATTATATTCTTTATTACCTTAATAAAATGTTATTTTCTATATGTAGATGATTTAGAGTAATATACTGAATTTTATAATATGAATAAATGAAAAGTATATTATATTAAGTCGATTTTATTATAATCGTCGTTTTTATATTTGTTTTTAAAATTTGCATTTTTTTCTTATTTGTCCGAAAAATTACTTTGCTTTCATAGTAAAACATTTTACACAGATTTATATATTGATATTAATTATTAAAATTTTAATGGAATCCTCTAATTAAGCGGTGATGTGGTTTTGGCACTTTCATGTCTTATAGCATTAATTAATTCATAGTTGACCAAGAATACAAACCTCAAGCCAGAAATCTTTAAAAGAAATAAAAAATTGCCACAATTTTTTTCCGGGTACTAGATAGAACTCACCTCTACGACACAGTTGTTGGCCAATCTAGTTTTGTTACCACTCAGTAAAGGATGGCCATCGATAAATATTGGTCGTTTACCTTCATTGGCTATAAAGAAATCGCCATTACTACGTAACTTAATAGTTCCTTGCTTTCGTGATATCTTAGTAGCTGGACCTTCTAGTGACAAATCGACATCAACAACACAATCTTTTGCGTCGCGACCAAACGATATTTCTTTTGATCGCATAAGATATCTTACTAAACGTCCTCTTAAAACGGCCAATGTTTGGCCGTCAAATTCAGGCGCTATCCCAACTCCAGTCATTGAATCCACTAAAACATTCCAGCGACTGAGCTCATTTTCCAACAAACGAATTTCTCTTTTATTTTGACGGTCGGTTAAGGCCAATTCGATTTCTAATGCTTCATCCCTTTGATCATTTAACTCAGCGTCTAATATTAAGTCTTCGGCATCTGAAAAATTTAGTGGTTGATCACTAACATGAAGGGGTTTTACTACTTGGTCAATTAATAAATGATATTGTTTCATCATTTGCCAATGATTTTGCAACGATTTTGCTGTTCGAGCGCTATAAAATACAGATGCGTTTTTGTCCAATAACTCTTGAAATTGATCAATTTTCGGATTGTCGGTCTAAACATTAATTGTACATATAAAAATACAGTATATAAAATGAAAATTTCGTTAGACTAACCGATTTTATGTTGCATAACAACTCCTCTTCCTGTATGCTAAAAAGAGCCTTTCTCTGAACTGATTCCACCAACTCCGGATGAAGATTACGCATAGCAGCAACAGCTATTCGAGAAATGGCAGGCTCATACAGTAAAGAGAACCATCGTGCTTGCAATTCAGTCAATGTAAATTTACACGAAAATTTTGTGCCCCTATGCACCATGCGCAAGTCATTTGTTTGTAAAATGCCTATTATTAAGGCTAAGTCATCTATGGGTTTCCACCGACCCAAATCTTTTGTCGTTACTTGACCAGGAGGGCGACCAGATTTACGGCTCTTTTTTTGTTGTGGTCGTGCTGGTCGTTTTCTTTCACTCGACATAAAACTGGAAGGTCTATCCATACTTATTACATTATGTGGTGTAGTTGGACCAGTAAGAACTTGAGCAGCAGTAGACAATGGTGGCACACTAGGTACTGTAGTTTGTAAATCAACATTCAATTTATCGCTATTTGTAACTAAATCCGAAGAAGTGGTAGCTAATGTAACTGCTGTAGAAGATAGTTGCTGTAATATCGGTACTTGAGGCGGCGGTTGAACGGAAGGTAAATAAGTCTGTGAAGTAGTACGTAGACGTCCTCCCCTTCCCTGGTCGCTTCGAGATTGCAAGTTTATGCTATATTCAACGATTTCGTCATCAAATCTTTTACGTTTTATGGATCGCGACGAGCTAAAATGCAAATATACAAAAGTATGATAAAATATCTAAAATACTTTTGTGTCCAGATAAAGTACATATGTATGTGTGTATGTATATTTACCTTCTGCGTTTTTGGTCGTTCTGCAATTCAATGGGTAGATTTCGAATGGGATTTGAGACGAGTACTTCATTTACAACGCCAGCAGCAGACGTCGTAGTAGCCATTTATTCGGAGTTTTAAATTTTTAAGCCTACTATGTTAAATTTTGTAAATTTTTCAATACACAATCTCCAGGAGCACGAAGGCGAATTATTTGACGGCCGGCGGCTAGCCAGGAATATGCTCGGCAGCGGCTTACGCATGCCAAATTGAAAGGCACAATCGTATAAATTATCCGTTAAGTGACAGTCAGCGGCCATATTGGTTTTTGACCGTCAAGAGCTATTTTTTTTGTAGCATAAACTACAAAACTTAGAAGCGAAAAATAATTTTCTTTAAGAATTCATACATTTTTATGCAACATTGTATGAGATGTTGAGACAAAATCGTACAAGATAATAAGAAAAAGTTAAAATAATTTATTGTAAAAAAAATTTGTTAGCATTAAAGCGCGATTTTCATATTTTCCTTGCTTGTGTCCAATTTTTTCTTGAACAACGGTTTGAGTATCAAAACTTGTGAATTTGCCCAAGGCGAATTCATAACAGGTGGTCTCAACAGCTCAACTGGTCATTTTTTGTTCCTTGCATCTCCTTGCATTTTGATCTGTTTTGTTTGTCAAAATTTGTTTATGTTTGATTTACATATATATAGTGTTTGACGTTGATTTTGACAACAGGCATTTTTCAAAGCGAATAGAGGCGAGTCTACCTGTTATGAATTACGTTTGCTTGCAACTGACCAAGGCAAATTCATAGCAGGTAGACTTGCCTCAATTCGCTTTGAAAAATACCGCGATGCCAATTGATAGTGCATGCAACATTGCACCCTAAAATCGTTTTAGTGGTAGCTGTGACTGCTGCTGTTAGTGTTTTCCTAATAACTTAACATGGAATCGGGAAGAAAGAGAGAGCAGGCAAAAGAAATATTATATATCTATTGAAAAACTTCAAAATAATATTACAAGAAATAACTTACATAGCGTCTACTGTTGGACAGTTTGCAACTGATTAGTTTGAATTTCCCTACATTAAATGATTGGATAGGTGGCATCACTTTTTTAACTTTGGAATGAATGCCATATAGAAAAGAGGCAGCATTTAGTATAAAATTTTCTGTTTTTGTCAGTGCGATAATATTTGAAAATAAAACAAACAATTTAATTGATGGTGTCCCTGAATTATTAAAAAAGAACAACGAAATATATCCATGTTGATCTAAACATTTTATAAATATATATGACATAATGAGGTAAAGTTTTTTTTATTTTAATTAATGATGCGATGACAAATCGATATACACACATATTTCTAAACACTGTATATGTAGTGTAATTCAATCGGAGGATAGCTCTCAATCTGATGGTAAAATGGATATTTCCGAAACTACATCTCTAGACTCTATGGGAGCATCTTTAAATGACAATACCGACCGAATAGAGGCAGAAAATCTCCGCACCTCAATAATAGAAAATGCAACATATTACAGTAATAATCAACCAATTGTGGGGGAAAATACTGACAACCATTCGGCCGCTTTAGAAATGTATAATGACAACGAAGTTATGAATTTTAAGACAAACTTGGACAACCGTATTTCAAAGCCATTAGAAAACTTCACTTTTGAATCATCGGAGTATTCACAAGCACTGCAGCAGAGACGTAGTAACATATCTCGGACATTAGCCGATAATCATCCTTTGATGTCACCCACTTGCACTGATTCCGATTCAGAGTACGATAATCAACTCCAAAATCATCATCACAGCAAAAAACCTTCAGTTGTAGAATATGCTACTGATGATGAAAACAAAAAAAATTATCCAGATGTGGTACCAACCCGCGAGCGTCTGCATACACAAATACCTCAAACACTCGAACAAGAACAAGATTTAAACATGTTGAATTCTAAAAATATAATCTTTGATAAGAAAGCAATATCTGAATTCGCAAATCCGCAAATGACATATAACTTAAAGCCAAGTGCTTTAAAATGTACTAACTTTAGGGCAAGTAGTCCAGATTTATTGAGTAGTGGCTCAGAAATTAATATTTCCCAATATCAAGCTACTGTTGATGCTAATTATCAAACCGTAGCTCTTATGCCAAAGAAAGATTTGAATGATGGTGCACAAAACAAACATCTTAAAAATGCTAAAAAGGCTGAAGATATTTCGTCTTTAGATTCTATATCAAATCATAGTTTTGATGGTGACGAAGAACATAATTTGGCGTCTTTAAGCCCATCAAGTTCTTTAATAGATGGTATAGATAACGATGAAGACAACGAATATGATGTTGATTGTGAAGGTCCTGAATTGTTACCAGACGACGATGTTGATTATGAGGAGCAGTTTTGTCATACTCCTGGTCATACTACACCCACACCTGGTAGATCATTAAATAGTCCATGCAGAGTAACTTCAGGTAATCTACCACTCCCACAATATTCAGCTGCTGAAGAACGTCGTGATTCGCGCAACTGGCAAAAAATCACGTTACCAGATGGTCGAACTCGTGACATCGACATGCGAGTAATTGAACCATATAAACGAGTCTTATCGCATGGCGGTTATCTGAATGCTGGTGGCCATAATGCTATAGTTATTTTTTGTGCCTGTCATTTACCCGATCGTTCTCGTACCGACTATAGCTATGTTATGGATAATCTTTTTTTCTATGTTGTAAAAACATTGGAGCAGTTGGTAACGGATGATTACGTTTTGATATATTTACATGGCGGCTCGAGCAGGCGTAATATGCCACCTTTTCCATGGCTTAAGAAGTAAGTAAATAATTTTTAGAAATATTTTGGAATAATAATGATAAAAAAATTGTATGCAGATGTTATCAACTTTTGGATCGTCGATTAAGAAAAAGCTTAAAAAATATGTATCTCGTACATCCAACATTTTGGATTAAGTCAATAATATGGATGACAAGACCATTTGTTAGGTGAGTGATGGCATTGCTTGCTTTTTTCAAACATTTTTACGATGAAATTCTATTCTAGCACTAAATTTTGGCGCAAATTAGTTTATGTGAAATCTTTAGAAGAACTTTCACAGTATGTTACAGCTCTGGAAAAGGCCGCCATACCTGAAAAAGTTAAGCAATATGATTCTAAAAAACATTAAATGTATTATTTCCCATATTGTTTACATATATGTGTAAGCATATATACTTATATGGTATATTTTTTCTCTAGAATACTCATTTACTAAGTTTTCTTATTTATCTATAATTTATCTAAGGTTTTGTGATATTTTTTATTGCTTATTTTCTAAATGCATAATTTTTTATCTATGTAAATTTTGATCTCTATCTATACCTACTTAAAATATTTATACACAGTAATAAATATTTCTTTCTTTTAATTGGAAATAATTTTGTGACCTGCCGAATGAATACCCAGCAAGCATGCAGGTTTGATCTCAAATACAAAATAATTTGAAATCAAATTCTGTTGGTAAACGTTTGAAAACGATTTAAAAATTGATTTAAAACATAAATGAGTAAATTTTTCATTGTGGTTGCCTTTTAAAATGCCGTTGTGAACGGCTTATATTCATCAGCTTCATTTATAAATGAAAGTGCTTGAACCAATTTCAAATCATGAACATTATTACGAAAACAATATATATACATTTCCAGTTTTCATAAAAGAAAAATCGAAATATGTAATTACAATACCAAACATTGCAACGTTAGGTTTTGATATAACTCGATCGCACCAAAACGTAAAATTTTTTTACTTCAGTTGTGAATATATCAAATTGGATTATGCCAATTCACGTATGGTAGTAAAAATTTTTTTCAAATCTCGTATATGATTATGAAAAGAAATCAATTAAATTGAAATTATAAGTGGGTTCATGAAAACAGCGAAAGTGTTTCGTTCGCAAAGGTTTTATTTAAATTTGAAGTTAAAAGAAATGTATATTATATTTTAAGCATTTGCTGCATGCAGTGGGCGAAAATATTACAACTTTCAAATAAGCAAGGGTTCCTAAACTCGAATTTAATAAAATATAGAGCCTTATTTTGTAAAACGCAACGCCCAACATTGATAAAACACAAGGTACAAAAACAAATCACGTTAACAATTTGTTAGCGTTGCGTTTTACAAAATAAAGGCCGAGGCACATAGAACCCGTCGTACGTTATACGTTGCTTTCTTCAACTGACATTAAAGTATCGGCGGAGGAAGTTGACACAATTATTACTTTGTTGAAGGACATTAAATCAGCTTCATTTGATTAAAGTTCACGTTTTCAACACAAAAAGCTTAAAACAAAGCAAAAAAAATTATCTGCCTGTTCACCGGTATCGAAAGAATATTTTCTTTCGTATAATTAGATTTAAAACAAAATTTTAAAAGTTGTTTTTGTTTCAAATGTAATAAATTCGAAAGAAATGTTTCTTTCGATATTGACTTTAGTACTTTGCGTTGACGGAGACGTACCGAATGTGATAAAGCTCATAAGAAAACCTGTATTTCAACTTAGTGTCAGTTGAAAAAAGCAACGTATAACGTACGACGGATTCTATGTGCCCCCTCCTTAGGATCGAACGAAAATTTTCCCATTTCTTTTGTTTCAAACATTTAACAGATTTTATGAGCACAATCAATAGCTATTGCTTTATGTGCTGTCAAACCAATACGTTTTATATGCATATAAATCTGCACAATAAATAAAAAAATTATCACTACCGATTTTAAGCTACTTACTTTAGCATTAGCATTGAATTTCCATTATATATCCTCTTAATCATTTCGTTCACACTTTTATTTTGGTATTTTGGCTGTGTGGACACAAAATTATCTACATATAATTTTCGATTGCTTGAAATATTTCCATAAATCAAATAAATGTACTTCTTTAAAATGTTTTTTCTTACTTTCTGTTAAAAAAATTTTGCTGTGGTCCCAACAGTGGCGTGGACAAATTTTAAGTTATTTTTTACGATTTTTCAGGAAGTTATAGCGCAACGACTTGCTCCGCTACTTTTTTTATTATTATAATCTCATGTAGAATAATAGCTTCATTTAAACTTATACCATGTATTGAAATTATCAAATAAATAAAATAAATTTGACATACATATGTATTTCATAATGAATATATTTGCGGAAGAAAACAGGACATTGTATTCCTAAACATAAAGAGATAAACATCGAAATTTTCATCTTATCTACAATCGGAATATATTTCTAAAATTTACTTGAAAGCTTAAAAGTGCGCTCCAACAAATAGGTAAAATATGACTTAGAACTTGTTCTTTATTACTATAGAATTGAAAGCCAACATCATTTGAAGAATGCCAACCGAGTAATGTTATATTAAATTAATGAATGAGCACACGCATCGAATATGCATATCATTAATGTTGTTATATACAACCACATGTACATACATAAATTATAAATTTATGGTAATTATTATATAGAATTATTTCAAATAATGCGCTAAGTTATACTTAAAATAAGATATGCGTTAGTTATACTTTCCACTTTTGTAATTTCGAATGGCTAATTCACTACATACATACATACATATGTATATATTATCTGTGAACATTATACAAATTACCATTTGATATTAAAATGATCCATCATGTATTTGATGATATCATGTACATGATTGGTGGTCTGATTTGATGTACACAAAATACATTTTTCACTATTATATTTCTGTTAAAAACCTCACAAATTATGTACTATTTTTTATATGATGTTCTGAGAAAATATGAAAAAATTAAAAATACATTTCTTAGACACAGTGCAGCTAGACCCCCGTTTTTGGTGACCATAGAAGTTGAATCGAAACAGCATACATACTCATATTCATAAAAAAGCACACTTTTTGTGGAAACAAAATTTATGATTGAAATTTAAATTTTACGGACCTACCCATAGTTTAAAATTTACAAAATCTTAATATACTATACAAAATACTTAATTTCTTTAAACCGTTTAGGTTTAAGTTGAAAAATATACAGAGTAATTAATCATGAGTTGGAAATTTCGCACTAACCAAAATTGATTTAAGTTGTAAAAATTTAATAGAGCAAAGTTTTCTGCTCTTCGTAGCTGTTCTGCTAGTCTGATTATTAAAAATGTTTCTATTATACGTTCTTAATAAATAATAGTTTTAATTTATCCAAATTGGTAAATTCATGATTCGAACACGAGTCAAACAATACTTTTCAACTTAAAATTAAAAAAACGTTAAACTTGTTGGTAAATTTTAAAAAACCTAAAAAAAGTTGTATTTTGGCATTTACGACCGATCATTTGGTTTTATAGCTTGTTAAAAAAAGTAAATAGATATATAGAATTTTCTGCACGTACATACATATGTATTTACAATCATAAATATAACAATAATACAGGTTAGTGTAATGCATACAGAAATTTAGTTATTAATATTGGTTTCATTATTTTTTATTTATGACTATCACCCAACAAAACCAAATAAATTGATTTAAAGTTGAAATGTATTTATCAAGGAAGGTACCTTAGTATTTAAAATATGTATTATACACAAATAAAATTAAAAATATATACTAAAATGTACAGATTGTTTTAAAAATTTCAGCTAATTACGAAGCAACCGCCAGTAAGACAGGGCGCAAATTACGGCATTCGATATCGAACAAAATCCCATACATTTTTCGAATTTGTGTGGAAATTTCGTTCACTTTCATTTGAAATTAAATTGTTGCTGCAAATCTTTCACTAAATGTACGAGTAACTGGCAAATATATAAAATATTCTCGAAATAAGTAGTTGTTACTCTGAATCATGATTGAAAATAGTGTGTATACCAAAATTATAAAAAAACAAATAGCGAAAAATCATAGAAGTTTAATACAGAGTCAAAATCAGAAACCGACAGAAGCAGAAGGAACTTGAAACTTACAAATTTTAATATTTTCTTTTATAAATATTATAATTACATAATTTACTAGCAATACATACAGAAATACAAACGCATTTCAATTCAAATCGCATGTCCGTGACGACAAACTAAAACTTTTTCAGTGTTTTTTTTTAATCCAAAATGATCATTATTTTGGCTAAAGTTTGTAAGAATTTTAGTCAGAAAGAATTAGACATGGCACAATATTCCAAAGGAACAAGGGAAAATTTTAACATCAATTAATTTCAACTTACACGGCAGAACAGAACTTTTTTCACATTTTCTTAAATGCTTTTAAATTATATTTTAAAATGTATTTTGTAAAAATATTTGGGATTAGGTTATTCTAGGTTGCACAGGCCGCCAGTTGCGAGCAACCGGCCCACTTGGGTCCAGAAATTTGCCTCTTTGTGGTGTGGAGAAACATCTCCGCCTATCCTTCGTTAGGATCGCTGTTGAACCAGCCTGATATACATACGAATTACCTAGATACTTCGCTCATTAATACGACAGAGCTGAGCATTGACAGATCAGGTGCTCAACAATTTCTTCCTTATCTTAATTTTAGCAACTTCTACAGAAGTTGGATTCTTGCGTGGGATGCTATGACACAGTGCGCTGTTAGCACTGTCACGACTATTCGTAGCTGATGTCGAGGGATCCCCAGTATGATAACAATTTTTGCTCGATCATATCGGGGCCAGGTAGATCTAGAGACCGCACATGTGGTTTTGTTTAATAGTTGCTGCTGTATGTGTAGTTTACAGCATTTTAGTGAAACTCTCACTAACAAATTGATGTCTCGTTCTTGCATATGAGTATCTTCTTTAGCTAGCTTGTCCACAATTGTGTTGTAGGACGTGCCCTGGTACCCAGATGAGAATATGACGCCATCTCATGTTATACGTTAGCAAGATGGCTGCCCTTTTTATTGTCGATATTTCATAGTTTGAAAAGAATGCTCTGTTAGAATTGAGGAAGGTAAATGGGATTGGTTCTCTATTTCGTGTTTAATCTTGTAACAAGATAAGTTGACAAAATAAAGTCTAATTAATAATCTACATCATCAGTGTTTTTCTATGGTAGCACTTACTTTAAATTATCATATATTAAAAAGTATTCATTCGCAATGAACAATTCAAAGAATTTGAACTTACCTATTTTCTCCCATTATTTTATTTTATTTGGAAAATAATATAGACGAACACACATTAACATATATATGTATATAATCACTTTTATTTTTAATTTTCGAAGTTGCTTAGACTAACATGTTATAGATAATAAAGAGGGCTGGCTGTCCAGTACCAGTCAGAATTGCAGGTACCCGAAATTTCAGAATAATTTGTTTTGTAATCTGAGTAATTATTAATATTTAAAACCTGTAAATCTGTCTAGAACTGAAACATAGCATATAATATATGAAGACGTAATAAAGAAAAAGAAACTAAAAATTTTATGAATATTTAAATGATATATTTGTACCTGAATTTTGGAATTTCTCTTATTTCGCAAATCCATTAATCACAATGGTATATATGACGGCAAAGTACCTAATTTGGGTCGAGTTTTAAAACTTTGCTCAGTATTGCTTACGCAACATTCAATGGCATCAATATTGTTCAGTTCAGTGTTATCTTCATTCCTGTAATGATGCTCTTTTCTCTCATTTGCGTTTTCCATTGTTATGTCACATGAATCAATGAAATAGCGCTTACAAGGCTGATTTTCATTATTTTCTGTTGAGCTACTAGCTAAAGAATGTGATGACGTTGTTTCATTATTATTTTCCAGTTTTTCCGATTTTATTTGCGATTCTTTTCGTCTTTTTGCCTTGCAATAAATACAATTTTTAGCGCTACATATGTTGTTTCGTTCAATTTCAGGACAAACAAACTCATGACGCTTGTTACACTTTGGGTTGAAATAAAAATATAACAGTGAGAGCAAATGTAATTAAAAAAATAGCATTGATATATCGAGAGCCCATGTTAAAAGAATTTTAACTTAAGTTTTAGGGAAAACGAGTTATGACGGCAAAAAGTAAATTAAAGTTAATCACGTTTAATAAAAATGTTAACACTATCCCAAAGGTTAATTTTTTTAAAGAAAATAAACTCTACCATACTAAGTTAAGAACAATTTTTCAATCAACGAATTTATTTTCAGTTTACATTGGCTACCATCACTAAAACAAAAATAATTTTATTAAACAATCCAAACTTTGTATTCAAAATTAGTACTAATGCTTTCATTATAAATAAGTTAACACCAACACCTAATAAATAGACCATTTATTTAGAGTATTTATTTAAAATGGCTCGTTGTTATTTTTTCTTTAAGCTTTCTTTGGCGTTTGCGCAATACAAATTGCTGAAATTGCTATTTTCCATAAAAAGCGCACTTGAACCGCTAAAAATAATTTTTTAAAACTAAACCACATACAAAGTTTTCATGTTATACAAAACTTTTACAAAACGTGATAACTCCAAAAGAACTTTTATTTCATAAAAAATGGTGGTAAATATCCGTAACAAATGTTCTAATATACGTATCGATTAATAAGATTATTGGAAACATACATAATATGGAAAATACTGTCTGATTTGGAATTAAAAATTTTTTCCGCTCCATTAAACTTGCTTTTTTTTAATTTAGAATTTTTTTAATGCGGGCTCTCGATATACATATATTTTTTATTCTAAAACAATCTCGACATACGAGACAGAAAAGTAAAAAAAAATACTTTCAATGTGTTTTAGAAATACCTTTACATTTCTAAAATATGATTACGTTTGAGGAACACCATTATCTACTTTTTTTCTAAAATCATATTTATGCTTGAAGACCTTCCATAAATTACTTCAGACTATTTTTTTTAACTTCTGAATAACCGAGATGTCCTTAATGTATAATTCATGAATGGTCTCCATGTCGATAAATTGAATATATTAGCATTCTTTTGCTTCGGTTGTGATTTATGATAAGAAAAAACGTACCTTATCAGCCATTTGACAGAATCCTCTCAAAAAATCTGTACAGAGTTCAGCTGTATTACTTAATTTTTTATGCAGATACTGGCAGTCGTTTCGAACACAAACTCCTTGTAGGAAAAACTTGCAAGCAGGCATTTTTGACAACGATACGTTATGGGACAGTAAACAATTTGAATTGAGACATTCACCACGCAAAAATCTAAGAATTTATTATATATCATTAATTGAAAATATGTATAGACTTAATGGAACTTTGTCATATAATACGACGCTTAATATAAAGCTGTAGAAACCACTTACTTGCTGCAGATGGCAACCTGTAATTTATTATGCACTTTAGAACATTTCCCTCTTTCGAATGCAGCACATTTGCCGATACGTTGAAAAATGGGGCATGGAATATTGCTTTTAACCAAACGTTTTGTTAGCGTTTGCAAGCTTTTTTGCTTGGCATTGTGAACGTAAGCACGAGACAGATGATTTGTTGTTCTTGTCAAAACATTTTTAGCAGAATTAGTGGATATAAAGGTATAACCGCCTATATCAATACGCTTGCATGTTGAAGCTTTAAAGGACTTATTACTTTTCATATGATTAGAGGGACCATGACCATAGTTTGTAACTCGAGTTAATTTAAATTTATTAGCATCCATGACATATTTATTGCCTCTAACAAAAATAGTCAGACCTTGATTTGTATTTGAAGCTTGGTTTTCACTTGATTCGTTCGGTTGAGATGATTTGAATATTCTTGTTGCTGTTATGTCTTTCAACTTTAAAGAGTTCCGTGTAGATTTATAAAGAAGACCGTTAATGTTAAGAACTTTTAAGTTTTTATTTTTATTTATTGACAAAGTTCTCTTAGTTGTTGTATTCGAAATTTCGCTCAATGAATTTCTCTTCAATGCATATCGACCTACAAACGAAGTTCGTTTAATTCTTGGAGTTGGAGGGAGTATAGGTTTTTTTCTAAACACGCGGTTATCTAGCTTGTACTTTGTAATCCTTGTTTGGGTATCATTAAAGCCTATTGTTTCCGATTTATTGAACATTTTAGGTACAATAGATGCTTTCCGTATTAGTTTACGTTTATTTAACACTAATAATGGTTGCAGAGGAAATGGAGGTTTCGTAAGTTTTGAAGGCCGATCATCAAGCTTTATAGAAGGCTCACGTATTAAGCGATTTTTTGAATTACAAATGATTTTGCGTGTTTCTGAAGTAACACTTTTTTCACATAAAGAATTTAAGGCAACATCAGTAGCCCGATCTCTCATATTTGCTGACTCATTTTCTAGTAAATTTCTTTGTACAGCTTGCTGCTGCTCTTGTTGATGTTCCTGAAACTTCTGTAAAAATGCTGGATTCATATGAATTGTATTTCTGTGCTGCTTATGAGCTTTCAAGAACAAAGGATTGATATGAGCATTTTTGGGAATGACGTTTGTGTTTTGCAAGGAAGTAGTATCTGGCGTTGGCAGTTGTCCTTTAAAATTAGGATTTATATAAATCGTTTTGTTTGATTTAGCAACATTAGTAAATGGCAGCATCACGGTTGCTTTATTTCTCAAACACAGAATAATATTCACAAAAAAAATATAAAATTATAAAAACCAATTTTACAAAAATCACACATGATATAATACAATGAAGTAGGCTGCAGTTGATAAAGTAGTGCTGCCAGTCTCAGGAAAATTATATTGGCCTAAATATTTCACAACAGGTTGTGCAATGGATAATTCTGCTATTAATATGGGAAAACCGGCGTATATAATATTTTTATCTCACATATTTATATTTTGTAGTTAATGCAAATCTTTGTCGAAATATTGTTTTGGTATATCTTTCTGGTATTGTAATATGTTTCCATTGATATTAATACTATATATTTACAATAATGTTTGCGTGAAAATATGTAGTTTTATCTTTAAATATGTCGATAATAAACCAAGTGATTAGGCTGTATGGTGAATGTATTGTGAAAATATACTATCAACACAAATCAAACAGTTAATAGCGGCTCTACAAAATAGAGTGCTTTATATCAGAGACTCGTGCATATTCAATAAGTACACATAAAAATAAAGAAATCGGCGGATTAGTTTGTATGGCTGTGACTCGGCTGTTTTTGAATTCGGATCTAAAGGGGAAATCCTGATGCCGTAAAAGATCTATATATGAAAATTATTTCTTGCAACTGTTATCACAGTTCATATGCACCAAACAAAAATACTTATTTCGTTAGTGCAACATATTATTTTCTATAGCCAAAACACCAGAAAAGAAATAAAAAGAAATTTGATATATATATATAGCCAGAAAGGCAAAATAGTCAGATGTTCTTTGAAGACTACCTGAAAAATTAATTCGCATTGCCAAGCACAGCATAATTGCTGTTCTTGTCGCGGCGCTCCCAACTATAAATTAATTCGCCATACCTTCCTTTGTTTTTGCAGTTGTTTTATTTCACTAAGAAGGTGGCACCACTCGCCATCTTGTTCGTCATTCATTTCTCTTTTTCATTTTTCATTTTGGTCAAGTTGAAAAATCGTTTGAAAAGTTTGATGCAATGTAAAATTTTTAATTTCTTATCCTAACTGAAAAAAATATATATAATTTTTGATTAAATTAGAATAAAAAGTTCAATATTATAAGTGTTCTCTTGACGTACAATTTGAAAAGCGACAGCTCAACAAAAAAAGGGAATTGCGAAAGCGAAAATAGGTGCAGAAAAGTATTGCAGCCAAGTAAGTATAAGGATTTAAACGAAGATGTTCATTTATTGTTTAATAATGATAAATTAATAATTTACATGGACAGTAAAAACACTTTAAAAAACTCAAAATCTTATTTAAAACGGAAAGAATGTTATATCTTGAAATAGAAAAAATTCAATTATATATGTACGTACTTACATTTGCATGCATATATCACTCATTTTCTGCAAGGCCGTCATAAGTCAAACAACTGGTTTTACGGAAAAAGAATTTAAGGTTTTCAATTTGTGTACTTATGATGTAAAAGAAATATGTAATAATTTTTCCTCTGAAGAAGAGGAAAATGATCGATATGGTGATTAATTCCACATTGTTAATTTAAAAGCCCTAATATTTGAGTTACGTCGATCTTGCAGCAAGTGATATAGTATGTATTTGTACTTATGTCGCACATTTACTTCAACTCAAAAAAACTAGAAAATGAGCTTAGTTTTTGATTTACACAGACCTCTAGAAAAATAATGTCCTCAAGAGTACGGTAAACAATATATTTTTTCACAATACGAAGAGTAATTTTGCATTTTTATCCCAAAAATCAAGTTATTTGAGTTATAACATTGTTGCAATAAATAAGCGATATGATTGTGTGTACATAATTACACTTAGAACAAATGTAAGCAATGTTTGCGGCGCCATTGTGTCCACAAGAAACATGCAATCATTGCAGTAGCAAAAAAAAAAGGAAACGAAAACTTAAGAAATTGAAATGTTTTCTATGCTTCGTTGGGTTTTATAAAAAATGAAAAAGTGGAATAAAATGAAGTGATTTTTAAAATTGGAATATAAATAACTTGTTTGGAAAAAGAGACTAATTACATATACATATCTAATATCCGCCTATATGGGTGATACCGTATCGTATCTCTCTCTGTTGGGGAGAGTTAAAAATTTGTTACGGTATGAATTTATATTGGGGTTTTTTGTGGTCATAACTCTTACAATATAGAACTGAGCTAATGAAAACTCAATGAAAGGTTGGAAGGTTTTCTAGAAAATTATATAAATGCTTAAGTACCGTTATATTGATCAGTTTTTGAGATAATGGTGTTTTTACCTAATCAAAATTGCATTTGACTCTCAAAACTTTTTTGGACTTCAAACAAATTATATACCAGTAGAAAGGTAAAAAATGACACTTAAGTTTTTAGGTTTAAAAAGCTATTATTATTAGTTAATGAATTTTGTTTTAAATTTTCAATAGTGTTGATACCCTTGACTTGTTCCCTCGGAACTTATGAACAAGGTTCAAGGTTTTTGAATGTTAAATTATGGGGACATCTCTTTAGTAAAACAATATAAGCAAAGAATTACGCAGTTTTACAATATGCATTTTTTTGTAGGTGTCGAGGAGGGGGCATTTAACCCGGCGTTGGGGGGATGGGTCAAAATTACCAGTCACTTTTTATTGTGAAATGTATTTTGTTTAAAAATAAAAATAAATATGTTATTCCTGAGTAAAGTTAGGTTCAATCTAACTTGTCTAAAATAAAAAATAAATATTACAAATTCAGTCGACTTTATTAAGTGGGTCATTATGACCCAACGCCCATGTCCGTGTAGCTAAAATCCACACTGCGGTTTTCTTTAAAAAAAAAATAAACATTTCTTTTACTTGTTATCAAAAAATAGCTAATCAAAGTTATCTTATGACAAAAAGTAAGTGATGATACAATAAGTTCTAATAAACTTACTATTTAAAAAAATCTTAATATTGCAAATTTTCAAAAAATGGAGTAAAAAATGTTGCACTTTTATTTAAAAAAGAAAACGCCATTTTTATATAAATTTTGCAAATATTAGTAATGCGCTAATGCTTATGAATTATGTATATAAATATGTATGTATATTTATTTTTTAAAGTTTTTTCTTATTTCATAAAGCCATGGAAAGCCCTTGTGAATCCGAAAGCTCATTGGATGGCGGTACCATGTTACCTCCAAGTCCTGTGTCTAGAGAACAACTACAAAAACGTATAGAATCTTTAACTCAGCAAAATAAGTAAGTATGCTTCGGTTTTTGTAACAAAATAATGCTCAATATACTTACCGTTCCTTTAATGGAACATGTACATATATCTAAGTAAGAAAATTAATTAATTTAATTTATTGGTTTAATAAATTGGAGGTTCCTTCTAAATTTTTTTTAATAATTTCTGATAATATCTACCTGAGTAGCTAATTATTGGGTTTCATATTAATCTTCTATTAAATTCCTAAAGTTATTGACTTTTGATACGTGGGAGTTGTTAGGATGTTAGGTGCATATGTTATTTTATTATATTTCATTTTTTTTTAATTTTTATTGAATTGAATTTTTATTATTAAATGCTTATAGTTTAAATTAATACTTGATATATTTTTTATTGGCCTTGGAACTACTTGTATTACATAAAATGAACAAATACATAAATAAATAATTAATCATGCACCGCCGAATCTATGCTAAAATCGAAAATTATTTTAAAAAATGCTTAAAATGCTTAACATTTCTTTATGTAAAATTAAATTTATGTAGTGACATCCAAATTATTTATTATACCTTAAAAAAAGAAACCATTTGGAACAGATAAATATGAAATTAACTTTTTATAAATACAATTATCCAAATGTAACTGCAAAAATATTAAAGAGGGCAAATTGGTTTCACGATGCTTTATATATTTTCTTTATTTGAATTGTTTAATACTATGGATTTTTAGGCACGAGTAATCTGTTAAATAATCGAAAATTGATTATTTACTTTATTTGCCATTCAGTAAGTACGTGCATATACATACATATATAAGTATTTCGAACAAGATCTTTTTTAACATATACTAAATTCTATTTTTGCTTTAATTTTTAGAGTTCTTAAAGCTGAACTGGATACTATGAAAATCAAATGCAAGGTAGTTCAAGAAGAAAATCGCACCCTTAAGCAAGCTTCTGTAATAATAGTAAGCATTACAATTTTTTTACTATTTCTTTTTATATGTACAAATATTGAAATATGTACTTATTCGTAGAAAGTATTTATGTATATATGCTGGAATTTATGAAAACATTTTGGTTATGATTTTTTTTCATGCGGTGCTAATTTACGTGAATTGATCTGTAGAGATACAAAATTTGAATATAAGTTTCGTTGATTTGCTCAAACAACATCACAACTCAAAAAAAATCATTCTTTAGAAAACGGCTTCAAACTTCGAACAGTTCAATCGAAAAATAAAAGGATATTCTCTTCAGAAGTAAGTATAAAAGACATGTGTATGATTTTTTTTACACAAGATGAAGAGTGATACGAAAAATATTGTGCTTTTATAACTCAAAAAACGTGTTTTGAGTTATGACGTTGTTTGAGCAAATGACCGATAGTACATATTTTGATGGATAATGCCCGAAAAAATTAACGATTTAAATTCTTTGTTATCGAATTTTAAAGCTAATATTTTATTAATATTTTCCATTTGGAAGACAAGTTTAAAAGTTTATGCTTAAATATTTTTTCTTAAAGATTTTAAAGAATACGCAATTATTAGAAAAAAACAAGTTTTTTTATCGAAGTTTTATCTTTTATGCGTACTTAATGTCAACATTTTTTATGTCTACAGCAAGCTAAAGCAGAACAAGAGGAGGAATATATTTCTAACACACTTTTGAAAAAAATTCAAGCGTTAAAAAAAGAGAAAGAAACATTAGCACACCACTACGAACGGGAAGAGGAATGCTTAACTAATGATTTAACGAGAAAACTGGATCAGGTAATTTATGAGAAAAATAATTACGCTAAAGTTTAAATAAATAATATATCGTAATAATAGCTTCGTCAAGAAAAATGTAAATTGGAACAAACACTCGAACAAGAGCAGGAGTGCCTTGTTAATAAACTAATGCGAAAAATAGAAAAGCTCCAAGCTGAGACCGATAACAAACAAACCAATCTTGAGCAGCTGCGGCGAGAAATGGTGGAGCTCGAGAATACATTAGAACAGGAGCAAGAGGCATTGGTAAATAAGTTATGGAAACGAATGGATAAATTGGAAACAGAGAAACGTTTGTTACAAATTAAACTTGATCAGCCTGTATCGGATCCAACAACACCACGTGATATAACTAATGCTAACGGAGACACTGCCTCCAATTTAAGTTCACATATACAAACTCTAAGATCTGAAGTTATTCGCCTTAGGGCCAATTTAGCTGCTGCCGAAAAGGAGACAACAAAAAAACTTCAACAGTTCGCCCAAGAAGAAAAATCTATCCGAGAAGAAAATGCTCGACTACAACGGAAATTAAAGCAGGAAGTTGAAAGAAGAGAAGCGCTTTGTCGTCATTTATCTGAATCAGAATCATCATTGGAAATGGATGAAGAACGTTTTTACAATGAAAACATTTTGGCGACTGGAGCACCATTGGCTGGATCAGCTTTAAGTGCTCATCGTCAACGTACCATTAGTAGTCCAGTGTCTCATAGTCCATCAAATAGCCGACCGTTAAGTCCAGGGAATTCACAGCACAATCGTTGTTACGCATGCGGACAAGTAGTTGTAGGTTTTCTTGTGAGATATACTGTTATAGATTCGAAAATGCTCAACTTTTTATTTTTCTGTTTTTAGAATCGCCGGGCTAGTGAACGTTTTATTAAACCAGCACTGCCTACACCCATGTTGGGTTTAAATACTTCAGCTCCAAATGTTTTATCCAGCTCAAGTGGAGCAGGTCCCACTGTTGTAGGTGGCTTATTTTCAAGTTCCTCAAATGCCACGGGCCCGGCTTCAAGTTTCCTTAATTCTTTGGGTAACGAACGCTTGTCTTTTAACTCAGCTTCATTATTAGGTTATAACGCTGCGCCACCAGTTCTACCACCAACCAGTGCTTCCGCTCAAGCAAATCCCTTAAGTTTCAATTTACAAAATACGTCCAGTGCAAATATGAATGTCAGTGGTTCAAATTCCGCTTTTACACCAGCCAATCCAAGTGTTGGAGCCACTAATAATACTTTTGCCCAACCGGCCAGTCCTATGGACACCTCAACTTGCAAAGACTAAACAGTAGGAGGGAAAAATCACAGCAAACATTAAAACAACACAGCATGATATTTTATTAAAAATTGTAGAAACTTACGAATGGAGCTTTTGGGATGCGCATAATTTTTAGCGAAATAACCGAATTTGATAAAAAAAATCTTAGTGTATCACTTATACAGTAATGAAAGAGAAAATTAGATATAGATAACTTTTTTTCGAATTATCGCAGAAATAATGAAGTTACTGCAATCTTGAAAACAACACCTATTTTAATTCCAATATATTTTTTTCATAATTCAAACATTTATAAATACATTATTGTAATTGTTTAAAACAATTGAATAAGAAGAAAAAATTATATTTACATAAAATAAATTAATAAATCAACGGCTACAGAAATTGCAAAGTTATTACATATAAACTATTATTACCAACAATAAGTAATATAAACTTACATATAGGTATTTGTAGGTATATCGCCTTTCTTTGTTCTAAAGACAAGAGATTTGCACTCCCATCACTCTTTGCTTGAATTTTTTTCTAATATAATAAATTATTTGTATAAATATACATGAATCAAGTCATTTAATGATTTTATATCCACAATATTTAAAGTACGTACATAATTAATTAATTATTTCATTTATTTTAGTTTAAAAATTGCATTTTATGCCTGTTATTAAATTATTTTTCTAATTCCAAAATTCTTTAAAAGAAAACTAACGAACTCGATAAAATATTATAAATCAAACCATTTATCTCTTCATATGCGTAATGAATAAAAAAGTATATTTATTTAATTTAACGTTAAAACTTAACTAAACTTACGAATAAAGATCCAGACAGCATAAATAAAGAATTTAAACAGATAAAATGGGTTGATTGATTGAATGTAAGTTTTTTTAATTTATTGGATTCGTATCTTCAGCATTATTAAACAGTAACAAAAACTTCGTTTTAAATCTCAAAATTATATTGCTTTGAGAGCGAGTTAAAATAAATGCAATCCGAACTCTGGGTAAATAAATGGATCAGCTCTTGATAAATAGTCTGTGTTGTTGTAGAGAACATATATGCATCTCTATGAATATGAATAAATACACTATGGTAGTGATGGGATCGTCATTCATTAAATTAAACCTACCAAGGCGAATTGATTAAAAATGAATGAAACCTGCAATGCACAATACCAAGTCAAATTCATAACAGGTAGACTCGACTCAATTCGCTTTGAAAAATACCTGCTTTCTTTGACAAACAAAACAAATTAAAATGCAAGGAGCAAAAAATATTCAGCTGAGCTGTCGGGACCACCTGTTATGAATTCGCCTTGGCACAGTAACAGCATACGTGTCGAATCAAGTATTGGTGTATCATGTTCTTACAATGCCAAGGCAAATTCATAACAGGTAGACTCGCCTTAATTCGCTTTGAAAAATACCTGCTTTCTTTGTCAAAATTAACATCAAACACTATATATAAATTAAAAATAAACAAATAAAACAAATCAAAATGCAAGGATGAATGAATTCGCGTTGGTACCATGCAACAGGCTGGGTGTTGTATTCATTTCTTTCAAAGTTTGTTCGTAAAAAACGGTGAAATATATAAAAAATTGCTCCACAATAAAACGGCGTACTTGGGGCTGTTCATATATTCATAACTCGATTTTTGCTTTCCTCTGCCTTTCAGAACTCATTTAAGTCCGTGTCAATCCTTGAAAATTTTTGTTGCACTAATCCTGATTTTGAATGAGGAAGATCGAGAGAGAAATACATGTAGTATGTCTCTATTACATCACTGCGGTCAGAGACAGTAAATTTTCACGCCTGACGAAATGTGTGAACAGTCTCTTTAATATATTATTAGGTGAGTGCCAGGCGAATGCTCTTTGAGTGAGTACAGCAGCTGCTTTTGACATTCAAATTTTTACAGTTTGTCGTTGAAAATACAGTTATTGAAAAGTATAGTTTTTTAAATAGCCTGGCAATAGTGTTGATTAATCAAAAGAAAAACAAAGAATAATTAGAAGAAAGAGAAACAACAAAAATAGTAGCGGATATTTCGTTTGTTGATTCATTTTACATATTTTTGGTTACAATTGAACTTTTTGCTGACAATTTAAGTGTATATATTTCAGTAAATATATTTAAAAAGTACTTATGCACCTATAATGCATTAAAAAAATATAAATTATGATTTTATATAAAAAAAAGAAATTAAATATAAGTTGTGTATTATAAATGGAGATGTAATTGAGTGACCTTATTAAGGAAAAATTTTCACTACCTGCAAAGCAAAAAGCGTACGCACTTCTTAACAGTACGATCTTCAAAGAATTTGTAAATTATGAATCAAGTGGAGTCTAAAAATGCACCAGCTAATGTTCCAATAATAAAATGTGAAGAAAACAATGCCTTTCAACATATGGAAAGCTCAAATGACAATGACAGCTCCAGTTACATGGAAAAAGAAGATATTGCTTCAGTTGATATAAGTCAATGGCATGTTGATGATGTAGTGCAATGGGCTACAAAAGTTGTTCATTTCACTCCCGCCGTGGTTAAATGTCTTCAGTTGGAAGCAATTGATGGTCAAGTATTATTAACATTAACTGAAGAGGATATACGAGATTTTCGATATAGACTTAATTACAATTTACGTTTTGGAGAACTTAAAAAATTGTGGCAAAGCATTCTTCATCTTCAAAAAAGTCAGCTTCATCAACGCTTAAATGCGCATTCCGCTCATCTCCTGCCCTCAAATCAGTTACATCACAGTAAAAACACAAATAATAGAAATAATCTTAGCATACGAATTGGTTCGGCTGATGGATCTCCAATTCATCATAATCATATTCATCACCGACCAGCGACCTCATTCGCTGCATCTGCGACAGCAGTGGCCTTCAGTTGTAGTTGTGGCACTACTAATTGCGGTACAATTCTGGACAATAGTACATATAATGATTGTGAAAGTTGCGCTCTTGAAATGTCATCTGCATCAGAGGGTTGTTCTGCAAACATTCCACCAGAATTTTTCAAAACTTCAATTAGCTTAGGTAACTTATATACATTTATACGTATTAATATATATAGTTTTATTCACAAACGCTTAATAAAGTTAATGTGTACATTAAAACCCATATAAAAATCCAACATTAAACCTTAAACTTTATTAATCGTTTGTGAATAAGGCCAATAATCTTTAATTGTTGCTTATAGTAGGTAGATCTGTACAGCGAAGAAACGTCCTATAAAATTGTTCTTTAAAATTATAGTTTAAGCGAAAGATTTGTTGATTTATACATATGTACATATATGGCGGGCGTAATGGGATAAACATTTTCAAAATGTTAACTGTGGTGTGGTGTGGACAAGTTTTGTTGTCTTTAGTAATTTCAATATGCTGATTTTTTGAAATATTGCGTTAAATGAGCGTTATATACAGTTTGATTGATTAGATTTATTTCGCATTTCTTATGGCTATTATATACTTATAAATACAATTTAAATATGGTTATAAATTATTGATTTTTACAAAGAATGATATTATTAACTAAAGTGTATTAATATTAACCGCGAAGTGACTAAAGACTAATGATATGTAGACATTTAGCTATATGTTATTACTGTATTAGGAATGCTGCATGGAATTTAAAATCTTGTGTCCTTTGGCGCTTATACGTAATTCCGTGTTTAGTCAGTCTCGAATTTTTTTTAAATTCTTTGTTAAAAATAAAAACTTCTAATTTAGCTAGGGGTAATTCTTTAATACGAACCGAAAGAATATGATTTTAAATTTCAATGTAAATAACAAATTTGAACAGTTTCCTTTTGAATCGAAATACTGAATAAAATTAGGCAAATTTTACATACCCTAGACGTCAGGACCATAAAATATGTTGCGAAATTTTTCACAGCTTTTAGAGCAACGTAGTCATATCTCAATAAATCTCGTTCTTCATAAAACTAGTTTAACGTTTTCAATTTACTTTCATCTCAATGAAAAAATTAAAAAGTATTATCCTCTCAAGAGGTGGGTAAAAACGGTATTTATATGAAGATACGAAGAATAATTCTGAACTTAAAAATCAGGATCGGTATTTTTTTCGCAAAAACTGATAAATGAACATACATTCCCAGTTAATAATGAATACGCGCGATATGTAAATTCGGTTATGAATATTTTAACTTTGTGGATTAACTGGGTATCTTCAATTTATTTATTTTTAATTAAATGAATAATGCTAATTATGCCGAACGTTTTCGTTTGCTGGATTTCTACACGTTCAATAACACATATTTGTCTAATGAACAACATATTTTAATTATTACTTCACTTGCTTAATTACTTACCAAATAAATAAATAAAATACATTATTAATGGAACACAAATCAGTTGTGTTCCATTCAGAGTTCTAGCGAAGTCGTAGATCAGGGCGTAAATTTTTATTTCTATCGGACATTTTCAGGTTATTCCTTTGTTGTGACATGGATAACTTCATTTGTGATGGTCATCGTACATGAAAGAGTGCCTGATATGAAACGCTATCCTCCATTACCTGATATATTCCTTGATAATGTACCTCACATCCCATGGGCATTTCATATGTGTGAAATCACCGGTACGTTGTTGTTCAGTATTTGGGCTTGTGTCTGCATTTTTCACAAATATCGCATGGTCTTGCTAAGAAGATTTTTTGCATTGGCTGGCACTGTGTTTTTATTGCGTTGTGTAACGATGTTAATTACATCCTTAAGTGTGCCCGGTACACATTTACAATGCAACCAAAATGATTATGCTATCGATGATACAAGGTAAGTTGATGATATAATGATGAATTAAATATTCGTTATATTTTGCATTTAATTTTCTTGCAAATAGTTTAACTTTATCCGAAGCTTTGTATTTGAGAATCTCAAGAGCCTACACAATCTGGAGCGGTTTGGGTATGTCCATACAGGGTGTACGTACTTGTGGAGATTATATGTTTAGCGGCCATACAGTAGCATTAACACTATTAAATTTTTTTATAACTGAATGTAAGTAAAACTTACAAGCTCTAATCTGGTGTGGTACAATAACTTTAAAACGTTACAATTTGTTGCTTTTTTAATTGCATAGAAAAAGTTCAAATTAAAAAACATATAGATATAATATATCTCAGGTTTGTTACAGCATTTGTGCTGAAGTGAATAAATTCATAATAAGAAATTCCGGTTGTCCTTCTGCAGCTTTTATAAGTATTCATTAAAAAGTTCTGTCACAATATCTTATCATGCCTTAAAACATGAAGTGTCAAGCGGGTTTGGTGAATCGCTTCCGCAAAGGCCAATCACTTTAAAAATTTAAGCCCGACTACCGTAGCCATGTACTTTTTATCGAGCGAATGCAAATATATACAATGAACGACAATGCAAAGGCAATTTTTATGAAAATTCTACTGCGTTATTTCAGTTTTCTATCGGATTTACCGAAAACCGAGTCGATTTATGATAAAGCAAATTACAAAAAAAAAACGATAAAACGTATCTACTAGTTTAATTAGATTTCTCAATTTGATTCGAATCGATTTACAAAACAGGCCTGGTTGAATGTTTGCTTTTCCAAGCATTTTCAAGTGGTTATTATTTTAGTGTTGGCAAAACAATGAATTCTTTTATAAAAAAAAATAATGCAAAATGTATGATCTTGTATCGTTATTGCAAATAGTGATTATAAATCCAAATAATAAATTATTATAACACTCGGTTGAGGCAAAAAACTATGTATGTATGTATGTATTTGTGAATAATATTCAGTTAATAAATCAACAGATTCATATCTGAAAAGAGCGTTCTCTTTTCGTAAGATTTTAATTTTGATTTAAGAGAAATGCGAGAACATTTGTAAGTCGAGCGAGGGGAAAGACTGGACCTCAAGTATGCGAGTAAGACAGACGGACAGGTTTGGAGGTGGCAACTGTATGGTGTGGGCGGTATTTCGAGGCAATTCAAAGTATAAAACTTAAAATGACAGGAATCGTATACATATCAATTTTAAATGATATTTTATAAACATACTCTATGTGAAATTAGATATGTATACATTCATATGTAGTAAAGACGTGCATTTGTGTAGCAACAAATATTGTGAAAACAGTTCTAACCAAAGCGTATTTAACCATGTGACAGCATTACAGCAGCTGACTATTCGTTGCGAATGTCAAAATACATACCAAATACTTTTACTTTTTTTTTTCTGTATCGCAATGAAACTACACAAACAAAAATGCCTGTTGTTCTTGTATTGGTGTAATTGTTTTCCTAATGCTGTCACCTAGTTAAATACACCTTGGTTCCAACATATTACATACAACATACTATAAGTATAAATGAGTTAATGAGTGCTACTGTTATTGTAATACTTCGCTCTCACTAACTCACTTTACACAACAAACCAAAAAATTTTACTTTTTCTCTTGCGTCCAAGTATTTGAGAAAATACTATTTGTACAACAAGTATAAGTGAGGAACTTGTGTTACAATAAGTAAAGTTATAAAGTTGATGTGGGAAAGTGCAGAAATTTTAAAACCATTTGTCGAGCTGATAAATAAAAACTACTCTATAGCATCTTTTATTGAAAACCCCTTGCATTACATGTATATGTATTTATATACAGTGTGCTTATTTATACTTTTGCTTATTTGAAAGAATGCGCACAAACATACACACACACTTCCTAAATGAAAGCATGTACGAACTGCGTATTTAACAAACAGCGTACAATGAGTTAGTTACTTATTGTATGGCGTCCATATCTATTCTAGATTCTATTGTGTTTTCTTTGCTGAAAATGTATAACACAGATGTGTTACTCTCTTTTACTCTTTACGTCAACGCACTCAATCCATTCCATTTAAGAAGACACAAATAAAAACTAATACAAAAAGCGCTAATTTACGTACAAGTACGCACAAGAAGCAATTATTTTAAGAATTGTATCATTTGGATGGAATAATGCACGTCTTTAATATGTAGCAAAATATCCGAAATTAACATAGAATGAAGTTTTTCAGCGTCGTTGCGGTGATTGAAAACAAAGAATATGCGACAAAATATTGTATCACTAAGAGCGATAGCAAATTCTTGCTAAAGTGAAACTCTAGTTTCCATTATTTTGCCAATACCACAAAAAATTAATATTTTAATTATTAAATTTATTAAGCGAGATTGCCTCGATATCTTTTTTTCAAAAGTTTTTGAAAATTAATATTTTAAGTTTGTTTTTCCACTTTCTGAATTTTATTAATTATGTTGTAATTTTTTATTAATATATTCAAATAAAAATTGCTTAAGAATTATTTTCATTTTCGACCTCTAAGAACGATTAAATAAATATTAAATACATTTTTATTGTACCACAAGTACCGGAAAAGAGCTTAATTAATCTGTATTTACACGTATCTGAGTTCTCATCGAATTTAATTTTCTAACTTAAAAAAATTACAGTTAAAATTCAAATGCGAACTAGATTATATTTTCTACTGAGCTCAAAAAGATACGCTATTTCATTTTTATGAATTGAAATCAGATGATAACTCAGATAGTGTAAAGATAGCTTTAATGAAATAAGTAAGCAGGAATATTTGAATTATTTTCTTTTCATACATGTAGATACACCCCGCAATTTGTACTTCCTTCACACTTTAAGCTGGTTGTTAAATATGTTTGGTATATTCTTCATCCTGGCAGCGCATGAACATTATTCAATTGATGTTTTCGTGGCCTTCTATATAACATCTCGTTTATTTTTATACTATCACACATTGGCCAATAATCAAGCATTAATGCAACGTGATTCCAATCGTACTCGCATCTGGTTTCCCATGTTCAGTTACTTTGAAAGTTCTGTCGATGGTATCATACCAAATGAGTTCGATACGGTCGGCGATATAGTCGAACAGCTAACACATTTGCTTATTGATATGAAAGATTGTGTAATGATGACAGCTCATCGTTTTTGGCTTGAAGCACCAAACTTAAACATGTCATCGCGTAATGTTTTCTTCGGAGCCAAGGATGGCGCAAAAACAAAAAAAATTCATGCTGATACTTCGACGATTGGAGCAGTGAGTAATACACAGTCAGCAACTAAATCCAATGTCTTGCGCAATGAAACCACTATAAAGAATTCATTATTAAAACCAAATTTAAAAATATCAACACACAGTGGTGATATTACAATAAACAAAAGTGGAATGAATAATTCAAAAGTTAATGAAAGTTTACAAAATCAGGAACGAAAACAGTCTACAAACAATAAAGCACAACATAACGAGAATTCTTCCAAAAAAAGTATTTAATTCAATTGGCAGGAGCAGGAACAAAACTAGCGTAAATCAAAATCAACTTTAAATTTTTTTTAAATTTAAATTTTTCAAGAATTAAAACCTGGTTTCCTTTAATTATGCCCTTAATTTCTTTTGCAATTTGTCGTAGTTTTATTAAATTTCAAAACCTACCAAAGATTGTAATTCGCATAGAAAAGGAAACAAAAATATCTTTCTTCATCCAATTTTGATTTTTTTTAAATATCTAATGCTTAAGCTTAGCTTACTGGTTATTAAGCATTCCAATAACTAGAGTAACGTTAAAAAATACATATTAATTTTATTCTCCAGAATTATCGTACATATTGAATTAAAACTTTGTTTTTTAATAATATTTTTATATAACACTTTGACTGATTTGTAATGTTTTCTTTAATTTGTAGGCGTTCAAGGCGAATTCATTTTAAAGATGGTGTTGAAAGCACAGCTACCTGACTACTTCGCTTTGCTAGATATAAATTTCAGATTTTTTTGTGTGTTTTCAAATAATTTTTTATAATGTTGCAGTAAAGAATAAATATTTTTGTTTGGGGCATACGAATTGTGATAAATATAGCTAAAAATACATTCTAAATAATTTTTTTTTCTGTTTTTAATATTTTGTGCCAACAAAGTAGTGTTTGTTGTAAAACCAACACCACCTGTAAAATGAAATCGCATTGTTTAAAATTATAAATATATAAAAAATGAAGTTCAATTTCATAAAAACTGATATGCATTTAAGCAAACGTTTTCTTATTAATATTGAAAGAAAAAAAGCTATGATAGCACACACACACAGAGTAAACACGTACATAGTATGTACATATCGTCATATAAAATGCAAAATAACGTAACACCACTTTTCATAAGTTTACAGGAGCAACAAAAAACTGTATAATATGGAAACTGTTTGAGATATTGGAATCATATTTTCACGGTCTTTAGCGCTTTCTAGCGAATTTTGAGCAAAAGGACAGCGTATTTTTGATGTAAATATTTGACAACACGTTTTTTTTGTTTAAAAAATCATTCACTTGATGATACTTTATGTTGAATTTGGCTCATAACTTTTTTGATGTAGTAAATCGTAATCAATAAAAAAACTCAAATTTTAATTTTTTGATGATACGTTATTTTGCATTTTAGCTGACGATATGTATATATAAGAGCCCTGCACAAGCATACCTAAACATGTGTTTAAAACATTTGTTTCGTTTAAAACACTTCCGCAACATTAATGTTGCATTGCACATACGAGTATAGTATGTATGTACATAAAATCACTACTGAAAGAAAATTTTATTTCAACTTGAAAGACACAGATGAGGAGACTCTTAAACACATATTTAAGTATGCTTGTGCAGGGCTCTAGTGCATATGTCCAATTCACAAACTATTGTAATGTTTCCAAAGAAATGTTTATGTAGAAATTACCAACGAATTTTATAAAACCTACAACTCATATAATAGGTTGTGAATTGAACCGCACTTGTTCCACGTTTTCATTAGAGACTGTTTTAACTAATACTCCGTTTTACGTTGATTCGGATTGTGTTCATCTAAAGTATGAACTATATTTAAGTTTACTTACATATATAAAAGAAATATTTTGGTTTACCCTTAGCATGAACTATTTTCAATTTAATTTATTTGAATGAATTGTTTACATTTAGTAAATAAAAATATGTATCAGGCTTGCTCTGGAATCACGGTGATTTCAAACCACGTGATTTCCAAAAATAAATTCTTATTATTGCTGTTTTTTACGTTTTTGGAGTTCACAATGGAATATTTTATTCGAACTTCGAATGTCGCGAATCGTACGATTTACAAAGCACTAAAATAACTGCTTTCAATTTTTAGAAATGACGTGATTTGAAATCTCGTGAATTTCAGAACAGACCTGTATATCAATAACAGCAAAAATATATTGGAAGGTCCAATTGTTACCACGTAAGAGCAGTAAAAGAAATATAATTTTTTTTATTATAGTTTTGTTATTGAACTTTTAATTTGCTTTTACAAATTTTTGTGCACTAATTGGTAATAATTGTACCATGGGGAGGGAGATCATTCGTTTTGTGTTGATTGATTGCAGAAAAAAGTAATATTTTAGTTACTACCATTGCACCATTTTGTTCATCTAATGGGTATTAATTACAGTTTAATCTTAAAATAAACTTAGCTTTATGAACAACATATTTTTTATAACTCGAAACAGGCATAACTCCAAAATATCTAACAATTTGATTAAAAAAAAAGTTTCTCCAATATCGCGAATACGGCCACAACTAAAATTTTTTGTGATGTAGGAGTGATCAAAACAATGTAAGCTCTCTTACAGGGGATATATAGATGAATAGTATGTGTTGATTTTTGGAGGAAAAAATCTAAATATCAAAACTTCAATGTAATATAAACTACTGTTGTACGAGTGTGATGATTTGTTATTTTTAGCAAAATTCTTTAAGTAAGACATGCAATCGTATATTAATATATGTAATGCTATTTCAAATTAGTTTACACTTGTATACTTACTATATAGAATAATCTATTACCCACCCTATTTAAGCATCAAAGAACACTTAACAAAGTCAATCCTTCAAGTATATATATATTTTTTAAGTTTTCCATTTCGAATATTATTTCTATATGCATTTTATAATTAAATAATAACTATTATTAATATATTGAAATGAGCGCATTTGTATTTAGAATTGTAAATCTTATTAATAAAAGAATTATAGAATTAATGTAGGTTAGACTAGTTTCCTTTTACTTATAATACTATAAAAAGGGAAATAATTAAATATATTTGATTCCAAACTAGCACATTAAATGTTTTTATGTAGACGTTGGGTGGTTGGTTACTGGCTTGATGTCAGAATGCTTCTTTATTTTTTTTAACTACATGATGGTTTTAATTTTTAAATAACCACGGTAGCAACATAAATATGTTGTAAACCTAAAGTTGTTGTAAGATTTTGTCAAAATATGAAATTCTAGCAAGATTTAATAAAAAAAAAACAAACACAAAAATAAAATAGAATCAACAATAGTTTAACTATAAAGGACATTTCAACAACCATTTAATGCAAGAAATTAAAGAAATAAACCGAATCACCTAAACAGTGGCGGAGACATGGAAACACACATGATCACTGATGATGGGAGCGTAACGGCTCCCGAAAAACATCGTTGTTTCTGTTCGGCCATGTAAGTTAAAATTTATTGATCTTAATTTTTCTCTTGTTATTTTAGAATATTCTTTCTGACTAAAAAAACGTTACAAACTTTAGTGGAATACAACCACTAACATCCAATTTCATTCGAAAAATTATCACAATAAATAAAAATAATAATGTTAGAATAGAGAGTGAGTGACCGATATAGTGCCATGCGACAAATCAGTAGCCACTACACGTAATGTCAAAAGTTAGTTTCCAATTATTAATATGTACAGGTAGACCTCGTATAACACTCACTTCATTAAGCATTCCATAGCATGATTTATGTATATTTTGTGACATATTCTTGCTTAACACGCAAAAAGAAAACACGATTTTACAAGGTTTCTGTAAACAGGTTTTCATTCATGTTTGTACTTTTTTAACCTTGAACCATCTTTTGAATGGCAAACAACATTTAAAAGAGAGCTTGAAAATGTATTTTAGCATACAAAGAACTTTACACAAATCTTTCGAATGACCGAACCAAAATAACAGATTCTTTTAAGGAAAAAATAGCAATATGTAGTGAAGAATTAATTTTATGATGCATAATGTGGCTGAAATTAGCTTTTTTAGAAATCGTGAAACGTAACCCTTCTTTTTGCACTGGTTTCAGGTATCGCCTAACACGTTTTTCCCGTATTGAACTAGAACTACTTGTATACGTAATTTAATAAAACTGTTTAGGCTTAAGTTGAATAGTATTGTTTGACACGATTTTAAATCATGGATTTATAAATATCTCATCAGCTTTCTTTTTCAATTTTACCACATTTCTCTGTGCATACTCGTAAGTAGGAATATCAACTATTTAACTGAATCATTTAACAAATTAGTATACGAGGAATAGACAACTTTTTTATATTAAAATTTTACAAGTGAACTCCATTTTGGTTAGTACGAAATTCCTATTCCATATATTATTACTCTCTTGTCTTTTCGAAAGCCATTGGCGGCTGGATATAAAGATTTTTCCACTTTTTTTTATTTTTTTACCTTTTTCGCAACAGAAGTATTACTATGGCCGCTATAACTACAAATACGAAAAATAACAAGATATGTTCTTTAGGATATACATTTAATTTAACTTAATAGTGGGTAATAGTGTCCAATTAAGCAGGTAACACTATTATCGACTTAAATAGAGAGCGGTATTATCAACTTAAATAGGCAACGCCATTATCGATATCTATACAAGGTCTATTATGTATGTAAATGTTTTTCAAAATATGCCTATCACATTGGAAGTAGCAACGTGATTGTCAACGAAATTCCACAAAAGAACCGCTAGACTATACGGTTATCCGTGGCAAATCAGTCAATCAGTGCGAGCGAGACGAAAAACTCTCGAAGGCCAAACAACACGCGCAAGCCTGGCCGCACTTAAGAAATAATTACGATGACGCGAGAGCTGTTCTTCAGCCCAGAGCTGGTTAACGACTGATTTTTCAAAGTAAAAATGTTCGATTGAAATTTTCTTTAAAAGAAATAGGCTAAACAATTTTTTAAAAAGTAAGAACTACAAACTGCTTCTAAATCGGTACAAAAACAGTAAAACTATAAACTTGCCCAGTAATGAAGAAAAATCCCTTTTAATAAGAAAATAACGAAAATTTGCAATTGCTTGATGAGATCGGAAACAAGTTATAAAATTCGTTATAAATCGATAACTGAAAAATGTTTTTTATAAAAGTCTACAAAAACAGTCTTATCGGAAGACTTTGCTGAAAATTGGACTAATTTTAAGCAATACCAAAAAATTGTTTCGTACCTAAAAAATTTTAAAAAAGATATAAACACGGAAAAAGTACTTTTATAGCGGATTTGACGAAAATTTTAAAATAACTACGGAAAAAATCACTTTGAGCGATTTATAAATAGGGATTGTGAATAACTTTGCACCCACGTTCGTGCACGCTCACGGGAGTGTAAAGAAAAATTAATCTTAATCTGGTTAATTCACGCTCAGTTTAAAAACAATTAATTCTTAGTTTTATAATAAAAATTTATGGAAAGTAACAAGCAACTTATGTAAAATTATGAAAAGAACAAAAAATTTTCAATTTTTCTAAAAGAAAGATCAAAGCGAACGAAGCATAACGTGACCATATACATACAATATCAAGTATCTTAGTGCTCGGACATGAATATTCAGCTAGTTTGCTATCTAGGATTGCAACCATGTACATATATCTTTAGCGCTTTCCAAACCTTTTTTCCAAGGCTTATTATAAATTGTTTATTAACAAAATCCAAATTTTTATATTTTTTTGATATACAAAATTAATTTAATATTCCATTTGATTCTTTGTTTACAAAATTTAATAAATATTGCTTATAAATAATTGCTTATTGTGTTAAATTCCTGTCTTCCAGTTTTGAAAATAAATTAAAATATGCACATGTAGCTAAAACTAATATTAGTAGGATACAGCAAGAAAACTTACATATGTATGTTTAATAACTACTAAATATTTAAAAGTTTAGGTTGTATGCGAGTATATTATACTTAGTATGTACATTTATACATATGTATGTACATATACATATGTTACGTACATACATATGTACATAATTTATAAAATAATTATTAACCTAATTTGAAGTCGTTCACAAAATAATGGGATAAATTTATGTATGTATGTATATATGATTATGTACATATGCATGTATGTTTATATGTATAATGAAAATAATGTAATGAATATATTTTGTATTGGTGATATATTGGGATGGGAAATTGCATAGAGAAAATGTGTGAAATTTATTCAATACTTATTTTGGCTTGACAATAATTTTTAGATATCGATTGTGATTGTTATCTAAAGCTTATACCACATTTTTTACTTATTTGAGGAGTATGAATGGATGCAATCGATAGCAATAGTGGCACATCGTTTTCCGAAAGATTAAGAGCTGTTGTTACTGCACTTAAGGAACAAAAGTCAGTTTCTAGCAGAAACGCAGCCAACGTCTCAGAATGTAAATAAATTTCTTGCAATTTAGATTCCATAAATGACAAACACTAAAATGAAAAATAAAAATCTATATTTTATTTTTGTTGAACGAGTATGTGTGTATGTATGTATGTATGAACATATGTATATTTGTATTTACATATGTTTATAGCTTTATAGTTGCAAAGGCTGCAATCTCCAATTTTGTCATCAATGGACACATTCAAATGTCTTGTACTATTTGCCGTTAAACTTTTATATGAATTTGGTTCAATCTTACCTTTTCTCAATATAGTCTACTAAATACCATACATAGTAACCAGCTTAATAAATTTGTGCATCTTTAAATAATTAAGCATTTAATAATTTAGTTTTGAAGTTATTGAAATGGAAATTGCAGCTTCTGTCACTATACCCCTCCACGTAATTGTCATGTATGTTTAGGGTATTCAATCGTGTAACCGGCAATCTACTGATTTTAACTCTAATAATATTCGATTAATCGCATAAATGAATTTTTGAACTTTTTGGAAAGTTTGTACTAGAAATAGCCGATATTTCTGCACTCGTGATTTAATTAGTGTTGTGACCAACAGATCATCAGTTCGAATCAAAGCTTGTTTAATTTACATTGACTTGTGTGTAAGGACTCATTTTAGTTCAAAAGAGCTGTTGCACACAAGTAAAGATTTAATTAATCACTGTTAATGAAAACTCACTGTTTCACTGCTGTTACTAAATTCATCAAGTAATAGTTATTTACATACTATTCAATATTTTGAGTAAGGGTCTGTTTACATATTACGCAACGACATTTTTGGTGTTTTAAGACGTTCTCCTCACCGTTCGTAACGTATTTTAGGTTTTTTTCAGAAAGAATAACAAGAAAACGCTATTCCAAACAAAAACTAAAAATTAATTTGAAATATATTTAATTAATTTTTGAATAAGTTCATATGAATGAATTGTTTTCTTTAAAAAATTCTAAATACAGAAATATAAAAACAAACAAAAACACAGCATTCAAAATGTATAATTTTAATTTTTGGTTTTCCATTAGTGTCCTTTTTTATGTAATAATTTGTTTGATCTCAAAAATTGCAATAACTTTACTTTTGTTTTCTTATTTTTAATCTTTATTCGTATTTAATAATAAGATTCTTTTGCTTTTGTTTGTTTGTAATTCTGAATTCTTAAAATTTTTATTTTTCAATTAATGCTTCAATATTGAACAATTATCTCTAATTGAGCGCATTTTTATATATTTTGTAAATTTATTTATAAAATATATTGTAAATAAATAATTTTTTTTTGTCTTGCAAAGTTCAACTGTTTTAATATGGGTATAAAAAAGATACGATAATGGGAGTGACAGAATTCATCAGCGAGCAAGAGTGGTGAATGTGGTAATTCTCTTGGGTTAGTTCTTTTGATAGCTACTTGTGACTAGCACAAGACCTGCACCTTAGAACTGGGGCTTTCTACAGAAACTTGTAGGTAACCCTTTGGGTGGCTAAAGGTTATGCAAAGACGGGCCAATTGCCACCTCCAAGAACAAACTCGTGTTAAATTCACCACTCAAATACATGCGTGGTAGATTGTAGCGGGGCTAGAAGTGCTGCTTAAGTTGCAGCTACCAGAGTTCTGTAAAACGCTTAGCAGTAGTCGCAAATTTGACTAAGGAAGCAAAATCTAGGAAATGGAACCACGTCCATGCAAAAAAAACTAACGAAAAAATGCTCCATTAGTGCTATTTTGTGATTTCACAATAATTTTTTTATGGTTAAGTCAAAAGAAGTAACTGATCACGGTCTCTCTTTAAAATAATGTTGATTTATAAATAATGTTCACTGTAATCGATGTTTCTTTCACAAAATTGTGTTCTGAAGTTATTTTTCAAGCGAAGCACCGGGTATTATTCAATTTTGAAACAACAAGACAACTTTTGTGGTTTTATTTTTTGGAACGTAATTAATTTATTCCAAACTTTAATTAACATATTAAGCGAATAATCTCAAATTAACCAATCATTAGCCGATTAAACTGCAACACCGATTATGAACTTGATTATTTAGCAGATTAAAGCCGAAAACGGATTAAATTGAACGCCCTAATATTCATGTGTATGTGCATATGCACATGTACCGAATAGAATAACTTATATTGTACCTCGTAGGCTGAAATGCCAGCAGTGTTCATAGTTTGCACAGTTTCCAGCATTGTAGAAACCAATTGAGACATGCCAACAGGAGCACTTTGACCGCCGGCATATGGAAAATTTTGTGTTTGTGATGATAAAAGTTTAACGTCCCAATTTTTCATATCGGCTATAATAGCAATGTTTTCAGCGGGCAGTGATATTAAAGAGGCAGAATGTGCGGCAAGTGATAGATCTTCGCGTAAATTCATCTCCCACTTATTAGGTGGCGCAAGAGTTCCCTTAAAAATTGTAATATATAATTTCTATAGTGCAAAAAAAAGAAATATTGTATTGTATATTCTTACCTGCAATACCATATCAGGTATATAATGATCATTAACGCCTAAAAATAATGACGGAACAAACCCAACCGGCAGCTTCATATCCCCAGGAGCTTCATCGTCTTGTGTCAGCTCTTTTATGCCCGGTATTGGCAACTTTAATAGATGCATTGCTTCATTAACAGCAGCACATTTTGCGGCTACTGTAGAAATGGAACCACGCTGAGGTAAAGGTTTCTTTTGATTCGTATTGAATTGTTTTTTGCGCCCTTCTTTGGGTGATATATAAATATTCGATTCATTTCTTTCTAACTCATGACTACATCCACATCGACTGTCAGTTGTATTTTCATTGGGCACTACATCATCCAAGCAGGCATCCTCCTGACCGCCATGAGGAATCGATGATATTAGGGTTTGTACTGAAGTTTGAGAACTGACTGTGGGTAAAGAAGGCGTTGATGGACTTGCTGTTGTAGAAGCGTTGGTGTTAACGTTGGTGTTTGTAAAACAGTGCACTTCATCAGTCTCAAACTCTAGTTCCGTGGCATTGGAAGGCGTTTGATAGGCATTCAGTAGACCCTTGCAAACCATGCAGTTATTGACAACGGTGTTCGTCGGCATATTTGTTGTTGTTTTTTCTTTCGTAGATAATAAAGGGAATGTATTTTTATTGGTTCCGACTTTTAATGTTTGTTTCGCCTGCAGCATCGCTGCAGTTGATTTGTCGATATGCGATGATATTAAAGCCCCTGCACTACCTTGTAATTCAAGCTTTGAGCATTTATCCATTAACAAATCATAGTTGGACATAAGCAAGTTCTTACTTTTCATGTAATTTGTAACAATTTGCGGATATTGTTCAAAATTGAACTTGACTCCTGAATGTTTTTTGCTCATTTGTTGGTGTGAGTTCGTGACCGAACTGTGCATGCGTTGGTGGAGTGCACAAAGAAATTGCTTACTACTTGCGTCTTGTGTCGTCAACGTTAAGGTTGGCGATTGATTTGGTTCTGTTAGTGTCAAATCCTCGTTACTTTTCTTAATATTCACCAATGGCTCATTTTCGCCTAACACAAATACTACACCGCTCGCCAGTGTTTTCTCCTTGGTCATGCAAATGCCATGGTCGCGTTCGATATTTTTTTGACACAACTCAAAATGAATTTTTTCCTCCAAGCAGAGGTTTTCCTTTATGGGTTCAATGCCCCAGGTCATTCGTTCACTTTTGCCTATACTGTTTTGTGTAATGAGATCTGACAAAGAAAGCTGTTGAGATTTCTTTTGTTGCTGTTCTTCTTGCAGTGACTTTTCTTGTTGTTTTTCATTTAAGCCGAGTTGTGTTTTGTTTACATCATTTAAACTCAATCCTTCTTTTACTGTTGAAGAAGCCATTCCCCAAAAGAATGGTTTCTTCTTAAGTAAATTTTTAGTATCTTGGTGTTTTAAGTTACTGGCTGCTTCGTTCGGAATAGGTTCTATTTCTATTGCTTCCACAGCACCATCTTCCTCTAGTTGAGAGTCTTCAACATTTAGTTCCACATTGTCAGGAGTTGTTAAAGTTAAACGTATTCGTCCTTCGGATTGACGATTGCCACTTGATTCTTTTTGTTTTAACTGTTGATATTGCTGGATGGAGCTCTTTTCAATACCCGTATCCATAAGGTAGTTACCAATGCGTAGTTCTTGCTGTACGAAATGTGAATCTCTAAATGCCAAAACTGTGGGAATCTCATTCATTTTGTATGTTTTTATTGCTTCGTCGGCCAGTGTGTTATATTCATATTCTTCATCATATTCTTCTTCATCCTTTTCCAATAACTCGTTATCAGTTTCACCAACAATGCAGCTAAGGTTTTGTTTACACGATGACGTTCGCGTTAACACTCCCTCCGATCGATTTTGCAACAGAACAGGTGGTTTTCTAATAAATGTAGTAGATTTCTTTAATGGTTCGTTTTTCTTTTGTGCCACAATATCTTGTAACGTCTCCTTGTTAAAATCTTCCTTTTTCGACGATCTTCGGATTTCTCCACATCTTATGAAGTAGGTGACTACATTTAACAGTCTTTCAATGGATAACTTTTCAGTACCGTAGATCACAGTGCGTGCAAGTTTTGGGGGTAGCCCGATGGCGCCAAATAAATCACCCATCTGGGCCCACAAGGCATTGTAGGGATGCTTTTGGGAGACTTTCAACAGTTTGGCTCTTTGTTCAATGGCGGCTGTTGAAGATGACGAATTAAAGGGTGAAACAGTAGGAACCCAGCCTAAATGATGTGTGAGAATAGCCGTTAACATGGTGCTTATAAAACTGAAAATAAAAAATGTCACAATCAAAGCGATGTTTTGGAAATTGTAGTTTTACTGAATCTTTAAGCTTACAAATTTGTATCTTTCGTATCGGCAAATGAGAGCAGCCAACAGAGTTCCTTTATAAAGCGCTCTGCTACATTTTTTGAATACTTGCTTCCGCTAGTAGTAATGCTTAACCATACGGGGCATTTAATTCGAGGCGCAGTAAACAAATCGGAAAACCATTGCTGGGTATCTTGCCAATTTTGAAACATTATTTGCAAAAAATTATTGTGATGTATATAAGCCCGCTCGGTGCTGGCCCTTAGACGGCTCAACATGCTCTCTACTAAGGCTATATGTTCGCTACAAAATAATTCCATTTCCTCTTCAAACGATTCACTCATATTTATACATACAGCAAGTCCGATTCGTGCTCTTCGTGAGCTTGATTTCAAACTATAGGCGTGTTCCCGCTTCTTACCCATTTCAGGATTACTACGAGATTCGGTAGCACAATAATTTGTACGGGGGTTATTAACACCCAAATTCATGCCTTCGCTGCCGCTATGGGTGGTCGCTGTGATTGCAACATTGGAGTAATTGTCGGTGACATAACCTATCAAATCAGTCATAGAGTTTTCATTCTCAAATGAAGTCATAACATTGCGCGATATACGTCTTTGCAAACTACTATCGCTGGATAACTCAAAATTCTTGCTGCCGCTCGGGCTGCTACCACTGAAAAAATTTGAATCTATACTAAACTTTCGTATGCGTTCTGCATCAGATGTCACGGATCCTAAACTGCTGCGTGTGGAATATTGATAAGAAGCGGACCATTGATCGCTGGACAGCTGACCACGACTCAGAGCTGAGTATCCCGAATCATTTCCCGTACTATATGTTGAGGAAAACCGTGGTCCACTGTCTGCGGCACTCTCACTATTAGTGAGCAGTGACTGTTGGTCTATTGAGGGTACGTCTAATGGCGATGAACTGAGATCACTGGGTGTCAGACTTATATGACGACCAATACCAACTGAAAATGGCAGAGAAAATGAATTCATTGAAAATCCATCAATAGAGCCATGTTCACTACAAATGGACGTTCGTGGAGTCGCAAGACTATTTGCTGATAGAGTGGAATATGGTGAATTACTACTATTGGTTTGTTTGGTTGGAGTCAAAAAGACTTGAGAAAACAGAATTCTAGAAGGGCCTTCCAGCCAATGAACCTTTAGAGATGTACCACGAAATGACATAGCCAAAGCGCCAAATACCATTTCGCCTACACTGGAAATATCGGAAGAGTTTGGGCGATTGTGCTGTAAAAGAAATAGAAATAAATTAAAGTTGATTTACATGCATGTGTACATATGCATGTGAGTATGTACGTATGTGTACATAGATACATACATACGTATACACATCCACATGCAGTTGAATATGCAATTTCGAAAACGGCGTATACTTAATTAAATGTTAGCACAATACGATTTTTTATGTTCTAAAAAATATTCGTTTTAAAGAGATCAAATGGATCTATTTTTTTTATTGTACAGATAGAATCAACGGTTTTAAAAATCACAAATCATGTTAATAATTCAATTTTCAACTTGAATGTAAACAGAAGAAATAAATAAATTTTGACATCCAACTATAGTTCGCCTTGAATAAAACTAAAAAAAAGTTATCAGCAGAGCTATCGAGTCCACCTATTATGCATTCGCCTTGGTTTTGAAAAGTAAAGTTTCATATTCAGTTTGAAGTGAAGTGTTCTGCAAATCATTTTCATTCTAAAATTTTTTTTATAAAAATAGTAATTTGAAATCATCAACAAATAACAATAAAAAATCACTGTGTGTAAGTTTTTCGTTTACCACAATCTAAAAATTTAGCAATATTTGCTTTATTGAGAAAATGCTGAATATTCGGAAAAAAATCCGAAACAGCTTCGAAATTATTTCAAAAGCACTAAAACTAAAAAAAATAAATTATAAATGTTCTATTGTCGCGAAAATTATGAAAACATGTAAAACTTTCTAACAATGGAAACAATTAGTTATGCATCGATAAAACTGAAAATCTCAAGAGTTTCGAAGAGAACTTGGCTAAAATCAAAAAAATTGCAAACAAAAAACTTTGCCGAAAATTTAATTTCCTGAACTCTTTTAATTTATAGTCGTGCACTTCTCGAAACTGCATATCCAATTAAAAGCCCATTCATTAATTTAAATAATATTGAAAATTAATCGATTTTCAACAGAAAGTTATGAATTTTACATACCTTGTAACCGTATTCCTCACAAACTTCAATAAAACTTCCATTGGAATGTCCTTTCTTGGATGTTTGTTGTTGTATGTTATTAAATTCTAATTTTTCTCTGTAATTATTATTATGATTAAAAGTTACGTTTCCGTCAGAATGTCCTCCTGTTGTAGATTTAACATTATGTTTGTTGCTTATATTTCCATTGTCTTCCTTTAGATGAACCTTTTCCAAAGCATTGGAATCGAATAGCAAACGTCTCCCTCGAGAATCACATTCTCGGTAAACCAATATTCGCACCTGACTTCCATCAAAAGGAAACTGACTAAAAATATATATGTACGTATAGTTAGTATATAAAATATATTAGAGAATGTAATGTGTATGTATTTTCATAATAAACTTTTTTTACAATTGTTCTATTCACAATCTCAGTCGTATGACTTACCGTTTAAAAAAATACGATATTTATTTATGTTCTTGTGAACAGATAAATTTGTTGTATCGTCATTTTTTCATATTTTAAATGTCAATTCAATGTAGTCTGTGAAATTAGTGAGTTTGTCGCTGCAGGAAATATTGCAAAACTTGCCAAATACAAAGTCGAGATAATTTAAGATATAAACACATTCACGACAGCAGGCTGCACGGGCACATCGCCACAAATGTAGCTGGCTTTTTAAAAAATTTTTAACTTTTTGCGAAATTTCTCTTGAAATGAATGCAACTAAAATAGGCAATCGTTTAAACTGGCGGTCGAATTCCGACCACTAGGCGAACTCTAATAATTTTAAAAACATTATCATGAAATGAAAGTAGTTTTTGCTTTAATTTGTTTTTATCTCTTAAAAAAATCTCTAAAATAATTAATGTTTGCAAGTAATTAGTCAAAATTGGAAATATTTTTTATAGATTTTGCAAGAATTAAATAGCAATTCGTTAGCTTTCCCATTGTATTTACAAAAAAATTATATAAGCTTTTTTAAAGAACCGTACATTTGTTCTGTGTGTTGACGGGGCTCTCGACAGAAAGTTCAAAGTCTGATGTTGAGGTGCACAGAAATCAGGAAGCAGCATTTTATGCTGATGACATTACTTTTATATGCAGTGTAAATCTTTCAAAAGCAATAATCAAAAGAACGCAAGAGAGCCTTACTTACCACAAACCAAAAATATTTTAATAAGTGGAAAAGAAATGTAAATGATAATAAAACACAACCCATTATAATTCCATACAATAAGTCACCAAAACATATTCCTACTTAAAGTTTTGTACTGTCGGGGAAATGTGATCCCCATCAAAGATGATATTAAATATTTATGTATCACTTTAGATAAAAAACTTAAATTCAAACACCATGTACATATATTACATTTGTGATAAAGCTATAAAGTGCTCTTTACTCCATACGTAATAATACGTGTATTAGACCGATACTGACTTACGGCCTGTTTTCTCAAAATGAAGATTTTAAAATAATTCATAATCTTCCTTCTAGATTCCCCACGGACTTGCTACACAATAGATTTAAATACAAAAAGATAAATTATATTGCAAATTTTAAAATTATATTGCAAGAAATGTGCACTTTTTTCTAGAAAAGATAACGCCATTATATTTATAATTAACATTTCATATTATTATTTATATTTTATATATATTTTTATTACTATTTAATTGTATTATGCGTCTGTACTATAATTATAAGACTTTAAGACTTGTTGTATGGGAATGCGAATAAATAAATAAATAAATAATTACATAAACAAACAAATAAATAAATAAATAAAAAAAATAAATAAATAAATAAAAAATAAATAAATAAATAAATTAATAAATAAATAAACGCTTTCGCCAAGATTTGATGCTGTCATTTAATGAACAATGCAGATTGTCTAATTTTGAAACAATAACAAATTTACAAACGGTCACTGAGAATCTTTTGTTAAAAAGAATCTTACTAGCGGTTGTTTTACCAAATTTCATTGTAACATTTTCAAAGTTCGTAAGAGGCTTTTGTAACAAATTTTCCTGCAGTCGGTATTATTAACATAAAAATCGTCAAATTTTAAAAATAAAATCGCAAAAATTGTCAGTATTTTGAAAAAAAGTCGTCAAAAAATCGTCACTCAAAAATCTTTCTTCTGTTTTATACAACGATCTTTCATTTAAAAATTAACAATTCAAAGCAAGATTTGAAGAGATTTTGTGTCGAAACAGGTAATATACTTTCCAAAATTAACTTTAATTTTTTATATGATACCTACCTATGTTTTATATTTTAATTTAAATAGAAATTCATAGAATATACTATTATACAGTTTTTCATAAACTTGCAATTCATGTGTAGAGTCGAATTAATTTTTGTTATTTATTATTCGATTTTCAGGCTCATATATTGCAAATCGTTCGTAATTTTGATTTACTCTCTGAGACAAAGTTGTAGATCTTGTCATAAAGAACAAAAATTGTGAACATATAAAGTCAAAGAATCTTCATCTTCAAGATGAAAATCGAAAAAATTAAAAAAAATAGATTTTTTTTCCTTTTTTCCACTGTTCAGGTCCATAGGTAGCAAACCGTTAAAAATTCAAGAAAACAATCAACTACAAAAATGTACCTAAGATCTCAATTAACAACTTTTTACAACATATGAACTTCCTAGGAATGATTCTTAATAGCGTTTAGGTAGCGCTTGGTAACACAATTCAACGTAAAATGATACACAATTATCAATAAATTGATTGGAAGTTTCAACATCAATTGTATATTTGCTTAACATTTCTTTTACATACACACCAATAGAAACTTCTGCATTTTTAAAAAAATTTTTACGGTTATGGAAATAAATTTGATTTAGAGGCGTATTTTTTATACAATCATCTACTAAAAAATTTATTAAAACATTTTAAAAAAGTTTAGTGTTAAATTTTTATTCGCACTTTTTCCCAAAATTAATATTTTACTTATTCAGTAAAACATTAACCATTTTGTTAAAAACAAATTGCAATTGATTATTGAGGGGTATAGCTTGTTCCTATGCGCATTTCACTGTTGCTAATGCAGATCATCAGGGAACTTTACCCAAAGATTTCTTAGAACAACTGGAGATATTATATTAAACCTTCATTAAAACAAATGAAAAGTTTAAACAATATCAAAGTTGTAACAAGAGCTCAATAATCAACCAATTGTTTTTGTTTTCTTACTGTTACCATTACTACCTAGGCTGACTTTTTTTCAACTCTAATTGTAGTTGTAAGAGGTTTGTAGAAAATGTAAAAACAACAACTGCTATACATTTGTATAGAGTAATGTCAAACAAAATTTTGCGACCGGGTGCTTGCCAAGTTAATAATTGGTGCTTTTTATGGGAATCTTTTAAATTTTAGTGTTAAATTTTTATTCCCAAATTTAATATTTTACTTATTCAGTAAAACATTAACCATTTTGTTAAAAACAAATTGCAATTGATTATTGATTTCGTTATTTCATAGTGTAGGTATATTCTTAATTTGAATTCCTTTAATTTTGTTTAGATTATTTATCAAATTAAGCACATATTATTAAAAAAACAAAAGTAAAGCTCGTTAATGTCATTCAAATTTTTAAATATTTCTTTAGCAGTATCAATATCATCGATATTGGCTGCAAAACAAAAATATATTTTTAGAGCTTGACATTTTGCCATATTAATATCAATTATTATACTTAATTGTTGTAGTGCATAAGCAAAATCTCATAACATTGTACCTTATTTAGCTTATAAGATTCGCGAATAAAATATTTTAATAAAAAAATTGCAATATACGATATGAAAAATATTTCATTTTCAGCTGGTTGTAATTAGAGGGTTATTTTGTTGCACCTAAGGTGTGAGTGAAAGCACATATACATATAGAGACTCTTCTATATTTAGAAAGCACGTGAGTATGATTACTCACATCAAAATTTTTTTTATATTATTTATACGATATTTATGCATCGTATGCATGTGTACACACATATACACACATATATGTATCTGTAGGCACGTGTGTATAACCAACAAAAAGTTACCACAACGAATCAATACGTTGTCTGATAAGATCAATTGATTGTCAACAATTCGAAGCAAAAAAATCAATTTATATTATTTTTTTCTTCATTTTAGAAATGAAGTGTCATATAATACTAGCTACACATATTGCAACGTGTTTATTAAGGTAACCGACTCGGTTTTTAAGCCGGAGTTTTAAAAAGCCGGTTTAGTCGAATACTTTTGGATTTGTATATTTTTAAAATAAAATTTTATTAATATGTATGTATGTATGTATGTATGTGCAGCTAATTTTGATTTTTTATATGAAAATATTTTAAAACTACCAAAAAATATGGTAAATGTGCAGTTATATAAAATGCACTTAAACAAAAGAAGAATAATAACAGAAAAAATATATTTTTGGCAGTTAAGTCAAAACGCAGATAACGTTGATTTTTTTGTATGAAAACAATTTGAAAATGCCAAAAATTTTGGGCATTTATCTTGAATGTACAAGCAGGCCTGCCAAACGTGACGATTTGACGTCATTTTGACGACTTCTTATAGCAAATTTCACAAAATGACGTTTGACGATTTTTTGACTTCGCTGCTTTTTGCTCAACATAACCTCTACGTATGGCAAAATGACAAGCTCTAAAAATATATTTTTGTTTTGCGGCCAATATCGATGATATTGATACTGCTAAAGAAATATTTAAGAATTTGAATGACATTAACGAGCTTTACTTTTGTTTGCGGGTGTCCGCCGGGAAGGTATACTTTTTTGTCTTGCCAGTCGTGAAGTAGACACGTGCCAAATTTATTATGGAAAAATATTCGATAAACCAACGTGTTTCAATCGTTAAGACATTGTATCAAAATCAATCATCGATTACTGTTACGATGAGAAAGATACGTGATATTTTTGGGAGAAACAACGTGCCAACAAAACCGACTATTTATCGTGTAGTGAATGATTTCGAAGAAAGAGGGCCTGTAGGTGATAGACCCAAGCATGGACCACAAGGTACTGCAAGATCGGCGGAAAACATTACTGCTGCTCAAGAAAGTGTTCAAAACAATCCATAAACCTCAATTGGACGCCTCAAGAGCTTGGTCTTCAAAAAACAACTTTGGCCACAATTTTGCTCAAAAGCGAAACTTTTTTTTAAATGTTTTAATACATTTATTGTATAAAAAATACACCTCTAAATCAAATTGATTTCTATAACCGCAAAAAACTTTTTTAAAAAAGGAAGAAGTTTATATTGGTGTGTATGTAAAAGAAATGTTAAGACAATATACAATTGACGTTAAAACTTTCAAATAATTTATTGATAATTGTGTATCATTTAACGTTGAATTACCAAATAAAAAAAAGATTTGATTTCGATGAGAAAATTATAAAAATTTAAATTTAATTACACCATCTGTGATTTTGAAAAAAAAACTCCGAAATTTTTCCTTTATTAAAAGGTTTTCCTAATCTAGTCTCTAAAGAAAAATATCAGATATTGAGCATACAATAAGAGAACTAAGATTTTTGGATTTTGGAGACAGCTCATTAAATGTAGATATATTTTGGAAAAGAGGAAAGTCAATTAATCTAATAATTTAAATATTTTAATAATTTAAAAAGAAACAACTATTATATGTACATACATACATATGTATGTATAGTAATTTTATTTTGTAATTACACAATTTAAATCAATACATATGTCATCCTTTCGTACTTTATACTTATGTAAATATGTTTGTAAGCGTATAAAATCGAATAATAAATAACAAAAATTAATTCGACTCTACACATGAATTGCAAGTTTATGAAAAACTGTATAATAGTATATTCTATGAATTTCTATTTAAATTAAAATATAAAACATAGGTAGGTATCATATAAAAAATTAAAGTTTATTTTGGAAAGTATATTACCTGTTTCGACACAAAATCTCCTCTAATCTTGCTTTGAATTGAATAAAATGTTTAAAGTTTTTGTTATTTTTAATAAATCTGTTGAATTATTAATTTTTAAATTAGAGATTGTTGAATAAAAAAGAAGAAAGATTTTTGAGTGACGAGTTTTTGACGACTTTTTTTAAATATTGACGATTTTATTTACAAAATTTTACGTTATTTCTGAAAATATTACTGGCAGCCCTGTGTACAGGTACAACAAGGGCACTTAAAAAAGGAATTTGCATGGGACTTTAAGAACACGGACAGAAATTATTAATGTTATGCAGTTAAGTCAAATGTGCTCTTAAGCAAAAAGCAGCTGAATAAAAACTACTGCATAAATAATTGCAGCATAAAAATTTATATTTTAAAAATATGTACATACAATGTATGTATGTACATATGTCATACATACAATATGTATGTACTTCTTTTTTAATTTATAATCGAACAACAGAACCATATTCATATTATACACATACATATGTATGTACATATTAATTTATGAACTTGTATGTATGTGCATTCATTCATACATACATATATGTTCGCTTATACGTTGGCATGTTTCATGCATACATACTTAGATATTAGAAAATTAAATTTGTAAGATTATATGTACATATATCCGCATACGTACTACCTACATACTTAATATTCCTCTTGATTTCAACATCATAGTCAACCCGCCACTTTGTCTGTCAGTTTGTCATTTAGTTTTTTTAGTTAATTCAATATGTATGAATGTGCATACCTACTACATACATATGTACATACATAAATAGAAGTTTTATGGTTTGCTCACATGATTTGTCCAGAGATATCGAATTTCCTATCGATCAAGAAACAACCAAACGAACAAAATAAATAATAAACAAAACTACTACCATCTCACCTCAATTTAACCACTACTTCAAACAAAATAATTATTCGCGGGCACACCATTTTACCTTACTTGCAGTGTGACCATTTTAGCATTATTGCAGAAAAAATTTAAATTTTTTTGCAAAACTATCGTAAGGGGCAATTTATGAAATATAATATATGATCGGAATTAAAATTATACAAAAGGTCCACATTGATACATACAATTTACATATGTATGTAATACACACATACCTCTATAAAACATGTTTGAAAATAACAACAAAAAACTTGCTGCAGAAAAATTAGTGTTTAGCGCTTACAATGATTTTACGAAAAGGGATATATAAATGGGTATATAAAGCCTACTACGCAGTTCTGCCTGAATCTCAGATTGTAAAAAAAGATTTTTGCCAAAAAAGAAACTGAAATTCAATTTTGAAAAACTTGAATGTAGTAGAATGGAATTTAAGTTCGTTTAAAATATTCTAAGCCTCGAAAACAGTAAAAAGCACTAACTCAACTCTTAGTAAAATTAAAAAATTTATAATAATTATAGTCAGTTTTATCTTATTTTTTGTATATTTAAAGAGCAATGTAATTTTTTCTTCATTGAAAGTCATTGATGCGATTTTAATGATTCTAATTTAGAATTCAATAATAAATAATAATTTCTATAAAATTGTTCATTTCAAATGTAGCCAAGATCTTGGCAACACAGATTTATTCAACTGGCAAATGAAATTTCATTTGACTATGTAAACATTCATGGTGTTTAGAAATTTATTTACATTTAACTTACATCACATTCGACTATTTATTAGACATTTTTTATGTTCTACTTACTTGCAAGTAATTACTTGCATGTGTAAATGCACGGTTAATGAAATAAATTTATATATTTTTAAATTCTTAGAAGCATTTGAAAAATTCAATATTAACCGAACAGTCGGCTTTTTGTACCATTTTTGCATTAAAACTGGTTTCGTTCGGCCTCTAGAAAATGGTGTATGGCAAACAAATTTTCTACACAATTCATAGAAATAAGTTACAATAAAAAACAAACACAAAAGTTCTAACTTCCTTAGACCCGAACCATAATAACGAATTGATATATTATTGATAAATAAGAATTAAGTTTTCCTAAAATATTGTTACATATGTAGATGCATATAGTATTTACAGAGTTGCCATGCGCGAGTAAAAAAAAATTACTTAACTCTTTTATGTGTCTGCATATCTAGTTAACTTTATAAGGGTTATTTGATAAACAAGTAGGCAGACAGGTAGTTTGTATATAACAATGGAAATAAAATAAAAATATTGTGTGAATAAACTGATAACCTTATGAACAAATAAATAAATTCTAAGCAAATAAATTACGATAACAATTTTCTCATATGACTGAAATTTCAAAACATTTGCTGTTCAGGGTTGTTAGATATTTTTTTTAACCTATTTTCGCCATTAAAAAATCAAATTTTGTTAACTGAGAGTTTTCTGCGAAATTTTTTTCATTAAAAAATTTTTTTCCAGAAAATCAAAGTTTCCATGTGTAAATAATAAAGAAAATTCTGTCACAAATTATGTAGAAAAATCGATAAAAGGCAAGTGATTCTCTTAAAAGCTAAAGCATAGTACTCTGTTCATCATTTCGTGCGCACAGCTGTCAAAGTCTATATAAAAAAATTCATGCGAAATAATTGCAAAATAGTATGGCCGAAGTTGTACTCTGTTCATCCTGTGAAAACATACGAAATGTTTCTGGCAGCATTATTTTTTCAACCACAAAATGTTTCTGGCAACATATTTTTCAACTGCGAAATAATGTAAGCACCACTTACAACAACAGCTGATCAGATATTTCTGGGAGTTGTGGTTTTAATTTTAAGTGTGCTAGCCAGAAATAATTAAAATAATGAAAAATAATGTAAATATAAAAAAATGAAGGTGAGTGCTTTTTCAGAACGTGTGTCTTCAATGAGCTCCTCCGCAGCAGCTGTGATTTGCATTAACTGATACGTTGCAGTACAAGCTCCTAATATTATTTTGTTTTCCATTTGTTTTAATTTTTTTTTTGAAATAAATAAATTTTTTTGTTTTTATAAGAAAAACAATGTTGCTCATTTCAAGGCAATAAAACCGATAAATTTGTTATAAATCGTGGTATTGTCGCCACTGGTCAGTTGTCAAAATTTTCAAACGAAATAATCAATGCTGCTCAACATTTTTCGCAAATTTGAACAGAGTACTAAGCTTAATTAGGAAATAAATCGAAATTATTTGCAAAATACAATTATAGCAACAAAAGAATTGCTGTAAAACCGCTTTTAAGACATCATATTGTGGCAGTGTTGCCAAGTTAGGGATTTCCCCCTAAATTTAGGGTTTTTGTAAACATTTAGGGTACATTTCAGGGGGTAAAAAGTAGTTGGGGGGAAATTTAGTGTCAAAATTATTACTTTGGAAAATTTTAGGGTTTTTCTTAAGAGTTGTGTTTTTTGTTAGAATTGTCACTGGTGGCCTAAATATTACTACCATCCATTTATTTATTTTTTATTTGATTTAAATTTCTGATTTCTGAAGAATTTGAAATAAAACTAAAAAAAACCCAAAAAAAATGTTCAAATAAAATCGTCAAAATCGTCAATATTTTAAAAAAGTCGTCAAAAAATCGACACTCAAAAATCTTTCTTCTGTTTTATACAACAATCTTTCATTTAAAAATTAACAATTCAGCAAATTTATTAAAAACAACAAAAACTTTAAACATTTTATTCAATTCAAAGCAAGATTTGAAGAGATTTTGTGTCGAAACAGGTAATATACTTTCCAAAATAAACTTTAATTTTTTATATGATACCTACCTATGTTTTATATTTTAATTTAAATAGAAATTCATAGAATATACTATTATACAGTTTTTCATAAACTTGCAATTCATGTGCAGATTCGAATTAATTTTTTGATTTATTATTAGATTTTATACGTGTACAAACATGTACACATACATATAAAGTACGAAAGAAGGACATATGATATTGATTTAAATTGGGTAATAACAAAATAAAAATACTATACGTATCATAGTTACGTTTTTTTACAATATTTTTTGTAATGCTAACATTGAAAAATTCAGAGGAATTATTTTTTAAATAATCTTTTGCAAAAAGAATAGCCTCAAAGGTTCCTGTTTCCAATCATTTTCTTATCTTGGTATTATTTCTTCCTAAACGCATGTAGCTTTGCAGTGCGACAATGTCACGTATTCCCAAACGCAACCACGCAAACTTTGACAAAGTATATCATTCCTAAAGTCAAATGTTTCGCAGCTGTTAACCAAATAAACGCAACTATCGCATTGTTTAAATTGGCAATGCTTTTTATAGACAATTCATTCGATTTGCAGTGTTATAAAGTAAGAGTATAATTGCTTGATTTTAATAACGCTTTGACGTTGCATACATACGTTTAGGAAGGAAGCCTAATTTTGCTAAATATTCTTTCAGCATTAGCTGAAGAAGAGTTTAGCAAAGTCAGTAACTTATTTATAAATTCACATAAACTTGGAAAAACAGCTTTATTGTTTGGTAGATTAATTGGCTTTCCTCTTTTACAAAATATATATATATATATCTAAATTTAATGCGCTGTCTTCAAAATCCAAAAATCTCAGTTCTCTTATTTCATGCTCAATATCTTGATATTTTTCTTTAGAGACTACATTAGGAAAACCTTTTAATAAAGGAAAAATTTCGGAGTTCTTTTTTAAATCACAGATGGTGTAATTGAATTTAAATTTTTTATAGTTTCGTCATCGAAATCAGTTCTTTTTTTATTTGGTAACACACAATTCAACGTAAAATGATACACAATTATCAATAAATTTTTTGAAAGTTTTAACATCAACATCTTAACATTTCTTTTGGTGTGTATGTACCAATAGAAACTTCTGCATTTTTTAAACAATTTTTACGGTTATGGAAATAAATCTGATTCAGAGGCGTATTTTTATACAATCATCTGCTAAAAAATTTATTAAAACATTTTAAAAAAGTTTCGTTATTTCATAGTGTACGTATATTCTTAATTTGAATTCCTTTAATTTTGATTAGATTATTCACCAAATTAAGCACATATTATTAAAAAAACAAAAGTAAAGCTCGTTAATGTCATTCAAATTTTTAAATATTTCTTTAGCAGTATCAATAACAATGATATTGGTCGCAAAACAAAAATATATTTTTAGAGCTTGACATTTTGCCATACGTAGAGGTTATGTTGAGCAAAAAGTAGCGAAGTCAAAAAATCGTCAAAGTGCCTATAAGGGATTCTAAACAAAAAGCGTCAAACGTCAAATTCTGAAATTCGCAATAAGAAATCGTCAAAATGACACCCCTATTGCCCTATTTATAAATGCTTAATAATATTATAGTAAGTTTATTGTTGAAACTTTATTAATCGTTTATGAATATGACCGTTAATATTTTAGTGCTGGCTGGTATCATTAGAAATTATCAATATTTAAAATATCAAATGTCAAAAATGTATAATTTTCAATATGCAATATGATATGCATTAATTGTTTGTTATCACAGGATTTGATAATTGATCAGTGTTTGCTTAATGAAGCTACTAATGCGAATGAAGCGTCATCGAAACAGCAAAAAATACAAAATTTAACACATCGACTGATTCAATTTATGATTGATGAGACATATTGATCGTTTTGTTGAATATATAGCTTTCATATATTGCACTCAGTTATAGCGTGGGAAATTTAGCGTTTATCATATAAAAGAGTTTAAATAAACAATTGAAAATGATAACAAGAAATTGGCATGAAATGTATTAACACTTGAGTTTAATATTAGCTGTTATTAGACACTTTATTAACACTAACTAGAACTTGGGGACACATGAATATTTTTTTTCAAAATTAATGTTTGTAAACTGATGAGATGGTGTAGCGCTCTTGGAATCAATGTTGATCCGTTTTGCTAGTCTGATGAATACTAAATTGTTCCAAATAGTACTCTCTTAATAAAATAATGAATTTTGAAAAATATAAAAATAAAAAAAACATATGGGATTCAGATTTGAACTTGAGCCAAACAATTCCTTTCAATATAAAATGCATTTTTTTCGTGAGAATGTATTTCGATAAGTGTGACTTTTCGTGATCACGATTAATTTTTCCTTATTTCTCGCACAAATAATTCGTGCATGATTAATTTTTTTCTCGTGACCATGCGTATTGTGAGTGGAAACTAACTCACCGTACTATTTCTAATGGAAATACAAGCCCCTAAAAGAGTGTAAAAATTGCTTTTTTTAATTTAAATAAATAGAAATGAAATTATTTTCAAATTTTATTTATTTTTATTGCCATATATTTTCAATTGATTTTAGCACTTGTGTTCCAGATAGAGATGGGCACTACTGGATCGGGCATGATAGTGATTATTTTTTGTTTTAGGCAGTGAGCGCGCATGAATGAGAGTATAACAAATTTAGCGTGACTGGGCGTGCATGAGTAGAATTTTGGCGTGAATGCCTCGTATTTTTTTTTATTTATTGTAATTTTTTTAATCAAGTGAGCGTGCATGCACGTGAGCTAAAAATATAAGGTCGTGCATGAGTAAAATTTGTTTATCGTGAGTGTGCATGAGTGAGAAGTCACTCACGATCCCATCTGTAGTTCCAAGTGAATGCATAAGAGGTCGCCTCCTGACTTCTTATTTATTGAGAAATTTTATTATAATATTTTAACTTAAAATTTTCTATATCCTTTTTAACAAAAAAAAAACAAAAACTGGATGTGATTCATCCAAAATACATATGGGCTTACTTTAAGAAAAGAGTTTTTTATTTTTCAAAATTATTCATTAGATTCTTTGTTATATGCAAAAAGTAAAATTTTGTTGTTATCAAATATTTTCGGTCGGTGACGAAATAATACTATTTGCGAATCTGGTTGGTGCTATTAAGAACTCGCGGCAGAATATAGTCGTGAGATAGAATCAATATTATTTTTCAAGCGTTAATTATTGTGCTCTCAATTTTAGATACTCAATCTCTCGAAAATTTTACCGTGACAAGCGAATTCTTTTTAGGCTGTTTCTCTAAATGCCAAGGAAAATTTTATGCAAACATTTATGTGTATTGAAAACAAAAACTAATTTGAGTTATTTCGTTTTTACACAAAATGTTCGAATAAAATTTTCTTTGCCGTTTAGAGAAACAGGCCTGAAAACAAGCTCGTATGTATATGAAGAAATTTCTATAATGTTTCTCTGCGATTTGCGATTTCATTTGCAAACAAATTGATGAAAACTAAAATTAAAATCACGCTCTACTATGGAACTGTAGGGGGAAGAGAATTGAAATTGTTACGGAATTTGTTTTATATTGAACATTTTAAAGTTTTAAAAATTATAAAAACTCCAAATATGGCGGTACGGAATATGTGAGCAGCCCCCACAGTGTTTTTTCTACATTTTTTTTAAACTAAATATGTAAGTCAAAGAATGAAACAACAAATTCAATCAAATGAATTATATTAATCTATAAAATTTATCAAATTTGGTATTATTAGTGTTAAAAATACAAACACATTATTAACTCAAATGAAATATTTGATTGTATTATATTGTGAGTTCGCATGAAGTTGTTGTAGATGATCATGTGAGAAATGTTATTTATTAATGCCAGTGGAGAAATAATAACAATTGGCACGTGTTTTTATATAGAAAATTTCCACAATAAAACAAAATAAAACCGGTTAAAATAATAGATGAATTAACATTAAATGACGTTTGAAAAATGCTATATCAAACAAAATTAAATCGGTATTCGCGAAATGTGTAGAATTAAACTCAATTAAAAAATATCTATAATATAATATTATATACATATTTTCCTTCCGTAAAATATTAAAAATTTTAAACGCCAATATGTCGAAAACAACTCAAGATATCGAAAAAATTTCTAGGTAACTTTTCCCTTAGTAACCATACTATCCCTACAAGGTTTTAATAATCTTTAAAGCAGATGATAATGAGTGGAGATTTTATGCGAATTAGTTTCATAGGCAGCCAAACATTTCAAATTTAAATATTAAGGAAAAATAGAGATTAGTTTTTAAATTGAAAAATGTTATAGTTTAATTTAATATTATTTTAATATTATTATTTATTTTCTGATTAAGCACCATTTCATCTAAAATCAAAATTTAGTTCAATCGATCAACTGATCAATTTTGAAGCGTGACGTACGTAAATAGAATAAGATTTGTTTTTACTACATTTTGATTTTGTGTGATAATTATGCCCTAATTTTGTTATATTTTTTCTATAAATAATTTTTTAGTAATTTAAATATTAAAATAAGTACAAATCATATCAATTTGATTATTAAGTTCACATTTATCAATATATAAAATAGTATTTGTATACAAAATCAATTTTCATGTCGGCTTTCATGATTAGCACTCAAAAGGGAGAATAAACACATGATTAAATAAATAAGAATCAAAAGAAAAAACAGAGATAATATAATGCGAATTATGTGTATTTGATTTTAATTTTATTTCAAATTATGTATGTACATATAAACTAAATATATGTAAGTATGCATTTCAGTATCAAAATTAAACAAAATTTATATGCATACAGATATGTTTATATGTATTGGTATAATTTCTTTTACGCAAAATGAATTTTATAAGCGTTCTGCTAATTATAACTAAAGTCACGAGATTTCTTTGTGTAAAAAAAAGAAATACAACAAAAAAATAAAACATATAGCCAACTTGGAACTAGAAATAAATGTGAAATGGATTCTCTCCAGCACGGTATGCTTTTCTATCTGAAGGTTTAGTTAGCCGAGTGGAATGGAATGTAACAGAAATGTGAAGTAATCGTTAGATGTTAGCACGTTTACGCAACGTAAAAACGTATACGTGTGTGAATAAAGCCACAAGCATTTACATAAACAAAATTGTAATGAACATATACACCCATATTTAATTCTCAACTCTTTCAATTCTGATCTATTTTTCAACTTCACTTATTTCAAGACAAAAAATCTTATTACTCACGTACATACATATATACACATTAAACACTCTCAATGATTTGCTTGTGTTTTTACTTAAACCAATACTCACATAAGTGAATGCGTGTACGTGTGATCTTTTGGCATTTGTAGTGGTGTCAACTTTGTGAGCCTTTTATTCCTTTAATACTGAACCAATTTAAGTAGTATATAGTCGGGTCAATAAAGCTCAACAATGTTTACTATTTTGTAAAAGAATGAAGAAAATTGCTTGGCAAACAAAAGAGAAAAAGGGATATAAAAATTTGTCTTTGCTTATTTATATATACATATGTAGATATGAGAATTTCTAAGAATATTTTGCAAACAGCAAACATTAAAGTAGCACCATACATTATTTTGTACAGCCGACGGTTGTATTTTCGCCACCGGCGTTGAAATCTTTTTAATGTTAGTAGATTTTGGTCGCCGTCAACGATATTTGCTACTAGCCTTCTCAACGTTTAAAATTTCCCTTTAGCTTGGAGTTCTATATAATAACATTTCTAAAGCAAACCATACACTACTCCAGCATATTAGCACCAACAAGTGATGTTGAATCGTGCTCGAGACACATACCATACAAACATTCCCGTGCAATATTCATTTATTTAAGAATTTTGTATGGATGAGTTGTTGCAACATTTGCAACATTATTTCAGAAAGACTATAAAATACACATTTTGTTTCTTTTTTCTTAATTTATGAGTAGTGTATTCAATTAAATGTGTTTTATCCCAATGTTTGCTCTCTGACCACTTTTCCCAACTGAGCTAAATTCACCATATAAATACCACAAACTGGCGGCATCAGCAAAATATCAAATTCGTACAAAAGCGTACAATCACACAAAATGCCCATACACGACTAAATCACTGGCACCAACACTTGATTGCGCGTGCATGCTGGTGTAGTGTATGGGGCCCTTAACGTAACGACATAAGCTCTTTAGATAGTTTTCGACATGAGTTACAGACACACTTTTTTCTCACTTTTCGAGAAACGATGGAATATTATTTTATTAAATGTACACACATAGACAGAAGTGATTGTCACTTGGCTTCTATCGCGTTTGCAGCTCTGCCACGTCACAAAAGTTAACAATTGTGAAAGATGTTATGAAGCATTTACTTCATTTTAATGAAAAAAATTCTTATCGAAAGTTTATATGACAATAATTAAGTAACAAAAAAACGTATTTAGACAATATTTCATGTTACTAAAGTCGTTATGCATCAAATATCTTTCAAAATTGTTGATTATCTTCTTTGTTTTTCTATAATCTTAAAAACTTAATTTAATCGGTTTTGCATTGAGTGCACGAATTTCTTTGTAACACATATCAAGTTTGTTGGAAATTCTTCCTCTAGTATTTCGTTAAGTCTATTTTCAACGTTATATGTGGTGTATCTTCATGAGTTTGTTTAAGTAATCTTATAAGTATACTTATAATCAGATTAAGGTCCGTTGACCGAGAAGACGTACATATTTATGGTGTGAGGTATGTACCTATGTTGTGTAAGATTCACAAGTGGCAATTTCCGCTGTATATTTGGGATCATCGTCCTGCTGAAAATAATCGTACTTAATGCCCAGGTTCTGTTGAACCGTACTAATTTAAAGGAAAATACGAATTTTTAAGTGCCAAAATCATGACTTTTTATGTTTCGCGCTATTAACCGAAATTCGCGATATTAACCGAATACCGATAAAAACCCCTTTCCTAATAGACTGTTTTCTTTTTAAGCTTAAACTAAAAATGTTATTTGAATAAAAGTTTGTAGGTAGGTATTCCATATTCTTTCGAATATTTGAACAATATTTGAAATTATTAATTTATTAGAACAAAAAATACATGTACCTACAATTCAAAATAATATTTTCTTGATTCGAATCATAAACGATATTAAATAGGTATGTATGTAGGTATTTTATTACAAACTCACTACCAGAAACAAATTTTCTTTAAATATGCATCTGAAATACCTACATAATATGTTTTTAATAGAAATGCTTTTTTAAGAATGCATAGAAAATATTTAATATGAACACATAAATGTACGTATGTATATATGTATGTATATATGTACGTATCCGAACTGAAAAACAAACATACACATCTTGTTCATACATGTATGTATATACATATAAATAATACAGTCAGCCATAAACACACTCACACTAGTGTATGACATAATAATCACGAGAGGCATACAAAGATTATCGAGCAAAAGTCATGTGATTGTTTTATTTATTTTTTTTCTTTTTATTTACATTTTGTGAATATGCCTGTGCCTGACTGGCTGGCTGAATAGTTGGTTGGCTGGTTAGTTAGTTAGTTGGTTTGGTTTGCATTTGCGGCAGCGTTTTGTCTGTGTGTTCAATAGTAACCGATCGCTCAAAAAGTTTTGCGACCCCATGCCCCCCTTCAAGGCTCCACATATTAAAATTTTATTATCACTACTTGTTTGTTATTAAACAAGAATTATTGAAGGGAACTTCTGCTATTTTCCTCTCTCTCTCTCTCTCTTTCTTAATCAGTCTTTTTGTGAAATCTGAAATTTTGCAAAATATCAGTGTTACCACAACGTCGATTGTTAAATAACAAGTGTTTTTTTATATTGAAATTTCTAGCTTGGCAACACTATTTTCTGTAACAGCCGATTTAACAGTTCTAAATTGTTTTAGGGTTAACTTGGATTTGTCAATCCGTAATAAACAGATTATACTCTTATACCAACACATGCAAATTGCTAACTTATCTAACTTATTTTGAGAAAAATGGTTTAATTCGAAAAACTCATCGGTCATTGCGTGCATTGTAGATGCTCATAATTAAGGTGCACGGTAATGCGCCAGTTCAAGTTCGGGCCACATAGTGTATATACTACACGAAGCCATTCGCGCTTTTTTAACCCCACTCATAACTTTGTTATGCTTAATAATAAATAATTAAACTTCGGAATATATGGTCTCCCCATACATACAGGTAACCTAATAGATTTGAAAGTTCTGTCATAAAAGCTTACCGATATATGTTGTAAAAAGTTCATATTTTATTCACTGAATCACTCATCATTGTTATTGGGCACTTCCGCTATAGCTAGACAGGTCTTACTTGGTAGTCACACAATCAAATTTTCATTAAAATTTAAACTCTCGGTTTTTCACCACTTTTAAAATTTGACGAATCTGCTTACAAATTTTCATTCCATAAAGTGTTTCAAATTACAGTCAAGAAAACAGCTAATTGCAGTTTTTTCATCCACGTATTAAATTGATTGCATATTGGTAAAAAATTTGCTTTAAGTTTGCGTGCAGCCTACGTCACAGCTTTCAAATGTGAGTTTTGCAAAGCAGTATGTGTAAAAATCTTGAATGAGAATTGAAAAACAATTGGATGGTGTGACAGCAACGTTAGTGAGCAAATAATCAGAAAATTCTGAAAACGGGCACTTTTCTTTTGGCGGAACCAGGGCAATATACATACATATATGTATGTATATATAGCGGCAATACTTGCGCTATGTTTTATTAATGCTGCCTTTACACACTATGTATTTTACAGTGTGTTTGTCACCTTGAAAATGCATACATATGTAATTGCGCATGTTTGTCTAAATTGTAGATTTACAGACAGTTTATAATTTTTGTTTTTACACTTGAGTTTTTGTTTCATCTGACATAATCTATAATAGATTGCAACAGTAAAAACAATTGTATTTAAGTAATTAAAAATTTTATTTTTTTTAAGCTTCGAGCTCAGAGGTCCATTAACATTATTTGCATATCACATGCTCACACACACATGATTTCCTTGGAGAACCCAACAAACGTAATTTGTATGATTGGTTTTGTTGTTTTGTATGAAGTGTGCAGGGATCTTTAAAAGGTGCTGTCAAATAGAGGTGCCTCTCTGGACAGTTTTTTTTTTAATTCCGGGCTTTAGGACTTTCAGAAAAAATCATAAACCGATATTTTTGAATGACCACAAACATACTGTAATTGCTTATTGTTCTAACAAACTCTTTTAATAAATTATTTAAAAAAATAACGCTTTTTATAGAATATAAAAATGTAAACAATTTTCTTTTCAATTTAAATGAATAACACCATGCAACACAAACAAATATAATCATTAATGTTAATATTGACATTCGATTATTATTGTATTATAATAATATAACAATTACAGAAATGTTCGGTTCGACTTAACTTAACTTTTGGAAACGCGAAATTCTTCAGCAGAATACCTATTTTATTGTTCACAAAATTCACTTTAGGTTTATGAATTTTTTAATGGAATTTCGTATGTTGAAATAAAATAGTTGTTCTATTCACAAGCTCGTATTAACGTTGTATGTGTTGTGTAATCGTCTAATTATACAGTATTGGATTTTTGTTATTGGTAATTTTCATACAAAAGTGTGTTCATAGTTATACGTTTAAATTTAATATGTTTTATAAATGGTTGTATTGAGGACAGGTTTGGAACAATTCTATTTGTAACGCAAAATTCCGCCAAGAGTTACAAAATTTAGAAGAAGTCGCCAGAAAACAAAGAAACTGACAGAAAAATTGAGGTCTGTTTTTCATATTATATGTACTCGTATGCATATTAATACATTTCAGTACACGTTCATTTATGTATGTAGAAGAGTTGTTATTGTTTTTATTTGTTTATCTGTTGTTAACCTTTTGTTTTTCTTTTATTAATATTTTTTTTTTGTTTTGTAATAATTTTAAAACTTAATTAAGCAAAGAAATTTTAGAATTATAATAAAGTCTGCAGCTATAAAACATAATTTTTTTCCGAATTAGCCTTAAAGGTGTGGATCGTTTCTGTATTATTCGCATAGCAACGGTCTTTGACAAGAAAAAGTCTAAAGGTGTAAAATCGCAGGTCTGAGGTGTCATTTGACATCGCTAACATGGCTGATAACACGATATTCGATGATTTTTCGGCAAATTTCAATATAAACCCTGGATATTTATCAAAAATTATAGTTTTGAGATAATTGATCTTAAAGTTTGGCAACATGTTTGACTTGTTTGTAAACTATCTTGAGATCTGTAGGTAGAGTTCGACATAAAACTAGCACCTTTAACCTAATCTCTGTCCACGTCGCGTCACATGCACATAATATAATGGTGAAATAAATTGTAAATTTTTACGAAATTAACACAGCTTTTTAAAAAATAGTTTCAAGTAATTTATTTCACACTTTTTAAAGAATAGTACGTTTAAAAAAACATTTTAAAACATTTTATTAATAGCGTAATGTGAAATAAAGGAAAAATTAAAAAAACACTCACCTTATATAATTTTTTGATTGTGTTGTTTGATTATAGTTATTTTTTTTATTATTGCCGCCACTTTTAGCAACAGCAATATTGCGATGTAAGGACAATGATGATGTTGGTGAAGCAGCTGCCGCAGCTGTAACAACTCCAACGTTTGAAGATAAAAGACTTGCCAATGAAGATGTGCGTGACAAGGTTTTCGTTTGGCTTTGTTGTGTAGAAGACGCTGATGTCGCTAATGATGCGGCTACTGCCGCTGGTGATGGAGTTGTAGATGTTGACGATGGAAAAAATAATTTATTCAACAAGGCCATAATAGTAATTAAAGTTGTATTAGAGAGATATATTTGTGCATGTACACACACACAAACTACTTATAAAAATACAACTGTTATGACTGTGTAATTAAAGATACCGTTGAGTTAATTAAAAGTTTTTGTTTTGTTTTTTTTTTGTTAATGCAACTTTCTACGAGATCAGCAGCATTTATCTAATTTCATAATTTTCTTTTGAATTTGTAACATCAACATATTTCCACTCGGTTTTTAATATTTTCAAAAGGAATGTTATACAGAAATTTAACAGCAAAAATTGATTTTCACAACAATGGCACTGATATTTTGTTTACATAAATAAATAAGCACTTTAACCTTTATTTTTCATTATTTTCTTTCTTTTCGCAATCCACCATTTACGTATGTATCTATCTCGTTCTTTCTTCTTTTGTTAACCCATTATGATTTTTTCTTTTCTTTAAAAATTTGCTATTAATTTTCATACGATTGGGTAAATATGTATGTACATATGTAAGTAAGTATGTATATTTGCAATGTTCTCCCCTTCTTTATTTATTGCTTTTTTATTGATTATTTTATTTATTTAAATCTTAAACCATTGAGATAAAACTATAGTTATTTGGAATATTCAAAATAAGTTCATAAATAAATACCTAATTAACTTTTTCATTTATTTGCTTTTTAATTTAACTTCAAATACATTAAGAATAATTTTATTTTCCAATTTGTACACGAAGAAAAAACTTTAAAATACTTTTAAACGATAGAAAAATATTAAGCCCCGTCATATGTTCGTTAAATGAAAAGTTGGAGATCACTAAACCATTATTTAGCTGCAAACATTTAATTTACTCAATATTTTTTTTTTCTTTTTCCTGTGATCTTTTAATTGTAGTGGTGTTCAGGATTGTCAGATTGTTTTTTATCTTTTTCGCCAAATTCAATTTAAAAATCCCCAAATCATCAAAACTATTTTTTTTTTTCATTTTTGCTTATATAGCGGTGTTCGTGAAATAGAGCCAACCGCAACTAAAATTTTCGAAACAAACAAAAAATATAGTAAAACTTTTTATTTATGTTCAAAACAAACAAGCAAACAAAATATATTTTTAATAATATAATAATATGTATAACTACAAACAATTCAAATTCCTTTTGCTTTTGCTTTGCGTTTGTATTTTGGCCTCGACTTTACTCTCAATTTCGTGAATATCTTCGGGAATAGCATAGAGTTAAGAGCCCTAAGTTGGCAACTCTAGTTTAGTTGTCGTTTTGCTTAAATTATGTCGTGCAAACCGATGCAGATCATTGCGGTAGTATCAATGTGGCCGCTGCAATAATCTTCAAAATAATATTGTAGAAATTCCTAGTCATTTAGAAATATTTTATATACTCGTATTGTTCGTGAAAGAATGGACACAATATAATGCGCTATACAATTGAAGTAGCCTTTAAATTTTTTTAAGGCTCGATATAAATCCAGAAAAGTAATTACTGACTCTAAAATCATTAATTTTTGATAAAAATACATTATGCTTCTTTCTATCTAGCGCCTTGGAATTATAAACATGTACCACTTTACTCTTTTCAAAGAGCTAGGTTTCGCGTAGAGCATCCCCTACGGAAGCCTGAAAATATTAATACAGTTTTCCACGGATAATTTCCCCACGCTTAAATGCCTTTCACGTTTATTTGCCTCTAATCTAAAATCCCCGTTGTTTTTTTTTAATTTTTTTCTTATAAAACTCCACGCTTAATTAACCCATGCTTAGGCACCTACTTCGGGTAATTGCCTGAAAATTTAAATCCCCAAAATAAAGTTTTCCCTCAACTTCGTTCGTTTAATTACCCAAACAACTTTTTAGTTACAACACTGTTCTAATACAACCAATAATATGTACATTTTTGTGTGATCATTTGTTGCTTCCCTGTCGGAAAATGTGTAGCTGGACTACAAAAATAGCCAACTTTAAGTTAACTTTCGTGGACTAATTTTAAGCTATCTAGTACGCAATGCAAGATTTGTTTCATGGTAGAATAATACATGTAGTGTCGAAGCGTTAACGCACTTTTTTTTATTCGGGACTGTCAAAAAAGCACACTTTAATATTTGTTTCACATACAAATAAGAAAAGGAAAAGAAACAAAATTCTATATAGAACAGAAAATGCAACCATTTTGCAATTTTTCTTTACAGCTTCAAACCTAAAAGCAATGTTGTTGTAGCTTCGACACTTCCGTATTATTCTACCATGATTTGTTTGTTGTGTTTTTTAATAAATTTCGAAGCTTATACTTTTGTTTTATTTATATTAAATACTATTGGTTGTTGTATAAAACAGAATATTTTTGTGTGACGATTTTTTTCTAATATTGACTATTTTACGATTTTATTTCCAAAATTTTACGAATTTTTGGAAAATATTACTGGCAGCCCTGATTGTACCATGCTTTGAACATTGAATGAACGATGAACGAGAGAAATTCTCTGTTGAGCTAAATGTCAATCTTTATCAATGTTGCCGGAATTGATGTTAAATTTTTTAGCTTTATACAGTATTCCATGGAAAATTAATCCCAGATTTTTGGGCATTTAAGCAGGGAAAGCATTTAAACGAATTCGTTTTATTACCTCGATGAGGTAATTATGCGAATACTTTTAATTACCTCAAAGAAGAAATTATGCGAATAAGCTTAGAGGTAGTAACTAGACGGAATTTTAAAATATATTCAAACATAAAACAAATATAGCTTAAGTAACATATCGTCGGTCACAGGTTGACAAGTGCTGTCAAGTTGATAATTGGTGCTTTTTACGGGAATTGCTAAAATTGTATGGCTTTTTCACAAACGATTAATAAAGTTATTGTAGGTTTAATGTTGGATTTTTATATGGGAAAACCGGTTTTAATGTACACATTAACTTTATTAAGCGTTTGTGAATAAGGCCATTAGTATTTTAAATTTTTATTCACTCTTTTTCCCAAAATTTGTGGTTGTTAAAGATTCTTTAAAAATTTTTATGAATTCTACTATTACTTTTTAGATGTTTCTTCACACAATTACATTTTTTGATTGGAAAGATTATTGTAATGATGATATTAAAATTATAATTACAGGATAAGTACGCAGTTTTTAAGAATTTGAATTGGCGGTATCTTAAATGCAGGTACATCAAACTATAAATGCTATAATGAATTCCACTAAAATTATTCTGGGAAGTAGAATGCAATATAAACTTTTTGATCGTTTATTACGCAATATAAATTACGCGAATGTAAATAGAAATGCTTATTTTGTTCTATTCCCATAGAATGCATTACACACAAGAAAGTAATAGCGAATGCCTTGAAGTGTAAGTAATTTCAGATGCATCTGAATTTGTTATACTTCTTATGTATCTTAATTTTACTGTAATTTCAGAAATCCTCTGAGTCTAACGAAATTTTGTGAATTTTATGAAACTCGAAGAAATAATTTTCCTTTTTTGGCGAATTTTATGTATTATTATCGATAAGTGTATTAAATATATTTCTCATGATTCTTGGAATTAAAAATATCTATTATTATTGGTATGGCTTACCACGTTCAATTACTTCCTATATTTCGATCTTCCCTTTGTTCCGTAATTTGGTGTTTTTAAATTTATTATTTTCTTTATGCATATGAATGAATGTATTTATATATCAAAGCTTCTCGTGCAAATTGTTCATCATACAGATACAGAATATTGGATAAAGCTGAAGTTATTAAAACAGGAAAAGCGAGCACCAAAAGCCACATGCTTCAAACTGCTAGGGAAACATCGTGACGACAGAAAGGCGACATTGTAAGGACTGGCAACTGCATTATATTGGCTATCGGTTCGTTGTGTATAAAGTAATCATTCACGAAATATATTCAAGAGATGATTGGGTCTTCGAGTACGTGGTCAACACACCAAGACTACCGGACGTCGTGGTCGCACTGTCGGTGTGTCAAAGAAGAAGTAAATTGTTTACTTTTTCTCAGTGTTCGCTACAGCTACGTTCACATTTTGCAAAATTTATGGATTTTTTTTGTAGCGAATGTTCAGATTTCTACAAATTTGCGATTATAAATCGAATTTTGTTTGTCTTATTTATTCATTCATAATACATATAGCATTTTATAGCATTCGTATAACATGTGATTAGAATACATATGTAGGTATTTATATCTAGTATTAAAATATATATAAAAAAAGTCATCTTCTAACATCCTGACGACTCCCTCCTCCCGATTAAAAAAAAGAGACGCATAGAAATACAAAAAACTTTAAGTTTCAAAGTGAAGATACGTAACTCTCTAGGTAAAACATTCCATAACCTTAAGCCTCAACTATGTGGAATTATTAATCCATGAAATTACCATTTAGGGATTTCTTAAGGTCCATTTTCTTATCTATCGCCACACCAACACATCTCATCTGACTTACAATATCATTTTTGTTTCGAAAATTATTTGCTTTAGTGAACATTCATCTGTTTCGATTCTCAGGTGTATAGATACTGGTCAAATACACATGCATCCATGCAAACCTAGATACATATGTATATACATATATAAGTATAAACATATTTATGTATATCTCTACTGCTTAAACACCCTTTTCATAAACAAAAAACCTTATATTATATTTTTTCAAAATTTGTTTTCGCTTATTTACATACAATATGTACATACATATATCACTTTTTAACTAAATATTTGCTTCTATATGGAAAATGTCACGTGTTTTTCATAAATCATTTATTCATACATCATTTTTTATTTATTTATTTTGACTTACAAGCTGTATTCACTCACTGTAAGCTTTTTATTATTGTCTAAATAAAAATGACTCTGTATTATTTTTAATAAATTGTGTACATGATTTTTAAAATGATTTTACTTCTTTTACCGAGGAAATGTTTGTTTTAATAAAACTAGAAACACAAAGTATTGTTAATTAGTGCTACAAGTTCATGAAAATTTACTTGCTCTTTATTCTTTATAATAAAACAAATTCAGATTGAATATTAAAAACCGAGCCGCGTATGATTTGGAAAGACGCCGCCACATAAACATTTTTAAACGACATAATTAAAACCTATTTAATCGTTTACGTGTTGTTTTAATTTAAAGTTTTATCATGTTTTGTAAAATTTTTTAAACTAAAGTTATTAATTACTATTATTGGTTAAACATGATATTTTTAGTAATTTTTTCATTTTAAGCCGTCACTGAAATTTTCAATTTTAGTCGTGACTAAAGTATATAATTTCGACGCGGGCATCTGCTTTTAATAGTAAACAAAAGGTAGCTGAAGCAAAATGGCAAAGAGAACAAAAAAAAAACAAAATATCCAATTTGAATTGATAGCAGATAAGCACATATTAAAAATAACGAATTGAAAATGTTTTGAAAAATCTTAATGCATTATATCTTTAGTCGGTGTTGGTTTGTATGCAGTTTTGACTGAGTTTTAAAGTGTAGAATTCCAAATTTAATTCATTGCTTATATTTTGTTTCATACCTAATAAATAATTTTGTTTAAATCTAGTTTACCAACGCACCAAATAAAAAAATGTTCTAGTTGTTTCTAATCTTAAGTTTAGAATACTTTTCTAATATCTAATAGTTTTATAAAAAATACATAATAAAATTTTGGGGATATATAAGAAGAGTTAAAGAAAACTAAGATTTAATAACAATATTTTATATGAAAAACTCCAAAACGAAATTTTCATCGTGATCATGAAAAATTATACATATACATATGTATATACATAAATAAATACACACAACAATATATCTATGTATATGGGTTTTCAAACAACCCACCACCCTCAGTAACGCATGATAATACCACCATGGAAGTTCACTTCCATGAGATATTCTAACAATACTATCTATCAGGTCATTCTCAGCAACGCATTTTAAAAAAGTCGGTACTAATTTAATTTTAACGTTCTGACAGTACAATCAGCCCACAACTGTCGTGATGTATGTCGCGCTTGTAAGCGAGTATTAAGTACCCTTTCACACTAAAGACATTTCTTTAATATTTATGGGCAATATACATTGTCAAAATGCTCATCAATCATTATGGTAGTATTAGTGGTACTTTAGTATTCGTGACGCTGACGATGCTGGATCGAAAATCTACTTTTGATTTTTGACATGCTTGACATCAAGCACGATTTTTATGTCAAGCATTTTGAGTGAAGAATTTCTCCAGTCAACTGAAACAAAAATTAATTTGGTCACGGAATTTTTAACATATAACATTTTTCGTACTTTGTAATCAATTTTTAGTGTTTTTGTGTCTTGTATACCAACAAAGTTTTCTACAGAAGGATACACAATTATTTTTACGTATAGAAATAAATGAAATGTAAATTTCCAATCGTGAAATTCCGTGAGAAGTTTGTAACAATTTTTGAAACAGCTTGTGAGCTAGATATTTTTATTAAAAGAATTTAATAGTAGTGTGAACTTCTCACATCAACTTTTTTAAAGGCGTATAACAATTTCGAGCTTGTAGTGCAACTCTGTTTTTTTTATAAATGAGACAACTATATATGACGCTCACATGAAGTTGAAAGAATAATGCACGATTACCAACCTCTACGTAGCCATATTGCTTTTTTAGAAATCTAAATCCATTGTCGTTTCGTATTCACACATACAATTTGGAAAAAACACTTAAAAAGATTTAAGTAATTAAAATAATACACATAGCAATAAACCAAGAACATAAAATTTCTGACACTACTATCAACTATTCATTTTATTTTATAAATTTTGCATAAAAATATTTCTTTGTGCATCAGAGTGAGTGGTCTTTAACAACTTTACAAAGTAGTGTGAAATATTAAAGTTCTTTAGATATTTATGAAACAAAAAGATATTTCACCGTTATAATAATTTAATTTTTTATTAAATCGTGTATACAATGCGACTAAAAATGTGGTAGATTTTTTTTAAATTTCCGTTTTACATTTTATACTCAATCATTTAAGACGAATGGCTGTAGTTGGATTGTGTTTTTTTTTTATTTCTTTTCCGTCATTCCTTTTACAAATTTTCTTTTTGTTTGAGTGTTTGTGCCTGCATTAGACGAAGAATGGCATTCCTTTGAAATGGAATTAAATTCAAAACGAAAAAAATAAATTTGCATATTTTTCGAGCATGACTGTGATGTGAATGTTTTAAAAATAAGACATTTGTCTTGTTTTTTTTTGTAATAAAGTACCGATTTAATTTTTTTAAATTAATTTTGTAAAAATATAAAAACACCATATATAATTTTGTTTAAGAAAATATATGTATATTAATTAAATTAGCATTGTTAAATTACAGTTTAGTAGCATAAACTAATATGGCATGTGCTACGTTGAAACGCAGCCTTGACTGGGAAGCTTTAAATCAACGTCCTAACAAACGCAGGCGTTGTAATCCTTTTGGACAATCTGGCTCTAATGGTTCGCCATCACGTTCCTTATCTGGCCATGATGTTGCACCAGGTTCATCGAATCCTCAATCACCTACGACACGTTTGGCTAGGGAAACCCAACCTAGTCCTTTTTCTGATGCCAATAATCTATCGAAAATGTCACCGGACAAGATGTCACAGAATATACGCGACGAAATCAAGAGATTACACAGACGCAAACAACTGCCGTTCAGTTCAGCTGCAATTGAACGGATGCAAGACTCTGAATCTAGTGGTTCCGAAATGGGACCAGATAGTCCTAGACGTCCAGACAGCCCACCAAGTATGGTCCGTCATCCAGAGAAGGCATTATTTACTTTTAAGCAGGTGAGTATTTTAGTGAAAGGACTTGTTAATTTTATTCCAAAAATATTGTATCTTTAGGTGCAATTAATATGTGAACGAATGATTAAAGAACGTGAAGATGAATTGCGTGAAAAATACGATGCTGTACTGACTACTAAACTTGCTGAACAATATGATGCTTTTGTTAAATTTACTTACGATCAAATTCAACGACGTTATGAAGCTGCTCCCAGTTGTAAGTTTATTTCTTTGTTCATTACTTAAACACGTAAGGGGCTGGGTATTGTATTGGCATCTGGGTACTAATTGTTTGGCAGCATGTACTTTAAATCTATCGCTAAGTATGCTGTTTCATTTCGAACTTTGTGAAATTTGTAAATATTTATGAGATTTTCTTCAATAATCGCATCGCATATGTCCATATTCTTCGGTTATGAATGATTGACGCCGAATTATTTTATTTGAAACTCTTTACATACCATATGACATCGGAACATCCAATCAACGACAGATAAGTCCGCTGTTGTCATATATAATTGTAGAAGGGCCATAAGGAATGAACGCTAGGCATCCCGTGCTCTTTCTATATATCTGCAATTAGGCGTATTTTTAATTTATTTCCAAATATTCACGAACAGACCCTATTTCGGCAAACTTTTATTTTCGTCCTATTAATTTTTCAATCCCTTATAAAAGAACTTGGCTTTTCCTATTTTTTCTTAAAAAATATCGATGTACAGAGTTCGGGCCAATAAAATATCGATGTAATTAATATTCTATTTAATATTTCTCTTTTAGATCTATCGTAATTCGGACCTCAGGCATACAATAAGTTCGTAGACGCTAAGGATGTTTTAGTTTTCCAGTCTTCACTTATCGCCCATTGTTCAAATCTGCGTTCATTTGTCATGCTGTTTATTAAATTTCTTATAATTTAACAATTATATATTATTTTTTTTAAAGAGTTTTTCGTTGCAAAAAATCAATTCAAACTTTTGCTACAAAAAAATAATAAAACAATTTTGTAATCAATTCAAAATGACACCTCATTATACCTGCAGGTAAATCGTAAAAACATATTTGCATACCAATAATTATTTTTTAATATATTAAATAAAAAAAAAACTAAAAATTCTGTACTGCTACAATTTGAAAGATTTATTATAAAAATATATACATATATAAAACTACAAACTAATAATTTACATATAAAAATAGTATATAATTTTAGTGATAAAACCAACTAAAACAACTATCAAGTATATGGATAAAGAAAACAAAATGCATAATATTTATATATACACAGGTACATAAATTAAAAAACCATACAAAATATGACAGTAATTCTAAAATAATGACAAATACAAAAAGAAAAAAAAAAAAAAAACACATGAAGTGCTGATCTACTGTTAAATTTAGAAATACAAATTTAAAGCAAAGAAAGGAAAACAAGCTAGTTTCATATTTCAACAGTAGAAATCTTATTCTCAGTTTATATAAAATGAAAAACATAAACAAATTTAAAAATAACCAAGATACATAAAGAACCTCAAGTCTCCACACAAAGTGAAAGAATACAATTGAAAATAATAAAAATGAAAACAAACCTAGTTTTATAGTTTAACTTGTAAAAATTAAATAAATGGTAAATTCTTACATAGAAATTAATTTAAAGTATGTATACATAAAATATATATTTGAACTTCCTTTCATCTATTATTTTTAGTTTATACATATAAATATTTTTTGAATTTAAAAATAACATTTTTTAAAATTAGTTTCATTTGTTTTTTCAACAACTATACACTTTCATAAATGTTTAATTTTGTATAAAAAAAACTTAAAATTTATATTTTATTGTTAATATAAACACTTATTTTTTCTACTTTATAAATCTTTATGATTAGAGAAATGCCATTTTTATAACTAAAACAAATAAATACATACAAAATTTGAGAAGTAATATATTTTTGAAATAAAATCTAAACAGTATTACCACGAACCGAAGAAAAAGGTTACAATACACATCCAATACTTGGTGTGAATTTGCCTTGGCCAGCGCTAAAGTAAATTTATTTAAGTATATGCAACTCCAAGTCTCCATATCAAGTTGTTTGACAGTACTTGAATAAACTTGCTTTGGCTAGCACATGCGGATTGGATTTTTACAGTCTGTCAATGTAAAAATATTTTTTGACAGTACATCTAAACTCCCAGCAAACAATATATATGCACCTGCCTGTTAATAATTGTACCATGGCTAACACTACATATCACACAAAGGCGAATTCATTTTATAGGTGGTGTTAATATATACAACAAGCAAACAAAATATCACAGTGAAAAACAAAAGTTGTTTAAGATGCACTTTAGCAAGTTTCATTACAATCCATATGCCCGAAGCAAAATTATTTGTTTTTTTATGCAAGATATAGGGACTGTTCGTAAATTAATCACTACGCTGCATGTTATGCTCAGTACGTTCATAAATGCAAATCTGCAAAAGTTAGGTATTAAAAAAATGAAAAATTGAAGTGTATTGTGCACAAATAAAACAAATCATGTAAATTGCTGATGCAACGGAAGAGGCAGCACTACATTTGTTATTTTATTATTTATTTGTTACCATTCCTTTTAAAAATCGGCAACAGCTGATTAGCAGTGGCGGTTCAAAATAATGTATGCAGAAAGCAAGTTTCCACGGCGTATTTGCAATCCCACTTATGAAATGGATTCGCCCTTTGTTATGAAATCGGCGGCTGAACACCAAGCCGAATTCATAACAGGTTGTCTGCTCAAGTGATTATTTTTTGCTGCTTGCATCTCCTTGCATTTTGATGTTTTGTTTGTCAAAATTTGTTTATATTTTTTGATTTGTATATATTCCTGCAATTCATTTTGACAAAGAAAGCCAGTATTTTTCAAAGCGAATTGAGACGAGTCCACCTGTAATGATTTTGCCTTGGCTGAATACAAATAAGCGGAAGTACTTTTATTTACAACAGAGTGAATAGCAGATAATTGGAGGTACTTTTTGAACAACCATGCGTGTTTGATATTTGAGTTTTTATTTGGAAGACTGCAACTGAAGTGGCTAAAAGCATTAAAGATTTCGTGCAATTGTTTAAACTTAGATTTATAAATTTCATTGAAGCATATTTTATTGCGATTAGCAAACTTTGCGTGTAATTTTGAAACATACTGCCTTAGGAAAAAAACAAAGGTATAAGCAGAAAATTCTATATCGAAAGCAATCAATTGACTGTTACGACGACGTCGACGTCAACGCAGCTAAAATAAAAATCTAAAAATATTTATTTTTTTCTAAAAGAGAAGTATATATTGCTAAAAACAACAGAAGTTGTATACTTGTATAGTATTTTTATATAAATTTATTATTGAAAGAAATAAAAAATAGCCATGGTATTGAAAGTGTTTATTAGTGGCATGTCTGGCAATAAGGAGGTAAGTGGAATTCCATAATTATTTGTATAATTTTATTATGTGGGCGGGGTACAACAATACTCATTGTGTATGTAACGACGATTATGTGCTAATTAAAACGAACTTTGTTTAAGATTCTTAAATAAATATCCATGTGCAATTTACATACATATATAGGGAAAATCAGGTGCAATTGATTTTTAAACAATCTCAAGTTCTTGCATATGAATATACATACATATGTACAATATAGAATGGTATACATACATATGTATGTAAGTACATATGTATATGATTGTATAGATGCAAAAAATATTGATGGATATGAATTTTTGTTACACAAATGATCCATTTATTTTGGAAGTGGAGCAAGTCAATTTTTTAAATTATATTTCAATTTAAACTTTTTAATGGGAACCAAAAGATATGTAGCATATTATGAGAGATATGACCAACTATACACACATACATATTAAACCCGCAACTAATAGTAAACACTACCAAATTATTTGTATGTACGTATTCGCACTTCATCAACAATTGACATCGGCACGAAATTGGGATACTTAAATTTTAGGAAAGCTACACATGTAGTACATACTCATATTTACGATTGGTAAAAGTTATGCTTTTCCATTAAAAAGTTTTTTTTAAATATATGATAAATATATGATTTAAATGTATCTCTCATTACTTTTAGGTAAAAAAACGCCAACAACGTGTTCTTATGATTTTGGATAGTAAAAATATTAAATATGAGGTTATTGATATCACAGAACCTGGACGAGAATCTGATAAAGAATTTATGCAAAATAAATCAAGCAGTAACGGCGCCACAGTGAGTGATCCTGAACCAAGACACGCCTTACCTCCGCAAATTTTCAACGAAGAAGAATACTGTGGGGACTATGATGCCTTTGATCTAGCTAACGAAATAGACACATTGGAACAATTCTTGAAAGTTGCTCCACCCGTCGATGAAGTATCGAGTGTGCAACAAGAAAATGGTGATGACAAACCAACCAATGGTGAAAAGGATGAAAACAAAGAGAATGAGGTCGAAAAAACATCTGAAGATAACATCGTTAAGGATGCTGAAGAAAATGCCGAGGTTTGAAATTATTTACACCTGTATTGACATAATAACATGGAAAATCTAATTTTTTTTGGTTAAACTTGCAAAGCAATAATCAAACTATTTACAAAATTTAAGAACACTATTAACCGAAAGTCGTCTAAACACTTTCTGCGAACACTCACTCTCAAACACATGCAAACATTTCCAATGACACATGCCTCTTACTAATTTTTTATTATAAATCTCTACTAAATCCATTTTTTTTTTTTATTATTATTCCTCCCATTTTCCATTCCAATTGACAAACATTTTGTACTACTATTTTTTATTATTTTATATATAGTTATATATTTTTGTTAACCCATAACATTAACATTGCTAAACGTATTATATACAAACATAAAACACAATACTACATACAATATAACTATGTAATTCTTATGCAGACATCGTAAATGCTGCGATTATTATATGATAAATGACAACAGTTAATAAAAAACAATTTGTATTTTGAAAATGTAACACTTACACAGTTATTAATTAATTTATGCTCATTAAGCATTTAGTTTTGAAATAAGAAAATTCAGCTTTCAATATTTGTAAATAACCCAACAAACAGGAATGAAGCAAACTTTCGTGGTTTTTAAGTGAAGCGAAAAAAGATGTATGTGCCGCAATAGATCTTTGAATTTTTAAAATGTTAAAAAAGATAAAAGTCTAAAGACTTGTGAATGTTTCCAATAAATAAGCTTTTTATAGTCAAGCGTTAAAACAGTATTTCAGTGAGAATTGCTGTAAGGTGCCAATTTGTATATGCACGTGCTTTCTGTGTAATTGGAAGAAATGAGTGCAAGGTAAATCAATCATCATCAACTCCAAATTCAGAAGAACTCTAATTACAGTATACCAAAAAATGTGTGTAATTGAGTTTTAAATTAATGTTGCCAATACTTGCATTCTCTCTATCCGTCTGCTCTCTTTATCTCTTTCAATTTTTGCTTGCTTAAATGAATATGCAAATCAGACTAAACAGCTCGGCAAGCGCTCAACTTTACGCAAAGCTGCTAATCAAGTCGTCTTAATAATGAAAGTTTCCATAAAATTTTTAAAGAATGATGAAAAATCGAAAAATTCAGGGGAGGCCGGCGCCAAGAAGAATAATTTAGAAGACAAGGAAGATGATGCAGATGAGGCTACCAAAACTGATGATGATAATAATGAAACCAAAGGTAAAGTGCTTGATGTAAAACAAAGTTCCTCTTAATGCAAATAATAAACGGTGTTGATGCTTTTTCCATTCGAAAAATGTAGATCTTGATAGTGATAAAACAGTAGATCTTGAAAGCGAGACGACAAACAAAAATTGCAATGATAAAGAGGTGGGTGATCGTTAAAAATAGGCATTAACAAGGTTTATTTACCGTTTGCATGACGCGTGTTTATAAAGATTTTTATAAATATTTTAATTCAGCCGAGCTAATTACGTTATTTAAAAGTTATTCCTAAATGCTTGAAATTTAAAGAGCTTAAAAAAAATCAAGAATTCGCTATAAAGTTTTTGTAACACTACTAATAAAGTTTCAGTTTCATTGAGCAATCTAGCTTCAAGACCATTATCGATTACAATGATTTTATATCAGTACAGAATATATTAAGAACACTAGCATAAAGCGTAAATGATGCTATTATTTTTAGTAATTTAAATTAGAAAAGCTTTTCATTTTTGATTTCTAATAACAAAGCATGTTCCTTCTCAAAATCTAAAATGTTTTTATTCTTCAATTTACGATTCCACAGCTCTTTTAAGTTGAAATTGAGAACAACTTAACTTTAATTTAGGAAGTACAGATATTTATACTTCAAGTATGTTTATATTACAAACATTTATAATTAAAGAAAATGAATGTACCTCAAAAACGATTGTTTAAAAAATATCAGCACGAGAAAAAAGACGTCGAAATATAATATATGTACACATTCTGTCAACTAAATTTGTTATTCGAGATATTCTACCAATTTAATTTAAAGAAGTTTTGCTTATTCTATTTCAAATTGTATAAAAATGCTATATGTAGTAGTTCTATTTCATAATTTAAGTGGATTTGATGAGGACTAATCGAGTAGCTTAGTTCGGATGAAAAAAATATCCCCCACTGTTCAGTAAATCGACTGATTTCAAATCGAGCAATTTCTAAAAATGAATTCTACTAAAAGATACTGCTATTAATTTTATGTTTTTGGCGTTCAAAGTACATATTTTATTCGAACTAAATTTCACATGTGATATTTAAAAATCTCTCTGATATCAATTGTTTTTGAGGATCCCGTGATCTGAAATCAATCGACATTAAAACTTTTTAATTGATCTCCCGTCGAATTTGCAGGAATGCTTCTACTTTTATTTGAAAATATTCTGCGTAAAAATTTCTCACATATGTTTAAAGGCGTTCATTTGAATGTTTTTAACACGCAAATCTAAAAGAGAAATATACGTATATATTTTTTTACTCAAAGTATACATAACATTTTTATAAATGTTCCTAAAAAATTAAAAATTATTTGAAAAAAAATATTTTTGCTTTCTAAATTGTTTTTCTTTTATCAGAGGCTAAATTCGGGTTAATAACGCTCAATCCAAATAATAAATAAAACTAATTCATTTTGGGAATAGCTAAAAATAGGTTGTTATTACATTTATTTTCTACATAACTCTTACAACTGCAATTAGAGTTGAAAAAAGTCAATTCCGACATTTGCTTTGATATCACGAAATAAAAATTTCGTCGTAATTAACCCGCAAACAAAGACGAATTAATGTTTTTCCATTAGATTGATGCACAAAATTAGCATAATTTTAGCATTATAATAAGAAGAAAGCGTAAATCAGACTGCGTGTTAAAAAAAAGTTTAAAGTTGACCTTAAGGTATGAAAATTTTTCTAATGCAAATTTAAAATTCAAAACTATAGGAATGCCTGACTGTCGCATTTAGTGCAGGATAATATTGGCAGTATTTGAGTCAGTATCTTTCTCAATTTCAACTTAAATTGTGATACATTTCGTATACAAAAACAAATGTTGGCTCCATGAAAAATGGCATCACCACAAACATGAAAAATAACCACTTTGGCGGTAACTTAAAAAATAAAAATTGGTTTAAAAAAATGTTAGGCTCATTTTTGTGGCTTGGACCTATTTTTCATGGAGCCACAAAAGAATACAAATATCATATTAAACTTCATAAACAGAAAACAGAGCAGAACAAAAAAGAAGAAGACGAAGCTGAGGATGACAAAATCAAAGATCATTCCGAAGATGATGCAGCTGAGGAAAATTCAGAGCCGGAGAAAGTCCAAGAACAGAAAAAGGACGAAGAAACTGAGGAAAGTGAAGAAGCTAAGAAGGTGGAAGAACAAGCTAAAGACAAAGAAACTGAAGAAAAACAAGAGAATGATAGTAAAGCGGAAAAATATGAAAATGTATCCGAAGGAAATGAGTCTAACGAGAAAGATTTAAACAGCGAAACTAATAAGCAGGATTGTGAAGAGGAAGCTACTAAAGCTGATGAAGAAAAGGAAGACAAAGAAATAATATCTTCAGAAGATAACGCAAACGAAGAACTTAATAATAAAGTTGAAGAAGATATTGATTTATCAAAAAAAGAAGAGCAGGAGCTAGAAATAAAAGTCAATGATAATGTTGTACCTGAAAATGAAGCGGATGATGAAGAAGAAGAGCAACAACTAAATGCGAAAACTGAAGATGATGTCAAAGAATCTAAAGTTAACGGCAGCGAAGACGATACAAGTTTGGCTAAAAACGATATTAATGAAATAAATTCAGGAGAAACAACCGAAGATCATGCTACAAATGAAATTTACAATGATAAAACAGACTTGGAAACCAAAAAAAATGTAGAGGAAGATAAAACTGTCGAAGGGAATTCTAATGATGAAGAAGAGGAATCTTTAGAAGAATCCAAATAATATAAATGGCTAGAGATATAAAAATCGTAGTGACCGATTACAACAAGACGTCTATAAATGTATTTATTCTAACGCAAGCATGATTTTATATTTTGCAAACACACACCACATATATATATATATATATACATATATATATATATATATATATCAAAAATGTACTCACGTTCACAAACAGCGTCTATCATTTGTTGATTTTACCGCTCTTCTAGTACACTAATTTATATTTGTAGAGTTTTTACCCTCTTTTTACATATTCTAATTTTGTCTTTGTAAATAATATTCAGCATTAAAAGTATAAAACGTATAGATTTCATTAAGAAAATATATTTTATTTTAAAAAATTTTATAAGAAAACAGTTATTGTGAGGTATGTAGGTACTACTAGACAGAAATTTATCAATATTCAGCCCATTCATAGAATCTAATACCGATAGATTTCGCAGTAATTTCTCAACAACAATTAATGTGTACTCTCGACTGCCAAAATGGTGTCTTCCACATCCTGCAATTCGTAAAAATACAACTTTCTAAGTCATATGTTTAACTGCAAACGAATATAAAGAATTTCGAATCGATTTCCAATTCCGTAACGGATTCTATGAAAAGGCTGATTTTGTGAATCTTATTCATTACTTTGTCAATGTATTTTGTAGTTACCTGTCACTATTCAAGAAAGGCAATTAATTGCACGTTTCTTGAAACTCTAGCTGAACGCAACAACACCGATCAAGAAACACTTGCAGTCGTATTCAAAATCACTTGCGAACTAATGCAACAGCAAATAAAATGTTGTCACAGTTGCAGAAATGCATTTACTGCATTTATGAATGCATACATATGTTACGAAAAAAATTTCCAATAAAACCCCGTCGGCAGCCAAAGTTTCTTAATAAATAAAAAAAAAAAATTTAACTTCCGTAAAATCTCTGAGCGCTAGAGTAAATGTTTTGTTTTAAATAATGCGATAACAGTTGAAAAAATTAGTTTAATGCGAATGCAGTAGTAGAAAAAACAAAAAATTCACTCTTATTCTACTTGGCAACGGCAATAGATGACAACGCCATTTTTTATATTTTGTTGCAAATCGGTATTCTACTTGGCAATATTGCCATTTATGGATGACTTTTAACACATGTTTGGTATTTTGGAAGCAAAATTAACGTTGATGTTGTCTCAAATTGCCTTTGATTTTGTCGTCGGCATTTTTGGTATTGCCTTGTTTTTGTATTGTGTTGTTTTAAAAATTAAAAAAAAATCAACGTTCAATTTGTCTTTCATTCTGCGTTTTTGGTATTTTTATATGTATATCAATCGACCGCTTTCTAGAAATTAATATTAAACATTTACATCAGTAAATGTTTCTAAAGAAACAACTCAAAACTCGGACATTTCTATGCAAAAGCAAGTTGAACAAACACTGATGCACACTTTGTTTATTTTTCATTTTGAAGCTGATACTCGTACATTTTATTTTATTTTATTTTATTTATTTGCAAAAGTTGTAACCTAGCACAACAAGATATTAATCTTATAAATGACAGTGCTAGTGAAATAATCAGATTAAAAGCAAAGCGTATAAATAAACATAATGATATAAAACGAATAATACTAAGATATTATAACCATAAAAATACAGAAATAAATAGTTTAGATAAAAAGATAAAAATATATATGATGTACATCTTATAATGAAAATATATATATAAAAAAAATACATTAAAGCTGAAATATAGCATTATGCAAAAATTTTATGTAACTCCTTTTTAAACAACTTTGCATTGCCTACATTTTGAATATAGTTCGGCAAGGAATTCCAGAGACTTGTGGTATATATAAAAAACTGTCGTTGTGATACCAGGCTCTTAAATCTATATTGAATGAGTTTCCTCCCTCGATTAGATCTAGCAAATTTTATCCTACTAAACAAATATATTGGCTGCTTAGACGTAATTATCTTATGTAAGAACACGAGGCATTTAAATTTTAATAAATTTTCAAATTTAAGTCGAAAAATTTGATATGAGTATAGCGAAATGTGGTCACGACGCCCTTGTAAGAATACATATCTTGCTATATTGTTATTTTCGATACGTGTACTCATGTAAAGCTGCACGTCATCAGCGTACATATGAACTTTACCGTTAATTATAATATCAGGTAAATCATTGATGTATATACAGAATAAAAGAGGTCCCAATACAGAACCTTGGGGAACTCCTTTATTAACATTAAGTGAATCTGAAATCTTGTTATTTAGATGAACACGTTGAGACCTGTTCATAAGATAGGAACGTATAAGAGTACAGGCTGAACTTGAAAAGTAAAAAAGTTTTTGTAGCTTTAGTATTAAAGTTTTATGAACTACCGTATCAAATGCTTTACTGTAGTCCATATTCGCTCTTAGATCCTCAACCACGTCCACAAGAGCTGTAGTACAGCTTCTAGCTTTCATAAAACCAGATTGCCTATCAGACAGAAAATTGTTAAACTCTAAGTAGTGATTGATTTGTTTGGCAATAATGTTTTCCATAACTTTGGATAAGAATGGAAGGATGGAAATAGGCCTGAATTCGCTGCTGGTTTTAGGAATAGGAATGATTTTAGATATTTTCCAACCATCGGGAAATGTAGACTTAACAAGAACAGTATTGAACAGATGTGTGTAGTAAGGCAATAGCTTAGGTATTAAAGCTTTTAAAAACTTGGGGTCTAAATCATCTGAACCGATTGCGTTAGATTTTACAGATAGTAAACAATCCAAAACTTCGGACTGATTAACACAACGAAAACTGAAGGGGTTCTGTATTGAAACACAACAAAGTTCATCATAAATATTACTGGTTTGAGATTGGACACTAATATTTACAAATAAGTTGTTCAGGGTGTTGACGTCAACATCCGCATTGTATGTTTTGTGGTATTTCTGACCTATACCAATTTTACGGATTTCCTTCCATTTGGATTTGTTATCTATAGCAGAAGAAAACTTTCTATGATAAAACATAATCTTTGCATGTTTAATTCGATTTTGAACCTCCCTACGAGCAGATTTGTGAATAGCTTTCAGCTCATCTGTTTTGTATCTCTTCCATCGACTATAAGCAGTATCACGCTTTTCAATAAGAAGTTTTATCTCGCGACTAAACCATGGTGGCTGATTAGCTTTGATAAGTTTGGTTTTAATTGGAACACACCTGTCATACAGTAACCGAATATTTTCTTCTATTAAAGAGAGTTGATCATTTACATTGTCCATTCTATAGATTTGGTCCCAACAGATATTATCAATATTTTGATTTAACAATGTGTAATCAATGTTATGATAATCACGATATGTAATATATTTGTCCTCAACATTCAAGGACAAGTCATAGCTCAAAAAGATAATATCATGGTTGGAAAAGACAGATGCTGGAATTTGATCATAGAGAAGTACTTTTGGTTTATGATTGACAAATACTAGATCAATCAAACTAGAAGATGTAGTATGAAAATGAGTTGGTAAAGACACATTTAGAGGATAAAGATTAAGAGAGTGCATAGGGTCGATTAACGGGTTATCCACTAAGAGATTATTATTAAAGTCACCAATGATAACAATATCATCATATTTGATAGAAATTTCTTCAAGAATAGAAATGAAAGGATACACATTCATACTACTATTAGGTCTATACACACTACCTAATAAAAGTTTCTTCTTGTCAACTGTTGAAATATCAAGAAATAAGTATTCGATTTCACTGCCAATTTTGGTTATAAGCTTAACTTTACAAGGAATACCGTTGCGTACATATATTGCAACTCCACCACCTTTGGCTTTGGTTTCAACATTATTAACAATAATTTTCCTGTCAGATGCATGTGCAATAAGTGTGTATAGGTTAGTAGCAACTTCAAACGCTTTGACTCAAACAGAGATGTGAATTGCTGTTGTGTTGAATTGTCGTTGGCTTAAAATTGCCGACTCCAGATAGAATATGGGTGATTAAAAAACCAACACTTACCGTTAGATCAATGCACGAGGTAAAGCATTTTTATTGCTGTTGTTGTTATTCTAGTTTTTTGTTAAAAATTTGAAAGCATACTTTAGGGAAATTAATTTTTATTTTATGTTCATTAGAAGTGTTGATAGAAAAATAAATTGCTAAAATGCTGAATAAGTAATAAAATTTGCTAAAATGTTCATTATTATTTAATAGCCGATGGGGAAAATAAAATACATATGAACCGGCTGCAAACGTGCTAGACATAATCACTTTCTTTGAATTAAAAAATATATATATGAGATTTGAAATGTTTCTTTTCTCAAATTCAAATTTAGATAAATCAACAATAGAAACAAATGTTGACCGCCAATTAACAAAGCGACTCAAAAAATATTGCGGAACTATTTAACGTGGACGAACAGGCAGCCAGCTGGAAATTAATCAACTGAACAGTTTGCAAATTTAATCGCAATTTCATGTATATAATATATACTATCAAAATACATCAATTCTTGTTTTTTCCATTTTTATAAATAATAAAAATGATTTCTTTATTACAAAACTAGTAAAAATGCTTAATTGATTTTAACTATAACTCAACATATAAACCTTTTTCACAATCATTTCCACAAGTTATTTTTAATCAAAATCCATTCTACAAATAGTTGTTATGATAAATAAATAAAAGGAAAATAATAAAAAAAATTATTTTCGCTTTCTCTTGGCTATAAAAGAAATGATGGAATTAAGAGTTTCTAAAAACCTTTAAAATAGAATAAATATAGTTGTATACTTGGGTATTTTCCAGATTTAGGTTTCTTTTTATTTTTTTTATAAAAAAAGAATAGTATGTGATAGTTGTTCTAGGAGGGAAATTTTGTTGATGTGGAGGAAGGATGGTGGTGGCCTTATTTTTATAATATAAAAACTATTCGGAATCTTCTTCATCGGAAGTATCAGTCGTGTAGTCGCTCAAATTTTCAGGTTGATCATTGTTTTCATGTTCAGATTCGCTCAAATCCCATTGGGGATGGTCTGTAGGTGGTGCTGGAGCTTTCTTTACATCCAGTTTAAGCTCTTGTTGTTGGTCCATCCCAAGATATGAATCTGCAAATAAAATTTAAAATGTTAGTTTTATCTTGATGAAATAAATATATGCTTTTTGCTAGCATTACAAAAGTATTTTCTTAAATTACCTGATCGCAGACATACGGTAAATGTATATAGACCCGGCCACCGTGGTGCTGTAAACTTCAATTGAATTTCTTCTTTTTCCACCAAATTTGTGACGTGATACGGTGCTGTTAATAAGGTGCGTGATTTGCGATCACAAATATATGTCCACCAATATTCTTGTTTCTCTTCGGGGAAGTATGGGCAATGTACAGTGTGCGAAATACGGGATTTGCCTTCAAGCTTTTCTCGTTTGTTGAGCTTCGCTTGTAGTCTTTCCCATTCTTCATCATCATCGTCATCTAACGAGGAATTGTTCTTAGTTTGCTTCTCAACATCTTCATCACTGCCAGAAACTGAGTCCTTAGCATCATCTACATCACTGACGTCCACTTCTGAATCAGCATCTGAATCATGTTTAGCCTGTTCGTGACTTTCTGCGGTTGCAGCTGCTGCATTACTAGCATTTGTTTTAGGTGGTGGTTTCTTTTTTTGATTTGAAGGTTTTTTTCCGCCTTTACCGCCCTTACCCTTACGTGGCTTTGCCCATGCAGAAGATTTCTTTACAGGAGCCACATTAGCAGCTGTACCTTCTTCGTCATCATCACCTGCCCCGTTGCCATGTTCTTCATCATCCCTTAGATCATGTTTTAAAAATTACTCAAATGTTATTTAATTCGTATTAATACTTACTTAATACCTTGCTTCTGTGGTACCTTGGTGTCGCCAAATAGAGTTTTCATATCTTTGCGTACCAATGTAACAGTGACCGTGACTATAGCTCCTGCGGTAACGACGTTTGTGTTTTCGTCGTCTATAACTTCGCAACGAATTGAAAAATCCACTGAGGGCATCTTACCTAATACTTTTATAACATTTGCATACTCTTGATCCGAAAGAGTCCGTAAAAGTTGACGACTTTCTTCTGGAGCCAATTGAGCGAATTGCTGCAGATTTTTAATGTGTCTTTTTTTGTTCATGAAATACAAATGGTCTTCAGTCACGTGAGGCAATTGGAGTAATGGTGACTTGAATTCCCATAGAGCTTGAATAATCATTGGAGACATTTTCATGCAATTTTCAATAGTCTCAATGCTAGGTAAACGTGGCACGCGCCGTGCGTACGCCAACATTACCAACTGATGAACACAGGATACCATTTCTTGTACCAAATATGGACACTTCTTAATTATAAATTGACGATCTTTTTCTAATGTTTCCGTATTCAAAACAATACGAGATAAATGAGCATGAAGAATGGCCCTAGCCTTGATGGAATACATACGACATAAAGGATGCTCCTTACACTTCTCATTTAAATTGGGTAATTGTCGTATTAACTAAAAACAAGAAATTTTGGGGGTCGTGAAAAATATAATTAATCATCATCAGTCAGATTTGACAACTTACCGCTGGAACTTCTTCGTTGTCAGATTGGCGCTCAACAACCTGAGAATTATGACGTTTATCGAATTCTAAACTGGCAGCCAATACCATCAATGCACGTTTTAATAGCATGTGCGGGGTCTTGTGAATAAAGTAGAAATACATTTGTGTGGTATCTAATAGAACTTTATCACCGGAATAACGTATAGAACGATACCACCACATGCCAACCACCGAAGGTAGAGCTACCATAAAGATGAGACCATAAAGACCCAACACCCAAACTGAGTTTTCCTTTTCAACAATCCACGATGGCAGTGCTATACCAAACGACATAGCTCCCGGCCCATCAGGATTGCCATATTTCTCATAGTTTTCCTTGGCCACATCATCAGTTAGGGCTTGATAAGCTTTAGAAAGCTTCATAAATTCTTTTTCGTCGCCAGTCTCTTTGTCCGGATGCAAAATAAGAGAAAGCTTGCGGTATTGCTTTTTTATTTCAGTCATTGATGCTGTAGGTTCAACCCCTAAAATTTCAAATGGATCGAAACTTGCCATTTCATAATCAAACTGTGAGACTCGATAAGCTAATAATATCAATAACGCCCATCCCAGAACGAGGCTGAGCTGTATGCTAACATTTTTAATAGCACGATATGGTTCAGCAGTAGCTAAAATTGCCTTTTTCTTAATACAATCCGGACATTGGCATTGATCTTTCACTTTTTCAGGATCTGGAAAGTGAAAAAATTGTAAGTAAGTAGTAATTGATCTATAGGGATACTCTATTGCAATAACCTGAAAATTACAGTTCTGCGTTATTAGATTTTAAATTTGACTGTGATATTTTCCGTTAATTGTTATTATTTTTTTTTAATAATACATTTCAGTGTATCGTGCTGTACATCTTTTTATAATTTATAAATCAATATATTAATAATAAAAAAATTACTGAAGACGTGGGAAAAATATGAATTGTTTTATTCCCATCTAATGAAAAAGAAAATCCAGACCATAATATGCCAAACAATACAAACTAAAAATAGAAAATTTTTTCATTGGAAATGATTTTTAATGACTTTATTTATTCTGTTCTTCATAAGTAGATAAAATAATTCTCTGGTTATTTTCAACTGTGTGCAATGGTGTGCATAGCATATTTTCCGATCTTTTTGCCACAAATCCGTCTTTTTCTGAATATGGTTTTCCTAGCCTCAGTTTTAAATTGTCGGGTGATTGACTTGGCCACTCCATAACAGGCGGCTTTTACATAGGCAAAGTTTAAATTCAGCTGGGAGAAAGACAGAAAAAGAAAGTATTCGCCTCTCTATCTTTCTCCCAGCTGAATTAAAACTTTGCAAAGTAAACTTTGCCTGTGTAAAAGCCGTCTTACTTAATTTTCTTAAAACTTCGATAAATCATGAAAACACTTCCTTGAATTGTTAACAACGTGTATTTTCGCTCTCGAACTTTTAAAAAGGGTTTATTAAATTTTTGACTATGAATAGTCAGAAAACACTGAAATTTTGTTGCAATTGTCCCAAATTCAAGATGCTGTCAGAAGATCAAGACAAAGAGATTGTAAGCTAGAAAATTCCATCAATCATAGTGGATTCTAACTACAGCACAGACAAATGTATAACGGATTTTCACGGACAAAGATTTCTTTCTCAAAATTTAGTTCTGCTGAGAGAAGGATCGAAAAAGAAAGTATACGTCTCCCTGCCATTCTCCCAGCTGAATTAAAATTTGAGAAAGAAAACTTTGTCCGTAAAAAATGTAAGAAAATGTTAAAAAGTACAAAAATATTGTCGAGCACTATGGCGCTATACGTTGAGGCGTTGACATTTTTTTATATATATACTAGTAGTATTTATTATACTTTCAATAAAACTTATAATTATTATTTAACAATTTTTTTATACATTCTCTAGAGTTATGTTATTTTCATTATTTCTTACAAATTGTGAAATATTTCTTTTAAAGACTTTTTAAAGATTAGGAAGCATATAATACAGTTTTAGACCCTTGAAAAAAAGAGATCTTTGCATTAGAGCAGCTATGCAAAGTTCTCTAAAAGTAATAATATAAATTATTACACACACGAGTTAAAAGACAGTAAGTTTTACAGGATGGTGTTATTTGGCCTTCCTCTACAGACGAATAGACGAAATAAAAAATATCGAACGAGGGTAGAATTTAACAGACACGTTTCAAAGGGTGTACCAAGTATACAATGTACAGTCATGGAGCAGGAAAGTGTAACAGAACAAAAGAGCTGTACAAATAAAAATTACAGAAATGCAAACCATAGTGCAGATGACCCCAAATGCCTGTGTCGTAAAAAAAGATTACCAAAAACTTGAATGACTACTATGGGACATGGTACTAATTATGAAAAGGCTAAAAGCAAAACATTTGACATCAACGATGCTTATCCAATGTTGAACTATTGGAAATATTTGTTGTTGTAATTGATGCCTATTAAACCAAGTTTGACAAATCAAAAGTTTAACATACATAATACATAATGTTCCATATTATGTACTGGAACGTAGAGAGGAAAAACTCGTGGCAGATAGATATATCAAATATATCTAAAATGCTATAGATCAAAGAAATAAATACAAACGAAAATTTCGGAGATGTATTGAATTACAGAACCCAGTTAAGCGGGATCTTAAGGCAGCTAAGTAATATAATTGAATTCCACCTTAGCAAGGATATAAATTGTCTAGAATTATTTCTAAGCAGCGCCCAGGACCCAAAAAAATAATGGGAAAGAAATCCGTTTTTTCAAATCTTAATAGAAATGAGATTTGAAATAAAATTAAAACTGTTGCAAGAAAAGCTAATCCATCTGGCGCGAGGAATGTTATTCAAACACTATCCCTTTTGTTTTCCATTATATTTCTAAAAAATTAAACAAAGCTTTTTCAAGAACTATACATTTGTTGTACGTGTTGATGGAGAAATTCTAGTAAAAGAACAAGGGTCAGGAGTATCACCAACACTTTACTCCTTATATACATACATATGTATGTACGTCTGATGTGGAGGTACAAAAAAGTTTGCATTTTATGCTGATGATAGTGCTTTTATATGGTAAAGTTATGAATGCAATAATCAAAAGAATGCAAGCTAAAAATATTTTAACAAGTGGAAAATAAAAGCGTAATATAAATACGCTAAGTAATCTTCGTGAACGACGAATATTAAAATACAATTTTTATAAATTCGAAATTAATTCGTTCTAAAACTTAGAAATTGTTAAAATTTGATCTAAAATAATTAAAATAAAAAATTGTAATAATAAATTAATAATTAAAAATTTTGTAAAATTTGTTAATCCCTCATTTAAATTCTGAAAGAGTTTTCTGCACAATAACTAATGTTCGAACTTAAAAGAGGAATAAGCTCAGCCGTATAATTTTAAGCTCAATTTGCATAATAAGATCATGCAAATATAGTCTGCATCAAATATAAACTGAATCCAACATATTAAAAAAAGTTTATACTAATGATCTCTACAAGTGGTTAATTTAATATTACAATTAATGTAACATATTAATATAGCAACTCCTTAAAAATTTATTTTTCTCTGTATTTTAGTTTCAGTATATGTATGTACACATACCAAATATACAAAAAGTGAATAAAATTTTTATTTAAAATAAAAACGTTATTCTCAAAATTTGCAAGTTAAAAACATAGGTTTCCAAATAGGAGAAAAATGGACTGATTTTCGACACGTGTAGGTTTAAAATAAGGAAAAAGTTGGCAGCACTGCCCATTTCGTATACTAAATCCGTTGTTCATATTGTGAGTTATGACCAATCAAAAATTTTGAACGACGTAACTCCGGGAACCAAGTGTAATTGCCAAAGAAGTTGAAAGTGCTATTACCTCATGATTTTTATTTTCAGCAGTATTGATATTCTTGACTTGTTCTCTGCTTGCACTTATTTCGTTAAATATTTTCCCCTCTGACTTTACCATCAGCATAACAACAATTGCATTGTGATCGGTTTAATTAAGTAAATTGTTCCCTCACAAACACTTGTACAGAAAGTTAATTAGTTTTCTCTCTTTAACAGGCACTTTCACCAGTCATCAGTAATTTTACAGTACGAAAAACAAATAGTTTGTCGGCAACGCAAAATGAATAAATAATTGGAACGTAACAAGTTTTATGCAGACATTAGAAGATTATGTACATATGTATATAGCGACGCACAGATTTAGAAGATCTCAAGCTTGATATATTAATTTATCAGATATTTTTTCGGTTTTTTGCATACACATTCGAATGGATCTATTGTTAGACTCACCTTCTTTCTTTTTGCGTGGCCAATAGTATATTGTAGTAGGAACTAATACAAGGGCCAGAAACGATAGCAAAAAATAATAAAATGTTCCACCACTTTCATCATATTGAAACTTTTGACCCGCCATAATATTTTTTCTGTATAAGCACTGCTGTTCTAGGTGGTATTCGGCTTCTCAGTACATGTATCAATGTCTGCTGATTTTCTTTATTCACTTGTTGATTAACTCTTCTTTTATCTATTTAATGAATTTTCTAGCAGTGAAATGTGTTTTATGAACAAAACAAATTGTTTAATTAATTACTCATTGCTTTTTACTTAGCAAGAAAAATGTTAACACAAAATTTTCTACGTCGTGTATTGAAAAATAAACTATTCTCCATCCAACACGGCAAGTACGTTCTCTCGATTTGACACGTCTCCCAAGCAGAGTTGCACTTCTGTATTAATACTTATTTTACCAACACAGCGAACTAAGACCACTTTTCCAAATGCAAAGTTTACTTTGATAACGGTTTTCATTTAAACTTTCTTTTACTTCTGCACACCACACCCACAGGACAAGGCATACAGAGGTGCCAGAAGAGGAAAACGATATAATCTTATTTTCCGACTCCCTCTATACACACAAGCAACGAAAAAGAAATTGAAAAAATATTTTGCAATCTTTGTGGTTTAATTTAGCATATTGGAGCTAAAAACTTGCTATTTACAAAACACAAAGCACACCCAAACAACAATTTTTCCAACATTTTATTTTTTTGTTTTGTTAATTTGTATTATTCGCAGCATTAAGTTGATATAGTTGTCTCTTTCTTCAACCACCAGCAATTTAGCTGATTTGGACCATTTGCAAATGTCATTTTTTACATGTCTGTTAGTAGTTTGTGCCCACAGTTTACTTTGACAAATTTTGTGTTCTTTGTTGGGAATATGCAAACCAAACACATATATGCAACAAAGTACAAGCATGTGTAAGCGGCGAATGAAGAAGAAAGCAACTTAACAACAAACTCAAGACTTTGCAAAGTAAACTTTGCCTGTGGCAGAGTGGTCTAAGTAGTACTCCAGGCGAATCAACCAGATAGTAGCGATTCCGCAACAATACAAAATTTGTTGTAGAAAATACCTAATGAGCTGTCAAGGCAAATAAAAGGCTGGGTGGCAGTTCAGTACAGATGAATCTTGGTAGAATAATATAGGTAGTAGCGAAGCGTTAACGGACTTTTTTTGCGTTCGCAGCTGTCATAATTTGTTTATGTTTTAAGTGGGCTACAGTTTCATCAGTTTTGAATAACAGTGTTGACTGTTCAGACTATCGATTATGTTCGACACTCAAACCCTCATTCAAGAAAATGATTAGACACATAAACACGAAAAATACGAAAATTGGATGCGTATTATTGCTAACAAAAATTTTGTGTAATGAATTATTTTAATTTTATCTTATTATCTAACAACTTTTTGTATTATTTTGACTTCACATCTCACATAAGCTTGCATTTCATAAAACAAATATATAAATTGCTTAAATAAAATGTTTTCCGCTTCCTAGTTTTGTAGTTTATGGTACAAAAATATCTCTTGACTGATACTTTTTGGTACACACTATCAGTCAGTCAAAAATGATGAAATAGATTTATTTTTTCATTATAAGCTTATTTATGTATCAAATTATTAGATTCTAATATGTATGTATATCGGCTTGTACATAATACCCTATTAGTAGTTTTTTCCTTTGGCGAAGTATTTAGATCTTCGGTCACTTGTCTTAGATTTTTGTTTTACTATTTCAATCATTTTTTTGGTTGGGAACAATCTGGACTCAAATGTTAAAATTTTGTTTGTATTTTTATTCTATATCATTTATGAATCAGGCTTGATTGTGATGGTAATATTGTTTAATTGTCCTAAGGATGCTTTTATATTACTATAAATTATAAGTAAATAATATTATTTAATGAATGAATGTATAGTAGCATATAATTTATATATTTTTAAGAATACAATTGGCTAAGTTTATCCGTTGTGTTTAAGTGAATTCGGGTTTTATTCATACAATGCAAATAACGCAATAATATGAAATTATTATGTTTAATCAAACATATGGTTATATGTATGTTAAAATAAATAATATAGGTCTGGCAGCTTTCAACTGCTTTTTTCTTAATAATAAAATAACAAGAAGAAGCAGAAGCAAACAGAGAATATAATAGAAAACAATAAAATAAACTAAGCAAAAGTAATCAGAAGTTTGTCAAGTTAACTCTCAAATCGGTGTCGTTACAAATTTGTTAATAATAAAATATAACTTAAAAACCAAACAAAACAATTAATATAAATAATTTCAATGAATTAAAAAATCATTTTAGTTTAAATTAAGTAATAAATATGATTAAGTTATACAAAATATGGAAAAAGAATAAAATGTTGCTACTAGTGTATAACAAATTTAGTGGTCCCACGGAATACGGTTGAAAAATTTATGAATATTGTGGTACCACTTGTTTAAAAGAATGTGCAAAAGAAGTGTAAAAAATGTCAAAAAGAAATCAATCATGTTATTTTACTATCTGCCACCAGATGTCTATACTTTTGAGAAATGCAACATTGAGAAGCTGCCATACTATGAATGTGTTGTGTGTATGTGTGTCGTAGAAAATCCAAATCGAAATGTTAGTAGGGCCACACGCCATATTTAATTTCTAAAGGCAAAGAAAGCCATTTTTTCATAAACTATGTATATGCAATTTTTAACATAAGAAAATGTTAAATGTGCATTAAATATTATTAAATAAAAAGTGCAAATATCACAACCGCAGTAATAAAATTTCGAAAGGTTTTTAATAAAAAGGTTTGTGTGTTAAAAAAGTTAAAATATTGATCAGAGTGATTCGTTCATTCTTCTTTATTATATGTATTTTGTTAATGGCTGCTAAATTTTTTTTCTGCGTCTAATCTGAATTTTGTTATACATATATAAATTAAATGGCGAAAATTTAATTCATATTAATGTGTATCATAAATATATAAATATTTATTAAAATTATACTTTTTGGTATAAATTTATATCATCGATAATCAACATTGTTTTTTATTCTTCCTTTTTTGCATTTGCAGTGTTGCCAGAATGGCTCAATATTATCAAATACAAAATCTTGATGAAATAAAACAAATTTACGCTGATGTCCAAGTAGTTCATGTGGCTAGTGATGATGTTGGTGTCAGTAACCCAAATAGAGCACAGGTTCATAGTTTAAAAATTACTAACCTTATATTCTTAAGATCTCTTTATCTTGTATTTGTAAGTTTAGTAGACAAAAATGATTTCCATAAAAGAAAGGATAATAAAGAAGCGATTATAGACTGGGATGGGCTGCAGCTCTGAAAATCGTTGTATCGGTTCTCGCTGCTAATATTAAAAAAAACTTAAAAGTTTATCTTTCTATTTACCACGGCAAAGATTATAAGATAAAATTAAAAAAAATCACTTGGCAAATATAACTATTAGAATACTTGAACGAACTTTCAATTACAATATAGTATTAATATTTCGCGAATTTCAAAAATGGTCATTTGGCATACGTAGAAAAATTTTTTTTAAAACCACCATTAACAAATTCGACAAACATAATGTGGCCTAATGAGCTGCCGACGATAAATACGACCTAAAATAGTTAATTGACTAAGTATAGGCTAACCCGACTTGACTGGAAGCATAAAATTAACTCAACAATAATGCCTAAATTTTCAAAATAATAAAATGGGGAAAAAACGGAATTATAAAAAAAAAAAAAATAAAAAAAAGGTCCATTCAGAATAAGATAAACAAAACCGATTCATACATACATATGTACATATCAAGAAGCCGAAGAAACCGCAAAAGTTTTAGTCTAATAACGTTATAAGGTTAATTCTCAGTATACTACTTTCCTAAAATTCTTCTTGGATAAACACCGACCATGAATATTAAAAGTATGTAGGTAGGCAGACGCTAAATTAGAAAATCTATAATTCACATTAAAATCACCCATTATAATTTTTTATTTAGTTAATTGCATTTTCTTTTCTAAAAAAATCAAAATTTGTTTGCTATTTTTATTGAAAATTTGCAATATAATGATTTTTTGGAATAGTGAGTTTATTACAAATTTGTGTATCATCACTTACGATGCAAAATTTTTGTCTGAAGAAAACTTTGATAGCATTTTTTTTTTATAAAAAGTAAAAGAAATGTAAAATTTTTTAGACAAGATAACTGCATAAATCTGCTGAACATTAGGTTGGCACATTTCATATATATTGCATTCAAAAGTATATAAATGTATTTATTTTTTCCAATTATGCAAATTAAGTATAGTATTACCTAAGGCGTATTTAACCAGGTGACGGCATTACAGCAGCTGACTATTCGTTGCGAATGCCAAAATACATACAAAATACTTTTACTTCTTTTTCTGTATCTGTTTTCTTAGTTTTATGGGTTAGGTTTTTAAGATACGCAATGAAACTACACAAACAAAAATGCCTGTTGCTCTTGTATTGTTATAATTGTTTTCCTAATGCTTTCACCTAGTTAAATACACCTTGAGTATTGCCCATAAATGTCTATGGAGTGATCAATATGCTACAGTATATTTTTCCTTTTGTAATTTTTATTTATGTACTTGAAGCTAAATTTTAAAATCTATCACCCTAGACACAAACCATAGAGGTTAACAGGACTCTGTTAACATAACTGTTAAACAATAAAATTTTGTCCTTTTGCATTAAAAATTTTAAAATGGCCACGTTTTTTTTAAACAAAATGAACCTGAAAAACCAAAACATCTTATATAGAAAGAAGTGTTTTCTAAAATATATTTATAAAAACTAGATATTTCGAATGTAAAAAATATGTTTGAAAAAAATTTGCACGAAAAGGAACTTTGTCCTTTTCCCACAAATGGTAGGAGACGGGCGAAAAATATTTTTTGAGGAGGGTTTGTAGTCGTAATTTTCAATTTTTAATGCATAAGGATTTTTTAGCATTGAACTGAGTTATGTTATTTTGTTAACAGAGTCCTGTCAACCTCTTATGGTTTTTATCTAGGGTGATAAATTTTAAAATTTATCTTCACGCAAAATTTTTATTTTTTGTTTGAGTAATTGCAAGTAATGAGTGTTCTGAGGACGACACTAAGTTAGCACATTTCACAAATTTTAATATATTTAATTAAAAAAGTAAATAAAGCAATAATTAGGTATGACAAAAACTAAATAGTGCACTAAGGCACATCATCATGTTATCCTGCCAATTAGTAGGAGAGTACGCATTCATTGGTGTACAATATTAAAAACCACGGAATGTAAGTCCGGGTAACTACACCTTGGGGGTGGGGGCTCGTTTATAGACCATCACTTGCAGACCTATTCAAAACCGCAACCGAAACACTGCATAGAACACAAAAATATAGAATACTGGAATTTTACTTCAATTATAAATGTATTACTACGTTGCAACTTCTTCGCACTGCACAATCAAATAAGCAGTTTTAAGATGGCTGATGTCAACATCGCGGATATAGGATGCAACGCAAATACAAACAGTCCAAACCTTAGGACACCACTAGAATTCTAAAGTGCTGGTAGCATTGTATTGAATTTCATGTTCTGCACTCTATTGCGTACTTTTTATAAGCAAAAAACATATACATATATTTTTATTTTCAGTTATTAATTATAATAACACTTCATAAATAGTTTTGAAATGTAAACATTTTTAAATATGCGCTTGCATTATGAATTCTTTATATTATATTTTAAATTTACGAAATTTTAATTGTTTCGATATAACAAAAAATACGAGTTTGTTCATGAAAAATAAGCGAAATTCGGGTTCGGGTTCTATCTGAAAAAGGACATTTGGTTGGACACAATTAGTTTATATATCCCTAATTATATTAAAGATTTTTTAATTTCTTATCTTTTAATTTAAGTTATTACGTATTCGGGTTACAGTTTTTGGACTTTATTAACCACATATATTAATATAGTTATTACGCCCTTCATTTAACGACTAACTGTGAATTTAAAACTAAAAAAATAGATTAGTAAAAGCAAGAAAATTACTTCTTTCTTAAAATCTATAGCACATTGTCTTAGATGAGACACAGCAAATTCTGTTACAGAATGATGGACCACAACAGGTAGTCTATCAAACACAAGGAACACCAACGCAGTACCAGCCGCCACAAGCGGGAACTCACTATACTATATTGGGTGAAGATATGAGTCAGCCTCAAACACAAACTGTCCAACATCAACAAGTTCAACAGCAGCAACAGGCGGGTCAAACTCAGCAACATCAGCAGCAAGCACAGCAACAAGTTCTAATGCACCAACAGCATCATCAAGTTATAGACCCTCAACAGCAACAGCAGCAACAGCATCAAATACAGGCAGCATATCAATTGCCGCAAGAAACTCAACAACAACCGCAACATATACAACCACAAGAACATCAAATGCAACAGCATGTTCAGCCACAGACACAACAAATCTATTATACGTCAGATCAATTGGTACATCAACAACAACAGAAGAAAGTTTATATACAGCAGCAGCCCCAACAATTGCAACAACAATATCAGCCTCATCCTCAACATCAACAACAAATGTTACATCAAGCTGCTCCGTCTCAGGCACAACAGCAACCTCAACAGCACATACTGCAAAGTCCACAGCATCATCCTCAACCAGTTCAAGTTCAACATCAAGTATCTCCAAGTCATCAACAACAGGCCCAACAACAGCCTCAAATTATTTATAGAATGCAAACGCAACAAACGCAGCAATTGCCGCAGTTGATAGTTCAGCAGCCTTCTGGACAACAAGTTTTAATACAACAGCCACAACAACAAGAACTTATTATGAGGCAATCAATACCTCAGTCACGCATTATCTATAACAATCGTGTTCTCTACTCCACTCAACAACAGTCGCCACAGCAACAGCAACACACCGTGATGGGACAATCCCCACAAACGCATCAGCAACAGCACATACAACTGCAAACAACGCATGCAACAATGCAACAGCATCATAATCAAACTCATTTAGTGCAGCAAACTCGTGTTGTTTCCTCCCAGAATCAACAGCAGCAACAACAATCGCAACAACAAACTCCACCACCGCCAACACAACAAATGCAGCAAAATGTTGTTTATCAACAAATTCAAATGCCGAAAAATTTACTGCAACAGCAACAAACTCAAAATTCCCCACAACAACAGCAACATATACAGATACAACATCAGCAACAACCACAATCGCAAATGGTACCTCAAGCTTCAACTCCAAACACCACAACGATTGTACGACCTGGAGTATCTAGGGGAGGAAAAGTTGGAAGGGGAGCAATCGGTGGTACATTAATAGCGCGTATGCCTGGTATGTCTGGGGTTGCAAGAGCAGAAATAAGGCCAGCTTTTAATGCTGCTGGCACCATCGGAGGTGGCGGAGGTCAAATATTACGAACTCCCCGTCCCCGGTGTAGCACTACGGCTGGATCAACTACAAGGGGAAGAGGAAGAGGTGCTCGCGGAGCTGCTGCGAATGCAGCAGCTGGAAGGGGTGCTGCTGTGCTCTCCAGCAATTCTCAACTTGGAACACTACAGCAAGGAAAACTAGTCCCACAACCTTTACCAAATCAGGGCACACGCCAAGTTTACAGAATGCCACTAAATGAAGCAAATCTGGCTGTACAACAACAACAGCAGGTGCATTTGGTACAAGCCCAGCCACGAATGCCAGGAGTAGTTTCGCGGTTTCGATCTCCCGTCGTAGGGGCACATCAGCAAACATTATCGGAAAGTACCCAACAGTCACCATCTTCCGCATCAGCTACTTCAAGTGGTGGAAGTAGTTCCGGCCTTGGTGATCTCGATTTAGAAGATAGCATTACAGCAGTGTTTGTAAAAAAAGATGCTCAGCAATCGAAAGTAGCTAATGTCCCAACTCAAACTACGGCCACTGCTGTTGTAAACAATAGCGGTACAACATCGGTTGGCGGTACAACTCTCACTACATACTTCACAGCCAAAGATGATGACGAAAATCGCATGATTCGAACACAAAATGGCACAATGTCATTGGCCGAGTTTAAAAAACGCAACGCTAACACTGCAGGAAATCAAATTATTCAGGCTGCTGCTGGAACTGGCGGTGTTAAACCCATGCAGCAAACCACTGGGACAGCCAAAATTTCTTTACCTGCAGCTGGTCAGTCTTTGCACACCGTACCAGTTGCTCGCGTTGCACCACAAAAGCATATAGTGAATAAAGAACAAAGTAGCTTGACAGTATGTGGTGGATCAACCACTTCTAGTACAGTAACTAATCCTCAAATCGCAAGCGGACCACCAGTTGGTTCATCAGTGTACCAAACATCGCACAATAACTATGAAATACAAACCCAACATGTTCTCCAAAATCGTGCTGGTCAACAAATGGCTGAGAAGGATCGCAACAGTGCAAAAATGTTGGTTATATTAGTATCTGGTGAGCAACGTCTGATAACATTTACTCTCCCACGGGAATCGTGTACAGTACAGGATCTTTTGGAACAAGTGGGAGTTCCGTTTGATAACAGCACTACCATACAATGTGTTGAGAATCCAGGAGCTAATATAGATTTCGTTGTAACTGTGGGATTTTCTGTACAAGAATCTGCAAGTGAATTGATATCGAGAGCGGAACAAAGTCTACAAATAAGTAGGCAACAAGAAAGTATGCAACAAAACTCTGGTAGTGTAACGGGCTCTCAAGCTTCTACTGCTGTTGCAACCACCGCTAACGAAGGTAGTGCAGAGAATAATGCAGCAGCAACGGCGGCTGCAGCAGCGGCGGCAACAACTTCTGTTCAAAACACAGACAATTCTATAAAAGAAGCGAATAACAATAAGCAAGCTACAAATGGAAATGGTGCAACAACTTCAGCGACGACTAGCTCTAAAGCCACCGAAGAATTGCCACAACGCAAACTTATTCATGGATTTTATGCTATTTGTCAAAGTTGTGGTTTCAGCGGCTATGATCATGCTAAATGTGAACGTTGTAAACGTGTATTTATGGAACCACCAAAGAAAATTCCTATTAAACAGGCAAATGTACCTTCCTTAGGTAGCAACTATGGAAATTCAAACGCCTCGGGCTCTGCAGAGTCTCCAACACCATCGTCATCGTCATTGCCAGTTGAAAAGAAACGTAGCTCTGAAACACTACCTCAAAGAGGAAAATCGTCGATGGCCTATAATCCAAGCACGCAAGCCTCCCGAGGGCGTGGAAGCTCTCAGCCTGCAAGAGGGCGTGGCTCTCGATCGGGTCGCAGGGCTGCTGAAATTGAACCAGTTATCTTAACACTTAGCAGTGATGAGGAAGATGATGAATCTTCAAACAAAGCAATTTCCAATGTAAGTATTAAATGAGTAAAAAAAAAGATTAATAAAGTCTGACATATTAAAAAAGTACATACCTACATAAATAAATAAATAAATTAAAATGAATTCGCCTTGCATAATATTAATAAAAATTTATTTCAATTGTTTTTTTTTGCAGATAAGTCCATTAGATAAACCCACAAATACATCTTCCAGTGCATCATTGGCTTCTTATAAACCATTTTCGTTTGAGCCCAACATGCCAGATCCAGATGAAAGTACATTATACAATGGTAAGTGTCACTAACAAAAATATAATCGTTTTGCATAAATTATCGATAGTAAAATGAGAGTTGATTTGACTGTTTTTTGCTGGAGATTATGACATTCGCTAACAAAAAAGGTTTTTGCATAGAACCAATGTATGTTATTAGATAGATATACATACTTTGCATTGTGTTCTTGATGATTTTTAATAATTTGTATAAACACACATATAACAAATATTTCTTGTCGCTTTGGTACATTTTTTTATATTTTAGTTATGGATAAATATAGTATCAGGCCTCTTCATAATAAGAAAAATTCGTATAATTGGACAGCAATTTTTGTTTAGAGAGATATAGGTTTTCACAAGATTTTCAACTATTCTATTCTTTGCGTTTTTTAATTTTCTGAGCCAACATTACTATAAAAAAAGTGGGCACCATACATTTTTCGGAGTTCTAAAATTTTACAATCTAAACTCAGATATACCACAAATCGTTGATTTGGATAATTTCTGTTTTCCAAAATTTTAACTTTATCAGTTTGAATAAAACTAAAAAGAAAACAAAAACACTTGATCCACACCTACAAAAAATTTAAATTTTTTTGCCAATTATCAAAATTGTCCATTTCTTCTTACTATAGAATAGTTATTGCAAAAATGTATTCTTTCGTACTAATGGATAATCGTAATAAATAGCGTTAGAACTGCTGGAAAATGCTTAAAACTACAGGATTGAAAAATTTTTAAATTATGGAAAAAATATAAAAATGAAAATTTAATTTAAAAAAAAACAAGTAAATCAATGGTAACTTTCTGTGGTTAATTTATTTATTCCTAGTTGTTTTGAAATAGCTTTTTATTTAATTATAGTTATTTATTTGGTACGTAGTCTGGTTACAATCTTCTAAATATTGTTTACATTCTGTCTTGTGTGCGAGTTCTGTTTTATTATAAACCGATCTGGCAGCACTATCAACATGCTTTGAAAATTTTCGAACATAACCTCAATTTCTCTCATTTCCGCTACCTTCCGTCAGAGGGCCAATTATGACATTGACATACGGACGCCATTATTCCTTTCGATTAAAGAAAAATTGGATAAAGGTGTTGAAAGGCAATAAAAAAAGCGACTGCAAAAAAACCATTGAAAAATTTTGCAAAAATCATTAATTTCATATCTTAAAAATTTTTTGCTAAAATATGGATTCGATTGGTAAATTAAACACATATTGTTGAAATCGAATAACTGTAGCATGTTTTAAATGATTGCGTGTATAAGTGAATAATTTTGTTAATAAAAGTGTTTTTTTATTCATAGATTTTACTCGTGGCGATGTTACCGATCTCACAAGTTGTATCGATAAACTGTGCTGCAGCTTGCAATGCAAATTAATACGGTTTGGAACTCATCGTTTTGAGCCTTCGGAACAGGTACTTTCAATGCGATTTAAGCTAAAAAGACGCTGCAATACATAAGTATGTTATTTCTTTTCAGGTAACAATTACTTCCCTTGGAATACGTATAGTAGCGCCTTTGGAAAATAATCCGACTGAAACATTTGAACTGAATATCTATAAACATGAAGTAGTTAAGATAATTGCACACTTTGCAAAATCCCCATCTGTTAGTTCCATGCTCTGCTTTTACACTTTAAGCAACTGTGCCCAATACATCAGAACATCATTAAAAATGGCAGAAGTTGCTACACACTTTGACGGAGGTAAGTTTATACATGCTAATTTTCCATAATGAAAGTAAGATATATGGTATGACCATAAATAAATATAGTGCATAGTACATGTACATGTATGCATGTACATATATATAAATATAGTGTCGGAAAAACTAATAGGGACGATATCTTCCTTCATAACAACAGTAAAAAATTTTTCGTGTTGAACTTTTGTTGACTAAATTCACTGTCAAATGCTTTAAAATACAGCATGATAGTGACATATCATATGCCCGTTATGTGGTGGCCATAGAATTCACTGATTCTTATAAAAGAAATAAAATTGAAACTTATAAATCTACAAATAAGCATGTTATGTGGTTAATTAAGCTTGATTCTGCTTTTCCCCGGATAGCTGCGCTAATCTTGTGAGGTCATAGAAGCGACGATGCGAGGAAGTAATTAAAATGAAAGGAGCTTATTATTATTAATAATTACAGAATCTAGTCTTAAAAATCTATAGTATGTTATAAGCAACGACCAATTTTATATATTTTTCAATTTACAGTTACCTACTTTTCGGCTAATGGTCCATATCAAACACGTAAAATTATATTGCAATTTGACACTATAAGTGAACAAGCTAAAAGTGTTATACGTTCTATTTGGGACTTCCTCGATGAAATTTCCGAAACTGATGCCCAAGACTTACTGCAAAGAGCGGCAGATTCGGACAAAAAACTAGCCAGCAATAAAAACAATAGGTAAGAGAGTAACCAACACAACTACGGCTATATTTTACTTATTTATAAATGAATATTTTTAGTGAAAACATTCCCACAACAACACAACTCCAACCAAATGAAATACGTCAGCTTCTTATTTATCCACCGGGGAAAGGTGGCATTGCGATCAATACTGAAGATTACATGTGTTTGGCTACGGACCAATATTTAAACGATATAATAATTGATTTTTACTTAAAATATGTTCATGATAATGTTATTCCAGAAGAGCAGAAAGAGCGTACACATATTTTCAGTACGTTCTTCTATAAACGGTTAACGACTTTAACGCGACATACACATCAAGATAAAGATGGTGGCAAATTAACTCCAGCTCAAAAGCGGCATGCTCGCGTACAAAACTGGACGAAAAATGTAAATCTTTTTGAGAAAGATTTTATCGTAATACCAATAAATGAACAATCTCATTGGTTTTTGGCCATTATTTGTTTTCCACGTCTAAAAGGTCCGGTTACCTTTGATACAAACACTCCTGTGGAATTGCAACCTATTAAAAAAACCAGTAAGTAATAGCCCTTACACTAAAAATATAATAACATCAATATTGTTTTTATCTTTTGACGAACAGAAGGCAAAAAAATGTCCTTGCAGATCGGCAATACAACAATTACACCACTCTCGAAACGAGATAGTGCCAATGTTCTAAGTGATATTTGTCCTGTTGGTGACGACGATAGTGAACGTGATGAAGCGGAAGGTGATGATAGTGATTTGGCGTCTGAGGATAGCGATTTTGATAACACATCATCATCCACTACGCTTAATAACTCTCAACCAGCTACACCAATTATACCTGGTGCCACGATCACATCCAACCACCAACCCATTAAACAACCTCTTGTGCTAATATTTGATTCTTTGGCGGGTGCTTCCCGAAGCCGGGTTGTTGCAACGCTTCGAGATTATTTAACATGTGAATACAAAATAAAAATGACTAATGCACCCTTACACACCTTTAATAAGGATAACATGCCGGGACATTGCGTAAAAGTGCCACAGCAGAATAATTTCACTGATTGTGGACTGTATTTGTTACAATATGTAGAGCAATTTTTCAAGGACCCAATACGGGACTACAGAGTACCAATAAAACAACTAGCACAGTGGTTTGACACCTTGACGGTGACCAGAAAACGTGAAGACCTTTCAAATTTAATTCAAAAGCTGATGAATGAACGGAACGGTCCTATAAACAAATTTATTTTACCAGAAATTCCGTTGCCAACATTAAATGGCCAACTTCTCGAACCTGATGGTTACAACATTGAATTTGAAGAAGAAGAAATGGACGATGATGACGACGTAAGTTTACAAAAAAAATTATTTAATAAGATAGTTTATATTTCCTACTATTGACTTAAAATTAATCTCTTATAGGAGGAATATACCACAGGGGACATGGATGAATTTTCCACGGATGATACAAGTAAGGGCAAGACCCCAATAAAAATGGCTCCAACAACCACGGTGGCGTCTACGACAACAGCAGCTGCTTTAGTGCCGACACAAGGACGCAAAATTGTCGTTAAACGTCGTATGCAATTAAATGCAAGCAATGATCAAGTAAATACCGCCGCATCTACTGTCTGTGGGACACCACCTGCACCGGCCTCAACAACGACACCAAGTCACCAACGTACTAGTATAGCAAAAATACGTAAAGTTGAGTCATAAAAGGACTATATAGATTTCATTTCCTCATCTCTTCAAGAAAATGCATTCATCAGTATCATCATTTAATAATTAGAGTCATAATTTTGTTGATAACGTATATCCATAGTTTTTAATACTCTCTAAGCCTTGTTTAATGCTGTTATAATTATTTCCTATATTTTATTAAATTTTTTGTATTAAATGGTATATTATTACGACTCAATATTCGAAAATGATTATAAAACAAGAATAGATTTAAAAAAGATTTATAATTTTGTTTATTCTCTTTATTTTTATTATACTGTAAATATTTGATTAATTTAAAGAATAGTATTTTAACTACTAAATAAAATGACCACTGTGTTAAAAATAAAAAGTTGCTGGTTGGTTTGCAACGTAAAATAAACTAAAATTTATTCATAAAAATAATTTGTGTTTTCATTTGCAAATACAATTTCTTGGTAACAACAGAATCAGTTCTTTTAAAGCGGCAAGGGTAGTTTGTCTAACAGTTTAATTTTCTTTATACCTCTATTTTCCGCAGAACTACCCCCCCCTTCATACTTCAGATCAATTATAATATAGTTTATTTAAATTGTCTTATTTCTCTATCACATTAATTTTCTTGCATGTATGTCGGTATGCATTTAAGGTATAAATATGTACATGATTTAAGTTAACAAAGCAACATTATTTAAAAATACAAAATGATGCTGCTATAAATTTATTTAAGTAAAAAAGTTATTCATTTATTATTTAATTTGTTGTAAATTTTATTTTGACAGTAAAATAATTAACATGTATGCATATGTTTTATTTAATTTAAGTCTCCTTTCAAAATACTTACCATGTATGTTTTTCATATAGAAGACGAAAATAAAAAAGTGCGGTTATTCAACTGTATTTTACGATGAGAAACATTGTGTGAGTGTTAACTTGTTTTATTTATTACCTTTTGTACTCTTATTTTTATTGTGATTTATTCGTGCTCATTCGTACATAATGCTTTTGTAGTTGGGCTAGTATTTCTGAGTTGCCATTACACTGCTAATTGAAATTGTATGATGATTTTATTGTAAAAAAATCAACTTTCTACATAAGTATGTGTATGTATACATAATATTAAAGTTTTAAAAATGTTCGCATGAGATATATACATACATACAACTCTGAAAAGCTGCTTTGAATATAAAGATTTTAAGGAGCAATTTAATAGGTAGTTTTGATTTTTGGTGATACGGCTACATATGTTGTGTTAAAGGAGAGATGTGTATCACCATGCATCACCGTTCATTAAGCCTATTTTCACAATTTTAAATACTTTAATTGTGACGCATATAATCTAGTATATACACTGACATTTCGCTGTTTTTATGCCAACTCATAAGTATCCTTCAAACATTTTCTGAATGATACATTCATACATACGAAATCGATGTCTTAATCATTTGACCTTTGTTCTTTGCACTTCAAAATACTCTTACGCATATGTATTCTATTCTCTTCAATATTGGAGCATATATCATGAATATTTATAAATATGCATATGCCTATATTTTAAAACTCATTTGCAGCTACTATATTTACCGATCTAAATGTTAAAAGCGACATGCCCGCCAAGAGTAAGAAAAACTACTTGTTTTTATTCAATTTAATTGAAAATAATAACCTTTTCGAAAATTCTTATGGTCAAAGTTGTTATTGAAGTATGTGTTGATTGCAATTTCCATTTAAAATTGTATGTATGCTCTTGGGTAATTCATTTTGGTCCGAGCAATTCATTCCGCTCTAACATGAAAAACTCCTAATATTAATCTTCTTGTTATATGTATGTATGTATCATAGTTAATGGCAGCTCTATGTTTTTTCCACTAAAACATTTCCTCTTTGCCTTTAGTTTTGTAATTTTTCCTTTATTTACAACCGTATATAAATTGTGCTATTAAACAACCCCCCACACTACTCATACATTGGATCATGTTAGCAAGAGGCTGTCTCTTTTGTAGGCTGAATTTTCTTTTATGTTTTTATAGTGTTTCTTACCTCTTTGTTGTTGCTTTCATAACATTCACATCACCATGTATGAAATTAACAGAAAGATTATTATAATAAGGAACATACATACATGATACATCATAATGAATTTAAAATTTGTTAGTTATTAAATATATGTTAATGCATGCAGTGTTTTTAATAAAACAAATATATCAATAACTTGTAGTTTTTAATTATATATTGTTTTCTCCCATATTATTTATTAAATTTAATGCTTGATTATATCAACTCGTTCATACATATTAAGTGAAGCTACCATGTATGTTTATTAGCAAAGTGAGGTTAATTCTAATTTCGTTAGTTGAGTACATGTTATTAGTATGTTTGGCTCTCCTTCTCTCATTCGCTGTATTTTACTGTATTTTGTTTTTACTTTTTTGTTTTGCTAAAGTTAATACAAGTAAGGGTAGCCAAGTTTTTGCAAATACAGTTAGAACAATGGGAATATGTATAAAAGAATAATTTTTATTTTTCAATTAATCGAATATACATAAGTATTTCTAACACTCAGTCTAGACCAGCAATAACAAAGTAAGCGTATGCAGAATAATGCAGCAATATTACTCATAACAATTTAAAAAAAGTAGGCAAGGAATACTAACTACTAGAACCTATTTTCCGCTCAAAATATTTATACATTCAATTAAATTTTTTTTCAAACACTGTACAAATATGCAACGCACATCAATACATAATTAGATATCTTGGGTTCTCAATATTTGTTAACAAAAATTGGTTAAAACTGTTGAAACATATTTTGACAGCACTAAATATGTATGTAATCAATTGAACAGCGTGCTTTATAGATTAGAGATAACATGGACCGATTACAAATCACGAGATTTCGCAAAATGAATCTTTGCCAAATACGTGAGCTGCAAATGGGTCGAAGTGGTGCAATGGACTTTTAAGTCTTAGTAACATATTCTAAACATTGAAAAAAAAAACATTTTTTATCAGTTAATTTGCTTTTAAAATAATTTGATTTTTGAAATTGTGCGATTAGAAATCGATCGTTCTCCATTACATTCCGGTATATATATGTATATATTGCTAATCTAGTCTATTCATCAATAATATTGCTACATGAATAATTTATTTGCAACCAAAGGTCTTGGCAACTCTACGCTTGCTCTCTCTTCATGACGTCAATATTTATGCATAATTAATGTATTGTTTTTCTGAATCCTCTTTTCATTTAAAATTTAAAATTTACTGCACAGTACCAAAACCCTATATAAACTTACATTAAATGAGTCACTTTTCTATTTGGAAATTTTGTTCTGATTTTAAATTTACCAAATTAAATAAAAAATATTAAAAATAAATTCATGTGCAGCGCTGGTATTGTAAAAAGGGCAAATAAAACGCAGTAGTAAAGATGTTTTCCAGTGGACCGAACTATACTAAACTAAAAACCAATTTGCGATTGGCTGTAAATCGTTTAAAATTGCTAGAAAAGAAGAAGGCCGAAATTGCTCAAAAATCTCGTAAAGAAATCGCAGATTTCTTAGCAAATGGGAAGACAGAAAGAGCACGTATACGTGTGGAACATATTATTAGGCAAGTACTTCCCTTAAATGCAAATAATATAAATGATACGGGGATTTATGTATGTAAATTTTTAACAATTTAAGGGAAGACTATTTGGTGGAGGCAATGGAGGTAGTTGAAATGTACTGCGACTTGTTGCTGGCCAGATTTGGTTTGGTGACCCAAATGAAGGAACTGGACGATGGCATAGCTGAGGCTGTGTCCAGTGTTGTCTGGGTGTGCCCACGTTTGCAGAGCGACGTGTCCGAGCTCAAGGTAATTTCCGACATTTTTATTCAGAAATACGGTCCACAATTTGCTGAAAAAGCCAGAACTGCTACGGGTGATCATCACGTTTCAGAAAAGCTAATGCATAAATTGCAACTCCAAGCGCCTCCAAAACTTTTGGTCGAAAAGTATTTAATTGAAATTGCCAAGAACTATAATATCGAATACGAGCCCGATCCACAAATAATAAATGATGAAGAAGAAGGTATGTGTTGTGAAATTATTAATATAAAAACATAATGCGCCTGTTTAAAAATTAAGCCAAAGATTAAAAACTTCCAGTAGATATGTACAAAGAATTGATTTTACATGACGACTTTCTTAAAGTTAGCTTTAACAAATTCACATTCTAATTTTTTAAGTCTAATATAGTTTAATTTATATGTACACATACCTTATAAACAACTTTACAGGGCGAGATAAAAATTTAATTGACTTAGCGGATCGCAACAATTTAGGTGGCGGGGGTGGTTCAGGAGCTCCACCACAAATGGGTTTTATTGGATATCCAACAGTGCCGCCATTACCTCATATGCCTGAGCCGCCATCTAAAAAGCCATTCAATTATCCCCCTTATGGGGGCGGCGGTGGAGGTTCAGCTGCTCCTCCTTTGCCATATGGTGGTGGTCCAGGTGGAGCTACACCTTTTAATTACAATATACCACCCACATCGCCACCAAACAATGAACACAAGGACTTGAATACACAATTTATAAACGTAAGTAACAAAAAAATAAATAAATGATATATCGTTATCTTAATTTGAAAAATAAAATATAAAAACTAATTATAGATTTTAACCATAAAAATAAAGATTTGTGCTTTCTGCACTTATTTTACTTCTAAAACGAAGTTAATGTGTGCATTAAGAGCGGGTTTATCATTGAAAAAACCAACATTAAACCTACTAGAACTTTATTAATAGTTTGTGAATATACTATGTATGAGATTTTTTATATCTTTCATTATGTTTTCTCTAAATTAGGGTAACGATATCTACATATTTAATTTATTATACTCATTCTGCAATTTGGATTAGAATAGTGTTTTCTATTTCAAAATGAATCGAAAGGGTTTGGTATTTTAAAAATCGCATTTTCGAAAATAATTTTATTAGTTTTAATTGAAAGTTATTACACTAAGCGCCATTATTACAACTTCCCGTTAGTTGAAGGCCGGATTTTGTCGAACCGATAAATGGCTTTGCATTATAAAACCTTTATTTATAAGTTCTTTTATCCATTAAATGTTATTATTATTAGTAATAAGAAAAAAATGGAAGTCGTGATAATGTAAAGATATTTATCAGGTAGACAAAATCCTACTTTTAACTAAAGGCAAATTGTAATAATGACCTTAAGTGGCTTATTTTGTAAAACACAAAGCGTTGATAAATATTCTATGTGCAAATTGTTGAATTTGAAAAGGTGTGATGAATTTCGAACGTGTTTGAGAATAATTTTTGAGTCAATTTCAAATTATGAACCTGAAAAAGGCAGCGCCGAATATATGATACAAAAAACAACAGATTTTTAAAGGCGAGTTCCCCCAAAAGTATTAAAAATGTATTGAATAAATATTTAAAACAAATTATGGGCACCCAATTTCCATGAAATACCTGAAAAATTTTAAATTTCTCCACATTGAAAATATCAACGCTTTAGTTTTGCGTTTTGCAACATAAGGCCCTTAATGTTTTCCATATAAATTTATTAAAGAAATTTTTTTTTTAATTTTGAAGAATAATTTCCTATTCTTTCGAAATTTTTTCAAATACTTGTTTGCAGAATACTTGACTGCATGAATGAAATTTTTGCATGTTCTAAAAAGCCAACAAATTTTCAAGTTTTTTTACAAAACTGTGCATTTAAAAATTAATACACTTCACAAATGACTTTTTCTAAATGATGGGTGTTGCTAAATATTCTATAACTTCGAAAATCCAGAACATAATTATTTTAGAAATTTCTAGTAAGTTATGGAAATTTCGAAAATGTTATTAAAATGAAAGATGTGCTTTAATTATAAAAAGCCTTAGAATTATAAATCTAAATAGACAAATAAATATTCATATGTTTATGCGTGTATCTTTGATATTCCCATGTTCATTAATTCAGCTTTATGTGGGAATAAAATAAATAAAGCCTAATTTGCCAAAATAATTTATAATTATATAACTCTTTCAAATAAAACCCAAAAAACGGCCTCCAAAATAGCAAAATCAGTTGATTTCTACAAAATAGAAATCAATACCTCAATAACTCGTTAATTGAAAAAAATGTCTGAATTTTCAAAATCTATTTAGCAAGTTCGCATATTTTCTGCACCACTAATGTCTGTAGAAAAAAACTTCATAGTTTGTTGGCTATTTTCAGCTTAAATTAAACGCATCCTTTAGCATGATTTAAAATAATTAACTTTAAAACGCATAGGAGGAATCTGCACGGGAATTACAGCCTCCTGCAGCTGTTGATAAAAATATTGACGAGGCATCTGATTTTCATGAAAATATTTTGGTACGTACATACTTCTGTGCGTGTTTGTAAATACATACAGCAGCCGTATTCATAAAAAAAATTATTTGGATTTGAAATGTATTTTAAAGGAAATTATTGCTAAAAATTTGTTTTGAAATACATTTAAAATACAAATTGTTTTTTACGAATACGAGCAATAATATAAGTATATAGCCGTACATTTTGTAGATCGATCATTGTGTATATTTAATAAACCCTAATCATAATCACTTACACCTTTTGCACTAACCCTATTCAAATCTGTTCTGTGTCCCAATTCACAATATTTTATGTTCATTCATTTAAATTTTTATTTTATTTTTTAATAGCGCCCAAAAATGCACAATGATCCACCACCCCGTTATTCTTCAATTAATCCTGTTAATTTACAGGTAGCTTTTAACAAATATCCTAAAACAAGAGCTTACTTACATTTTAATTAATTATTTGTTTAATATGTACTTGATAAACGCAAAAAGTTTTCAATGTATTTTTTTAGAATTTGATGTAGTTAAAAAGTTTGATTTTTGATTCCTTTAGAATGCCAACAAGCCCAAACCTCAACCACGGAGTAAACTTCCTCCAGCAGCTCAGCCATCTGCTCCGCCTCAATCTATGGATATTCCGCAGTTACCAAATGTTCCACTAGACTTGCCGGATATTCCTACAGAAGAAGAAAAGCCTAATAACAACGATGACGACATTGATTTTGATGATCTGTCGAAACGTTTTGAAAACCTCAAGAAACGTAAATAAGATTGTAGTAAATATTTAAAAAATGCTTGTCTTTTGAAATGTTATTTAAAATAAAACTTATATTTTATTAATAATGTTATATGTGTAGTACATACGTGAATATGAAAATATGTATTATGTATTGATAAAAAATAGTATTAAAAAAAAGAACTAAAATATTTCATCAGTTTCCACAACTTCTTTGAGTTCCAACAGCTCAACTAAACCTTTGCCTTTTGTTTCATTTCGTACCAGTTCATCAATAATACGATAATTTCCTGGGTCAATAAGCAGAGTCATATGCAATGTTGATTCTTCCCATTCTTCGTGATCAACTGCAGTAATGAGCTTAAGTATTGATTCTTTCAACTTGGGTCCGTTGTCCTTTTTAGCGGCAAAGGAAACTCTCAATTTCATGCGTGATCTTTCAATAGGCATGTGTTCTTTGAGCAATTTAATGGCGTCCAGTGTTTGCTGTTTGTTATTGCGATTCGGTTTAATCGAAAAATGAGCTTCCTTTAATGATTTCTCTATAATCGTGGATGGATACGGTCTTCTTGTATCAGGATTAACACACAAGGCGGCCACACTATTGATAATGCTATTTAATTGAGTGTCATGCACTGACTGCCTTTCTTTTTCTGACACTTGCAGTTCACCTTTTAATAAAATTTCTTTGCATATTTCAGTTTCGTCCGATTTTCCAAATGCTTTCAGTAATTCTTCCTTCTTGGCAGCCTGTCCTTTAGAGACGTTAGTGAAAACGGTATGAGTTTGCAGCACTTCATCAATATCTTTTTCACTATAAAAACGGAAAATAAGTTTCTAAAGTAGAATATGTACAAATGAGCGTTAAAAATATACATATGTATGTATATAAAAGGGTGGTCGAAGGGGACCCAGTGCAATCGAGATCTGCTTCTGTATCCCCATCCACTATACAAATGTACATAAATATAGTTTTTTATGGTCATTGTAATACTAACACATTACTTCTCCAAGAAAGTACTTTATTTTTATAACAAGCAATTTCAAATCGCTTCCCAGCTTTTTTCAATCTAACCACTGCTACGTTTGTTAGACGTATTTGATTCGTGGGTGTAAAGATTTTTGACATTCTACTCTTTTAATATTCAAAGAATCAAACTAAATTACAAATAAATATTTACACTAGACAATTGCGTTATTTTCAGCACAAAGCTAGTAGTTTGTGACAAAGCAGTAGTTTGTGATTTTCAGTCAGTGATTTACCCGTAAAAGATAATGACTTTGTATAAAAACAAAAAACATGTGTTTCTTGCTGTCAAATTGTAGTAAAATTCTGGCAGCTCTAGTATAAAGTTAGTTGAGAAAACGTAAACTCGCGCCGGAACGCAAGAATTCGCTGCTCTATTTAATTAATTAAAATTGAGTGATTTAATAGTTTAAAAATAAAACTTTTGCAGTTTATTGACTAAATAGACTTCAATTAAAATGAAAATTTCAAAATTTGCTCTGAAATTTGTGTTTTTGTGAAAATAGCATGTACATGTACATGAAATAGCCAAATGAAAGTACCAAAAGGAAATAGTAAAATAATTGAGTGTGTGTTTGTTTTAAAGAAAATTGGTGAGCTTTCAAAAAAGTACCACATCTTTTGATAATTGGTAGTTTATCTCGCCAAATCATATTATTACTATGGCAGCACTAAACGGAATGTTAGCTAAGACAACGTAAATTCGCGCCGGAACTCAAATTCATTGTAAAATGCTGTAAAAATCTGAAATTGTTTGATTTAATTGTTTTTAAAAATAAATTTTGCATTTAAATAGACTTAAATGAATAAGGAATTTATTAAGTTTCTATTCGATTTTCGGTTTTCGTGTATATAGCACTACAGTAAAATGTTAATTGAAAGTGGAAGCGGAAGCAGCTAAACAATAGTAGTTGTATGTGTTTTGAAGCAAATTCACATGTATGCTTATAAAAAATAGTTTTCTTAATGTGGCATACATATGTAAGCAAAATGCTAAATAGCTGAAAACCCTTAAGCTAAATGAGTATTAAAATTGTAAAATTACTGGAAAATTGTGTTTTGTGAAGTTAAAGGTGGAAAAGGAAAAACTAAATAAAGTGTGTGTATGTGTTTGTGTGTTACGAAGAAAATTGCAATTATGCAGCAGCCATATATGTATGTGTGTAAATAACGTGACCAGACATTCCAATATTGGCGGTATAATCCCGCTTTAAATTAAACTTTTACCAATAAATTATATTTCTTAGAAATATTTTTATATGTATGTATACGTATATTTGTTTCTTTATTTTCTACTCGCTGTGGACAACAGCTGTCGTCTAATCTTTACATTCTCTTGCCATTTTCTAGGCCTTAGAGAACAGTAAGAATAGTAAATTGTTGCCGACTAATATGATCTAAAATTAACAAATATTTGAGGAATAAGGGGGAATATTTATCAAATAAAGATTATCTAATTTATTATCTATGTTAAACCTTGGTACAACCAAGCTGCATTGCGAAGTTAAATTCAAGTTAGAGCTGCCACAAGCAAAAAGCACTTATCAAATATTTCGAAACGTAAAAACTAAATTAAAAAAATAGTAATCTGAATAATCCAAGGCGTATTAAACAGGTGAAATTATTAGTACAACAATTACAATAATACAAGAACAGCAAGCATTTTTTATATCGGTTCTATCAAACACATCTACCGAAAACAAATACATAAAATATAAATGTACCGTTTTTGACATTCAAAATAGAAAGCATAAGCAAGACCAAGGCGAATTCATAACAGGTGAACTTGATAGCGCAGCTGATAATTTTTTTTAGTTTTATTCCAGGCGAACTATAGTTGGATGTCAAAATTTATTTATTTCTTTTGTTTACATTCAAGTTGAAAATTTTTATAATTAAAAAAATTTAATTGTGAAATGAAATTGTTTAATGATGGCTTTTTCATATCAAGTTGTAAAAGTGATTTTATTTTAATTAGAAAAAAAGTACTCATTTTATGAAGCTTAATAAACTGAAAAGATTGAATTCATATGTATGTACATTTAAAAATTTATAGTGATAAGATTTATTAACAATAGGTTTCAATCATAGGATATTTCTTAAATTAAACTACAGTGCAAAATAAAACTAATTTCCGATTCAGCATCCACAGCACAGGCAGGCCATCAAAGCATTAACATTTTGTTCCTCAATGGAATTTCAATTTGTTCTTTCATCCGTATAAATTTGTTTGGGTGGGCGGTGAGGCAATCACCGATTGACGACTTTGAACCGGCACTACGTATGGCAGGAGCCAATAATTGATCGGCGGATCTTTAAAACATTTCTACACAACAGATTTCTTCAACAAAAATAATATTTGTTAATTATTTCAAGGGATTTATAAAATTTATAAAACCTTAAAAACAAAACTTTTTGATATAATAATAATTTTCATATTATTTTTTTGCCTCAAACAAATATTTTTGACAATGTACTTTGATTTTACAAAAACAAAATACTTGTGGTTTTTGAAGAGTTGTAGTTGTTGTAATATTAAGTCCATCTGTTATGAATTCGCCTTGAGCAAGATAAAGAAATCAGCTGCCGTAATGCTGTCACCTGGTTAATACGACTTTTAATAATCACTATATTAAAAAACAAAAAATATTTTCAGTTGGTTTATACATGAAGGCCCCATTATTTTGTAACTATTTGTCGACGGAACATCGAGTCAACATAAAACAATAAGTTGCTGTCTACTTGCTGCCGACAACTGTTGACAACCATTCACCACTATTAACAGCTTTTTACGTTTCTCTAAGATAATCTTAAAAGTGGGCTATTGTTTTGCGTTGCATACCATCTCATTATTAAGCCAACATTCACAGTTCGTTCACTGTCCCAAAAGATGTGAATCTATTCATGCAGCATTCTAGTACATATTTATGTACATATACACACAAATAATATTGATGTGTAAGCGTAAAATTTGTGGTTTTATTATTGAAATTCAAGGCGAATTCATAACATAATTTTGACAAAGAAAGCAGGTATTTTTCAAAGCGAATTGAGGCGAGTCCACCTGTTATAAATTTGCCTTGATTGAAATTTTTTGTATTATCGATAGTTTAAAATGGTAGAAATACCAAATACCGTTAAAAAAATTTTGTCGCCTACGCTAATAAGGGATCATACACAGCAAAAAAGTCTATCAAAAAATAAAATTTTTTTTCTTCATACTTCAAAAAAATCCTCTTTTGGCTCATATTTTCTTCAGGATCCCGTGTTCCGATTTTTTAACAAAAAGCTTCTTTCTAGTCAGGTTACGTTATGTTTTGAGGTCATGGTGGTAGACCATATATACATACATATATATGCGCACATACATACATATGTATGTGCATATGCATGAGTGAATTTATGTATATTGAGTACATATTTATTCATATGTTTAATTAGTTATAAATAAAAATTATTATTAAAAAATAAATAAAATTCAAAAATAAGAAATAAAAATGTTAGCAAAAGTGTTTGTTCCTAAATCTAGTTTCAGCTCAAATCTCAACTTTGCTGCAAGATACTGGTAAGTCAAAATATATTAAAATTTATTTATTTTCAATATGATTTATATACATAAATTTACTTTAACAAAATATAAAAAAACCTAAAACAAAAACTTCTCAAAAACAAATCTACAATTTCCAGTAGAGTATTTAATTCGTAAGTAGTTTTTGGTTTAGATTTCATTAATTATTAAAGATAAAGAAGTTTCTTTAATTTTGCTTTAAAGTACCAACAATTAAAATTTAGTTTAATAAAGACTGTTTTTTTTGCTTGGAAAAAACCTTTAGTTTTTTCTTTCAGAACTGAATATAATAAATTTTTTTCATCAGAAACAAGACTTAATAACAAAAAATAGTTAAACGAAGCGATGATTTGTTTTTAAATTGCCAAAATCAAAAAACAAACTAAAATTGATATTTGTTTTGTTTTGCGAGTTTTTCTTTTACGTTACATCTGGTGGACTTGTGGGATGGTGAGATTCTTCTTCCGTCTCAAACATTTGCACAACGGCAGCTTCTTCTTCATCTAAGTGTTCTAGTTCAGCGGGAGCGTCTGAATTGTAGCCCGCATATGTTTCAGCTCGCTGCTTAATGATCTCTTGTATGATGACTGTGAGTATTTCACGAGAATCAACTATTTGACCAACTTCTTCGGCTACTTCTGCCGATAGCCAAGGGCAAACGGTGTTCATTAGTTTTTCCTTTTTGGCGGCATCCGTAGCTGGTTCCAAACTATCTAAAACTTCGGGCAAAATGCCAGCAATATGACCTTGTAGTAGCTTGGCTGCTGTAACACCCGTTTGCATTTCGTCGTCCAAAGATTTGGCAATCTTATCTTGACGCAAACGTCTTTCCTTTTCAGCGTGTAATCGCACTTCTTCCTCTTCCAAGCGTCGTAACTCGGCCAATTCCCGTTCACGTTCAGCCAATAGTCTGCAATAAATAAAAACAATATGTATGTATGTATGTATGAACACATTTGTTAAATCTGTATTTCAAACCCCATTCGCTAAACTTACTGCTGTTGCCTTTGGCGTATGTCGCAGATTTCTTGTTCATGGGCGACTTCCAGAATACTTATTTCTAATATGCTATCAACCATAACATCAATAACCGGCTGAGCCTCGGCATCGAATTGGAAAAGTTCACCATCGGCGATTTCCGTAGCAACGTCGACACCAATTTTGGCCGGTATGTAAGGAGGTGTTGGTGGTTTTTCTAAGAATAGATCAGTTTGGGTTTCTGCGGAAGCTTCCGTTGGTCTGGCCACCAATTCCTCCAAATACTTATCCGTTTGCACATCTTCGTGTCTACGTCCCTTGACAGGCGGTGGTGTACCCAAAACATTGCGCTGATTTCTATGCGTGACATTCTTTTTCCGTAAAACCTGACGTCTACGATATTCGGCAGCCTTGTCGAAGGGATCATGTTCTCCCTACAAAAAAAAAAAAAAATAAAAAATATAGGCAAATTGAGAGAAAAAACAGAAGGTGTTGCAGCAATTTGTTTTGAGTCGCAAAAAATAATGCAAATGAAACAGAAATTAAAATCTAAAAGTCATATTGTATGGCTGTGAAATACTCATATTATTTGGCGTTATGATTAATGGTTTGCCAACATGCGAACAATGTAATTAATTTGTTACATACATAAATACACGTGTACATATCAACTCTAAAAAGCTCAAATTTTTCCAATCAGATTAAAAAATTCTAGGTTGGCAAAGATGACAAATTCACAACTTAAAATTGCCAAACTATTTGGTTTATATTAAATATTTCAAGTACTTACCAACAATTGATTCCCTCCAAAGTTACTGCCTCTTACAATTCTCCTCTCATGCATAACATTCTTATACGGTTCAGGAGGTGGAGTTTCTCTACGAAAATAAATAACAACAACAAGATTGGTAAACGAAACGAATAAAAATAAATTTAATTGACAATTGACAATTAACAGTTTAACAATAAACAATTAAAAACTTTTCAAAGGACTCACTCGGTGACCTTTCGTGCCTTCTAGTGATTGTTTGAAGGAATGTCTTAAGGCTTATTTACTTATTTATTAAAGTCTTAAGGTATTACGCAATTCTTTTTTTTTAGAAGGACTTCAGTTTTGCATTTTGATTGAACAATGTTTTTCTTTTTAAAAAAATCTCTCATTTCAAGAAAACTTAAAGTCATGAACAGGGGAAATTTAAGAAAACCTTTTATTATTTATATTTGTTGTTGCTTTTGCTAAGTTTGCCAGTTTCAAAGACCGGAAGTTGGGAAGAAAAATAACAACGTTCGTTACATTTAATGGCAACAACTGCACAGACATGATTACACGTTGAAAAAATTGTTGGTCCTGTATTGTGTTTTTTTGTTTCAAAACAATTTTCTTTTTTCTGTTAGATTTTGCAAAAATATTTTCATCTCAAATCTAGATCTTTACTAAATTAATTTTTTTTGTGGCGATTTTGGTAATTTTTTTTTCAGTGTAGATTTTAAATTAATCGGACTATGTCAACGTTTTTCTGATTTTTGATTGTTTTTTGTGATTTATGTGACAGTTTTAGAACTTTTTAGACATTAAAAAAAGAAATCGGTTTCGGTATTTTTAGAACTTTTTCAAAATTAAAAAAATCGTTTTCGGTATTTTTTAAATTTTGGTATCTTTTGTGATACACATACATGCATATGTATGTATGTATGTGTGTATAACCCAGTAAAAAATAGGATTATCCAAAGAGTAATCTTGGAGCGCTCCTTTGCGGGTAATGGATTACTCCATAAAACTCCGGACTTCATTGGATTTTTAACACAGCATGTCCGCAGACACGAGTACTCCTTTTAAGCTCCTTATGGAGTACTCCCTTTGATCTTGAAAATGACGACAGAGGGAGTCATCGTTTTTGTCTCCTAAAAGAGCATAAAGGGAGTCATCGTTTTTGTCTCCTAAAAGAGCATGAAGGGAGTAAACATTCATATAAAATACAAATTTGGTTGTTTTTTACAAAAACAAGAAAATATTCATTTATTTTTTAGACGACGAGGTCACAGTTTTCGACGAGTAGGTCTGTCGGTAAACAGTTGCCTTACATTTACGAAATGCCAGCTTGAAAGATTTTTCATAATCCGGGTATGTTGAATACGTGTCTTTCACTTTTTAAAACTAAACTGACTAAATAGAAAAACAAAACGAAAACATCAACAATTAACAGTTATGTCAAAGAAAAAAAAATCAAAAACGAACTAATACATCCCTCATTGATCCATTTGGAGTATTAAGCGAGGCATAAACAACAAAACAAAAAAAAATTCGATAGCTCGCTTATTACTCCAAATGGATGAACAATTCATTACTCCTATATTGCTCGATTATGGATTAATCCATATATATTTTTTACTGGGAATGTTCATTTTAGAACATGAACATTAACGGTTCGTAAGTTTTTCTTATTTTGCTTGTTTTAATTATCTTTGATATTTAAAATATTTTATTACACTATTCTCTCGGCTTACAAGTTAATTTCCTTACTAAACAAATTCTTAAAAAACCCTAAGGCCTCATTAAAAACTAAAACATACGCACTCTTGGCTGTCACTTAACGTTGAATTGTATTTTCTACAGAATAGTCCGCAACAGAACAGAACGTAAAACCACACTTACAGTTTTTCAATTGAACAGAAACAAAATAGCTGATCCGTAACGGAACAGAACGTACAAACTAATTCTGCCTTAAGATTAGTTAAGGAATTTCTTTGAGTGTATTGTGATGAAAACCTTTCAAAGCGAAACAAAAGCCATTTGCTTTTTCATATTTTCTATGGAAAGTTCCACACAAAAATTCAATCTAATATTAAAGCGGAAAAACCTTGCATTAATTCTAAAATATTTAAATACAAGTACTTGTGCTATTTTAAAATTGAACACACAATTTGAATATTATTTGTGTGAGTAAGAGAGCCGCAAGTACACTCAGCAAACATTTATGTCTTTGAAATATAAAAACATTAAGTTTATTTATCACAGATGATTTCGCTTGCTTAAATAAGAAGTCTCCCCACCGTTCGGAAAATACCGGTTCTACTCGATGCCCTTAATAGATATTTCAGTGCTAAAGTGATAACTTTAATGTGTAATTTTTAACGATTAAGCGAAAAATCGAAGAGTACGTAACATCAAATGTTTCAAATTTAAAGAAAAAGCGAAAAACTTTATGAAATAAAAAATACTTCAGATATAGAAACAAATGATGGAATATGTATTATAGATATAAGTGTTATATTTGTTCGCGGAAATCTAAAAATTGGTAGAGGCATGTACATAAGTTAACCAAACGAAACGAAATCAATCAGAAACTCGATTTTTATTTTTTGATGTTACGTACTTTTGGTTTTTCGACGACGACGATGTATACGATATACATATATTCTTTATAGCGCTATGGAAATGAGGGATTACACAGGATGAGCGACAATAAAAAAGCGGGTGCATTTGCCAGTACATCAATCCATGCTGTTATTATTTTTTTTGTGATACATTGTAAAGTAAACTTTAGGGATACTTCTTTTGATTTTATTTATTCGTTAAAATTATTGCTAGAAAATAAAACTGGTAGAATGATAAATTGGCAAAGCCATGGTATAATTTTTGACAGGTAGGAGCAGTGCAAAAAAAATATATACATATAATGTTTGCTGGGAGTTGCTGGAAGTTTTGTTACTGACTGTCAAAAGAACAATGTAAAAGTTCTTTTTTTTGAGACTCAGTAACTAAAATCACAGCAAACAATATGTATGTGTTTTTTTCTATTGCATTTGTCTAGTAATAATTGTACCATGGGCAAAGTGACCATATTTTTTTTTTACATACAAATGGGACATCGAAAAATTCTGATGGGTTCAGTTATATGAAATGGAAAAGCATAGAGAATATAATAATATTTTATTTGTCCATAGTGAATGGTATTATTTATTTTACGTTACACTATAAAAAAAATGTTTATAATTTTGTAATTTTTCAGAGGCACAAATTTGTTTCAAAATTTTAGGCGGCGATTTCAAATTTGTGTGGAATTCTTGGCAGGATTTTTTAATATTAACTTTAATAATTGCCATAGCTTTAAGTACTGATACCTTTAATTGAGTTTTATATTCGGTCCACCAGTTGTTCATCAAAGAAAATACACGTTCAACCAGCGCATTTGTACCGGGCAAAATATATATATATATATATATATATATATATATATATATATATATATATATATATATATATATATATATTCAAATATAATTTGAAAATTCGCATGGTTTTAAATGTTTAAATACTTCCACCCAACGATTTCCCGTAGAAATATTTTGTTGATTCCATTCATCAATTTTCTGCGACGTTACGTATTTAGATACGATTGAATATTCATCGAATACTTCCGTATATTTTGTGCAATCGATGTTCTTTTTCGATCAATATATCTAGAACTTTTTGAACATCTTCCCACTGTGGCACTTCTGTTAAATTTGTCCAATTAGGTTTTTCTAAATCTTATAAACAGTCTCGATTAGTTTTATAAAATTCTTTATCCTTAATTTTCACGAAATTCTCGTCAATATCCGTGTAACCATCTTCTTTTATTTTTTCAAGTAAACCGCGAATTGAATATGGAAGAAAGTGAGTTGTCTCCTTCTGAAATAAATTTTCTTTTAATTTTTTAATTTCACTTGCTGCTTCAATTCCCGAAGATGATTTTTGTATTGCTGCATTTCAGGTTAACCAAGCAAATTTAAAGAACTGCAATTTATATTTTTTGCAATGTTTTTTTTTTGTTTTATTTTGATTGTTAGTTTGACGGGCGATGTACAAGTAAAACGCAACGTATTCTTATTTTGAGAGCGGGAAAAATTTTTTATTTTTTGCTTTTTAAGAACAGTAATTAAAGTTTATGTACCATGAATTGATTCAACCAAATTCATAAGAAATTCAGTTAAATCGTTTTCAATATTTTTCAGCTAGACTTTTGATGTATTTTGTCATACATATATTAAAAAAACTATCTTTTGCGTCCCCGAGTTGTTGTCGGACAACGGGACAAAGTAGCTGAAAACGGGACTTATGGTTACGTTAACCATGGGTAAAGCCAAGGTATATTAATTATAACTAGGGAATCCGCAAATATGGAACTTTTAATTTTTTTCTTGTGCAACCTATGGAAGCCGAGATCAACTATTTATCGGCTTATACACATTTTTCAAATTTATAGAGCATATTCGACCATTTCAGAGCATAATTACATAATTTATCGAGAAGTTTTTCATAAGTTTAGTAGTCTTCGCTTAGATACGAAAACATTTGGAAGGGAAACATTTAGTTTGGCAGCATATTATGGGTGGGGAAAGAGAGCATCGTTTTTGTGTTCGGTACTTTTCGATACACTTTGTTGACGTTCACTTTGTTGACGTTCACTTTGTTGACATTCAGTTTGCCTTTTGCAAATAATAACAATAATAATGGACTGTTGCCGACAAAATGTTCATTGGTGTGAACGCGAATGAAAAAACAAAAGAGAATTCCATATGCTTTTCGCCCGTCTAAACTTGGACTTACAATTTGTTTTAAATCTTGGCCAACAGATGGCTTTTCTACTTTGAATATCTCTATCAGTTTAAAAATGCTGTTACATTTTCTCCGTCTGCATCTCATTTCCATTCTACAAATATTCTGTGGTTAATTAAATTTCATTGTTATTTCCCAGCTAGCAAGAGCCTACTGGGAATCTCACGAAGAACGTTTTTGATCGTCGATGAGCGCATTTTTTAATCGTAGGAGATTCCTTGCTCGGGAGAAACTGTAACACGAACTGATTCTTCTGTGAGGTTCTTCCATAACAAAGCGAAATACGTTTATATTAATCGTAAAGGGAATCGTTTAAGATTTGTGTAGTTAAAGAAAGTGTAACATTGTTGTTTTTTTGCTCTTCAATTAATCAATAGAAGATTTTTTACGACTTGCATATTAAACATGCCAAGATTAAAAGACGAGCGTGTCAGAAAATTAGTAAAAAAAGTAATAATCAAGAAAAAGTAGATGTTTTTGTTATTGTTACTCGTCAGATCATCATCAGAAGATTCTTTTAAGAGTCGTATATTAAACACAATCGTCTAACAAACATCCTACGCTAGCTGGATTGAAACACAAAATACATATGTATGTATATGTGGTATATGAATAACTGTATGTCTGTATAGGTAAGAAACATATCGCTCCTTTATTGCAACGTAGTCATATGTATCTCAAAAAACGTGATTCCTGAGTTAAGAATGTAGAACTATTCATCGCATCGTACTTCATCTTGTGTGAAAAAATCATACAAATATCGTGTTTACGCACCTCTTGAGGGGAGAATACTTTTTTATTTTTCCATCGATGTGTGTGTAAATTAAAAACTTTAAACTCGATTTCTGACGGACGAGTTTTTTTTCAGATATGACTACGTTGCAATAAAGGAGCGATATGTGTTTCTAGCGAGTGGCCTCAAAACACCTCTTTGATTAAAAATGATGTTAAAGTTTGATATTTTTATAAAAAGGTGGAAATGAGAAATATTCATAAACACTGATGAGGAACGTGGCGGTCTTCGAAAACGACGTTCTTATGGTCTGGAATAATGCAACTTATGTTATTTCTTTGTTTCTTTTAAATGGTCCAATTTTCTATTCCATCTTAATAAAAAGTTAAGAACTTTAGCGCACCATTAATTACTTACAAACTATTTTGTATTTGATTCTATGTAATGAAATCGAAAATCGTCCTTTTCTTCGGCCATTAAAATTGCAAAAAAAAAAAATAATAATTGCATTAAGAAGAAATAAATTCTGTGTATTCACGAAGTTGAACTAAAAAAAACACTGGGTTTACTGAGACAAATACTTTCAGCGGTGTGTTACATGATTTTGACCCATTTGGACAGTGAATGAATAATTTTTTTATGAAATGTTTGCTGGGTTAGACAGACATTAACTAAATATTCAATACTATTTTTAATTTGCCAGGATATTCACCCATTACAATTGATCATTTTATTTATGCCATAAATATTTAATGACTGAGTGCTATATATATTTATTTTTCTTTTTAACGTATTTATCATTATAAATTAAACAGCAGATGTATGTGGCTCATGTGTTATATATTTTTTGTATTTGTAATTTAGCGTACATGACACAATTTTCATTTAATTGTGCTCCTCATACAAGTATAGAGGAACATGGTTATAACAAACTGGAAGATCTATGAATTTTTGTTGTAATCTATATATAAATGGGCAAAGTCAAATTATTAGATCCCTTCTTCTCCTTTGTTTGTCAACCGATTTTCTTCTTTTTTTTTTGCCAAATGGTAGACATTGTCGAGCTTTAGTGACCCGACTATGTATTATTTAAATCGGTTCAGTATTGAAGGAATAAAAGGCTCATAAAGTTGACACCACTACAAATGCTAAAAATACACACGTACACCCCATTCACTTATATAAGTATTGGTTCAAGTACAAACATAAGCAAAGCAATGAGAGTGTTAAAGAGTACCTATGTTACATACATATGTACATGAGTAATAAAATTGTTTGTATATATATGCGTATTTGTATGCAATTTTATTTCTTATATTGTTTTTCCCATGGGGAGGGGAATAAGTAATTAGGAAGTTTTTTCTCTTTAAATGAATGCAACTAAAAAAGGTGCTCTAGTTAAAATAAAATGCTTAAATTTATGGGTTTCAGCCCAGTTTCCTAAATCAGAAAAGGTGACAAAATGCAGAAATTGTTTTGACAAAAGCTTTTGTAGTAATTAAAACAAATTCTGTTTTTAATTTTCGACAATTGATGGTAATAAAATCTGTTGCAATCGATATTGTTTTTTTTTATTTAAGTTAAGACCTGGGAGCAAATTACGGCATTCGATATCAAACGAAATTTCCATACAAATTATAAAAATTTTGTATGGGATTTCGTTTGATATCGAATGCCGTAATTTGCCCCAGATTAGATTTTGAGCTCGTTCCGAATATTTAAAATATTATTATTTAAATAATATCAAAAAAAAACTTAAATTCTACCGGCCCGAACCGGTTCATATTCCGATCGGCTCTGCTTTTCAAAAGTTATTAGAGGTTTACATATTTACTTACATGCGCAAGGATATACACACGCATATACGAGTAGATGCAGCTAACGATAGTTCTCTAAAGCGATAAATGTTCGGGAATATAAACAACATGCGAACGTTCGATAGCAAAGATCTAATCTAAGTATCAGTCTATCTATATAATTAATAGGCAAACACGTTTTCTTAGATCCCTTTTAAGCTCATATTATACAGCTGATTTTGACAAAAATTATACTATTTTGCAGATATTTATTCAAAATGTACACAATCTATATTTTGCTAAAATCGGTTCATTATTTTGCGAGAAATAATCGTCTAAAGTTTTTACTAATCATTGCACACTTATTGCACATGCATGTATCAGCTTCAAGTTGGAAAATAAACAAAGCATTCATGCGTGTTTGTTCAATTTGCAGTTTTCTATACATACTATGTAAACAAAAGAGAGTTAATAAATTTTAAGTTGTTTATTTAGAATGTACTTTATCGTATGCAGATATTTATGTAAGTGCTTATTACTAGAATATGGTCGATTGCGTCAACCATCGGAAATACTAGTAATAATAGTTAATTTCTCGAAAATGCAACATCGAATGATTATTTCATATGCAATAAACGAAGGGAAAGCAAACGGTTCGTTAGCCTGGTTGGTAGTAGTTACCGGAAAACCAGTATTTGTTCGTAGTTTTACGATGTCGAAGTCTACTCGATTTCATATTGTTTACGGTTCACTTTCGATATTGCCAATGATTCGATATTGATATCACGAGCGAGCCTTTGAAGTCGATACTTTTTTTTAACAAAACTAAGCGACAGGTAAAGTTATCTCGTCTAATTTTTAATTGTCGATCTCGAATGTGTTACATGAAAAGATTTCGAGAAACGTTTGCAGGCGATATCATAAATTATGGTCTGGGTAAAGTTGGATATTCAAATGGCAATACGGGCAGGACAGCGATGCTAAAATCGTCAGAATGGCTTTCTAGGACCTCAAAACGTCGATTTCTAATGCAAATCGAAAATCGGTGTGATGTCAGGGGGTTATTATATTTATCGATTGGATTATTGATTGTGCTTTGAAAATATTTTCTTTCGAATCGAAACACATAATGAAATCACAGCAAATTGCCACGTTTTTGAGATTTATTACAACTTTCTATTCATTTCGAATTTTTCTAGCTGCAATAAAAATGTGAATATGTAAAATATTAAATTTTTTTGAGTAGATTATATTTTGGGAATTACGCTGTTATTAATTTTTACAATATTTTAAATAAATTTTTCCGATACCTCAGCTGTATCCTCTTTGAGGATCAGTTTCCCTACACCCCTTAACAACAATAGAGGAAAAAATAATTACAATCAGACCATTCGTTTAAAAAGCACAGATTTGTTGAAGAACTTTCAGCAAATGCTCCACCACTGCGATATTCGTTATAGCCACGTTCGTCTGTATTAGTTGTATTGTGTGTAGGTTTTTTTAAATTTTTTTTTAACATACATACAAATTAAATATAGTAAATGTCCTGGATTTTGTTTTTATTTTTGTTAAAGAGAAAATTGTTGTCGATAAGCAAATTGCTTTTTCATATGTATATTTTTTTCCTTTTTAAAATTTAGGACACGAAACTAAGAGAAAAAAAATTGATTTGAAAAAATACATAATTGTACACATGAATTAAGAGGTCAACCACAATAATCGACTTCTACAAAAAGTACGCGAAAATGTATTTAAAAACAAATTTGTTTAATATTCTAAATAAATTAAGTAAAAATGAAAATAAGGGGAGGCATTGCGTGCGCTATTACCTTTTAGGACGAGGTTGTTTGAGTTGTTGCTGAAATTGCTGTTTGGAAATATGCAGACCTCCTGGCACTGATGTGGAGGAAGCATACTGTCCTTTAACACTATTCAATTGTGAAGACACTTTTGCAATTGGCGCAGTTCTATCACCACCATCACTTGCAAGCGCCACATCACCGCCACCAGTGTTACAATACTTGTCCTTGGCCATTGTCAAAACGTTACGATGGCTGTAGTTTTGTTCGCTTGTTCCTTTAATTTTATGACCATTGTGCGTGTTGTTGTAGTACGAAGACTTTAACGTCGATGAGATTGTATTGTAAACGACAGGATGTGAGGAATACGCATACAACTGCCGTTTACGGGATGGTGAAAGAAGTACAATATCTTTTGGCGGTGGCAGGAATATGCCTCTCGGTACAGTGGTAATGAAAAGTGGTCGTTGGTTAAATGTATCCTGGTTGCTACCCTAAAAAGTCATATAGAAATAACTTGTTGTTGTTTTGGAAGAGTGCACATGGCGATTGGGTTTTTATTTGGGAAGTCAGCGATTCAAGTTCATGTTTTATTATGTTTTGAAAATTCATAAAAACTAAAGTTTTTTTTGATAAATTCTAAATACATTTTACTGTCGTATTCATAAAAAAAATTATTTGGGTTAGAAATGTATTTTAAATAAAATTTGTATGAAAAATGTTCCTTAAAATACATTTCAAATACAAATTATTTTTTATGAATGCGGGTATTAGAGTTTAGAGTTTTTAGAGTTTAGTTTAGGCCAGGGTTTAATAGAGTATTTGAATTTTATTTAAAATTTAAAAATTTTGATGTAATTAGTAATTTTCAAAATAAATTCAATAGCACATGAAAGGGAAATAACGAGTCGTGTTCTATTTTATATATGAATACATATAGATCCTTCACCTAAAGAGGATATAAGCAAAAGCTTCTAATGTTAATGCGAACAAGGACTTCGAATTTTTTTAATTGGACACCGCCATTTATGAACCGATTGGAATACTTTAATTTATGTGGAAGGACCATCACGAAGGCTTTTTCAATTCAATATGCCGATGAAAGCCTTTTTACCCCCATCGGCCATAAACTCTAAAAAACTCAGGCTAAAAAGACTTCGTATAAGTCCCGTATTACTCCCAGATTGCTTCCGTTTTCTTACATTTTTTATTTACAATTAAATGTCTGTCCGTGTGTCTGTCTGTATTTTGGAGTCTGTTATGGAAAATTTTTGCGCATTTTGTTAGTTTTGCTCCTTTTAAGTTTAATTTTGAAAATCTCTTGTTGTCTACAAAAAATAATCACATTTTTTAAAATTATTCTGATTTATTAAGTTCAAGAACAATAAAAGAGAACTTCAGCAAGATATGAATTACAATTACCTTAAAAAAGCTGATGAGACGAGGAGCATTGTTTATAGATATATTTTTGTGTGATTCAATTATCAATTTTTTTATTATTTTTTCAAACAAATTTAGAATAACTTTTTATTGGTTTGTGAAAACAATATGTGTTATTATTAATTTTTAATTAAATATATCCCTGAAGAAGCTTTCCATTGAGAAAGCAAAATATCGGATTAAATAAATCATTTATGTTTATTTTCTGGACCTAAAGATTATAAAATGACATTTTTTTTTAAACTTGGCAACTTTTTTGTGAAAGTCTCAAAAGCAGAGCGAAAGAAAATAAGTTTTCAAAAAACCAAGGCAAATGCATACCAGGTAGTCGCAAGATAATTCGAATTCTCAAACATCATTTTTGGATGTCAAAATAAACGGTTCAAGACGAATTTAAAATCAGACAAATGTACCAAAAAACACATTTCGAACATGAAAAATGTCAGCAGATGAGCGTCGAATTCAACTGTTATGAATTCGCTTTGGAAATAACTTTGACATTGTTCAAGGCAAATTCATAACAGCTAGACTCGACTCAATTCACTTTGAAAAGTACCCGCTTTCTTTGTCAAAATCAACGTCAAACACTATACTCGGATATAAATCAAACATAAACAAATTTTGACAAACAAAACAGATGAAAATGCAAGGAGATTCAAGGAGCAAAAAATAATCAGCTGAGCTGTCGAGACCACCTGTTAAGAATTCGTCTTGGAAATTGTTATACTTTCGCATTTTTATTGGAATTACATATTTTTTACTATTAAATTTTTCAAATTTTCAGCCTTTTTATTTATATTTTATTGAATAATTTCTTCAAGCTTGATATTTTTTTGTTGAAAGACAGATAGACCAGGGGGAAATTGCGGCATTCGATATCGATCGAAATTTCCATACAAATTCAAAAAATTTTTTATGAGATTTCATTCGATATCGAATGCCGTAATTTGCCCCCAGGTTGTTTGTTGGTGAAATTTCGTATTTTTTTGTGAAATTTAAATTTTTTGATTTAAACGTATTTGTTCATTTTACACAAAGTTTTTTATTCATTAGCAAATTTTCCATTATTTTTTTTGTGAAATTTGAATTTTCTGATAAATTTTCAAAATGTTGCTGTTTGCTGTAGAGTTGTTACTCCACTAAAAAAAAGCGTGTCAAGTATTTTCTGTCTGTCAAAAAATTCTCACGATCATGCAAAATGTATGAAGGAAGCCCAAATAGCGCATCGTCAACGATTTGCAATTGGAAAATCCGAAAATCCGATTTTCAGAGCGCGTTAAGTAGTGAAGTTGACTGTTAATTGAAATAAAGTGATGTCAATTTTGCTAGTTTTAGGTCAATCTAGCGGTTTTCTCTCTATTTTTTATATATTTTGTGGGTTCCAATAAATAAGATAAGTTAACATTACTGTTGACGCTATTATTTAAATAAGTCATTTCAGCGTAAAAAAGCTAACCGCTGGAAAACGCTACGCTTGATGCGCTAATTTAGGTTATGTATACATGTATAACCACTTCACCTTTGGCATCAGCCTAGTAGTGGTTGCAGGTTCGTTTCTCCCCAATTAATCCGCCGTTTGTTTGTTTTTTTTTCTTCTTTAAAATTACAAAATTTAATGTTAAATGTTTTAATGTTACCGAATCCCAAATAAAATCCCAATTTTGCGATTTAAAAGGAAAGACCATTGATTGACTCAGCCTACATGATGTGAAGAGTTTTTGAAATTTTGACTGGTTCCGTGAATCGAACTTAAATGACTCAATTTGCGATTAAGTTCTTCGGCAAAGTGACGAGCATTATGAGCACCCAATTGAGGATATGTTACCGACAATGATGGATTATATCCGGTAATTCTAAGCTCTTGCTCAAGGCCATTATAGACTTTCGGCTCCACACGTCTAATGGGGTGCACTATGGCGTTCGGCTTATTAGGATACAACGAAGCGGATACGTACTCGCTATTAAGAACTGCAAATGATGGCACAGATATTGGTGGATTTTTTGAGGTGCAATCGTAGGATGCCGATGAGGCGGAATAGTGCTGAGCAGGTGTATAATTCGAAGCAAAAGAAAATTTCGGTCTAGTTGCACCAGCAGTTATTGTTGTCGCAATTGGATTAGTGGTATTCAATGCAGTGTTGTCATCTAATTCTAAATTATTACTTGAGGATTGTGTGCTGAGGAAGTTATCTGGATTTGTATTTTCTTTGTTGGATTCCAAGTTTTGCATTATTTGATTTATTTTTCTCTTATTCAACGAAACTACCAAGGTTTTCTTCACATTTTTCCACACTTTAAAATTAGCATTTTTTTTCTATGTTTCCGCACTAAAAAAAACATAACGTGCTTAAAGCACACAATAATACTCTTTCAGAAATCAATAAATGACTACAACCGGCTTAAAGGACACAAAAATAAAACGCAACATTTAGATTTTAACCGTTGCGACTAGAAACTGGATGTTACACGGTCAGCACTCAGTAACGAAATGACCAAAACACATGTTTAATTCCGTATTAAGTTGGCCAGAATGAATGGCTAATTCAAGTATTCGTCTGTTGTCTAAAGACATTCGTGTTCGTTGCCTTAAGGGAGAAACATACCGATGGTCAACAAAAACGACCACTAACACAACTACGGCAACAACGACAATTTAAAATAGAAAGTATTTCTGTTAGTAGTTCAGGCTCTAACAAGGCAATTTGCTGTAATTGCGCACAATTTTCTGAAATAAAACTTAAATCCAAAATGTTTGCAGTTGGAGAGAATACTTAAGTTTTGTGAAGAAAAAACTTCCCACACACGAAATTTATAAGTTTAGTTCCTGTGCATGATTTTTCTTTATACTCAACCCACGTCTATTGTAAGTACAAGGAAGTTATTTTTTTTACACAACTATTCATCTATTGTGTGCTTTTTTTTCTACTTATGAAGTTACGATATATTATTCGTATGTTTATGCTAATTTTTGTTCGCCCAGCACTTAAAAATAAATATTAAAAATATTCATTAGTTATACAATTTTTGTTTGTTTTTCTTAAATCCGTGACTTCCTTTGAACTTTGCCATCCGGTTTGGTTGGATGAAAGGTTCCTTTTAACAGTTTTCAATGTCACTGATATAATTGCTGGTCAGTTAGTTGACAGTTAAATTTATTTTGTTGCTGTATTAGTTATTTAACTCACTAACTTATTTATGAATCGCTCTCTTTTAACGTGACTTCTTGAACTTTGCAAGAAGACTTTATTAAGGAACACATATTGTAAAACTCTGTGCTAAAGTCACGATCAAAATAAGTAAATATTTGGAAATAAGTTGCATTATTTTCTTTTCTAAAGCAAATATGCACATTAGACCGATTCAACTTGAAGGGAGATTAAAATTCTGCTTTTGTGACCCAGCCCAAATTATAGATTGGTATATTTTATGACAACTTCTAAAATAATGTGTTGGCCTAACGATGCCCATTCGTGAGCTGGATTGTGGTTGTTTTAAAAAAAGGTCCTGTTTGTATTTTTTTGCAATTTTATATATTTCCTTCCAATGCAAGATATGAAAAATAGTATATCAATTGAAAGGTTTTTTAACAAAAAAAGTGGCTGGGCATATTTCATCAAATATTTGACTAGTAGGACCGTACACTTTAGCCTTTAAGAAATTATTTCTTTAATTTTTTTTTCATAAAAAAACTCAATTATTTAATTTAGAAGTGATTTTTCTGGTTTAAACTATTGATTTTTGAACAAAAGTTATTTGGGAGAATTTTATTTCCATTAAAGCTTTCTTTTATTTTTTCGAAAGGTCTTGTGGTCTGGGACTTTTAAAGAAAAACAAAAATAAAATACACGTACAAGAAATACAAGTTTTTGAAGACTAAAACGTAACCAATAAATAATTTGTATTCTCTTTTATTGTAAGCAAATATTTATTAAAATGAAATAAATGATTTCATAACTGAATTATGTTTCCATATAAAAAAAGCAGTAGGAAAATTAGATGGATCTCAAATCAAGGATTGACAAAAACTGAAACGTGTTGTGTCCATGGAACGCACTTTTTCAGAATGAAGTCGCACCCGAACCCGAATCCGAGCTACGGTATATTTTACAAACCGAACTTGAAACCGTTTTTTTTTTGCTTGAGTAGAAATAATTTTAGTTTTTCCAAGTTAATCGGACTTGTCATGAAATTCAAACGATTTAAAATCGTGCGATTTTACAAAATGAATTTGTTGTGTTTAAATAGTATAAACTGAATTTATTAAACTGTAATTTATAAGTGTATATAATCGCTAAAACTGTAAGTAAATATAGTTACAACATTGGTTGTAAGTTGTTAAAACTCTTTTGTACTCTTGCATAAAACTGGCATCTCTGTAAATTGTTTTTTTTTATATAGTTCTGCAATTTTTTTTCAAACGCTACAACATTGTCTCTTATAGTCATATTTATGGATACCCATCGATACATATCTGTATTTGTACATATTTCTACCAATACAAAAAACATTTTCTATTTATTTATACTAGTCCTATCGATATGCGCACTTATTTATAATGGAACGCTTTGGTAGTCATTGCTTTCTGTGAAGGTATTTGTTTGTACCCCTACATCTAAATAATCCTACACTTTTGAATATCGATATGTCCTATGTATTGAAAATTGTATACCTTTGTCGTTCAATGCTGCACACATTAAAAAATGTAGCGGTCACTTTTTCACATAAACCGCTAACATTTAATGGAGTCGAACTTATATGTATTTGGTTTATAGTAAAGGGAAATTGTTTTGGCTCAAGTTCAAATCTGAGCTTACTCATTTATTTTTTTAATAAATTCGTTTTTTTTTATATATTAATTATTTTTTATTAAGAGAGTACTATTTGCAACAATCACTACTGATTTCGATATAAACATCCAACTTAAGCTCATCTTAATTTAATAATATAACAATAAAAACTTTTTTTTATGCTTTTGAACGTTTTAGTTTAGCTATTTTTTTAGGCAGGAAAACGCAATTGTATACCTGCACTCAAAATCGCGCAAAATTGATTGCGCACCTAAATCAAAATCACTGTATTTCCCTTCAGTCATTTCTCTTATTTAAATATTTTTATAGCGTTATTTTATAATAATTGGGCTCTAAAAAAATTGTGTCTAAAATAAAAGTAAAAAAAAATATTTACCAAAAATCTATATAACAAACTTCATAGATACATTCTTTTTCTCCTAATTGTGCCGCTGAGTGTTGCTTTAAGCTGACAAAAATTATGTTCAATTCTCTAGTAAAAATTTTGAATCAGTAAAGCAATTTTATATGCACTAAAATCATATCTTGTGTTTGAATATTTTGTGGCTAATTCTTTTTGTTTGATAATGTTTTGCAAATCAAAAAAGTTCACTGACCTTCAAGTTATTTTGACCTTTAACGGTTGTTTGTTTGTTTGTTTGTTGTCTTTTTAACACGATGGCAAAAATGGATAAACTGTTTGGCCACCAGTTAGCTGCTAAACATGTTATAAATCTAAGCAATCTTCTTTACAAACATACAAAATACACAAGTTTCTACAAAGTTTTATTTCCATGTTTGAAGTTACATACTCGCAGCTACTCACATATGTATGTTTGTTTGGATACATACGTATGTACATATGTTTTTACTATGTATGTACATAAGTATGTATGCATTTACTTAGAATTGTTTGCCAAATAACTGGTAGTAGATAAAGGTGCAATTACTTACTTTTGAGCCTTGGCACTTTTTTTGCCCACCGTTTTGGGGGGTGACGACCACCAAAATGTATATTTACATGGTTGGCAGGTTTGCATACCCGACGATGACCACTTCAATTGAACTTCCGTAACATCCGTACGTATGTGGTTTACGGTGCGGGGGGAGCACAAAAGGGACAAAGTATCACCATTGTACTTTTTATTACGATTATAGTTACGCGTTGGAACTGTTGGCATTTTCGAACAATACAATAAAATTGTTCAATTTTGGCTTTTTTATTTTTTTTAGTTTTCAATCAAAGTAAAAATACTATAATTCACATGTATTTTTTTCTTTTGGTAGCTTATAGGAAATTTAGATTTGACAGCAAATACAAAACTATAATTCACATTTACAGAAATGTATAATTAATTTTGTTATTTTTGTATTAATTTGCGATTTTTCTGAGAGAGAGTTGCAAAAGCAAACAAAATATATATATAAATAAAAAACATACATCCCGAAAATAACTGTAAATGTAAATATTTGTAAATCAACAATCAATCAAAATAGAAATGGTTGCCATAGGAAGTTGTCAAAATAGCGGCACACAAAATAAAGTTAGAAAAGTATTGCTACAAGAGTGACCTCTGTATGTGCGTTAGTTAAGGTGTGTGTATTGGCAAAGTGTTTTATCCAATACATGAACCAAATTCTTAAAAGAGAGACTACTGTGAATTACTATTACAGCCCTGCCATACTTACATCTTTGAATGAATATAAAAAAAAAACTGTATAAAACCCAACAAACAACGTCATTAGGCATTTCATTTTCTTACATACTAAAAGTCGGGTACACACTATCGAAGATGAGTGACAGTTTTGCTCCAATTTCGGCTTGATCGACAGTGTAAACACCAATTTCGACAGTCAACCACAAAAATTTTTGACTGACAGTCAGCGGCCATATTGGTTTTTGACTGATAGTGTCTACCAAAAAGTATCAGTCAAAAGATATTTTTGTACCATAAACTACAAAGCGGAAAATAATTTGTTTAAGCAATTTATATATTTCTTTTAGGAAATGCAAGCTTATGTGAGATGTGAAGTCAAAATAATACAAAAAGTTGTTAAATAATAATATAAAATTAAAATAATTCATTATTAACAATTTTGTTAGCAATAATGCGCATCCAATTTTCGTATTTTTCATGTTTATGTGTCTAATATTTTTCTTGAATGAGGGTTTGAGTGCCAAAATTGATCGTTAGTCTGAACAGTCATTAAAAACTGATGAATTTTTGACTGTCACTCAAGTTCGATAATGTGTATCCCACTAAAGGCTGAGGCACATAGAATCTGTCGTACGTTATTCGTTGCTTTTTTCAATTGACATTAAAGTAACGGCGGAGCAGGTAATAATCCGGTCAATATAGACATTTAAAATAACAAAAATTCTCGGAGAGCCAAATATTGGTTGAGAGCTGGGACTTACCATTACAAATAAAGTTTTAAAAATCCCCATCGATTCGTCTTGAAAATTAGAGCAGATGTGTCAAAAACGGTTGACAAATTTATAAGAAGAACAAAAATGTGGGGAATAATGTAAAAGAAAAATGTACAAAATCAGAATAAAATAAAATTGAGCTAAATAAAATTGGATAAAATTTGTGATTTAATACGAAAAGTATTACATTTGTTTCACAAATTAACACTTTTGTCACTATTCCTACTAAATTTTAAATCAAGACCTTAACTTAACAGTCTTTTTATTTCCCTTATTCAATTACAATTGGAAATTTAAACAAAACAAAATAGAGTAAACAAATTTTGACAACCACAATTCGAGCAAATTGAGTCACCTGATCTCTCGAGGTCACCTGTGTTGTGAATTCGCCTTGAACAAAGCAAAAAAACTAAAACCGATGGTACGTTAAAAGTTGCGTAACTTTAGTACTTTGCGTTGACAAAGACGTACGGAATGGGACAAAGCTCATAAGAAATCGTGTATTTCAACTTAGTTGTCATTTAAAAAAAAGCGACGTATAACGTACGACCGATTCTATGTGCCGGATGCAGAGAAGGAAAAAAATATTTTTTCTGCTTGAATTTAATCAGGCTTGCATTCTTTAATTAGAATTATTACATTCATTTTTTTTATTAAGAAAGGAAAAATCGAAGGCCACAGTTAAGTTATAGTGCTGAAGATTTCAATTGGTATATCTTGATTTTTAATAGAATAACATGTTTTGTTTACAATTTAAAAATTCATGATCAGGTTTCATATGGCTCTAAGGGATCGGCAGGTTACTTTAAAGATTAAAGAATAACGGATATTCTATAAAGATCAGAATCTGGCTTTAAACGATGATGTTGCATTGTAAGCGCCGGCAACTCCGATCCACTTCGAAGAATCATTAACAAGATTGCAAAAGTGAATTGCATCTGCAGTCTCTCTGTGGGAGAGCGAAAGTAGAGTTTGTGGGCCTTGGAAAATTAGCTACTATACAACCGTTTGTTTATGTTTACCGTGGCTTGGCGGCGAATTTATTATGTTCATTCACTGTAGTCTATAGTTAATACTGATTTAACTCCAGCACTTTAATATAGTTAAAAAAAAATAAAATAGATAAGAACAATTGTGAATGTTGTCGAACTCCAATAATTAATTAATTATCTGTTAAGGTTACAGCTCGCATACCCTCATTTTCCTTGGCCGCAATCGTAGACTTTGTTTACGTAATTTGACATGACATTATTAGTGATATTTTGAATTTATTGTAGATATAGAGATATCAAAGTTTTCTATAAACCATTAAGACTTGCAGAAGATCTTCAAAAAAATTGAGAAGCGCATGACATTTTATTACACAAAATATTTCTTTGTTCTTATAGTTATTCAAATAAAATAAATGATATCTATTTTGTACAATTACAAAATACATGCCCACACACATGATGATGATTTTCATTTATTTTATCTCTCATTGTTTTACTTATTGTTAGAAAATCAAAGTTGTCCTTCTTAAATGATATGATCAGATCAAAAAGAAGTTCCCATTAATTTGCAAGGGCATATTTTCAACTTAAAGAAAATTCTAACCCCCTTCAATATTTCACATTTGGAACCTTTTATTGACATGTAATTGCAATTGGACAGTAGTCTGTTGTTAGTTTGTACACAGCAGTTGGGCACGATCACTTAACCTGATAAGATTTAGTGTTGGTACACTCTCGTATTTATAAAAACGAAGTGTCTCCATGTCTGTCTATTGTTTTTCTTAGAAAACATTATTCATTTTGTGTAAATTACTTTTAACAAAGTTTTAGCTGTTTAAGTGTGATAATAACATGAGTATTTTTTTATAAAAAAAATATAAAATTCTTGAATTTTACCAAAGCAATAAAAAAATTGCATTGACTGACTGCTTAGATCGTTTGATAAAAAGATTATTTTGTTAAAAACACATTTCGAGTGCATTTAACAAGGTCTTCCTTCAGTGAATTCTTGGGAATTATCGCAAATGTGAAAATGTAATTGCCAATAGCGGAATGTGACTTCAATTTATTAAACTTCACTTTTTGATTAGAATTCAATGAATAATCTTAATCAGTTCCAAGTTCTTTTTTCAGTTCTCTATTGAGAATAAACATGTTATTGAGTTAATGTGATCTTTTCTAAAGCAGACAGGAGAATTTAAGTTTAGACCAACTGAGGAAATGCGCTTCTTCTGTCCTGCCACGCACGTCATCTTCCTCCTTGCTCAGGCCACTTACCCAGATTTAGTTAAACGTACAATTGATAGAATTAAGGCAGTATTAGTTTGTACGTTCTGTTCTGTTTTGAATCCGTTGCTTTATTTCTGTTCAATTGAAAATTTGTATGTGTGGTTGGTTGTTCCTTTTTCCTTCGGTTCTGTTGCGGACAAATCTGTAGAAAATAGAATGCAACGTTAAGTGACAGCCAAGAGTGCGATGTTTTAATTTGTTGTGCTGTCAAATACTACAAATTTTATTTAATTCCGAAAATTTTATATATTTTTTAGTAGTTTTGAATCCAAAGTGATTATTATTTTGGCTAAAATTCGTAACGATCTTGTAGAAAGAATTGGATATAAGAAAATATTCCAAAAGGTACAAGGGATAAATTAACATTAATTTAATTTATACAGGGTTCCGCCGGTAAGGTATACTACTTTGTTTGTTTATAATTTTTGATTAAATGAAAGAGAATGGATCTTATACTGATAAATATTTTATTTAATGTCGGCAATTATGTATGGAATACAATATCAGATAAATGTCCTCCTCTGGTAGCCTCACAAATGAGCATATTTTTCATTACATTCTCACACATTTCACGCGGTATTTCATTGATTCCATCACGAATGTTTTGTTTGAGTTGCTCAAGTGTTTCTAGTTAGTTTGCATAAGCTTTGCTTTTCAGATATCCCTACAAAAAGAAGCCCGGAGCAGTCAAATCAGGCGACCGTAGAGGCCAATCAACATCACCATTTCTTGAAATAACTTGTTGTGGAAAGAGGTCTCGTAGTAATTATATTGTTGTCCTGGCTGTATGCGATGTGGAACCGTCTTGTTGATATCACATCTTAATTAAGCCCAAAGCATGCAGTTGTGGCGTTAAAAAGTTTTCAATCATATCACGATATCGCTCCCCATTCATATTTCTGAACCTGACCAAATTGTTTTCACGTTGTTTCTCCCAAAAATTTCATGTAACTTTCTCATCGTCACAGTAATCGATGATTGATTTTGATAAAATGTTTTAACAATTAAAACACGTTGGTTTATCGAATATTTTGCCATAATAAATTTGGCAAGTGTCTACTTCACGACTGCCAAATATGAACTGTCAAGACTAATGTTTACCAAAATGGCGGCAAAAGAAAGTACTATAACTTCCCGGCGGACACCCTGAATATTTTTGTCAAATAAAAAACAGTGGACGATTATGAAAAATTTATTAGCAGATCTGGCGTAGCACCTTCGCTGACAACTCTTCATCTGACACTTTATTGTTTGATATATTTTGCACACATTTATAAAATTCATTTTTACAATTACATCGTCCACATCCGAAAGTTCAGAGTCAGAATAATACAAACTATTAATTTTTTAATAATTAATTTGTTTATTTGTTGCATTTATTCAAACAAAAGAATTTTTACGAAATCTTTTTGCTCACAATTTCAATGTTTTTCTTTTGATTATCTTTTGCTTTTGAAAACAGCTGATTCCTTTCACAGAACAAGCAATTGAAAAATATTTTCTACAGAAAAGAATGGCCACGAAAAGTAAAAACTATTGAAGGAGGCCTTTAGATTGCGAGGGATAATTGTTTGCTTTTAATTGGAGCAAAGTTTACAATGCATTTCATTCCGTTTGTTGTTTATGTACCAACAGAAGAAGCTTTTTTCCCACTGCCAAACAGGAGCAGTCGGTGAGCCGCTATAAACAAATTGGAATCAGCGATTATCTTTGTTCGATGAAACCAAAGCTTTTCCAATTTTTTTCTTTTTCTAATTAATTCTTATTTTAATATTAAATTTATTTCTATTTGAAGATGAAAAATTAAAACTAAAACATTTCCTTCTTAAATATTGATAAACTTTAAGTAAATTCTCAATATATTCAGTGCAGAATTGTGGTAAACAAGAAGTAGAAAATATCAGTTTTGTGATTGAAATGGGTGGTGCAAGCAGGCGGCAACAAATTATTTCAAATGTTAATTCAATAAAACGAATGTGTTGCTAACAACACAATTGAACTGCAAATACCGGCTGTTTCTTTTTTTTTTTGAGGCGGTTCATTTCAAATTTTGATTAGACACAGAAGAATGTTGTTGGCTGGCTTTATGATAAAAGACGACACTGTACGATAAAATCAAACTATTTGTTTTTCAGCTATTGCATAGCTTGAGGGCGGTGACCGAATCAAGAAATTCCGTAACGAAAATAAAACCTAACACTAGGTTTGTTTCTTAAGTCTTTTGTTTTTTAAAGTATTTGAATTGCCTAGCGTATGTTAAAGTAGTTTGGAGTTGTGAAAATGCTAAGTATATGGTTACTTGGTACTGCACTTGCTTCTAAGGTAGTCAATAGCAAAAACAAATAATCACATACTTTTGATTAAATTTAACCAGACACAAATTAGGAAAATCAAATAAAATGAAAATAAACACATGAAAACGATTATAGAAAATAATTTGTTCATATTTTCTTAAAATATTTGTGTTATAATAAATATTGCATCGAGTACCAACAAGAAAAATAGTTGAGTAGCCAAAAGAATATATTTCAACACTATATTGATTTGCAATCACCTGTTTCCTTAATCTTACTAATTTTTACAATTTTTCCGTTCGCGTACTTTTTTGAGCAACTGCTTCTTTTGAGAGAAAATTTTTCAGTTTACTCAGAAATTACTCATTTTACTGCATTTTACTTTAAAAGTGCTCGAACGCACTTTTTATCAGTCAATTGCAAAACAGCTGATGAGTACAACTTTCAAAGAAATATTATTGAGCAGCGTAGTATTTCTCAGTATATATTGGGGAAAACCATAGTTGCATCACTAAGTACTACAAGATGTTGAGTAGATTTTGTTAAAATCTATAGTGACGAAATAGATTTAGTTCTGTATCGGAAATCTAGTAGAAGTCAACTAGACTACTAGATGGCAAAAACTCCTCTTGCACAGCGATATAGAGGGCTGAAATGGAAGGCTCATAGCTAAAGTGAACCAAGTCACAAAAAGACAATTCGAAGATATTTTGATATATTTCAGTAAATCAACTGCCATAAATAAAATATAAAATGAGAGCCATTGACTTGGGGGTTTTTAGCATTACCTTAGGAACGAAACACTTGTTTACTTAGTCTGTTACAGAACTAAATGGAGTTAAACTTTGTGGAGAATTTCGCATAAGTTTTGATATTTTTCTTATCTTATGATTTGGTTCACTTCAACTCTAAGCCCTCCATATGTTCTACAAAAATATTTGTCATCAAATTCTATTGTAAACTTTCAAAGACAACAAAGCTCAAAATTCAACTTGAACTAAGAGCTAAATCTGGACTATAAGGTGGATGATCAACCAATTCGAAGTGTATTTCACGTAATTTTAACATCGTATCTAATGCTGTGTGAACCGGTGCATTGTCTTGAAGAAAGAGCACATTTTTCTTCTTTAATCAATCAATTGATCTAATAATGGACGATAATACTTTCTTGTGATTGTGGATCCTTTTTCAAGATAATCGTTGAGCAATATTCCGTGTGCATCCCAAAATACTGTGGCCATAACCATGCCAGCCGATTTCACTGTCCTCGCCTTCTTCGGAGCAGTTCCACCAGCTTTCACCCACTGTTTCGATTGATTTTTGGTTCCAGGTGTGTACTGGTGGACCCACGTTTCATCAACAGTTATTAATCGACGCCAAAAATCAGCAGGATTACGCTTTATCATGTCCAAACACCGCTGTGAAGTGGTCTGTCGAATTCGTTGTTGTTCGACACTGACCAAACGCTGCACCCATCTTGCCGATAGCTTTTTTATATGCAAATGTTCATGCAAAATGTTGAACACACGTTCTTATGATATGTTAACCATTTCAACAATCTCACGTAACTTGACTCGGCGATCATTCATAATGATATCGAGGATTTTCTTGATATTTTTTCAGTAATGACCGCTTTTGGCCTTCCTGTTGATGGTATTGTTGAAGTGCTTGTTCGGCCGCATTTAAATTCTGCAATCCAATATTTTACTATGTAATCTGACGGAGCAGACTCACCGTAATGTTTATCGAGCTTTTCTTTTGTCTCTTTCGCCGTTTTCGCTTTTAAATAATAATGTTTAATCACTGCACGAAATTCACTTTTTTCCATTTTTCAAGAAACACAAAAGTTGCTTACTTCAAACGACTACAACAAATAAACTAATCGATAAATTTGGGTGAAATTTTTACAGCTGTCGTTTGACAGATCGCAATTTAAAAAAAAAAAGTTTTTATGTTTGTGCTGCTAGCTAGCGCTAGGTAGCTTCAATATCAATCTCCCCTCGTACAGTAGAATCTTATGATAATTATTTTTGTGAAACTTGATAATCGGCTATATTCCTGTTTAAGGAAAGTTTCTGCCCACATCTCAAGAAAAGAGAAAAAATAGACCAACTGGTTGGTAGGCTGCACAGGCCGCCGATTGCAAGCAACCGGCCCACTCGGGTCCAGAAAAATAGGTCCCTTTGTGATGCCCGATGTGGACAGTGAAATAAAAGTATTGACTATCCTAAATTATGGTCATTGCTGAACCAACTGGTTTTTCGAATAAACTTGTTTATTCCCTTCAGATTGCATTCCGTAAGGTCTTCGAGATACATGGCCCTGTGATGAGACAGAGCTGGACATTGACAGAGGAGGTGCTTGACAGTTTCTTCCTCCTCCTCATTATGACAACTTCAACAGAAGTCGTTGAAAGGGATATTTAGTCTGTTTGCGTGGGCACCTATGAAACAGTGCCCCATAAGGGCTGCCACAAGTATAAGCAGCTGATGTCGAGGGATCCCCGGTACGGTGGCTGATTTTGCTCGGTCATATTGGGGCCAGGTTGATCTGGAGACTGCACATGTGGATTCGTTGAACCATCTAGACTGTGCTATGCCTATAAGTTTCTGCTAAATGAGGATTTTACAGCATTTTAGTGGGACTCCCACCAGCCGGTCGGTGTCAGTTGCTTGCAAACGAAAGCCTTTCCTGGCTAGCTTGTCCGCGATTATGTTGCGAAGCACGTCTGCGTGTCCTGGTATCCAGATTAGCTCAAGGTAGGCGTTACTTCTATTTAAAAAAACCAGCGTCCATAACATGGATCGTAATGTGCAGACCATAATTCTTGAAGCTACATCGTCCAATAATAATTCTACAGGAAAAATGTCAAATAGGCTCTGACAAAAAACAGTGTTTCCAAGATAAGATACATTTTATTGAGACTTCATGTTCGCAAGAGTTTTCCGCCTCTGAAATACCACCCAGTGTATAAGTATTCTATGGTCTTGAGGGAAGCACATACAACAAAGAAATAATTTTTAACTACAATACATTTGTGCTGCACAGATTTAAGAGAAAATCTTTGCAAAACCACAAAACTTTTTTGGCAATTATGCACATTTGACCACATTTTAGGAAAATTCTACTAAATATGCAGATCAATTACGGAGGTTTATTTTTGTGCAACAACTTTTATTTTATAGAAGAGAAAACTAAACTCAACCAATCAAAATACTTAATTAAATAAATGACAGAAGAAGGAAATGTAAAGATTTGTTTTTTGTAATTTTTTAAAACCACAAAAATTGTAAAATGCATCAAACTAGATTTCAGATTGGTTTGTGTTCAATTAAAGATACTTTTTTATTTTTATTTTTGGTAGATGTTAACACTGTTGGCTGGTGTTTTTTTTTTGTGGCACGTAGCGGACATGTAAGCCACACCAATGTTCCTTGTAAGTGGAACGATGATTTCCTTGTAAAACGGAAGTAATTTCTATCACCTCTTAATTATTGTTCATCTTATTGGCGATTTTTTTATTATGCTCCTCACAAATTCTTTTATTTTTCTTTATTAATTATTAATTCTTAATTCGTGCAACCATAAACATTTTTAACAAGATCAGTTTTTTGATAACTCAGTTGTAGTTGTCTGATTGCACCTCAGAGTCACTAGGACTTTTAAAATTGACTTGTTCTTTTGATTATTATCACGACAGACATGCAATGACAATTTCCATTTAGTTGTTTGTGTTGATGCTCTTCTGTGTATCTTATCACAGTGAGGACATCGCGTGCACGTCTCACCCTTAAATCTTTGGTCATAAAACTGCAGGATTTCTTGTAGAATTCATTTGTGTGGCAGTGTGTAGCTGCGCTTGTGTGTGTTTATGTGTCAGGGTTACTGTTACTTTCCTGTGAATTGTTTAAGGAGAGAATTGAAACTGAAAAAAAAACATTGCACGTGTGAATTTTATGATTTGTTATTATTATTGTGCCTCCAAACACACACTCACACACACACACAAATAAATATCTATTGTAAGGATGTCTAACTGAATGACTTTGCTGACTTTACTGCACTTGCTTTTCTAAAGAGATTTAAATTGTTTTCGTCCTTGTCGTCCTGTCTGACGTTCCTGCTGGTCGTGTTGTATTGTTTTCTTAAGAAAACAAATATGTAGTTTGATAGATAGTGAAAGTGTTTGGTTTTGTGTCCCTCTCGTTTTCAATATTTATTGTACAATTTTGTTTTTTTTAACACGACGGGGATTTGAAAATGCCTGGCGCCTCAATTTCCCAGTGATTGAAAGAAAAAAAATAAAACATTATTTATGTTGCACAACATATTGACTGACTGCTTTGTTTAAAAAGTATGTATGACCTTTTACTATAATTTATTTCATTTTATTTCACATTACGAGCGAGAACTTTAATAAGTAGAATATGAACTATTTACTTTGTAGTTTTTATTTTGTTAAATTATTGCAATCAAAGTTTGTTTTTTTTAATCGTCTGATTATAATTTTTTTTCGTTGAAAATAAAATAAAAATCAGAGCTATCAAATATGTATGTATGTGCAGACATTTAGTAAATGTTTGTAAACAGTGAACAATTGTCGCATCAGAATTGCAAATTATTTCTTTTAATTTAAATTTTCAATTGTTTGACATTTGTTCTTAATAGACGATCGACATAGATCGTAAGTCATTGGCGTAGCCAAGCATATTTTCTAGAGCTTAGGAAAAGCTAATTTACTGCGCTCTAATTTCACCAACAGTGCTAATTCGTTCTGCTAGTCTCATGAATAAATTGTTCCAATATTACTTTCTTAATAAAAAAAAATTTCTTAAAAATTAAAAATTTCTTAAAAATTAAAAATAAAAAAAAATGTTTAAGTGAGATTTGAACTTGAGCCAAACAATTCCTTTCGCATAAATTCAGGGAATCTACAACAAACAAATCTTTTAAAAATTGATGAAGAAAATTTCTTTGGCAACAAAGTGAAAATTAGATTTGTACAAAAATGTTTGTGTTTTTTGTTGCTGTTTATTTTTTAAAGCTCGCTGAGTTTTTGATTGTTAAGGGAGTTTTATATTTTTACTCGAATGTAGGTTCAAATCCCAGAACACTCAACTAAGCTCAACGTCGCTAACTTATTTTTTTTTTTCATATAAAATTTAATTATTTTTTTTTCGTGAAGAAAGAATTTATTGCGGTTTTTTCTGTATATTTTTTTTGCAAAATTTTCCTTAACAATTTGGTAAATTTAAATTTTGTGGTAAAATTTTAATTACTGGGCAACTTGTTTTTTTGTGTATTACATGGTAGAATAATACAGGTAGTGTCGAAGCCTTAACGGACTTTTTTTTGGTTCGAGTCTGTCAAAATTTGATTATGTATTACTGACCCACACCCACACTGCTCAAAAAGCACACTTTAATATTTGTTTCAAATGCAAATAAGAAACGGAAAAGAAACAAAATTCTTTATAGAACACAAAATGTAACCATTTTGTCATTTTTCTTTTGTCCTTTTTGACAGCTTCGAACCTAAAAGCGGTGTTGTTGCAGCTTCGACACTACCTGTACAATGCTGAGAACCATAAGATCTCATATCAGCTTAAGGCGGACCACTATTATTAAATCAGACGACAGCCACAAATCATTGTCGCAGAAATGAAAAAAATATATGTATATTCTAATTTTATCCTGCTAAAGCTTTTGCGATGGAAAATTTTAAATCAACCATACAATTTTCAAGATTTTCCTTTAGCAACGCAATGGAAATGATGATCCCTGGATCCGCACCTGCTTTCCATACACATACATACATACATATTTGTGGAAAAATATTACAACGTACTTTGAAATTATACTTTCATTGAGGAGGGCAATTACCGCCTTCGGTAAGTTCTATTGAAATTTCGTTCGATATCGAATACCGTAATTTGACCATTGATTTGGATGATAAATCAAATCAAATCAAATGAATTAAAAAAGAAAATAAATACAAAATAAATAAAGAAAGTTCCAATAGTGTCTTGAGCTTTTTCTTTTGCTATTTATTTTCAAAATTTTTTATGAATTATTTTATTTTACCTTGGAATTTCACTCAAAAGGATTTTACAAATTTGTTTTGAACTGCATTGCTTGGTGATTCATTACATTCCGCGAATGCCACTACACTCAAAAAAAAAAAAATTCAATCCATTCGTACTTAAATCAATCCCAACCGGTGTCAAAAGTACGGTAATCCCAGATTTACTAAAATCAAGTAAAGAAAGATTGATTTAAGAACAGGCAGAATTTTTTAGTTGATTTAAGAATTTTCACGTGATTATTTGAATTTTGTACTAATTTTAAGAAACTCCAGGATTGGTTATCTAAAGTAATCTCGTTTTCGGCTTGATTAAAGTACATTTTATTGTTATTTGATTTCAAAATTTTGAGTACGACTCGTACTCAAAATAAGTAGAAAATACTTGAATTTAGTACGGCCTTTTTCTTTCTGTGTAAAAATCATTAAGGTGGGAAATTATTTTAATTATATACGAGAAATTTCTAGAACTTTAAATGGGCTATCGATTGCAAGAACATATTTTTTTTACTTTGAAAGCAAAATACGTCTTAGAAGACTTGAGATTTTTATTTTTTTTTTTAATAATTATTTTCAATACCTTTTCAGGTGCGATCATGAGAAAGTTACAACATTTTCATTAAAACTTTAGAATTGTTATTTGCTGTCTGGCTGTCGTTTTGGTTGAGTGACTGTGTGGCTGTGCGACTGTTTGGTTGGCTGCTGGGATTATTGTAGCTGTAGCCGCAGTCATTGTTGTTGTTATTGTTGTTGTCATGGCGTTTTGAAAAAATTTTGCAAACAACACTTGTGCCAACTTGTCATTGCAACACTTACACGAAACAACTCATAATTCCATAAAAAGGTTTTGTCCATTGAAATAGCAACGACAAACCAAAGCAGCTTCGCCAAAAGGACAGACGGCTTAAAGTATGTGTATGTATTTTGCTTTTGCAGGCTAAAAATGGCGATTTCGTTATTTAACGTTCAAAGTGGAAGTGGCCATATTGGCCACAAAAAGCTTTAAAAGATTAAAAAGACAAATAAACGGACAAACGGACGTTTACTATGAAATGTGATCTTTTTAAATGCCTGCCAAGGATGCCATAAATGATGAAAAACAATTAGAATTCTCTATGGGGTCTAAAGATTTTCTTTTATTAATTCTTTTGAGAAGCACTTATACAGTTCTATAGTTAAAGACTGGAGAAGACACTTTTTTTTAAACATTTTTATTTTATTTTGTTGTGGGAAAAACTGGGAGTTGCTGATTTTCTTTGAATGTTAAAAAAAGAAAAATCGGAAGTTAAACACAAATCATTTATTTTTGTAGACAATTTTAATGATAAATAGCTTTATGTTTATGGATTGGATTCCCAGCTTATTTTTTTCGCACAGCAACCAGCAGTTAATGTCCATTTTTGATATCTTTATAACAATAGATAATTTGGCCATTGTGCTATCAACTTTGAGGAGAATTGAGTGACCTTACACCGGATGTTTAGCACATTTACTTTGTGCTTTGGTTTTTTTTAGCTGGCAACAGTGTGACGAGTGTGTCGAAGAGGAAGTTTTAGATTTTTTTTATTATTATTTTCCATTTTTTATCATTAATGCTGGAAATGTAAAAGGAAGACATTATTTAGTAGATTTTTGCAGCAAAAAGATATCAACACCCTCACGTTTGTTGTTTGTTATGCGGCGGATAGATTAAGATGTCATTTAACGTTCTGCTTGTGTGACCATCGTTGGTCATAATTCATTCATCATCAACTACCGGGAATAATTCAGTTCAGGGGGGTGTTTTACAAATACTCTTCCCTTTCAAATTTTTTCATTGGCAAACGTTTTTGCGGAAATATACAAATTTAAGTGAATACTTTTCTAATTTGTATGATAGTTTTGTCAAAATTCCTATCAATATTTTTGATTAATAAAAAGGATTCGCTATTTTGACAGTATTTCCAATTACATTCAACACACGACATTTTCCGCCTGCATTTACAAGAATGAAATCAGCTAATTTATTAATAACGAAACCATATTTTCAACATTATATCGCTGAGGGATTTATTAGGCAGCCAGCCACACCTTGCAAGTGAAACAAATATAATTTTTCTTATCGCAGCCAGATTTAATTTCTTTTCAGAAGTATTTTTCTTGTTTGACACATTTCAGATGTGATGATCACACCCGTTTTTGTACTCAGATGAGCGTAAATGGTTCTCCAAACTTCTAATATTCTCGATTTGCTAATAGAAAGACGAATTTGTTTTAAATCATATTTACACGTACGAGCAGTAGTTTCAATTGGCAAACTAATTGTTAGGGTATTCAGTTAATCGGATTTCTATTTTAATCGGCCAGTCGCTTGATATCAAACAGATTAATTAACAAATTCTTTATTAATAACTAAAAATAAATAAAATATTTATTATTTTGAGATTTTATTTGTACAAAAACAGTAACATAACAATTCTTGAAATAAATCATTCAGAAGATGAATGCATAATTAATTAGTTTCATATCGTCGTGGTGAATGCAATAGGCTGTATGTCAAAAAAAATTGAATTTGGTTTTATTGTAGCGTTGTAACCAAAATTGGGTCTCCTACAACTTGCATTTATCTCGTGCCGTTCAGGCAATCAGAAGAGAGCTTTTGTGCGCTTCTTTTGGTTACTGCAAAAAGACGTATGTCAATCGCACGCTTGATTTGACAGTGGCGTGGAGTGTTCTTTCGAGATAAAACCTATAAATTGTGTCATTCTGCATTGGATACTAACATTGGATACAGTGTGAATCGTGGCGATTTATTATTATATTCTAGCCAGCGAAACTAAAACAAACAATTTTTCTCAGAAATATTCAGTTTTTGTCTTTCCTGCAAAAGTATGATTTAGTGACATACAGCATATTGCATTCACCACGACGATATATTAAGGAGGGCCTGCAAAATAGTCTTTTAAAAAATAAGTTGTTTCAAATCGAACGATTAACCGACTGAATACCCAAATATTTGTGCACCTTACAGAGGAAATTGAGTTGTTTGGTTTATCGCATTTGTCGCCGTTACAAAGTCATGGTTGTTATGAAATATCGCATTGCTGATGATGCGAATGGTCAAGTTTAATGCAGCATTGAAGGCGGCTTGAAAAGCCGTTTCTAATAGAGATGGGTATAGCTCACGTGATTAACGTGAATCTTGAGTGTTCACGTATGACTGAGATTAGTTTTTTGTTTCACGTGAGCATGCATAAACGTGAGTATAAAAATATTTACGGTGAGTGAGCGTGCGTGAGTAAAGTTTTAGCGTGATTGTTTCGTGATTCTTTTTTGCTTTATTGTAATCTTTCATTTCATTTTCATTTTTATTTTGATCAATTTATAGTTTTTTTGTGAATAGTTATTTCGTGAGCGTGAGCTTTCGCGATTGTGACAAATTTTTTTTAGCTCACATGAACTAAGAATATAAGATCGTATGCGTGCATGAATAAAATTTGTTTATTGTGAGCGTGCATGATCATAGGTGAAAAGTTACTCTCCATCTTATCTCTACTTTCTGATGATGTATTATTTTTTATAAGTTATTTGGGAGAAAAGACTAAACAATTTCAGCTATAAAATTGGTTGTATATAACAACATATGGCGCCCACTCTGTCAAAACTGCACGCTTAAATTTAAATACGTTTTGAAGCCCACCCATTTCGCTATAATTCATCGCTACATTTTTTATTTATCAGCCTATTAATTTAGAGGATGTGATTTTCCACTGCTTGATTGGCTCTTTTTTGCACTGTGTAACAACATATGCCGCCCACTGTCTCAAAACAGCATGCTTCAATTTTAAAGCTTGTGTCCTTGGCTACAACTCATGCACACATTTTTTTATGGATCAGACTAATAATTTAGATGATATAATTTTTCCACTGCTTGATTGGCTATTTTTTCTACTGCGAGTTGTTGCGAAGCTACACCATTTACGAATGTTTCGCAAGCACGATTCAACGAGCGATCAAAGTTATTTTGAGAGTTACTCGGTTTAACTTCAGCCCGACTTTCAGGCCCATTATAAAACTTAGAAGAATTATAACGAAGGAAAGACTAGTTGATGTAAAGTTCCTAATTAATACAAGAACTTTGAACTCGGGTTAAACATGAGTGTTTGCATATTCCAACCTTGAAAAATTACGTAAACCAAAAACATCCACCTCCTTAATATGCAATTATTAAGGTGTAGAGTATCATAAATTCTTTTATAATTAAACAATTAAACTTAAAAGAATTCTTTTCCATATCGTTTATCAGGAAGTTGTCTGCTTATATTAATCCACATAACATGATCAGAATGGATAATTTTAATTTTCGCTCTTTTGTTGCTGACATTTGTTTTCATGTTACGATCGGGTTTCTTTCTAAGCTTTTGTTGTGGTTGCTACTGCCCGCCACTACTGTCCCCACTGTCTGTCACGGCTGCTACCGCTTAAAGTGGCCAATTTGCAAATTTGTCAAAACGCCTGAATGATGGTGAATGATGTTGTCATCCGTTTATTAAACGTTTAAATACACAAGCTCAAATTTATTTATCTACAAATAAGCGAAAGAACGAACAAGCGCACAAAAAGCGCTCTCATGAATGCAAATCTTAATTCTTATTCACACCGAACGAAACGCACCATTTTTGCAGCTAAAAAAAATAAAATCATACAAAATAAAACAATTATATATTTGTATCTTTTAGATTGCTGGTGTTTGTTATTGTTACTTTTTCAGAAAACACATGCATTAGGAATCGAAAGGGGAATAAATTATGGATGAAACAAAAGCCACTTATAATAAATAATAATGAATCAAATGTATTTTTAAACAACAAAAATTGATTGTTTGTTTAAACAAGATGTCTGTCTACATAAAAAATAATACTTGTATTAGAAATGTAATAAACTGGAAGAAAACAGCAACAATAACAGCAATAACAACAACAGCCACATCTAAGTAATCATAGTAAAATGGTTAGAAATTAAAATTTCTCTAGTGTAACTTGATGAAATCAAGTCTAGAATACAAAATTTAAAACGATTAATTTACTCTTGTCCATATTAGCCGGGCATTATTATTATTATTATTATATTTTTTAAATGTTTAATCAACGTATTTGTATCAGGGCTTAGAAAGATACACAAACACACACACACAAACATGTGCCAAATCATTTTTATTGATTTCATTTAACGACGACAAGCCCCAAAATTGATTGCTAACACACGCACTCACTCACTTTGAGCTTCAAATACACCTTGGAATTTTTTAACGAGTGGTAAATACGCCCGCCTTAATTTCTGAGCACTGCCGCGGCGCGCCGGTCCCTTCCTTCTTCACTAATTCATTTTATATGTTGTGGCCCGCTGGAAAACAGAAAAGAAAAGCGTTTAAAATTTGAGAAAGACGTGCGATACTAATGCATTTTAATGAACTTTAAATCAACATCGACTAACAAAATTCATATTCGTTAAATAAGAAGAACAAAATCACAATAAATAATAAAATAAATATGTACTATTTTATCCAACTATCGAAACTACTCAGGTAGCGGCTGTGTTTTTTTTGGAGGCGGAGAACTTTAAATTTACTTCGCCGATTTCGGTGACAGCCGCTTGTTTTGAAGTCTGTCGGGCTTAACAATGCGGCTGCACAATTTCAAAAACTATTAAGTCACAAATAATTTTTCGAAATTAATTTTTTTTCAGTTCCAGTGGACCCTGACTGACAAATATTTCATTAAAATTTAATTTGTTTCATATCGATATTTATTTTTAAAAATGTAGGAAGTGGCTTTTTTATAATTTGAAAAATTAAAAACCAATCTTCACATGGGAAGATGAGAAGCAAAACTCGATCGTTATAAAAATTTAATGAATATCGAGATGAAAATTGATTGTGACAGATCAGTAAACGAACTCATACTTCCAATCAAGACGTATTTAACCAGGTGACAGCATTAGACAGTATTACAGCAGCTGACTATTCGTTGCGAATGTCAAAATACATACAAAATTTTTTTACTTTTTTTTCTGTATCTGTTTTCTTTGTTTTATGTTTTAGATTTTTGACATACGCAATGAAACTACACAAACAAAAATGCCTGTTGTTCTTGTATTGTTGTAATTGTTTTCCTAATGCTGTCACCTAGTTATATACACCTTGCTTCCAATTAGAAATATTACTGAATGTGCTGTGTAAATAGGATACAAACTTAAACATTTACCGAATCATGTGCCAATTCAAACTGTTCCGCCTCTGTATAAATCCCCGTTGTTTTTCACTTCACGCTGCTTAAATTTTGCCTCGTTTCTGTTAACAACACACCAGACTTCTGGTTAAAAATAAAAATGGCAAACAAAAAGAAACCGTGACCAACAAATGTTTGACATAAAAATTTTTGCTTATTTATCCTGCCACAATCAGTGGCACTAACAACTTCTGTCTTAAGGTGACAATGGCTACACGTTGTGTCCAGGCCACAGCATTTTCTATATTTGATCTTGATAAATAACTACCGACTTGTGTGCATATTAGCACTCAAAGTCTCTATACGAGTACAATTTAATAATGACACATGATCCTTGACCCTTTTGAATGTGTTGAAAATAAGATTGTGGCTTTTCTTAAACGAAAAATAAATAAAATAAATACATAAAATATTTGCCAACAAAATGTAAGCGTTTTTACTAAAAAATAAATGAAATTTATTTTAAACAATTCGATTCCTTGCAAAGACCCTGGTCTGCTTCATGCGAAACAGGAGAGTCTCAGAAAGTTACCGAGTGGCATCAAACTCTCAAGATACTTTGGGCATTCAGGAAGATGCACAAGCCGCCGATTGCAAGCAACCTCGGGTCCAGGAAATAGGTCCCTTTGTGATGATTCAGGAGGATGTTTGGCATACATTTGCCAGCCATTGTTCCGCATCTTGAGAGCGGTGTGGGGCGATTGAGTGCGATCATCGCAGCAACAACATGAGTCATATACAAACATATAAGATTCTAAAAGTAACTTTGTTACATATTTACATACTCGTATGTATCTAGATTCATGTTGATTATTTGCAAACCAAATTTGGTCTCACTTTCAAACGCGCAATTGTTATGGGCTTCCTTCCAAACCGTTATTGTTTCAAAACTATTTTACTTTTTCTTCATTCAAAACTTCATTATTTATGTAAAATGTATGCAATGGAGTTTATTCTTGTCCCATCTTGAATATCATTTAAATGATTTAAATCAAAATATTGTGATCCATTGAAACCGTATTGTTTATGGGACATGAGCATTCCTCTGTCATTCTGGGTCTTTGTATAATTTTATGAGCGAGTGTGTCAGAGGAGTGGAGTAGATCATTGTAATCGCGTATGTTTAACATTGAGATTATCGATATTGAAGGTTTTAAAAAGACGCACCACCAGCCACCACCAGCAGCAGCAGCAGCAGTAGAACAAAAACCGTTGTTACCCTGCAAAGCGATTTCACTTATTCTTCGTACACGCAATCACACAAATCACATAAGTATGTATTTATAAAATTTTTTTATGCACGTTGACATTTATCCATCTCCCTTCATCGCAGATATTCAGCATTATTTTCTAGAAAAAGCAGAAAAATTGAAAGAAAGAATTATAAAGGAATTCATCAGTTGTGCGAATGGCAGGAGAAACCAAATGTTTCAATGCTGTTTACGCTTTGATTCTGCTTGATCTTATCTTATTCGTATATTTAAAAGTAGAGACCTCCAACGATAAGGAAATCAAGACTGGAATTGAACCTTTTTAAAACTTTTTACAGCTCCAATTGCATCTTTTATATGTCAAATATACTTTTTAAGCAGAGTAGACAGACACCGGAATTGATGATCTGTTTTGTTTTTTGTTTTTCATATTTCGCTTTAATCTTTAAGATAAGAGTAACAATTCTTTTCACTATTATTACACAAAACTACCAACATGCAACACTTACCCCATATTAAACGACATATTAAACTTAGCAATGCATTTTGTCGTCTCAGAAAAAAACAGAAAACAGAAAACTCAAAATCTACATCAACATCATTTACGTCAATATGTCTTTTAACCTTTAATTGTAAGATGTTGTAGTTACAAACATTACGGAGGTCATTCAGTTGTGTTTTCTTTCGCTGATTTCTAAATCACTGATATGTTTGTTAAACATCTGGCCACAAACTTGCTGCTGACTTTAGAGAGTTTACTTGAAAGTTGTAATTGATTAATCAAAGTTGATTAAGATTTTAATTTATGTGATAATTGGCAGGAGTAAAGAAAAAAAAATAAAATAAGAAAACTTGTGTCTCAAACTTTGAGAGGATCAGATATGCATTTTGAAAACATTTTAATAACTTGTTTGTTAAACAGTCAATTCAAAATAAAAAAAATATCTGGGGAAAGAAATTTTTTAAGACAATGAAAATCACCGAGTATACTAAGAGAAAAAACATTCAATGAAGCAGCGTCATTAACTATTTTTCATTGCTCCACTGAACTTTTTCTTTGGTTTAATGAAAGTTTTCAATGCTCTCATGAAATTTCTTTTTTTTGAAATTTGTTCATTTTTTGGCTTTCATTAGTTTTATGAAAAATTTTTCGTTGATACTATGAAGTTTTTGTTTACAAATTTTATGGAAAAATAAAACGTTATTCCTCTATAGAGGAAGCGATCATGCAAAGTTTAAATTGCTTTTACACAAAATTTTTTTGGGAGGTATTTGTATTTGTAAGAACGGGGGAACACAAAGCATTTCAAGAGTACTTGTCTTTCGCTCCTTAATTGCAACATAGTCATATCTCAAAAAACTTAATTTTTAAGTTAAGAATGCAGAATTATTTGTCGTACCGTTTTTCATCTTGAGAATATTTTTTTTATTTTTCCATTGAGGTGTAAGTAAATTGAATATGACTACGTTGCAATAAAGGAGCGATATGTGCGCTTCTCTCAGCAATATTAGCGTGTTTTCATAAAATCTAATAAATGTTTCATACGCAGTGTTACCATGTGTAAAGATTTATCTTATTTTTGAAGTTTTTTGAGGTGCGAAAAAATTAAAAGATTTTTTAGCTAAAAAAAAGATATTTTAATATATGATATTTTGCACTTTTAGTATATTACTTGAGATTCCTGTTAAGTAAACTACATATTTTCTTCATTACTTCATTAAAAGTGTGAAAAGAAATTAACCGCTGCAACACTGTTTACTTCCATCCATTAAATCGCAACGATGTTTTATTTTTATATACAAATTCATTAGCTTTTTAATGAAATTCGTCTTCTGTATTTAAAAATATTTTAATACATTATAATAGATGAATAATCTGTTTTGAACAGTTTAACAAAATTTATGTTAATAATTGATAATTATCATATGAAGATGAAATATCATTACGAAATAATTGCCTAAAGTTGAGTTATGTAATCGTTTATTTAAAAAAAGTTTGATTTTGACAGCGATTTTTTAAAACGTGTTGAGTTCCTGGCACCTACTAATATTATGAAAAGCAATAATAAAAGTATTTCCAACTAACGAAATTCTTTCTGAAAAATATTAATTATTGGATGAAAAGAATATTGAAAAATTTTGGGAAATCATTTTGAATGCAAATCGTTGCGATGGCTCTGAAGTTTTTCCTTGTTTGAAAAAATTTGTTTTCACAGTTTTGTCAACAACAACGTTAGCAATAGCTAACGTCGAAAGAATTTTTTCTCATATCAATATCAATAAAAACAAACTAAGAAATAAATTAGATGTACGAACATTGTGTAGTATTTTAAGGACCAAAGACTTTGTGAAAAGATCTGATCGTAATTGTACAAATTTTGAACAAACAAAAGATTGATAAATAAATGTGTAATGTAACCATAAAAAAAGTATGAATTTAATACGTTATTACTCTAATTAGAGGCTTTTAACTTCAAATTTGTCCTTTTTCAAATCAAGTTCAGGGAACAAATTACGGCATTCGATATCAAACGAAATCCCGTACAAAAGTTTTTGAATTTGTATGGAAATTTCATTCGATATCTAATGCCGTAATTTGCCCCAGGTTTTTAAAAAAGAAGTTTTGAATTTTCCAAGACAAATTCCGTATTTTACAAATCAAACCCAGCACTTTTTAAACCCAGTTCGGCATTTTAAAAACCACAATCAGCTCGTTTTAAATAAAATTCATTTAAAAAAGCCTGTTCTGTAAATGCCGAATTTGGTTTAAAAAATACTGAATGTGTTTTAATTTGGACAATTCTGAATTTGTTTTAAAATACCTGAATTTGATTTGAAAAGGATGAACTTGAACTTAAAAACCTATATATGACTTATTTGTATATTTTATGCTATTTAATTTTTATGTTTAATTAAAATAAATTTGAACTGAATTTGATTTCTATAAAATCACCTTAAAAAAATTATTTTTTATGCAAAAAATAAGATTTTTTTGTTCCATTCGAAGATTTTTGAAAAAAAATATGGCAACAGTGCTCATACGAAAAATGGCAAAAAAATAAAATCAAACAATAATAAGAAAGTATTTGAAGTTACTGCCGACGATTTTATTATGGGCCATCAACGATTCTTCCTGAAGTTGCAGATTTGCTGCTATTTCATCATTTTCTTTTTACTTTGATTTCTATTTCAATAAGTGTATCGGTATGGGTAAAAAAAAAGTTTTCACATGTTTCTTTTTTTTCTTAACAATCTTTTGAGTTTGAAATTTTTGAACTGTAGCCCGTACGATTCCGTAGTCCAGACAAAATCAGAAACTGTAACTGTTCGGATTAACGAGGTTATACTGTGTTCAAGGATGACAACATTTTTGACCGTTTGTGACTTCCTGCTTAAAATCGTATAGACAACAAAATTTCACACAGAATATTCTACAAGTTAGTTGACATTATGTACTTTAGTAAATTGATTTATGCAAAAAAGGATCTTAATTATAAAAAAAGGAAGATTGAAATCTCTTTGATAGAAAACGGAAATTGTTTTAAGATTTAAGAACGGTCAACATGGAAAACATCTGGCCGACTAGAAATCTAATAAAAACCATCAAAGGGTTAAAAGTCAGTGAGTGTGTGGATTTAGGAAATCATTTTAACAAAAAGATCTCCAAAAATATATTTCCAGTCACACATACGTAAGTACATTCATAACAACACACACACATATATGTGCGTATGTACATATGTATGTATGTATATCAATATCTATTGAACTGACATTTTGTTGAGTTTTTTAATATTTGTATACTGCATTTTTTTCTCCTTTTTTCTCGTAATTTATGACAATTTATACAGCGTTAATGTTCTGTTTTTCCTTTTTGAATACTTACAAAACCATGCAAGACAGATACTCGTAGATAGAAGGACAGACGGACTCGCTAACAGAAATACTGCTGACGATTTTGAGCTGTTGTTTTTTTTAAATATGTATATAAATTTTTTTGTTTGATTTCAAACAGTGATTCGACTTGTGTCAGCAGCAGTTTTTTTTTCTTTTCAATTTCGTCGATGTTGTTGTTGTCGTTGCTGTTGCCGTGATTATTGTTTTAAACGTCACCAGCGTTTTACACAAATAAAACTCACTGGGGAAAAGCATTAAAAATTGATGTTAATCGATTTGGATGGAGTTGAGTTGATATCAATAAATAGAAGAAAAAAAACAAAACTAATACAAAAAAATAAAGGAGAGAAAAAAGTATAAAATAGAATAGAATGTATTTTAAATTAAATTATTTTTTAGTTGGCCGTCTATTAGTTCCAAGTGTGTCGTTGTTTTCAACTTTCAATAAACGAAAAATCTTATACAGGGTGGCCAAAATTTAGCGAAGGAGCTTGAGTTCATTATAAATTTTTATTTAAGACTTAATTATTAAATTTAAATTTTTTTCAATACAAGGAGCAAATTACGGCATTCCATATCGAACGAAATTTCCTTACAAATTCAAAAAATGTTGTATGTGATTTCGTTCGAGATCGAAATTATGTAATTATGAAAAATTCGTGCTCGTTCTAAAACATTTGCCATAATCTTTCGCAAAACTTCAGATGTTATGTTCTTAATTTCGTCGCTTATATTATTTCTTAATTGCTGGATATTTCTAGGCTTATTATTGTAGACTTTTCCTTTTAAATAACAATCTGGAGCAGTTAAATCTGGTGAACGGCGATGCCAATTAAAATCGCTTGCACACGAAATAATTCGTTCACCAAAGATGTTGATTAAAAAAGCCATTTTGCTCCTTGTACGCTGTAGTTCCATCCTGTTCTAAACAAACTTGCGGATGGTTTTAAAAAATTTTCAACATTGTCCGACATCGAACACCAGTGATGGAAACGGCGAAACCGTATTTATTTTCAAAAAATTATGGGTCAATTATCCTTTCCGATGAAACATCGCACCAAACTGTACAGTCAAGTGGGTGTAATTGCCGCCGTTGAACTACACTTGGATTTTCCGTAGTCCATATCCTGAAGTTTTACCTATTAACGAAACCACCTAACGACGAAATCTTCGTCGCTCATTATTAAGTTATGAACAAAATCATGAATGAAATTCAACGATTTGGGCACGTTGTTCAATTGTGTACTGTTCCATTTTGAATTCCCCAATTTCTCTTTACAAAATACTGAAAAGAAAATTATAATAAAAAAGTTATAAGTAATTCAAACCGCTTCGATAATTTTGGACCACCCTGTTCATGTTTTCTTTTAACATATTTTTTGAATTTATTACCAGGAGCCGTTGTGATGAAAGCGTAGATTGTCAGCCGCAAAATCAGCAGTTACTGGTGTTAAGCTGACATTCTTGAGCTCGCAGACAAATTGAAACACTTTTGCATTAAAGTTAAAAGTTTTTCTTGCTTTTAAAAAGAATTATGATTTCAAAAGCTTTTCATTATAATTTAATTTTGAACGTAACAGCAGAGTTGTCATTTATAATTAATAATATCTGATTTGCGACTGAAACTAATTTAATTTAGATTTTATTTGCTGCTGAAACTAACAATTAAGTCCATTAAATACCAAGTATTGCATACTCCTTCCATTTCCAAATACAAGCAAGTCTTCACTCTTATGGGCGGCAAAATTGCTTGATTTTTTTTCGTTTGTGAGTTCGTGATTTTAACAAATTTCAATAATGTTGTACATTCCGGCCCATCTACGCGCATCAATGTGTGACTGACTGGACACTCGTATGCAGCACTTTACTTTCTTTCTCTACTCTACTTCATTGTGATCTTGTGACTGAAATCGTGAGTGCAGCCTAAATTCATTCATAACAAAAATAACCGAAACAAAATAAATCCAAAAAAAAATAAAAAATCAGGAAAACATTGTCTCATGATTTTGCATAAATTTATGCTAATTTCTGCTAAACAATATTTTTTACCTGTTTCGTTATTTTTCCGCCTTCGGCCGACTTCAAGTTTTATTAAGCAACCGACACCGAATTCTTTGCACAACAAATTCAGTTCCTTCGTCTAGTTGGCTGACTAACAAACAGCAGGCTGCTGGAAAAGAAATAAAATGGAAGACAAACAAATCTTATATGACAGGAGGAGATTCTTTACACGAGTATATGTGACTCTGCCACTCGTGTGCATTGTGATTCGTTTTGTTAAGGTTTAAACGACGACGACAACGACACATGTGGCAAACAGTAGCAATTGTATTTTGTATATGATGTTGTTATGACTTCAATATAGAGAGGACACGACACGGATGAATTATAATGGACAGGACTGTTTTCATTTTGTCGTTTAGTTTTTATTATTATTATTTTTTTTTCTTCTTTAGTTTAATTTCTTTATACAGCTGCAGTTTATGAGATCGTGAAATGTTTGCAGTTTCTTTTTCCAAGGAGGGTGATGCTAAACTGTTGTCAGCCATGTTTTTTATATGTTATTTTCCATTCTTGTCCATGGATACATTGTTGGAGAGGCAGCATGTACTTTTTTGGCATTCAAAAAAAACTTTGTATTCTAGAGTGCAAAATGATAAGTTCTTACAAGTTGTAGAATTATTTTAAATGTAAAATTTGGCATTAAAAATGTCATTGTGAGAGTTGAGCAGTTTCGAAATATTACTGGAAGTATACATAATATAATATAATTAGTAATAAATAAAAAGCAAAAGAAAATTTTGGTTAAAATAGTCTGTTTAACCTCGTAAAGCCTGAGCATGAGCAAAATGAAATATTAGATTTTTTATAATATACATTTTACATATTTTATTTAAATTAAAATAATCCTTAATTAAAATAATCCTCAAGAATTACAAAAATGTGGGCCACATATTTGTATGATAATTCCATCTATTGATATTATTTCCTGTTCAATAGCCCATATCAACCGGCGATGATAGAAAAATGTTGCCAAATGTTGAAACTTGAAATAATTTAAGGTACACGCACATGCGCACCGACGGTCTGATGAGGTTGAAATTAAAAACGATTTGTTTTTCTCTAGTTTTAATTAAACTTGATGCAGAAACAGCTCTTTTCACTTATCGAAGATGTTTGAAGAAATCGCAAGCGATCCATAATAGAGAATATCCAATTAATCAGTCCTTTTTTCTGGTTTTCTTTAGACACATAAAATCTTTTATTTTGCCTTTTAGGTCTTGTTTTTATTTTTTTTTAATTCTTAAAAAATAGTTTGTATTTGAAATGTATTTTAAGACAAATTTTTTATACAGATTTTCCTTAAAATAGATTTCAAGCCAAAATTATTTTTTAAGGAATATGACAGTTAATTTCGTTAGATTAAATAAAACCCATAAAAAATATACAGTGTAACCTCGGTGAACGCAACCAATAGAAATTTTGGGCTGTTGCGATAACTGAGTTGTTGAGCAAACCAAGTCACAAATTTCTGGTCATATTTTTCTATTTAAAAGCTCATTTTAAACCAATCAAGAATTTTATAAAAAAAATATCTAAGGTTAGCTTTTAATAATCGTATTTATTTGATTAAAATAATGAATAAAAACAGAAATACAAAATATACATCTAATAAAAAATTAATAAAGTACACATTCAAATGTATGTATGTTAATTTGTACTGATGGTTAATATCGAGTTAAAGATTCATGTTTTTAAGGGGGAAAAAATATTTGTCATTCTTAGAATAACGGTAAATCAGAAAGACTATTGCACTTAAGCATAAGATTTTACAAACACGTTTTAGTTTTGAATTTATTTATCAAAATCAAACTAAAAAAAAACAAAGTTGCGTTAATTGAGGCTTTGTTTTTGGAAAAGTTGCATTTACAGAGTCACCAATGTTAAGAAATTGGGTGTTGCGTTAAGCGAGGGGTTGCGCATATCGAGGGTTGCGTTCAACGAGGCTACACTGTATATATTCAAATACCACAAAATCGTTTAATCAGATTCACGGTTGTGTGCAATTTGATTTGGTTTATTGTTTTTTCCAGGAATGAGCAATTATGGTGTTTTTCCTCTTTAAATGAATGCAGATAAAATACGTCGAATTTCGACGATTATGCGTATTTTAATTTAGACAAACTTGTTTATTCTATTTTAAATATCTGAATTGGTTAGAATTTCTTAGGGGTACCGGTACCGGTACACGTGCCGCATGGTAAACGTTCAATAAATATCGCGATACTGGTTCGCAGTCAATATATATTGTAAGTGTCATGCCATGGCGGCTTAAAAAGAAAAAAAATATAAAATATATCGTCGGTCACCGGTTAGCAACTCTCAACATGTTTTTTTGTACTTTTCAGGAGAACGTTATTTCTCCATTACTAAACCGTGTTGGAAGTAAATAAGTAGGGAAGGAATTTTTTTAAAAATATAAATGACATGTACTAATATGAAGAAGGACCAACACAGTCTTTTGGCATCAAAAACTCGATTCGATTTTTTTGCGAGTTAAGAGTTGTCAACCTGTGAGCGACGATATGTATTCCAAATATTTTGCGCCAACAATTTGAATTCAAAATTTCACAGCATTTTGAAAATTTCTTGCATTTGAAAAACTTTTTGTTGTTATTTTGTGTCAATGAAGGTGTGTGTAAAAGTTTGTGAGTAAATACATCCTTTTTGATTTTTTGTTTGTTTGTTTGTATTTTTTTTGCCATTACATTGCTTAATAAACAGCAACACTTCCCGAGCCACTTAAAGACAATCATGTTGCAAGTACATTTTTATGGAATATTAAAATGGTTACTCGTATATGAGCAATAAAAAATATAAATATGAATTATATTTCACGCCTGCTTTAATAAACAATAAGCTGAAATAAAGGAATTAAATGAAAAAATAAATAAATACAAAACCAGCAACAAAAGAAAAATTAAATATTATAAAAAGGAATTTAAATGAGACTGGTTGTTGGATGACTGACAGCAGCTGCAAGAGACCTGCGTGAATCGCATTTATTCACTATGTTGCCATTACAGCAAGCTCATTTATATATTTGAATCTGTTATTGTGAGTGCGTCTCAAATACTTTATATAATCCTCCATTCCCAAGCTGATCAACCAGGTTAAGAATTGTGCCTTTTAGCTCTTTTGAGTAATCGCTCTTTTCAGCTTAGCTTACTTAACTGAACTAGGACACTCTTTTACTTCAGTTAGTTCTTTTTCTCAGTATACGAAGATAAAAGAAGAGAGTTATATAAAATCAGTATTTTAGACATTGGTAAAGAAGAGCGTCAAAAGTTTTACGTACGAACAAGGGCAACAAGTAAAAAAAAGTATTAACAAAAATATTGTCTCGTTGAAAATTTTTTAATTAAAAAACAGCACATATCGTGTTGTGTAAAAAAGTTAAATGAAACAATTAAAATGAGTTTATGTGATGTACATTTACATATATGTACATATATGACAGTATGACAGAAAAGTTAACAATGCATTTCTCTATCAACGCTTGTCTCTTAGAACTGTCAAAGAACATACAAAAATAAATATTTGTATGGTATTTGATACTTTGAATAAAATGATGCAAATATGCGGAATACAAAAGGCATTATGTTACAAAATGTAATTTGTCTGTAGTGAGACTGAGCGAAAAAGAAAATAGGAAATCAAAAGAAATATGAGCTATGAGGTGCTCACTTCGTTCACTTGTCCTATAACAATACGAAACAATGCTTGATTATCTGTCCAAACAAATAAACAATAGAGTGGCGCACTGTCACCACAGATGAATCTTTAACAAAATGTCAAACATCATATAAAACTGAATACGTATATGATATGGAATTCACATACTTATACGAAACATATCACATAAAGTAATTATAATGCTGCGGGAAGCGAAAAGTTAGGTAACTCTCATCTTTTTGCGTGCTTTGTCGCAATGAAGTTTTTTCTAATAGCTGCCATGCTTTATGTATTAGTAGCACACTTAAAACCAAGTCCCATAAATCGTCCAAAAACATTTTTAACTTTTATTTTTATAACAAATGTTTAAATGTAAATATTACCAACCGCTTTTCTAGGTAAACAAACAATACGCGAGTGTTGTCAAAGCTTTTATTGTGACACGCTTTTCTGTCAAAGTTAGAAACGTCACACAAAGCGACGTAGATGTATCAGACACGGACTTTACCCACGCATTCATGTTTATGTGATTGACATATTTTTGAATGGTGTCTTTCTTTATTTTAATTAATTTTTTTTGTTTCATGTGGATTTTGTGTTGAATACTATCACAGTATTAAGCCAAAAATTCACTGTGCGTTCACTGTTGTAATATATGTGAATCCATTCATGCAGCTCTCTAGTAGATGTAGAACGCAAACTTTACCTAAAAGTGTAGAAAATGTTTGAAGTGATTACAGAAAAATGTCATTCAAGGGCTTGACGCGCCTCCACACTTTTGCAACAATATCAAAATAAAAAAAAAATTTGAAAATAAAATTGTCTGCTCAAGCCTTTCGGGTGTGGCTGTAATAGGAATGATAGAAGAGGAATTGGTAGCGGAAGGATTACAAGAAATGGCAAATAAAACGTTGAAAAATTAGTTTTTTAAACATGTTCAAATCAAAAACAATGTAAATAAAGAGCCATAATTCATTGCGATTTCAATGTTTGTTTTCGAACAACAAAGTAATTATTTTGATTTTACAAACGATATTGAAGAGTGAAAGTGTTATTTTGTTTCGTTCGAAATGGCATGTTTAGTAATCGAACACTTTCTTACATCCTTGGTTAGAAATCGAAATTGTTGTTTCATATGATTAAATATAAATGAAATGATATTAACAATCAAAATATAATTTCACTGTTTGATTTTTAACTCTTTTTTTTTCTTTTTTGTAGTAAATACGAGGGTTGCTCAATAACCTAAAATCTTGCTCTAACATTAATAGCATGCAATTATATTTTAAATAAAGTTAATTTCTTAAATCGTAAATATTTTTCTAACTCAATTTAAGTTTAACTATTTGCGCCACTGACAAACACCAAACGAACAAAAAAAATTAGCATAAAATATAAAGGTCATACACAGTCTATTATTTGCTCATACTTGTTGAGTTAAAAATGAATTAAAGTAACCAAATCACCCTCGTATAAAGCTCTTTTCAAAATAATTATTAAATTATAGAGAAAGAAGAAAAACCGAAATATTTTCATTATCATTGAATTTAATTTATCAGACGCAATCGATCATTTCTGTTGTTGTTTTTTATCTTTTACCTTGATTTCTTTCAAGCTTCTTCTAATTTTTTATTTTATTACGACAAACACGCAACAAATCATTGATATTAAAAACTTAAGCTATTTTTCGAAATTTTTTTTTCCTTTTTACTTTTATGACACGCAAAAACTCATTTAAAAAATCACAAACCATGTGGATGTCGCGTGCGTTGAACATGCGTTTAAATCACTAAAATTTTTTCTAAAACGATTTCTTTGCTTCTTCCCTTTAAATGCTGTTTGATCGAAGAAAATTAATGCAAAGTTAAGAGGAAAAAAAAGAAAGCTTCTTGCTTCATATTTTCAGTATTTGTATCGAAAATGCTTGCAGCCATACTTGCTGACTCGATTGTTAAGAATTTTATGCAACCAGCCTTCAGAGCCGTAAAAATGCCAAATATTCTGTTTGTCTGCTACACGTAGAGAAAAAATTTCTTTGATAAATTTTATCTGTTTTTTTTAAACAATCATAATATGATGCTCATAAAAAAGAATGCTGCTTAAATTACGTTTATTAGAAGAGAATCCGGAAATATGCTCTGGAAAAAGCATGAAATATGCAGCAAAAAAGTAAAAATATGCTCTAAAAATTAAAAAGAAAATATGTTCTTAAAAAGAAACAAACATGGTTTGCTTGAAAATAATGTGAATTTTGTATTCAAATTAGTATTAGTATTTTCATTTAAAATAAGATAAAAAATAAAATAAACAAAACAACTGAATAAAAACCTAAATTGTACTTGAATTTCTTAGGAGATCTCGATATAAGAATTAAAATTTTTTTATAAACTACGACAATTTTTTCATAGGTAATTGTTATAGCAATTAATAAAAAAATATTGGCTTATTTAGCGTTTACACATGCCACTGCCAGTTCGAAAAGCTCAACAACACACTCACATTTTCACTATTACACTCATATTTTTCGCAACGGCAGCTCCAGTGGCAGCTAAATTTTCATGCGAGTGAAAATTTGGCACTTGCATGCCACTAAATGTCAAAATGATAAACAATGTTACCCTGTTAAACATTTAATGCAACTTTCCTGGATTACTATAGAACTGTAAAAAACTATTGAGCAGATTCCCCTGAGATTTTAAAATTGGTTAGAGGATTTAGGTGTCGCAGGTGGACTGTATATTTTGTACCGCACCCAAATTAGAGATTTTAAAATCTAAGGTATCTGTTTCTCGACGACTTATAAATTTTCCATCAGAGGAAAATGTTATAAGGGAATTAGATTAGGGGAAATAAAAAAAGGTTTGGAATGTGGTATATTTGACTTCATTATTTTGTCTTCACCGTTGGCTAGTCAGAAAGCAAGTGCCGCTGAAATTTTTGTTCATACGCCGAGACACTTCATCTTCTTAATAATTCGAACTTAAAGTCTACACAATTTATTAATTTATTCACAATAGTTATATTGATGGCTGTATTTATCTAACGATAGTTATAATTCATGTTGCAAGAAATGTTATGATATAATACGATAAATATAGTTTTGTACAAATGTAAGTGATAAAAAATAGCATTTTAAAGTTTTGTTTTCTTTAAATGCTTTAGGTTTAAACAACTATAATTAAGGTTTCATCTTGTTAAATAAATAATTTTGTGGTTTTCTAGAATAAAAGCTAGAGTTTTTTCGGAAAATTTTTTAAACTACAGATGAGCGCCAATCACGTGAATAGCGTGAGTTTTTGTGATTGTTATTAACGTTTTTTTTTTTCACTGACGTGCATGAAGGTGGCCCTAAAATATAAGGACGTACATGAGCGGGCATAAGTAAAATATTTTTATCGTGAGCGTGCGTGAAAGTCACACACGATCCTTTCTCTACTTGCAAATACCTGCTGCTTCACACACATCCAGTTTACCTGATCAGTTTTTGTTAAATTTTTCTTTGAACTTCCGTTCACGTTTATACAGAAAAAGGTCGTTGGCAAACGAAAAGGAAAAAGTAAAAATTGATACAGTCAAGTCTGTACTTGTCCGTATTCTCTTTTCCTCTCTCTCCAAAAAAAACTCTAGTGTTAATATATAATTTTTCGACTTTTTTTAATATTAGTATTATTTTTTAAATTAAGCTTGAGGTCACTTTTTTATAAAAATCATCCAAATTGTTGACTAATAATTTGTTAATTTTTGTTATTTAAGGGTAACGAAATATCGAGATAAAATAAATTTGGATAAGTTTTATAAAAAAGTGACCTCAAGCTTAATTTAAAGAATAATACTAATAAAAAAACTCAAGACTTGACGAGTCAAACGTGACGTGTGTGAACCAACCGTAAGAGTGAAAGAACATTTTTAGTGCAATATTCATAATGTTGTATCGGATCTAGAGAGTTCCATTTCTAGGATCATTTTTTAACTTTTTTTAATTTTATAAAAAATTAATAATTGCGTAATAGAAAGTAACAAATAATTTTTTGTCACCATTTTGCCCGCATCTTTTGAGAGTCTAAAGAAAACTACTAACATAAATAAGTCGTCTACACACATATAAAACGAAATCTCAGGCCTTAAGTCACTAAGCATTACCAGTAAATCTAAAGAACAAGATTTCTTTCCTTGAATAATATTTCAAAGCAAAAAAATTCTACTCATTTAAATTAAAACAAAAAAAAATTAAATGAAAAAGCGCATTTTCCAAGAAAACAATCAAAATAATGCTTCAAATTTTCGGCGTTAAAGGTTCTCAAGTGTTTGGTTTTAAATCGCTTAACCATTTCTAAAAACGCTAAACGTGCCACAAAGTGTACTGCACCAACGTTTACAAATTGTTCAAACTTATTTTGGAAAAGATACGTGTGTGTAATCGTTACGTGATTTACTTATGATTCATTATTTTGATTAAATGCCACAGTGAGAGTGATACCAGTCCACAACAGTCATATTTTATTTTTGCAATCATATTTTTTCTTTGCGTGCAGATATACAGTCATACCGTCATGGTCTTGGTCATGGTCATGTTGAGTGTTAGATGAAGTCTGCATGCAAGAGGAAAAATATGAGACAATCTTCTTTAATGCTTTTGGCATTTTATGATCTTTTTTCTTCTTAAAATTCCTTCTTATATTCGTTTTTTTTTCAATAAATAAATGTTTATAAAGTTTTTTGAAGTTTCGCTCTCAATTTCCAATAATTACTGGGTCACATTGAAGTAATAAGCGTAAAGGCCGAGGCACATAGAATCTGTCGTAAGTTATACGTTGCTTTTTTCAACAGACATTAAAGTATCGGCGGAGGAGGTTGACACAGTGAGTACTTTGTTGACAGATATTAAACCTACTACTCAACGTACGTTGAAAGTTGCCCAACTTTAATACTTTGCGTTAACGGAGACGTACGAAATGGGACAAAGCTCATAAGAAATTCTGATTTCCACTTCGTGGTCAATTGAAAATAGCGTCGTATAACGTGTGTACTACGTATTCTATGTGCCTCGACCCTAAAAGTCAAAGTTGTAAAGAAATTCTTAAGGAGTTTTTACGCCCTGAATTTAATTTTCATTGAGGAAATTTTTCTTACAGAAATGTTTGCTATTCAGCACTAATTACACCGTTCGACACGATTCTTGAATTTGACTTATGCCTATCAAATGTTAATTTCTTTTTTGTTACTTATAAAGGAAAAATATATTTTTTTCAAATTTTTAAGTAAACGACGTTTTGTTTAAAATTTTATTTTACATTACAAAGAAAAATTTTAGTCTTGAACTCTTTATTTAAAGAATTATATATGATTGATGATAGCTTAGGCTCATATTCTCAATCTTTAGTTAACTAATGACGGTGGTTTAACTAACTACTTTTCATATAAATGTCACTGGTTAAACGGCCATCATTAGTTAACTAAAGGTTGTAAATTTGGGCCTTAGAAATACAAAATTATAAAAAAATCAAGTTAAAATTGAATATTTTGGGTAATTTTGCCATATTTCCATGGACTTTCTCGTATTAAAATCTAGCGTTTTTTCCCGGGAATTTCGATCTAAAGATTTCCCGCTTTCCCGGAATTTTTCATGCGGAACCCCGGGAAATAATACAAAAAAATAATTGACAACTTAACGGCAGTAAGTGCGCGGTCGTTTTCGGTAGCAGGACAATTTGTTAATAAAATTAGAAATAGGCTTTCTGACGAGTCCATAAACGCTTTAAGCGTTTTAAAGAATTATTTCCCAAACCAAAAGTATTTTCTTATTTTAAGAATTTAATATTTTTGTTTTGGAATTCAAACCTCGAGTTCCTTTGTATTATTTTTTCTATATTATTTTATGTTTGTTCTTATTAACTGAATTGTTATGTTTTTTTATGTTAACCTTGTGTTTGTAAGTTTACTTTGATCTCATATAACAAAAATACACGTTTTCCGTGTTGGAAATAATCTTTAAGGAATTTAAAAACTAAAAGTTAAATAAAATAAAGTTCCTGTGGTAATATCTAGTTAAAATTAACTATTATTAAGACATAAGGTATGTTTTAGTAAAGGCCGTGATACACTATCCTTCTTGATCGTGCGATCTGCCAAAAAAGTCGTGTGTGTTCTAAAAGTATAATAGTGCGGGAGGCCATAAAATGCACTTGTCAAGCAGATTTTTTCTGTCTGTCCGACTTGCATATAATAATGAAAATTTCCATAAAATAATAGATTTCATGCGATCAGAGATGCATCTTTTTAAGAAATTAAGTTGCAACGAAAGCAAAATTAAATTAAAACTATTTATTTTATAAATTCTGTCAGATTTTCCAGTGAATGCATCGTACGACTGTGTATGATAGTGTATCGCGGGCTTAAGTGTTTCACACTTTCTAATATAATTTTTGTTAATGCCTAGCAAATTTAATTTTTATTATTTTATGGAACGGGATCCCGGGAAATTAAAAAAAATTTCCTGCTTTCCCGGGAAATGAAAAATTGCGGGGAAAATAACGTAGTCTACCATCATATTTTCGTTGTGCTGTCCTTGGTAACGTCGCTCAAAAACCATCACATGTTGATAAAAACGCTCTCCTTGTTCTTCAGAGTAGGCACCCATACTATCTTTAAATTGGTCCAGATGAGCATGTAGCATATGAATTTTATGAGTCATTCGGTAGCCCATGATTTGAAAGCTTTCAAGCATAGTTTCAATTATATCTTGATAATTATCATCTCTGTTGTTTCCTAGAAAACCACTAACTACATCTTTAAGACTGCACCAGGCTTGTTTTTCGGAATTAGTAAATAATTGTGTGAATTTAACACTTTTCATAATTCTTTTTATTTGTGGTCCTATGAAGATACCCGATTTTATCTTCGCTTCGGATAATTTGGGAAATAATGCTTTCAAATATGTATGCATTCGAAACCTTCAGAAGTTTGATCCAAAGATTTCGCAAATTGTTTCATAGGGCCCAGTTTTGATGTACTTTTAGGGTCTACGATTGGTACCCATTTAACTTTATATTACTCGCAAAACATTTTGTTATCGATGTAAAACAGACAAAAACAAACTTTAAAAGCTAAGAATCGAATTATGTGTAGAAATTTGTCGACCGCTGTTATTTGAGCTCTGCCAATATTAACAGGAAATTAAACTTAAATGTTTGAATATTATTTGAAAATGTTTATAATTATTTTTCAGACTTTATCAAAAAGATTAAAATTAACCAATAAATTATAATAAAATTGTTTGCAAACATGCGATTAAATTCTATTGTCGTTATAAATTGTTGTGCTTGCGTTGCATGTCTGCAGACAAAAAATACTCTATAAAAAAAATAATCCTTTATATCATAACGGAACGTTTTGGCATTCAATCATTCAAAATATTTTTATTTTGACGTTTTATTAAGAGAATTTATTTTTTATTTTTAATTAAATGTCTAAAGATTGATAATTCAACACCAGGCACACTTTATACGCCAAAACAAAAAAGTACATAAAAGGAAACTGCTTTGTCGTCAAACTGCTAAAACAGGATTCGTCTTGGGGGCACTTTAAACTTATTTGTTGAAGGGAAAAAGGCACAAACCTTAAGGCCAATTCCAGAAAACTGCCAATGTGCGCAATATTCGTATAAAAAAAGGAAGACAGTAAATGTAAAAAGGCAGAAAAAAAACAGCCACAAAAAACATTTAAAGTGAACAATTTTTGATTTATGACTTTTGATTAAAATTTGACGAAATAACCAAACAACAATTTTTTTTGATGAATTCCTGGCCACCAAAACAACAACAACATGATATTTCCTCTCAACAATAACAGCAAAAGCTGTCTAAAGCTTAGAAAAATACAAGCAACAATTATTTCCTTTATTTTTTTTAAGTTAAATTTAATTAAAAAAAAAGAGAAGGAAACTTTGTTATCAATTCTATAAACCATCAATAAGTCGAAAAGTGCAAACACTCCAAGCAGTTCGAAACAAACATGTATCATGTTTGGTGGCAGGACTGCAAAAGTTTTACAAGGTAAAGGTTACACACACAAGTACACACACACTCACACACACAGTTTTATTACCCAGTTGGCCAAATCCTCGAAGACGATATTGTCTTCAACGATTGATGTACGACTTGTCAGCTGTCGTTTAGGTTTTCTACTCGACAGTTGAAAGGAAATCGTCTTTTATGACTATCTGACAGATAACGTCACACATTTCGTCTGCAATAAAACTTTATTGCTGACAAGCTGAGCGACAATGTTACACATTCGTTCAGCCTTTAATAAAACTTTATTGAGGACAAGCTGAGCGACAATGTCCCACGATAAAGTTTTTGAATAGGAGGTGTAGGCAGTGTTGCAACAAAAGGTCAACGACAAGCTGAGTTGTCGCTCATCTCGTCTTGTGTCACCTCGCCAGCATTTGTATGAAAATTTCGTCGACGATTTGTATGGAGCTGTCTTCAGTATGTCTTCTTGTACCCGTCGTCAAAGATGTCTTAAAAACGTGGCCAGCTGGGTAATTCAGTATGAGTTGCAAGCCACAAAAATAAAAAACTGGAAAAAAACTAAACTTTAAATAAACTTCCAGACAAACAGACACTACCAAGGTGGTCGTTACTTTTCTGTTGCAAATGATCCACCAACAACAATTGTTTGCACTTAAGATTTTTACACATGATTCGCTAAATTTAGCAAGTAAAATATCATGTTGTGTCAGTAATTCCTGTAGTTGCTGTTACTGCTGCTGCTGCTGCTGCTGTTACTGCTACTGTTTCTGTTGTTTTTGTTGTTGGTGCTACTGTAAAAAAAAATAAAAATAATGAAAATAAAATCCAGAAGACGAGACACTAAGACACTTTGTTACACAAACAAACAAACAAACAAGCAAAGAAAAAAAACAGCACATTTTTGCAGTTCTCCTAGACAAGTTATTTCCTTGAGCAACTTGCAACAATATGATTTAATATCAGATAAATATTTTACATACCAAATTGTCTTTAATTGATTCTTTTGTGCTGCAAATCGTTATTTTCCTTTAACATTAAAATTCTTTCACGAAACTCTTTCTAGACTTTATTAATTTATCAAAATTAATTGGCACACTTTTGCTCAGCGTGAATAGACGCAGACACGGGAGGCGCTTAATGCCGCCAGTTCCAATATGTACAAATGTTTATAGTGTAGTTATTACACTTTGACAACTCTTAAGAGTGTGCACGAATCTAAAAATGAAGTGCGATCAGAAGACAATCCGCCTGTTTTGCGATCAGGCGCGCGAGTCTTCATGTGAGTCATGAATGTAAAAGTTTTTCAGGTTTTACATTCCGAAATCGTTTTCTAACACTTTCAATAAACGAACATACAATTTTCTGTATCGAATAGAAAAAAATCGTCATCATGGAAAATTGTACAAAATTTATTTATACAATTTTCTGTATCGAATAGAAAAAATTGTCATCATGGAAAATTGTACAAAATTTATTTATACAATTTTCTGTATCGAATAGAAAAAAATCGTCATCATGGAAAATTTTACAAAATTTATTCTGTCTTTCTACCAGGCACAGTCTACAAATATCATCCTTCAGGATTTTGATCTTGGTCAGATGATCACTGAAGTTTCCTTGTTTCTTCACTGGTGATCCTTGCATCGGTTTCTCTTTCATCTCAGCATATCACGTATCCCCATCGATTCCAATCAAAAGTTTATTGGTTTCATGGCGCCAATTACCCGTCATGATATTTCAAGGACCATTAGCTAATCGGAATTTGTGGGAACTCGAAAGACCCTCCGAGACTCTCCTCTTGAAATCGCTGACTGTCCATTGACTGCTACGAGTAGCAGTTACTCCGTATATCTGCAGAACGAATCACTATCCGCAATCTGTGACGCGTCCGATAGCATTCAACTGTTCTTCCAAAAAATTACAATACATCCTAAATTATCCGTAAGGGCGCAAAACAACTTTCTATTAATTGGAATTTATATATTTCTTGAATTGCTGGTAATTTATCAATAGTAATATTAACTTCTACAATTCCACACCTTTTTTTTGCAATATTTAATTTTAATTTAATTTCTTAATTTTTTAACACGTAAATTCTTAACGTATTAAAAAAACAAATAGACAAAAAAAAAACAAACAAACAAACAAAGATTTATAGAAACAGAGTTTATTTTTGGATTCAAAGAAATAAGAAGAAAACAGAAGGTTGTTAAAGTTTGAAGCAAAGAAATAATAAAAAAATTTTTGTAGAAAATAAAAGAAATACTTCTTAACAATTGTATGCTAATTTGTTAGAACAACAAAATTGCAATGAACCCAACAATTCAAATTCCTTGTAAATCTGGTTAACAAACTCACAAACGTTGTTGCACATTAACAAATAAATATGACTCTGAGTATGATTTTTTATTGTTCCATTAAATAATATTGTAATTCAACTGAAATTGAATGAACTGATCTGAAATTAATTTCAATTGATTTGCGATCAGTTAATTCATACACTGAACAAAAAATAAGAGAAGTGAAACTTTAAAAAATAAAATTGAAATCCGAAATTAATTTCAATTGCTTTGAGATCAGTTAATTCATATACCGAACAAAAAATATAAGAGAAGTAAAACTTTAGAAAATAAAATTGAAATTCGAAGCAAATAGTCTACTTTGGGGTTTAAAATTAAGCCCATATTTAGTAGCGGCTGATTAATATCCAATCACGTTGTACTCGAGTCATGTGTTGGCTGATTTCTAAATCGAAATCATGAGATGTCCCCAGGTGGCCGCAGCCGTTCAGGATCTGCTAGTTTTCACATCATGTTGTTATTTTTTTTGCAGTGTATGTAAATATGTGCTGTAAAGGTAGACAAAGTGTCTATTACTTATTTATTCGTTCGGTCGATTTTTAATGAATTATTTAATTATAAAAGAATGAATAAAATATACAGTTGCAAAATATATATTGAACTCACGTGGTGAGATGAGGTGAGAGTTTCATTTCTTTTTCTTTTTGTAGTCACAATAAAATATTTCGTTACTTTATCTGACAGTTCAATAAATGTTCCTTATATTTTTTTAAATTCAACTAAAATTGAAATTGAATGCAAGTGTTAATTTTTAAATAATCCTGGTTCGTTTCGAGCGGTGTTAAGTGGATTTAATGTTCATTGGTTCCTTCTGTCACTGAGTGGTTCGTGGTTGTTTAATAAGTTTTTTTTTGTAATTTTAGTAATTTATCTTTGTTATTGTGATATTTCAAAGTAATTGTATTTTCAACGTTTGTAATTGTTTTTCTGCACGCAAAAATAGCAACAAAATATATGAAAAATTAAAAAAGAAAAAAAATCAAACATTAAAACAACAATAATAATAATAATAATAAAAATAAAGAGAAATACGTAAAAAAATAGTAAAATAATATCAATAATAACTTTGTTATTGTTACTGGTTTCATGTTTTTTTCAATTTTTTTTAAGTTTTAAAACTGAATTTTATACCCTTCAACTGAAAAAGCTGGAAAATGTTTGGAAGTAATTCAATTGTTTGTTGTAAGTTAAATTTTAACTACAGCGGAAACTTTCAATAGTTTAGATCATTTTGTATTTTGTGATTTATTATGATTTCTTAATTATAAAGGAATATCAGTAGTCCTGATTGTAATTGCTTTCAGATTTTACCACTTCCTCACTTTTGCTTAATTAAGCAGTCAAACACTATTCAAGTTGCTTGATTTGCTTGGCCTCGAAATGTGTTTTATTTTGGACAGCCACAGGTACAGCGACAATTTCAGTGTTTAATAAAGTACGTTTTAAAATTAAGCTTTAAGCTTTTTTCGAAAAAAAAAACACGATTTTTAATTGATTAAAAACTGCTCTCGATTGTCGTTTATGCCGCCTGAATAATTCTTTTATTGAAAATGTTGTAGTTGTTGCGGAGTTTGTTGCTGTTGTTTTTCATAACAATTTTTTTAATTATTGTATTTGTGCAGTGAATGGTGTGAAAAGTTATGGAAGTTGTAATTTTTTATTGCATTATAAATAGCACGCAATCGGTGTTTTTAAAAAAATTTAATTTGATTTTTATTTTATTTTAGAATTATACAGGTTTCTGTGTAAAACTCTTAGTTCTTTTTTTGTTTCAATGGAGAACAATTCCAATTAAAAGCAAACTTATGTTTCTGTATTTTTTTTATGATAAATTTTTAGGAAAATAATTTTAAAACTTTGGCAACTTTATTCTTTAAAAAACTGCTTTTTAATACCACTTTTCTAGGTGAGAATATCGCGCAGGAGCAGTTGATTAGTTTAGGGTCAACTGAGTCAGCAACAGTTTCTAAAATATGTTTCTACTAAGGATGCCGGTTCTGAAATTCCGATCTCGAAAATCACAGAATTTGTTTAAAAAGGGATTCCGGCGGATCCCGAAGATTTTTATATCAATTTTTTTTAAAGAAAATCTGTCGAATTGTGATATAATTGAATTTAGTACTTAATCGTAAGTACGCCATTTTGTGTTTTCCTACATGTAAAAATCTGTTCTGGCAATACTGTATGTTAATGAAATCAATAGCATACTTTAGGGGTTAACATACGCTAGGCGATTCAAATAATTAAAAAAAACAAAAGACTTAAGAAACAAACTTAGTGTTAGGTTTTATTTTCGTTACGGAATTTCTTGATTAATGTGATACATAAAAAAATTATTAAATAAAGTAAATAGATTAGAGGGACGTAAATCACATATTTTTCTTTAAGGATTCCAACCCTGAAACAGGCGGTAAATGCACAAAGTGAAAATATATTACCCGATCAGTTAAATGTGTTTTATTTGCAAAAACAAGAAAGAAAATTCTTCACACGAAAAATCTCGGGATTGCGAACTATATCGGGATACCGGAAAATCCTGAAATACATGGATCTGTTATTCTAAAATCCCGAATTCCGGAATTATAAAATAAAAATAAACATACCCACCAAAAGTATGTCTTAAAAGTGTTATCAAAAAATTGGAACAAACGGGAATAACAATACATCGAATGGCAAAAGTGTTGGGGTTTTGATTGTTACGTGCCCTTCATAACGTGCTCTCTCAAAATTAAGAGATAAATGCAGTTGGTCCCTCTTCGAAGCAAAGAATAACAAATGCTGTGTAGCGAGCACAAAATTGAAGTTTGTGATTCGCGCTTTACACGAAATAATTTACCTCGAAAATAATGTTCCTTTTTTAGTTTAATATTTCAATTATAAGAAATTAAAAAAGTGAATTGAAAGAATTCGCAATATGTTATACTTTTTTATGTTTTATTATCATTAACTGTTTAAAAAATCATGCTAATTGAAGGATGAGTATGAAATGTTAATTTTCCGTTAAAGATTAAAAAATAGATAAATAATTTTCTTTAAATATTAAGAAAAAAATAACTTGATATAAAGAAAATATATATTTTGGTTTAATATTTGCTCATGAGGTGTTTTATAGTCACTTAAAGAATGTCGTTGTCAAAATGACGAAGGATAACGTTAATATACAAAAAATAAGGATATTTTAGGGGTAACAGTAGTAGATATGAAAAATAGATTTCAAAGCATATTGTTAATGGTTTAATCAATGGCAGAAGCTTTCTTAGATTTTATTCCTGCAAATGCTTTTTCAAGTCAAGTTCAAAATAAATCCGGATTTTTTTTTGCAGCTCAAACAACCCTTAACCAAGAAGAGCACAATTTTTTTTATGCCAACACATTTCTAAGTTTTGTTTTTTGTTTCAGTTTGAAGCCACCTGCCGTTATATACCAACTAATTCTTTACATTCTAATTTCTCTCATCATGATCTTTAACTGTGATCGTAGCAGGACATTGTCGCAACAGCATGAAATTGACATAAAAGAAACGAAAATATTTATACCCACAATCCACAAAATAAAAAATAAAATAAAAACATTAAAAAAGTTAAGCTATGAATTTTAATGTTCTACAGACAAACTTGGCCTTCATTTTAAAAGAAAAATAAAAGCTAAAACTAAAATAAATACAAGTAAACGACAACAAAACTGATCAAAATAAGAAAAAAAAAACAATCTTAAAAAAATAAGAAATCAAAAGCTGCGTAACATTTTTCACTTGTTGTCATACGATTCGAGTATTTGTAGTATGAAGTTGTGTACAATAAATATATTTCTTTTGAGTATTTAAAAATTTTCAGTCTTTATAAATGCCTATACGTCTGTCCGTCTGTCTGTCTGTCTGTAAGTCTCTATTTATTTGTGTTTTTATGTCCACATACACTTGCTACCACTTCTTGTGGATTTTTACTTGTTTTTGTTTTCGTTTTTTTTTTCTTAAAGCAGACGTCAGCAACAACCTGGAAAAAATAAAATTTTTGACAATGATAAAATAGTTTAACCTCCACATTGTGCGCGTTTTGAATTTGAAATTAAAACAAAACTCTGTTTTTTTTCTTCAACAAATCAGCAGCATTTATTTTTCGATTTTAGTTCATTTTTCCATAAAAATAAAAAAAAACAAAAATTAAAGAAATCAGCAAGAAATTAAACATTTTTAAAGTGGTTACAACGAATGTTTAGGCCCCACTATTCAGAATATGTGAAAATTTTAAGAAAAACTGCTGTATACGAATGGCTTCAGTACTTTAAAGTCAATGAATTTCATCGAAAGGTCTGTCTTAATCTGCTTGACAATCGAGTGGTATTATTGTTATTATTTATGAAATGTTCCACCAACTTTGAAAAGTGGAAGATTTCTATGCGACAAATTTCATATCTTTTCCTTATTGTGCTTTTTGGTTGTGTGTATTTTTATTTTTGTTTTGTTAATTTAAGTAAAGCGCTACACGCTTTTCGGACTTTTTTTTAAAGAAAAAAACACAAGACGCGAAGCCATTTTGGCTTGTATGCAGAAACACCCAGGGTCTAGGCAGGAATCGAACCTGCGATCCGTCGACTAATAGTCTAGTACGTTATCTACTAGTCTACGGGGGTCCCAAATCAATCAATGAAGAGTTAGAAATGAAGAGATCAGCTTACTTATAACTAGGAAAACCTTAAATATGCAATTGCATTTTTTCCTAGTGATACTTGTGAAGGCGGAGACAAAATATTTATCCGTTTTAGAAATTTTCATGAATTTTGCAACGATTTTTTATTGCACATTTTTGCATATTTTGCCTTTTATAGCATTTGTTTGCATATTTCAGTCTTAAGAGCATATTTGCAGCATTTTTCTATTTTTAGAGTATGTTTTGATTGTTTTGAACGTTTTTTGCTTGCAAAATTTTTACGCAATGTTGTTTTATTTTTATCTTTTTTTGAACTGAATTTTTGAATAAAATCTATATAAATATATACTATTTTTGAACAAAGTCTTTTTCTTGTTTCTGTTTAAGAGCATGTATTTTTTAAATTTTAAGAGCATATTTTTATATCATTACTGCTTATTTAATGTGAATTTTTACAGCATATAACTGCTAACAACTACCTGGCAAGTAATGCCTGAAAAAAATTGATGTTCTCAGTTACTCTGCAATGAACTTAAAGTATTCTGCTGTATGCGAGTCCTTGGTCTCAAATTCCAGTTCTACTTGTGGAATTGTCACAAACGAAATGACCATTTTTATATGTACTTCCATTACTTAACTATGAGAATTTTACTACGTGTTTGGTGAGATTGGTGTTTATTTTTGAAATATTTAACTACAAAACAAAAAAACCTTTAACAAAAATTTGTTTATTTATTTATGTTGTATTTCTTTAATGAATTTGTTGTTGCTGTTGTTTTAGTTTGCTAATTTTACTTATTTATTTGTTAATGTTGCTTCTGCATTTCGTACTGATCAATCTATGTGCGTGTTTGGACTGAACAAACAAATCAAGATATTCGTAAAAATATCATAATAAAATACAAATAAAAAAATTATAAAACATTAAACAGAAATATTCGCACAATTTTTTGTTTGTTTTTGGTTCCACTTTAGCTACTAAATACAGCCAGTCTGCCATATTTATTCACCGCTTGTAGCCGTACAGTAGCAAACTGTAACCAACATTGCTTAACCAGATCCCATAATAAATCCGCTTATATTTTGTTAATATTTTTGGCTACAAATTCTCGTAAATTACCCGGCTCGTATAAAACTATTAAGAGAAATGCATTGTGGTTTTTTTCACACACTCCCTCGCAAGATCTTTCTCTCTCACTCTCTCACTCGTCTGCTGGAAAGCAGTTCTTTGAAATTATTTTAGCTTGAAAGCATTTCAATAATCAGCACAAACGATACATACGAGTACAAACATGCCAACATACATATTAAGACATTATCAAGAAATGACAATAAAAATAAAATAATTGTGGCCATAAATAAATTTGTTTAAAAGCCAGTAGTAATTTGCTGAAGTCATGCTCGTAATCGTACTTCAACTATTTACCATATCGGCTGCTTGTGTTGATTTTTTTCCATGCTTTATTTTTGTTTGTTTTAATTTCATAAATAAAATTATTTTTTGGTGACATTTGTTGCATATTTTATGTGTTTTCGTGGTTTATCATTCGTTATATCTATAAAATAATGCACCATTGATCAATTGCTTAGATTTAAATTTTTTTTTTGTAAATAGTTTTTTATTTGTTGGCATTGACAAAATTTAATAAATAATATAATTTTTTGAATCGGATTTTTTCGGAAATAATTCGCTTTGAAAATGTATTGCAGAAATAATTTTTGAGTTTTGTTACATTTGAAATACAATTTATTTTTCATGAATGAGTCGGGTCTTAGAATTTGTTTTTTATTTATTCGTTGACACAAGTTCCTTTCTTAAGTCCTTTGAGTTGATATTGATTACATAAAGTATGTGCCTTAAGTCTTTCGTTTTAGTACCAAAATGCAAGAGCTTATGCGATTGGTCCAAAAAAGTTTAATAGTGAGTGAGCGATGTTTTCTCGTATTCGTTTGTACAAGTTCATTTTCTAGGTTCTTCAAATCGTTGAATTTTTTATAAAGTTTGTATCTTGAGTCTTTTGTTTTAAGTTGCTGGGAATCAAAATATTTTGACAGTAGAATAATGCTAACTCTTTCAGGTTACTTATTAAACCAGCTATTCTGAATCGTTTAATCGCGCTACGGAGCCAAATACCCAAAAATTACTAAGCAACTCTATTTTTCCTGATGTGCAGCGGTTTCTTGAATATATTCATAAGAAATCGTGGTGCATGGCTGACTTTTTAACGAGATTTTTTTTATCAAGAAAACATTTTTAAATATTATTTCGTAGTGTTTTTTTTATAAATTAGCCCAAATTAAACAAAAAATCCACATTTTTTATTGAAAAAGTTATCTATATGAAACTGCGGCTGAAAGAGTTGATTCGCCAATTTTTCAAAGGAATTATAATAGTTTTCCAAATAAAGAGATTTCGCTTAACAAGTTTAAAATAAACTAGAATTTTCAAAGGCCATATTATAGTAATTAAATATTAATTTGATAAAACTTCCATCTCTAAACAGTCGACCATTGACGCCTTAAGCCTTTTTATAAAATCAAGAACTTTACTCAGATGTTTAGCACAAGTCACGTCAACTCGCGCATACTGGCAGAATTAATTGGCTTGTAGACTACAAAGCAAATAATGACGAAGAACATGGACTCGCGCCCGGTATCAAGCAAAACAGGAACATCATGAATTTTTCTGATGTGCTTCAGTGTGGTATTGTGTTAATTATTGTTTGGGCAGAGACTAATATTCCCCTGCACTAATGTGCATCACTTTGCCCTGCAAATTCCATAAAAACTCTCCTTGATAATGATGTATGATTTTTTCTTTTTATGTTAAAAGTAAAATAGTAAAATAAGTAAATGTTTGTAAAACAAGGTAGACATTCGAAGGATACGTATTCTTTATTTTACTTTTAAGAGAAAACACAAACATACAACACTTCCACCTCGATATCCTGCTGACAGTCCGTCGCTCTTTTCTTTCATGTGGTTTGTCGACAGCGGTTCCAATTGTAAATAAGCTGTTAATTGAAATAAATTTTCTCTTTTACGCTGTAAATTTATTCTTAAAAACAACTTTCATACAAATCTTGTAAACAAAATTAATACCTGCAGCTACTTTTTTTCTCCCTCCTTTAATCACGTAACTTGTGATGTGTAACTTGGAGTGTTAATTATTATATGATGATTAAAATAATTTTGAGATTTTAAAACTAATTAAAATGCAAACGATGGCACTTCCTTTTTGAATTTCGTTTACACTATCAACAAAAATCTTTGAACACGTTAAGAGTTCCTTTTACTTTTAAGGTGGTCATTTTGTGTGTTTTTTGTTATTATTGTAATGGGCTCGAAGACACAGTACACAAAACGGAAGTGAGAGTAGTATTAATCAGTTCAAGGAATTGCTAGCAATTCATTGAAAAACTATGTTTGTGCATAAATAAAAGAAAGCAAATCCTGAGTCCTCCAAAGAAAAAAAACTAAAGGAATATAAATTTTTGAATTTTTTTGTATATTTTGAATTTCTTTTTTGTTAAAGTATTTTCATTCTTTGTTTCTTATTTTTCTTTTGTTTTGTTTTAGTAAAAATGTTTATTTTTTGCTTTCTTTTCCATGAAGTTTGGCTTGACACTATTTGTCGGTTATAGAGAATGGCTGAAGAATGGCTTGAGAGGTTGATGAGTTTATGTCTTGACAAAAAAAAATAAAAAATAAAAAAATAAAATAAAAAATGTCCAGTTTTAGACTTTTTTTAACTGTCATACTTTATATACATTTTTGTTGTTGTTTAAGTTTTCAACCAACGTGACTTGCGGCATATTTTATTGTGTGCGGCAGGCAGTCAGTGTTCTGTAGTCGTGTGTGCAAGAGTTTGTTTTCCTGCGTGCACTTTGAACGTGTTGCCGATATTGTTTTGTTGATTGCATTCAAACAAAAGCCTAAAGAAGTTGCAAATAAAAGAAACTTTAAAATAAAATACTTAAAATATATAATAATATTTTTTTTGTGTAGCAAATATTAAACGTTTACGAGTACTTGTATGTGCATACATTATCACTTAAATAGTGAACTTAAAACAGCAATACAAACCAAGCAAAAGTTTCTAAAACTCTCTAAGCTTTCAGAATATTTGTTTTTTTTTCACAAATGCTAGACATAAATGGCGCTTTATTAAAGAAAAATTAAATAATATTTCTTGGCAAAAAGTAAAGCTGTAAAAATTCGATAATAAAATAAATGATGCGGCTTTTCTTTTACTGAGAACAAAGCAACAAAACTTTAAATTAAAATACGTCTTAGAACGTGTCATAAGTTTTCCTCAAATTCTTGTTGAGTTGAGTTGTTTTGTTTTGTTTAACGCTCTAATACGTGCTAAATGAATATTTTAAATCGGCTAAAAGGATTTATTTTCTTTGTAATATTAAGTGTCAGAGATACTCCGCGGATGATAAAGAATAGGCCAGAAAGTTCTTTTAAATTCATACAACTTGCTATCTGAAAAGTTTATTTTTGGCAATTAATTGTTGATTTATCAACTATTACAATTGTTAAATTGGCTTAAGATAGGTTTGCTTGCACAGGCCGCAGGCATACGTGGTCCAAAATTTTGATCTTTGTGATGGCTGATATGAATATGTAGAGAGAAGTTTCCCTATCATCACTTAAGGTCGGTGTTAAACCAAACTGATATTCAAATAAACAAGTTTATACCTTTTAGTTTGCATTCCTCAAGGTCTGTGAAGTTGGAAAAATTCGATTAAATTTTTCTGCTGTCCACTATGTATTGAGCAACACTGTACCTTCATTATTGTTCAAAGCCCTGAGAATAAAAATTTCCTAGTTAAGTCCAAATTTATTTAATCAATTTGTTATTTTTTGAGATATTGAAATTTTTTTTTTGGTGAAATTTCATTGTTGATTTATAAAATTTTGATTTATTTCGGGAAATTTCTTTTTTTTAATTTGAATTTTTTTGTAAAGAAATTTAAACTTCTTTAAATAAATTTATTGACAGTAGTTTTTTTTTATACCAAAGTGATTATTATTTTGGCTAAAGTTCGTAACATTTTTTAGTCAGAAAGAATTGGACATGAGACAATATTCTAAAGGAACAAGGGAAAATTTTAACATCAATTAATTTCAACTTACACGGCAGAACAGAAATAACTTTGTTTTTTGGGAGCCGCTACACTCCCATCATCAGTGTTCCTGTGTGTTTCCATGTATCCGCCACTGTTTAGGTGGTTGAATTTGATTTCAAATTTGTATTTATACAAATAATGACACGAAAAAGCATTCGAGAGTTATTTGTATTGAGGAAGGTATTATTAGTTGTTTTTTTTTTAAAGCAAACACAACTTCACCACTATCAAATTCAAATTTTATCATCACTAATTAACGTTAAATTAACCCATTGTTACACGTTGGTTTTATCTCATGTATTATTTACCTTCTAATTTTTTTATTAACTTTTAAAAGTTAATTTATTTGTGGCCTTAAAAATTTGTCATAAATTTTTTGCTATTAATTTTTTTTAATTCTTTTTTATTAAAATAAACAAAAAAAATAAAAAAATGTGGAGAAAAATACAAGAGCATTTATTTACTATTGCATGCATCCGCAGTGAAATGCATTCGATGGTTTTCAATAAATCCTACAAATTTGGACGCACATCACTTTTACTTTATTTAGTTTTCTTGTCAAAACAAAAAATAAAAATTTAAAGTTCCGCTTCTAAATCTTTAATATTTTATTTTTAACGTAATTTTTCCTCTACCTTTGCTATCTGTGACTGTTGCTTCAGCTGGAAACGATATCATCAGTGCTTTTAAAAGCATTTAAAGCGATCTTTAGTACGTGATATTGTTAAAACGTTTTAATTGAAGTCTCTCAATCCATTTTGAGTTATACATACGCCACAATATCCGATGATACCCGGCAATAAGACACAAAAATCATATAAAAAAAACTCAAGCGAGACGGATGAATGAAACAACTCCATAAAATGTATCGCATCACATAATGGAGATGATCAAATAAAGATGAAAAATATTTAAAAAAGTAAAAAAGATATTAACAAAATGCTCAAAACTGGTAGCAAAATTCATGCCACAGTCCACTATAAGAAACACACAACGCAGCACTTCATCTTGTGTTTTATTTTTTATTTTTATTAATTTCTTGAACTGTTAATTTCTCTGGACTGAGTCTCATCTAAATCTTGAAAATTTGAATTGGTTATTTTATTTATACGTTTTTCATTCTTTAAATTATTAAACACCTGACTGATGTTGTTAATATTTATGTTGTGTTGGTTGGTGGTTGTTGTGGCTGTTGCTATTTTGTTGTTCCTGATTAAACTAATTTCATTTTGTTGTCTTTTGCAGCAACTATCACAAACAACAAAAATATTGTCGTTAACATTATTTTCAGCAGCGGCCAGCAGCCAGCACAGTGTTACGTGTTGTGTTTGGTTGTTCCTTCTAAAGTTATTTTAATAAACTGCCGTACGTGAGAAGAATTTCCACAAGAATTCTATATCTCTATACCTTCTTCGGTTTTGCCCACAACAGGCATGATTACATTTGATTTTAATGTTAGTCGGTCGGTCGGTCGGTTGGCTGGTTGGTTGGTTGCTTGCTTCATATCATTTCAACTGCCAACAGAACCGAAATGTAAAGAAAAGAAAAACTTAAATTTAATAGCCATTCATAAACGGGCTAGTCCATCCATCCATCCGTCCATCCATCCATTTGTCCAGTCATAAGTTGCTAAACCTTTTCAATGTTTGGCTGCCCCATTAAGTGTTTGTCCGGCATGAATGATGTGATATAATCGAGTCAGCATGTTCTTGCTCCTTTTAATTTTTCCTGCTGCTGACCGAAGTTTATAATTTAACAGTAGCCAACTACAACAAATATTACAACATTTTATATAAAACATTCTAAACATTTTAAACATCTTCTCCCGAGTTGTTGTTCTTATTATTGGCAGTAGCATCTTAAAATGTTTTTTTATTTTTTTATTTAAACTTATTTTCTTTAATGATAATAATAGTTTATTAACAACAACACCGCCACCATCTAGATACGAGTAGATATTGTTTTTAGTCTGAGGAGTTATTATCTGAGTGTAGCATGATCAATTTTGTAATAAAACATTGTCTTCGTGGCCGTGTTTTATTAAAAAATTTCGTTTTCTTTTTTTTGGTTTTTTAATTTATTAACTTTCAATGCTAAACGTTTTGAATACTATTTAGTTTTGGGTAACCTTGCAGTGTTAGTCTTGTGGCATGATAATGAGCAACACCTAATAATTTCCCAATATTGGATTAGTAATTGAATTTATTTTTCAGCAGAAAAACATAAATGTGAAGTTAGAAGATTGCCTAGAAATGAATTTCTATTTTATTAAGAACTTGGTCCACTTTTCGACTTCCATACTTTTAATGGCCGAAGTTGTTGGATGGAAACTTGGCCTTCCTAAGTTTCCTTGATAAAAGTTTTGTTGGCTCTAAATTTACAGATGTTTGTGCAGTGCTACACAATAAAGGGTGATTAGGAACTTTCCTTATTGGCAACACTGTTTTTGGCCGCTCAGCTGTTTTCGTGTAACATGTTACTGTTAAACATGTTCAGTGCTGGGTTAAGAAAGTATATCTTGCACTTCTTTCATTTTGTGGTCAGTTTGGGAGACCTTCTAAAGCGGGTATTCGGAATATTGTGACTAAATTTTCCTCCAAATTTAGATTATTGGACATTAAACCACAAACACTCATACATAGAGTGCGGACAGAGGATCGAAGCTGTACCCGGCAGTGTTGTTGATGACCGTGATTGTTGACTACTGTGAATGGCGAACGCTAGCGTGCGACGATAAAAAATGGACGAGCTGAACTTGGCTGATATTTGGCTGTAACAAGACCCTGCCACATGCCACGCAGCAGGCGAAACAATGATACAATGGAGATGCGAGTTCAGTTTATGTCACGTTTTGGGGCCGGTCAATTGGCCGTCCAGATGGTGCAATATAACGCCTTTAGATTATTTTATGTGGAATTATGTTGAGGCTCATGTCTATGGGGCAAAGGTTGACGCACTGGAAGTCAATATTGAAGAATTTATTCGTGAGATACCGGCCGTTATGTTGGATAGAGTATGCCGAAATCGGATCCACCTTATGAACCATTTGAGGTGTAATCGCGGTCAACATTTAATTGAATTATATAGACCGTTCTATCGACTCAAATAAAGATTTCATACATTTCTCTAAATTTTATGTTTTTTTTATTTTTTAAATTAAATCCGAAAGCTCTTAAAAAAACACCCCTTATAATGATGTCTATATCAGGAGGAATTTCATTAAAGATTTCATCTCCGTTAGTCGTTCACCAAGTTCAATCTGTGTACAAAATTTCCAGCTCTCTAGCTGTAGTGTTAGTGCTCCATGTTTTGGAAGGACTTAAATACTATTATGGGGAACTTAGGACCCCCAATGAAAATTTTCCACTTTTAGATTTATATCATCAGTTGTTCACCAAGATGCCACAATATTGATGAGTCAGTGAGTCATTGAGCATCTGTTATATAAATAGACAAATACAAAGACTTCATTTGCCAATCGATTTTCTTCATTCTTTTACCAAATGCTAGACATTGTTGAGCTTAAGTGACCCGACTATATATAATTAAAATCTGTTCAGTATTATGGGAATAAAAGGCTCCTAAAGTTGACACCGCTCTAATGCTAAAAATACACATGTACATTCATGTACATTTATGTAAGTATTAGTTCAAGTAAAAACATAACCAAGGCAGTGAGAGTGCTTAGGAGTGCCTACATATGCATGTATATGAGTAATCAGATTTTTTCTCTTCAAATCAGTGAAGTTGAAAAGACAAAGAGATCAGAATTGAAAGATATGAGAATTAAATATGAATGTACATATTCATTACAATTTTGTTTTATGCGGGACGAAATTCGTTTATGTAAATGCTTAATATATAATTAATTATAGATAGAATATGGTAGACTGCGTCAGACATAGGAAATACTAGTATACAAAAAAAATATGGACTTCTGATAGCTTCATATCTCGGAAACCTTTAATGATACACACAATGTGACCTATTTGGGTTTAACTTGTGTTCAAAATTTTATAATGTTATAAAAACGGGTAGTAATGTTATTAGAGGGCTAAAACAGGGTAAATGGTTTCTGTTAAATAATTCTTGCACAGACAACCGACTCCAAAACAGAAGGGTGGACGGATGCATATTCGTGACGGAATAAAATAATGAAAAGCGGCACCAATAGGCAAGTAAGTTCCTCCAAATAAAGCAAACGTTTTCCCAATCTCTGTATAAATGACGCAGTTCGGATGAAACAAATATGAACAAAAAAAAAAAAATACAAACGAATGGAAAACTTTTTTGAAGTCGATTAAAAAACATGTTAATGAACAAAATTAATAAATTATACATTTAACATTGAAAACCGTTTTGATTTAAATATTAATTATTTTTGTAAAAATAAATCTTTACCGATTTTTTTTAGTTATAATTTATTAAACAAGATTTTTGTCTGAATTTCCAAGATGACACTGAAGAACAAAAAAAAAAAAATTTTATCAATATTACAAAGTTAGGCAAAGACTGAAAAAATATTCACGTATCGGGGTATTAAAAGTGTCCTTCTATCAGTGTTTCCACCAACGAAATGTTAAATTACACATGGATCATGCCAAAATTACACTTGAAATTAGGAATTACACATGATTTTTTTTTTCCAAAATAACGTGCTTTGATTTGTTTAGATTAAATATTTGACCATTTTTGTGTAATTCCAATATTTTTTTTTTTTTTGATGATGAAGAATATATTTCAATATTTGGGTTTTCAATCTCATTTAATAAAAGATTATTTTTACATACTATTCCGCCATTTTTTAATTTTTGATATATAATCTTCTTTAGACTAATTCTACATCATTCTCCATACAAATATCAAGGTTTTGTTTTGTGTAAAAAGGACGATCACAAAAAAAAACTTAATAAATTTAAAGCAAAAAAATGCAAAACAGTTTTATAAATAAATTCAAATATCACAGCCGATCCTTTTATGTCGTCATCACAATAAAAAAGTGGTGCTCTAAAAAGATTTAGAGACATTTTAACTTACACGTGAGTTTCACTTGCAGCCAATTACAAATGCGTTACACAGGAAAATTTAAATTACGCAAGAGGTGGCAACACTGACTTTTATTCCCTTGTGGTTTGGAAAGGGGGGAGGGTGTTGTTACAGTTTCCGCCCCTTTTAAAAATATTTATTGTGAATCGGGATAGCAAAGCATGTGCTTTTCTATTTTAGTTGCTTTAGTTATTTTAGCAAACTTATATAAAATATTATGAGGAACATTTGTTAGAACCTTTTTGTCTTTAATTAATTTTATTTTTCCCCCTTTTTCAAGAACTAAATTCCAAAAGCGAGGAACTCGGAGTCCTACAAAAATACTTGCAGTAAAGTTCTTCTAAAATTTTTTTCAGAGAGCAAAACTAAAATTCTACTTTTTTCTCAGAAATAAGTTAAAACTTCAAATGTCTGTACAAGCAAGGAGTTAATCCTTAAGGACACTATAAAATACGACTTATTTCTGAAGTTGGTGTTTTTGAGATGTTGATGGGATTCCGAGAGACTTTATGCTGAAATTTTATAACAAATTGTTTTGTCAAACATTTAGGGTTCAAATCGAACTCTTCAAATGATGGGTATTTTTGAAAGGAAGCCACTGAAGTCCTTTTAATTGAAGAGTTAGAGGATTAAAATGTTCTGCGAAAATGTTTCTCGCATTGTTCTACAGAAGTTTTTGAACACATTTTGTACTTAAAAGAGAAGTTTCACATGGTTTCTTATGCCGCTTCAAAATAAAAGATTTGTAGAAGGGGAAAGCTTTAACCCCCCAAACTAACAACATAGGGCCTGACGTAATCTTCTAAAATGCCAGTACATGCATATTATTTATTTCTCCTCTCTGCCCGAATCAGTAATCCGAATCTTAATATATTTTTTGTGTTGTACAGAGCAATTTTCTTAGGAATATTTATAAATTAACTGAATCAAGCACAAATAGTTGCTGGATTTCTTTTTTTTTTGTAATCTATCAAACAAAATTTATGTTTTAGCTTACAAAAAAAAATTTGTTTAACGAAAATAGTTTGTAAGAATTAACCTGCTAAAGAACTATTTTAGAATTTGATTAATAATCCTAAAGTTTCTTGAGATAAATAAATTTAATTTTAAAGATTTGAAGAATAAGACAGCGTGATTTCTTTTAAATCATACGATAAAAGAAACATTAAAATATGTCAAGCCTTTTGTGAGTAGTAGAACTTTAATGAAAATTGTTGGTTGAAAGCCAACTGCTAAAAACTATCTTAGAATTTAATCAATAAATCCGAATTTTCTTAATCGTAATAAATAAAATTTGCTCAGTTTGCAGATTCATAGTTTGTGATTTGTTAAAACGATGTTTGAATGTGATAAGACGTTTGGTTGACAGGTTGCTTGTGAAGTTGTTAAATTAAGAGTACCAGCCCACTTGGGCCAAAAAGTAATTATGATCGTTTTGTGTTAAAGACATTTAGTAAGAAAGATATTACAACCCAAACTGACTAACAACGTAGATCACTATGTGAGCCAAAGGTTTGTTATTTTGTAGCACACATTGAATCTATTATACGGAGAAAGATTTATTTAAAAATATCTTTAGTCGTTTATGAGTTACAGCACTTTAACTTGCTTTATGTCAGTTCAGTTGTTAATGTCATTTGTTTACATGAATTTATGTTGTTTACTATGAAATAAAATTTGAATACAACGCTCTCGAGTTAAGCTGGTTACAAAAATGTATGAATTTATAAAATCCAAATAAAAATTTTAAAACTTTTAGGAAGTTGTCTGCAGAGATTGTGTCCTAAATAAAACTGAAATAAAATTTTAACTTGAGCAGTAAACATTTTTTATTGAAAATGAATTTTATTTCAAACAAACTTTTGTTTTTAATAATAAAGTCTCTGCAACGAGATCTCATAAATACGTTTGTCTTAAAAACATTTGTCGATAGTAAAATTGTTATATCAGGTCCAATTGTTAAAACGAGTTTTACGACTAAAAGTACAAATTTAAATATTTATTTTATCATTGATATTGTAAAAAAAAGAAATATTTATTAATTAAGTTACAATAATTTATGGCACAACTTATCTAACCAAATATCTACTATGACGATTGCGTATGCAAATTGTACGATACGATACGACTACTTACGGGTAATTTAAATATTTTTCGTTCACTGTGGCATAAAATTAAAATGTTTTCTTTTTTTGTATAAACGTGTATTTCTCTTTTATTAAGTGTTTAATAGCGCTGTAATACTTTTCATATTAATTTTTGTTACTCGTTCTCGAACCTCGAACAGATGCAGATAAAAATAAAACTTAAACTTGAAACAGAAAACAGAAAACAAGTGCATGGAAGTGATGGAATATTGGCAAAAGTGTGTTTTGAAGCGAACTACCCGCTAGTTCGGGTAGATGCAGTTCCTACTATTTCGAAAAAATTGATTACAATGCATTTCCTGAACAAAACTAATACTATTAATTGAATTATAATTGAGTACAAACAGTAAATATTTTAATTGAATGGAAAATTTAGAGGCGACAGAACTAAGAACAAATTTCCGGACAATGTTTGCTACTGACGGCTGGTTTTGATTGTTTCTAGGGAAATGTATGGTCTCTCGCCACATAATATTATTGGCTTTGTTTGTAGCCTTGATTTTTCTCAGAGATCATGTAGCCAGCACAAAACATCATATGTGCGGTGGTGCTCTTGGCGTTTCGACTTATATCGAGTACACGAAAGAAAGATTTTTGCGTACCCTCTTATATGATCTATAAGGACAGACTATTGCATCCTTCTTATTGAGTCCAATCACGAGTTTATTCAAAACAAAGTTTCACGAAAGTGTAGATCTAAAATCTGTGTTTGGATTCATATTAGATGCAAATTTCTGAGTCATTCGCATTAGAGTATTCAAAAACAGAATTTTTAGAGAAATACTCTCATTGCTTTGCTTATGTTTTTACTTGAACCAATACTTACATAAGTAAATTTACGTGTGTATTTTTAGCATTTTAGGAGCGGCATCTTAGATTGGTGTTAACTTTGTAAACCTTTTATAGCTTTAATACTGAGGCGATTTAAATAATATATAATGTGGTCGCTAGAGCTCGACAATATCTACCATTTGGTAAAAGAGCAAAGAAAATCGGTTGACAAACACTGGAGAAAAAGGGATCCAAAAATTTGTCTTTGCCTATTCATATAATAGAAAGATGCTGAATATATAATTAATAGAATATGGTCGATTGCGTCGGCCATATGAAATACTAGTCTATATTATTAATAGGCAATTACGTTTTTAAAACCCTTTCACGGACGTAATACTGAACTGATTTTGGAAAGATTTACATGTTTTAAACGGGTTTTTACATAGATATGCACAATGTTAATTTTATTTAAATCGATTCGATATTTAGGAAGCTATAAGCGTTTAAAGTTGCTACTAACACATGCACACTTATTACTCATGCATGTACGAGTAACATGCTTTTGCATAGAAATGAGACAAGAGTTTTTATTAATTTATTTAGAATGATTTTCGTTTTTAGTATTTTATTGCATGTATTTTTGTAAATTTTTAATATTAATTTCTAGAATGCGGTCGATTGAGTCGACCATTGGATACAATAGTGGACATATAAATGCATCAAATTTACTACATGAAAATGCCAGAATACTGAATGCTGAATACAATTTTTTTTGTACTGATTTTAGCGATTCTTAAAACAAATTTATGACTCATCAAAAATAGTCAACAAAATCGAACAATATTTTCTAAATCGTTAAAATTTTGCCATATCGCCAAATCGAAAACTCGAACGCCAAACATGTTTTGAAATCGCCATGTTTGACGAGAAATTGCCACATCTGAAAGACCTAAAAGTTGCGGACGATGAACAACACAACATAGTAAAAGTCAGAATCATTTATACAGGGTGGGCTAAAAGTCACCATGGATGGGCCTTATTAATTTAAAAACTTTTTCGTTTATAAAAATTTTTTTATATTTTTTATTTTTCATATTATTAGAATAATACCTGAAGAATTAATTAATTAAAACAATTGGCGAGCTCCCGACTATTTTCTTTCGCGTTTTTTAAAGGAGCGAATATATGTAAACAAGCCCGGTACAATCCTTGAACTCAAGGCCAACATTGTTGCAGAAATTCCACTGTTACAGCCACAAATTTTGAAAAATGTTATGGAATATGCTCTAAAAAGAACCCAAAAATTCGAAGGTAAAACGGCGATTACTTAAGTGATATTCTCTTCCGTGATTAGTGTAGTGTAAAAAAATTTCCATTTTGTATGTTTTGTAATCTGAAGGAAAAGAATTAAAAAAATATATAAACGAAAAAGTTATTAAATTTTTAGTACCCATGGTGACTTTTGGCACACCCTGTATTACTGAATTGTTCAATTAAACTAGGACATACATTATCTACCCAGATATAGTAGACATATTTCCCAGGAAGAAATCTATTGCCATATAATAAATAAAGTAATTAAACACTGATAGCGTGCAGCTTGCATGAGTGAACTACAGGACTTCCACTTTATTATCATTCTAAATATTTGTACGTGTATCGGTATCGGTATGTAAATGTCTTCAGGTGGAAATATATATTTTTTTCAAAGTTTTTCTTTTCCACCTTCGATATTATTGAATGCATACACTTGTATCGATCGCTGTATCTCGTTTATCTGTTTGATTTCAGCTTCTAAGTACGATGTGTGTGTGTGTGTGTGTGGCTCTGTTTTTATAAGGAAACTGGTAAATTTTATTTTATGTATGTAAAGTTCTCAACAATTATTTCATGTTATGTTGATGTTGTTGTTGTGATCGCTGTTTCCATTATTATTATTACAGACCGACAACTGAGTATTATTATTGACTGACCACCACCTTATAATTACAATGCAATGCAATTCAATCTGAATGCAATGCTAAGTGCACGCGCGTGCTGCAAGTGCATTAAGTTTTACTACAACACTTTGTTTTATTTTTATTGCAAATATTTTGGTTGTTTTTTTTTCTGCTCCGTCTTTAAGTATTGCGCTCAAGTCTACAACAGAAAAATACATTAATAATTATATTTCAGTTAAAAATTTGTGTAAAATCCACGACGTATGAGATAATATTTTTTAAAGCTGAATATTTTTTTCCGTTGTTTCTTTAAGAAACTTTGCTGCCTGGCAATTCGATATACTTTTGTTTGGTCTTCTGAGTTGGCTGTTTTAATACTCTCGTATTTAGCTTCGGATTATGTTTTAATTTAGTGTTTAACTTTCTCAGCTCTTGCTGTGGCGCAAAGTTTAGCTTTTAATTATATTTTAACGTACCACCAACTATTCTTAAAAACATATAAAAAAAACTTTTTTTCATTTCCCCTACTTTAAGAAAATAAATAATGAATGTTTGTTATTTATTTTAAGCTTTTGAAAATATACAATAATTCGTCAGTCCAGTCATCAATCTCAGCTCCCAGCTAATGATTTCAATCATTTTTAAGGTCAATAGATTTGTATAAAATTTAAAATATTTTACTTTGTCAAGTCCTAAAAATTCTTTCCTATAGAGTACTTTTGATGTCAAGCATGCACATCTTCTTCAATTTTGGTGGACGGTTAAACTAAAAAGTTGCTAAGAAATTGTATTGACAGTTCCCTTAAGCATTACATAAGTTTTATTTAAACTCTTTTATCATAATTTTTAATGCTGGACACTGGCCAAAGTATCCATAAATAACAAGAAATGTTGTATTCGTATACGTTAAAGGGTGGTTAAGGTGTTTCCACACTCTACAGAAATAAATGTTCAGGTGTATCTTCCAATTGTTGTTCTTTAAATGCATTTATGTCTGTTGCAGCAACAACCAGACTCACAATATGATTTCATTTGTAGCAGCTAGTAAAGTGGGAGGTACTCTTATTGTATAAATATTCTTTTTTTTTCATAGACTCCAAGAGAAATCGATAGTCTCCCTTAAGGCGACATTTATTTATTTAGTTTTGTTATAAAGAAACGTACGAGTATTTATGAACGAAGACAAGTGCAAACAGAATTGTTTTGACAGTGAAACGAAAGTTAAAAATGTTCGATATAAACGAATGGAATATTTATTTTGCCCCAACGAAATTTAGTTGGTCCTTAAACTATAAAATTTGTTAACGGTGTGGATTTCTGGGCGAAAAACATATTTCTTTTTTTTAAGCATCTACAGTTTTTGACAATTCACTTTGTTTCTCATTAATCATATTCAATTCAAACAAATTTTAAGTGAGAAAAAAATGTTGGGCAGTTTTCTCTGCAGTAAAGATGGTGACAATTGTTCTAAGTGCACTCGTCTCACGACTTGTGAAAATGGCAGTGGGACAAAAACGTGGGAGTACCTTGCAATCGCCAGACATAATCCACTAGTCCATGGAACTGGCTGCCTTGTTAAGAATATTTCTTTTTCCCGCAATCTGGGTTTGGGATACGGAAATTCCCGGAAAGAGACACGCTCATATTCCCACAAAAACAACAAATTAAAAGCGTTAATTTTATTTATAAATATATTTTATTTATTTCTTTCAAATATCTTCAACTCAAATAGAACTTTAGAATGCAGTTCACAAGTTGAAATTTTTTTAAATCGATGAAGTTTTCAACATTAAAAAATGTGCATGCCGGAGAAATTTCATAGAGATCGTTTAGTTGAAAGTATCAGAGCAAGCAGCTACACTGTATTATGATTGAGCTGTAGAGATTTTGAGCCGTCAGTGCGTAATTTTGTTAATACATTAAAACTGGTACGAGAAGGCTTGAAAATGTAAAAAAGCAATTGGATCAAACTTAGAAAAATTATGAAGGACAAGGCTTGCCTCTGTAGCAGGTAAGATATTTTCCAGTTGGCTTTACAAATCTGAAATAGAAAATTGCAAGTGATTTTTTAAATGCTTTGGAAGTCCTAAAATGAACATTTTAAGTAAAGTTTTTAAGTTTCGATCCAGATTTAATATATTTTTATCTCCTTATAATGAAATAACAATGAAAAAACTTGTAAATGATGTAAATGTGACTAAAAGACGTTGTTGTTTCTATATAAAAAATTATTTTAAACAATTTTCTGTTACGCATACCAACAACATCGTGTATCGATAAGAACGGAAAATATAATCAGAGGATCCAAAAAAGATGAAAAAAGACCAGCACCGGAGTAGCATTTAAAATGATGTACCCGTACTTGTTATACTTATTGAGATTCGTAAATCAGCTGTGGGCGAGAAGGCTTCACGCGCCTTTGGCAATTATTTCCAGGCCACCCACATGCAAACAAATCTATATTATTAATAGGTGTTTGCCTATATCCCTTTTACGACCGTAATACCGAATCGATTTTGGAAAGATTTATATGTTTTTAATGGGGCTTTTACATAGATGTGCACAATCTTAATTTTATTTAAATCACTTCGATATTTAGGGAGCTGTAAGCGTTTAAAGTTGCTACTAACACATGCACACTTATTACAAATGCATGTACGAGTAACAGCTTCAACTTGAAAAATAAACTGTCAAATTTGCTTTTTCATAGAAATGAGACAAAGTTTTTTCTATATGTTATTTGTAATGAGAGAGAGAGAGCTAAGTAAGAGAGTTTTAAGTTGTGTATTTAGAATGTTTTTTGTACGTTATCGCATATATTTATTTAAATGCTTAATGTTTAATTACTAGAATGCGGTCGATTCGCCGTCGGCCGCTGCATACAGGAGTTTTAATAAATAGATTATGAAGTAGTGGAGTACCCCCAAACAAAACTCATATCCATACGGGAGAGTGATTCCAGCTTTCCTACACGATGGTGTATGTCTATGAAAGCTTCCGGACGAACCTTCTAATCGAATTGCTGCTTGCGTTATATCCTATTGGAGCAGCCAAGTAATAGTTCTGTCCTTCGAATTCATCGAGGGGTGGGTGAGGTAACTCCAAACAAAGAAAGAAAAAAAAAGAAAGAAAGAAAAAAATAACGGAAGAAAGAAAAAAAGAAATAAAGAAAGAAAGAAAAAAAGAAAGAAAAAGAGAAAGAAAGAAAGGAAGAAAGAAAAAGAGGAAGAAAGAAAGAAAAAAAGAAAGAAGGACAGAAAGAAAAAAAGAAAGAAAAAGAGGAAGAAAGACAGAAAGAAAGAAAGAAAAAAAAAGAAAGAAAGAAAGAAAGAAAAAAAAGAAAGAAAGAAAGAAAAGAAGAAAGAAGGAAAGAAAGAAAGAAATAATATTTGTGATGATTACAGGTAACGCCCCGAATTGGAATTTTTTGTTGAGGAAAGAAATTTATTAAAATTAAATAAAAGTGGAAAAATGTCTGTATAATGAAGATTCTATATATTGAAGTAATTTTCTGCTAACATGCTGGTTTATAATAGGGAAGTTCAACAGCTCTTCGTTTACCAGAATTTAATTTGAACGAATATAAAATGTTCACTCTTTTAAATTTATATATTTAAAGAAATTTTTTTAATGATAAAATATTCACTTTTTAATTGTTAATATATTAACAACAGTGAAATGCGCATAGGAACAAGCTATACCCCTCAATAATCAATTTTAATTTGTTTTTACCAAAATTGTTAATGTTGGGAAAGAGTACGAATAAAAATTTAAAATACTAAAGTTTTAGCAATGCCCGTAAAAAGCACCAATATATTAATTGTTGTTTAAAAATAATATTTATTTTAATAAAACAAATGAATTTTCGCCAATTTTCAGTTGAAAACTTAATTAATAATAAAAATTTATTCATGCACTCACGGAAATTCAATTTTTTAGTTTCTATTTCCAGGGAAATATAAAAGTCCGGGAGATTTCAAACCCTACTCCTTCCTACTATTTCTTATAATAGAGTGAGTGATAAGCATTACCAAATCAATTAAGAAAATAAAAACTCTTTTTCTTAAAGTTTTAAATGATTCTTGTTGAGCAAAACTTCTTTAAGAAATCATTAATTCCCAGTTCCGCCCTCCGCGTTTTCAACAAAGTTTTATTGCATATTTCTTTTTATTTACATCCCCCTAAAAAAAGACACCAAAGTAAAAAAGGAGGTCTCTAGAAAAATTTAACAAAATCTTCAATAAATATTGCCAAAGGAAAATGACAAAACCTGTAATTATAATTGAAATAAATTGTTTTATACACAACAAAAATATTGTTTGCCTGAAAAGAAGGCAACTAGACAAAAACTAAAAACTAAAAATAAAATAAGACACAAAAGCTGTTAAAGCTTAAATTACGATTTTGGCCCAAAGACCCAATACGTGTAGCAGCGATAAGGTCATGAACAAGTGTCAATGTTGGGCATAAATTACTCGTATAAATGAAAAATTAAGAAAAAAGAAAAGAAAAAAATTAAACTAGACAAAAATAGAGTTGCTTAACAAGAAATGGGCAGTGAAAAGGGGCACACAGGTCTCTAAATATTTTGCTCGTATTTACTTTGAAATAAAATTGAGTTAAATCTTGAAATTATTACTTCGTTTGTTTGAAACACACGCCTGTTATTTTTCTTTTTTTTTCTTTTCGTTTTGACATTTTTGTTCGTCTTTCATGCAGTTGACTGCAGGTTTGTGTCTTAAGTCTTTTGTTTAAATCAATAGATTTTTTTGCATAGAAATTTGTCATGTCTGTTTAGTAAATAACAAACAGTTAGTTAGCTTCGCTGATATGTTGCGATGAAGTCATGAACACATTTTTTGTTATTAATTTATTTGTCAAGTTTGTTTCTTAAGTATTTTGTTATTTTTTTTTCTCTACAATTTTGTGTAAAATTCTTTCACTTTTGTTGCAGCAAAAACAGCTTTAAGCATTTCTTTTTTTTTTTTTCTTTCTTTTTGTATATGAGATTTAAAGTTTTTGGCGCGGCTTTTATTTTCCAGGCATTTAAAAGTCTCCCCAAGCACGTCTTTGAAAGTAATTGTTTTACACACATTCCTTTTACTTACGCTTCTTTAACAATTCAACAAATTTTTTATTTTATTTTTATTTTGGATTTAATGTACTATTGGAACTATTTTAAATAAGTGATTGTTTGCGTTATTTTTTACTACTTTTCTTTTGGTTGTTGTAGTTTAATTGTTTTAGAGTCTTTGGTGCGTGAGCGGAGAAGAACGCCTTAAGTATGGCCATTCCTTAGCAGTTATTAATGTTTGCTTCTCTTTGAACCATCTAAATGTTGATGAAAAACCTTTCAAAATTTAAACAAGCAAACAAATAAACAAATAGAGTTACAGACAAAAGAAAAAAAAAAAACAAACGTTTTGGGGTTTTTGTGACGGAGACTACCAATTTTTTATGGCTTAAAGTACGAAGTAGTTACACAAATGTGTTAATCTGTTTGACAGTACATTGTTGTGGTTGCTTTTAATGCTGCTTCTTCAGTGTAGTTTTTTTCTCTCTAAAATTTAAAAAAAAATACACAAAAATTGTGAGTTGAATTTCTAATTGCAAATACAAGTTCAATCACGTGCACTGCTGTTGTACACAGCGGTGATGTTGCGAGTTGTTAAATATTTAGTAATTGGGGGAACGTTAGCCAATACTAAGTGTTATACTTTGCTTACTGTTTTAATTTTAAAAACAAATGGTTTAAAATTGTTGAGAGATTTTGAAATTGTTAAAAATCATATGTGGATTGATTTGATTGTTTGCCACAAGCAAAGGAAATATGCAACTAAAAGATTTAATTTTGTAATGATTTAAATTGAATTTTCTTATTCATGATCCTCGCATACTTCCCTTTTACGCAAACAGTCATAAAATATTTTTAAAATTGTAATTGTTTCGATAAGTTAATTTTGAAAAACGGGCGTATTAGATGGTTAGAAAACGCCCGAATATCACTTTTTTATTGTTTCAGGAAAACGTGTTGTTGGGAGCAGCCAACAAATAAGTTCAGCATTCGCCAACAGCAAAAAAAAACCGAAATTGGAAATAAAATATTCATTAAAAACAATTGAAGAATTTCTTTTATATTCTCACACTAAATTTAAAGACATGCTCGTTCGTTCGTACATCTAAATGTGGAATTGGTACAGGTGCAATTATATGTTTTATTGGCAACAGTAAAACTCAGCCAGCTTTAAATGCACACTTTAGTATTGGATTTATTAAATTGGTTTAAGGGAACAATTGGGACTCGAAGAAATTATTAAATTTAAAAAAAAAAACAAAGATATCGTCATTGAAAATCTCTAAAAGTGGCAGTCACTACTGTGACCAACGTAATCATTTTAATGATTATTTTGAACACCAGTTACTTTGCTTGTAATTTTGTATATATTTTGTATATCATTATTGCACCTCTGCCCTCTCTTCTCTCTTGTGCCACCAACAACCACCAGCAGCAGCACCACCACCATCAATTGCCTGCCCAACTAACGCGTTTCAGTCACTGAACTCACATGGCCTCCTATAAAAAACAAAAAAAAAAATACAAAAAACATCATCACCAGCCATTGCATTTCGTGCTGAAGGCTTGAATTTATTTTAACAGTTGTAGAGGAATTAATTGTATTAAATAAAAATATAAATTTGTTATTAACAATTAGTTTGTTGTTGCCGCTGCAACTGTTTTAAGGAACTTAAGTGGCTGCTGTTGTAGGCTTATTAATTAATTTTTTAGTGAATTCAATGTTGTTGAAGCTATTCGAGATTTTAATAATTAATTATAACTCTGCAAACATCGTCTTCCTCTATTTTCATATCAGTTGATATTTAAAATAATTGTGTTTGTATAATTACGGAAAAAAGTAAAAATAAGATTCAATTAAAAAAAAGTGTTGAATTTATTGAAAAATAATTAGTTTGAAGTCTATCACGAAATTTGTAGTCTCAACTCAAGAGTTGAGTTTACATTATATTAATTAAAATCTTAATCTCAATTAATCTACTTACCGTCATTTTTTCTTTAGCTTAAATATCAATTAAGTAATCATTCTTTTTCTTAATTAGCTCTGTACATAGTATATATTATTCTTTACAGTACATTTTGTGTTGGCCATGTATTGCCTAATTGTATTGATATTAAATAAATAAATAAACAAATAATTCTTAAGCGTAATTTCTTGGAATTGTTTGAGCTTAAGATCTTGAAATCTGTACTGATCAATTCTGCCAGTCTGATAATTAAAATGTTTAATGTTATTTTATTCATGAAAAATTTAAAGTTATAAAAAGTTTTTAAGAAAGCAATTAAAGTCAGATTTAAGCTTAAGACAAACAATACCTTTCAATCAAATGGAAATATGTAAAAGAAAAAACTAATTGAAACATTAAAAAAAATTCATTTAAAAAATTTATTGAAATAATTTTAAAATTTCAGTTAAAAAATTAATTAAAATATGTATTAGAAAAAGAAATAAATTTGTTAGGTTTTGGACACAATGTTGCAGCGCATTTAGTTTCAGTTGGACATTGTGTAATGTGTAATGTCGACGACTCGGCTTGAATCATATCGCTCCTTTTATGACTCACATTTAAATTGATAGTTGAGTTGTAGTTGACAAATACTCATTACTTCGTTGTATTCGTTAAGTTGTTACCCGTATTATGATTTACAACGAAGACAACAAAAATTCTCTGTGAATCATAATATGTACAAAAAAATAGTTGAGTTGAGTTGGAAGATTGACAAAACAACTAAGTTGAGTAAAAATAGGAGCAATAAACATATTGGCCAACTTGCACTGGATGCATTTTTAGTTGTTAAATTTATCGCAGCGGATATTGAGGGCTGTTTAGAGGGTCGAGTGCTGGAAAAGCTGGATCCCTTAATTTTTGTTTGAAGCAATCACAGCAGAGTTTGCGATTCATACGAGATAGATAAAGCTGGTTATGCCGAAATCATATCGAATGTATTTCATTATAAAGCCGGCTTAAAATGACTTTAACCTTTTACATGATATTAATAAAAAAACTTTTTTTTATTCATCATAATAGAAGACACTCCAAAGCCAACATTTTAATTTGACAACAATATTAGGCCAACTTAAATAAGCTCTCAATTTGTTATCAGATAAAAAAAAGAAACCAGAAACTCCGTTGTAACTAATTTGAAAACAAAAGAAGATATTAAACAGTTTATGACAGAATAAAATTCACACAAGCCCACAAATTGAAGTCTTTATTTATCCAAAAGTGTCTTAATTTTTGATATAATTTGTTTTATTTTTTCGTTGTTGTTTTTTATTGCTGGTTAACAAAAATAAAACAGAACAAAAAAACTACCAGCATTTTTTATGAAGTTTGTGAAAAAAAAACACAAACATTTATTTATTTGTTTATTCACAACCTTAAAAAAGTTTTAAAATAACACACTTAAAATACTTAAAATACTTATCAGTGCCATAAAAACATTAAATTCTTTTTTTTTCAAACCTTTTAATGAAACGTTGCTGTTATACTTTGTAATTGGGTTTGATTTTAGACTGGTATAGCGATGGTAAGTGCTCATGTGATTGTTGTGAATCGCGGGTGATCAGGCACGATCGTGACAAGCATTTTTTCTTCATCCAATTGAGCGTACCCTGATACCCTACAGAATGTGCAGTTGCCGCTACTCACTTGCTTCGTCCTTTTTGGCGTATGCTGCCGTTCAACAGTGACACGTTAAAAATCTACCAGAAGCCTGCAGTCCTTGCTCGATAGCGATAGTAAAAGTTTGGTCGACTTTGGATCATAAAATCTTTAAATAACTTTCGGTATTTCGGTTTCGGTGTTTCCCCTTAAATTTCTCTCTTAAATTACGAAATGGAATTATAATGTCTATCATCCTCTTATATGTCAGTTAACCCCCCTTTTATGACCTGATGGCCACGAACCCAGTAGATAACGTGTGGTGAATGATTTCGAAGAAATCATATCATGACATCGCTCCCCATTCACATTTCAAAGAAGTAAGGCCCGGTCCAATGATTCCTCCTGACCAAATTGCACACCAGACTGTCACTTTTAAAGGATGGAAAGGTGACTGATGAATAATTTGAGGGTTTTCAATTGCCCAGAACCGACTATTCTGCTTATTCACACATCCATTCAAATGAAAATGAGCATCGTCACTCATTATGATTTTTTCATGAACATCGGGGTTGTCATGGGCGAGCTGTAACATCCTATTGTCATATGAATGGCGGAGTAAATGGTCTTGTGGAAGAAGCTCTTGTGTCAACTGAATCTTAAATGGAAACAAATGCAAAACCTTGTGCAAAATTGTGGCCAAAGTTGTTCTTCGAAGACCAAGCTCCTGAGCACGGCGTCGAACTGAGGTTGATGGATTGTTTTGAACACTTTCTTGAGCAGCAGTAATGTTTTCAGCCGATCATACAGTATGTTGTGGTCCATGCTTGGGCCTCTCACCTACAGACTCTTTCTTCGAAATCATTCACTACACGATAAATAGTGCGTTTTGTTGGCAGGTTGTTTCTCCCAAAAATTTCACGTAACTTTCTCATCGTCGCAGTAAACGATGATTGATTTTGATAAAATGTTTAAACGATTAAAACACGTTGGCTTATCGAATGTTTTTCCATAATACATTTGTTACGTGTCTACTTCGCAACTGCCAAATATGTCAAGACTAATTAATATTTACCTAAATGGCGGCAAAACAAAGTAGTATACCTTCCCGGCGGACACCCTGTATTTGTAAACTACAACTGATGAGCACTATAAGACTCTGAACAATTTAGAGTAATTTTTTATTGAAAATAAAAAAAGTAAATCTTCAGTCACTAATTTCAGAATATTTTACTTAACTTTATCTTATTTATTATATGTATATTGTTTTCTGTAAGTATCTATTTTAAATAAAAAACATATTAATTATTTAATATACGGACATGATTGCATTTTTTTTGTTCAACAAATAAATTCCATAACTCGAAGTCTCCTCCGTAAGTCGAAGTTTATTTTGGGATAATGATAATTCGTGTTATTTAAGTTTGACTGTAGTTTCAAATTTCAAGTGTGACTCACTCATTGCTTTTGATTTCAGCTAACGATAAGGAAAGAAGAAATTTTTTTATGCCGTTTTCTTTTCTTAAAAAATTTAAAAATTTGTTTACTTTTTATCAAAAAAAAAAATTAAATAAAATGCTATTCAAAGTTTTCTTAGGACAAAAGTTTTGCATTGTGAGCGATGATACAATTATTTCTAAGAAGTTCACTATTTCAAGAAATCCTTATATTGCAAATTTACAATAAAAAGGGCAAAAATTATGCACTGTTTTTTTTTAGAAAATAAAACGCCTTTAGATTGCAAAAAAATCTTTCAAGGAAACTAGAATGCTGTCAAAGTGTGTAGTGAGAGTGGCACATAAAATACATTTTAGTCTGTTGAAGGCTTGTTTCTGAAAAACAGCTCTTCAATTAAGAATAAACTATTGGAAAGTTCTCAAATTAAATAAGAAAACGTCTCACATGCAGCAAAAACTGTTCGTAATCAATTTCGAAATTCTGAAATTTAAATGAATAATGTCACAATAAAACGTAAAAACTAAAAGAAAAATAATTCAGTAAAATTTGTTCGTGAGTACTTCATTATCTTGAATAATTTTGTATTACCTTAAGCGTGAGCATAAGCGTGAGCGTTTGCGGGATCGTGAGCACAACAAACAAGGTTAGCTATGACTTACTTTGTTTTGATTGTTACTGTAAAGATCCCATTTCTAGTTGGAATTTTTAGGTTTGTGTTATAAATAATTTAAAATAAATAAATTTCAAAGCTCAGAGAGAATCTAATTAAATCAAAGTCAAATCAAATAAAAACAAAGTCATAAATATTTAGCAGTTTGCCATTTAACATTTTCTAAAAGGGTATTGTACTTTAAAACCTGCACTCGATTTGAAAACAAACTTTGCTAGCAAAAATGTTTGGAATGTCAGATGTGCTTGTGAACATTTTTGAATTTGAAACATCAAAGTTATAAGGAGCGTAAATATTTTTCATAAATTTATATAGATTTTGGATAGATATCGCGTTGACCAGGTCGTAAAAGAAAATATATTTCATTGCAAGATATGAAATCAAGTCACACTCGGTAACTGCCTTGTTTAACAAGGAGATAACATCTCTGCTTGGCGGTACTATAGAAAAGTTTGTGGACTAAAGTTTGACATCAGCATTTGTCATTATGCATTCTTGGTGCCTCATCTTGGCTTGGCTTACGTTGGAGCCTAAATAAATTACACTAGTTTGATTTTGAGGAGCCCAATTAGCGGTGTCACATTAATAAACGCATGTTTAGAGGAAATAATGAAGTAGTCCGCTACTTCCCAGGTCCACTTCTCGACTGTCTGTGACATTAAATGATTTCTAGTTCAGTCATGTTGATGTACCCTTCGGAAAACTGAGTAACCCACCATCAGAAGCGTTTGCTCCAGACCTTAGAGAGATCTGGCTCGGTAACCATTCTCATTGCTGTCCCCTTAGGCTCGAGGCCTCATACTGAAAATTTGTTGAGTTGTGTTTCCCGGGCTAATGGTACGAATTAGCTTCAATTAAGCTATTCCCAGTGTAGTTCCCAGTTTCAAGTCTACTTTATTTTAATTCAAATTTTATTAGACAATTTAATTGACATTCTACTTAAGATTATATTCCCGCTAAGCCTTTCGGCTTGTCTGCGGAAATGTCGTATGCGGATCCCTTTTAATCTGCAGCCACATTTCTCTTATCTAAAGTATTTTAGATAACTTCTTATGGGTGTTATACACCCATCCGTATGTCGTCTTGAACGCAGCTGAACTTGCTGAGAGCTTCCACAGAAAATAACAGCTGAAGTCCTACTAAAAAACAAAAAACATACAAAAAAATTAACTTGCAACAACTTTTTCAAACACAAATTGAAGGTGTCACATTTGTTAACAGCATGTGAAGAGATTTCAAAAGCTTTAAATTTTAATATTTTTCGGTCAAGCTTCCCACATATTTTACACAAATAATAAAAATAGCAAAATTTTTCTATTTAAGAAAAAAAAGAAAACAAAAGTTGTTTCGAAATTCACCTGTCTCGATAATCTTCTTCGAGTGTACAAATTTATTATTTGGCTTATAAGATTTTTAATTAATCTAATATAAACTAATAAAAAAAACTTTACTAGCCACTTTGAATTCCCCACAAAAAAAAAATAAAGAAACAAGAAAAAATTAAAACCAAAAGCATTTATTACAATCCACTTCAGACAAGAGCTAAAAAGACATTTTTGATTGTTTCTTTGCTTTTTTACTGCTGCTAATAAAATATGATGAGACTGATTGAACTTTAATGATAACAATAAACATTTTAACAAATAAGAAAGAAACTACTACAAACACACTCTACGCACTGTGGGATAATTTTTTTCCGAATATTTTTTTTTCTTACAATATTTGGGGGTTTCATAAAAAAATAAAAAAAATAAAACCGAAATCTAAGCGCAATTAGTTACGAAACATGTTTTTATGTTTTTTTTTTTCAGGTTTATTTTTTATTTATAGTTTTATGAAAAAGATTTACGAAATGAGATTTTTCTTGCGATACAAGTTGTTAACAAATGGGTTGGTTGATGATTGTTGTTGATTATGTTTGAAAGCATGTGGCTGAATACGTGGCTGACGTCAGAGAAATGCCAAAGATGTTGATTTTTCATGCTTCATTTACGATTGTAAGCTTCTTTCTGCCCACCTTCTCTACTTGATAAATAATTGTTTTCAAGAATAATTTGAAAGTGTTGTTTATGGAACTTATTTATAAATTCTCATTCTATTTTCTTTCACAACTTTTCCGCAAATCTCTTCCAAATTGATTCTGCGCATTACAGCACTTCCGTTTTATTTTTCATGGTGCTGTGAAAGGGTTGATTTTCATAAAGGGGAAAATTGTTTTTTTTTTGCAGGAAACTTACCACTTCCGAATTTGTGTTAACATGGTGAAATGGTGTGTTTCTTTGCTAACTGTTAAATAATCTCTACTAACAGTAAACAATTGCCGCTACTTCCGTTTTATAGTTAAGATTTTCTACAACGCAAGACTGCCGCCACAGAGGAGTATTTGTGCCAAAAAGCTGGCCAAAAAGGCAAAAATGAATTTAAAGAAATCTTAGAAACTTTAGCAAGCAGATCGATAAACAACAAAATTTTACATCGTATTGTAAATTTTTAAGGCCCGTATTCATAACAAATAATTTGTATTTGAAATGTATTTTAAGAAAAATTTTTCATATAAATTTTCCTTAAAATAGATTTCACACCCAAATAATATATTTATGAATACGGCAGTAAGACTTTATTTTGCGATTTGTAACTCTGAGACACTGCTGAAGTCAGGAAAGTGAAGAATGTTTTTTTCGGCTTCAAGATTTTTATATGATATTTTTTTTGTGGCTAAACGAATAAACGTACTCGAATTACATTGTTTTTTTTCTGCAAGATGTATTCAAAAGCTATTTTTGATATTTAAAAAAGAAATTAATTTGAATATAAAAAATATTGAAACAATTCGTTTAAAAATTAAAAAATAAATAACTTTATACACTTTTTTTGCAAACAAAAAAATATTAAAAAAAGAATAAGTTTTTTAAATCAAATAAAATTTAGAATCTGTAATTTTAGACACAAAAGAAAAAGTTTGCGCAAGTTTGCGCCAATAATTTTAAAGATTTTTTTTAATTTTCAAATTAAATTTTTTATTGCTCATTAGGCACTTCTTCAAATACTTTTTTGACATCATAATCTTTTGTGTCTGCTGAATTATTGATTTTAAATGTTATTCACGTCACTTTTAACACTTCACAATGTGATTAGCTGTCTATAAAAGTGAATTTGCAGAATGCTTATTATCGCTAATAAGTTATAAGGGAGTGTCCCACAGCCCCATAAAACAGTTTTTTATTTATCTGCGCTCTATACAACGTTATTTGTTAGAAAAATTAACCACAAACATTTGATAAAAAAAAGAAAACATCGGCACATAATACATGGGTCACCCGCGTACCAGACTACTCACTAACTGACGCATAAGAATATTAGTATAAAAATTCATATCCATATATGGGTTATTACATACAATTTTTCTCAGAGCCGTTTTGTAACTTCGAGAGATAACATGGAAAAAGTTTACACAAGATTACAATTATCCCGAATAGTTAAGGAATCTGATGCTGGACCCATTGACGGGAAATTGTAGTTTTTAGTTAGAAAATTATGTGAAATCTCAAGGGGATGAGGGCATTTGACAATGATTTCGACATTGGAAAAATATCCAAAAACCTGCCACTAGAGTTTTTATATCAAATTACACTAAAACTATAAAAAAAACCTAATCTTTCAATTCAGAAAACACGTTTAATAATTTTGGCCAGCTTTTTGACTCAAATACTGCTCTATGCTTCGGTAAATATCCACAAACAGAGTCAACTAAAAAAAACACGTGTGGCACTCGGGGACTGCCGCGGCAAAGCTATTGCATAGCATTTTTTTTTATCAACTTATGCAATTATAATATCATTTATTTATTTTTTACTTATACAATATTTTTTTTTCTTTGATATTAATTCAAGTTTTTTCTTTGATAATAATTCAAGTTACACTTTTTGAGCGTGGTGACCGATAAGAAAACAGTTTTTTTTCTTTTATTGAATAAATGAGAAGTTAATATCGTTTAAAATATTTTTATTATCTAACAATACATGTAGGTTATTCAGGAATTTTTGTCATTGAAACTATAGGTTTATGGTAACTGACATAAGAAACATAAGTTTGAGACTTGATATCTGGAAAATACCGCTTAAAAACCTACGAATTGTCTGTTTGTTTGTGTAAATCATTTTTTGTCAACGATTGCTCGTAGGTACGCCATTTTGTGTTTTCCTACATGTAAAAATCTGTTCTGGCAATTATTTTCGTTTCGGAATTTCTTAATTCGGTCGGCGCGCTCAAAGCCCGCGATAAAAGCTGTGCAATAGCTTAAAAAGAAATTTAGGGCATTTGAACCTGAGTACTATGTGGATTGACTGAGAAATCTTAGGCCTCATTTTGATTTTATTATTCAAATGAATATATAACATGAAAATATAATCAAACAAACAGGATACATCAATTATCTTCCTAGTAGAAGATGTGCACGTAAATTTTCGGTCCCGCAAGATACCTCCATAGCTTCCGAGTCTATCCACTTAAGCAATTTATATTCATTACTCGCATTCACTGCAAAAAGAATACGAGACTTCTTTCTACTTCGATTAGTGGAATTAGTGCAGGGGATAATATTTTTTGTTTGTAATTTAAGTAAATATTTTATTCCCTAAGGCTTGATATGAATTGCATAGTATTAAAAAAGGGGAGTTGCCCAAAAGGAATAATGCAACTAACGAATCCTTGCTTCCAATTGCATTTTTGATATTGTTGTACATTTTGTTCATTTTGTTATTTTGTTATTTTCTATTTATTGTTCAATTTGTGGACATTGTAACAATTGCTGTCTAATATTTTAATTTGTGTATTTTTTGTTGCCATCTTCCTTCAAAGTATTTTGCGTTCAAAGTATTTTGCATATTGATGTGTGTTCGAATGTGTTCGAATGTGTGCATTAGTGTTTTAATATTAATTCATGAGCGAGTCGTTTGTATTTGGTGAAAAATCGCGGTTGCGTTAATGATATGCACCCTTTTTTATTTAATTTTTATTTTTTTTTTTGGATTTTGCTTTTAATTTCATGACCCCTAAAAGGCCTTTTAATGTTGGATTTTGCTACTTTAGATTGTTTTACTTTCAACTCGTACTCGTATTTACATTTTGTATTTCAGTTTAGAATTTATTCAGTTTGAAATTCTGCTTAAATTTCACGTTGTTACTCGTAACTAGAAGTCAAAGAGACAAACTAAGTAGACATTTTATTTTATTTCGTTTTTTTTAGGTTTTTTTGTTTTTTTCTTTAAATGAAAGTATTTTATATGTTTGTTTTATTTAAATTATTTTCATCGAAAGTGTGTGTTTTTGTGTGTTATGCTCGTACAGGTATAATAATGTGTTTTTTTTTTGTTTGTTATTTTTGTTAGTTTCGTTATGGTTTCTGGGTTGCTGCTACAAAGTATTTACAGGAGTTTATTTTACGTTTTAAGGTCAGAAGGTCCCTAAGAAATTATTGAGGAAGCTAAAAGTAACTTAGTGACCTTCTTGCATATCATTGAAAGGAAACTTTAATTATGTTTTTTTATGAGTTTTACTTTGAAAAGTAAAATCGGGATTGTTGTAAGCAATTCATGTATAAAAATTTAAATAAACATGACGGCTTTAAATTGAAATTAAATTTATATTTTATGTAAATCCTTCGTTAGACAAGATTTAAATTTGATAAAATCTATGGATTCAAATCTTAAGTATGCATGTTTGTGTTAGTTCCGTTCTTCCAATCAAAAGCAATTTTAATTTTAAAAGTTCCGCATAAGGTTATGCCGACTGGATTAACAAAATTATTTGGAAATGCGCTTAATGAAAATTTAAGCATTTTTCTTGCTTTCATAATGAATTAGAAATTGGTAGGTCTGTCATTCGTCTGTTAATTTTCAATAGATTCATTTGCGAGAAATACAAAGTATAAGACGAAATCTCGATCGAACATATTTGCTAGTATGTTTAACCAAAAATTTCATTATAGTATCAAAATATGCTCTAAAAGTGCGAAATATGCTCTAAAAATTCGGAAAAATTCTGCAAATATATTTTTAATCTTGAAATATGCAACATATGCTGTAAATAGTAAAATATGAAAATATGCAAAAACATACACAAACAAATTGATGCCAAAGTTCGTAAAAATATCTGGAACGTGTAAATATTTCATTTTCGCCTCCACAGATTGCTCAGGAATAAACATGCAATTGCATATTTGCGGTTTCCCCGGCTACGATCATAAATATACAGTTTTAATCATATCGCAAGCAATTTTTTTTTAAATTTCACTCACACGTTTGTGATTTGCTAACCTTCGAGATCCAAACAGTGACTTAACAGGTTGGTACCATGCGAATCAATAAGCCCACATATGCCGCTGGCAGTCTTCAGATTCTACGGAATTGAATAGATGATATTTTGTCTGTAAGGTTGCTGGAACGGACTTATATGCAGTTCATAGAATCCAAGCAATTGACTTGAGTAGAAAATATGTATGGAAACCACTCGAATAATTGAGTAGTTTTCATGCAAATTGTTCACTCAATTCGATTGCTTGGATTCTATGAGCCGCACATTAGTCGGCGGACATCGCTGTTAATTCAAAACCTAGACTATTATTCCGTGACTGGTTGTTGCGGAGGTCTTCTGTGGGCACTTATTATCCAAATTCATTAGTTTATTTATGCACAACATTTGACAACTGGTTTTGAGTGATCTGCAAGCATGTGGGCATCTACTCAGAAGCCTCAACATCTCCCTGGTATTTGCAAGTATGGAATTACAAACTCAAGCCACGAATAAGGATGTGCGTGCCTTCTTTCGTTTTTTTTGTGTGGATGCCAAATCTCAGATACACCTTTACTTTTGATTCTTTTAATTCACAGCGTTCAAAGCACCAAAGTGCGAGAGAAATTTTATGGCACCGTTTAATGACCTCATTTTATGTCTAAAAGTTTCAAATTTGTAGGAAAAATATTAACAAAACTACAAATTTCAGTTTTTTTCCATACAAAATTTCAAATGTTCAGAAACGTTTTATTTTACAAAATGTGATACTAAATATAAATTTGTTTTATGCTGTACTGAGTTTCAAGTTGAATGGCTACGTTGGTCCACTACTCTTTAATTCTAAGCTGTGTGCAAATACGCAAAATGCGCAAGTTTTTAATTTGCAAGCCTCCAGCGAATTTAACTTAAAAATGTGTTCGAATTTGGTGTCATTAAAATATCACACCTTTTCCTAAAAATTTGGCGTAAGTTGAAGCACTAATTCTTCATGTTAAGAAAAAATAACCGTTTTCTTAGATTTCAATGGATTTTCTAGTTCAAAGTTTGTTTACCCTCTTCACCAGCTGCAAAGTAAATAAAACAAAAAAAAAATCCGCAAAAAAACCGAAATATTTTAAGGCGGCCTAAGTTAAAATTATGCAAATCGCAATGAATCTTTAATACAATTTGCACAAAATCCGGCAATTTTCTTTGAAGGCAAAACTTTGCGTACGACGGCTGCTGCCTCGAATAGGGATACGACGAAAGAAAAAAATATAAAATTCGCGCCAAAATAAGAGATAATGAATTTGTGTACGAGATTACAGCTTATGAATATTCAAATAAAATAAAAAACGAAAGAGGTAAGTAAACATGCTCAGTTTGGGTGCAAGACAGCAAAGCAGTCTTTTGCAACCCCTTTTTTCTTAAATTATAATAATTACTTGGGCAAAAGGTCAGCGGCGGTCTAGGAAGAAGACTAACTGGCAAAACGTCTTAAAGACAGTAAAGCACACGCAGTAACACACATAAATGTATGTGTAAAAAAAAAACTATCTTTTAAAATGCATGCACGCAAATTACTCTGACAAGAGATACAATTTCATAAAAAATTGAAAAATTAAAAAGATGACAGACAGCCAGAGGAAGAGTTTGATATCATTTATATTTTCGTTATCAGTTAGTTAATAAAAAAATTATTATGTGTTTAATTTTGAGTATGTGTGAGTGAATGTATGGATGTGTGTGTATGTGTAGTGTGTATTAACCAGCAGCTGAGCAATAATTTCAATATTATTTTTATTTGAAAAAATCGTTTAATCAACTGGGTTTTTGTCAAACTCTAAATGCATGCAAAAATTGAGAATCCTTTAATAAATATTTTTCTTTTGTTCCTTTTAAAGATGATACAGAGTTTTTTTTTTGTAAGGGCTGAGTAAAATCCTTTCACTTTTCATTAAATTACCTAAAGGTCTACCTTTGAAGAGTTACTCATACCATCAAACAACTGCGAAAAAAACTACTGCCTGCCATGCAAAATCCACATACAAAAAAAGAAATTAACATATTTTTTACACATACTCAGCAGCTTAGATACACTAACACACACACATATGTAAACTTAAACTCTTTCTGATACACTTTCACTCACACAACCTTGATATGCAAATTAGTTGGCAAAATTTGTTAAATACGCGCCAAAAAAGAAAGAAAAAAACATTCAAGGAAACTCTTTATTTTTCCTTCCTGCTTTAGCACCACCATGAAAATATTGTTTGTTGTATGTCCTGTGTGCTTGTTGCGAATTCGAAAATGGGTGAACTTTTCCAAATGCTTTTCATAATTTAGGCTTCATTGAATGTGATTTGACATTTTTTTAGGGAAGTTGTATTTTATTTTGTTTTTTTTTATTTTTATTACAGTTCAACTAAATATGCAAATTAGTTTGGGTTTTTTGTTCAACATTCATTATTGATGGATGTTCAATAATTTATCTTCTTTTTCATTTTTAGGTTGTAGCGAGTTGTTGAAGCGATATTGTTGCAAAGTTTCGAATTTATGATCACCTGGCTAAAATTCAGTTTATATATTTTTTTTAGAGAATGCGTATGTGCTTGTGCAAGATTTTTTTTGTCCCAAACTCTTTTTAATTAGATGCACGTTTTTTTTGCTAAAGTTTTTTTCTTCTATTGAATCAAATATAAAATGAACATTCATTATCAGCTGAAATTTACAATAAAATTAACTAATCAAATTAAATGGTTTGGAATTAACAAAAAATCAATTTAGATGCTGCAATATTTTTTTTCCGCGCTTAAATAAAACTTAAATAAAAAATGTTGGGAAATTCAAAATTTCGCTTATGCAACATGATTTTAGAATTAAGAATACAGAATTATGTATATGTCGTAGTACTTTTCATTTTGTGCAAAATATTCATGCATTCCTGTTCGCTCATCTCTTTAGCGGACCACATTTTTTGTATTTTTCCATTGAGGTCTGAGTAAATTAAAAATTTTAAATTCGTTTTCTGAAGAACGGGCTCTGACAAATATGCATTTTTGAAGAAATATAAAATAATTTTAGTATTTTAAATTTTTTATCGCATAATTAATATTTTACATATGTAAATATGTAATAAAATATAACACTTTTATTAAAAACAAATTTAAATTGATTATTGAGGGGTATAGCTAGTTCCTATGCGCATTTCACTGTTGCTAATGCAGATCATCAGGGAACTTTACCCAAATATTTCTTAAAACAACTGTTAATACTTTATTACACATGTATGTAAAATATTAATTTTGGGAAAAAGTGCGATTAAAAATTTAAAATACTAAAATTTTAGCAATTTTCATAAAAAGCACCAATTATAAAATAATTTTTTTATGTTCTTTATTACAAGTCTTGAATAATAAATTTGATAAATTATTATATTTTTATATAAAAACCAATTGTCGAGTCAAAGTTACAGAAAAAAAATTAAATTTAATATTCAGTAAAAAAGTCATTGAACTAGTAAATAATTTGTCCAGATATGAACCAGAACACACGTAAAACAAGGACCAAATTACAGCATTCAATATCCAACGAAATTGGAATGCAACATATATGGAAATTTTGTTCGATATCGAATGCCATAATTTGCCCACAGGGCTACCCATAAGTACATCTGATCATTTATTCTGGATCTCTTAGCTGTCAAACTCCATACAAAAAATCAGAAACAAATTGTTTTTGACCGCCACGACACGCAAATGTTTTTGTTGTAGAAATGGGCCTTACCTGATTGATCTGTCTCAATAAGAACCTAGAAAGAAATTTGTAAATTCAAGCACAAATTTCATTGCATTTTAATTGAGTGAAATCACGATTTCTTCAGTTAATTATTGTTCAAAAAATTTATTGAAAAAAAACAAACAAATATATTAATAAAACCCGTTAACAGCTTTACTGATTTCCGTTGTAATTTATTGATCAACCACAAGGCGAATTCACAACAGGTGGCCTCGAGAGATCAGGTGATTGAATTCGCTTGTATTTCAATTTTCAACATATTTTAAATAATTTTTTTGTTTCCATAAGCGCACGATGTTAAAAGAAAAAAATATTCATGTATATTAAATCCGCACAAAAACATAAATGTGAAAATAAGGCCAAGTTTCTATTCAAAAATTTCGGCCGCTAAAAGTACTGAGATCACAATAAAGCTTGGCAATATTTTTCGCCTTTCTAATATGGGAAGAATTATGGGAAAAATGTTGCCGAGCTTACAGGTTGCCCAGAACTGAGATGGTATTGTACCTATCAGATTTTCTGGTTAATTGATGAGTAAGTGAGTGAGTCAGTGAATATGTACCACAATATGCACTTTTTACACCTTAATATCGCTGGCAGCCAGCGTGCCACTAAAAGCAGCAACTGAACCACATGCGGAAACTGGAGAACCACTAATACCCTGAGTGGTTATTATGTAGTTGTCGCGATTGAAGACGTATTGCATCTATTAATTGCACTTGGCAGGACTAGCTGCCATGTAAGTAGTGCCAGTGATGTAACTGTGGTGGCAGCTGATTAATTTTTGCGACTTTAAGATGCTGCGAATAGCTTAACGTTCATTAAAATTGCTTCACCTATCAAAGCTTTATTTGCGCATAATTCTTTTCGGCAGCAACTGCTGCTTCTGTCACCTGAGTGTCCTGTGACGTGAGAAATCATTGGTAATAGTCTTTGCAGATGCGGTTCGAGCTGTCGGATCGGAAATACTTCCTGTATCCAGATTTCTTTAACCATTTTTATTTCTACATTTTTCAGACATTTTTTTATTTTTCCATATGATTGATATTGATATATTTTGTCATATGGGTTGTAATTAATACACATTGCCCTTGATGCTTGGCATATTGTCTCATGCCCAATTTTTCTGAATAAAATGTTATAAATCTTTTCTCAGGCTTTTGCCGAAGTTCTGTAATTATGCTGGGAAAGCCTCTACATTAACTGAGCATATTCGTGTTGGTATTGAGAAAACACTGTAAATTGGGTATTTTTATTAGGAGATTAAATTCGTTGCAAATAACTTCTTTGGAAGGTGTCACAGAGATACGGACGAGAAAAAAATGTAGTGCCTCTTCTCTGTAGTTGCCATCACTCTCTCAGAGAAAAGGGTACTTTCTCTAGGAAGTCCTATACTGCAGGACTCCGCAGCAGCGTATATTACACCGCGATACTGAGAACAAAATTATTGGATTGGGCTTGCCAGTTTTCAAGTGGATAATGATCTCGACCGTGGAAACGCTACTTACTGTTCGCTCTGCTTCTTTTCACTCCTTTTTTAATAATAATAATAATTATCAAAAAATCGATGAAGGAAATTTTTTGAACTCAATCCTCGTACTCGAATCAGATTAATAAAATTGAACTTAAAAAAATATAGTTGGGAAAAACGATTAAAATTTATAATACAAAATTATGCTTCAGTATGATTTACCTTCAGGCATCAGAAACGGATTAATTTTCATGGTACTCACTCATCGGGTATAAATGCTTGTTTTTGAAAAGAAGGGCATAAAAAAGTTTTTTTTCTTACATTTTTTTTTTTTTTTTTTTTTTTTTTTTTTAAAGAGAAGTAACACTCAGGCAATTAGTATGCCTACCAACCCGTAGGTGTGTTACCTTCTTTGGGAAAGGGATAGTGAGAGAGGACAGATGGTGAAAGAGAGAAAGCTTAATTTTTACAACTCTGATATTGCGCGTTGTGTTAGTTTTTAGATCAGTGTTGCAGCGCCTCTGATGTCAAGTAGGCGCATTAAATGTGTTTTAAGCTGTTGTAGCCATTTTATTAATTATTTTACTTCGCCGGCGATTTTGCTACAATACCGACGAAGGAGGGCGCTGTGATGTCCGCTAGCATACACCAGTATCAATTGCTGCCAGAACTGTTCAGTGACCAGTGGCTATGCCTTCATCACTTAAACAGTCTGACAACAACAAATACAATCGCATACTAATGCACATCTGAAAAATGCTGGATGTTATGACTTGTCTGAAGCTGGGCTCGAACCCACGTTCTTAGACATTATTTGCTTTACAGTCAACGCGCTAACTACTTCAGCCAACAGCACGCTCACACACATTCACAGCACATTCAACATTAAAATATAAAGTTAAAAATATCTAAATGAATGTATTTTATATACTTCTTCACTTCTTAGACGATGGTGGTTGCAGATAATTTAATAGAAAAGAAAATCGCAGCCGAAATTCGTAAATTTTAAGAAATTCTATTTTCAAATACAACCTTGTGTTCGTTTCTTCTCTTCTTTATAACTGATTCTAAAAAATATGGAAACACAATCGAAACAACATAAACATGCATCGTGTTCGCTAATAAATATGACACAAGATATGAATTGATAAATTGTTTTAACTTCTTAATTTAACAAACAATTATGACTATTTAACAAACTAAAAGCTATAAGACGATTAATTGGTTTTAAAAATATTTATCTTTTGCACACACTTGTTGTTTTAAGCGTTCAGTTGTTAAATATTGTTGATTCCGAAAAAAACAGTGTTCTACTCAATTGAAAACATTGAAGAAATTACACAGTACAACACTCAAATTAATAGTATAATAAATATTTACGATCGAGCGTATTTGCTAAAAACGCTCCTTATTTAATTTGTGTTGATTTAATAATTAATGTTTATATTTTCTTTCTGTTTTTTTTTGCAGCAAAAACAACGCTAATACGATTAAGTCTGCTGGGCAAAAAAAAAAATACGTTTGAAGTCGGGTATGTTAACAAATATTATGCAAATTATTATATGTTTTTTTTCAAGGTTGGCCACCGAGACGAATAGCGCCAGTGCTTTTATTTTTATTTATTTCGGTAGCGCTATCAGCATTTCAGCTTTATGTATATAACTTGAATATCGGTATTATAATTTAGTATATGATATCAAAGAAAATGTTTTTTTTATAACAATTCTTAACATTCCTAATTCCCTCAAGTAAAAAAAATTTGATGGATCATTGAGTCCATATTTGAAGTTTCGAAAGTATCGTTTGTTAGAGCACAGGTTTGATTTCATAAATGTGATTGTACATGATATTAGCGGTGCTGCAAACCTGCTCTAAAAATTAGCACAGTGCATGAAGTTATTTTCTAATACTTTCAATATCTATGCTTTCTGCAGTATCCGTTTTCCAACTTCCCAACGTCCCAACTGGAAGGCCATATTTTCCTGGGTGTTATTTCAGTTTAAAAAAAGTTGGAAAATATATAATTGGTTTTTTGCTCGAGATTTGGAAAAGCACTTTATCTGATTCCTGATTGAATAATATTTTACTGGGGTTTTTCAAAATATTTCGGTTTAATTTTCCATTAATATGGCATTTTTTCAAAATGTAAAACTCGTGTAATTATTTGAATAAAAGAAAATTTAGTGAATTTAATTTCAATGTGTACTTCCATCCGTAGAAATTTTTTGGATTCCGTTGACAATCACCGATTGTCAACGACGTTGAACAACATTACGGATGGCAGGAGCCAATAATTGATCAGCGGATCTTTAAAACATTTCCACACAATAGATTTCTTCAACGAAAATAATATTTGTTAAATATTTCAAGGGATTTAAAAAAAACAACCCTTAAAAAACAAAACTTTTGAAATAAAAATAATTTTCAATATATTATTTTTCGCCTCAGTAAAATATTTTTGACAATGTACTTTGATTTTACAAAAACAAAATGCTTGTGGTTTTTGTATTGTTGTATTTGTTGTAGTATTAAGTTCAGCTGTTATGAATTCGCCTTGATTTCGATTTAGTTTTTAATCAATGGCATTTTTTTAAAATGAAAAGCTTGTGTAATTATTTGAATAAAACTGTAGAGTTAAAACTTTAAAATTTAGTGAAAGGTTGAAATCTAATTAATTTTTCAATTCGAGCTGGCCAAGGCGAATTCATAACAGGTGGTCTCGACAGCTCAGCTGCACCTTGCATCTCCTGGCATTTTGAACTGTTTTGTTTGTCAAAATTTGTTTATATTTGATTTATATATAGTGTTTGGAGTAGATTTTGACAAAGAAAGCTGATATTCTTCAAAGCGAATTGAGGCGAATCTTCCTGTTATGAATTTGCCTTGGAACTGCCTTTAATTTTTTTCTGTGAGCTCCTTATTTACAGAAAAAATTTAAAATACTCGTACGTGTTCAATTACGAACACTGCATACTTAATTAATTGTGTTGTTAAACATCTACCTCCGACGAAAATTGTATATTCAATTACTACAATTCTGGCTTTCTTTCTAAAAATTTCTTAAAAAAAATTTAGAAAATTTTATTTTTGAAGACATGACATAGTCCCGGTCCAGAATTGCAATTTTTGTTGCACAACATTTTAAATTTTAGTGGGAAAGAGCGTGAGAAGAATACAAAATGTATATATTTCTATTTCAACACTCTCCCACATATTCAAGAATTGCTGCAACAAAAATTGCAAGTATGGACCGGGACTAATTGACTCAATCACGAATTTAATGTTTTATAAATTGTTTTTATTGAAAATTTTTGTTGGGGAATAATGTTTTCTATGATCGAGTCGAATGGTTTTTCTTGCAAAAGGGGACGCATTCGTCAATAATTGGTCGAATTGAGTAATAGGCATGTGGTGTTACCACGGCAACTACAATATTAAGGCGAATTCAGGTCAAAAACAAATCCATGTGAAAAATTTTAACAAATTTTTGTCTACATATTTGGATATTTAGTTAGTTGACAAAAAGTAATCAGCTGGTTTAGTGACACCACCTGATTGTCAATTCGCCTTGCCTCAACTCCCGTACTCGCATTTTTGCCATCAAAACACAAGAAGATTGCACACGCCCATTATCTTGATGGAAGATTGATTGGATGTGCCAATAGTGAATAGTATGCTAGATTATTACTGCAATCCAACAAGTATTTGCAGTTTTTGTCTGTTTTCAAAAATTAATTTACGTGCAACCTTACACGCGCCCAATCACACATTTATCGTATAAATATTAATTTTGTACTCAAAACTGTTTGAATATTTAATACTCTCTCCATCTATTTGCTGTTGTGTCTCAGGCGTCACAAATTAAAATGAAAGACAAATCATGCTTTTATTAATTCATCAAATATTTGAATGAAATCTTTGCAATCCGAAATTTAGATAACATTAAAAGAAATTGTATGTCCAATAACCCTACACACACAGGCACACACACACACACACACTCACACACGCATCCATTCGCATAATCAAGTTGACAAAAGGAAGATTATAAAATATTAGAAACTTGTAGAATAAGCGAAATAACAGAAAACTTTATTAATTTCTTTAAAATTTCTGTTGAAGTTGTATGTGTGCGTGTGTGTGTGTAGGTATTGTCTTTTTTAATCTGTTCTAAACTGATTAGCATATGAACGTTTGTTTGTTTGCTTGCTTATTTGTTTGTATGCGTGTGTACAAGAAGTCAGTATGCAAATATATTTTTTATTTTTTTTTGTTTTCAAAAGCTTGAGTGAGTAAAAGTGTAAATTTTCGTCACTCTTGTTGTTGGTTTTTATACTTCCTCTTACTCAATACAACAATTATTATCTCTGCAAGCAACAAGTCCTTTTTGTTTATGTGGCTCTTTTGGAAAGACGCAAAAAAAAAAACAACAAACAAAATAAAAAATAAAATTATTTAAATTTTGTGTTGTTTTTTTTAAATGGCTGCATTGGCGCGTGCGTATTTAGCATAATTTAATGCAGACTATGAAATTGTTGTTGTTGGCTCGTTATAACGCAAACAGGATTTCTGCTTTTATAATTATTATTTAAATATTCTTCAACAGCAGCAACAACTCTGACAGCAAAATACGGAGATTGAAGCTGAAAAGATTGAGTATGCAAGTGTCTGTCTGTCTGTCTGTTTGTCTGTCTGCTTGTGTGTTTGTGTCAGTGTTAATCCATTTAATATTTACCGGCATCTTTTAAACTCTGTGTTTTTTTATTGTTCTTGTTTTTTTTAAAGCAGACCATTAAAATTAATTTAAATAATTTTTAACTTTCATTGAAGTGGTTTTACTTGCATTGAGAAGACAACAAATGGAATCAAAACGAGGTCCCCTGCTTAGAACTTATGAATTATTTATTAGAAAGGATGAACTATTTTGGTAGTCCTTGAAATTGATATTATGATGCTGTTAAATATTTGACCTAAAAATTATTAAAATTCAACTGCAATAAATGCAGATTTGATTTCATTACACTGTTGGTGTTTTATTTTCTTTATTTTGTAATTAAAATTTTTAATGTTGCAGTATTTTATTTATTGGTCGAGTAACTTTAAACAATTTTGATGATTCTATTTTTATGTTATTATGCTCTTATACATATTATTTTTTTATGTGGCACTTTTGCTGTTACTTTTCGTGCATTTTCTGTGCAGAGGTTGAATCAGTTTTCGTTTGGAACATAACTTTGCTTTAATCAATAGATTTAGTTTTATAGTTTTGAAAACGGGTTTCTTAAGATTCTGGTATAAACTAAAAATGCTCGACATATCCAAGATAATTTTTTGTATAGCTTGTTAATTAATTACTGGTTACCAGACATAAAGTTTTGTTCAAATGAGTCAAAGGACACCTTATCTAGTTTTGTGTCAGTAACAAGTTCAAAACTTGCAGTCGTATAATAAAAATAATATAGATTTAAAATGCATTTTAAAAAAACTGTGTATGAAAAATTTGTTTTAAAGTTCCCTTGAAATATTTTTTTTATGTTTTAGCTAATTGAAAGTGCATATTTTATAATTTTTTTTCAAGAAGTGTATAATTTCAAAAGTAAAAAAAAATCCGTTTGAATGGCTCTTTTATTAATTTTAAAAAGATTCGTATAATAAATTTACTAAATTTACTAAATTTGTAAACAAAAAACAGTAATTTTTCCGAGTGAAATACGAATTAACCCCGAAATACCACAACCAAATACTACTACTATCAAATATTTAATAAAAAACACATGTACAATTTATTTTTATTAAAAACAAAAGTTTTACTTTACTGAACGAAGTAAAAATTCAAAATTATAAAAAATTTGTATTGTACATTCTTTCTGTGCTGGTTTCGACTGGTTTTGAATTCAGTTATTTCAAATCAATAAATGCTTAACAGACTTAACAGTCCCTAACCGCTTCGACCACAAATAATCAGCAACTAAAAAATTATTTTTAATTTCAAAAAGTTTTATTTGTTAAGAATGGAACTAGTCCATAAACATGGATTTTATTGTTACCAAATCATCAATAGATTTAATACAATAATTTTAAAAAATCAAATGATCATCAAAAATTACTTAAGTTTAAGCACAGTGAGCTTGGAAACTTATACAAAAGATAGAACAAACAAATTACAATAATTTATGTTTCTACGCATAAGTTCAACTTTTTAGATTTATATTGAAAAATTGTTTGGTTTGAGTTCCAATCTGAGTTTACCCATTTCTTTTTAATTTTTAAGAAACAGTTTTCTCAGGGAAATATAACATAATATAAATTGATAAATTAATATTGTTTGAAAAATTATTTTGAAAAAAGGCGGCATATGCCTTTTATATATAAATTATTTTTTTTATATTTTACATATCGTCATACGAATTCATAAAACCCCTGAGTTATATTGAAAAAGTTTTACAGGACAAGCAAAAAATTCTCTAATATGAAAAGTTAAACAAAATTAAAAAAAAAAATTTCAGTTTCAGTTTCTTATTAAGGAATTAGTACAATTTTAATATGTAAAATTTTCCAGTGACATGTATTTTAAAATGCTACATCGTAATCAATAAAGAAATCAATTTTGAATTTTTTGTAACTTAGGACTTTTTTTGAGATCATATGCCGATCGATATAATAAAAAGAATATTAAACGCAAAATAGCAATACAAATAACATATAGTCTACTTACTGATGAATTTGTGTAAGCACCAATGAAATGCAAGTATATAAACTCAACCCACAACAAATAATACTTTTTGAAATTAAATTGGAATAATAATAAATTCACTAAATATTTTTAATTTCTCAAAATTTATCTGGATTGCGCTTAAAATAAAACAAGTTTTTTGCGTGTACAGAAAAACTAAAATAATATAATACCGCATCTAATTCATTTTCATTATACGCGTGCCATTTGGAACTACAGTGAAAACTCTAGTAATGGGCAGATTTCGTGGCCGGACGAATTCCAGAGTCATATGATTCGTTTTATCTCTGGAAACGATGCCGTAGACGAACATTCCTCGCGACCGGACAAGACTACTACGACAATCGGTATCTCTATGCAGGCTCTTTTATTGTGTTTGCACTAATTTTGCATCGTTGAAATTCACGATTTGTTGATCTTCAAACAATCAAAGCCTTCTCATTAAGAAAAAAATAAATGTGTATTTAAGAACATAATTTTATCGATAAATAAATCAAATTGAGTTGGCGCTGTAGTACAATTGACTCAAATATTATGCTTGTTAAGAATACAGCTGATTAGAAAATCAATAACTGAAAGGAATAATATTGAAAAAAAATTTTGGTTATCAAATAGGTATACAAAGAATTGTCAACAAAGAAAATTGATCTTTTTATTGAACCAACAACACTTTTCAACAGCCCAGTATTCAAAAACTTTTCTTACAGGAAATTTAAAATTTCTGTTCAGTTCTCTTAGAGTTAACAATAGGATTTCGGTTTTTTGCCATTTTGCTGAGGAGACAGTATATTAAAAGCAGTGATGCCAGCAGAAATCTTACCAAATCCCTACATGTTTCGAAGAAATTCCCCCTTTTTCCCTACAGACAAAAAAAGGTTCCCTACATTTTTCCCTGCACTAAAAATTCATTGATTTTATGAAAAAAGGACATTTTATTTAGGTTTTTAAAATTTAGTACAGACTAAAAATTAAATATTAAAAAAATTACATAAATTTGTAATTTTAAAAACTGCTTTTGTGCCATCATAGATAGTCCTCAAACGAATGTACTAATTACATTTCTTCAAAAATTATTCAAAGCCTTTTAAGGGAGATCCTAGAAGGTAATTAAAATCTTAATTCTGAATTCTTAATAAAATTTTATCAAAGTTAAAAACAACGTGACCCGGAATGGAAAGAGTAAAATTTATTTTTTTGTTTATTTGAATATTTAAATAACTTAATATATATTTTTAAAAAGTCTTCATTTCTATATCAAAACAAAAAAATACATAATTTTAAAATTTTTTTTTATTTTTATACAAATTCTATTCCCAAGAAAATCGTGAATTTCTTTGCCTTTCGATTTAGATTTTTAAATGTATTATCACTTTTGTGGGATTTTTTACTCAATTCATAGCAAAATAAAAGGAAGAAAAGCAAAGTTTTAAAAATTCCCTACATTTTCCTTAAAAGGAGAAATCTGTCCCTTTTTCCCTTCCCTTGAAGTTTTCCAATGAATTCCCTACAAAAAAAGAAAATTCCCTACTCTTGGCATCACTGATTGAAAGTATCCATTATTACATAAATATACGAAATTTCACATATTAAAGTGAAGCGCACAGTTAAATCAGTTTTGGAAACCTTTATGCTCTCAAAGATGCTATAGAGACTTTGAGTTGTCAGGACTCAAATTTGCTAATAACCGAAGAATGTTATAATTAAAACCCGGAACGAGCAAGCAAACTCTTTAGAGAATACAGAACAAATTCCCTTCGACGTTCAACAGAATTTTCGGCGTTTTTTTTTTTGGAACTCCGTTTCTGTACAATTTCTGAAATATTATCCGATTAAGAACTCATTAAATAGTTGACACAGAAAATTTAATTTTCTTCCAACATTTATTACAAATAGTTGTACGCTTTCTCAGCTGTCTCGTTAGTCATTGCTGCTCAATTATCTTATGAGTTTTAGTATTTTTCTTTTACAAATAATACATTTTTTTAAATAAAAAAAAATATAATACAAATTTTATTTAACTGGATTAATAAGCACCATGAACGTTTTTAGATGGAGGCCAATTCGAATACTTTAGACTCCTTCGAAGAATTTCTTTTCTTTTTGTACATGATTATTGGCTTCTGGATAGAGTCTGAAGGATTAGAACTCGTGCCCAGCTAAAAATTTTATTTTTTTATTTTTAATGTGTTCTTATTAAGTTTTTTTTTATAGTTTTTACATAAATGTGTAACATTTTTAATACTTAATTATTTTTCTACTCGCGCTTGAGGGTGCTTTGTTATAAAAAATATCAAAATTTATTCTCCATATTTCGTTACCTTTGGGTAACTCCTTCAGGAGGGAAAAATCGTTAAATAGTTCAAATAACAATAAGTTAAAATATTATAAAATAATAATTTCTTATTCCTTTTTTTTGTTAAAAAAAATTAATTGTCAATTGAATATTTTTTTATTTTTTATTTATTTTTTAATTTTCCAATTGACAACTAATTTTTAATACAAAATTGGAAAAGGAAATTATTAATTTATAATTTGCTAATTTATTGTTATTTGAATTATTTAAAAATGTTTTCCACCTGAAGAAGGTACAGAAAGGGTAACAAAATATGGATAATGGATGGACGTTTTTTTTTTATAAAAAAGTGAGCTCAAGAAATTAGATTAGAAAGCACCAGCGAAATAAATGGCGAAAGAGCAGTAGGAGAAGTCTGAAAAGGTCTTGATACTAGATGAGAAATTTTTACGAAATTGATATGTATGACAATTCGTTAAAATTAATGACAAATTTCTCATTTTCATTTGACATTGATACGCAGTCATAAAAAGCTTCAGAAAAGTTGGTACGTTTCCTGATGTTTTGAAATTTTTTGACATACTTCAGAAGTATTGAAAATTCACTAAGAATTTTCTTTAGGGAATCCCTCTGCAGTTCAGATAAAGCTCACTTCGATATATCACAACAATTTTCCAAGTCTAATTAGAAAAAAACCAACGCTTTTTTGCATATCATGTTTCAATTGAAAATAAAACAAGCTTTTGCTTAAATGTTAAAAAGCAGAAATGGTGATTCGAAAGACACCGTTTGATGCATTGTTTTAAAGGCCGGCGGAATCATTGATTCATTTGCTCTTAAAAATATTGATAACCAGAACGTGGCAGTCAACTGTGTGTGATACAAAGACATGAGTACTGAATTGTTCTTGTCTGAATTGCAACGGATTAATGGTTCAGACGCGGTATGTATGACACACAGCGTGCGATACAATTAACCCACTGCAGAATAACAAATATTATAATAGCACAATAAAGCTTTAAATGATTTTTTGGAATGCAAAATTTTAGCAACTTTCAATTGTTATTTAAATAAAAACAATTTTATGTAATTTATATGCTAAAATCGATAATTGATTGTATGTATTCTTAAAAAACTTTAACTCGTGCCACCGCTCGATTTTGAAAATCATTTCTCCTATAAATATTAATTTCAAACTTCATAATATTCAGCGACCTTTAAAAACGTTGCCAAACAATTTGTAATATTTTAAATAATTTTTTTAATCACAACACACAGCAACGAAAATTTTAAATAAATCAATAATCTCAATTACTTTTTGTGTAAAAAGCGATAATTTACTTTATTGTTTAAATTAAAACAAAATTATGTCCGTATTTAACAAAACAATAATTATTTACACAAAATATTTTTTGGTGAAAATTTTTTTTTGTATTCATGTACAATAACATTTCGGTTGTTGTTTTCTTTTTCAAAATAATGACACTCGATGACACGCACACTTTGCAGCACAATTTCTTTCTCTCAGTCTTTTAGTATAAAAATTAAAACATTTAACAAAATACAAAAAAAAATGTTTAATGACAGCAATTTTAGTCAAGCGTAAGTGACACCACCCACACTCACTCTGGTGGTCGTGTTGGCAGAAATAGAGAATAAAAGCCAGCAGCAGGAGGCCATTTAATCAAAAAGGCCTATTTTTCCAGTATAGATTCTTGATGTATTTCAATGAAAGCAAAAGTTGTGCGAAGCTCCTTAAAGTTATTGATGATGCTTGTTTTCCTTTCGGAAGAGTTTAAAAATGTATTATTTTTTTTTGGGGAATTTGGTTATTCACGCGACTATTTAAGGACTATAGACAGAGTCCGACTGCAGCTGAAGCTGGTTAAATAGAGTAACAAAGTCGAAAATATGTGCACAATATGATGGTTCAAGTGAGCAGCAAATTGTGGAAGAAAACAGCAGAAGGCAGCCAAAGAAAGGAAAAGCATACATTTCCTTCCAAAAAACAAGAGTTGGCGGCATAAAATGAGCATGTATGCAGTTCTTTTTTTGTATGCGTCATTTTCAAAATTAATTTTTTTTTGGGAAATTGAGCGGCAGGAAGAGGTGAACGAAATACTTTTTGCAAAATTTTGAATATCAAGTAGGTATTCGAAATATATTTAAAAACAGCGATAAGCCGGCGAAATTATTTTTCTTCAACCAAATACAGTCAAGAAGAGTCGTTAAATTATGGTTACAGTTGCTTTAGTGTTGGCCATATGAATGGACGTCTAACTGTCCGATTAGATTTACAAAAACACAAATACATAGATAGATGGCTGGTTAGTTAATGTTTTAGAGAGAGGGTGTTTGTGGTTTGCACAAGGGAATAAAGAAAAACAAAAGAGACCAACAACATTATGTTCTCTTTCTAGCACTCAAAGGTAAACAGTAATTAAAAATGTCACTACCAAACACCATAGCGAAAGAAAACAACAACAGCAACAACAAAAACAAATGCCACCAACAAAAAACACGCTGACAATTGTTTAAATGTAATAAATAGGCGTAACATTGGAATAGCCAAAGTCTTTGGTCGTTCCAACATGTTCTCTGCTCGACTCTTCTGTCATTCATTAGATGTTCAGATAACGCTCTTAACGCAAGCACTAATATCCTCAACTATGGTTGATACAACAACAACATTTCCGCATTGCTTTACACTCGAGTGCCTCAAAAACTTCAAATCAGTTTTTTATATAAAATAATCCCAAGAATCTTGTAATGGAATACTCTTGTATTTTTCTGTTTATATATTTTTTTGCATAAAAATTCACACGCTCTCTTTAACCAAATTTTAAGTACATTTCCAGTGCTCAAATTTTGATAAATAAAAATCCAATATGAATTTTATTTAACCAGTCTGTTTCGCTTCAACCCGGGTCAAATTGCCTAAAACCGTCTCTCTTTCGCACATTGCACAGTTAACATTGATATGGCTTGCCTTTTCTTACTACCGCCCAGAAACCGAATTACTTTTTATGCAACACTCTCTCTTTCTATCATTCTCTTTATTTTAAGTTCACTGGAATGTGTGTCTGCTTCAACGTTATTTTCGCCTTCGTTCAGGTTGTCTTTCGATGTTGTTTATCAGACAGTGTGTATTTGCGAGTGTGTGTGTTTATGTGTGTGCAATGTTGTTGTTGGCTTGTGCCAGTGTGTGGAGTATCGTACTGCGTGTAGAGAATAAGAGGCAGTATTGTTTTTGTGTTGGGCCAGTAGTTGTCTTATTGTAATTGTTGTTTCTACGGGCCAAATGATTGAGTGAATGGAATTGAGTGTGTGTGTGTGTGTATGTGCAATTGTGTGTAGACTTGTAGTAGTTTCTTGCCTTGTGCTTGCTCTCTGTGCCATCGTTTGGCGATGCATGACGTTAGTTCACTTCGATAGCTCTACGAGTTTACACGTGAATTTATTAAGACTCCGGTGAAAAACAACTTACACAAGAATAAACCAAAAAAAAGTGGAATTATTCTATCAAGTTAAAAAATAAATTAGAAAAAAACACACACAAAAATTAAATCGTAAAAAGAAAAAAAAATTAATTGAAACAAACATTTCTAAGCTGCATCTTGAGCCTAAAACTCCTACAATTTTAGCCTTAAAATTGCATTAGAAAAATCGGGGTTTCCCAAAAGCGCGAGTGTTTCTTAATCCAACTTCATCCAACTAAACAAAGTAAATAGTTTAAAAATCAAAAATTGTTTAACATAAAAAATAGTTGAAACAATAAGTGAAAATAATTAAAACAAATGAATAGAATTGTGCTTAATAAATGAAATAAAAAATATATTAAATGATAAAGAAAAGTGCAAAATAATTCTACCTGCAAAATCATGTTTAGTGGTTAATAGAAAAAAACAAACAAACAAGAAATTTTAAATAAAATTTTAACACACTGCAACACCTGACAACCCGACAAAAACTGGCCAATAAATATAATAAAAAAAAGAAAATTTAAAAGCCGTCGGGTTTTTTTACTGCCCCTAAGCTTTTACAACTTGTTGCTTTTGATAAAAGTTATCTTTCTTGTCGAGTCTCTTCAATATTGTTGAGCGCTGGTTTTTGGTGAAAAAGCCGCTCAACCTTTTGCTGGATAAAATTCTCGTTTGATTTCGTTACGACGCAAGACTTCAAGACGGTTGCCTCACGGTTTGAGTGGAATGAGCATAGGGATCCTGGTCTTTCTTTTGATAGATCGGTTTTCAAAGTCGTTAAACTGAGCCCCAACTTGGAGCCCTACCCCGCCAGCGTGGAGGGCTTGAACAGCCCTAGAGCGGTGGGGATGGCCGCCACCTCATATATGACACCGTCTAGCGGTGATTTGGATATGGCACTAGGAGGTGGTTACCACACATCATCGCCTCGATCTGCCACCGATGCCGGTGAAATGAAATACATGCAACACCATCACCATCATCATGCCGCAGCAGCTGCAGCTGCTGCCCACCACCAACTACCTTCTTCGCCCAGCCCCAGTACGATTGGTGCAGGCGGTGGTGGTGGCTCCGGTTCTGGCGTTTCAGCCAGTCTTAGCTCGGTAACACCAACTGGCGGCTTAAGCTCAAATCCCTGGACTTCATTACCTCCCACAGACCACTGGGCACTGCAGTCGCACCACTCTCATCACCATCCCGCCGATGCTGTTAAGCAAGAAATGTCACATCTCTCACAACAACATAGAGTACAACAAGGTATGGCCTCGCCTCATGCCTGGCACGCACCGGTACACGCTGCTGCCCACTATGGTCCCACTGGAGGGTCTCCGCTGCAATATCATCATGCCATGAATGGAATGCTACATCCCGCACATCCAGCCCACCACCAAAGTGTGGCTCCTTTACATCATGCCTTACGAGGTGAATCACCTTCACTACCCATACATCCACATCACATGCACGGTGATCGTGATGTTAGTGGCGGCGAAGAAGATACACCCACCTCCGACGACCTAGAGGCATTTGCCAAACAATTCAAACAACGTAGAATAAAGCTGGGATTCACACAAGCCGACGTTGGCCTGGCGTTGGGCACCCTGTATGGCAATGTTTTCTCCCAAACGACCATCTGCCGCTTCGAGGCTTTGCAACTGAGCTTTAAGAACATGTGCAAACTGAAACCGTTGCTACAGAAATGGCTGGAGGAAGCCGATTCCACAACAGGATCGCCCACAAGCATTGACAAGATCGCTGCTCAGGGAAGGAAACGCAAGAAGCGCACTAGCATAGAGGTCAGTGTTAAGGGAGCCCTTGAACAGCATTTCCATAAACAACCAAAGCCTTCTGCTCAAGAAATTACCTCGTTGGCCGACAGCTTACAGCTGGAAAAGGAAGTGGTGCGAGTGTGGTTTTGCAATCGCAGACAAAAAGAGAAACGCATGACGCCGCCCAACACGATGGGTGGTGATATGATGGACGGCATGCCTCCTGGCCATATGCACGGTCATGGCGGCTATCATCCTCATCACGATATGCACGGCAGTCCCATGGGTACACACAGTCACAGCCATAGTCCGCCTATGCTAAGTCCACAAAATATGCAATCGTCAGCGGGTCACCAGCTGACGGCCCACTAGCAATCAGAGATCCAGGAGTCGAACTCAGCTGCAGCTGCGTCCACTCCTGCCTCCCTACATCAGCAACAACAACAACAACAACAGCAACTCCAGCATAGCCAGCATCAGCAGCAACAACAACAGCAACATGGTCCCAATACACCGTCGTCTTCGGCTGGTTCGTCTGCCACCATGACCACGAATGTTATGTCACCACAAAGTCCACTGGGGTCAACAAATGCGAACAACAATAACAATAATAATAACAATAACAACGATAACGAGCATTTGTCACAAGTTAAACAGCAACAACAAGCCTCCTCTATAGCAGCCGCTGCAGCAGCTGCCATGTACATTGATCCCATGCGCTATCATAATGCCGCCGCCGCTCACCATCACCACCACCAGCATCCTCACTTAAATCCCGCCCATCATCCGCATCTGTTCCACACCAGCGATCAGGCCTTGCAACATTCCTCCTCCCAACACCATCACCTGCAACAGCCCCAGGCATCACCGGGTGGCAATAGCACAAGCGGTGGCCTACAGGCTTCATCTTCTGCTGCCTCACCTTCCTCGGTATCTTCGGCTTTAGGCGTGAGCGGAGCCAGCGGTATGCATCATTTGAATCTAAATCCCCATTCGTTGCATCAGCATCATCACCAGCAGCAACATCATCATCATCACCAGCAGCAGCAACAACAATTGCATGCCCGCCGCCTCTTCGAGTGGAGTCTGCAATTCGGTGCTGCCGCCGCTCCAGGAGCAGTAAGACATTTTAATACATTTGGCGGTTCTGGTGAATAGCATTCGTCAGCTGCTGCCGCAGCAGCAGCCTCAGCCGCATGGTTTGGTTATGAATCGTCTTAAAAAAGACTTTCGCTGAAAAATAAATAGAAATAGAACGAATGAAAAAGTCTTTATTGAAAATTAGGCCGCTCAAGGAAGGAGGGAAGGAAGGAATATCGTTAAGAACTTTCAAAGGTTTTCTTTAAATTTTCCTCCTCAAAGTGGTGATTCTTTTATGACTCAACTTCGAAAATTTTGTTGTGGTGCAAAAAAGTGACATTTTTATCAGGCTATTGAGAAATTACTTTGCCACACATTTGTCTTACGAATAATTTGTGTTCAGGACATCTTCCCAGTTACAGAACAAAAATAGAATTCTGTTTACGAAGTCTGCTTAAGGCAGGCGCGGATCCGGCTTTAGATTTTGCGAGGGGTTTTGAAAGAATTAAGTGTTTTTTGTTTGTTTTGGTTTTGGGGTTAACGAAGGAATTTTTAGATCCGCGCCTGATTAAGGGACGGAAAGGTTACATTTTCTATGGTCGATTTTTTCACAAAATTAAAAAAACATTCCACAATTTTTCCAATTTAGAAGAATTAAATGATTCAGGATAGATGGATTAAGTACCGAACCAGAAAGACAGTAGCGAGCTAAACCAGTGCATTAGTCTGTGTTATAAAGAATAGAAATTTCTCTATTTAAGAAAACTACGAAAAGTGAATTTTATGTAATTCTCAAAGAAACTCAACTTTTTTTTTGTTAAAACAAAAAAGTTTTTAAAAAACTTTTATAAAATTTAAAATAAAGAAAAAGGCAATTCAAATCAAACGAGTAACAAAGTGATGTTTTATAAACAATTATAAATTAAATACTTTTTTAAATATAATTTTATTATAATTTTTATTACATTTTTTGGTAAAAAATACAATTAAGTTTTAAGACAGATTAATAACTAAAAAATAAAATAAAAAAAAATTCAGTAAAATTAATAATACTCCTACGAATTACAAAAGAGCAACAAAAAACAAAGAAAGAACAAGTGAAAATGTTGTTTATGAAAAGAAGTGTTAAAAAGTGAGAAAAGTTTTATTGAACTGAACACCGGCTGGCGTTTGTACAACAACCAAGGTAAATTTTTGTTAATTTAATTGCAAAATAGCTAAAAAAAATAAAATAAGCCAAACACTTTTTAACACTTGTTTTCTTTAAAACAACAAAAACACTGACCTTCTTTTAGAGTTTACAAATTGTTGAACAATTTCGAAATGTTTTTTCATTATTATTAATTTTATTTGATTTTTTTATCTTTCGTTTTTTGCTTAAAAGAAATCTTAATGTAAATCTATCGATTCAAATCCAAACACCTCTCCACTTCACACCAATCCACTCCCCTTGTGTAAATAGTTAAGTCATTAGTCAGTAGGAATTTTTATCTTAATAATTTTTAAAATATATTACAAGAAAAACAACAAAAACTTATATTTAAACACTTGAGAAAATAAATAAATAAAAACGAATGAATGAAAAGACAACCAGAGAAATCACGAAGAATTCTTTGGGTATTTTTTAGTCAAAAAACAAAAAAACAAAAACAAACAAAAGTTGTAGGTCTTAAATAAACGTCAAGAAAAATCACAACAAAATTAATTAATAAATAAATATTAAACAAAAAAGAAATAGTTATTTAAATAACCACAACAAGATTTATACGCCTCTTAAACAAGAAAAAAAAACAAAAACACAAAAAAATTAGTTAAAATTTAACAAAATTTTTCTTTAGTCTGTAAGTTGTGTAAAAAATTTATATGAAAATTAAAAACAAAACAAAACAATTACACTTTATTTAATTTTGTATAAAATAAAATCCGATTTTTGTTTAAAACTCTCTCTTAATTTTAGTTTATTTCAGAAAAACAAATTTATTTTTCTGAGTGTAATATTTTTTAGTAACTTTTTATAAATATCTATAAAATTTCTCTCACTGTATAATTTAATTCTTTTTTCTTAATTAAAATTTTCTGTTTAGTTTTATTTTGTATTTTATAAATAATTTTCTTAAAACATAAACGAATTCCTAAACAAAAAAGACATTTTATCTTTAATTGTGAAAATTTTTAAGTGTTGAACATTTGTAAGAAATTTAAACAAAAACAAAATTATAGAATAAAAAAATAAATAAAAAATAAAAAAAAGAATATTATTAATGGTAAAATTCAAATGGCTAAAGTAAAGAAATTATAATAATTATTAAAATAAAAAAAATAAAAATACGAAACGAAATGATTGCATAAACATTCCTTCAATAAAATTGTAAAATATTTAAACAAACTACAAAAATAAAACTTAAACAAACCTTTAAACAATTAAATGGAATAATTGATAATTAAAAAAACAAAACAAGTCATCGGTTCTTACCACCAACATTCTATATAAAAAAGAGAAATATTAAAAAAAAAAAAAACAAAACAAAATAAATATTATTGCAAAAAATTTAAAACAAACAGCTTTTTATTTTTCGTGAATAAATTAATGCCGGCGGTAAAATATTTTTTTAAAATAAAAAAGTAAAAAAAAAATTTTGTCTTGTTTTGTTATTTTGTTAATTTACACTTGTGATTAACAACCCAAAGTCAAGGTCAGACGTGGCAAATATTTCCTGGCAAAATCCCAACTATATAATAATCTAAACGCTCCTGCATTTTTAAGAAACGTCTTTTTCAGTCATCTGGAAATAAAATTCAATGCATTATTTAACTTTATTTAATAGAGGAGTTTCATTTTAAAAATGCCAGGTATGATTGCATACAAAATTTCACAAAAATAGTGGTTACGTTTCTTTCATCACACATTTGCCACGTCTGACTGTACTTTAAATAATATGAAAAAAAGTTAGTGAGTGACAATAAAGATATGTAGCTAGCAAAATAAAAAAATATTAAATTACTTGTATTAGTTACGAAGTATTTAATTTATCCATTTTGGCCTACCCGATAATTTTAACTTCTCTGTAGAGTAAAGAAAAACTTAATATTATAATTTTTTTAACGATATGTAGTGTAATTTAGGTATCTTAAGTAGTTATTAGAATGCTTGCGACTACTTTTTATATTCAATAGTTTAATTAATTTTAACAAGGCGCTCCACAGTTTCTTAATCAATCTTGGGATATAAAGGAAGTGACAACTCGCAACATGATTATTTACAAAAAAAAATACCACATACATACATGGTTTAGCTAGTGCAATTCTATTGTGAGTATGGGAGTGGCACTGCCTACTCTTCTTGTCATAAAATGATATTGTATACAAGTAGGGTTTTGGGAACGGATATTCCCGGGAAAATACACAATAATAATTCTTTTAACACTTTTGGGCGATTTTTCCGGGAAGAGGAAATTAGAAATGTCGATTGTGTCCCATTACTATAAATAAATGAATCTTGTATTTAATTATACTAGTGTATCTAGCAGTCGACTCAATCGATCGCATTATAGAAATTAATAATAAACATTAATACATACACACAGAAAAATACACAATGTAGAACTAGCGAAAACAAGGTTGATTTTACATTTTTCGTTAATGATTTTGTTTCATAGTCGTTTCGTGTTAAATCAACATGGCTTTACGATAACTTGCAAACAATAGGCTTCTCGGCTACATGACTAAAAATGCCGCTGGCTACAAATGTCGCCCTGTAGCCAGCTACTTAATTATTTTGAAAAAGACAGTTGCATAGTAAGGAGTTGATTCATTTATATTTCAGAGGTGCCCCTTTAGATTTTTCGCTTTTTTAAAGTTGAGTTTTTTTCAAAATGTACAATTGAATGAAGCAATAAAATAATAAAGAATCACTCATATGGCGAAAATAGCTAAAAAACCGCGAAAAGTTGAAAATTTTTGAAAAAGGTATTTTTAGAAACTTTTCAAAGTTTTGCGGAATTTCGGGTTTTTTTGAAGATTTTACGGATTTTTCAAAACTTTGCAACTTTTTGCGGAATTTGAGTTTTTCTATTTTTAATTATTTCATCGACTTTTAAATGATATTAAACATTTTAATTTTCACAATGATTGAAAGTTATTACGAATTTTCGTCATTTTTTTCGAATTTTTCACATTCCTTACATTTGTAGCCCGTTTTAGAAGATTGTGCGGTCGCTTCTAAATTTTGGAAAATTTTGCGTAATTTCGCGATTATCACGATATAATTGACTCAGTGGTCTTTTATTGCTGCATTGAATTTTTAAGATTTTATCAAAAGATGAACACAGAATATTGATCTTATATGTGGGAATTTAATTGCCCTTATTTTGATGAAAAAATTATTTTAACTCAAAAAGTTGATATCAAAAAAAGAACTGCAGCTTTTGCATTTTATTTTATTTCAGATTAAAAAAATATTTCTTAGCACTAATTCGCTTTACATATTTTGTTATATTTTCAACTCTTTTTGTGTTTCGTAGCCAACAAAAATAGAAATTAGTTTAATTTTACTACACGGCAAAAGTAGCGTGGACAGCAACATGCAGCTGTGTAGCCGTGCTGTCGTGAAAATAATCATTTTCATATACAAACATGTATTCTATTTTTGACAGGTTGCGGTCGGTAGCCTGCTGTCGTGAAAGTGTTTATAGCTTAAAGCTGGATTCACCCATGTGTTCCGGACAAAATTTTTTCCATACAAATTTTTCTATAACAATTTTTTTTTGCAGTTTGAAGTCTCTCTTCTTAAGAGAGATGAATGATTTTGTTCGGACAAATCTCAGCTCGAATTAAATTAATTTAAATTTTTGTCGGCACAAAATAATGTTTCAAATGCAGTTTTATTAGAATTCTCGAATTTTTTAGTTGTTTTGCAAATAATTTCGCTTTATTTAGTTCACTACCTATTAACGGAAGCACTTGACTTTTATCCTTTTTTCTACACAATTTGCAGCAGTTTTTTTATTTATATACTTCTTTTGGCAGCTTTAATATTTCGGATTATTTAATTTTATTCAAATGAGTAAATCGTGTTGTAGAGAACTCTCTGTAGACAAAATTTTATTGCGAAAAAATATTTTGTCCGAAACAAATGGACAAAATGATGGACTTATTTCTCAGACTTCGAAAGAAAATTTAATTCGAACATTTTAATCATTTTAATTTTCAGAAAAAAAAGGTTCGAGTGAAATTTTATTTCGAATATAGAGCAATAAAAAGCTGTTATACTCGTAAACGTAGAGAAATTTTAATTCCGCAGAATTGTGGAAGGAAGAAAATATTTTGAAAAGTTTAGAGGAAGTTTTAGAGACTTTTAGTCCTCAGTAAACAAGTTTGTTAATAGCCGGCGGATGCTATTATTGAAACGTTGTACGGGCAATTAAAAAAAATGTGGAAAAGTAAAATCAATGAAATTTGGACAAACTATAACGTTGAACAGTGAGACACCTCAGCGAAATATATATTTTCCTATCTCTGAAAATTTGGCAACGAAATTAAGAAACAGACTAAATCAAAGTAACACTGTGCAGCAAACTTCATAACTCCTCTAAGTTTGCACACTCCGCATATGCGAGTGAATCACTGTGAGTCATTAGCAGAAAATATTCACTCGTTTGAGAAAAATTTTGTTGGAAAAAAAATTTTCATTTTTATTTTGTTGGCGCTATTTTTTGTATTAGAAGAGAAGAAAAGTTGCGATAAACAAGAAAAGAAGAAAATGAAAATAATATGTATATAAAACCTCCACAACATAATATGGTGCCCGGTTGGTACTGTTATACTCGTATTATTGAAAGGTTCAACTTGACGCAGAGACAGCTTAGAGCACTTAGTATCACCCATGCTTTTGTCACTGGTAAGAGCCTTTGCCGTCTTCTGTATGTCTTCTGCCGGATCCAAACAATATTTGGAAGCTCTTTTAGTATTTATGATTTGTATCTAATAAATAGCAATTTAAATTACAATAGAATTCAAAAAGATGGTATTATAGTGTGCTAAAATATCAGTCTGATGATTGTGAGTTCGATTCTCGAGAAATACTCTGGTTGTTTCTGCTTACAAGCCGAAATGGATTGTCAATTTGCATTTGCCACACCCAGAATGGAACACTGGCTAACATTATGAAATATTTACTGAAGATGTGGCGCCATTTTGACAATTTCAAATTAAACAATAATATGTTACCAAACGAGCAAAATACTAAATGTCATAAATTTTTTGAAATTATTTCCAGATTTATTAACTTAAGCTGGTGCCAGCCGAAAAATGCGCAGCGAACAAATTTGATAAATCAAAATTTTATTTATTTTGAAAATGTTCTAACAAAAATATGCATATTTCCACGTTGAATATAATTTTTTTTAAATATTATCGAAAACAATTTTTTGTTAAACTTGATTTGAACTCACGAGTACAATTGAAAGTATGACATTAATTTGCCATAAAACGCATCGAAAGATTTTTGATGAAATCCTAATGTAATGTTGCATCATCCTTGAATTAAAAACTAATAAAATTAGAGTTATTTGTGTTCTTTTCAATCAAGTATTGAATTGGCAAAAAAAAAAAATTAAACAAAAATCTTCATAATTCTTAATATTAAATTATAATTTTTAATAAATTTTTTTCGTGAACAAATCGAACCAGTCTTAATGTTTCGGTGACAATAAAAAATAATAAAAAAAGCAAAAACAAGAAAATAATTAATGTGCTTGGTAATTTGTTTATTATTTATATATAAACAATGTTGTTTAATCTTAAAAACAGTAAACAAATTAATTCGTATGATTACATTTTCTAATTTATTTAATAAATTTCGAAATTTTAATAATATTCTTTTTCATTGATATATGTGTGCATAAATACATACATACAGACACATCTACATACATATATATATATATATATATATATTTTCTACTTGTGCTCTTAACATAACGAAAAAGAAAGAACAGTTTACTAAAGAAACAAATGCGAGTTATAAATTTTACTAAAGATTATTTATACGAGTAGTTGACAACACATGCTGACCATTTTTTTTATTTTACCTTGAAATATGACTGCGAAGAGAAATCCTTTTTCTTATCAAAGTGTTAGTGAAATGGTGAATGGAATTGAATGCAGGCGAGTGAATGAGTGCAAGAGTTCAGCGGTAATGAAAAGAATTTTTACTATATCACACCATTTCCTACCAGCAAATTTAAGGTTTTCTTTAAACGTTTTTTTTTATTTGATTTCCATGATTTCTAGTGATTTTCTTACGATTTTTTCTTGTCGTTAATCCAAACTCATATCGAATATATCTCTCATGTTTAAGTAGTAAAAAATAGCCAAAAATCTATTGCAACGAAATAGCAAAATATCGCAGCTTATCGGAACATCGATTATGCTTTAAAAACATGCGTTATTTAGTTGCCACGACCATTTTTATTGCAGAGAACTGTATGCGATCGTGCGAATCATTTCAGTGGTAAAATAAACGAAGTATTTCAACAATGATGCATCAGTATGACAAATTCAGCCAGGAATCGTATTACAATGGACGTCCAATCGTAACAATTCATATATTGTCGGGCCTATTTGTAATAATGAAAAATTCGTACTACTAGAAAATAATTGTTCTTGGAAAAAGTTTTGGTTTCGCAAGATTTTTTCAACACTTCTAATTCAGATCGTTTTTCACTTTTGTGAACCAACTATCACTACCAAAAAAGTGATCACCATAGATTTTCTTTGCAGTTGCGGCGTCTGTGTTTTATTCCTAATTTTTGTTTTCATAATTTTCTATAATTTTTTTTAGTTTTTAGGTTAAAAATTTTTAATTTTTAGAACATAAATACGAATAGATCACAATACAAATGTTATCAACACAAATATTTGCAAGGACGGATCTTCAGATTGTTTAACGCGGACACCTAGAAAATATATAAAGTTCTTACGAAAAGCCCCCTGTTCGTGCTGTCGAAGAGTAAAAATGTCGATCTGACATCATACTACAGAATAGTACATTTTGCCTTTCGTCCTATCGGATTTTCGTAATAAAGAACGTTCGTACTGCTGGACGTTCACTGCACTTAGATTGCAAGGTATGTGTAATCTAACATTATTTTGCATCACTTACAACTTCGATTACGAAAGACACGGGGAGTTACTATTTATATGTGAATTTGATCATATGATAATAGTACTCAGCGCATGTGTGTTTTTAATACTGTTAAACGTGTTTTAAATAAATTGTAATTTTCTAAAAAATATATGGAAGGCTTTTCTTCCAAAAATGTAAAACGATTGTCGAATCCACAGAAAAATAATGATCATCCACTATTCTCCAAATTACAAAATCAGTAGGAGTAATAGTGCCACGCACTAGCTTTACCTTACAAGTTTAAATGGATGTGTAATCTACCTGCAATCTTACCTGTTAGCGATACCTACTGACGTCGTGGCTTACTGTCAAACAGACTAAACTAAATTAGCGCGTCAAACGTAGCATTTTCACGCGCCTAGCTTTTACGCTGAAATTACTTACCTTATTAAATAAGAGCGTTAACGCTCTATTAGAAACAGTAATTTAATAGAACCCACAATATATAAATAAAAAATATAGATAAAACCGCTACACGAAAAAAATAACGTAGTAAAAACTGAACAAACGTTCAGTTTTACTGAATGTTTATTAGATGCTCTGCACCTTGTAAAATACTAAATAAATAGTTGAGCTTAGTGTTGAACTTGCGTTCAGTTTTTTACAATACACAGTTGAGTCGCCGCAAAATTAAACGTGCGTTCGGTTTTTAACTACTTTTGTTCAATCTATAGATTGACGTAAAACTAGCTGAATTGACATCACTTTGTGTCAATTAACAGCCAACTTCACTACTTAAAGCGCTGTCAAAATCGGATTTTCCAAATTGCAAAACGTTAGTCAAGGCAGATCAACAAGGTAGTAGCGATAGCACAGCTGATTTACCCGAGTAAATGTTAATTGTGTAAAATTAAATTTGTGTTGATAATATACTCATAACGACATGGCTGATGTCAAACTGCCAAACACCAAAACTTTATATGATCTTTGGCATTTGCTTGAGGTTCAACTGTGCTAAGAGCGCCACCCGGTTTTGTACAAGTTTTGACAGTTAGTCAGGTATTTTTACAAAAAAAATTTTGTATTGTTGTAGAATCGCTACAACCTGGTAGATCTTGGCATTGACACTGCGCTGTTTGGATATGCTTCATACATTTTATATGAGCATAAGACTTTTTGACAATTAGAAAACGCTTGACACGACAATTTAGTTTTGGCGGTAAGTGCGAACACACCGTTTAGACAGCATGCGATACTTTTATGTTAAGTTTTAAAGGGAAAAAAAGAAGAAGAAGAAAGAAGAAATAATCACCAGTGATTGCAATGACATCGATTATGTCTTGTATATTTTTACCACTGCGATGCCAACACCGAATCAGGCAAAATATAAGTTTCCCCAAAAAAAATGTTTGTAAAATATGTTTTCTCTTTCATGTTTAAATCATTGAATCTACACAGAAAATATATAAATTATTTGTAATGGATACAGTGTTCTACTCAATTTAACCTCTTAAATACACAAACACGCACATAAATTTCGTTTAAATTTCGCACATATTTTAATCGTTTTTATTTTCGAAATGTATGAAAAATTAAACAAACATATTGAAGAATTTAAAACTTTAATGCACTGAAAAAATAATTATTCGTTTTTTTTCATTTTGCAGTTTAAAAAAAAAATTTTTTTTTGGTGGGTGTGAGAAGTGTACCTCACTCGCATTGACAGTTTGGCTTAGAAATGTTAAAATGGGAAAACTAAATTCCCTAAAGATTTGTTAATGACTGCGTTGTTGCTAGTTTTCCTTTTCTTTTTTGGAAATTCAGTTTAGGTTGGTGTGCGTTAAAGAATTATATATATTTTTCTATTTCCAAATTATATATTTTAATAAAACAGAAACTATTTGCTGTTTTAGTTTGTTTTTTCCGTTCGTTTTTTTTGTTTGTTTTTTGTTTACAACAATGTGTTTCAGTTGTTATTTTCCTAGCAAATTTTCATACTTAAATAGCGCGTTTTATTTTTTGTTGTTGAAAAAAGAAAATCCACCCGCTAGAACGCCATTTTGCTGTTTTTATTCTTGCTGGCTGTTCAAGAGTACTTTGCTATTTGTTTGTTGTTGCCCTTTTACATTAACAACAAAAATATTAACAATAGTAATAAAAAAAAGAACGTCAACAATGATGGCCACATTGTTATTACTATGGCTACAACAGCAAAAGCAACAGCAACAGCAACAAAATGCCAACCGAACCATTCCAAGCCATCATACAATTTCAATTCAAGCCCCAAAAGCTCCCAACAAACTGCCACACATTCCTCTTCTTCATACTCGCACTAGCAACAAGAACAATAGCAACAACAATAGATTTTATATACACACACACATATACATACTTATCTACATACAAAAGCAAACATTTATTTCTATATACTTTTGCGTACATAAATACATATTTTTATATACTCTTTACTTAATATTGTGAATGTTGCGTTGTAATGCCAAAACCGAATCGAGTCAGGCAGCAGCAGCAGAAGCAGAAGCATCAGCCATTTAGCCATCATCCAGTCACTTTTACAGTCAACTCACAACAATAAACCAAAAAAAAACAGTGACAACAAAATCAAAAAAATATTTTAATAAAATAAAAAACAGAACTCTATCCGAACTTTGGTTTCTATTACTGTTCAGCATGGCTTTAGCAGAGGCTTGAAAGTATTTATTCATTATTATTCTCATATTTTTATATGACAAAGAATTTGTAGTTGTTGATTTTCCGGGCAGTAGTCTGTTTTTGCAGTTCCTCATGCAGTTCTCCCAATAGGAGGTTTCATTTTATGAGTATGATATGAGTATTTCTAAGAAAGATCATCGGTTGTTTATTTAATTGTAAAGAGGAGTGTGTGCCTTGAATGATGAACGATAATATCAGGCAAATAGCCGCCATGGCCATGCTTGCAGGAATATATTCTTTTCATGAAATTTCCCATCACCAAACCACACATTTGCGGCGGCATGTGCACGAAAACTTCGCGAATTCCTTCTGTGAGGTCTTGAATCGATTGTGTACCATTTGGATAGATCTTATCTTTCACGTATTCCCAAAGAAAAAACTCCAAAGGAGTTGAGTCACAAGATCTCGGTGGTCAATTGGCATCGCCTGCTCGAGAAATCTCACGGTCAGAAAACTTTTCACGCAAAAGAGCGATGGTATCGTTTCTTGTGTGGCATGCACCGCCGTCTTATTTAAAATAAACGTCGTCCACATCAATATCTGCCACTTCCTGTCATACAAAATCATTGATCATCGTTCAAGAGCGCATTCCATTCGCCGTGACAGTTGTTCAAGCCTTATTTTCGAGAACGTAACGTCTGATGACTCCGCCAGAAAAAAAACCGTTTGGTGCATATTTTTCATAATTTCATATCAATCGAGAGTTATTTGTTGTTTTTTTGAAAGCAAACACAACTTCACCACTATCAGTATTCCAATTATACCATCACTAATTAGTGTTAATTATAATTAACGTTAAATTAACCCATTGTTACACGTTGGTTGTAATCTCATGTACAATTTTCCTTATAATTTCATTCACAATTAAGTGACGACTATACGTCTTTGAGAAAAATTACAAAACAAAACAAAAAGTTGCACAATGTTAATGGGCATCAAATGCATTCCTATTAAAATATTAAGTTCCTTTTAATGCAGATTTAATAAAATATATTTAGTTGTTCTATGAAATATTTGGTAAAAGATTTCCTGATGATCTGAATTAGCAACAGTGAAATGCGTATGGGAGCGTCCTATGCCCCTCAATAAACAATTTCAATTTGGTTTTAATAAAAGAATTTATATTCTACAGAATATGTAAAATATTTATTTTAAGAAAAATTGCGATTATAAATTTGAAAATCGTAAGTTTCTTTTATTGTTTGATTTATTGATTAATGATTTCTTAGTATTGAGTAGAAAAATTTATCTGTGGTCGAAGCTTTCAAGGAGTTGGTTTGGTAAGTAAATTTGATTTCCTTTACTTGAGTTATGAAATACTTTTTTTAATTTCCTCATAGTTTAAATTAAATTTTCCTGGGGGTGTACGACATCATAATAAAAAAGTTTTTATATTTGAACCAGATAATAAACGTCTTCATTGGCGAACTAAGCTGGGCTTCCATTAATTTATTACATGTCCGGGATTTCTGTTAAGGAATTTTAGGGACTACATTTTTCAACATATATTTATAAATAATATTTTCCATCCTAAACTCTCACAATTGATATTCCATTTAACGAAAACAGGGTGCTGATAATACAATTGCAGGCACTATTGCTTCAATATCCTCCCTGTAGGAAGTCAAACACTTTTTTAAGTATTTTTAAACTGGTTTTTTAATAACCACATCTAGTGGATTAAGTGACTTTTTTCCTTGTCACCGACACATTATTTTAACATAGGGTTGACTTTTTAGTTGACTACTAATTAATTATTTTCCAACCAATTTGTAGTTGATTTATACTAAATTATTTAAAAACCAGTTTTTTTATTTCATTTTTAAACGATTTAATTTTAATATATTTCTATGTAAAAACAATTATTATAATATAAAAATAAGGCATCTTCTCAAATGGACTTCTTTCTTTCTTCATAAAAATTTTAGTCCATTTCACATCAAAATGTCTATTGTACGAATAATCTAATCGAAGAATTCTTCAATATTGTTGGGTTTGCTTCGGCCTAAAAAAAACTCTTACATTAAAAACAGATAATCTTGTAATATAAAATTTCGTCACAATATTTAAGTGAATGCGAAAGCCTTTCTAATTGTTTGAAAATTCCAAAATGAGTAGTATATAACCCTGGGAAGATTTTTGATACGATTAAACAATCACTTTTCTGGGAGAATGCATTAGCACTTAATGGGATATCTATGCCTTCTCCTTTTAAAATTGCCAAGAGTTCATCAAAACATTTACGCGACGCATTAGTTCTATGATACCACTCTCCTAATTGTTCACTTAAGGATTGCTTTTTTGGAAGCAAACTAAAATAATTATTTTCCACATCATCTTCACAAAAAAGCTCATGGCATGCTTCTTTTGTTTTCTTATTTTCTTTTCATATACTTATTTATTTCTTACGTGTGTTTCTATGCAAAATGTTTGGTTGATAGATATCTGCATGACATTTAAACCAATTTGTAGTCATTTGCAAAATAGTTAGTTTATAGTTAGTGTTTTTCATCAACCGATTATTTTGTTTACTACAGGGCTTTGAAATCGTAAAATAAATATTTAAAAAACACAGGTAAAGATCTTGAATATTGGGTAACACATAATACAAGTTCATTCTTCAAGCTTTTCATTAAAGGACATTAATAAAGTTAGAAAGGTGAGATTACGGCTTTCAAATTTGCAATATAAAGTTTTTTAAATTTATGTTTGTAAATAGTCGAACTTATATTTGTATATATTGAAAGGAATTGTTTGGTTCAATGCTGCTGAATAAGCGAGAGAGTAGTAATATATGGAATCATTAATCATCTGAGATGACAAATTGATTTAACGTGTAGAAATGAATTGAAATAATTTTCGTATTCTAATTCGTTAAATAATACGGTTAAATAGTTGATATTCTTAGTCACCAGTTTCCGCCATCAAAACTGGTAAAATCGAACAAAGAACGATGATGAGATGGTGTAGCGATCTCGAAATCAGTAATCGAAATATTACTGTCTTCATAAAAAATAATGAATTTATCCAAAAAAAATTCTAAAAATTTTAAAAATAAATGGGTTAACTCGGATTTGAACTTGGGCCAAAAAATTCCTTTCAATATATAGTTTTTTTGTTACATTTCAAATGAATATTGAAACATGAGTTTTTGAAAGTGGATTATCAGGAATCCACTCTGCTTAGAGGGGCAGGGCAGACAAATACTTGCATCAAATAGTTCTGATTGTCCTCTTTCATGAGACAAACACCAATATTGACAATTCAGGAAGGAAAATAGAACTTAATTTATTTTTTATTTTTTAATTAAATGAATCACAAAATTAAAAATGTAGAAACTCCCTTTCAATCCATAAAGTAACTATTGCTAGTTTTGTAACCACCGTTTCCAGAGTATTATGAACTGCTGAATTGTGTAAAAAGAAAATAAAAAACCAACCAATAAAACCATTTGAAATTCTTTGAAAACAGATATCGAGACCTGTCTCGAATAATAGATTTAATAATACAAAAAAAAAAAAAACAAAATTATTAAATTTTTTGTAACATTGTTTCAATTCTTTGAACTCTCTTGCTGCGTGTAAAATCAATAAAATAATTCATTTTATTTTTGATATTACATTTTAGTTATGTGCCAAGATATTTGCGGAAAAAATCGTATACTGAAATTATTTAAATCAATTGAAAACCGTATTAAAGTTTTCTAATATTTTTTTATTATTAACAAAGAATGTGTTTTTAATTTAATTTTATAACTTTAACTAAAATTTATTTCCGAGTGTGTTTTATTTCCTCAATAGGGAGTTTTAGTGTATTTATGTATATTTTTGTTTTACTGACATGGCTGGCAGTGCAATTATTAACACTCTTCTGTTGTTCGCAGCGCTTTAATTTTTTTTTTCAAATATTTTTTGTCTGTTACTTTTTTTGTGTGCTTTCGTTTGGTCTCCAGTATTGCTTTGGGGGTCTGGTCCCACGGGTAATTATTGACACGGTTGTATGCACGCAGTAAAACACGCAAACTCTCTAAAGCGAGCCCAAAGTGTAGAATGGCAGTTGGATGAATGAATGGCCTGGTAGCTGGCTCACTGGCTGGCTGACTGGCTGACTGGTTGCTATCATTAGAGTAAAACAAAAACTGACAAATAAAAAAAAAAAATTAAAAAAAATTAGAAAAATATTTTTTTTGTGTATATTTCATTTAATTTAAAGAAAATTTAATTTAAAGTTTTACGTTTTACAGAAATACTAAAGTGAAAGCAAGCGTTAACACTGTATGCGGCTGGGCTGAAACTAGGCTCCAGTTAATATTACATCTCTATTTGATAATTAAATGTGTCTAATTTGATCTGAGCTACAGATTCCGATAAGAGGTGATTAATTTGGAAATATTAAAACAATAATTGAAATACTTTTTATCAAAAGAACGAGTCATATTTAATGAAGAAGCTAACTACCTGGCCCACGATGACGAACGATGTCGTTCTTTTGTGAAACTACATTTAAAATAAATACAATTTGTAAAATTTTGTTTTTGTTTTAAATGTAATTTTACAAAAGAACGATATCGTTCGACATGGTGGGCCAGGCAATAACTTTCCATTTTTAGTACAAGAATTCAATGAATAAGTAAATATTTTTTAGGTTTGAAAATACCAAAAAACTTGTAAGTTCAAGCAAGTAGTTCCCAACACTTTTATTGGGGGAAAAAATATGTTTGCTAGTTAAAAAATATACACAGAATTATAAATAATTTAAAAAAATAATTATTTATTTATTTATTTATTTAGTTTTATTTATTTATTTATTATATATTCACTTCCTATGTAACAAGATTTAATAGATAATCTTATATTTAAAGTACAAGAAAGCAATGATTATAAATTACGTTAAGAGATCACACATTTGAGTAGATAAATTGTTTATATTTTGATAGTGATGATTTACTGAGGAGCAAAATAATCAAATAAGAAATTCTTGAAACTACTTGCGTTGCTGTAAAGCTGGTGAGTTTGAGAAAGACAATTCCAAAGGCGTGATTTATGTATAAAAAAAATCCATTCTGATACGAGAAGGCGGTGCAGGGGAATTATGATCTTTTCATCTATAAGTGATCTGTCAATAAGAAATCTCCGGATAAATAATATTATGTAATAATAAATAAATTAAATCTGGCAGAAGAATGAGATTTTTTATTTTTTATTTATTTCAAAATTCAAGAACTGTAGTTCATAAGCTACTCCGTAATTACACGTTTCAAATATATAAAAGGCAACAATATTTTATTGACCAAATCTTAAAACTAATAATTTTTATAGATAAAAAAATATTAAATACCATAAATAGAAATACCCTGAATTTGAAGACACTAATTTACTGATAACAGAAAAATTTGATTTTAGTTGTATGTACGAGTATATTTTTTGAAAATCATAGAATGATGAGAAAAAAATAATATCAAATAGCATCAAAATAAAGATTTTGCAATCATTTGTCTAATATTTAAAGCAGTATAGAATTGTTTAGACCAAAAACACATTAGATTTATATAAGTTTGGCCTACGAGTGTGTTAACATGATTTGCATTGATTTTTTTCTTCGTTCACTAAAATATCAAGACCGATATTAGAATCAAGTGTTTTCTTCCGAATTATTTTGCACTTGGACTTACGAGGTTTTAAACAAAATTAACTGGGACAGTAAAACACCTTTATTGAAAATGAATTTCATTTCCAATTAAATGTTTTATTGTAATAATTTTTTTCTGTGTATTCTACTCTGTTGGTCTGAAATACCTGCACACATTCACTTACAAATATTTAATTGCTCGCTCTTGCAGTGTCTTTGGTTCACTATTTTTGCTGCCAGTTTTAAAAACACATAAATAAATGTCACACATTTAACAAAAAAAAGCTGAAATATTTTTATTTTTAAAGACTCATCATTTTCCATAAATTACTGTAATCAATAAGAATTGACTGAGTACCGGTTACATGATTTTCAATTGCAGGAGAATAAGAAAAAGAAACAATCATTTAGTAATTTTGCACGTGATAACGTGCGCGCATGCGCCATAAAGATCTTTAATAGAGATCAATAAAAATATTTTGCATATTTTAAACAAAAAGGCTGGCACGAATGCAAGTTTTTGTTTGAATATTTTATTTAATCGGCAGCAGCGTCAGTCACACTTGGAAAATAACAGTTTATTTTTGTTTTAAAATTTAACAGATTTTTGCAATAATATATTTCACTCTTTTCTTTACTTTTTAATACTTGTCTCACAAAACATTTTTATTCCTAATTTATCAGCATATTAATGAAGATCATGTCAATATAAACAATTTCGTTATATCTTCAACCTCCGGCCAGTTAGATTATGTTTTCATTTACAAGTTTGTCAAGCGATTTACTGTGTATTTTTTATTTTAATTTTTATTAAACATATTTAAGTAAGTTTTTATAATAAATATGTACATTTATTCATTTTTTTATACGAATTCTTTTTAAGCATATTATTTTATTTCCAATAAATGTCAAAGAGTTAAATATAAAATTGCTGTTAATTGAAACAACTTTAAACCGAAACGCGTACAAGTTATTGCATTTTGTGCAATTGAGGTTTGAAAAATAAACCCACTAGCAGTTTCATATTGAGTCTGGGCAGACACTTAAAAGGCTGACGTTATTCGTTTCATCGTGTGGTAGACACATACATATTTTGTTTAAAATCAAATTAAGCACGAGGATTTTGGACCTACGGAAGTTCAAGAATCGTTAGCAACCGAAAGAATTCCTGAAAATGTAATTTCAATACTTTTTTTACCATTAAAATGCTAACGACTGTGAAAAGAGTATTTTTGATAAATTCTTTCCGTTGCTACCGATGCTTGAACTTTCGTAGGTCCAAAATCCTTGTGCCAGCAAGCAAATATGCTTAGATTGGAATTTTATTTAAAACAATCTCCGAAAATCGGTAACAACCGTGACTTTGGAAACACCCATATCGTCATATGTTTTCAAAAAAGCCCTAAGTTACAAAAAAATTCAAATCAACTTCTTGACTGATTACGATGCACCATATCGAAATACATGTCTCTGGAAAATTTTACTTTTTAAAATTGTACCAATTCTTTAATCAGAAATAAGCTTAAACTGAAAAAATTTTGAAAAATGTTGGTTGACTTTCCATATTAGAGAGTGTTTTGCTGGGCCTCTAAAATATTTTCAATGTAACTTAGGGCTTTTATGAATTCATATGACGATATGTTTATTACCATGACCTCTAAGCAAAGAGATTTTATGAAAACTTGATGTTTGAAAATTGGGGCGAAATCAGTAACTTGGAAAGCGGAAAGATCAAAATACAAACAACAGTGGTTTTCCGATTTAACGAACATTCAATTTAATGAACATCGGCATTTTGTAAAATACTGAAATAACTGTTTATTTTGTTCTTGTTATTTTATTTAAATTACTTAGAGCTCACTGTTGGAGCTCCTAAGCATAAGTTGAATAATTTGAAGACTTGAGTTTTAAATACTAAATACATTAGCTGATATATTAATGATGAGAAGTTCTAGACGACTTGAATGAGCGTTTTCTAGAACTTCACTCAAAAGTTGTATTCCTATTCTTATAATATATTTATTTTATATTTTACCAAGCAATCATAAATTTCAGATAATACCCAAAACCTATGATTGAGTGGCTTCTTAATATTAATAATTAAAGTGTGGGAAACCAAAAGACATGTGATCGTTTAGTTATTTTAAACATCAGTTTGAGTTCTTTTAGTTTCCCAAGGGGGGTGTACGGCGCGGCGCGTGTCTTTACGAGTGCATACTTGTATGCGCCAGCAATAGAACTTTTAATAATTAAAACACAGGAAACTGTCAAAGTGACTTTTGCAACGGCCGCCGATTTAAACACAAGGTGTCAAGCAGCCGTTGCACAAATATTTTTTCTGGCATTTCTCAATGTAATTGGGCGCTTTGTAGGTTTCGGTACTTTAGACTGCAATTGCTTGCGGTTGGTTATAGTGCTGCTAGATTGCGCTACAATTTAACGAACACCCAAATTTTTATTTCCACTAAATAAGTGCTTTATATTACGAATAAAAATTTTACTTTGAACTCGGTTTAACGAACAAATGTAAAACAAAACGATGAACAAAACGAAGAGTTTGATGAAACTGAAATTCTAGAGACCAAAATAAAACATAAAGATGTCATTAAGCACTTCAAAATTTGTATGAAAAGGGCTCAGCAAAACAATGTTGGTAACACAAATTTAATGCTTTTAAGAGAGCTTCAAGAATATCCCATTAAAAAGAGATATCCATTCCAATAAGCAGACTGTGTTTATCCAATTTTTTAAATAAATTATTTCAGTATTTCGGTGTTTTTATGAATTTTCCTTTCCTTATACATACTTTTAAAGAAATATTTATTTTAAATTATTATATTTTAATAAAATTAAAAAAAAACTGTATGCATATTTATAGTTATGAATAAAATAGACGGCGGTATTAATTTATAAATTAGTACTGGATATAACGAACAATTCTTTTTAACGAACTGGCCTGACAACAATTAGGTTCGTTAAATCGGAAAACTACTGTAATTGATAAACTTATTTTTGTTGTTGTGGAAATCGCTTAAAAAGTTGTATCGGATCTGCGTGACAATCCATTTATCTGAATTATCAGATAAATATTAAATTCCCTTTTTTTTCTAGCACGAAATCATTCATTTAATGGCGAAGTCGAGAAAAAAATTACCAGCAAATTTTCCTCTATAATTTCGACGATGTACGAGTGTGTGTTTTGACGTTTTCTTAGGAATTTTTTATTATATATTTTTTCGTTAGTCGAGTGTCGGTCGCATGCATTGATTGCACTTGACCGTGATTAGTTGATTTTAATGTTACTGCTACTTTTGAGACACATTCAAAGTAGTTGTTGTTGTACGCGATTTTGTGGTTTGTTTTTATTGTCAGTTGGTGCTGCATCGCCGAACCGGCTTTGCTTTTTACCATACTGATCAATTCAAACAGCAGTGCTGATTTTAATACAAAAAAAAAATCAAAAATAATCAGAATTACATAAGCTGTTTGTCTATAACTTACGACTAGTAAATATTGAAACTGTTTTTGAGCCACAAAAAAAAATCAACTAGATTTATCAAACACTTACAATTTGAAATTGATAAACAAACACACAAGCTGTACAGCAACAAATGTATCTGCGAGTGTGGATTGATGTATCGTTTGAATTTTAAGTCAATAAAAACCATAAACCACGAACAGCCATCGATCGATCGCATTATCGTATCCAGCCGTCAGTAATTCCCTGAGTATGAATATTTGCAAATAAACTACTGGAGGAGACAGACGCAACTGTGAGTTCGAGTATTTTTTTTACACAGTAGCGTTTATTTGAATGTTTTATACATTTATGTTTGTTGTAGCTGTTTTTTTTTGTTTGGGCTGAAGTAAACAAAATTTGCAAACCGCGTTATTTGTTTATATTTATTTAAAAATTTTTCAAATTGGTAAAAATAAAATAAAAAATGTTTTTGAAATTGAAATATGCTCCAGTCGACCTTCTCATGGTTTGTTTTTTTTTTGTTGCTAAAATGTCAACTAAACTTACCACATTTTTAGCTGTTGTTATTGTTGTTGTTTGTCTTTGAAATGCGCAAAAACGCGAGTTAAGTTTTTGCAAAATCCAACAACAACCACATTCCGTTAAGAGACCTGCCTGCATTCATGCAATCAAACATACAAAAGAAAAAAATATATAAAAAATCGAATTGAAATTGAAATATTTTCAGGTGATTTCATAATTAATTTTTAATGGTTGTTGTTTGGTGATGTGTCGTTTGTTGTACTGTTGGTGTTGTTTGCAATAGTTAATGTCGCCAAGTGTAAAATTTGTTAATAGAATCAAGTTTATTGAACAAATTATTTATCGGCTACTTGTTTAATTTGTTTTTGTTTGTCTTGCAAAGTTACGCCATTAAAATTGTGTCAATACTGCGGCTAAAAATATGTTTTTACGCTTTATTTACAATTTATTGATGGGAATCACCCTTTTGCTTGTAATAAAAGAAGTCCGTCCGTCTTGAGTAAAAACAACCTTGTGTTCGTTGACATTTTGTGATTTTTTGAAGGCGAATAATATGATGAGGCTTTCATGAACATTCAAGAAAGTTCTATAAAAAGCAACAAGACTTTGCAAGATTGTTCGAGAAATCTGTATGAAAAATATTGATAGCAACTGGCCATATCGTACACAGAAAGAAAAACTTCATACTAACAGCCTGTTCATGGAACGGTTCAAAAATAAAACAAAACTGTTCGACACGTTAACGACTACGTAACAAATAGGGCTTGTATAACACGTGTCCAAGCTCGTTCTATGATATTTTTTATAATTTTTTAAATAAATAATTTTTAAATAATTTCAATAATTTTTTTATATATTATTTTGAATTTTTATTTAGTTTTTATTTATTTTGTCTATATATATAATATGGTAAATTCAAATAAAAATACAAAATTATTGATTATTTAACAGGACGATAATTTTAAGTTTAATAAAATTTACATTTAAAGAAAAATCTATAATTTTATAAAATTTATTAAATTGACTGCACATTCTTCTAAATGGATCAGCATTTGCGTAATTTGATCTGAAGAATTTAAATGCTAGCAATTCAAAGTGTCGAGATGGACTACGAGGAACATTAAACGAAATGTTATCGAGCAGGAAATTAAAACAAATATCACCATTAAATAAATTTAATATAAACAACACATTCAACATAGTCCTTCGGCTTTTAAGAGTTGGAAGTTTGATTAGAGCAAGACGGCTGGTGTATGACGGAAGATCTAATGGGTTCCACTGAAGACCACGAAGGCAGAATAACAAAAATTGCTTGTGAGTCACGTATATGGGATCCCAAACTATAGATGCATATTCTAAGACAGGTCTGAGAGGGAAACATAAAGTTGCTTTGTAACATATGGGTCCTTAAATTCTTATGCCCATATTTTGATAAAACCAAGAGTACAACGTGCTTTATTTACAGTTATGGAAATATGATTAATAAAGTTCAACTTAGCATCCAACAAAACACCAAGATCCAACACTGTAACACAATTTTCCAGCTGGTGGTTCCCCAAAGAATTATTTACTTTTATATGATTTCCTCTGTAGAAAGACATATGTATATTTGCATTTTTTTAAGTTAAGCACCATCACTATACGCTCTTTGCTGATTCTTTAAATTCTCTTTATATATTTTTTTTAAATTCATTAATCTATAATTTACTGATATTTTTACTCCCGACTAAGGAAAAGAGGCGCTATAATTTTGAACTGTGCCCGTCTGTGGCACCGCAGCTGTCAAACGAATTTTCTTTTCCATTCAAATGTTCATCACAATTATGTATTTTTTGAAATTATATGAATTCCTTTTTACTTTTGCTCACATTTGACGCTGCTGCTGCTTTACTGCATTTTCCAAAAACAACTTCTTGTTATTAAAGTAAATACTTGAAATAAAATTAAGCGTTCTTAACGCTTAATTTATTAATCATTTTAATAATTAATTAATTGTTTTTGCATTAAACATTTCGATTTAATGATTTGTGATCGTTAAACTAATAGAGATGAACTTAATTGGCATTTAAAATTGATATTTAAACAAAAATTTTAAATGGATATTAATTTTCTTATTATTTAAATAAATAAAAGTATTATGGTTAAACACATACACACACGTACTTACAAAAAGGTTTCAACAATTAAGTAAATAAAAGTTAAATGCATTTTGAAATTAATGAAGAGATTATTTACACAAGCCCTGCAGGCTTGAGAGATGAACAGGAGCCAAATGATGCCAGCTGAAGTATGAAGTAATAAAATGCATAAAGTACTCGTATGAGTTTCGAGAATAGAAATGAAAGAGAAGATAAAAAAGATATTTAATAATAACTCCTCTAGAGAGGAGAGTATCAGCCACAAAGTAAGAGATGTGGCTGGCCGCCTCTTGAACTTTACCTGGGAACAGCCAGTCACTTTTATATGAGGTTGTCATTGGAAGTGGTCATTTGGCTTAATGCAGATAATCGGTGACAGGTCCAAGATCTCACCTTAATGTGCTGGTTTAGTGAAAGTTAGTATTCGTGTGTATTGATGCACTTTCCATTATATGTGTATTTTAAGAGAATAAAATATTTTATTCGCTCGATGTTTTAGGCAAACCCGATCCGGATTTGTCATTAATAAACATGCTCAATGTGTGTAAGCTTTTCAAATGAGTTGGTGTTCGTTTCAAAAGCGATATAAAGTTTTGTGAAAGTTAGAATAATACTTGACACACACTATGAAAGTTTTCCTTCAGGAAGTCTTAGTTTGTGGGTTAGATATGAGAGAAGATTGGGAAGGGGTTCACTCTTTCAAGTTCTCTGAGATATCTTGCTTTGTAATTCATAACTTTTTTTTATTTTTAAGCAAACACAAACCGCGAAACTGTCTGTGACTTGTCTGTGGAAACACCCAGGGCCTTGGCAGTAATCGAGCCTGCGACCCCCAGACTAATATTTCAGTCTTCGGGGTCTTCCCAACTCTCAACTTTAGGTTGGTTATAGCTTTATTTTAGATTTTCTTTTACTTTTCTTTTCTTTCATGCTGGTGACAGCAAAAATTTGAACACAAAAAAAGAGAATGTGATGGAAAACATTCAAAAATCTTGAATTTCATTAGAAAAAAATGTCAATGTGTGGACATGAACGAAAGTTCCAAAGATAATGAGATGGAATTTCAGAGAGAAAACTTTCATAATGTGAACCGAGACTAAGTAAGAAAGTACAAACTTGTTTAAACTTTGAGATTGTTTAAACTGTTCATTTGTTTTAATGAAAGTTTAATATCAATTGCCTTATTGCGGTTGTCAAATTATCGTCTTCGACTTCCACAGTGTATTCTTAAGTAAAGAATAATGCTTTGTGTTGTTTTTTAACAACAACTTGTCAAAGGTGAAGGAAAAAATTCGATAATCCTAATAAGGCATCTCTAGTTTTTCTAAGAAATATTTGGTTAAATTATCTTTGAAGATCAGCATTAGCAACAGTGAAATGCCCATAGAACTATCTGTATACCTCAATAATCAATTTCCAATAATATTTTACTGAAAAAGCAAAATATTTTGCTGAATAAATAAAATACTAATTTTGGGGAAAAGTGCAATTATAAATTTAAAAATCTGTATTTGTTCTACGTACGCTTAATTGATTGTCTTGTTGACGATGGTCTTGTGATGTGAAAAATAGCCGAAGTAGTCCGGGTACTAATGGAAATTTGTTCGAATCTATTTAACACTAAGAAAAATTACTAAAGTTTTTGTATCTTGCCAATTTTCACTGGTTATAGGACGGGTACGTGCAGGACAATTGTCACAATATTTCCGGCAGGATCATGACAGAATCATTACCAAAGAAGGTGTTTAGTGGCTGGTAAGGCCACTACATAATTGCACAATCTCTCATCTACTACAACTGGGCCATCAGCAACGACAACTTTTATTTAATTTTGCTGTTTCTGCTGTTGTTTTACAGGCAAAGTGATTTTTAATAAATTTTATTTTTATTATTTTATTTTAACGATTATTGCACACTTACAGTTGACTCGAAAAACCAATAAAAATATATTTAAATAATTACATTAATGAAAACAAATACAGAACGCGATACGATATGTTTATTGAACATGGAAATGTAAATTATAATTTTTATCATTAAAATAAACAAATGAAATATTTTATTGTGTTTAGTAATTAATTATATTTTACAGCTGGCCAACTAAAGATTCTTGAATCATAATATGTTTGCAATAACTATTTTACTACAGCTTTTAGCTTTGAAATATATCTGAAGCAATGAATGAAACTAGATTTCTGTTAATATTAAAATAATTATTATGAATGATTAATTTAGGGGGCTTTTTCAAAGGTTTCGATTGAAATATAAATTCTTGTTGTTAATAAATTTTATTATTTGGCCTAAAACGTTTTCAAACAGAAGCCATCATAAAATTTTTAGAAAGAAACACAATAATTTAAATCGGCTTTGGAAATATTAATGATTATTTTATAGTCTGTTGGCTGTGTGAAAGCAAAAGGGCTAAAGCTTTCAAAACGGTAGTCATTGTTTTAGGCCATTCCAAAAGTAAATATTTGTTGTCGAGCCCTTTCAAGTTTTCAAGGTCTGTTTTCTTTGTTCTTTGAATTTGTTTGCGCAAATCAATTTTCTTTGTGTTGTTAGTAATTTATTTATTTTTTTATATTTCTTACTTTTAACAAGCAAAACGGCTGCAAGAACGCCTACATTATTTGATCGATTTAAAGCTGCAATTGCGCACAACAAAAATAATTAGTTCTCTGGTCTTGTTTCCTGTTAAGGCGCCATTATTTTATGTTAATTTCACCCTATAAATGGTATTATTGTCACAGTATGATTTAGTATGCGTCTCCGTAGACTGCTGGACTGACTATTAGTGTGGGATTCTCAGGTTCGAAAGGGTGGAGCTTTTGTTTTTTTATATAAATTTTTTAACTTTACAAAATCTCTAAAAAATCCGTGTATTTGTTGGCAGCAAAAATGGTGACCAAAAAAAGCGTGACCAATGAACTATATTTCTAATTCAAACAAAACATTGCTTGAGTCAAATAATTTTTATTGTTGAAAATGCTACAAATTTGTGGATTTATGTCGAACAAAAACCTATAAAAAATGTGTAAGCAATTAGTGTTTACATAAATAATATGAATCAAACATGACTATAGACGAGATCGTGAGTGATTATTCACTCGTGTCTACGATATAAATATTTTACTCTTGAACGCTCATGCACGAACTTGGCTCACGTTTATGCACGCTCACGTGAGTGGTAAACAAGTTGGTCGCAATCAGGGCTACCGTTGAAATTTTTTGAAAAGTCTCACGAAAAGTCGTTTGAGAAAATAAAAGTCGCACATCTTTTTAACTTTTTCTTATCAATAAAAAGCATAACCAAATAAAAAACAATTGAAACAAAACAAAAGACTTCTTGCAGAATCCATTTTTAACATATTTCATAACATATGCAGTTGCATTATATATTCTTCTATAAATGTTTTCATGTATACTAAACAATTTTAGTTAAGTTTAATAAACTTGGCTGTCAAGCTGGTTCACTAAAAGCTGTTTACAAACAATGCAAAAAGGGCGCTTTGATTCCATCTCATGCTTGAGCTATTTATACTTCAGTTCCCAGTCCCTCGAACATTATTGGGAAATGTTACGTTTCTTGGAAGGATCTGCAGCGTTTTTAAAATTATTCCTCTCAGACTCTGTGGTCTCTTCTGCCTGTGAACACGTATTTCTAGCTTCATCTTTTTCGTTTTCAGAGTTTCTTTTCGTTTTAACAAGAATTCTTATTTTAAAGAATGTTCATGTCTTACGACAAATTTTGAAAATAGGCACTTCAAAACGCACAATTTCTTACTTTAAATTTTTTTTGCTAAAACTGTTCTTTGAAAGATTTACCGAAAATTTGCGAACAATTTCTTGAATACATTCTGTACATGACAAGGTTGCAAAAAAGTGATAAAAGTGTTCCCAAATGAGCAATAATCTGAAATTTGCTTTCATATTTTATAATCTGAAATTTTTTTTGTTAGAAATTTTTAGAGTTTTTTCCCGGGAATTTCAATCTAAAAATTTCCCGCTTTCCCGGGATTTTTCATGCTGCATCCCGGGAAATTATTGTCAACTTAACGTTTAGAAAATAGCTGTTTATATTTTTGTATGTGTGAAGAGAAAACATTTGAAGAAGTTTTAAATGCAGGTATTAATAATGCTAATGTTTGTACTCCATCTTTCTCCAAAAGTACTTTAAAATATTCACTAAAGAAAGAATTGAAATTTTTGGAAGGAAATTTTTGTTTAAGTGAACGGCCGTTTTCGGTAGCAGGGCAATTTGTAGTAAAATTAACAATAGGCTTTCTGACGAGTCCATGAACGCTTTAAGCATTTTACAGAATTATTTCCTAAACCAAAAAATATGAATTATATTATTAAAGTAAATTTTTATTTTAAGAATTTAATATTTTTGTTTTGGAATTCAAACCTCGAGTTCCTTTGTATTATTTTTTCTATATTATTTTATGTTTGTTTTTATTAACTAAATTGTTATGTTTTTGCTTAGGTTCACCTTGTATTTGTAAGTTTACTTTGATCTCATATAACTAAAATACACGTTTTCCGTGTTGGGATTTAAAAACTAAAAGTTAAAAAAAATTAAGTCCTGTGGTAATACCCAATTAAAATTAACATATTAATTATTATTTATTAAAACATAAGGTATGTTTTAGTAAAAGGGCGTGATACACTATCCTATTCGTACTTGGTCGTGTGATCTGCCAAAAAAGTCGTGTGTGTTCAAAAAGTATAATAGTGTGGGAGGCCATAAAATGCACTTCTGAGGCAGACTTTTTGACAAGTCTGTCCGACTTGCATATAATTATGAAAATTTCCATAAAATGATAGATTTCATGCGATCAGAGATGCATCTTTTTAAGAAATTAAGTTGCAACGAAAGCAAAATTAAATTTAAACTATTTATTTTATAAATCTGCAAGTATTTATGAGCAAAAAATCATTAAAATCTAAAACTACTTGAGTGAAAAATACTCATGTATGTGTTTGCATCTTTTTTGTGTGATTTTTAAAAGTGGGACAGAATTCTGTCAGATTTTCCAGTGAATGAATCGTACGACTGTGTATGATAGTGTATCACAATTTTTGTTAATGCCTATTAAATTTAATTTTTGTTATTTCATGGAGCGGGATCCCGGGATCCCTGGAAATTAAAAAAAATTTCCCGCTTTCCCGGGAAATGAAAAATTGCGGGAAAAAAATCTCTAGACATTTTGCATTTCATATAACTACGAGGGAAGTTAAAAAGTATTCACTTTTGGACGCGTTCTTTATGACACGTTATAAATGAGGGCGCAGAAAAAAACTGAAGCAACAAAAAAACGACACTTTTGCTGTTACGGAGCCCCCGTAGACTAGTAGATAGCGTACTAGACTACTAGTCTGGAGGTTGTCGATTCGATTCCTGGCTAAATCCTGGGTATATCTGCAGACAAGCCAAAATGGCTTCGCAGTTTGTATTTGTTAAAAAAAAACGATCGTGGTATTTCATTATTATTGTTGTTGATATTAATATTAATTATTTCAATTTGTTGTGATCACTTTCAAACCATACTTTAGATATGTCGTCAGAGAATAAAACTGGTATAATGCTAAGTAGGAAACAACGATGTAAAATGTTCAACAGGGCAGCATCTAAATGGAATATTAAATTAGTCCATGTATTTGTGTTTGTATTTATGGATGTATTCGTATATCTAAGATCTTTAGTAGTTCTTATCGGATGTCCACAAGAGACCTCTCGACTTTTTTAGATTTTTTATCAAAATATTTTTTTTATAATTACAATATTTTTGAAATTTATTTTTAACATCTTTTAAATTCTCCTAAATATTCGTTTTTATGTGCACATTTTCCGTACCAGCAACCGAAGGTTTACTTTTTGATTTTTTTCATGTCTGAATTCAGTTAGGATTTTTATTTTTATTGTTTGTTCTACTCTCTTTATTTGTGTCTTGAAACTCTGTTGCGCATGCTTAACAGTCTAACAGTGGTTTTTGATTTCATTGCCCATTCCGTCCAGTCCTCCGTACTCAGTGCAATTCAGATGTCATTTCCATTTGAATTATGGTCTTTAGTGGGTCACCAAGGCAAACAATTTGCTGATGAATTGTTGTGACAGAAAATGTGAAAACTATACGTTTCATGGTTTGAAAGAAATTTTTACAGTTGTTTCTTTATTTTGTTGTTTAAAAATAAATAGACTTTTTCATTGTATTGTTGGGTTAAGAAAAAATAAAATATAAAAAATAAATAAATAAAATATGAAAGAACACAAACAAAATCTATATAAATCAGTTAAAAATTGTTTAAGAAAATGTGTTGTTACAAAAGAACAAACAAACAATGACAAACCGTTAGCAAGACACACCCAAAGTGTTTGTTGTTCTTTACCACAAAAAAACAAAACAACATAAAATTTATTTAAATTTTTGCATGTTTGCTAGTTTTTTTTTTATATAAAATTTCCAACATTTCGATGTTGGCTGTTTTAGTGCACAATAAAAGTTTTAGAATTTTTACTTGAAAGTTTTTTTTCATAAAATAAACAGTTCAGCTCAGTATTTAAAAAAATCTAAATTAAAGTAAAAGCTCCTGCGTGAATTACAACTTTAATAATTTTTGTATTATTTTGCTTCGTGCTGCACATTGGGTCTGCTATTTGACTTTGAAATCTGTGTGTCTGAAATGTCTGTATTGCTACAAGTTGATGGTTCTTCAGCCGAACGTGAAATAGGTCTCTAGGCACTCCGATCGTATGCGCCCGTCCCCAGGTTTATAGACAAATGTCGTTCACCTTGGTCCTTTCAGCAGAGTTGATGTCCTCATATTCTGCGCTTTCCCCGTACAACACTCCTCATGTCAATATCGGCTCATGCAGCTCACGCCCAATAGAACTTTGAATTGGTAATACTGCTCTGTTTGATAACCTGTGCTGCCAGGGGCTGGAACAAAAAAGCTAAATCTGCTAAGGCCAGAAAAAGCTAAATCACACAAAAATAAAAGCTAAAAAAGGCCAAAAATTTTTTATTAATAATTCAAACGTGAAAAGTTATTAAAAAATGCACTTTAAGTATTAAAAATAATAAAAGTCTACATATTTTTAAATTCACATAAGTCAATCCATACAGGTATTTCTTTTGCCTTCAATTCAATATTGGATCAAAAATATAACAGAATATTTTGTTTTTAGGCATGAAAAGTTAAACTCGTGTTCGTCGCTCAACTGAGAATATTGCTGTTGTAGTCCATGGTGCTGGGGAAATCGCAGGTTTGTTCATTTCTCGTCGATCTTTGGAATTCCATGTGAATTCCGTGTGAGCTCTCGAAGAGGTGGTCATAATTGTCCATCGAGGTCTTGAGATTTAAACCTTTAGAATTTTTTTATTTGGGACTACGTAAAAGATATGGTCCACGCCAATGGCCTACAATCGATTCGAGACCTCAAAGATGGACTCGCGAATCTATCGAGGACATTCAGCAGCAAATCTGCAAACTGCTGATGGAAAATTAAATAAAAATAAAATGGTTCTGCAAGTGTAGTCATGGCGGTCATTTGACTGATATTGTTTTCCATTATGAATGCCATACCCCCTCTTTACAATTAAATAATCATCCGATGGCTTCGCTTAAAAATACTCTTTTTACATATCGAAATGAAACTTCTTATTGGAAGACCCTATAGACAGCTAAATACTAGATTAACAAAATCAAGAAACGATTTTTGCAGTGAATTCTTAAAATGTAACACCTCCACTCAGAACTCAAATGTTGACTCAACATTTGTCCATTTCTAACTTAAAAGCTTGTGCCATTGTTTTTCAATCAATGTAATTGTGTCTTCAGTGTACTTACGTTTATATATTGGATTCACTTTTTATTGCTTCAAGACGATTTTTTAAATTCAGTAGAAAATAAAAATTTAGCCTCAAAAGACCAAATCTAGTCTAAATAATGCTAAACTGTTATCACGGTTGATAACCGATTTGACAGCCGTCAGTTGCTTTGTGATTAGTTTGATTTGATAAAGAACAGATTAACGCCACAGGAGAAGTATTGAAGAGTGTGTACTTTATATGTTTATACGAAACTTTACTCATTACGTTGCCATCAAAGTTTTTGCTTGATTCTGCTCTCAAAAACTGCCGTATTAAAAGAAAAATAATTTGTATTTCAAGTCTACTCTAAAACACATTTTTCATTTAAAGTCCACTTTAAAACAGATTTCTCATTTAAAGTCCATTTTAAATATCACTTAATATTTTTTGAATACGGCAATAAATGTTTAATAACTTTCCACAATTTATAAATTACAATAAAATTTTTTAACTAAATTAATATATAATGAAATCTATTTAAATTTTTTTTATATGGCCGGATCATTGCACTATGGGGTCGAAAAAATCAAGCAGGCCGTCGCTGCAAAACGGTAAAAGATAAAAATATTATCAAATATAGAAATTGGTTTTCATTCAAAGCAATTGCATATAATTCATGGATTTTTACTCAACGGCTTGAGTCTGATTCTAAATATTGTATGTACAGTACAACCTCCCTAGTCCGGACACTCGCTAAAATTTGTGCGGCAAATTGTTTTCAAAAGCTATTTATGGGCTGAACAAACCAAACCGACAGATAAGGATATTTTACTTTTAAAATAATTTCAAGATAGAGCTGACAAATCACATAAAAATTCCTATTTTTCAAAATGAATATTTTTGGTGTTTTCCGTAAATAAATTATTAACAAATGAATTCTTATTTTTCTTTTCGGTAATAAAAATAAATTATATATAGTCGTATGCATTGCGTTTAAAATTTTATTTTAAGTGTAGACCGGACGATCCATTAATCCGGACAGTAGCTGAAACTACATATGTCCGGATTATGGAGGTGGTACTGTATATGGAGATTAATTTTCTTTTAAGTATTTGCTGATATTCAATAGATGTGAAATATTTTCCCAACAATTATTTTCCATTTTATTAAACATTTTACTACAACTGCAATTGTGTTTAAGCAACATGCCGTAAATCTTCGAATTTGTTAATAAAATTATGTCAAACATTTGTTAGTTTAACACCTTCTGCCTTCTTCTTCTTTGTCTTAAAAACATCCTTAAAAAACATTTAAAAATTTTATGAAAAAATAAAACTTTTTTGGGCGACTTTTTTTTGTTCAGCTTATTTTAGATTCTTTTATTTTTCTTTTGGTTAAAGTTAAAGAATTATTGCTCAACACTTGGTTAAGTTGGGTTACATCAAATGTCTGAACAAGCCTCATAAATCTCAATGTTTACTGCTCAATTGTTTTTCTGTAAAAGCGAACCAATAAAAAGTCAAACCTCCTCATCAACGACGTTGCAAGCAAGCAACTTCTTCATAGTCATCACAACAAGGAACATCTCCTACTCTTCCGTTTAGTTGAGTTCAATAATGGTCATTGCGAACCTTTAAATATTTTACTGCAAAAAAAGAATAAAAAAAGAGAATAAACGAAAAATCGTCTTAAACAAATGACATCAAACTAGTAAATAAATCTACAAAAAGGATTCCCTCAATTTAACAATAATATATTTTTTTTAGTTGATTTCTTGCTGTTGTAGATTTTTCAGTTGTTGTTTTTTTTGGTGTATCATTGCTTCATTGGCTGATAAATAATTGCCAACATTTGTGCAAATTGTGTTTGTAGTAAAATGCAGGACGAATTTCTTTTAGAAAACAGTTTGTAGAAAGAGTGAATTCTTTGGCTTATTTCACAGAGAAACAAAGTCAATTTATTTAAATTACACAGTACAACACGGAAAAAAATAAATAATCGTATACGGACACTAATATTTAATGGGACCCAAAGATTTGGGGCCTCGCTGTAATTTTTGCAAAATACTGATCATTATCTCAAACTCATATCTTGCAAATCGTTCGGAATTTTGATTTACTCTCAAAGGCAAAGTTGTACATCTTGTTATAAAAAACAAAAATTGTGGAAATATAAAGTCTTAAAATATTCATCTTCAAGATGAAAATCGCAAAAAATTAAAAAAAATAGATTTTTTGACCTTTTTTCCACTGTTCAGGTCTAAAACCATTAAAAATTTAAGAAAACAATCAACTACGAAAATGTACCTAGGAGTGAGTTTTGTTAACAATCGTGCTGTGTATGTGAAAAAAACGAAAATCACTTGGCTCCTGGGGGCATAGCGTACAGATGTTTGCTTTAGGTTTCCTCGAATTTTCGTCAAAGCTGTTTACAAATCGGTCCTGTGACATCGTCATGTTAAATGTTCGATCACTTCATGCATTTGGGTTGTCTTCGGTATACTTTCGACCCTCGTGTATTATATTTTACATACGCGCCATACCTTGCACGCCTTCCTTTTTACAAAATTAGGGTGACTCTTGCATTTGTAAAAATAAAAATCGGCGTTCTTAATCGATCACCCATGATCGATCGTTCATGATCTAAACTTGATTTCACATAAATAAAAAAGTTGCGGAAATAATCGATTTCCTTTTACTCTTATCAAATTACTCCTTAAAGGTTCTGACTTTGCTCTATAAAAACGTTATTATCTTAAGTTGTTTTTAATTTCTGCTTACTCCTCTACACACCAAACAGAACAGAACACAGAGCAGAACAGAACAGAAGTATTGAGTTCATGATCATGTGAAATCCATACGAGTCGAATGAAAAGTTCATGCGTGTGCACACCCTGTATTTTTTTATTTTATTAAAACATGTGTTGTTTGCGAATTGTTAACAAATACGCACGGTTGTATGTGGTTGTGTGATTTGTTTGTTGCTTTTGTTTTATTTTATTTTATTTGTGGCACAAAATAACAAGAACATGTTCTTCTTGTTGCAAGAAGAGTAAATATTGATTATGGGCCATTATATGAATTTATGGCAACAAAAATGAAATTTATTGAAATTTTCTTATTTGGAAGGTGCATGTTTTGTTCTTTATTTACGGACTGTTTAACTGATGACGCTTATTTCTTTAAGTGTTTTTTTTTATTTAATTTTTTTATTTGTGTGTTTTCCCAAAATTGATTCCATTTCATTCGTATAAATTTCAAATTAAATGTTTGCTTTAAATATTTAAATCAAATTGCGCCTCCATCACACATTTATGCGGTATGAATTAAAATATTTAGCTTTTTACATCGTTTTTATATTTTCGAAATAATAAACAGAAAAACATTAGAAACTTATTTGCACGTTTGACGTCTTTAATGCGATCACCATAAAACTAAATCAGTTATTTTTTTAACTGTTATCTATTAAAATCACTGATAATTATAATAAAATTAAAACGTTTGTCACTTCAGTTCTAAATTATGCGAAGGTGTGAATAAGATGTGATCGTTTTTAGACTTAAAGAACTTCAAAAAATGTCAATGAGCAGATTAAGAAGAAGATGTCAAATAACAACTTCATTTCATTAAGAAATTGATTTGAACATTTTGTGTTTTGATAAAAAATAAAAAACAAACAAAGAATACGAGGCCCAACTGCAAATTCTGTAAATCAAACGGTTGAACTTGAATCATCCCTGGAACTGTCCACAAAACTTAACCACAAAGCGGTCAACTATTTAAATAAATTTATCATTCAGGTTTTTGAGACAAAAAAAAAATAAAAATAAAAAAGAAACGCCTTTTTCGGCAGCGATATCTTTCAAACCATTTAAATCCAATTTGCTGCATTTGTAAATGAATTCCTAAAATTGTTTTGACAACGATCTTTGGAGACAATAAAATAAGCGTCTGTTTCCAAAATATTCTTCAACGATATTTTTCGAACGGATCAATAGATTTCTGTCAACTTTGCATCAGTCGTTTTTTTTATTTTAAGACCCAATAAGTTTGATTATTCGGTTTAGTAGTTAAAAATTGAGTAGATAAATGTTTTTTTTTTTAAATTAGCATAATCTACCGAATCGGTTCATTATTTCACGATGGCTGAGTGAGGTCAATGTGTTTTGAATGTCGTAAGTTTGGTTACAATCGTTTACGCTATTCTTAAATTATGAGAGGTTTGCACACACACACACACATACTCAGGCGCACACACGTTTAGATACACTTATGCTCCTACACGGACATCATCATAGAAACCCTGAAGGAAACCTGGGGTATGTGCCCCCAAATCACACATTCTGTCTACTATTTTGGTGATTATTTGGCGTCTTTGTCTCTATAAGAAACTTTAGGAAGACTGAAATGAATTAGTACCTTATTTTTAGTACTTATATTTTTCAAACGACTGTTACGAATTAGCACCTTTTAGTCTTTTATTTTATTTTTAAATAAACTCCAAAAGTTAATAAAATTTGCATTTTCATTATTGACAAAAAAGTACTCAAATTGTAGACTAAAACTACTAAAACTTACTAGTGAATCACTGGTTCCAATGTCTACATATGGTACCAAAAAAACTTCCTAGTCGATAGTACCAATGTCAGCAGTGAATTTTCAATGACACGCACATGTTAAATGTCTATAGTAAATAGCACTGTCTGGGGTATTATAGTTCACTAGTACTGCTGACTGTGTCAATAGTAAGTCAGTACAGTTTCACTATTCCCATGACCAGTGTTGTCATCTCAGTGCTTTTAGCACGGTTTATATTGGCGTTTAAAAGTTTCGGCGCAGGTATTTTTTAAGTCGACTATCGATGCTTTTAATTTTTTAATTAAATGCTTTATTTTGGAAAATATGCGTGGTCTTCTTGGTTTTGCGCATTTTGAAATTTAAAAATTGAAAACGCTGTCAATGACCTCAAATCTCAAATTGAGCTTTCAAGGAGAAAAGAAATGAGGAGAAGAATATAAATTAATACAAAAGATGAGAGCATAAAATGGAGATGGAAAAGGAAGAAAAAGAGAAGAGGGAATAAACAAGAAGAAAGGAAAAATAGTTGACAAAAATAAATTTATAAATGAAATAGAGAAAAGAAAAGAAAAGTGATAAAAAGGGATATTCGAAAACAAAAATCTTAGAAACAAGAATATGAAGCAAATACACATACAAAGCAAAAAGCAAAGAAAAGTAACAGGGAAAAAGAGAAAATGAAAAGAAGTGATAAAAGAAAACTGTTGAAAATAAAGGAAGGAATTATGTGAAGAGAAAAGAAAGTAAGAACCAACATGAAGAAGGAAACATTAAACAATTTTTAAAGAGAGTAGAAAAATAAAATGAGAGAATGCAAAGAAAGGCAAAATAAGGACATAGAGAAAGAAAGAAAGGATCAAAGGAATAAAAAAACGGTAAAAAAGGATGGGGAAAAGAAAGCCAATCAAGAAGTAAATAAAGTAGACGAGTTAGAAAACATAAAGACAGTAAACAGACTTAGAGGATTTCAAGATAAGACAGTCCTATGATCTTTAAAAGACCGATGGACCGATACATTTAAGATAAGAATATATGTGTAAGATAAGAAGGAAAATATATAATAAAAGAATAAGAAGAAATTACAGAAAAGAGAAGACGTAAGTAAATAATGTTTAGAAAGGAATGAAGAGGAAATTAAATTAAAAAAACAAGCGCGTAATGGTAGAAAATAGATGTTGGAATGAAAAATATACTCTAAAATATCACCTCAGTTTAGTTTCCTATTTAAGCTTTACACCAAAAGTCCTGAGAGTTTAAAATGAAAGTCCAACCTGATTTGTGATCGCATTGAAATTTAAAGAGCTATTTTTGTAACACAACTGAGTAGCTCGCTTAGAAAACTGTTCACTTGGCTGAGCTGGCATTTTACATTCTGCAAAGACCATAAGGCGATTTTCAAGTGAACACCCCTCGTTAAACTTAAATCCCATGCTTAAATTAATCCCATTTTTATGGAGTGTTTTTAAAGCCCATCCTAAAAATCCAAACAACTCTAGTGTGACAATCAACACATTTAATTGAAACTAAAAAAAAGTAAAGAAAAAAAAATCAGTCCTTTGTCTGATCTTGAAAGAAAATTCCATTCATTCATGATGGTTTTTATGGACATGCAAATGTCTGGATTAAATTGCAAACCATATCGTGGCATTAAAAGTGGCATTTAAGCAATTCCTCCGTGTTACAGAAAGTGTAAAAAGGAAAGCCTCAAGACCAAGAAGAGAAGAAGGGGAACATCTTGAGGCCATAAAAATCAAATTATTGTGCATGTGAGTATTTGCACTGATAAGTGTTGAAAATGAAGAGATCTTGGAGATCATGTAATCGTTATCTGAAAAGGCTCATTATGACATGAAAGCGCCACATGTTAGCATCATTTTGTGACTTCCTTTGGTTGTGGTGTTTGGCAAAACTACTTGCAATGACGATGGTCATGATGCCGCTAACGATGATGAAATTTTCTGTTTGTTTTTTATTAACATCTTTTTGCAATGATCTGCTCATTTTGGCATTGCCCAGCAGGCGTTTTACACGCCTTCTATTTATTGCTGATTTGCTGGGGATTTAATGGTGTGATGGTGATCCTCTTATTTGTACGAAGAGTGAGTGAGTGAGTGAGCGCGTGTGTTGTGTATGACGACTGTAAAAGAAGGGGAGAAAAGTTTTAATTCATTTGATTGTTTGGTTTGTGTCTTTTCGTTTATATTTCTGCTATAGACTTTAAGGATTTTGTTTTGGTTTGCAACAATTCCATTAGTTGTGCTGCAGTGTTTATTTAAAAATTCTTGGGTAATTGTGTGAAATGTTAGTGTTTGGATTTGTGCTCTTTTTGCAGCTTCGAACTGGTTAAGCTTGTTAAATGAAATCAAAGGCATCTCACGATCTTGTTACGTTACACGGAAAGAAAGTGAGAGACAAATAAGTCAATGTAAAGAAAAGAACATAGGAAACTTTTAGGTGAATTTGATCAAAAGTCAGGCATCAAGTGACGCATGCCGTGGGAATGCTCATTAAACAATACTTCCTGATCCCGAAGCTCCACTTAACGAGAGGGAAGCTCTCTTGAGTAGCAGCAGCAATCAAACAGCCACCAGGCGCAAGAATACCTGGAGACGTCGTGTATTTCTGCAGAGTTGTTAATAAATTGGTTTTCTGAAAGCTTAAGTTCTCCCCTGTCAGCTTTCAGTACATCAATATACAATTGGATCAATGACTTAGAAAATACATATTCATTGCCATTCTATTTATGATCGGTACCACTGTGAGTTGCGAACATTTTAAGACGGACGAGACTCTTCAATATTTGGTGGCCCGATGCGAGTCAACCGAATTGGAAGCCCGTATGTCAAAGTAGTGCCGGATCGGTCACAACATCGCCGCTGTGCTGGAAATCGCGAGGTACTGTTGCAGCTATTTCCCATTAACGGCAGGCACCACTGATTAAAAGATAATTTAATTCTTCTCACCCGAATCGAAAGTGATCGACATGTGTCATACAGCAAGTTCCACAATGAACATCTGCATGAAGGCCCCGACCTTATTGGACAATCCATTACAAGAAGTTTAGTAATAAGTAAGAATGTTCAGCTACTTCCGTGATGCTGGCCTGGAACCCATTCAAATGCACCAGTTGAAATATCTCAAAATCTCTGACTGCAGATTTGTTTTGTCAGTGTATTTGTAAGAAGATGATCGGATTTTTTTACGACTTTTTGCTGCTGCTACTTTTTGATGATGATTAAGATTTAAGTATCATTTCGCTGACATCTTTATAACATTTCGATTTTGTTGTTGGGTTTATTTTATTTTTTTGTTGTATTTAAGGGAAATTGTGGTTGGTTGCATGAATAGCTGTTGCTGTTGTTGTTGTTGTTGGTGTTAAATTTAAACTCACGTAATATGTTGACGTCAAGTTGCAGCATTCAAAAAGAATTAAAAGAAAGAACTAAAACGAAGGCAGACCGTGAGTCCGTCAGTCAGTCATTCAGTCCACTTGTGTAGTTGCAGGTTAAAGAAGGAAGCCTTTTGGGTATTTATGATTATGTGCGTTTTATTTGGTTTTGAGCAGGCGTTTTTAATGCCACACTACGAAGGCGTTAAATGCATGATTTGTGGTTGCACTTGGTAATGAGTTTTTAACCTAAAATGCGTTCAAAACCTCTAAAAACACCAGCACGAGCAACATGATGACCAACCTCAATGATGATAATGATAATAATGAAGATCATCATCATTACAATTTAAGTATCGTGCAACACAATTTGAGTGCTTTATTGTGTATGTGTATGTGCGTGTGTGTGTGTGTAAGCGTGTTGCATACAACATAAAATAAAATGATGCCACTGGCATGCATGTCTGTAATTTTCTTGATTTCAATTTTATTTCTTCAGCAGCAAACAACTTCAAACTCTAAAATGAAATAAAGTTTTATTTGTTCTGCATTCACTAATGAAGTTGTTCAATTTTTATTTACATTTCTTTAATTTATTTAACCAACAACAAACAATAAATGATAAATTTAAAAATTCCTTAAGAACCTTCCACACATTAATTTGAATTAAAAATAAATAAAAAAAATCTTGAGAAGTATTTGTTTAAAGGTTGATTATAATTTAAATTAAATGTCAATAAATTAAACGCTTCCGAGTTATCTTGTAATAAATAAGATCGCAATTATTAAATCTGAAGTCTAGCTGTGTAATTTTTTTAATCAATTTCCTGTAGAAGTTGTTCAAATTTTATTGCCGAAGTCAAGTGTTTTTGCAGGGTGGGGGGAGGAGGTAAAACAACTTCTGGCCGTATCAATCAATATTCAACTACGAAAACTTTCTTTTAATTTACAGTAAGAAATTCCCATGATTTTTATTTCTATTATTTCTAAATTGTCAACCATTATGTGAAACTCGATTACACTGAAAGCAATAAAAACTAAATATTTTTAAAACAAAATCAATAGTTAAATTCGAGCACCCATTCACATCAATTGTTTCCATACGATCAACTTTCTCCAGTTTTGTTGTTTATTTCTTTTGGAAGCTTTTGAGCCGTTATTAAAGAAGTATCTCCAAGATGACAAAGTTAACAAATTTAAATCATATTTTAACGAAATTACTTTTAAGTTTTGATTAAAATGCATCATCCAGAGATCATCTTGTTGCCAGTATCTACTCAATTTGGTTCCTTGTTCGGTTTAGAAATATTAGAAAATTTAAAACAAACCCCTCCAATAATTAACTTAAAAAAGGCCGTATAAAAAAATTACATTTAAAAAAAGAACTTTTAAACAAACAAACTTCTTCTGGCATCCAACTGTAGACAAACTTTGCTGTGGTGGCACCAGACACCGATAACTCCAATATCCGATTGGATGTTTTTCAGCACTTTCAGAAATTCTTTCCAGAATATTACTTTTTCTAGAAAAAGTAAAACAATATTTAAAAAACAAATATACATTTAAGAAAAAATACCTCTTAAAAATTTAAAACTTGAAAAAAAAATTAAGAAAAAATTAATACATAGAGAAAAGTACTCTTTTAAAAAAGTTTTTTAAAAAAGTATATTTTAGAAACAAGTACAAAAGTAAATTTTTGAAAAAGTCCTTTTTTTAAAAGTTCATTTGGGAAAAAAAACTTTTTGAAAAAATAATTTTTTCAAATAGTAGTTTTTTAAAAAGTATCTTTTACAAAAAGTACCTTTAACAAAATATACCTTTAACAACAAGCACCTTTTACAAAAAGTACCTTCAACAATAGGTACCTCTTACAAAAAGTACGTTTAACATAAAGTACCTTTCACAAAAAGTACCTTTAAAATAAGTACCTTTTAGATAAAGTACCTTTAAAATAAGTACCTTTTAGATAAAGTACCTTTTATAAAAAGTACCTATTAGATAAAGTACCTTATATAAAAAGTACCTATTACAAAAAATATCTTCTGCTAAAAGTTCTTTTTATAAAAAGTACCTTTTACAAAAACTACCTTTTACATAAACTTTCTTTTACAAAAAGTGCATTTAACAATAACTACCTTTTACAAAAAGTATATTACAGAAATAGTACTTTTTCAATGAAGTACATTTTAAAAAGGCGTACTTTCTTTGAAAAAATTGCGCTTTATAGAAAGCGGCACGTGGAAAAGAAACTTCTTAAGAAGATCACTTTAGCCTAAACTTCAAGAGGTTCATGCAAAGAAATTCAAGTCAACTTTGTTAAAAAAAATAAATAAATAAATAAATGCGGCTGCAGAAAATGTCACTAAATAACTTGTTGTTATTGATAGTTTTTCAAAACTGAAATGTATGAAGTTCATAAAATAAAGATGCGTTCATAAAATTAATGTGTCTTATTCTTACTTAACTATAATTTTAAGCATTAAACGTTAGATGTTTGAATTGTATGACTATAAAGCTGCGGTCGGATGTAGCAAATATTCGACGGATTAAACGTTAATGCTTATTGGCCAAAAATAATACAATTAAACTTGACAAACAGACATGTCTAAGCTTAAATGATAAATAAATAATAAAATAATAATGGTTACGCTTATTTTGTGCAACATTTTCCCACCTTCAGACTTTGAATGTTTGACTGTTTTGTTTGCTTGTTCTGTTGCTCTACTGGTCGATGGTAGGAATGTCCATTAGTGTGTGTTTTTATGGACAATTTATTGCGTTTTTTATTGATTTGACTTTGACCAGAGTTTATTTCATGTGTTCAATTTTATTATCTCGAGTTTTTACATGTTTATTGAACATTGCACAACGTTAGTGATAGCAAATGTCTTAAAATATAAAATAAACTTAAGATTTTCTCGCACTACAAGAAACTTACCGCTGTCCTTGTTATGACTTTTATTAAAATAAAGGGCGATTAGAAGTTTTGATTTGTTGATTAAATATTTAAACTGTTTCGGCTTTAAGTTCTGGTTTTTATTTCAATTTTATGCGTAATGAATGATTGTTTTTGGAAGGAGAATTATTTTAAACAAAAATTAATTATATTAACGATGGTTGCTGGTAACAATAGGAAACACACTCTATCAACGTGGCTACGCCACCTTAAACCAAAACGTATTAAATAACAATGACTAAAAAAAATCCAATAACATGGCTAAAAAGCAATAAAACTCAATACGGTTAACACGTGTCGGGCCAAAATTCTACAAAAGATTGAAAACAGGCCATAAAAATGTTCGCTTTACTGATCATCTTCAATTTATTATTGTGTTTTCAATAATTTGTTTAATTCGAGTTTCGGTTAGATTTGTAGTTTCAATACTTCTTCCCTAATCGAGTAGTAAGAAATATTAAGTGAAATCATAGAAAACGCGGAAAACATTTTCTAATTGCAATTACAACTGCTTTCTGGCAAGCGACAGGCAAGAAGTTTCGGCTTAAGCTTGTTGTGGTGTTTTTTGGTTCAGCTTTGAAGCTGGCCTTAGGAAATAAGGTTTTCCTATTTTGAATACTCGGCCAAAATGGCCATCAAATGCTTGCCTTCTTGACTTAAAAGTTCGAAATTTAAATCCTTTTTAACAGACTCAAACATGAGATTAGCAGTCATCAGCAGTCAAATATTTAGATAGCAAATAATAAAAATATAATCTCTAAATTTATTAATTTTTTATTGGAACTATTTCGCATACGATTGACCACACAATAAAATAAAAAGTCCAAGATTTCGTTTCATTGATTTGATTAATATTTTATTTTAAAATTTTTGTTTCTTCTTTCGGCACAGAATGTTTCACAACAGAACTATTGCGAACTACTTAAATATATTCGCCTGTTTGCGTTATAAACGTCACTAAATTCATAATTAATTTTATGATTTTATGACTGCTTTTCATTAATTTTATAACATTAGTTTTAAAAATATATAGCATAACTATAAAATAGCAATAAATTTACATATTTAGCGAAGGTCGTCAACACTTGTGTTTCAGTTTTTTTTTTGGTGGGATTTGTTGTTATTTTATTCAGTTCTGTCATCGTGCATTTGAAGAGCAAAATGTAAATAGAAATAAAAAGAAAAAACAAATACATTATTTAAATAAGACTTATTTATAAGCCAATTAGGAAATGTTATCAAATTATAGCCAAGAAAAATGAGCATTAATTACTTAACAGAAATTTTCATTAAGAACCTGATTTGAACAGTTTGAAATGCTGATGTTTTTAAAGAAACAAAACTAAACCTTCTTTTTAATTTATTGACAGGAAACGACTTCAAAATATTGTTTTAATGGCGAGCTTTGAGATTTAGCAGAAGTAAAACTGCCGATATTAATTGGATTATAATTGAAATACTGATAAACTGATTAATTTACTTAATTACATGTTAAAATGTAATAAGGAATACCAAAAAAAGGAATATACACATATAAATCCCTTTTTACGTTCAGGCGAAGTACTTTTTTGTTATATTCGTTTGGAAATTGCTCGTTCATTTACTTTTTAAAATCAGATTGAATTCGATGATGAATTACACTTTCAGCTAAAGCGGTAATTCTGAAGTCCACAACTGAAAACACAATTGAAATTCTTTAGTTGTCAGTCATCGTTCTTATGAAAGCAAAGACTTGAAAACCTGCAAAGGTAAAAAATTTTGTCACTATTTTGATTATTTTCCTGTGAACAGGATAAACATTCTCAAAAGTCAGCTGCAATTTAGTTCATCAAATATTTCTGAATCATGCAAATTATTATTCCAAAATATACGTTTCTTGTTTGCCAATGAGAAAAGCTTCTGCATAATCCGTTTTTAAAATTCAAGATATATTCAAACACGTCTCAAAAAGCAAAACCACTAAAAATTTGACAAACACACATGCACACTTTGTTTATTTTTCAAGTTGAAGCTGATACTCGCACATGCATGTGTAATAAGTGTGCATGCGTTAGTAGCAACTTTAAATGCTTACAGCTCCCTAAATATCGAATCGATTTAAATAAAATCAAGATTGTGCTTAACTCTGTAGAAACCCGTTTAAAAACATAAAAATCTTTCCAAAATCGGTTGACTATTACGGCCGTAAAAGAGATCTAAAAAAACGTGCTTAGATAGATAAATGTAGAGTCCGATTAATGGAATAAATACGTATAAGTGTTTTTTATAAACAGAGAAACAAAACTTATAAGTGATCTTTGGGAGTTAAGTGGATCTTCGGAAGTGGGCCATTGTCACCCAAAATATTTGATTCTGTGATTTAATGAATTTTGTCTTGATCTTAATATTTGTAGCCCTCTTTAATAATTGAAAGCATACAAGTTTTTGAAAAATTTGCAAATTGTTTTGTAATTAGTTTATAAAAAACTAAAATTATCAATTTTAACAAATCTCAAAGGTCTTGAAATATCACTGATCACTTTGTTTCGACAAAAACTCATTATCAAAATAATTAGTCATTTATATTTTTGTTGCAGCATTTAACACTCCCACTTCATTGCAAGCAGCACAACATATTCATGCCACAAACATATCTCTCTGTAACGTGTATGTGTGTGTGCTACGATCAGTGTTTGCTGCCACATCGAATTAATTATGCAGTTGAATACACAGATTTAAAGATTTAATCACATTAAATTTTGCTTAAAAAAAGAAACAATAAAATTATTGAAAAGAATCGCTTTATAATCGCCAATTATTTAATAAATTGGAAATAAGTCTCTAGAAGAGAGAATCTATTCACACAGTGTGTGTATGTATGTGTGTACTCGCAACAAATAATTAAATATTTTTACTACATTTTATTTTAAAATGAACAGCAAACACATTCATGTGATATTTAAGAAACAATCTTAAATATGAATTCTATTTATTTCTCAAGATACGACTGCTTATGGGAAAATTATGTTTATTAATGGAATACATAACGAGAAATGCTAAGCAAGTTTATGAATTTAATTTTCAGGCAGTGGTCGATTGCAGAATGGAGCTACTTTTCTAAATTATAAGAAATAAATAAAAAACCAAACCAAACAAAGTTAAAAGAATGAAAACCTAAAGAACTTATTCAACAATAAAGTATTAACTCGAATTTCCGAAAGTTTTAAAATAAGCAAACAACTTTTCGATCTTAAATTCAAGGTACAGTATCACCTCGTTAATCCGAACAGATGTAGTGTTAATTTTTCTCCGGATTACTGAATATACGGACTACAGTTACCAAAATTTAGAACCCGAAACATTGACAAAAACTAAAATAAACATGCAAAAACCAGCAACCAAAGTTGTTGTTTGATATACGAACATATTTTTCTTGAAAGTATTGATTTCTTTTTTTTTTACCTGCGCTGGTGCACTATCCAACAGAAAGGGAGTTTCAATGGCTTGATCGCATTTGTCAGAAGTTGCTTCATATTTCTAATTCTTATTCTTAAAGTCGACATTTAAAACTTTATAGTAGATTTATTATTAACAGGAAATTCTAAGTTTTTTTTATTGTAATAAAAATTTATGAAAACCAAATTGCTTTGTTTTAACAAGTTGAGTTTTAATAATAACTTGATGTTAGTTTAAGGTTGGATGGAAGGCGGTAGAAGGCACAGCGGGTATGTTTTTGGGGGTAACGTCTAAATTTGGGCATTATGTTACCAAGGTGGAGTTCGCGAGGGTTCCAAGCGGGAGGTGAGCCGATGCTGGATAACATCGACCAGCTTAAAGTAGCCCTAAGTGACGAGCAGGGCACGGCGAGTGATCGACAGTGACGGCTCTCCCTTTTTCCCTTTTGTGTTTTCTTGTCCTTTATATAAAATCCAAAACACAACAGCTGCACGACACAAAACAACTATATTTAATAAGAATGGCGAGAAGTGGAAAGCTAAGAGATTCAGATGCGCTGACGCAGGGCATGAAAGTATCTCCTTCTTTTAATATTTTTCTATCAGGTGCTGAATTTTCACTACTATGAGCACGCATGCTGTTGTTCGAAGGGCCCTCTAAAATATTTTAGATTCATCAGCATAATATATTTGTGGCCTTTTTCACAAATCATTTATAAATTTAATGTGTGAATTAAATGCGTGTTTCCCATATAAAAACCCAACATTAAATCTACTATAACTTTATTAACTGTTTATGAATAAAGCCATTGATCTTTACCCATATTCTTCGGGGGAACAATATACCGTAGCTCGCGTTCGAGTTCGATCTTGAAAGAATGCGTTCGATCGCACTCTTGTGATTTCTATAACATTTTTTTTTTCAAGTCAATCGTGTTTTAAATTTTAGATTCTTTTAGCTGTTCAGGGTTATTTTCTAACTATAATATTTGTATGAAGTTTTTGTTCTGTTACAAAACCGCTTAATGCCATTTTGTGAAAAACTTAAAAAAATACCTTTTTCTTCTAAAACTAAGCTTAATGCTCTCACATAATCCAAACATGCTTAAACAAATTGCAGTTTGCATCATTTACTAAAAACAGAGTTATCGCAGACAAAATTTAAAAATTAAAATTTCTTTAAACTTTCACAGGCTTGCGGCGCTAGCAGCCTGGTAAGACTTCCTAGGTAGTAATTTGCTTGTGTTTATAAAACCGCTTAACAACATTTTTCGAAAATAATTGATAAAAATAATTTTTTTTATTCGAACATTGTGTTGTCATCATTCCTGGTTGATTTTTTGCTATTGAAATCTATGATTCATTTTATATATTTAAAATGTTTAAAAGATTTCCTCGATTGAAGGAAAGGCGTATGTGTTTAAGAAGCACTTCTGATATTATTATTATTATTGTATGTAAGAGGAAAGTTTTAACTAACTCTCTCTCTGCGTAATGTCGTTGCTAGTCCTGCTGCTGGCGCTTCTGTGGATTCCACTGTTTAAAGTGTTAATTTTTCCTTTTCTTTCCTGTTTTCAAGTGCCTTCAGAAACATTCAGTTCAAGCCTTTCAATACATTTTTGTTTAATTTTTTATGTTCGCACCTGTTGCAAGTATATAAAACAAACCAAAAAGTGGATTAATATTATTTTCTACAAAAATTTATGCTACTTATTTTCGAATAAATGCCCATGTAAATGTGTCCCAGCATTAAGATTAAAAATGTTTCTTTCATATTAAAAAAAACCGATTCGAATCGTTACCGTCTTTGTGATATTTTTTACAGACTTGTAAACTTAAGTGCGACTATTACTTAAGTAAAAATTATAACTAAATATTTATTATTTAATGTGTATAAATAAATTTCAAATATGCTGTTTCAACAAATGAATAACGTGCTGGCTGTTTTTTTATATTTTTTTCTAGCTTCTAATAAAAGTGGCTTTTAACTAACGTTTAACGTTTTAGAGAGAAAAATAATTAAAAATATAAAATAAAAATAAATGATGGAGGCTGAAATGATTGCAGTTTTTTTCTTCAGAAACATTTTTCAACAGAATCTCAGCTGAGCTGACAAACAACGTTGTTTAAAATTAGATTCCACAACTTAAAGATTGTTGTAACTCTTGTTGCTGCTGTTGTTGTTGTTGTTGATTGGTTGCAGCCTCTTGCTGTTGCTGTTATCATTAATAATTTTATATTCTTTTTACAATAATATTTTTTTATTTATCTTTTTTTTCTCAAACACAATATACAATATTTTCAATTACATTATTCAACGTTTAATTAACTCAACGTGCAATTATTTCAATTAAAACTGCTTCCCAGGCGTATGAGTAACAGCAAATATTTATTATTATTAAACAATACATTTTTACGAGTCATGAAAATTCATAAAACAATATAAATAAAAAAAAACAAAAACAAAAACTCCGCTGTACTCTATAAATAAATAAATAAATATACAGTGCAGTTAAAAAATACAACAGTAACTCGGACTCACAACTTGAAGAGGTCGCAGGACAGGAAAAACTTACATTAAGGAGCCCAAAAAAAATAATAATAAGAAATAATATATTTTTTATTGCGTTGTTGCTGAAAGTAAATTTTAAGAATTATTTGTTTCATATGAAATGTTTCTAGCAAGTCCCCCAAACAAGTTTAATGCGCATACGACTCTGCTTCCAATATTTACTTGTAAGAAAAGTAATTAAAATTATTTGATAGATTGATTGAACACAGTGGGGTGGATTTGTTTATGCATTTTTTTAAATAATATTTAAAAGTTATTTGCGCTTTACCAGCTCTATAATACTGTTTTAACAAATCTTGTTTTTAGTGGTGAAACAACGTTCATACCTAAACAGTGGCGGATATATGGAAACACACATGAACATTGATGATAGGAATGCAGCGGCTTCCGAAAAATAACGTTGTTTCTGTTCTGCCGTGTAAGTCAATATTAGTTAATAATAATTGTCCCCTTGTTCCTTTGGAAAATTGTCGCCTATTCAATTCTTTCTGACTACGTAAAAAACGTTATTAACTTTAGTTAGATAATAATAATTTTAGATTACAACCATTAACAACAAATTTAGTTCGAAATTATTATCACATTAAATATAAATATTTCGTTTTGTCCTACTGTGCATTATAATTTTAACAAGTTTATATTTGTTGTACTATAATTCGCTTTTGCTTTTGATATTGCATAAAATCTGGTTATTATTACCAGTTTTAAATTATTATTAAAACATAATTCTTTCTATTTACAAAAGAAAAAAAAATAGAAAAATAGAAAAAATCGCAAAAAAAAAATAGGAAGATCGTGTGGTTGTTAAAAAAACACTTGACGCTTGGCTGCATAATTTGATGAGTGAAAAGTTGTTATTTTGTTTTAATCGAAATAAAATAATTCATTTACATAATTCTTGTAAACAAATAAAGAGTGTGCACAAAGTAATTGTTTGGAAAACTTTCCAAGCCAATCGATGGATCAATCAGGTTTGAGAACAATAAAATTCTGTTGATAATCAATATTCATTTCTTAAATTCTCAAAAACTAAGAAGAAAACTTCAAAGTATATTGAAGGATTAGTTTTGGAAAGTAAACTATCAAATTGGTTTTTTCCTTAGAGAAATACAAACGTTTTTAATTGCATAAAATGGGATAAAAAGTAGTATATCAGTCCTTCGGACTACGAAATTAAAATCTGGAAGGACGTTAATTGATGCAACGCTTCACACATACATAAATCTTCTTCTTGAAGTGCAACGAGTTTGCTTTTTATTTTAATGGACATAGTAATCAGGATTTTTTCTTTGTCTCACACTCAAGCCTGAGTTAACAACTCTAAGACTTATTATCATAATGTTTGCGATCGGTCTCACTCTGCTCTGTTTTGCACACTAAAACTAATTTTAGTGTAATTTTTGAAACTGAATGCTATGAAAAAATGTGGTTGAAACAACGACACTATGATTAAATAATATGGTTGCAATCAAATTATATAATTGTAAAAAAGCTTTTTAAAAAATTATGCTGCTGTGCAATTTAATAATAATATTATGACCCATAATATTGTTACAATTAATATTGTTTGAAGTTATCTGAAATATAAAACATGATTTTTTCAGATGTCGAATAGAACAATCTTATTTTGATTAAGCGTAATTAAAATTTGATTTCAGGTGAATATTACATGATCAACATTGTAAAAATATTCATATTCTTTTTTTTTAATATAAACTTTCTTTGTCAGAATTCATTATTTTATTAAAATATTTGACAACAAAATATTATGGTTATAATTGTAATGATTTCAAGAATAACTCTTGAAGCACATGTCTACTCTTTTGGATGTCCGTAACGATCTCATCGATATCCAGTTCAAATAAATAAAGAAAAACAAATTACTGATTTCATGTTAAAATTCAATTAATAATTAAAAAAAAATGTTTAAGTTTTTCTATGAATTCAATATGTTCAATTATTTAAATGTTAATAAATAAAAACTGTTTTGTGTTAAAATAAGACTTACACATCATCTAGTTTTATTATAATTTGATAATTTTCTGTAAAAAATAAATAACCAGAAATTCGAATTTTTCAAATGAACTGTATTCTCAAATGAACTCATGTTGCGTCTGCGCGTTACTCATCATTCAATGATTTCTAGCCATCAAAGTATTTTTATAGTTCCCATGATATTTTCGTTAAAATTTTTCCGTTTGCAGCCTTTTTTGTATTAAAAAAAATAAATTAAATTAAAATTTTCTATTTTAACTGTTAATAACTGCGATTATAAATAAATTGCAATCATTATTTGGATGAGAGATAAAGCACTCGATGTGATGTGAATACTTTTTATTTTACATTGATTAAACACTTGAGCAAATTTGTATTACGATTGATTAAATGTGGTCAATTTATTTTAAATGTTCAAGAGTTATCAATTTCATATTTAATTATATCTCGTGAGTCAATAATACATTTGCATAATTAAACAATAAGAAGTTAAATTGCGGCCTAATACTGGAAAATAGTATGACAGGCGAACAAGGAGAAGAAATAAATTGAGGAGTATAGTCCAAGCCAAAATAGCCGGAGTGGCTGCAAGATGGAATCCTCAATGTTCTAGAAAGCGTACTTCAACTGCCAACACCAGAAGATATTTGATAAGAACATAACTGGAACGGCTGGACTACACATTGAACCATAAGTCAAATGTTGCTTAATACAGGATCCAGGGAGGAGGGGAAGAAATCATGCTCAAGTCCTTTTCCTCACCGAAGAGTCAAAATGAACAAAACTTAATTATTTTTGACTAAAAAATAAAAATAGATAATGAAAATATGTATGCAATTTTGAGTTTCATATAAAATATTGATACCTGAAATTAAGACACTCTCTTTGAAGTTTGTTAGTTTTTGGAATTTACATAAATTCAATTTGAAATGATTTCATATTTAAATATCGACTAAAGAAATAGTTTTTAATAATTAGCTATTTTGTTTTGCTAAACTTTGGCAAATGTTACAGAAACCAGGATTCATACAGTCAATATTAATTAATAGACATATTCTTCAACCTCTAAATGATTTGCATATCAAAACTCATTTAAAATGACAGAGAGACTGGCGGACGGACATAGAAAAAAACTTATTAACAAAAATAAATCCATTAAATAGCAACAAACAAAAAAACAGCAGCAACAAGAACAACTAAAATTAAATGAAATCAAATTAAATAGAATAGAAATAGAATAAATATCAGTGGTCGTGGTCATCGTCGTCGTCGTCGTCGCATGTATCATTCATAAATTAACATATAAAATGTTCTTTAATTCTTTTGACAAAATTAAATTTATGCAAACATTTTTGTGATTTTTGTTGTTGTTGTTGTTATTGTTCGTTTGTTTTTCAACTAAAATCAAACAAGAAAAATAAAATAAAATTAAATAAATAAATAAATGGCATAAAATTAGGAATAAACATTTCGTAGTTCATTATAACGAAACCATGGAACGAAGCAAAAAAAAAAAAAAGAAACCAGAATTTTTTTTCAACAAAATTAAATAACGTATTAATTAAATTAATGAAAAAAGTAAAAGAATAAATAATGTTGTTGTACAGTGGTGTAAAAGCGAAAAAGAAGTCAAGCAAATAAAATTTAAGATGAATTAAAATTCAGCTAATTGGCTTTTTTAGATCCTGCAGATACTTCTTAAGTTGAGTATTGAGGCCATTGTAGAGAAATCAAATAATGCAATACTTAAGTTTAGTTGAGCCTAGATGGTGCACTAAAATGCCTTGGTTCGAACTCTATTTGCAGCACTCCATAAAAATATCAGCGAAAAAAATCTTCAAAAATAGTTTTAATTAATAATTTAAATAAACGAACTTAAGCCGAATATAATAATATTAAATTCATGCAATATAGTTCGTGCACATAAAGTTGCAACTTAAATGATGCAATAAAATGAGTTATCGAACATGTCTGAACATATTATAAGTTGCGATCGCAGCGATGTCCATTTGTTTTATCAAGCTGTAAGTGATATAAGACTCTTTACAAGGTTTTATCAAAGTAATGCAGCCAGTAAGCAGAAGCCATTGCAAAGTTTTTTGTGCTGTTAAAAAGAGGCACCAGTTTTTTTCTGTGCGATCCCAAAGTCTACAACACTTTCTTCGCTCAATTCCAACTGCAACGGAAAATATCTTTTATCAGTTAAACTACAAATAAATTCAAGTAGAATAAACAAAAGAGGTTAGAGAAAAGTTTGTAACATAAACTTACACCACTGTCCCAGCACCGTTTGCGACCTTTAATTTATGGACATTGATTGGATTAAAGATATAAAAACTCTGTGATCGCTTTTGTTCATCTTTTAATTTTTTTTTTGGTCTAATAAAGAAGACTAGTTTAAGTTTATAAGATTTAAAGAAAAGAAACAAAAAAATTGAAAAATAAAAGACCAAATTGTAACTTTCCAAAATAGCGAAATTCAAATTAAGCCACACTTGGAGATAAAATGTGGACTATAAATTTTATTACTGTTCGATTTTATGTTGGTATCTCAGTTCACCTCAACGAAGTTTTATTGTAACTGTTTGGTTGTTGCTGTTGACGGGTACAACAAGTTCATTTTAAAATTGTTTTCAAAATAGCGAAACAAACTGAACAAAAAATAAAAAAATAAAAAATAAAATTCCAGAAATCAGAAAATAAATGACAACCTGCCAAACGCAGCTACAACACACTGACACATACTTCTACCGATCGACATGACATTTAAAACGGTTTCTATCAACAAAAGGGCCCAACTTTTTATGTTTATAATGGCCAGTTTAGTTGGCCAACAAAGATTGGTTAGTTGGAGGACTGTGCGACTGACTGGTTGATGGGTAATAAAACCAACAAATAAAATTTGTATGGTGTGATGGTAGAGAGGAAATATGCAGCATTATAGTTGGTGGAGAACGACTGCTTATGTAGCCTACATAGACAAATGTGAGAAAGGAAAATCTGTTCATTAGTGTCTAATAAAACAGAATTGAAAGACCCGAAGGCATTTTACAAGACACCTATTGTAGTACTTGTGTAAGCTGATACTTATAGTCGCTTTCTATCCAAAGTAGCAACACTTTCCTGCATCTTGCTTCATCATTTCCACCAACTTCTTTATAGATACATCCAGCTGCATCGATTGCAGCCTTACCTCCATTTGCGAGGATGACTACTGCTAGACATGATAGAAATATAGATATATTAAATCTAAAGCCACCCTCCAAATACTTCCTTCCTTGTAGAAATCCGGCTTCAACAGGTCAGGGGCAACTTAAGAACTCTATGTTCTTAGCGACTTCAAAAAAGGAAAAGGTTATCTATTAGTTTTAAAAATCTATTTATTCCGCTAATTTTAAACCGATATTGAATCTTTTTCCTTTATTTGGGCTCGTTGTAAAGTGGGCAGCATCTCGCCCACACAAATTAAATACATCTTCTTTTTGAACTTCTTGTGCTTAAACGACTCTTAAGAAACTTTGTGCACAGCTCATGTTCCATCTGCAATACGGCATTATATTTAAAAAATGGCCAATGCCATGCCCGTGCAAAGTAAATATTATTTTTTGAAAACTGCTACTTTATCGATTTTTATGAAATTTTACCTAAACATTTTTTTTTAATCAGAATTGCCCTCACAAAAGTTTCAATTTCTGGACCACAACTTTTTTTAACAAACACAAATTGCGCAGCCATTTTTGGCTTGTCTGTAGAACAAACACCAAGGGTATAGCCAAGAATCGAACCTGCCACCGCCCGACTAATAGTCTAGTACGCTTTCCACTAGTCTACGAGGTTTTGTGACAATACAGCAGAACGATTAAAAATATGGGCAATACCACGCCCAAACGAAATTAATATTATTTAGAACTATTTGTAATTAAGCTATTTTTATAAAACTTTGCACGCGTATTATTTATCTAAAAATAATATAAATACAAACAAATTAAAATAATATATCTTTAATATAAATAGGCAAAGACAAATTTTTAGATCCCTTTTTCTCCTCCGTTTGCCAACCGATTTTCTTCATTCTTTTACCAAATAGTAGACATTGTTGAGCTTTAGTGACCCGACTATATATTATTCAAATCGGTTCAGTATTAAAGCTCCTAAAGTTGACACCACTAAAAAGGTTAAAAATAGACACGTACATTCACTTATGTAAGTATTGGTTCAATTAAAAACAATAGCAAAGCAATGAGAGTGTTTAAGAGTATCTACATATGTACATATGCGTATGAGTAATAAGAATTTTTCTCTTCAAAAGAGTGAAGTTAAAAGAGAAAAGGAGATCAGAATTAAAAGAGATGAAAATTAAATATGGATGTACATGTTCATTACAGTTTTGTTTATGTAGATGCTTAATATTCAGTTACTAAAACATGATCAATTGCGTCGGCCATAGGAAATACTAACTTAAATAAAATGTTCACGGAGATCATTTCCTCTATTCAAAATTTCCAAGCAACTTACAACTTTCGTTCTTAGAGCAAGTGTGCTCGCTCAGTAATGTCGTTCAGGCTCCCTAAATGAGAACGCTGCTGAAATGAGAAGGCAGCTAAAATGAGAAGGCGTACAGTACTGAGTATCCAGAGTGCATTCTAATACCGACGCATCTCTCGAAACTAGGTGACACTCCGATAACAATTAGTCATTAAAACTCAACTGTATTTAGCCGGCCTTGCGGTACGTTGGCAGCCCCAACTCTAGGATCGAAAGCTTTGGCCTAATCAGTCAATCTTCTTAAATTCAAAAGATTATAGAAACACACACGCATTAAGTTTCCGACCAACTACATTATAGAGGGTGTAGTTGTCTCATGTAGTGAGCGCATTAACTAAAAAGCCACTGGTGACTGAGAACATGAGTTCGACCCTAGTTTTAGGCAAAGTCATGACATCCAGCATTTTTAAGATGCACATCACAGAGCCGTCCTTATTGTAGCTTTACAAAATTTAATGGGCCTAAAAATTAATGACACCGAAGGTGCATCAGAAGTGTCTTGAAAAATTGATAAAACGTACAATAGCAGAATTGTAAAAGAATTAATTAAACTTTCTCACTTTCACCATCTGTCCTCTATACACTATTCCTTTTCGAAAGAAAGTAACACATCGAAATGGTTGGTAGACATTAATTGCCTGAGTTGTTACTTCTCTTTATTTAATATAAAAATATACAAGATTATGTATGGAAAAGGGAGAAGTGGCACATTCTTGCAAAGTCTCTTAGTCCGCTTTGATGGCTAGAACTATTTATTTACATACGTTACATTTTTAATTCGTAACGCAGTTTTCTAATAATTAGCTCCTGTAAATGTGCGTTAATTTGCTTTTCCTGTCTTTTCTAATAATAATAATAAAAAATGTTCATTCTTCGAATTAATTCGAACCGAAAGCTCAACAAAAATATATTCACTTGTTTATTTTAAATTTAAAAAGGCCTGATCAATGGCTGCACAGATGGATGGTTGGTGTAGGTTATTGAATTAGTATAAAATAGAATTCGTTTTTAAAATGTTCGATTATTAGGCTCTTTGTTAGTTTTGCTGTCTGCTTTACTTTAGTTTAAGTTTGTTTCATTTAATTTGGTTTCTTTTTTTCGTTTAAATATTAAACCTTGATTAGTTAAATAAAAACATAAATAAAAAATAAAAAAAACACGCACTTGCCCGCAATACACACTCTCTCACTTTGACTAATCATGTGTAACTGTGTGTGTGTGTGTATGCGTCAGTGTTTTTATTGTATTGCGCTGTTGTTTGTTGTGTGGATCTGGGTAATAAATTTCATCATTAGCTTTTCTTATTGCTGTTGTTGTTGTGATTATTGCTATTGTTTAGTGACAAGTCCACCAAAGATATTTAAAATCGAAAAATAATAAATAAACTAAAACCTCTATAAGATTGTTGTTGTTGTTGCTTCGTTTTTAATGTCTTTTAGTTTTTATTTCGAATTTTAATCGAAACATATTTTAAAAATGATGGTGACACTTCTTCTATTGTTGTCGTGCTCATTTGGTCAATCTACACAGACACACACACACACACTCACACACACACACGAAGCCAAATACACACTTGCTTTAAAAAATGTTTGTAAAAGTTTTAATTGTGAAAGACGAAGAAGATCTTTGTGGTAATTTTAAACTTTCTATTCTTTGATCTTTATCTCGCGACATTTCTTTCTTTAAATGATCAATGAAAATTTCATTTTTATAGATAAATTAAATAGATTGTAAATAAAATTTATGTTTCTTTTCAACAATAACATTTTGGTGAAAACTAAAATAAAAAGAAAGATGAGCATTTTTGGTTGCTTTGATATAAAAAAAATTCAAACAAATAAAAATATTAAATCGCTTGAGAGACACACTAGACAGATAAAAAATATGCTGGCGTTGTAGTGTGAACAGGAGGAGGTCACCTCTTGGTTGATCATTATAGACAAAAGATTTCCTCCAAAAGAAATTGTATTTCAATGTATTTAAATGTAAATGAAAACACGATTTTGGGCTAAAATATTAATTGATCGGTTCTTGTATGCAATAAAATTTGCAAAATACCAATTTTGCATTTTTTAAAACTTCATTCTGAGTTATTTTATTTTACTAGTATTTCCTATGGCTGATGCAATCGATCATATTCTAGCTATAATTAATTAAATATTAAGCATTGACATAAATTAATTTCTTTCCGGATAAAACAAATCTACAATTAACATTAAGTCTCATCTCTTGCAATTCTGATCTCTTTTTCTTTTTCAACTTCAATCAATTGAAGAGAAAAAATCTTGTTACTCAAATATATGAGTCAAGAAAACATGATTGCACATTGCGCAGGTCCGTTATTTTGTTGTGTGTGGTTGTATTGTGTTATGGCGTAGACATAGAATATGTGTTGTAAACAAAAGTACATTTGTGTATGGAAAGTAAGCACATTTGATTTAACTGCACAAAATGAATAATTTCTGTCACTATTCTTTAAAATCCCATACAAATTCCTTTTTGAAGTGGCCTTTCTGTTCTTGCATATATAAGATAAACGCCTACAACTTTTGGCATTTTAAAATTGCTTTCATATAAAAAAGAACAACGTTAGCTGCGTTTTTATTTAAGTGCCCGAAAATATATACTTTCTGTGATTATTATTCTTCCTGAACTTTTTTAAATGCATTTTGTATACTTGCATATTTATAATGATTTTGGGCAGTTTTAAAATACTTTCAAATAAAAAATCAAAGTTAGCTGCACACATTAAAAAAATATCGTGGCCACTTTTTCACATAATTATCCAACTTAAGCCATTGATTATTCAAAAAATCCCAAACAAGTCACAAAATTCTCAAGTTGTCATAATTAAAATAAATTATTTTGTTTGCATGTTCGTATGTACATACATTTAAGATAACAGAATTTTAGACTTATCTGCACAAAAAAACATGCAAAGTTGATTGTGCAGCTAAGTCAAAATTACTGTAGCTTCAAGCCCCGACTCAATAGTTTTACTCGACTGAATGTCATTTCTGTTCATTTATTTAGTTACTTCTGGTTTTTCGTCAAAAATCTCTTACACTTTTTACAACAAACTCTCTTTTGTATTCTATGATGACGTAGATGCGAAGTAGAAATTTGTTTTGTACGGCTGAGTATGCAATCTTTGTTTTCTTGATTCTTGACTCAACTTCATATGTAGGCACTGTTAAACACTCTCTTTGCTTTGCTTATGATTTTACTTGAATCAATACGTGTGTATTTTTAACAGTTGTGTATAGTTTTATAGCGGTGTCAGCTTTAGGATCCTTTTATCACTTTAATACTGAACCAATTTAAATAACATATAGTCTGGTCACTACAGCTTAATATTATCTACCATTTGGTAAAATAATAAATAAAATCGATTGGCAAACGACGGAGAAAAAGGGATCCAAAAAATTTGCCTTTGTCTATTTATATAATAGATTATTTAAAAGATGTACTATTTTATGTCATAATGATATTCGAGAGCTTCGTGCACCAAGCACAAAAGTCAGATGCTTTGAAGATTGGTTTTATGAGCAATTTTTTGTTGCACACCTTAACACGGTTCGGCAGAATTAAAAATATTTTTTTAATAAATCTCCCCTTTCGTAAACACCATCCCGAAATGATTCAAAATCACAGTGACGAAATATTGTAGCTAAAGTTTTCATAAAGAATTCGCCAGATAAGCGTGGAATGTCAGTGCAGTTGAAAAGTCTTCTTTGAGAACCTGCAAAATATGCATTACAATGTGTAGCAAAACAAATAGATACTTTTAAAATTAAACGATTTAAATTGCTTTTTAAATACCACTTTTCCGGACCACACACACACACTCACACCTCAATTATATAGATTTTCTTTGTGCTGTAATTGATTCCAGCGAGCAATAATTCAGTGTTAATGACAAACGAATGCGCTTCAAATTTTAAAACTTCTTCCTCTTTGAATGAAGGAAAAAAATAAATCTAACAAAAAATTCCGTAATAAATTTTATAATTAATTAGTTTTCTTTTAATTTAAATTGCTGTGTGTAAATATGTTTGTAACAAATATCCCATCATATCTAATTACTTGGAGTCTTGGCATAATAATTAATCGATTGTAATCAGTCAAGACGAGCTTAGCCAGTCAGTCACTGCTGCCACCACCACCACCACCACCACCATTGATCTGGCCAAGTCTCATGCACGCTTAAGCCACTAGCAATGTAAAAAAATATTAAATAACTTGTAGCATTTAAATAACGATAATGATAATGATAATGACGATCATATTCATTATGAACAACGTCTTGTTTCTGATCTCCGATGTGGTTGTCATTAAATGAAAGTAATTTAATTTTTATTTATCTGTTGTTGGTTTGCATCAGAACAGGTATTTCCAACTCAATCACCAATCAATCACTCATTCATTCATACATTCATTCACTAGAAGACATGATTGTTTCTGTCTTAAAAATATATGCAGGTATTTTTTCATCTAAATGGCGCTGGATGTGTACCACTAACTTATCTGGGCCCATCTACTAAGCCGTCCTTATGTTTGCTGCAGTTGTTTAGAAGTATTTTTGAATATTCGTAACGTTGTTTCCGTAATTATCAATTTGTTTCGTTAAACGTTCCTTTTCATTTCATTCCTTCACATATTTCTGCGGTAATAAATAATAAATTTCTTTTATTTTTTTTTTGATTGCTGTTGTTTTCATGTTTTCAATATATTTGTTTTGGTAATGAAGTCAATTTCCGTTTTGAAAAATGAAAAGAAAAAAATCTTTATTTAAGATTCATTTAAACATTTATTCATTCATTCGTTCATTCATTCATACATTCATGCATTCATACATGTATCAATATAAATATATATTTGCATACGACAATGGCTGGCAGTTGCTTTCAATTTTATCTCCTCCCTTTTCTACTCCTGGCCACCATCCTCTGTGCGAGATGCCATTTATGGTATGTGGGTGCAGGAGTATATAAGTTGTCTTTCATTCAATCATTTGGACTGAAAGGTGATGATTTAAACAATTTTTTTTGCAGTTGTTGGTTTGTTTCCAACACAGAGCTGCAGCTCTGGAACAAACTGATTGTTAGTTGAATATGCGCGTACGACAATGATCAATACACTCAAACAAAATAGTTGGTAAAAAATCGAGGATACTTTTGCATACAATTTTTGTTGTTGTGAAATTAAAATTGTTTCTTGTCACGAATGTGGTCATTACTAAAGTGAAATATTGTTGAGACACAATTTTTGGAGAAAATAAAAAGTTTTATTATTAATTGGTAAAAAAATTAACAGTGATAGTGTCTCTCGATAGCGAGTAGACAATCCCCTATTTTTTGGATATTGTATTGACGTGACATCGATGTTGACAACTGGAATAAGGCTTGATAGAGTTTATCTGTATCACACTCTGTACGCAGAACCATTCGAGAAGTAATAAAATATTAGTACAATACTTAATCGCACTATAAATTTATCAATGAATTTTTAGTTTGATTAAAATTAAAAGACCTCAAATTTCTTTAATATATAAAGTCTAATACTCTGTTAAAATTTGCAAAACATGTTGAGCAACATTGATTATTGCGTATGAAAATCTTAATAATTAGATAGTGATGATAATACCACGATTAAAAAAAATGATCGATTTTATTAACTTAAAGTATGCAACATTGTTTCCTTAGAAATTTCCCTCCACGATGTTTTTATAGCGTCGCAATTACAATGTTGCTGATGCGACTTATTTCAAATATTTTGTCGTATATTTTATGACGATTTGAGAAGCAGATTCTGCTCTTAGAAAAACGGCTTTGCGATTTGCAACAAAAGAGTTAACATTGCAAAATGTAAGCGGACCAAATCTGCAATTCTATGCAACCCATTGGCCAGACATGTAACATGCAACATTTTCGGGGTAAATAATTTTTAATGATGCAGCTGCATCAGTTATCACAAGCAATTTTTGCTAAGAAGAGCTGCTAACATGCGTAATATGCAAATTTATGCAAGTTATATTAAAAAATGCCTGGGGTCTAATCGTCGCTTTCGATATCGAGCTGATTCGATCGAGTTTTCTAAGTTTGAGATTATGACATTCGATATCGAATAATTTATATTGTTCTATAGCGAATGCCATAATCTCAAAGAAAGAAAATTCGATCGAACCAGCTTGATATCGAAAGCGACGATTACGCCTCTGGTATTGAGAGTACAATAACCTGAGTAGTTGTTTCTTTTCCCCTTGTCTTTCTCGCTTATAAAGTAGCAATCATGTATTATTGTGTTTGCACGCAGACTCAGATATTTCACATTAAAAAATGCATTTAAAAAAGTATTTAAAAAATCTTGAAAGACATTTAAAAAAAAAAGTTTCTTTAATTAATATTTATACGTAATTGTGAAACTGTTTAAGGTATATAAGTTTCTTTTTTAATAGATTCTTAAAAAATAACCTTTTCAAAATTGTACATGTTGAAAAACGTTCTTTAAAAAAAATATTGTATAGAGAAAAATAATGTTCTGAAAAGTGACATTTAAAAAGTGTGTCTTTTGCGAAAGTACCCTTTCAAAAAACTATCTTGAAAAAAGTTAATTTTTAAGAATACGTTATTAAAAAAAATACATTTCTTGAAAACCACATTTAGAAAGGTATCTTTTTGAAAAACACACCCTCTTAAAAAAGTGAATCCTCTTAAAAAAGTATCTCTAAAAGAGAACTTTTTATATATTGTAAAATGCGCCTGATATGATGATGCCACAGAAACTACATTTCTTTCTTCTTGTGTTTAATTACTTACAAAATTTATAGTTTTTGGTCGAAATTACTCTGCCACTGCTGTTTTTAATTTAAATATTCGGAACTTTGTTTCTTTTTCTAAAAATTATTTCTGAAAAGGAAACTACTCATAATTTTTGAGTGTAAAAGAATTGCCATTGCACATCTTTGAATACAACCTTCACGCTGAGCCGTACAATGTTTTACAAATCGGGCCAGCTTGAGGATCAATAGCAAGTCAAGTGAGAAAACATAAATTTTTTGCACTTGCGCTAATGTGAGAGCGAATATTCCCTTTAATCTCATAATACCTGAATGAATTTTAATGCGACCATATTATGATTGCATTATTCTCATAATAATAATTATTTCAAATAGTTCTGTGTTTTTTTCTTTTAAATGCCATAATTAGGCAAATATTAACATTGTTATGTTTTTTATTATTCATTTATTCATTAATGTTAATGTTAATTTATTAATAAATGTATAAACAAACGCATTTATAATTAATAACTTTTTTTTCTCACTAAATTGAGTGTTGAAATATTCATTACGAATATTGAAGATTATTTTTGTTGTTCTTTTTGAAAAGGTGAGCGCGCGCAGGCGCCTTTTGAACAGAGTGTTTGATTATGTGTGGAATTATTTCAATCTTTCAATTAAAAATTTTTACAATTCTAATGAATGATTTTGTTTTACTTTATTCTGCTGGCTCAAATTATCTTGTAGTAGCAGTGGCATTCCTTCTTTTTAAAAAGAGATTAATTAATTAAAAAATTATGTAAAATTATTTGTCTGTGTTTGATGTTTAATTTTCAAACTAATTTTCAAAGAAATTTGTTTAAAAAAAAACAAAGAATATTGTTTAGGTATTTTATATTGTGCTCGGCTTATGTTTCTAAATGTATTTAAATGTACATTTTTAAAAATATAAATAACAAGTGAATAATTATTAAAAATTGCTGTTAATTGTCGGCGCGATAGCGCGATAGAGTGAGATGGCTGACAGAAGCCACTTTTGATAATTTGATTATTTAATAAAAAAAATAAACACTTAAACAATAAACACAAAATAAACGTGATGAATGACAAATGATTTGGTTGACAGTTTAAGATTTTTGTTTATTCATTTATTCATTCATACATTTATTTATTCATGGGTTCACTCACTCACTCACTTCGTTCATTCATTCATTCATTTAGTTATTCTTACGTCTGTCTGTCTGTTTGTCTGTCTGTCTGTCTGTCTGTCTATTAATTGTATTTATTTAAGACTTTTTATGTATTTTTAATTTATGAAATTATTAACGGTTTTAAATTATTTTTATGTATTCAAATCCGTTAAGGAATTAAATATATAAAATTAAAAATTAATTAATTTTTTTTTTCAAATATTTTTGTATTAATGAATATCTAATTGCTTGAATGTTGTGGCTCTTGCTGCTGTTGTCGCAGGTCAGTTTCGTTGGCGTAAAGAAATTAATAATTAATGAATCGGGTGGGTGGTTTTGAGTGTGTGGTTGATTGTTTACTTTTAAAAAGCGTTTATTTTTGAATTTAATTAAATTAATTAGACAAATTTTATGAACATTTAGTGTTCCATGGTAGAAGTAGCGTAAATAAATTCTTGTGCATTTGTATAAAAGTAAGAAATGAAGAACGAAATTTAAATTAAAGATTAATTAATTAAATTGATTTGTTTTAAATGCTGTTTGGAATAAAGCAGGAATTTATTAACAAATATTTATAATTGGATAATTGGAGCGTCATTGATTTTTTTCAATTCAAGTGTTCTTTCACACGCAAGGGTCTTCAAAAACTAATCATCCCATGTGGGATGGGAAGAGACTACTATTACGGTATTAATGTTTAGGAGAGTAGTTGGCCTTATTCCTTAGACTGAGCCTATGAGGCATTAGTTGAATATCCAAAACCGTTATTGAGCCTGTACTATTTTATGTTGAACTGCTTTTGGATCAAGAAGTGGCAAAAAGGGACAAAGAATTGGAAAAAATATTTCCACACGGGCACCAGTGTTGACAGGTGCTAGAGAAAAAAGGAAGCTATATTGAATATTAAAAATCGCAGCTAAAAAAAGGGGTTGATTAAGCTATCAGATATAAATTTAAAATTTAGAGTTTTTCTTTTAATAAGAGTGCTGTACAATTTTGAGAGTTTTGCGAAGCATCTTTTCGTAGTGCAATTTTTCTACCGAATCAGGCGGAAACAATTTGCATTTACAAATATTAAATTTCTTCGTTTCCTATTAGAGATGGGATCGTGAGTGGCTTTTCACTCACTCCTATGTACATGCACAATAAAAAATTTACTCGCGTACGCCCACGTGAGTGGAAATAAAATTATTTACAATCACAAAATACTGACGAAAAAAACTAGAAAATAATTTTAAAAAAATTAATGAAAAAATTACAGTAAAAAATATATCACGAAACCATCACGTCAAAAAACTAGTAATGCACGATCACTAACGTTTAATTCTTCTAAACTCACGTTTATGCCTGCTCACGTGATTGACATAAAAAATCAATCGCTTGTGTTTACGGCTGATTCCCGCAAATCACGTTAGCGGTACCCATTTCCATTTTCTATGGCATGACTATATTTTTTAAGAAATTCAAGTCTACTCATGCACGCTCACTCATAGGCAGTTAATGTCGGCAATTATGTATGGAATACAACATCAGATAAATGTCCGCCTCTGTTAACCTCACAAATGCGAGCCCTTTTGAGCACATTTTTCATTACATTCATCACACATTTCACGCGGTATTTCATTAATTTCATCACGAATATTCTGTTTGAGTTGCTCAAGCGTTTCTGGTTTGTTTCAGCATAAGCCTTGCTTTTCAGATATCCCTACAAAAAGAAGTCCGCAGCAGTCAAATCAGTCGACCGTGGAGGCCAATCAACATCACATTTCTTGAAATAACTTGTTGTGGAAAGAGGTCTCGTAGTAATTATATTGTTGTCCTGGCTGTATGCGATGTGGCACCGTCTTGTTGATACCACATGTTAATCAAGCCCAAAGCATGCAGTTGTGGCGTTAAAAAGTTTTCAATCTTATCTTGATATCGCTCCCCATTTACATTTCAAAGAATTAAGGTCCAATGATTCCTCCTGACCAAATTGAACACCAGACTGTCACTTTTAATGGATGCAAAGGTGACTGATGAATAATTTGAGGGTTTCCAATTGCCCAGAACCGACTATTCTGTTGATTCAAATATTCAATCAAATGAAAATGTGCCTCGTTACTCATTATGATTTTTTCATGAAAATCGGGGTTGTCATGGGCGAGCTGTAACATCCTATTGTCATATGAATGGCGGAGTAAATGGTCTTGTGGAAGAAGCTCTTGTCTCAACTGAATCTTAAATGGAAACAAATGCAAATCCTTGTGCAAAATTGTGGCCAAAGTTGTTCCTTGAAGACCAAGCTCCTGAGCACGGCGTCGAATTGAGGTTGATGGATTGTTTTGAACACTTTCTTGAGCAGCAGTAATGTTTTCAGCCGATCTTGCAGTACGTTGTGGTCCATGCTTGGGCCTATCACCTGCAGACCCTCTTTTTTGAAATCATTCACTACACGATAAATAGTGCGTTTTGTTTTCACTTTGTTTCACCCAAAAATTTCACGTAACTTTCTCATCGTCACAGTAATCGATAATTAATTTTGATAAAAGTTTTTAACGATTAATTATCTAATATTTTTCCATAATAAATTTTCCACGTGTCTAATTTAGGACTGCCAAATACGAACTGTCAAAACTAATGTTTGCCAAAATGTCAAGACTAATATTTGCCGAAATTTAATTTGAAATATTGCTGCACTTCTGTGAAGCAGTCAATCTCAAAAATACACCCAAATGATTTTGTGAAAAAATAAATATCTTTAAAAATCCAGAAAAATATTAAAAATGATAAAATATAAAAAAAATAATTTTGTATTAGATTTTTGAAGTAGTAGAGTGTAATTTTTTGGCGTCATTTTTAATATTTTTTCTGATCGTTTTGTCAAATAACAATATTATGGGCTTAGGAAATTGTCTGAAGAAATTAAAGGCTTGGTATGTTCGTTATGGGTACTGGATAAAGATATCGCTATAAACTAAGTTCATTATTAGTGGAGTCTACTGTATTACTTGCTCTAAAACTTCTTTCTGCATAAAAATAATTTAATTAACGAACTTAAGGCCGCAAAATGAAATATCTTGGTATTAAAAGACAGATATTGCGACTTAATTTCCAGACTTAAATTGTTGTGCAAATTATTTCTTTAAAAAAAATTAAATGCGATATTTGGTTTCTTTCCATGTGCCCCACTGTAGGCCTGCTTTATTTCCAGGCTTAATAAATTTAACGATGATCGTGTTAATTATATATCAATAATTTTAATTTTTTAAGACAAAGCCGTTCCTTAAAAAAATTATTTAATTTGACAAATTTAAAGGCAAAATTCAAACAGATCTCATTTGAAGCTGAAAGTAACAATAAAGCACCCACATGCTTCAAAAGCTAAAGTTGTAACGACAAAAATATTAAAGTCTCAGCCACCACCAAGTGTTGCTTGCGATCACTGCTGCAAAACGGCAAAAAAAGATAAAGAATTGAAAATTGGTCCATGTAAAAGTGCGTGGTGATTTAAAGTTTTTAGGTCGCCAACCCAGACGCATGTCATCCATCTATCACCGAATGCGCGCACACAACATTTGCGCCAACTAAAAGAAAAAAAGAGAAAAAGATTTAAAAAAAACAAGCCCAAACCTAATAAATATTTTAAACAAAAAACTTACAAAGCAAGACATTTGAACAATTTTTGTTTTGTATTTCGCTTGTAGCCGGGTGATGAAAATCAAACAGAACAAACGATATGCTGGCATAAAAGTCAAAGAAAAATTAGTTGCATGCAGCACAGGAAGAAACAAGCGATTGCTAAGGAAGAAAACAAACAACATTCGAAATAAGAAGAAGGAGTAGAAAATTTGAGTTTATTTAAGTTTTGTTGTTGAACTAGACATGAAAGCAGACGAACTGACATAAATCACAAATCACAGTCAAAATCAAGCTTAACAATCAGCCAGCCAGCCATCCAGCGAGCCGAACGAACAAACAAGATTCTTTTTGCAAAAAAAAATGAAAAAATAAAAACTAAAAATAAAATAAGTTAAACAATTGTTGCTGTTACCAAAAAGTACCAACCAAAATAAAACAGCCACCAGAAGACGACACATTGTTGCCTACATTTATTTATGTTGCCAATTTATTGTTGCATGATGGTTTATTTCGGCTGCAAAATCGTGGCTGCAGAGTATGCAAAAGCAAAAGGCAAAAGAAAACATTTTGCCGCTGCTCAGCGTTGTTGTACGTACTTGCAAGCATGACAAAGAAGTATGATTATTATGATCCAAAACAGTATAAAATCTTTTTTTTTCTGTTTATTTTTGCTTGTATTTTGATTTTTATGGCGTTATTTTCATTGTTTCATCAACATCATCATATTTTTGCCAGCATTTATTTTCTTTTATTAACTCTTCCAAAAAATATACAGGATTCATTATGCCCAAAAACAGATTTGGTGTTTATGTTCCTTTTTTTGTTATTTTAATTTTTTCACTTGTGGTTCCTTTAGCTACTTTTGTTAGCGCAGATTTTTTTTGGGCAAAAGGGACACAAACACTCACACAAATTATGGCCAATTTTGGTTACCACATGATGATGACATTGTGGTCGCTTTTTATGGCAATTATAAGTGGTTGTGGTAGTTTTGGTCACTTTTTTTCGCTTCTTTCAAGCCACGTCTGGATTCAAGCAAGACATGTTAGCAATGGATTTTGAATTCTTTTTTTTTTAACGAAATAAATAGTAAAACAGTCTAAATGTTTTACATAATAAAACGTCTTCAAAAAATATTATACTCACGGGGAAAACAATATGTAACAAATGGTCATTAGCGTTTTCTTTTCTAAAAAAAGTGCAAAATTTTTTGCCATTTTTATTGAAAATTTGCAATATAATGATTTTTTGAGGTAGTGAGTTTATTAGAAATTATTTTATCATCATTTACGAGGCGAAATTATTGCCTTAGAAAAACTAAGAATAAGAATTTTTTGATAAAAAGTAAAAGAAATGTAATTTTTTTTCAGAAAAGAAAACGGAATGAAATTAATTTGCTTGGTAATGATTCGGGGCATAATGAAAGAAGGCCAAACGGCCAGGAAATCAACCCACGTTACACTAAGTCAAAACTTAAATATGTTGTCATATTTGATATTAACAATGGTGGTACCTATTTTAAGCACCACATGTGTACATGAGAAATGCTAGAACATTGTCAAGCAAAAGGAATCTTTTTGTAAGTTCAATAGGCGTATGAAAAGTTATGGCGTTTTCATTTCTAGAAAAAAAGAGTGCAAAATTTTTTGACATTTTTGTTGAAAACTTGCAATATAATGATTTTTTAAAATAGTGAGTTTATTAGAAATTATTGTATCATCATTTACAAGGCAAAATTTTTGTCTTAAGAAAACTTTGAATAGCAATTTTCTTAATAAAAAGTAATAGAAATGTTACATATTTTATAGAAAAGAAAACGGCTTCAGTGTTAAGGAAAAAAAGCGCTTGCACAGTGGGGCTGCCCCTAAATTAAATTTCAACTTCGGAACTAATCATTGAATGAATTAGAAAAGATCTTGCCAAAATACCAAAGCTGCTAACGTAATGGGTTTTTGTGCCACAGATCACTTAATTATTCCAAACTTTGTTTTAAGCTCCTAATGAAAGTCAGAGTACAGAAGCCCCGCCTAATATCCTCTGAGCACAGAAGTTATTACTGAAGGAAGCCCTTTCTACTATTACACAAAACAATTTATTCACACAAAAGTTGTGCTTCAACGAAACAAAAGTAACAAGACCAAGTTACTTCGCCCCAAAGATAGAACTGAAACGGCCAGACAGTAAGCCCTTCGCAAGTCGTAGATTATTTATATTATTTCAAGGACACGACTATACAAAAATGGCTCAAACAACGCCTTAAGCCGACGCATGCCACGAGAAGCAAGAAAAATTCCGATAGTGAGATAACTGTAAACCAATAGACGCCACATAATGGCTTTGAGCCCATAAAGTCAGCAACCTTCATATAAAATTAATCTGCCAACTTGTTTCTCTGATGTCCACTATAAACAGATACCCAGTAAATAGAATCCTTGTTACCTACAAATAGCTTATGTAGTGAGTTCAAGTACTCCAAAACATACTGGGATCTAAATTCCCAAAAAAGTGAGATTTAAAAGCTGCTTGACTATCGAAGATTATAACTATGTGTTCGTCCTTAAGAGAAATAAACAGGTTACATTCCCCCGAACATGTTGTGATTTTCGAAGGAGCACCTAATCATTACAATTGTTTTATTTCCATTAATCACGAGATGGTGCAATAATGCAGTAACCCACTTGCTTTGATTTTATTGCAAATATTTTCTACACAACGGAACAGTTGTCAGAATATAAACCGAGAAATAATTATTTTGTAATTCATTTTTCATGCTCCATCAAACAGTTTTGATTAGAACTAAGTTTGGCTTTCTAAATCTAACGAAGTCTCGCTTGTCCACTTTTTTTAATGTACTGTTTTGTTTAATATTTCTATTTCTCTTTACCGTCGGCGCATGCAAACAAATAAATTGTAGTATGTTGGTCTGCCATTAGGTGCGCCATCGCATGTAATTTGGGGCATCATGAAATCTTAGAGTCCTTTGCTATTTTTTTGTAGCCCGATTTAATTAATTACGTTTTCAAAACACCTTCTCTAACATGCGATAATTTATTCGAATAATAAACCACTTTCATTTGAACTACATATTTAATGATAATTTTTCTTAGCACTTGTTGGGAATTTTTGCCAGGCGCCAATCTACCTGTTTAAAATAGTTCGTCTGTGAAAATCCCAGCAGCTGCTGCTAATTATATAAACTGTTGTATTCTATATTCCAGTAAATGTTGTTATTTTTTTTTTTTTGCTTTTCTGTTTAATTTACAAATTATTTACAAAATCCAATCGAAGCTTGTGTTTAGTTTTTAGTATTTATCTGGTTACCATGATATTATTTCTAAGTATTATAATTATTATTTGTTGCAGTGGTCTGTTGTTGTTGTCGTTGTCGTTGTCGTTGTTGTGCAGCTTAAAAGCATTAACGCTTTAATTAAAATAATGATTATTAAATGGTTCATTAAATTCCAAAGTAAAATTTTTATATGTTTGTCATCAATAAGTGGTCAATTATAAAATAATTTACAACAAATTTACGGCAACGAAATTTAATCATTTTGCAAATAAAAAATATTGATATTAGAAGGAAAATGCCTTTGCAAACAGGCCTGCCCGATGGCCCAGTTTTGGCAAATAAGATCTTTGCTTGCTCCGTTTATTTGAAATGTTTTCGTACCTTGAAAAAAGATCATGCAATTATGAATTAAGCCTGACAAACTCTTTTGGATATTGACAGCACGAAAATTTCATATAAAATATACGATATTTGTGTGTCCGAAAAAATAGAATATAAATAATCGGTTCACCCCACACTGAACAGCTGCCAACTTACATATTTATAAGTGCAAAAAACTTGTGCACTTACACCTGAAAAATAAGTCCATGTTTACAAAAATTTATTATTGTATATAAATTCTGTTTTTTAGCAAATCAAAAACAAATTGAAAAACACTTTCGCAAAATGATAATTGATCAAATTCCAAAGTATTTCCAGCAATTGATTTGGTGGCAAACATTTTTCCCTGCGATACATTTTATTCACAGGCTTCCTGAAAAAAACGTTTTTAAAAGGCTTTTTTAAGACTTTCATATAATTTTCAAATTTCCTTAGGTGTAACTGAAGGAACAATCAATCCTTAAACTGCAATTAATGATTGCGAAACAGAAGCATTAAAGTCGAACTGCAAATATATAATTTGCCTATTTCTGTTCTAGAAATCAATTGGCACGAAAGTATATAAAGTGTAGTCTTGTATATCAAATATTTAAGTTAGTAGTTTGGGAGTTGAAATCAATGAAGACCTTTATAAAGAACAGCGGAGTTAAGGCCTGATATTTTTCACAGCCACATAAATTTATAATTACAATTGCTGTTGTCGCTTGCTCTATTGTTGTGGGTAAAGTCAAAAGTTAAGAAAGAATATTTTATATAAAAAATAAAACAAAACAAAATTAACTTTAATTGTAATTATTAATTAATTTAAAGTTCAATTAAACTTATCTTGAAAACGTATTTTATATCAACAAGCAATTATTGCAAAAGTGGAAGCAGCAATTTCACCAAAGTGTTCATATTGATTCGAATTAAAAAATAAAAGAAAGAGTTTGCATGAAAGTCTTCTATGGTTCTTGTAACTGTCAAGTCCTTATTAAAGGATTTTTAAAGAGATTAAAAAGTTGGCGTTTCACCTTTTAGGAACTTGTCTCGGTATTTGGTCTACAACGATTTATAGAAAAAGTCAACCAATTATTTCCCTCCAAACTTGATGCCAGACCGCTTGAAAATTCTCTGTATTTTTTTATATAAAATAAGTTGGTTCCTAATGACACGAACTTTTAACAAAACAAAACTCAGTTGAAAGCTGTAAAACTATTTTGCTGGAAATTCCCAAACTTTTTGTCATGATCATTAGAAAAAATAAAACACTTCAAAAAGTTAAAGAGCATAAAAAGAAATAATTTAATCAAATAAAACCGTTTATATGTAAATCACAGCTTTTGTTCCTTACAGACTTAACAAATTTCTCTCCACGCATCCAAGAAAAAAAAGCTTTCACTTAATGGACTTTATGAGTATTTATTTGTTTTTACGACTTGGAAAGAGGGAACAAATTTTTGTTTCTTTTTTTATTTTTTGTCTAATTGATTTGGTTGTTTTGTTGAACAAAATTTAAGTTTCGTGTTTGTTAACGTTTTTTTTTTATTATTATTTTAGATTGTCCAAAAAAGGGGAGGGCAAAATAAAAATGGTCGTATTTTATTTTGATTACGAAATGAAATCTGAAACCTTTAAATTTGTTTCTTTTATTTTTTAAGTTTATTTATTTTTCTATATCGGAGCTTACAAATTAAAAACAGGTTTGTTTTTAAACTTTAACTAAAACTAAATGATGACGATTACAGTGATGATGACGATCTTTTGAGATTATGATCGCACAACTAACTGCAAAGACCCTTAACCAATGAAGCTAAATCAAAATCAATATGAAACAAACTACAAGCACCGAAAAAGCCAAAAACAGCTTTATGTTTTTTTTTTCAATACTTTTTCTTTCTTATGATTATTATAAGATCTTACAATCGGTTATAAATTATAAGCCAAAGGGCATTTAAATACAACCAAATATTATACTACATTTACAGGTACTACACGCTTCTAACGAAAATATTAAAAAAAAAGAAAATAACAACAATAATAATAACTACTGACATTGTCTCGAAGACAACACAAACGTGTAACAGGTCATTTGTATATCCGAACCATTAAGGTGGCACTTAATTATGAATTATTTATATTTGAAACATTAAAGAATGAATTGTAAGTAACCCAGCAAAGACTTTGATGCCAAAGTAATGAGTTGAAATGCCAACAAACATATGAAGCACATACTTTTCTTTAATTTTACAACTAATGCCTGAAAGATTTCATTGAATACGACAAAAGTTAAAAGTCTGTAGTGACCGTTGAAGGAACATTTGAATTTTTAATGTCAAATGTCTTTCCTACTCGCTGTTCTCTTATTCTGTTTATTATTATGACCTGTAGTTGCTAAGAGGAGCAACGGGGCTCTACAAGTTAATTTTATTTAATTCGATATTCGGCGACACGCTCTTTTCACATTTTTAAGCTTCGTCATCAAACGAGACCTGGAGTAGCCAAGAAGGTGTGATTTCTCATTTTATATCACGGCCTTTAAATAAGATACATAAATTGTTGCAAACAATGCTGGTGCAATAAATAAACGATCTTAACAAAATATTTTGGCAGACTGTCACTCAGCGGCCACAGAATAAATAACACAAGTTGAAATATTTTATGACTTTCTAATTTAATGGAAAAATTCTGATCCGATGAATCCAAAAAACCAAATTATGAATGAATTTTTAGCTCATAAATTTTTTTTTATTCTTTTATTTCCGATAAATCACTTTAGTTGATTTTGATTTAATTATTAAGCCTGCGTTCACACGCGTCATGTCTTATTGGCAAAATTCTTAGTTTTTCTTCTCTGAACTTTCATTGGTGTTCACGCAAGTCATGTCTTGTTAACGACATTTATTTGCAGCTGACTTCAGGTTTAAAATTACGAATGAGAAAAGAAAACGTAGTGACAGTACGTATTCGTTTCTTTTCCCCCAATAAGATATGACGCATGTGAACGCAGACTAATTCTAAATATGTTTACACAAAAGCAGCTTTATAATATGTAACCACCGACTTGAAATCAACTAGAAGTGTTTCCACCTCCTTGTAAGTGTTTTTTTTATTGTTCGAAATTGATGAATTTACTTTACAAGATGTGCGCAGCAGTAGAGATAAATTTTTTTTTCATAATATTATTTGACATTTCCAATTAATTAAATACTTTTTAATGTAATTTTTTCAAAAGTTGCCAATTACTGTTGATAAATGGCCCAGGGACGGAGTGTGTAATATTAGTAGCCATACCGGGTGGAGTAGATAAAATGAGCTCGAAAAATTATATTTTTGTATTGATTTAAAATAAATCAAGGGCATTGAGGTAATTTGGCAATATGAAAAATGTTTGATAAATCATATATAAAACGGAACGATTTGTTAAAATCTTTGTGATTTGACGAAATCCTCTCGATTGAAAAATACTTTTGATAAAAAAAGATTCTATTCTTTCCTTTAGTAGTAATTGAAATTTGATATTTAGATTTACAAACCAACCAACGTGTCGACATTTTAATCCATCATTGTATTTTAAAGATATTTATTGCCAATAATGCCGCAACATCTGTGATCAGTGGTGATTTACTTCAATCGCTTCTACAGTGCTGATCTATTTCTATTTCAAACTTGATCAATATTCACTTCTTCAGGTTGATGTTATTAAAAAAATTTAAATTAAAATTTCACTACGCACCTGCCGTTTAATACTCATGCAACTTAGATATTTTCGTGGTACGAAGATTTTTTTCTTTTCTTTTTCTTTACAAGTACAACCGCATTGGTAACATTTTAGTATGAAAGAACTGAAAATGTCATGCATTATGGTAGAGAATTAATAGATACTGCGCGCTACAAACAAAAGCAATAAATAAAATTAAAAGATTCAATAAAAGTTTGTAAATTAACAAAAAGAATCATCCTCAATATCTTCGTGATCGTTTTTGGAAATAGATTATTACAAAAACAAAACGGTCAGCCAAATGATTTACAAGTAAAGAGTGTCCCAAAATTAAGACAATATTTGAATCATTTGTGCAGTAAAATGTTAGTTACCCGCAAAAAAAAACCATTTGACAGCTGGCAGTTTAAGGCTTGTAAAAATGCAGCATTAAACGGCAGCACAACGAGCTTTCAATTCATTGAAAAATATCTCAAAAATAATGAAAAAACTAAAAACTTAGTTTTCTATTTAATTGAAATCTTGCGTTAATTTTGGGACACCCTTTATAATCTTTTTAAATCTGCTCAATTCTGTAAAATGCTTCTGACAAGAATGAGAATAAGAATGAGAATGAGATAAATTGAATGATTGTTAAAGCGATATTGATTAATAAAGTTTAATTAAAGCTTTGCAATATTGCTATTGTTTGAGGTAGTTTAAATCAGAATTGAAGCACGGAAATTAAACTCCAGTTGTGAACTGAAATTTTTTTCTCTGTTTTACGTTACTAAATTAGAATTTTCTGAATTAAATGTAGACACCAGTGGAATGTAATACGTAACAGTGTTGGCTGTCAAATCTTCAAATCTTCAAAAATCAAAAACTCCTCCCAGCATGTAAAATTTTGGATAATTAATTTGGTTCAAATTAATTAACTTGAATTTACTTTAATATAATCGCAAAGCAATAAGCCTTAAATTTGGGAATTTTTTTACCTACATTTTCGCCAAAAATCTAACCCGCCTTGAAAAATGTGCAAAAACTCCACTTAAAAAGCAACGGTCTGAAACAATCTATAAATATTTATTATTTATTATTATTATTAATTCTACTATAAGTTTTTGAAGATATCTTGAGCTTAATAACAAGCTGTGATCAGAATTGCGACAACAATGTTATGACAAATGTCATCAATAAGACAAAAACTTACACCGATCTAATGACAAAATTCATGAAAGGATTTTGTAATTTTTTATAATCTTTGCAATGACTGCAATGACAATAATTCGATGCCACTTTTTCTATGCTATTAAAAGGTAAAATTTGTTACATTTTGACTTAAATCTGGTGTTAAAGTCTCTTGCTGAGCGTTATTATACTCAGATATTTATTGTAAAATTTTATCAATAATATTTTCGTAGACCATTCTAATCTGGTATATTTCCATTTAATGATTTAATGAAATGTCCTCTTTTTGTTTAAATTACATTTAATTTAAACAATATTCTTGTTAACCTCTTGCATTTAAAAAAAAATATATATTTTTTTTTGTTGCATAAAAAACATTTATTGTACAAAATCTTTTATATTACAATATATACTTTTCTACACCTTTTTTATATTTTCTAACAACTTTATGTTAAGACATGAATTGTAGCAATTAGCGAACCCCATTAAACTCATTTTGAATTACTTGTCTTTCTGTTAATGAAAATTGCTTGAAAATAGTTGCTTAATTTGTGCTAAAACCAGGTTAACACGAGGCTCTTTATTATTTAAGAAAGTAAGTGTGAACCACTTAAATTCGAAATGGCGAGCAGTAAACATCGTACAAATAAAAAACCAACTTGAATTCTACTACCAAATCCTTTCGTTTATTTTGCCAACTCGCACTTCTTTATGATTCTTTCAATTGCTAAAGAATTGGAAAGCATATACGAGAGGGATAAGCAATTCGGCTTCTTGTCTCTCTAGTTTAGGCTCTGACTCTTAAGATTTTCCCACAGCATTTGTTCACTCTTTGCTAGTTGAAGTGTACTATTAATTTGAATTTTTTCTCTGATCCCCAAAGCTTTAAATGATTTTATGAAAAAGTCTTTAAAAGATGTTATGCTCAACATCATCTGTAAAAGAATGTTAAGTATCGATTATAAAACAAAAATTAAAAGCTTCAATAAATAAGTCTATCTAAATTACAAGTTAATGGAATGTATAGATAACAAAGTCTCTATTGAATTCGCGATGTTTTGTCAAGTGAAAAATTTCATTAACTTAAGGTGTTAAAAAAACTTGTCTAAATAGAGATTTCATTCGGGTTTTAAAGGATATTGGAGGATTAGTTTATTAAAAGCCTTGCCAGAAACTTTTTTGTTTTTTTTCATGCGATATTATTATCGACAATTTAGGATAGAAAAAGATATTTAAAAATATTTTTGGAAAAAATTAGTTCTTAGAAAGTTCTTTGACAGGAACAACGAAAAAGACATCATATATTTTATGTTAAAATCTTTTTTAATTTATCAGACAAAGTAATAATAAATATGTAATTATATTCTTTGTTTTGAAAGATCTTATGATCACAAACTAAAATCATAAAGGATATAATCTTTAAAGTAAAACCTGAGACTGGAAAGGAGCACCTGAAATTGTTTGCATTTAAAAATGTTCCCATGACATTCCGCGCGTAACTGTCGCAATATTTTAATTTAATATTTTTTTTCTTCGAATCGCAATCATAGAATTTTAAATATTTTCCCAGCTCGTCCTTACAAAATCTAACTGTTGTTTTATCTTTATGACACCATGTTTCTATGACACTTATTGTCCTTAAGTGAAAAGAAAGAGAGAAAAACAAAACGGTAAATGTCATTTTGATGCCAAGAAAGAAGTAATCGCTGATATTATTTAAAAGAAAAGAGTTACAAACAAAACTATTTGTTCTTCTACGCTTCTACAAAAAGGAAAGCCTTAAAGAATGCAAAAATAAAATATAAAAAATAGAAAAGAAAAGGAATAGGAACAATAAACCCATAAAATAGTTGGCAGATTAATATCATTTGGCTGATTGTTTTTGACATCACATCATTTTACAATTTTATGTTTAAGTACACTTGCTTATCGACTTGCATCATATCGCTTTATGGCCGTATGCAACTGCCACACACACACACACATGCATACGATGAAAAAGGAGCAACAAAAAAAAGCGCAGGTGTATATTGTCTGTTTTCCTTAATACTGTTACGGCATCCTTAATGTTACGACTGGTAAGTTATCCTTTCTCACGGCATTTAAGCAGAGTTTGAAGCAGCTAAACAATAAGCAACCCTCGCTTTGAAGTCGTTGTTCCCCGAGAGCTCTTTCCTTTCTTTGTTCAGAGTTTCATACAGCAAACTATTTAACAAGTGTCATTAACCTCTAACACCTTGTTTTCCTTATTTTCTTTGTCTGTTTTTGTTTGTCTCTATTCAATTGCATAAGGAGACCATGATGTCGGGCAAATATTTATGTATGTATGTGGGAAATGTGATGGAGTTGAATGCCAATAACAACAACAATAACAATAACAAAGATAGTTCCTCATGTTACCCCTGCTGCTGTTTTATAACATACAAATGTGTGTTTGGAATTCAAATTTAAAGTTGTTTGCTTGCGGAATTTTATCCTTTTTTTCAGACATTTCTCGAATGCATTTTTACTTATACTACATTTACGATTATTTATATATTTACTGGCGCTGTTTCATAATTTTCATTCAACACAACGCAAACTTTTGTTGAGGCTCTTTCTTCCTTTAAACGCTCCACAGAAGTGTGAGTGAGTGTGTGCATGTGTGTGTTTTATTACAGCACTCTTTGAATACCAAATAAGTCTGCTTCTGTTTGCTTTTGTGTTTTGTGTGCATGTATTTGTTTTTGCCTAGTTGGCTTTCAGCTCAGAAAATTCAATACAAGGTTAACTATTTGTTTTGACGATGATTTCCACTGGTAACGAGGTCGGTTCGGTTTTTTTCTTGCTTCTTCTATTTTATTGTGTGTGGCATCTACATGAAAACAGGACACTCACTCATTTGGTAATCTATGCACGCATATAAGTTGTTATGTATGTATTTTTATGTTTTAAATTTGTTTTTGTTCTATTGTGCTTGAAAGTCATATTTCATTTGTGGTTCATCTCCGAGTGAAACATAATGAAATCTCAGTGTGCCAGTGCGCTTGTCTAGGAAAAAGTTGCAGGTTGCCAACTGTGGACAAACAGTTTTTTTAATATCAATAGCTGTTGCCCACTTTATATGATCAATGAGATAAATCCGATTTTGCCAAATTGTTATTAAATAAAATTTTAATAGAATGTCCTTTAATTGAATTTGTAATATCAACTGAAAAATTGATAAAAAGTAGTCTTTGTGCTATAATTCAGACTATAATCTATCTCTGTGCCAAATTTCATCCAGATCCGTTCAGCCGTTCTGGCATGATTGAGTAACAAACATCCATTCATCCATCCATCCATTCATCCATCCATCCAATTTTTTACATTTATAAAATAAGTTAGATAATTTTTTTTATGAAGACATGAGATTTTTTCAATTTAAAATGTAATTCTGCAATCCGATAGTATTCAAACTATTCAAGATTTCAATTGATGCTTGAAAATTGGCGACTCTTAAAACAGCGCATGCCCAAAATATCCCGGATCTCTTTGCATTTAATAACACGAAACCTACAACAACAAACACGGTATAAACAAAAGCACAAACGCATTTCAAACATGAAATTCTCTTGCCTTCAGTTTCGTCACATTTATTTTCTTACACTGAATTTATACGCTCCTGTCGTTAGTTCGTTCATTCATACACATCGTCATCATGCATGTGTGAGAGAGTGTGTAAGTGTGTTTGTCGGTTTATGTGTTTTTCATATTTTATATGCATCGCATGTTTTGAATGTCCTGTGACTCGATATGAATTATTCAAAATATATAAAAATTTTTCCTTACAATTTGTTTGAAAAGTACTACTCACTTGTATGAAGGAGTGAGTGACTGAGTGAGTGAGTGTATAGGTGTGTGACTGTTTTGCAGTCGAGTTAAAAAATGGCAGCCAGACAAGCCAAATAAATTCTAGTAAAAATAGCTAACAAATACCACCACGCCAAGGACGAATATAGCGCGGAATACTAAAACATACAAATAAAGAAAACACATAAAAAAAGCCACAAGCAGACAACAAAAATTTACGACTGCTGCTGCTGCTGCTGCTGGAAGGAGTTAAGACATGCATACAAATTATGAACATGCAGCATAAGGAAGAAAACAAGGATATGTCTGTATATGCACACGGATGAAAGGAGTATGCATATATGTATTTGGGATAGTAGCCCACCTAGGACAGCGTTTTATAAACTGGTTTCCTGTATGTATTATGTGTGTTCAGTTCTGTATACAAAAGTTAAGCGTGTAGCATGCATGATGATGAGTTTGTAACTCTGTCGGAGTTTTTTCTGCTGCTGTTAAAGTTTGCTGGCATATAAAAGTAAAATTATCCTTTTGACAGGACTTTAAATGGTACGTAGCAAAACAATTGTATAGAATATAAATGCAGCAGCTGATTAGTGGCTTCGAGTGTGTCATACATTCATATACATACACACATACATACATATAAAAAAGCTGATAAAACTTTTGCAACAAAATATCTACTTGAATGAAAAATGACGAGGACTCTGACGTTGAAAACTATGTTGAGCAGCAACTGCTATAACCGCAGTGCCGTTGGCGTCATTGAAGTTGCTGTAGTCGTCATCAAAAGTGAAAGTCAAGGTTAATCCGTGTCTGTCTCTGTTGCAACAGTAATATAAATTCAAATATAAATGCAAAATACACAAACAAAAACTAAACAAAATATTTGTAACAACATAAAAATTGAAATAAAAGTTTATATGGATTTGTTCGGCAGCAACAACAACAATAAAAGCAAACAAATAGATAAATAAAAAATATAAAAATTAAGTTAAATAAAAATGACATTAAAGTTGATGTCATGTCACAACAGGCACAACTCCAAAATAGCAACAACAACAGCAACAGTTAAACTTTATGTCCAACTGCCTTTGTCATATCTGCATGTATGTGTGTGTGTGTGTGTGTGTTTGTGTAAAGTTGTGGAACAGTCTAATTTTCAACAACAATCTAGGCAGGCTTTATTGCGAGCAAAGTCTAGTAATAGCAACAATTTTTTTAGATCTGTTGCTGTTATTGTTTTTGTTCGTCTGTAAGCAGACAGTGTGGGTGCTTCGCTTCAGCTTTGACAACTAGAGCGGTCTGTCGGTCTGGTGTGTTGTTTGTGCGAAAAAAGTTTAAAATTATGGTGCCAGTTCGCCGCAAGAAACAACAACAATTGAAAAGATTGCAATTGCAACATACGGGTCTGTTGGTTACTTCTTGCAATGAATTTAAATGTGGGCCATTAACTCGTACTTACTTATTTTAACAGCAACTGTTGCTGTTGGCAGCAATAAAATTTATATTGTTCAATGTTTGCAATTAGTTAAACCTTGAGCTTTCATTTGCTGCGTTTATTGTGTGATATCTAAAAAGGGTAAACAATAATTTAAATATTTTATTGAAAGAGTAAAAACAATCGAATTAAGAAAGCTAAGCTTATCAACAAGTTAACTTTTGGATTAAAGGGTGACTTAGACCCGCAGATATGCATGACATACACGAAAACTACTAGCAAGCATGACTGTTCAATGGTGTTTATACTTACAATATTCATGGAAACTCGAGAAACTCATGGCTTTTAATATTTTTTGAAACATAAATACTGCCATATAGAAATTTTTTAAACGTAATCCAAAAAGAAGCAATTGTGCTTGTAATGTCGACCAACGATTAAAAAAAATCATTGAAGAAAAGTGAAAAAATATATTTCTTACATTTTTTGTTTTGTATTTTCATAGAAAATATGTGATCCAGCAAAAAAAAAAAAATAAAACTAATTATACTTTTTGTACAACATGTGTAATCACACAAAATAGTTAACCTTACACAGTCAGGGAAACTGTCCAACATGAGTTGTGTGTCATGGAGATCTGTCGGTCTTTAGTTTATTTTCTTAGATGAATTTCAATATATTTTGTTTATCTTTTCTACTTTTTATTCCCGTTTATTTAATAACTATTTGACGATGTCACATTAAGTCAACCCCATAAAGTAAATTCTTGCTTAGTCGCTGTCGACCGCCATTTAATTTTGTTAACAGCTGCTTACTATCCTTTAAGGCCTAAAAATTACAACAGAATATTAAAAATAGTCAGTCAACTGTTGCCGACAAGGATTTTTTGATTGTGACTTACTGAGACGTCGACAAATAGTTACATAATAAGAGGAAATTATTGTATTTGCTTTTACTTTATTTTATTTTGTTAAATTTATTAATCGAGATTGCCTCGATATCTTCTTTCAAATATTTTCAAAAACAGAAGTTTTTACTTTATATTATTTTATAATATAATAGTCTATTGCATTTTATTTTGATTTGTTTTGATTTATTGCATTTTATTTTATTTATTTAGTTTTATTTAATTTAATTTTATTCCGTTTTGCTTTATTTTATTTTATATTGTTTAGTGCATTTTATTTTATATTACTTTTTATATTATTATACACATTATCTTTAATTTCGTGTTACTTTGTTTCATCCAATTTTATTTTATTTTGTTTCATATAAATTTAATTTATTTAATTTGGTTATAATTACGTTTTCCATTTATTTTATTCAAATAAATTTTTTTTTTAATTTTTATTTATGCTATTTTATATTTTTTTAATTTATATGTAATATTTTAATCTATTTTAATTTAATTTATTTTTTTAGTTTTATAATTCTTTTTGGTTTTACAATTCTTTTTATTGTGTGGTTATGATTTATATTTTATTTTGATTTATTTAATATTATTTTTAATTTTTTTTGATATTTTATTTTATTAAATTTGACTTTAAAACTATATTTTAATGTAGTTTATGCTATATTATTTAATTCAGTATTAGTTTTATAGTATATAAAATAAGGTAATTTTATTTCATTTTATTTTAATAAACATTATTTGAATTATTTTATTTGATTATGTTTAATTTAATATTATCTTATGAAATTTATTTTATTATTTTTTTTTATTTTATTATACATATTTTCATTTATATTATTTGATGTTGTTTTATTTTGTTTGTGTCTTTCTTATTTCAAGTTTCTTTATTTTATTGTTTTACACTAATTTAATATAAGTTTTTAGTTTTGTTTTATTGTTTATTTTAATATATTTTATTTTAATTTATTTTATTGTAATTTATTTTGTTTAAGTTATTTTCTATTTTAATTTGTTTTATACATTTTTTATGATTATTATTTTCTTTTATATTTTTTAATTTCATTAAATATATTTTCTATTCTTTTATTTTATTATATTTTATTTTCTGTAATTTTATTTCATTTTATATAATTTGAATTATATAATTTGAATTATTTTATTGTAATTTGCTTTATTATTTTATTCTATTCTGTTTAATATTATCTTATGAAGTTTATTTTATTTTTTTATTTTATTATACATATTTTCATTTATATTATTTTATGGTGTTTTATTTTGTTTATTTCTGACTTATTTCAAATTTCTTTATTTAATTTTATTTTATTGTTTGATATTTATTTAATTTAATTTAATATAATTTTTTAGTTTTGTTTTATTTTATTTTAATATATTTCATTTTAGTTTTTTAAATTTTAATTTATTTTGTATATGTTATTTTCTGTTTTAATTTATTTTATAAACTTTTGATTTGTTTTGTTGTAAATTATTTTATGAATATTATTTTATTTTATATTATTTTTTTAATTTTATTAAACATATTTCTTTAATTTATCTTATTTTATTTTCTTTAATTTTGTTTCATTTGATTTTATTTTATTTTCTATTATTATTTTATTTATTTTGTATTCTTTGATATTAAATTTTACGTTTTTATTTTATATCATTTTATTTAAATTTATTTTTATTTATTTTATTTGATTCTATATATGCATGAATAATTTTTTATAGGCGTTTTCATGTAAGACCTCGACTAGGGATCGAACCAAAACATTTTATTATATGACATGTTTGGAAGTCCACATCGGAAACATATCAGCAATACAAAATTGTTAGACTGCTATAAAAATATGCATGTGGAATTATGTAAAACCTGTCACTTTTAGTGAAATAATTTGATTTTGTTGAGACTCACACGTTGAAAATATCCCAGCTTTTGTTGGGTCAGAAAATCATACAGCAAGTGATTTTGTCAGCAAAGTGAATTGGTCGTGAAAACGGGTGCGCGTGTATTTCATTAACTTTCAAGGCGTTTTATTTAAAAATGCTCCCTTATAAAACTTCATCATAAATCAAGCATTGTTTTATTGAATTCAAATTAATTTAACAATTTTTAACAAACTACTCACTCGTATTTGTTAAACTTGTTCTTTAAAATAAATAAATGATTAAAGCACACAACCAAAATCAATGACATTTTCCACTTAAGTGACCTTGTAAAATAGTTGAAAGAAAAAAATCTTGAAAATAAAAATTTTTGTTAATTAAAATTTATGAGATTTTCGTTTGATATTTTGAAAATAGTGGTCGCAAGTGTCTCACGCACAACAAAATCCTAACATTTGCGCGTTTTACACACACACAGACACGTACACGCACACATGCACACAAAACTCGCTTTAAGAAAAAAAGGTCGTTTAGATTGATCGCATCAACGTTAACAAAAAAAAGCAACCCACTAAACCGAGATAGCACTTACGATTGATCATATACGAGTCCAAATCATGTTGTTTTTGTTTTATTGTTGTATTTAATTTTTATTAAGTTGAACTTAAATGGCATTTGTTGAGTTTTTTTTTATTTATAATTAGAAAGAAAGTGTCTCATTTTACTTGAACCTTAGAGTTTGTTTTTTTTAACGAACATGCAGCAGCTTATAAATCTTAGCGATATATGAAACTATTATTGAACAAACTGATTCATAGCGTTTTTGAGACAAGTTAGAGGTGGAAATTTTGGTTGATGACATTGAGTGATTTTCCATAATACAAATAAAACAAGCAACAAATTCCAATTATGAAACCCACAAGCACCAGATCCAACTGCTACAAGTTTGAAAATAAATTGTTGCTTTTCGCTGCTCATCATGTTGTCTATTGTTCACAATGTCTTTGCGCCCGTTTTCTCGTTCGATTATTTTCGCTTAATTTGTGACAAGATCAACAAGTTCAAAGTTGTTTTACTTAATTGACCTCGACTCCCAGATACTTTCTTCTCATAAAATAATGGGTTACTGTTTGTGTTTTATATACGAGCACTCCCATGCTGTTACCATAAGACGGCCTTCTGGACCGACAGACAGACCGACAGACAGACAGACAGACAGGCACTTGTACCAGATCTTATTTAAAAAAATTTGTTTGTTACACTTGTTGCTTCTCCAAGTTTTCTTTTGTTATCTTTTTGTTTTAATATAAAAATTAAAACATGTAAAAATCATCGTTATCGTATCAGTCGTTGTGATGCGTACGCACTGCACTGCACATTTGCTTAAGATATTCCAACTGATGCTCGAACAGAGCAGTCAAAGGCTTTATTGTTCGATTATTTTTATTATTTTACTTGTTTGCTGCATTTTGCACCTAAAACGCTTTCAAATATTAGAGAATAACAAATGAAGTACACATTTGACGACCACTTTTCATTAAAAAGACCCAAGTTTATTGCTGTGCTATAATGAAATATAAATTTTTAATGTTGACTTCGTATTATGTCCTTAAGTTGAAATAAGTATGTTTTATCTGATGCTTAAAAACTACTTAAATTATAAATTTGTTTAGTATTGCTACAAATATTATCTTAAATGCATGTAGCAAAAACATTTGTCATATTTTGTAGCATTATTTTCTTAAAAATACACAAAAACCCACATGGAAGAATTTAAAAATTCAAACAATAAAAAAATTACCAGTGATTGAAAAAGTGTAGTAAGTAAGTCTACAAAGTAGCAATAGAATAACGCTGAAGTTCACTGCTACTGATGTAGCAATAAAGTAACATTGAGATAGCAAAAGAATAACGTAAAAAAGTAGTGAAATAACACTAAAGTAGCAACAGAATAACATTGCAGTAGCAATAAAGTAACATTGAGGTAGCAATATAATAACGCTGAAGTATTAGTAGAATAGAATTAAGATAGCAACAGAATAACATTTAAATAGCAATAAAGAAACACTTTGTAGTAGAATACTAAAGTAGCAGTAGAATAAAACGAGTGGCCACCATGAAATAGTACCACAATGAATAGAAAATGTTAAGCTGCCCTAATAAAACAACTGCTGCTGAAATAATGAAAGCAGGAGTAGAAATCGCACTAAGTAACACTTGAAGAAATCTTAAGTTTTTTTTGTTTTTAATAAACTGTTTTTGTGTTTTTTTTTTTGTTTTGTTGCTATTGCTACTGCTAGCCTGCTATTCTAAAGACTGGCTGCATCTATGCTATTTAATATTTATTTTTATAAAGAATAAATTCTTTTAAAATTTACATAAAATACAAAACCTGATCGCATATGAATAGATCTAATTGAATTATATCTATGATCATGAACCATCATCAGCAACAGCGCTTTGTCATCAACTTCAGCACATCAGATGAGAACACTCGTAGTAATTTTCTCTTCTTTGCACTTGTTCGCATACGAAAGTCATAGTTTGAGTTCATGGAATTGAAAATTATTATATTTTATACTCGTAGCAAATTTTCACGTATTTGGCGCTTAAATACGCAATTCCATAATTGATTCGGTAATTGAGCCTAACGAAACGTATTAATTCTCTTATTTGTTTTGTTGACAACTATTCTTTAGCCTCTTTAGCGAATTCTTTAAATGAATTGATTTCAATCGATTAAGTTTGATTTGGTCCGATTTTTTATTTTGTTCGTTTTGTTGTTGCGTTTTTTCGATTTATATCATTTTGTTTTTATAATTTTTAATGATCGACACGTGCTTGGCAAATAAAAATCATTATTGCTGGCTGCCAGGCAGGCTGGCAGACTGGCCGACTGGCCGACTGGATAAATGTGTCTGGATAACTCGGCTTGCATCCAAACATCTTCTGACATTCGATAATTGAATACAGCTATCAAATGACTCTACACTCTCTACCTTCCTTAAGTGACCCAATTTTTTTTTATATCTGTCTTTGCCTTTAATTTGGAATTTAATTTCATTTATCGTTTGTTTTTGTGTTACAAACGTAAACAGCTTTAAACAGCAAGATCATCTTCAGTGAGCTTTAAGTTTTTATTACAATTTCTTTATTTATATAAATTTTTTTTGTGGCATTTTTCTCGTTTATTTTTTCTGCAACAAAAATTGCATTCAATGCTGACTTGTTATTCAATTAATTTCAGTTTTATTTTCATTTTTGTTTGTGATCACTTTTACAACGTGTTCAGTCAGTCGCTGATTGTTCTGCTTGTGCTCTGGTTTCGATCGCGTCGTCTCACGTCTCACCTCTTAAAATTTTTCTGCAGTTCATTGGTTGTCTTCTTAAGCGTCTGATAAGTTTTAAATTCGTTTCTATGATGTTGCTGATAATGTGTTTTTATTGCTGATGCTGATTGACTTTGGGCCAGTGCGTGCTTCTTAGTCGTCATCATTCGATGCCGCCGTCAGTGTCGTCTCTGTATTGTTACATTTCATGTTGCATCTATCTGAACTATTAACCCAGTTTCTTTCTGTTAAGGCTTTTGTATGTGTCAGTGTAGTTGATATTTGCGTGTTCTTACAATTTGTTGTTGGCTGGCTGGTTGTTGCCTGAGTTCATAAGTGTGGCCAAGAGGGCAGCCCTTTACTTCTCAATTAAAAATATTTTTCGAAATTAATAAATCATGTGTATGTGGATGCTAGAATGTGAAAGCTTTCGTTTTTCGTTTGCTTTATCAATTGACCCGGATTTGAAATCACCTGCTTATAATGAAAACAAATGAATTGATTTGAAGACTTTTAGGGGGGAAAGTATTAAATTAAAGTTTTGTATGAAAAATTTCCGTTAGCACGACTTAAGAGATAAGATCATGCAGACTAGACTAAAGTCTAGTTTGACAAAAGACTGTCAAACTGGCTGCGACGAAAACACTGTTACCAATTTAAAACTCTCGGCCTTCAATGCAATTTTAAGACACACACATATTTGGTTTATATTACATTCAAATGATTGCCTTGGAAAAGTTTAATCCTCATATTTAGAACTTTGTCACTGTCATTGTTTTCATGCCAGACAGATGGAAAAATTGCTAAAAGAATACGAGAGGCAAAGACACCCAAACCTCAATGACAACAGCCAAGTAGTCGTTTACCCTGATGCTTAGATTTCAAGCTAAAGTCTGGATTTTTTCTTAGTTTTTGTTTTATTTGGGATGATGCGAATAGTTGGCCGGCATTGTTTTAGTTTGCAAAAGCTAAATTAAAGCTTTCTTTTGAAAACAAAACGTTTTTGTCATTTATACTTTTCTGCAAATATTTTTTTATATATTTTTTTTGGTTGGTTTGTTGCCTTTTTATTGTAGTTTCAGTTATTTTGTTTAAAACATGTTTAAGCCATAAAACATTTGCTACGCATTTTGTGGAAGAAGGAAACAACAGTTCGTGGAAGTCTCGTGTTTAGCACACGTCGTCGCGTAAATTTTCTGCTACTTTTGGAAATTGTAAATCGAAAACAAAGAAATAGGACGACCGAGATGGGAATGAGCATAAATGCGGCATAAGGACGGCTAAGATGAAGAATCTGCGCATAATATCTCAACTTAAAAGTTGAAGGCGGTTAAAAAGAAGAAAGAAAAAAATACACAAGATAAAAAAAAATTATACAAAAAAAGAAACACTGGCGGCATTTTACTTTGTGTCGCAATTTCATTCGTAATGCATTCACACAAAACGGTACCGCTTTCTTTTGTCTTTTTGTCATTTTATTTCAGGAAAAAAAAAACATTTTTTTTAACTCTGCTAAAATTAAAACAAAAGCATCATCTGACAGACAGAATATCAAGCAATACTGATAGTTTGACTATAAAATTTGGAATTTGTTTGTTTCAAAACTGACACAAAAAATAATAAACAACAACAAAAAAGCTTGTGAGACTTCTGGCGAGTGCCAAGGTCAAGTCGAGCAGTGTGTTCAGCAGTTTCAATATTCTTTTCTTTGCATTTTTGCCTTCTTTAACAGAAACAGTTAAATTTAATCTGCCACATACAAGAAGTGTTAAAACTGTTTTACAAATACGTGCCATCTTAGAGCCTGACTGCAATCTTTTATTACATTTTATTAAAAATTACCATTAACTTAAAGCCAAAGCCAAAGCCAGTAGAGCAGTTTAGACTTGAGCAGTAAGAAAAGTTTAACAAGATTTAAAAAACGAAAATCCTTTTGTGGCGTTCGTGTGCGCGAAAATAATAACATTTTGATTTGGCTTTTCTGGTTAAAAAAATAAAAAATAAGAAATATAAAGAAAGATTATTTTGGAAATTTTTACTACTTACTGGTACTTAATGATGACGCTCTAAACGTCTTACGGGACTTTAGGAACGTTGTCAAAGTAGTTTGTCTGTCCTCTGTGTGTCTCTCCGTCTGTCTGTCCATTCCTCTATTATTGTGAGCCATATTTGGCATTTAATGTTTAACTAAAACATTTTTTGATTTTGTGTTACTTGAGCGAAATTATTACGTTCTTGTTTTTGCAACTTGTAGTTGTTAACTGTTTTTTTTATTTTTTGTGTTGTTTGTTTGTCGTGTTTGTTGCAAGAATACAATATTTTTGGAAACTTTGCATTTAATAATTTAATGCTTGTTTTGCAAAATTACAGATTCTTTTTTTTACAGTGCAATGCTTTCACAAGTTTACATTATTAGTGTTCTAACGCTCACCAGAGCTCGGAATAAATAAATAAATAGAGAAATTCCGGATTTTTAAATCAATTTCCAAATTTCTTACTTCTCCTGAACTAAAATCATGGCGGCATTCTAATGGCTACACTGAGCTGCAACTTAAATTTAGCTCCCAAGTTAAACTGCACTGCCATCCATACTCGATTTAGTGTCAGTCGTTAAGTAGTTCCGAATTAGTTTTACAACAAATGAAAAACAACCCTTCTAGATACACTATATCCTTCCTAATCCGAACACTCGTGAATTCGTACTATCCAGTAATCCGGACATTTAAATTTTTCGGACAGTTTAGATATTTTTCCTCTATAGCCCAGACAAGTGTTCTTTTTTTCAGTAAAATTTGCGTGGCGAACTGTTTAAAAAAAAAGCTATTTTATGGGCTGAACAAACTAAAGCGACAGATAAGGATATTTTACTTTTAAAATAATTTCAAGATAGAGCTGACAAATCACATAAAAATTCTTATTTTTCAAAATGAATATTTTTGATCACTTTTAGTATGTTTCTTCATGTTTTCTGTAAATTAATTATATACAAACAAATTCTTATTTTTCTTTTCGGCAATAAAAAATAAATTATATATATGTACATTTATGTAGCTGAAACTATATCTGTCCGGATTATGGAGGTTGTACTGTAGTTCGATATGAAAAAAAGAAAGCGAAGAGGTTGTATGTTGAATTATCGAAACCTCTTTGGTATTCAGTATTCCTTTTTTGCTTAAGACGATGGCGGTTTGGTGTATACTAACTGCCGTTCAAACAACGAGAACCTGCATGTGGAGCCCACAATAAAGGCTGAACTTGTCCTTCTTATATAACGTTCCCGACTTTTTAGGTTTCTTTTCAACTGTGACATTAATCAAATATATAGACAGATTAGATTTGGTGATACCCATACGGTAAATATTGTACATAACGAGCGACCGCCGATGCGCGATGCATACATCGGCTAAGCTCTCAGCCGATTGAGTAGAGGTCTGGGTTTCCAGTTTTATTTTATACCTTATCCCCAATTTACGATTTTTCATTCACCAAATTCCCCAAAATAATAAGAAAATAATGAGAATTGTAATAAGAATTTTAAAGCTTAAGGCCCAATTTATAACAGAAGGGTTTATCAAATTCTATACTTCGCAATCACAATGATAGCTTCCTTTGGAATATTTAACACTAATTTGTAAAAAAATTTTTAACAATAAAAAACTTTTTTCTTAACAAAATTTGCAAAATATTGAAAATAATAAAGTTTTTTGTTATTTGTTAGTTTATAGTTGGAACTTAAGCTTTTCAATTCTTATTACAAATACTAATTAAAATATCGAAATAATGATAATAATCTCATCCCACATATCCTTAAAAATGAAATAATATTATGTCAAAGGAAATATAATTGATTCCATTTGTGTAATATTATTAAAAGTAGTTTGTTCTTTGAGCTCTAAATATCTAAATATATATGTATCAATATTTATCATTTAAAAAACTTCAGAATCAAAATCTTTTGATTTATCAGCCAACGCAATTTTGTTGTACATGTTGGTTGTATTAAAAAGTGTTAGAATTTGAGAAGATGGAATAAATTCGGCTCATCAAACTGAATTATTTTTAAAGAGTGTATTTATTCTAAGAAGAGCTTCTAATAACTTATACTGCATTCTTTTGCGAATTTGGTTTTTTTTGTATTCATTGTAGAAGGATTTTTCAACCAAGCGTTATTTTTGGATACATAGTTCACTTTCACAACAATTAATAACACTAAGTGTCAGACTTGTCACACATAAATTTTTATATATTAAGATGTTTCCACTTTTACCACTATCATGGACAAAAATATGATTTGTCAATACATGAATTTGAATACAAAAAAGAAAACTAAATAACAAATTTTATTATAATACAATATCCCCAAAAATCCCCAGCGGATAAAGTGTTTTCCCCACAAAATCCCCTGAGGATTTTCCTAAAATTTGTATCCCCGATTTCAAAAGAAAATCTCCTATTTGGGGACAAATACCCAAAACTGAGTACGCTGGTACAGGTTAAGCGGACTAAGTACCGGCCAAGCCGAATTTATCTTTGTTATCTATTATAATAAGTTTTGTGATAAATTGAATCGAAATTTAACTTCAATTATATTGTGAACGACTTGCGAATTAGTCGACTTTGAGCTGCCGACGAATTTTCATGTGCTAGACGCCGCTTAGAATTTTTCAACTTCAGCCGACTTTAAGCCGCAGCCGCATGTACTTTGTTTTGCAACTGCCGACGACAAACATGTAGGCCTCTTTCCCTTTCAAAAAGGAATCATCTAGATTCTACTTGAATGCCTGCGTGAAGAGGGCAGCCACGTAAACCAACCGACCTGGTCTCGTTCCCTGTCATTGAGAACCGTTGCCGAATCAGAAAAATTTACCGTTTGGTGGAATCTGTTTGCTATTTTTATAAACAAAATGTTGATCTAAAAACTTCTATGAACTAAAAACTCTTGCAAACTCAAAGCAAAAATTTAGGTTCACATTTTAAAATCAGATTTTAAAATTTTTATAAAATTTACATTAGATCTACAAGCCGAACTCTGTTAAGAGCCAGATGAAGAGGGCAGTTGAATAAAAATAGCAGAAAGAAAGAATGCAAGATCTTTAACAATGTTATTATTAAAATCAAGCTATAAGAGCAAATAACAATGGATGCCTAAGTGGCTGGTTAGTTTTCCTTTTATTTTTAATAGAACATCAACAGCACTGCCAACTCTTGAGGAATAAAGCAAAACGAAGTACTCTTTAAAAGACAAACCGTGTTGCAGGGCAGTGTGCTACCAAAAAGTCAAACAACATCAAACAGTCAACACCACGCTAAAGCAAAAACAACACAACGACAAAGAAAAGCTCTTATGAAGTCCTTTCGAAACACACTCAATGTCGTCAGTGGCTAAAAAAGAAAAGCAGAAGCATTGAAGAGGCCCAGGCAGACGAAAAAGTAGCAGCATCATCATCAGCATCATCATTGTCGATCGTGTTGATCGGTGAGCGCCCCTTTTAACAGCAAAATCATGACTCAACATTTACATTGTTCGCTCGTTTTGGAGTTTATTGTTTTGACAGCTACCAAAAATAAATCCAAGTATAGGCAACACATACACACACAATCACATACACACGCGCATACACACAACGTTTGCTTAAACAAACCAATTCATCCCATTTAAACCCCCACTCAACCCCAAACAACCAGCACCAGACATTTGGTAGAACAAACAATAACAACAATAAATGTTATAATACTCGCAATAAAAACAATCAAATGCCAAGAAGAGGTTGCTGTAGTAGCAACAACATGAAAATGCAGCAGCAACTTGCCAACATGCAGCAGACGAAGTAAAAGCTGATACCAAATCAGAAGCCACTGACAGCATTCACTGCATTTTAGCTGAAACGTTTTGGTCATTGAGAAGAAAGAAAAAAAAAAATAAGAAAAAATGATCACAAAGAATAACAAAACGATTTAAAAACAAATGAAAAATTATTCAATAAAAATTATTTCGATTTTTAGTTGCTTGTTGCAAGTAGTAGTTGTACGATCACTAGTAGAATTTGTTGATTTAAAGGTATCACATGACAACAAAAGGATTTGTGTTACAGCTTCTTCCTCTTCTTCAGCGTTAAGACAATCGTGCTTGGCAGCATTAAGATCGGTAGCCAAGTAAAGATTTTCCTTTATTGCAGCTTCATTTTGCATGCCATCGCACTATGGGCTGCTATCAAAAGTCATAGAAGTTTAACAATTTTTAATATTGCAGTCTTCTTATTGCAGATTTTAAAGTTCGCGTGATTGGAAAGAGGCATTTTTAGGTGTCATGTTGGAGCTACTTGGAGGACTATTTATTTGAAAAGAAAGAAAATTTTATTGTTGCCATTACAAATGATGGTTCTAAAACCAATCGATCTTGGACCTGTAGTTCGTGCCTTCAGAAGCGCAAATAGTTGTCAGTATAAAAAAGGCGTTGCGACAGCTGAGAAGAAAGAAAAGACAGTGTACCGATCGTAGTGCTACGTAATCCTTTTTATCGCGTCCTTAGAAATACTTAGAATCTTGGCGGTAATCGAACCTGCGTCTTCTAGAGAGATAGTGTAGCACGCTGTCCACTAGAGTATGGGCGGCACTCTAAACAGTTTCGCGAGCGAAGAACCAATTCAAAAAGTTGAACAAGTTTTAGTGCTGATAGATCCCTGAACTTTGAACCAGTCCAACTGCGAAAGGAAGTACTAAGCCAAAAATAAGTAAATAATTTGGATTTACAATAGATCCTGATTTCAATTGCTTCTCCTAAATGAGTCATCATCTATCATTTGTAGTGAACCGAAAACTCTGCAGTGTAAAATTTGTCTTTTGTTTGGACAGAATACATTTGAATAAAAGTTTCAATGGAGTTTAATTTTATTTGGTATTTTTAAATCTGATGCTTAAGAGAAAAATCACACAATAATGTTGCCATAACACAAGACGAGTGGAGCCATTGTGCTGTTTAGTTGCTGCTTGTGTTTTGCCGTGGCCAGTAGCTGCGACTGAAGCAATCATATTTTGCTGATCGTGAGTTTAAGTGATTGTGCTATAATTTTCGAACATTGGCCAAGCAAAAGTTGTTGTTAATATTATTATTGTTTCTGCTGCTGTTGATGTTATTGTTGATCTCCGTTTATGGGAGTACCAAGAATTCATAAAACAATAAAAATAAAAAATAAATGAAAAAAAATAACTCCAAACAAAACTAAAGCATTATTTTTGGCCGTCTGTCTGTTTCTTCATCGTAGTTATTTGAGTTAAATATGTACAGGGTATTCCAATGAGAGCATTAAGCGAAATCATCGGAGGTTAATTTGATTGTGTCATTAACAATAGAATGGAAGACAAAATCAGCCAATTGGCCGTCACGACCCTTCAGGATCATATTCTTTTCATGAAATTCTTTATCGTCAAATCGCAAATTTGCGGCTCTCTGTCTTCGATAATTTTGGGAATACCATTTTCGAAATAACGCATAACTCCGAAGGTGTTGAGTCACAAGATCTCTGTGGCCAATTGGAATCGCGTGTTCGAGAAACCACACGGTCAGGAAACTTTTCACGCAAAAGAGCGATGGTATCGTTACTTGTGTGGCATGTAGCTCCTTCTTGTTGAAAATTAACGTCCACATCAATATTTTCCTATTTCGGTCATACAATATCTTTAATCATCGCCCGATAGCGCAATCCATTCATCCTAACAACTGCTTCAGTCTCATTTTCGAAAAAGTAAAGTGCAACGACACCGCCAGACCAATCACACTTTGCTGATGGAGAGGTTTTGATTAATAATTCTTGGGTGTTCCGAGCCCCAAATGCGACAATTCTGCTCGTTAACGTGGCCTGCGAGGTGCAAATGGACTTCATCACTCAAGATTATTAATGAAATCTCGGATTGGTGGCTTTTTAATCCAAAGTAATTATTATTTTCAACTAAAAGTTCGTAACACTTTTCAGTCAGAAAGAATTGAACATGAGATATTATTCCAAAGGAACAAGAGAAATCAATTTGAAGCATTTCGAAGGCCGAATCAGCAAAGACAAGATGCTGTTGATGGTCGGTAGACGTGAGTTTTTGTGTTAAATGAACTTTCAAAACCTAAAAAACTAAATGTTCATGCAAAATACGCAATTCCAAAGATCAAGGAGAGACGGACAAACCTTGAGTTTTCTTCAATACTATTTGGCTGCAACAGCAATAATCTGCGTTATTCTTGAGAGACATACAGGAGTTCGATTCTTTACATCAGTAACTTGTCGCAGCTGCTCGAAATTGTTCACCAGTTTCATAACAACCGGCCAAGAAAATACTTCGCGATCACCCATGAAGATTCTTCACGATCAGTTTTGCGAACTGTGACCGTCACATTTTTTTTTTTTTGTGAATTTTAATCATTTCAGTGCGTTATTGAATCATATATCGTTCTATTTCTATAAATGGCGTAGTGTTTACTTGACATCAAATAGTAACAACTGGAGTCATATCAGCTGCTAAAATGCCCGGCTATTGAACAGAAATCCTCTTATTGGAACAGCCTGTGCCGTGTTGTAAGTAGCAAATAATGGAATTTCTTTTAAAAACTTTAAAGATTATTTGCTCAAGATGTTTAAAGATTAAACGCAAAAAAGATGACTAGGAAGACGGCGGAGTTGATAAGACAACAGCTACTGTGTTTTACTAAATGATGGCGCTTTTCACAATTTTTTATATTTTTTATTTGGAAGAAAAATATAATTTTTCTTTAGCGATTTTTGTGGCAACTTAAATTGCTACACATTTTTAGATTCGCTACTTTTATTATTTGTTTTTTTCTTCTTTCGTTTGGAATTTTTGCCTTTTTCTGATTGTTTCTTCATAAATTTAACTACTATTTGACCCACTTACATGACATGGGTTGCTGTTGTTTGTTGTTGCTGTTGTTGCTGTGCTGCACGTTTACATCAAATTCACTTGAATTTAATTCCCATTCAATTGAGTCAAAGCAATTGAAATCTAAAGTATACAGTAGTAGTAAGTTTGCGATCTAATCAAGCAGCTAGTCAGCCGGTCGGTCTTGCCCTCCAATGCTTTTGCATATCGCAATGTTTTAGATTGTTCTGCACTTTACTACTAAATATGAGACAGACAGACAGACAGACAGCCGGTCAATGAGCAGGCAGCCCAAGAAGCTGCCAAAGTTTTCTTTTTCTTTTTACAATCTCAACATAAACTTGAACATTGTCATATGACAAATAGTGACACAATGTAAGTTGACACAACAATGGGAGGGGAGTGAGTAAAACAACCAGCAGTCGTACAAAAAAAAAAAGATGTTCACTTTCTTTGCCAATGTGGTTTCTTAAATTTGCAAGTGTAGTTTTTAAGATGCTGTTGTTGTTGTTGCTGCTGCTGCTGTCATTTATGTCTCGTCTATTACTGATAGATAAATCACCCAAAACGGATGCAGTGATTTCTTTCTACAACTTTCCGTTTGCTTTGACAATAGACAGTAAGTACTCGTAGTTGCGTTTGATTTCTGTTCTAAATTTGCGTAGAAATTATTTAAGTATTCGCTGGCGTAATAATTTTTTTTTTGGCTCGTGGGCTTATTGTCGGTGTCTAATGAGGAAGATGTGTCTTTTTTTTGCAGCTGCAACTGCAGCTGAATGTGTTCTTCCTCCACAGAAATTGTAGAAAGGAAACAATCAATATGATTAAATATGTAAGCGCCTTTAATGGTCATATTGTTTGTCACTTGTAGCATTTCCGTTTTTCAATAAGCAGAGGGAGTTAAGTGGGAATAATGATGACTTGTGTTGGGGTTTGTGCTATAAAATTCATGTACTGAAACAAATTGTAACTGTAACAGTTCAGTTCAGGTGTTAATTAGCTTTTCCTAAGACCTTTTCTGAAGAAAATAATATGAAATCAATGATTCTATTTAATCAATTCAAACCTTCTAATCAAGACGAATTCAATAAAATGCAATTAAAAAATATATATTAGAAAAATTTCTGTTCTTGCAGTTAAAGAAAATTTTTTTAAATTTTGAAGTTGTAGTATTTTTTAATTTTTTTTACGATTTGTCCTTTTTTTCATTTCAAATATTTTAGTTTCTAAATTCCTTATTTTACAGACACATGACATATTTCAGAAAATATGAACATATGCAAGATTTTCACACTTTTAACCAAGAAGAAAAGGGAAGGCAACGCCCAACATTTTGTTGCATTAGAAATCTGCCACAAACAATTCATTCATACGTGCGCTCTCTTAGTGTACCTGACATATGGGCATAATTAGCACAACTAAGAGCTCCTGTTTGCTGAAACGACAACAAAACTACCCTCTTGATGACCCTGTTGCAGACAAATACTTCGAAAAAAAAAAGACGAACAGACACACATTGCTAAAGTTTTTTTATATTAAGGGTAACTGGGACTCTTTGCCAGGATACAAATACAAAATCGTTTTGTTTCTTAATATTTAATCAATCATAAAAAACAATCGAATAACAACAACAAATGTGACAACATCAATAAATTTATCTTTTGACAAATAAAAAGAGAACAAAAAACCCTGGTAAACAAATAAAACGCTTATGAGGCGTGTTTGGAAGGATTAGTGTTTAAGGCACGACACAAGATCGATCTTGCAAAAGCGATTACATATTAGCCTCAAGTTTCTTTTATATTTTTAAAAAAATTAAAACACTTTCACATAAAGCTTGAAAGTTTACACAAAATTTCACAAAACTGCAAGAGAAGCGCATGCATTCGGACTTGTGTTTCGATAAGACGCTCCTCATAGTTGTTGGAGCGGCACAATGGGGTTCTATTATGCAGTTATTACATAGAATTTGTGGTACAAAATAAAAATGTAGCATCATAATCAAAATTAAAAGCATTTGCAAAGTGAATCATATAAATATTTTCTGTTTTACTGGTAAGAACTTATCAAAGTCTCATTGGAAAAAGTTTATACAAATATTTTCAGGCCTTTGACGTTTGAGAAAACTATCACCTGCGAACAACGTAACTTTTGTGCAAAAAAAAAAATAAATTATTCTCTTTTAAGTATAATTTTTTTAAATATTTATTTCCAAATTTTATTTTTTAATTCAAGTTTTCAAAGTAAAAAGAAACGGCTCAAGTATGATTTGAACTTGAGCCAAAAGTTTCCTTTCAATTTAAACCTAAAACACTTCAATCTCCGAATAGGGTCATGCAAATAGGGTCGCTTTTAAAGCTCGTAGGACCCAGTGTGGCATGCTTACCCACAGTCATATATCCGAACATGCTGCTCCACCTGTAATTATGGGTGGTATGGATATTAAGGAATCATTTGCTCTTGATTTTCTTGGCATGAAGATTCAGTATAATGTTCGATAGACAGACCACATCTTCCAGGTTTCAAAAGAAGCATTCAAATGCCTCGGTTTTCTAAAACGGTGTAAGAGAAACTTTATTCCATCTAATCTCCTTAATATTTACACCACCTATGTCTGACCGAAAATGGAATACAACTCTCGTGTATTGCACGGTGCTTCAAAGTCTATTTTGAAGTTACTCGACTGCGTACAGGTGAGGGCGCAAAAGATAATCAGTGACAGTATGTAGCCAATCAGCCAATCTGTTGACTCACTGGAGCATCGACGTAGTGTGGAATGTGTTTCACTGTTTTATCGTTACTAAAATGTAAATGTACTCCAATGAAAATAGGGAACATGTTCTCGAAACCCGCTCTTCGTTAAGAGCGCATCCATTTGTGATTGAAGAAAATTCGTTCTTTAGCTGAACAGTTCGTATGTGTAATAAACTCCCTGCAGAGGTCTTTCATGTTGCTTTCAATTTTAAAAGTCGAACGTACACAAATACTACTCCCTTTATCATTCTTCCCAAAAGCAATTTTCCTAGCTCCGGCACATTGCATTCCATGTGTAGCGGTCATCCCCTGAGTGCTGTTCCAAGTTAAAAAAAATTAAAACTAATTACAACATTAATTTCAGTTTTGCTTAGAACATAAAAATAATTAAAATAATTTTGTATTATTAATTTAATCTAACAAATATGAACCCGACGAGTCCTGGCGATAAGTTATACCTGAAACCAATTAATATTAATTTAAGAGCAGAAAATATTGACCAATAATCAGTGTCCTTTTCTGATTTCAACTAAAAAGCTTATTAGTGGTTTTTTAATCCAAAGTGATTATTGTTTTTTTGGCTAAAGTTCGTAACATTTTTTAGTCATAAAGAATTGGACATGAGACAACATTCCAAAGTAACAAGGAAAAATCAATCAATTAAAAAAAAAATTAAAAACATCAATTAATTTCAACTTACACGGCAGAACAGAAGCAACATTGATTTTCGGGAGCAGCTACACTCCCATCATCAGTGTTCATGTGTGTTTCCATGTCTCCGCCACTGTTTAGGTGGCTCGTTTGAATGTGATTTAAAATTGTATTTATACAAATAATAACTAGAATAACGAGAGTTATTTGTATTGTGGAAGGTATTATTAGTTGCTTTTTTTTTACAGTAAACACAACTACACCACTATCAATATTCAAATTTTACCATCACTAATTAACGTTAAATTAACCCATTGTTACACGTTGTTTTTATCTCATGTACCATTTTTCTTTCTAATTTTTGTTTTTACTTAAGACAAACTTTTTTGCTTTGATTAATACTTAAGTTGTTTTTTCTTTTTTTTTGTCAACTAGTTGAGTTTTTTTTTGATTTATTTGATCAATTTTAACTCAATTGGTTTATTTTATTATTACTACTTGTTTCTTTAAGTTTGTGTTGTTTCTTAAATAAATATATTAAATTACAAATATAAACCTGTTTTAATAACAAAATATTATTATTATTTTATACAAGACTTTGGGTACGATAATTTCACCTAAAAAAACGGTTTATTTTTATGTCTGTACAGAAATCGAAATAAACAAGTCAACATCACTGTGTGTATGTATGGTGAATAATACTTATTCGCATGATTGTTAGACACATTTCGATTGAAAGCAAATAAAATTATTTATTTATATTAATAAAAAGAGCTGACCTGGATAATTCGAGGAACGACAAAAATTTTAGATTAGATATTTGCAAAGTGGAAATATAATTCTTCTAAGCCTTACTGGTGTTATAAAAATCTGATAATTTTGGAGATTACTAACATTTTCAATAATTGATTGAATTGTGAATGACCCCGAACTAAATCTTTGCCGTTTTAAGCCCCAACTAAGAATTTCAGTGAAATTAAAATATTTGAAAATTTTAATTTTTGTTTTTGTTTTGACAAATTTTGAAATTACCCTGTTCGTATTCGTATATTTGAAGCTTATTCTTTGATGATGATCAGTTCCAAATTCTGGGGGTTTTTTTAGTTTTAAATATTTGAATTATCGCACCCTTTCAAAGATATTCAAAAAGAAAGATGTGTGAAGCAGAGATTTTTACTTAAAAACTATAAAATTAAGTATCCACTTTACTGGTATCTATTAAATATTCATTGCAATATGTGTGAAAAAACATTCATGCATTTAACATTTAGTAGCGAGCCCTACACCCTTGAGCACATTGAATTAATTGTCGATTTTAGTTTGTTTTATAAAAAAAATCATTTAGTTAAAAGTCAAAAATAATAAAAACTTTGGGGGTGCTTTTGTCTACCTCTTTTGTCGTGCTCTTGATCGTCTATCTGGCGAATCGAATCGGTATCTTCAGCCTTACGGTGCGCATACGCTGCTTCATACTTCATCGTAACTATTGAATTTTTGATTAAACCCACATCATTTCCAATTCATTCCAGTACGACTCTTTTCAAATCACCAATGAAACATTCTGTCATTTGCGCAGCATCCCTTTTAGTTTTTGGTTGATCCCTTAAGTCCTTTGTAAGGAAAAAAGTAGTTCCATCTGCACAGAAATATGTAAACTGGAGGTCCTAAGTCCTACTGCTCTGTCCAAGATTCCAAGAGAATGAAGTGAAGTTTCACTGCTGATTGATATTTCTTAAATACATTTTTCAAATATTGAAGGGTATTTGTAATTCGGTGAATTTTGTAAAAGAAACCAAAAACAGTAATTCGCTTACGTGTTATTGGCCGTAACAACAGTGGCAACATGCAAATGAGCCTTAATTAACTTGTTGCACGCCTTTGTCCAACATTTAACAAGACCTACAAAATAGAAATGAAACCAAAAAATTAAACAGAACTGCAATAACAAGACAAAAATAATATAAACCACCCGTAAAGCAGCCGTACAAGGAGAAGGAGAGCAAAAAAAACAGGCAGAAGGTGTACAATCTCAGTCAATTTAGGAAACATGCCACTTTAGTATCATTCCAAATGACAAAACAGACTGAATAAAATAATGAAAAAAATATATATAAATAAATAAAATAACAGACAACAAAACTCAACAAACATTTGCAATCAGACAGAGTCTTTCTTATTGAAATCAGCCAGCCACAGCAACACAACAACTACAACTACAACAACATCTTTAATACTAACACTAACAACAACAATACCAGCAACAATTGCGACAATATTATCAACAACATGGAAGAAAAGAAGTAGCAGTTGCGAAACTGTTGCATTTAACAATCACAGAAATTACTTTAATGCCGCACATGTTATTGTTGTTGTTGCTTGTGCTATTACAGCAGCACAAGTGACCTTTTGAAATGAAACATCAGAGGCAACAACAACAACAACAGCAACAAGAACATAAAAATTGGGTTGCTCTGATCCGTTTATAGCGGGCCACATGAGCAGTCACATTTCTTACTTTTGGTGCTGCTGATGGTGTTCTGTACCTCCAGTGAATCGAGCTTTAAAGGTCTGAAAGTGATCTGAATGTCTGTGTTTCTGTTTTAGTTTTTATCATCATCCTCATCACCATCATCATGTTTTCAGTTTTTTTTTCTGTTGTTTTTTTCGCGATATTTTCTTTTAAAAAGCAAATTTATGTTAATGAATCTGCTTAAATAAAAAAGAAGAGTATTTTACTGAATGAATGAAATGTAAAAACACAATTTTTCGAAAGGTAACCATTCCTAAGTTGGCAAAAAATCCTGAATAAAATATGTTTAACTTTCAGTCCAGAATGCATGAGTTTTCAAAGATTTTTAACGCACTGGTCACCTTAAAATTTCACAGAACAGTCGATATCTTGCGGCTAAGAGTTTCCAAATATCCTTTTTATATGTTTTTTAAACATATTCTTTTTTTTTTTGTATTCACAACAAAACGTAGTCGGGCTTGTTTCGTTAATACTTTTGCAATATCATTTCCGGTGCAGCACATTTTTGAACTTAGGCGCCGAATTTCACAAGCAGGTATTGATTTAAGATGTCTTCCATTTCGGTTTGAAATGGATTTAATTAAAATCGCAGAGTAAAATGTCAAGAGTACAAAAATAAAGACGAATTCTTATCAGTAAAACTTGCTACTGGTATTACTTGTGGCGTGTCCGACAGCAGCAAGGACGTTAAAATGTTTGCATTGTTCTGAAAGAAATATAAATGAAACAAGAGACAACTCCTACCAGATCTTAAATGAATGTTCAAAATATTTCAGTTGTTAAGTAAAAATTAATAAAATTTTATTGTTATGAAAAGGTATGTAAAATGGAACGGAGTATTAAAAAATGGACAGTAGAATATAAAAAGAGTGCTATAGAAAAGACCAAAAGTCTGTAGTAGTTAAACGTTGAACGTTGCAAAGGGGAGTGTAGAGTAGTAAAAAGTGTAGAATCTCTGATAGAAGTATTCAATTCCTGCTTAACAGAAAGTTTCTCATAACCCTCCTCACTCTCTCCAATTCATGCTTAACTGCCATCGAATATTCACATGGCAACTAAAATATTCTTAGTTTCCTGAAAGATTGCGAGTTTATTCTGACTGCCGTTCATGATGAACACCAAAGATTAAGCAATTATGGAGGCCCAATTTTTCTTTGATGAAATTGTAATTTATACAACATTATCTGTCCCAAATACTCAACGATGGACGACTTGGAATGCTTTAAAAATTTGGGATTGTTAATCCTAAATGCTTTTCAATTGCATCAACGCATTTCAAATTATTACTGTCATTATTCATTGTGAGAGATTGATATAAATGCTCAACGTTCTTTGGATAAATGTCTCTCGGTTTATACTCTTGGCTACCCGATTCATGCGTCCTTCGTTGGGATGATCTCTATGTCGTTAAGATCTATGGGCAATATGGGAACCTACAATTCATACCGAAATCTTCTCGCTATACTCTGATTACTTTGTCATTCTTCTTTCTAACTTAATCAAAACAGTCGTGCTTTACTTATTCTGCTTATAAAGTCCACCCATGACAAAATCAAGCAGGTATCAACTGCACCAATCACAACAATTATAAACACGTCAAAAATAACACTCACTTTGGTGGTAGAAAAGAGCTCAAAAGCACAAATTTGTCAAAATCTACACGAAATCAATTGCTCCAATGATGGTACCTGATTGATTGTGTCATGGGTCTACCAGTGTCTTGTGCTCCGGTTGGTAAAAATTCATTGATATGAAGTAGAGTAATTGGAGTAGAGAGGAGTAGGATAGTGTAGATTAGAGTAGAGAAGAGTAGGGAAGAGTAAAGAAAAATAAAGAAGAACTAAAAAAGCAAAGTAAACGGAAAAACTAAAATCGAATAATGCAGGACGTACGAGGACATATTGAAGAAGAGTAAAGGAATGCCAAATATAATGGATCTACCTAGAGTAGTGGAGCGTGTGTTAGATTAAAGGAGAACAAAGCAGGGAGAATAAAACAAAGAAGAGTAGAACCGATTACTGAAGGTTAAGGATGAATGGAGTTGGAAATCAGAGAACTTGCGTGTGGGCTAAGAGAAGGGGAAGTAAAACTTAATATGAGATTAAGTAAAAAATACATACAAAACGACAACAAAAAAGGTAGATCAGGCAGTGACGCTACCCTTCATATTGTTACCCAAAGTAGTTTTTCGCTGGATGACTATTCCAACCCATCCAAAAATATACTATACACTCTACTTCGTCCGATTTAGTTTTACAGAAGTCGCTATTTATTTCCTGCCTGATTTAAGAATATTGTATCTTTATCCAATTTAGTTTATCTATTATTCTTCCATTTAATATTTCCACAAATAGCGGTTGGGTTAAATAAAATATGAGTTTGTTAATTGCAAGATTTTGTTTTTATAAATATTTTATTATTCAAAAATCCCACCTAAATGCAGTAGAACATCGGTGCCAGTTACTAAAATATTTGCAGATTAAGAAACAAATGTGAACGCTTTCAATACTAAAAACATTATTAAAAATCAGCAGGAGACTTAAGCAATCTGACTAATCCGAGGATTTCTGTTGCCTCTTTTTTGTTGTAAAAGTAATTTATTTTGAATTTGTGTTAAAAATAACATAAAATAATAATCAACATTTAAACATGATTTTAATTTGTTGCTGAAACAGACACAACATTTGGCCATACTGATCAATACTGCAACTCAGTGGGATACCGGAACTGAATCATACACTCATGTATTTAAGAAAAAGGACAAATTCACGCCTTTTTTCCTGTCACTAAAATAACATTTTAATTACATCGTTTTGAAAGATTAGAAAAGAAAGAGAGAACAATTGAAGTCAAGAAGAAATCTTGTTGTTTTCTTAAGGATTACAAAGATGACACAATTAGCTACTGTTTGTTTGTTGTTTGTGTTTGTGGTTCTTTCTTCTTTTTTTTCGAAATATTTTTATCATGAGAAAATATCTTTGGCACGTTTAAATATTAGAAACCCTTTTACTAAATTTTTTTTATTTCCAAAATTCCTTTAATTTTGTACAAAATTCCAGGAATTTATTTTCTGATGAATACGTGCATGCAATCAAACTAGATTCTTAAGAGATTTTAATTGTATGCGCATATTTTTACGAGTATTATTTTTTATTAATTCAATTTTATTTATATAGAAAGAATGATACTCACTCCAGCAGTAGAAAGATATTAAAAAGTCGCGTGCCTAAAGCAGCGATACCGTTTCAATGTTTTTCCCCTCTTTTTTCGAATTAATTTTGATTGACTTTTGATGAAATTTTTAATTACTGTTTTATCTCAGAAGATCTTATTCTTATTTATATTTTCTTTCTGATTATTAAGCAAAGTTTTGAATAAATTGATTCTTATTATTTCTTTTCAAAGATAATGAAAATTTTGAATTCAATTCATTTTATTTCCCAGCAAGTCCTTCTTCAACTCCTTTACAGTTCTTCTGATATCTAATTATAAACCGGAAAATCTACTTTACTCCGATTCCCTCAAATACAGAATGATTGTGTCTTGTTTGTGGTCCTTTGAGCTGAACTCTAGTTGTTTGTCTTTAGGACGATGCAAGCGGTTACTCAGTTTAAGGTGGAAGCATGTCTAAGTTTCAATGGAATCCAAGTAGAAAATATGCCACGAATGTCGGCAAAATATGCAGCGAAACAGAAAAGGTGTATTTCATTTAGCTCTGGTTCTGTCTGACGGATACTCCGAAGTTTTCAGCTTAATAATCGGATAATCTATTCATTGAGCTTTCAGACATTTCATGTGAGCCAAAACTTTTGATTTATTGTGATCGAGATATAACTTGTATCGTTTAAACTTTTGATTTTCTATTAATCTACTATTCGCTTAATGGGTACATGTCAACAATTTTTATTTGTTTGCTTGTATTTTTATCTTTTTTTATTTCTGAGAATTTCAACTTTAGCAATGAAATTCTTAAGAAATTCTATTGACACAAAAACAAGTTAAAAATGCGTCGAATTTCTTGAATACAGAAAGAACGAAACAAATAAAAATAAAATAAGTTGTAATATTTAGTATATCGTCCGTCCATTTACTTCTTTCATTAATCCATTATCTAGTTTGAATTTGAGATGTTAGTGTGAGTAGCTTTTCACGCATGATCATGCTCACTCATGATCATGCATCCTCTGGTTAAAAAAGTTTCTTATGTACGATTTTTTTTTGCTCATGATTTTGCACTCTCAATTGTGTGTTAATCGTCGAATCGGAATTTGCTTTTGTTGTGTCTCTTTGACGATACCAAACCCAAGTTTGTGCTCCATCATCATCATCATCATCATCTAACAGCCGCTTGCTTCTACTCCTTGACTCGACCTCCTTCAGTTGTTTCCATGTTGCTCTGCCTTATGCCACAATCATCCAATTTGTAACTACTCTTTTAATATCATCCCTCCATCTGGTCGGAGGCCGGTCTCTGTTTCTCTTCTCTTCTATAGCTCTCTATTCTTATAAACGCTTTATTCTCCGGTTGTCATTCGGTTGATTTTTAGGGTTCTCAGTTTTTGTAGGTCTAACCCCAAAAAATTCCGATATATTTCTCTTATTTATTTGAATATATTAATAGATTGATAGGAAAATACTTTTTATATTTGCAGTTTTCAGTTTCAGTGAAAGAGTAATTTATTGCCAATATATTTCTGAAGGTTTAATATAAAATTGTGAAATTTCGGAAATACACTGATCAAATAAAAAACACAAGCCGCTTAAGCCCCTTTAGCTTGTTTGCAGAAACGGCCAGGGTCTTGGAAGAAATTGAATCTGCGATCCCCAGACCGATTCCATGATTCGCAGCCGTACGGACTTAGCATAACTGTTAAAGATTCTAATTTTAGTACCTGTGAAGAACTGCGAAGAGTTCCATACCGCGTTTAGTAAGCCATAACTAAGTTTTGCCTTTCCAAGTCTGTTCTTTAGCCTCCCAACTTCGAAATGAAAGAGCCTAAACCAACATCTTCAAAGAAGCCATCAGACAGTGCAAATGGCTGGGTACTTTCTGTGCAGATCCGCATTGTTTTCATCTTAAGGGAGTTTATTTTTAAATAGTTTCATTTAATTTCGTTAGATCAATGACGTTTTCTTTTCTAGAAAAAATTTGCGAAATTTGTCATTGAAAATTTGCAATATATTTATTTTTTTGAAACAGTGAGTTTATTAGAAATTATTGTATCATCATTTACGAGGCAAAATTTTTATGCAATTTTCTTTAGAAAAAAGAAAATATATGTTACACTTTTTTAGAAAAGTAAATGGCATAAATTAAAAAAAAATATTTTCAATTACAAAAATGTAAAAGTATGTTTTATTGTTTAATTGACAAAAGTTGGCCGATTTAATTGTTAATCGAAAGTAACCCATGTTAAATTAATCGGTTAAACGATTAACGCGTAAGCGAAAGAATACAATACAGAATCACGCGTGAGCGGGGCTCATCTCCGGTGCAATCAATTATTTGGATTGAAAATCACAATCACACCAAAATGGAACACCTGTCTGAAGTTTAATAAACACGATCGGTAGGAATTCAAGTGTGTAGTTCCAATTGCAATTTTTTTTCTATATGAAAATTTCAAAATAAAATTAATTGCAATAATTTCAGAATGATTTTGCTTTTTCTTTGTAAAGCTGCACGTGTTATAGATTTTATTAATTTTAATAGCTGTTTGTATGTTTTTTCCCCAAACTTGTTTCACGTTAATGTGAAACTGGCTTCAGAAGCGTTAAATGCAAAAGAAAAACAACAACAAAATACTGCAAATAAAAACGATTGTGCGTTAATTGCGTAGCGGATAAACGATCTAGGAGTTTTAGGTTAAAATGTTTTGGATCATTTAATCTTAACAGTTTTTATGGCATTTCTGTTGTCGTCTACCAATAATTACACAATCACTACATTTATTTATTTATTTGTCAGCTGTCGATTTCAGTAGTTTGTCATCAAACTGCCCTTGATTTTATTTTTATTTTTTGTTTTTCTTAAAGCGCAAAGTAAATTTGCAACTTTTTTTTTTAAATGTTCATGAAGTTTTTTATTTTATAACGTTTCATTTAAGCCACGTATCTGATGAATTTACAACATTTAAGCATTCATACGGTTTTACATTTTTACAATCAAACAAATAGAAGGACAGGCGTGCTGACAAGAGGCAGGCATGACAATCTTCTACCCACACACGGCGATTGAGTACAAGTATTTATCTATTTTATGTACCTTAAGATTTGTACTGTACATTTATTCGCTTATTACTCGTGTCATACTGCTTGCAGTTACTTTTGTTTATTAGGGATTATTTAACATTTAATTTAGCAAAAAAAAAATTATAATTTCTGAGTCATTTTGTGTTTTTTTTATAAGAATAAAAAAATTAACAACAAATGTTCTAGCATTAGTCAACTCCATTAGAATAAATAACAATAACAATAATAATACAAATTCTTAAAATCTGCAAGTCTTTGAGATGATAAATCTGTTAAGCGTTTAAATTTAATAGCTTTCTGAAATGCTGATCAAATGATGCAAACAAACTGGCACTTGCGATCATGTAGCGAACAGCATGTGAGAATAAATCGAATACTGTTTTGAAATTCAAGTTATTAATAGGCTTAGAAGATTATCTTCTCCCAGAGACTAAATGGGTATTGAATGTACTTAAATAATCTCCTAAAGAAATTTGTTTTAAAAGTTGTGATCCCAAAACAATTAAAATATCTGATTGCTATTTGGCCTGCCCTTAAACAAATTCTTTTAGGTTAATGAAACTTTGAAAACCGGCTAGCTCCATGGAATTTAGGGCAGTTGAAGTACCTCCACCAGTAGGTTTCCTCCCAGTTTGTTGAAATTTTCGATTTAAATAAAATTTTCCATTCTCTGTTACGAATAAAAATGCCGTTTTTCTGATGAAAGTTTATTGAATTCAAATCAAATATTTTTGTTCTGAATATCAACATGGAAATATTCTTGTAGTTATCGCTTCGCACAGAAGATCTTAAGTTGAAAGTTGTGTAAAATAAATTATAAATTTGTATTTTTATTTGATAATTTTTTGTGTTACACATTTTTTTTAAAGAGCCATTAAGTCTAAAACAAATCGACGAATTGTTCTAGTTCAGCATTTATCTAAAATTTATTCAATTTTAAAGTCTCCTCATTTCAAAGTTGCATGAAACCAAAACTCTTTTCTTTCTTCAAATGCTTTTAATTTTTTTTATCAGTTTACATTTGAATCACATTTTTTAGTTGACTTAAATTTTATTTTATCTATAAAATGAAAAAGAAAAACTTTTCTTCCACACTACTTTCGACAATTATATTCTTTTTTTGTTCTGTTTGTTTTTCTATAGTTATAACAAATAAAGTTGCGATACGTTTTTTCTTCCATTATTTTTTGTTAAATTTCTTTTCTGAACTTTAAAAAAGCTGATTTGATTTCCCACTCTTGTTGAAGGGAATTGTAAAATTTTCATCACTCAAAAGTATTTTTTTGACGTCATTTCATATCCACTTCCGACTATATTGGTCTTTGTGGCCACCCTGATTAGCTAATATCATAACGGGTGTTATAATAACGTTGCCCGTGGTCCAGCTGCCCGAGGTGTCGCAGGTCTTAAGTCTTCTTAAATGGTTACAAGAATAAGGATTGGTCCTGGACTTAGATCATGGTTGAGGGGTTTTTTTTTTTGAAAATCTGAAGATATCGAGGCAATTTCGATTAATAAATTAAAAAAAATACTAAAATTAATAAGATTTGCTCTTTTCGCTGTTTAATGTTCTGCAGTTCTGCAGAAAAAAAAACAATTTGAGAAGAAACTCGTAGATTTTGGCAAAAATAGAAAAGTCTGTGTGATTTTCTTCAAAGTCCTATTTTAGTGGCAACAAATAGACTACATGCTGGGAAGTTCTCCTACTTCTGATAACACTGCCGCTGATCGGTCCTTGTCTTCCAAGACGAATTTCACCGGTTAAATTTACATGGATCAAGAAAACTCTGTAACTTTTTTCACCTCAATCAGGGTACTTTAGATTCGTTTTGTAACACTTGCAACAATCACAACTTCGACTCGTTGTTGTTGAGTATTATTTTCAGCTTTTGGTTCATTTGTAAAAGCGAGGTTATGGACACTAGTAGCTGTCAAAAGGAAATTTCTTTCCAAAGATTAAAAACGAAAGAGAAGTGAAAAACTTGAAATTTATGAGTTTTCGGCATTTTTGTTGTTTCTAAATGCTTGTTCGTATTGTTGCACACAGTTTCAATATTCGTTTGTCGTATGTTTCAAAACAACAACAAAAAGGGACTCCAATATGTAATTTTTTTTCTGGAATTATTGTATTCAGTATGCAGCGGTAAAAATGTGTTCGTATGACTGCATGTTGCAGCTTCCTGGGGTGTTTCTTGTGTCGTCTTCCTTTTTTCCAACGCTGTGTTTACTTTTTTTCTTTTTTCTTTGGTTTTGGTGGCTGTTGGCGATGCTGGCTTTGTTGGCTGGTGCATTCAAAACAAAAAAATCTATTTCACCAATTTTTTATTTATTTTTATTTTTTATTTTTATAGTTGTTGTACGTATTGTATTGCTGTGAATGCGCGGTATCTGTTTCACTTTTATTGTTGCTGTTGCTGTTGATGTTGCTATTGCTGTGGTATTGTACATTTCTTTTTACCTGTTCTTTTGTGAATGACCCATCCAACATCCATCCAAAGAGATGGAGTATGTGTGTATGTGTGTGTGAATTTGATTCAATTTCGTAACGACAAATCTGTAATGTCCAGGTTAAAACCTACAACAAAAAAATGCTAGATAGCCGTTCTTTTGTTTTTGTATTGAGTTGCTGGTGTTTTTTTTTCGTTTGGTATTTTATTTTTTTTTTGGGTCTCGTTTATTTAAATGGATCGCTAGCTAACGTTGGTTCAATAAATTTAGTCGCGGATTGCATTTAGTTTCTTTCTGTTTTTTTTCTTAGTTTCGGTTTTTGTTGATTTTTTTTTATGTGGGAAAGTTTAACGAATTTCTAATCAGTTTTTAGGTTTAGTTTTTGTTGTAGTTGTTGCTTTAATAATATCTTGCGACCTTTTTTTTCAAATATGTATGTTTTTTTTTGTTTTTGCTGTTTCTAAAACCATCCAGCCATGGGCTGTTTGTTTGTTCGCTGGGGTAACAACAACTTTTTGGGTTATTTTTAATTTACTTCATTTTTTTTTGTGTTTCTGAAAGGCTGTTTTTGGTAATTTGGCTTGTCTTTAGTAACGATAAAGTCTTCATTGATTTGTGACCCTTAATAATAGTATTTAGTCACAAGCACTTTATCGCCGACAATTCCCTAATACACATATTTTTTTTATATATAGAAGAAATTAAAATACCCAAAAACGTACACAATCAGAAAAAAATTACTATCATTGACCTCAAATTGAAACGCCCGGCTTTGTTGAAAGGCATTTTAATTTGTAACGCAAAACAATTGACTCCAAAGCAGGTTGATCTGTCTTTATTTATTACAAAGCACTCATAACTTTGAATAGAGTTTTTTTATAAATTAAGGTTCGGATTACGCCGAAAGTTTGGAAAATTAGCATAAACAGAGCTTTGGGTTTAATTATATTGTCCACATGTTGACAAAAGTGATAGGAAAAGCGTTCAACTGAAATTGATGAGCACTTGGTGAAACCTGAGGAAGAGAGGAAAATTCGATTATACAGTTTTGGGTTGACTGACAAGCTCAAGCAAAAGGGAAGGGGACGATCGGACCTATTACCTGCTTTAGTCATTTGAAACTCGCGTAAAAGTTTGAGTACGAAAACGCTCTCGGCAGAGAGCTGCTTTCTTGCGTAGAGCTCTTCTGTTGCGATCCTGCTGAATTTCTTCGCCACTACTCAAAAGTTTTGATGAAATCCGAGTGCTAAGAAGAAAGTAGGATGTCGGTTTTATAAAAAGTGTTTGGAAAAAGAATAAATTAAAAATATTATTAGTCATTTAAGCTAAAAAATATTTAAGTAGTACTCTAATTGCCAGTTCCACGATATCACAAGTATTCGTTCTTTCGTTCAACTACATTTAAAGCAAAAACAATTTCTAAAATTTTGTTTATGTTTTAAATGTAATTGTACGAAAGAACGAATATGTGTGGCATCCTGGTACTGGCATTTAATTATTCTGAAGTAAGTGCTCGATTGAGACAGCAGCTGACATTCGCATCCCACTTATTTTGCAAAAGGGGGGTTTTCAAGAGGTATAAAACTTTAGACTGAAACAAAACGCAAGTAGATGGTGTTAATTGTCATGAAATTGTCTCTATTCGAAAGATAATTCTTTGACATTTATTTATTGAATATGACTTCCGGCATAGTCTCGGCTGGCTCAGAGAAAGTCCAATTTTAATCACTCGTTGCAGTAATCAGGCAGTCTGTCAGTGACATGTAGCAAATGTTCTTTTCTAAGGCGTCAATTGTCTGTGGTTTTTCGGTCACCTCGGCTGGCTCGGAGGACAACTAATCGGATAGTCAAATTTTCAATCACTTGTAGCAGCAATGAAGGCTGTATGTCAGTGATAACGTGGGGATTGTTGTGTTCCAAGGCATCAATTATCTCTGGCTTATCGGCATAGACCAGAGAACACACTTTTGCAACAAAAACTAGTCCAGCGGTGTCAAATCGCATGATCTTGGAGGTTAATTTATGGGTCTATTACGCTAAAGTAATCATTCACCGAACCTTTTTTCATTCAAGCAATAGTGATATTGTGCTGTGTGGCATGCAGCATCGTCGTGTTGAAAATATACAGCTGCTCCACATCAAGAGCATTCAATTGTGTTCCAAAAAAAATTCAGTGATCATGGCCCTGTAGCGGTCGCCGTTAACTGTAACGTTCTGGCCGGCATCGTTTCTGAAGAGATGCGCACAAATGATTCCACCGGCTCATAAAGCAAACAACACACATATTTTCTTTTAAGAATGTAACGATGTTTCATGAGGAAAGGCCTGAATATTCTGTTCATTTCTGTTATTGAATTGTCTATTCAATTAAAAATTAGCTTCATCGGTGATCACAATTTTATTGGGGACTTCGGAATCAACAGCAAATTTTGTTTGAAGCCCATCTGCACAATTTGCAGGCGGTGCTCAGGTGTCAGTCTATTCATTATCAATTAGATAATCAAATTAAACAAGAAAGAAGTAGCAGCTGTCAAAATGACGAATATATCAATAGGTTTTGCCTGCCGACTTTAAATTTTATACGTCAGAAACTTTATTTTATAATTTATTAAATAATTTATTCAAGAAAATAAATATAAATGATTTATTTAATCCGATATTTCGCTTTCTCAATGGAAAGCTTCTTCAGCGATATATTTAATTAAAACTTAATAACATTTATTGTTTTCACAAACCAATAAAAACTTATTCTAAATTTGTTTAAAAATAATAAAAAATTTTCAAAAAAATTTGATAATTTAATTACACAAAAATACAAAATTACTTAAATCTATTACAAAGACATAAAAAATATTCAATTTCGTGTTTTATTTTTATAATTTATGTCAAAATAAATAATATAAAAAAAACAAATGTATATTTGTGAGGTTTTCTGCCAAATGTAATTAATATACAAAATATTCGAGAAACAGATGATGAATGGCTCGAACTTCCTCTCTTTGACTTTTCAAAAATTAATCAGTTGGCAGAGCGAAATATTGAAAAGTTGTTCCATTTTTTTAAATAGTTTGTGCGGTTCTGTCGGTTCCTATATCCCCAGCCAACGTAGAGCGAATAATTTCGCAAATTTATTTAAACAATAGTAAAATAAGAAATAAATTAGAAATTTCAACATTTTATGTATTCTAAGAACTAAAGCCTTTTTACAAAATAAATAATAGCAATTGTACAAACTTCGTTTCATTCAAATATATGAATTTAAAATTTAATAAAATAATGTACGACTAATACTTTTCAAAATACACATAGTTATGCACATACAAATATATAATTGTTTTATTAATAAAAGAAAACTAAAAACATATTCATTTATACTTCTTTTTAATGATTTGTAAGAAAAAAGATTTTTTGGTCGAAAAATAAGTTTTTTACTCAGAAATTTTAAGATTTACACAAAAAAATGGCAGGCATACTCATTGCCTGAATGTAGCTTCTCTTTAAAAAAGGGAATCTTTAAAAAATGTGTTTTTATATTATTTTCCGTAGACTTATTAACTTTGGAATATTAGAACAATCGGCGGTGCAGGCCAGTCATATAAATTTTGGGAATAGTAAATTTTAAATACTTCATAATTGTATGATTTGTTAAAATGCCTTGCAACAAAGCCAACAAAATAATAGATATTTTATTCCCTTTTGGGGGAGAATATGTCCCATTCTATTCTCTCTTCCCTTGTTTGCGCTCCTGTTTACTATTCTTTTTGTCACAATGTTTGCTGTATTGTTTGTTATAACTAGTTATTACTAAATAAATGTATTATTATTATTATTATTATTATTATTATAATTTATAATGTTACTCATTATCTTAAGCTAACAATTTGCGCAAATGCAAGTGTGTTCAAATAATTCATAAAGCAACACAAGCTCGTTGAATGGAAATAATAGTTAAAAAGAGAGAACAAAAATCTTAAGCAATTAGCACTTGTTTAAATGGTCAGGTGCTTAAGTGACCGTTCAATCAATTTGACCGACTTAAATGGCAAAAAGTCGCAAAACCAGTTGCTAACACCGCCATCGGATCAGGCTGGTTATTTTGTTGCACTCAAGAGACTCTCGTAGGACAGACAGTTAGACGAAACACCAGCTACGACGACTGCAGCCAGCAATGCCTGGTGACAAGTGCAATATTAAGCTAAAGTCAACCACTTGGTTCATTTGCAACAAAATATCTGTTATTATCAGTAGTAAGCTTTCTATAAATGATTACAACCGTTTTATTTTGTACAGATCATCCTTTTGACAAAATAAAAAAAAAACAAAGTTTTTTTGTAACGCTGAAATGTTTTTGAAATTATTGGCTGCACACAAAAAAAAACGATAAAAAATTAAATAATTCAATAAATTGTTTAAAGTCACAGACAGTCACTTTTCATAAAAAAACATGCTGGTTAGAAGATGTACACACACACATGTAATTGCCAATCGAAGATGTGCCACACCTGCGCGTTTCTTTATCTAATTTATTTTTACACATGTCTCTTATTTCTGTTGCTGTTTTCTATTAATTTTTTTATTTTATTTTTACATTTTTATAGAATAAAACTTCTTTCTAGATCTTTGATAAGAATTGAGTTTCCTGTATCTCGGTTATTTTTAGAGGCATGTTTGTAGTTTCATTGTGTTTGTCACCATCAGGTGTTGCTGCCACCATGGAGAGTTGTCAATGCGGTATCCTCTAGTTGTTGAATATGTCAAAGGATTATAAATCAAATGTGGTTTGAAAACAAAAAAAAAACAAAATCACATTCTACTACTGTGGCTACTGCTTTAAAGCTGAAGAATGTTTCCTTTATTGACTTTTTTTGTTGAAATGGAACAATAATCCAAAAGGTACTTAAAATGTAATGTTTTATGGTAGAACAGAAATAAATTTTTAGGGTTCCTTACAAAAATATTATTACTCTGCCAATGCTGACTGTAGGGTAACTTTTCAAGTTATTATATATTTCGTAGTTTTATAACTTCAATATAAACGTAGATAACTAAAGAAAAATTTTTTTTTAAATATATTCGCATAATTTAGCACAGTGATACCACTTATAGCGCCCACTGTGTCAAAATCAAATGATTAATTTTTTAATGCTATCAAAGCTTACCTGCTTGGCTTTAATCCATCCATAAACTTTTAATGGATCAGATAATTAATAAAGAAGATATGATTTCTTTGGCGTCTGAAGAATTTCTTCGTCAATTCGTGATCTGATATAAGAACATCTGGCGCCCACTGTGTTAACATTTGTAGATCTCTAAGTTTTGAAAGGGTTTCAAGCTCACCTTCTGGACTTTCATTTACCAGTACAATTTTTATTCGATCAGACCATTAATTTAGAAAATATGATTTTCCCATTGTGCGGCTGTCATTTAAATCCAGAATTATGAACACTTTTTCTTAAGTTTTAAGTTTCATTTAATAGTTTGTAACTTCTAGTCGAAATAAAAGCATGTCTTTTTTGTTGTTATTTTTTTTTCTAACAATCACTATCCAGCAATTTGTGCTTTATATCCACCTCTTCAAAAAATAATAATTTCTAATGATCTTGTCCAACCCCTGCTTCATGGTTCATTTTTTTTTTTTTATTATTTATTCATTTAATTTTCTTGTTGTTTTTTTTTGTTTCTTCTTCATCCACATCAAATTATTAAGTTACAGATACAGACGTCCAATTTAACAAGATAAACCCATAATTATGCAAATTTGTATATTGTTGGGCCATTTAACGGCAGCGGGACATTATTGAGCGCCGCCGCCGCCGCCGCCGCCGCCGCAGTCATTTTGTTTTTTATCATCACGTACTCGTATGACCATGATGTTGATAGTAAAAATGATTAGACGGCTGACGAATTTGATCTTCATTGTTTAACTGCAGGGTGTCTAGGACAATTAATAAAAGATTGTAGTGGACGGTAGTAAAACCGAAGAGGAGAAGAAAGCCAACAGTTTCTGCTGGCTGATGTTTCGACACTCAAAGATAATTTGCATACTCGTACGCGTACACATTTGTATGTGGAAGGGGTTCTTGCTGAAACGTTTAAGCTTAAGATTTTGTTTAAGAAACCAAAAAAAGGGAAAGTGCGTGCATTTTATAGAGTTTTAGGTAATAAATAATTTGTGTTTAGCATTTAAGCACGCTTTTGAAACAACATATTTTTTCTGTTTTTCTAATTTTTTTTTTTTTTTTTGAAACGACAAGGTCCTTTTTCTGAGTTGTTGCTTGTTTTTTTTTGTTTTTGTTTTAAAATTTAATATGTTTCTGGTTCTTGTGTGTGTGTGTGCTTGTATGTTAATTTTGCTGCAGCAACAATTGTTGATTGGCACGCGAATCATGAAAAATTATTTCGTTTTTAATATAAAACAAAATATTAACACAAAAAAAGTTAATGAAAGAGGAAGAAAAAAAAATAGCAACCCTTTTCAGTGCCTCTGCCACTTTTCTTGTTCTTTGGCTACAATCTAACATGCAACATCATGCAACAAACAGCAGCACTGAAACAGCAACCAGCGGCATTTGAATTTTGATGTGGATGTTGGTTGACTTTTTGCTGTTACGTAGTTGTGCCATAAACATTTGACGCCAAATTGTTAATTAAATTTTTAATAAAAAACGCAAAATATTTTCTTGTTTTTAATATTAAATTCTGAAAAATATGACTGAGAACATAAATTGCACCTGCTGTTTACTATCGTTTATTTAAAAGATGTTTTTTTCGTAAACGCTTTTGAATGTTTTGAAATCATTTTTAAATTAAACATCTAAAAAAGTGTTAAGTTGTCGAAGACTTTTATGAAATATTCAAATTTTATAAGGCTAAATTTCACATGCTTAAAAGAAAAAAAAGGATATTCAAAAGAAAGGTGAAAGAGTATTGCGGCCGTTCGAAAATGGCCTCGAAAATTATAAAATAATGAAATTTTTTTTTTCAAATTTATTAATCGAGATTGCGTCGATATATTTTTTCGAAAAACTTTCAACAAACAAAAGTTTTGAAATTCGTTAAAGTAATGATAACTTGTACAAAGCTGAATTTATAGAAAGCTGATGAAAAATAGGGAAAATTTTTAACTCATTTGATTTCAATATAGACACCATGTTTGTTATATCCTAGTACACTTGTCCCTCTTTTATGTACTGAATGTGTTTATGCAAACGTACCTGAGTCATTCATTGGCAACGTTATCCACGGTCAAAGAACACGTCTTACATTTCACCCCAATATCAGCACCAACAGAATGAGTTTTAAAGGGTTAAATTAATAGGAAGTCCGTGGGGAGGAAAGGAATCATGAGGAGCCCGAGATCCAAAAAAAAATTTCGAAACTCTACTGCAAACTATTTGAATAAATAAAGAAATTATGCTGCTTTAAAAGGAATCATAATTTATCCATGTGAGCCAAGTTCGACGATGCAATGAAGAAGGCATTTGCGTTTTTTGTGTAATTTTAGTCCACAAACTCTATTCTTATTCGTCCTGAACACACACAACAAGTGCAATTACCGATATTAACTTGCTTGTAGTCCTTCGAGCCAAATATGAATCAGCTACTCACACATGTTTTCATCACTAATTGGAATTTCTGTCACTGCCTGGTTGCATGAAAGCAGTGTTGGCGGACTGTAAACAGACACTAACAACTGCAAACAATAGCAACTAAAAGCTACTTAGATTTCCTGGGACATTTTAAGGTTACATACTCAAATAAAATCATCAAGGTTTTATGAGTTTATGAATTGTTATTAACAAAATTCCAAAGGAATATCTTTTTCTATTCGAAAACATTTAACTAGTTTTAATTACAAAAGAACAACCCTGTCACAATATAATTGATCACCCTTTTAAAGTGTTTTATAAAAATTTTTAACTTAATTCGATTTGTTTTATAAATTATTTATTCATTTCTTTTTATTTTTTATAAAACAAACCAATATTGAAAACAAGTTAAACTTGTTTGCTTTTAACAAATTTCAAATTCTTTAAGTTTTAGTTGTCGTTCGTTCAATTGTGCCTTTTAGTTTTATTTATAATTTTTTTTTGCGTTTTAAGTTTTTTTATTTTGTTTTCTAATTGAAAAACATTTGTAAATAAATTCTTTCTATTTCTAATAAGTAGCCGCACACGACTTCCTATAAAACAAAAAAAAATATCATTTTCTATATAAAATAATCTGCCATTTTTAAAATGGTATGGAATACAACATCGCACAAGTGTCACAGCAACACATGCAAGCACACCTGTATGCTGAGTTGCAAATGAATATGGAACTGGTACGAGTATGTATGGATCTATACATGTTTTGGATGTAGCAGACATATCAGACAGACAGACAGACAGACAGACAGTTTGTTGGCTGGTATTTATTTAGTATTTTTTCAATGTTTTTTTTTATTAATAACAAAGACGAAGTTTGTTTTTATAAAATATTTAAAGCAATATGATATAATTATTATTATTATGATTATTATTAGTAACATTGTAAACAAATCAACAAATCTATTTTAATAATATGAAATCTCTATTTCATGAAAACAAAAAAAATGTAAGTTAACAAAGCTTAAAAACAAAGTTGAGAAAACTAGTTACAGGTTTAAGACAATTTAAATAAAAAAAATATTTTGTAGAAATTAAAACTAAAAATATTTACAAGGACTAATTTCGAATTGGTGGCAGTTAATTAATAAAAGTGATTTATGCTGTCTAGTGTGAATTTAATTGAGTGGCTTAAAAAAAAACCAGCATAATCTATTGATTGAGATTGTGGAAAAATTCCACCTGAGTCAGACGCATGGCAGCGACAATTTAGAAATCATGATTTTGTAAAAAGTTATCACAGTTTAAAAGAGATCATCTAAAGAATACTGAGTTTTGGATACGGAAGTAGTGCAAAATTGTCAAAAGGATTGTCAAAGCAAGATTCTCCCTTTTTTTATTCCCGTTCACTTTTTCCTATTCCTTTTCAATTTTTTTCTTTTATGAAGGTAAACGGAATTTGGTGTCTTCGTGTAAATTTAAATATTAAAATTGAATTTTTTTTTAAATTCTTTTTAACAATTTTCTTAAAAATATATTATTTTATGGAGGCATGACTATTTTTATCAAATTATTTTCTTTAGGGATCAAGTCGCTTCTATACGCCGATAAACAAAAAAAGGTTTGAATACTTCGAACACAATATCGCTGATATGCTGCTTTGCAAATTGTTCTTCCTCTGATCCTGCCATGGTGGCCGTATTCCGGAAATAATATTCAAATCAAAATAGCAAAGAATTATCTTTGGAAAAAGTCAACTTTATGAAAAGTAGCCCCGTTAATATGAGTTATATTTCTATATAATGTTATACACATCTAAAAAATACTCTCTACTTACAATAAACCTTAACAAAACTTAAATTTGTCTTGAGTGCCATTCATAATTGTCAGCCTTTAAAACTTCATTTAATTCAAAGAAATTTAATATTAACTAACACCTTTCCAACATACTCTAGAACAAAAAGCTCTTTAACTTGCCAACCAGACCAGTCGAAAAGACAACAGGAAAATCTTAAAAAGTTAAAGAACAAAAAAAAAAAAACAAGAATCCATTACCACCTTCCAAAGAGAGAAGGTACGAAAAGTCACAGTTCAGTAAAACTTCCGTTGAATTCACAAACAAATAAAAGCAAAGCTTCCGAAGAACTACATTCGTTTTGAGATGCAACAATTGGTCAATACCAGTACAAAGAAAAAAAGAAAGGGGTTTTCAGCAAGTACTCGTACTCCTCGTATTAGCAAGAAAGCGTGCTTCATATGCCCCAGCAATTAACATCAAGAGATTTTTTTTCTTCTTTAATTCTATTTACTTCCACATATTCGAAAACACATTACAAACGAATTCATATTTACTGTCACTGACGACGACAACACCAGGCTAAAATTTATCAGCGACTCGGTGGGTATTTGGAAATAATAGAATGAAAGATACAAATAGAAAGAACTGTTTAGCGACTTAATGTTACAATTGGAAATTACAAAGAAACGCCCCATATTTTATTCGAAATAAAGGTGATGGATTTCTGTTGAAATGAAAAATCTATTTCTAATGATGACATGATTTATTAAGAGGACAAAGAACTCACTCACTCACTCACTCACTCGCGTGTTCTGTGATAAAATGTGTCTCTTTCTGACTAAAAATCACTCGCAGAGAAATTTTTGACTCGATTGATTTGATTGTTTGTCTATTTATTGCAGTTGTAAGAAATTATAATGATAACAAAGAGTTTATTATCGCACGCACTTGCTTGGATTTCTTGGACGTACTACTGGTATTTATTTATGTTGTATATTGTAGACAGTTTGGGACTGTTTACGATCACGTAATTGTTTTACGCATATTTTCAAATCTAAAACGGCTGTTAGTTAGTTTTAAAGACCCGTTTACTTTTAGCCTTACAACAGCTGGCTTCGGTACAAGTAGAGAGGTATTCAATACAGACAACACGATTTACTTTTGGAATAATTGAAGCAATAAATTGAAATGTATTTTAGGTGGAGTGCATCTTTTATGCTTCACAATCGAAGTTAATCTTATTGATGTGACCATCGAGAGTTTGTTTACGGTGATATCGATCTTAGCTGAGTAAAATTTCCATTTCTCTTTTACATTTATAAGACGGGGCTTTAGCAATTTTGCATGCAGAACCCACAATTCTGACCATAAATAGCTGTCCAGCAAGACACATCACCCAGCTTTGGATCACACAGCGGCATATCCGTGAGACGGTCTAGATCGTGCAGAAATTGAATCGTTAGATATCTAAGTATGTGATGCTGCAGAGCAGTCGTAGAAAAGATGCAGCTCTTGCAGGGTAAAATCTAAATATTCCGGCAAGCGACCGATCGCGCTGTGTCCTGTAATGATGTCAGCTGGATGTGCAAACAAGTTTCTGCTGAAATTTTCCAACTCTTTTGTTCCATCTATAATAAATTAGTACCAACTGTAGACTACCTGAGTGTCGTGTTCTTTGCCGTCTACTCCTTAATATTATTTGAAAATAGAGTAAAGGAATACGTCTGTTCTATTCATAATCAAAACGGCAGTGCGTATTCGTCTCAAACTTCGTTCTGAAGTACAGGATATCTTGACATATTATCGCTTGAATAAATATGATTAGACATCGAAAGTGTGCCTGCAAATACGATTTCACTATTTTTGAATGCAGAGTCCTGCTTACAGCCATATTATGGTCTCTGAGATAAACCCTTTAATGATTTTCGAGCCTTGGTGTGACGAAACACTTTGCCTGCAGCATGCTGCTGGTGTTGGGAATGCTTTGAACGAATGAGCGACAGCGGTCTACCCACTAAAATCCCTCAAAATTAGACTACATACGTTTATAAAAGGACGATTATTTTGAAGCCGTTGTCGCCAATTTAAGATAATTTAAATTTTCGTAAATGAGAATAAGCAGATCTATTGCTGCCAATAGAATAATAGATGCAATACAGTAAAGCTCAAAAGTATTTTATTTTTAGTAGTTTTTTTTAATCCAAAGTGATTGTTATTTTTGGCTAAAGTTAAATAAGTATTTTATTTTATTCAACCGAAAAGAACACCACAGAATGGAAATATTTATTATTAGTGCATAAACAATTAGAAGGATTTAAGCAAATAAATTAATTCGTTATCAAATTTTTACGTGTTATAAATACAATTTGAATAAATAATTTTATTATTTATACGTCATTGTTGAACTGTTTAAGTTTTATATTGAAATGAATTTGAATAAATTTTTTCAAATAAAAATTAATCTCTTAATGAAATAAGGAATTTATCCAAAAAGCAATTTCTTAAAAATTAAGAAGAAATGGTTAAGCTCAAATTTGAACTCAAGCCAAAAAATTAATTCACAATATAAATTATTTTATTTTTATTAAAATTAAATATTTTAAAGTGGCGCCACTGAAATACGATTTTCTATAAAAAAAAACTGCTTTTCCTGTCGCTTTCATTGTAGTTATGTAGCTGACCTCACGGCGACGAATGCAGCCAGCGGAATTAGTAGTCTTGTAGCTTTCTATGTGTTTAAATAATAAGTCGATTAAAACTAAAAAATCAAAGTCCTAAGAGAATACTTGCGATCCAATATTAGAGTCCGTTTTAGGGCCATCTAAGGCAAATTATAAAACTATTCTTCCAATCGTGCCTACACGGACAGAAAAACATGTTTGAGTTTGCGATACTCTATTAGCAACATATTCTGATTGAGTTATATGGCTTTAGCCAAATCATAATATGATTAAGGTGCTATTATCAACAATCAAAGTCAATAATAATATTTTGCCACACAACAATAATCAGTTGTGATGGAAATCGATCGATTTAAAAACGATTATTATTTAAACATGTGACGAATTTCGAATGATTTTCAGAATAATTTCTGAGCTAATATCAAATTATTGCCATACCAGAAAATAGGACACAAACTTTACAAAAGCATTCAAAAAATATTTTGAAATATCTCCACACATCAAAAATAATGAGCACATTATTTTGAAATTGTCTCGTTTTTAAATCGATTAAACATCACATATTTGAATATTTTAATTATATATAAACATAATATGGTAATGAGTAATCCTACTGTCGTGCAAAATGATGAACGGATATAATTAAAATATGGAATAGAAGTCGATGCTCACCTCTCGATAAACATGATATATTGTAAGTGGTGCGTTTCAATCATGAGGTGGTGTATATATGAATGTGTGTGTATGCATGTGTTTTAGACATAATTTGATAACAAACGGAGAAAATGATTTTTGCTATTAAAATATTTTTATGACTGTTAAGGCAAACAATAACTTGCTTATCACGATTATAATAATGTTCATAAATATATAAAAATCAACAATTGATTCTTTGCCGCAACCATAATGTTGTTGTACCAACCATATCTTTTCTGCACGTATATTAGGCATCTCACTAAGAAGGGTTTGTCGGAATTATAGACAGAAATCCTCAATATATCGCAGACAGCTGAATTTTTGATTTAAACACTCAAGAAGCACCGACCAGCGATTTAAAGTTTCGTGATTATTGTAGAATCAACCGCATTGATATACTTCAGTACTTCACTTGGCACAATATTAACTTGGACTTGCAAAAGCCAGATCCAAGTTAGCTACTGGAAAAGAGCACGTCCTTATTGGAGAACCCTTTATATTTGAGCAGCCGACTGAAGTAAAATATTGCAATTTTGCCTGCAGTTTGCAAAGATTGTTTCATGATCTATTATTAACTTTTTTCGGTTGTTTTCGGTTGTTGTTGTTGTTGATCGATTGCTGTTGTTGTTGCTAAGTTGCTGTATTGATGTATGTGTACATATTTTGTCATTTATTTGCCATTGTTAGTTGTAGGAATGTTGATGTGATGTATTCGCTGTTTGTTTGTTTACTTGTTTGTTTACTTGATATCGTATTTGGCTGTTCGTTTGTTTGCCAAGATTTTTAACTCTCCGTTGATCAATATTTGTCCACTATTAACATACCATCAAGTCAAGTGTTCGCTCGTTTAAAGCTTGATGTCATTGTATGTTTAATTTTTTGTTTTCTTGTTCTTCAAGTGAAATGCCTTTGAGTCTGACTGAGAATGATGGCTGTTATGTAAAACTCAAAGCAGTAAAAACCAAATCAAATACTTGTGAATTATTTGAAGTGACTTTCTGCGGAATTCCAATTGTTTGGTACTAAATGTTTAGTGAAATATTAAACAAGCTATTTTAGTTGTTGAGATCACAAGATCATAAAAACTGAAAGAGTTTTAATTTCTTAACATGTGTGTTTTTTTTCGTTCTTCCTTTCTTTCTTTTCAAACTCTAGTTATAAAAGACTTGTAGCTGTTGATTGGAAACACTTGCAGTGGGCCTTCTCAATACAATTACGTATCGCTATGTGAACTTGTTCGATATCAAGAACTTGTTCTTATTTTTTTCCTAGACTGCATTGTTGGCCGTGTGTGTGTGTGTTTTTTTTTCTGTACTGAAAATGTCTCTACAAATGTTAAGCAAAGGTGATCATGTTATTTTTATTTTAGTTTTGTTTTTTTTAATGATTTTAATTTATGAGTTTTAATTTTTTATTTTAACCGCCATTAAACATTGACACCTGCTCACCAAACCGCATCGTAATGTATCGGTTTTCACCGCTTGTCTGCGTTACACACACTGCTCATGCTAACCGCCCCTCCTGTTACGAACGTTTATCCTGTCATTTCAGTTAAAAGCGATTTAAGGGAACACAACAAGAAAGGATCTAATTGTTATTTTACATGTTAATAAAATTTACACGGTCTTTCAACCAACTAAACAATGAATTGAAGTCCTTTTTGTTTGTTATTGTTGTCCGAGGATTGTTTGCTTTTAGTTTCAATGATCTGGTTGTTTGGCTGCTTTACAGTAGAATGATCGTTCAGTTGATCTTTAAGTATGGTTGTGTGTATGTGTGTGTGTGTGCTTCTCCTTGTTTCTCTTTTCACAAATTATTTTGTTACGCTTTGATCCTTAACAATTGTAGTCCGTTGTTGGGAGTTTTTTTTTTTGTTGCTTAGTTCACTTTTGCGATAATGATCTTTTGGTGTTGTGTTGCATGTGTTGCCTCTTTGGTTGGCCGGCCTGCTTCATTGTTTTCGGTTTGCGTGCGTGTTTTTTTATTTTTTGTTATTTGTTTGTCTGAAATTGATTCCCAAACAATAGCAAGTCAACAATTTCTGCAGTTGGTCGCAAATTATTTGTGACCATAATTAGATTGTGGTCTTTTGTAGGAGGAGGTGGCTGCTTAAGACGTAATAGGTTTCAATTAATAATTGTTTGTCATTGTGGCAAAATGGGCGACAAATTTTCAACACCTTAAAAGAAAACATGATCATTTCCAAAAAAGAAAAGGATATGGGCAGGAGGCAGCAAGATGTTGATTGTCTTAAAATTAAAATTTAAACTGAAATATTCCGTATCTCTGCAAATGTTTGAGTTCAAGTTGTGGCCTTGCAAAACTTGCGCTTAACAAAAATCTATTATTTTGAATATTTTGAATTTTCGAAAGAGATCATTATGTTAAAATTAATCCTCTATAAATAGTGAACGTCAAACTTTCGCAAGGTGAAGCGTTGATCGAATATCGAACATTAGATATGGAGGCAGACATTCAATAGATTTTTATCAGTTTCTCGTAGATTCTTACCGAACACAAAAAAGTCAACTCAGGTGATAACGGATGCGTAAAATCCTGCGCTATTTAAACCAGAATACAATCGTTGATTCCGCCTGTTGTCGAAGCACATTTTTTGGACTTTAGACAAATTTACTCACGATTAAGGTGGGCACCTGCCTTTTAGTCCTGCTCCTCCGTGGTTTTAATAGCGTGTGAAGTTCTGAGTTCACAACTGTTATCATGCCATGATAATCATGGGAATTAAGAAGGGCAGCCGTGTGACTTGCAAGGTTTATATATGTTGCAATTTTTGTATAAAGACCAACATTTATGCACAAACAATTTGCTCAAGTGTTTGAACGTTCTAATCTCTTGCCGTCTGACGATTTTACAAGATTACTATCGGTTATCAAAAGAATAATCAGCCTAACCATATAATAAATAAGACTAACCAGAAGGCAAGTAACAGTTAAACTGGCCTTCCCCACCACACGACCAACCTGCCTCATCAATAGCATCTGTTGTCATAGCAACAGCACATGGTAGCATCCGTGATTCCACGAAATACGGTCCTGCCACTAGCACTGGCCGAGCATCAGTCATTTAACCACCGACACTCTCTGGAATTTTGGTTTCATCCGATAGCCAGAACGAAAGAGACTACCAATACCCGACAGCAGACGGCATCTTGAGGGGTAAGAAGGAAGTCCGACAGCAAACGGCATTCTAAGAAACTGCAAGCCCGAAGGAGAGCATTAATTGTTAAGATCCGAAGGGCGAGAACGAAGACCGACGGGATGGGTGCTAAAAAGAATATACAGACGAGCATCAATATTTAAACTCCTCTGCGTCAGAGGATGCCGTGGTCACTGGTGAATTCTTAAGGTGCATTTCCCAAGGACAATCCCCGCAGGGCTTTTCCAGAGAGCGATCACTTCTGCAGCTTTGAACAGGTTGATATTCCAGGTACTGCGAGACCAGCGGTACCCGTCCCATACAACAATTGTTGGAAAAAATTTCCACACATTTGTTACGCTCTTTTAAATACTTTTATTCATTCATCTTTGAGTAAGCGATGAATACACATGCGGCGGACTATCGTCATTTTTTCCAGAAATTTATTAAGCATTGTTGTTGGTTGAAGCATAGTAAGCACAAGCTTTTCAATTACAATTGAACACCAAAAAGGAAGTAAAAAAATATTGAAATTTTTTAAAATTGAAGAGAATTTCGGCCGTATATTGTATATTTTTTCTTTTCCCTAAAACTTAAATTACATTCAGTTAATAAGTTGGTTATATCTGGCAATATTTCTTAATCTAAACTATTTTCTTGTTTTCTTATTTTAAGTGTTTGACATTATGTGTGCTGAGTAACTCAGCACCTTACGCTGCGTAATATAGAGCGAAACGTACTTTCTTAGGGGACATGTATGGGCTTGATTGTTGCTCTGAAACAAGAGATATGTGATATGTGATCAAAGGCAATGTGAGGAAAAATCAATTACCTCTTGACGGATTAACGTAAGTCGAAACTAAAACTCCTTTTATACCTGCATAGAAACCAAAAGATCCAGGTCACACTCTATCCTGAATAACCATTACCAGGATGTGCGCCTCATCACTTTTTATTAGCCATCCAATGGATGTTACAAGTCACGGTAGTTACCAGAAATCAGAAAATCTTGGAAATTTTCAGAATGAAATGAATTTAGGCTGCCCCAACACACTTCCTTAAAATTATGTATGACGTGATTTTTTTACTTCTTTGATATAAAGAGGTAACACTCATGCAATTAATGTCCCTCAACCAGTAGCTGTGTTATGTTCTTTAGGAAACTGATAGTGAGAGAAAACAGATGGTGAAAATTAGAAACGTGAATCATTTATTTTTTTACACTTCACTTGAAGCCAACAAACAATGTAAACAAATCTTTCAATGAAACTTTCACCAACACACCAGGTTCTCGTGCCAATACAATTTTAAGATGATAGTAATGGGCAGTGCCACGCCCATATAAAATAAATATTTGCTTTCAGCTATTTCTATTTAACCGATTCTTGTCAAACTTTGCACACACATTGATAACTGACGATGATAAGAAATGTGGATAGAACCGCGTTCTTACAAAGTGAACATACTTGTTCAACTTTATCTTTTCAAGCAATAAAGATAAAAAAATCCAGTGAGGAAAGCGCTTTCTTACTGAATTACATGTGCTGCATCGAACGATGTCATTTTGTCCACTTTTTAAGGACTGCATACAGGATAATTAAGTTTTTTACAAGTCAAACAATATTTTTTCCATTTCGTTGTATTTATCAGAGTTAAAAAAAAATAAGAAAAATTAAACCATTTAGAACATGATTAAAACATGTCAGTGCAAACATTTTCTATATCGTTGAGATTTTTATGTACGAACAAGTGATGTGTGTCTGTCTGTCTGTCTGCCTATCGAGTGATGTTGGCTGATTACTTGTACAGCAAAATCTCAGTCTGCTAACAAAATCCACAACATGACATCAGTCAGTTACGGGAAAATTGTTTAAACAAGCAGCAACATGCAGCATGTTTAAATTCTGTAACATCATCAATAACAGCAGCAACACAACATCATCAGCAACGACATTGAAAAAAAGGGGGAATGGGAAAAAGGAAAGAATGTTTTTCGCGCTTGTCTGCCAAATTATGACAAGTGAAAAACGAAATGGCGCCTGTTACTGGGAATAAAAATATAAAAAAAAACTTCATGTGTATAGAAATCTCCAGCGACACAAATGTTACACAAACAAGCGCAGATACATGTCAATACAAGGAAACTTTATAAAATTTGCCAGAGTGTGTGCTGTGTTATGTTTCCATAAATGTACATTTTACATTAACATTACAAGGTTCCCAAATACTTGAATGATGAAGCCGGGGGAAGAAAATAGTGGAAAATAAAACATGGACCCCAACATGTGTGAAAATGGTGATTGTTACCAGAACTAAAAAAAGAAGAAGACAAAATAATCAGCTGCAAATTCGAAATGCTCATTTCATGTTATACAAAAACGTTTGATTAAATATGTGTTCGTTCGTTTGTTGGCTGAAAATATGAAAAACCTTGTGAACGCAGTTGGCTAATAATAGCGATGATAAATCCCAAACAACAACAACAACTACGAAAATAACAAACCAAATTGACCACAATATTGTTGCCACAAAAATGGTAACGATGGTTATGCATTTCCTGTTTCAAGAGGGGAAACACACAAAAAACATTTTAGTGAAGAGAAAGCGTTGATTTTTTATTTCTTCTTGATTGAACGCCTGCCTGTTCATTTTTTACAAAGTCAAGTTAAAATAAAGTTCATTTTTTGCATTTCTCATTTTAATTTCCTTTTAATAAACGACTACAAGTGTTAGTCACACTTGTCAAAAAATATGGATCACAGAACAGTAGAAAACATTTAGTTTACTTGAGTAAAAGAAAAAAATAAAAATTCACTGATTGTGACGAATGTTAAACCCACACAAACAACCACATTTCTTAACCACCTCTACCGCGGACGTCATGTACAGCTGTGCCTCTCTCATCCACAAACACGGTCGATGTCAGGGCAACGTAACAAGGTTGATGGATTGATGAATGGTTAGCTTGGATTCTTACGTCTCGGTTCAGACTATGAAAGTTTTCTTTCTGAAATGTTCTCCAATTCTCTTTTAAGCTTTCATTAAAGTCTACACATTGAAATCTTTTTGTAATGAAATTCAAGATTTTTGCAGGTTTACCTTTTTGTTTTTGTACACAAGTTTTTGCTGGCACCACCATGAAAAAAAAATAAAAGTAAAAGTGAAACAAAATCTAAAATAAAGTTGCAGCCGTTTTCAGGTTGACTGTTACGAATTACAAAACACTAGAGAATTTCAAAGTACATGAAAGAGTGTACCCCTTCCCAATCTTCTCTTCGCGTACACCAAAAAACTAACACTTTCAGAAAGAAAAATATCATAGTGTGAACCGTGACTAAGTTAAAAAGTAGTTGGTGGAAAAATAATAAGAGAATGTGTGTACTCGTACTGCAGTTACAAATACTTTCTAAAGATAATAATAAAAAACTTTTGTTTGCAGTTCGAACTAATTTTTGTTTGAAAACACAACACAAAACTCTAAAGTTAAAATCAATGTTAACATCTTTTTCGTTTAAATGCGATGGTGCATTGTCCCGCAATAAAAGGGATTTAAATGACTTATTGAGACTACTCAACAATTACCTAAAATTTCTGATAAAGACCTTCTTGGACAACTCTTAACGACATCCAACTTTTTTTATTTGATTCATAATCATATAAGAATTCAACATTTTTAAATTACGAGAAGCAGTAACTTTGAAATCCAGATGCGTTTACGCATGGCAAGATTAAAATTCCATCTATTGATATTTTTCTACCAGGAGCCAGATTTTCACTGCTGTGAACCCATATTGTTGTTGGAAGTGTCCTTTAAAACAGCACAGATGCATCAGAATCCCATATTTGATCTTTATCCAATTTCCATTTCTTCCGCAGCTTTTAAGAACTTTTTTTAACGGCTCGATAATCTCTTGATAACTTCTCTCCACAAATTTGTAGGCATCTGATTCTATTTAGAGTTTTAAAATGTTGAAGTCAGCCGTTATTCACAGAAAAATTATTGGTTCCAAAAATTTGTTGTGATATCTTTGCTTTACTTCGTAAAATCTCTGTCAAAACAAACTCATGAAAATTAGGCTGCTTAATGAGACAACTCATCATCGGTTTCTCTATCTGAAGACTTGCATTAAAATTGTCTCACGGGTTTTCTATTTCCTAAATATTTTTTTTATTAAAATCTTTTCCAAGTTTGAGATCCTGGTTTTTATATTTTATCATTTTTGTTTTTATATAAAAAATTTGTTGTGGATTTTGAGACATAATACTTCTCCAGGACATTTTATTAATCTTGCTTATACACAAATAATTAATCCATATTATTAATGGGCAAACATGTTTTTTATATCCCTTTTACGGCCGTAATTATGGACCGATTTTGTCAAAACTAATACATTTCGAAGATATTTATTCAGAAATGTGCACAATCTTAATTTTATTTAAATCGGTTCAATATTTAGGAAGCTATTAGCGTTTAAAGTTGCTACTAACACATGCACGCTTATTACACATGCATGTACGAGTATCAAATTCAACTTGAAAAATAAACAAAGTGTGCAAGTGTGTTTGTCCAGTTTGCTTTTGCATAGAAATGAGACAAGAGTTTTAAGTTGTTTATTTAGATTCTAAATTTTAGAATGTTTTTTGTTTTTGTAATTTATTGTATGTATTTTTGTAAACTTTTAATATCAATTTGTAGAATACGGTCGATTAAGTCGAGCGCTGGATAATCTAGTAAAAATATAACAAAAATATATAATAGTAAAAAAAGCAGCTGCTGTCCGGGCTATAAACGTAAAATTCCTAACCTGCCGACCATTATACTGTCCGGCTTAGTGGATAGTCCGGACTAGCAAGAATCCAAATTATAGATCTTGTACTGTAACTGACATATTCTACTTGGTTAAATAAGTCGATTAAATAGTTAATATTTCTGGTCACCAGGCAAGTGGGAAAATCAAATAAAGAACGCTGATGGGATGGTGTAGCGACTGCGAAATCAGTAATGACTCTTCGCACGGCTAAAACTCTTCGACAGTAATTTAAATTTGTAAAAAATTCTTAATAAGAAAAATTTATTTGAAAATTTGAGTATTGAACTAAAGCCAAAACAACCACTTCGAAATTAAAAATGTAGTAAAAAATCATTTTTTAAACCTTTATTTATATTCAAATTTTTGTTAAAAATAATTAAATTTATTTTACTCAATATTTAATATTTCGTTACCCTTTGGGTAACTTTTTCAGGAGTATAAAATTCGATAAACAATTGAAATAACAAAAAATTAAAAAATCTGAAGTGAACAATATCTATCTCCGTTTTGGTTTAAAAATTGGTTGTCAATTGAATAATTAGTTTGAATTTTTTTTAAATGAGGAAATGAACTAATTCTTAAAATTTGAAAGCATTAATATTGTATTATTTTATTATCAGTATCAGTTCTAAAATTAATTCTTAAAACTGACGGTACATTAATTATCGGCAACATCTCTATTATTGACGTTTATACTTATTTTCTAAATTCAAAATATATAAATTATTAAAGTTCAAATAGTGATCTGAATGTAATGATAATTTTTTTTTAATCGCAGCAATTTATTCTGTTTGACAAAAAAGATATTAAATTGCAAAAATTTATTAAGTTTTGAAATGATTTCAGTGGTAAGTTTCCGTCAGCTTTTTAAATATCGACAATAAAATTTTGTTAAATTTCGTAGAGCAATATAAATGTATCTTTCGATAATTCCAGACTCAACTTTGTCTCTGAAATAAAATGCTTAGGTGTTTTTGTGGATAATAAATTGAGTTCTCTGGTGAATAGTACCATTAGAAGGTTATATTTTACTTATTTATATTTACCTCTTCATGTAGGAAAACATGTTGCCAGTTCGCTTTTGATGTCAACAGTTGATACACCCAAAAGAAAAATCAAACCCAAGAGGTGTAAAAAGTACGATAATCCCAGATTTAGTTAAATCAAGTAAGCGCTGAATTTAATTTAAGAATTTTTTAGTTGATTCAAAATTATTCACGGGATTACAGAATTTTGTGTTGATTTTAAAGAGCTCTAGGATTGGTTATCTAAAGTAAATTCGTTTTCGACTTGATTAAAACACATTTTATTGTAATTTCAACTCAAAAGTTTGAGTGCGACTTGTACTCCAAGTAAGTAGAAAATAATTTAATTTAGTAGGGCGTTTTTCTTTCTGTGTACAAATACGTTACGGAAGTATTTGCAGGTACTATTAGATACGTTTACAAATTGATAACAAAAAATCATTAAAAAAAATAATGTGTAACACTCACACGCAGCTTGCATTCATGATTTTTCTCAGAAAGCGGGCCATTATAAAAGTGTTGTGAAAAAGCTAAATTTAATTTGGTAATTCTTAAGCAGGACTCTAAACTAAAATCTTAATCAAAATATGTTTTCCATTTCCTCCAGTCGTAGTCCGCTCTGCTTACAAAAAAACACCACTGAAAACGCAAAATTTAAAAATGCTCCGACTTCTGGTCGGATGTTTTCCTGGTGAAGTCAATTTAAAACTAATTTAAGACCAAATTGGATAACTCTCGGGTAGCTCCTATATTTATTGTCCTTAAACGAATCACTGTGGCGAAGCAACAAATACAATTTATTTATTTAATTATAATTTTCTAATTCAGAGTCACTCTAAATGAAATACACAAATAAGGATTGAAGATTCAGTGCGTTATGTACCACAGGATTCATACAGTATCCAACTGAATATCGATACAGACGAGAAAAAAGTGTGTAATTATCAGGGAGCCAGCCACCCTTCAATCACTTGATTGTTCCAGTTCAGTTTTGCTTGGTGATATGATAACTGCTCCATAAAATGATGTATAAATCATTTCAACTACTTTTCTGCTTAAAAAGCATGAAGTTGGTAAAATTTTTTACTTCGGCTGGTTTCTAACCAGAAGTTATAAAATAAACATTTAAATAATGACAATCTTGTGCTGCCTGGTGCTTCCAAGATTATTCCAAATTTATTTATACTAAAATTAAAAAAAAAACATTTCTTATCACAAAATTGTCGATTTTACTTGGAATACCTTTATATAAAGGGAACTGGAAAGAATATACAAAATATAGAGGGATTCTAATTAAACAAAGTCGAAAGAGTCGTCTGTGTTTGATTTTACGATTTCTGTAATTAATTCTATTTCAGTAAAAACAACTACAATTAATAATTGAATACTAATTGAAATTTTCTCTGTGTATAAATACGCCGATTTCAGCTTCTGCTGAATAATAACGCTGACAATTAAAAGGATTTCAAAAAAAAATCAAAACAAAACTCTGTTCATAAAATTTTTCTTTTGCGACGGAAAAACATTTTATTACAATTGCAGTTTTAAAAGAAATCATTAAAAGTTGAACTTACTTTAACTCATACACTCAAATATGCATATTTCTGTATGTATGCATGTATGTATGTGTAAGAACATCAATAATTTGTTTATTTATATACATGTAGTGGTGTATGCATGCATGTGTGTGAGTATGTTAATGTATGCACTACACCATGTGACCTTGAAAAAATTATGCAAAAATCTATGTTAAAAAAATGCTAAAATATGTAAATGGTGTTTTTCTTTTTCTGCCACTTCGCTTTGTACTCGTAACACAACCACCAGCGGCAAAAAGTTCCAATTTAGTGCGGCAGTAAAACAGTGGTGCTGGTATCATGCATAAAAAAACTGCTGGTGTGTGGCAAACGAAATTGGTGTTAAAAAAAGAAAAGCGAATACAAAATAATATAATAAATGATGCAAATGATTGTGTAGAAGTCTAATTTTTATAATTTAATTTTATGACAAGATTGTGTGTGTGTGTGTGTTAATTGTTGTACAAGTATAAGTGCAAAAAAAAAATATTATGTCAAAAAGTATTTATGCTACAAATGCGTGTTGTCGGCTGACAAGGATTCCTTCAAATAGAATTGGGTAACCCGGCACCCCCTACACGACATGCTTCATCACCGTGATATAAATAATATTTTCTGTGTAAAGGACTGGCACTGCCCACTTTTTTAATCATAAACTTGAATCTAATAAAAATGTGTTAAATTCGTTAAATTTATCTTAACTTTTTTAGGAAAACTCCATGCGCGTGAGTTTTCGTGATCGTGAAATAATTTAGCGTGCGTCAAGTTTTCTTTCTTGGGGACGTGTATGATCGTGAGTGAAAAGTTTACCACGTTCTCAACTTTTGTAAACATATTTTTTTATTTATTGAAAGGAATTGTTTGGCTCAAGTACAAATCTGAGTTTATCCTTTCCTTTTTTAATTTAAGAAATTTTTTTTTGGATAAATTCATCAATTTATTAATAGAGGTACTATTTTGAACAATTTATCATTCATCAGATCAGCAGAGCGGATCAGTACCGCTTTCGAGGTCGCTACACTATCTCATCAGCGTTCTTTGTTCGATTTTATATACAATAACATTTATTTATGTGAAGACTAAGTTTACTTTGTGTTTTTTTATATCGTCTGAATTATATGACATTGACATTCAGATAACAAAATATATTCTTGCAGGTATATTAAATGTGGTATTTATAGTATTCAGAAAACAGTTTTCGAATAATTAAAATTTGTTTTCAAATCCGGTCTTAAACATGCCTTTATGAAAAGAAAATCAGTTAAGCGGTTTTAATTAAAAGCGTTCAGTGAAAGCTTGCTAATTGCTTCCATTAAGAACGTCATACTTTTCAACATAAACTGCATCTGTACCGTCTTTAGTATTTTTCAGTAATTACTCAATTATTTACTACGAGTATAAAATAAACATTAAATTTATTCTCTGAGTAGAGCGGAAGTCGGATCAACTTCTCGCGAAGAAAAGTGGATTTATTTTAAATTGAGTGGACCGTAATAAAATAGTTGTGCCAGTGATTACAACAACTGACGTTCCAGTGACTAAAACGTTTAACACGATGTCGAACGATGTCGTTCTTTTGTGAAATTACATTTAAAACAAAAACAAATTTTAGAAACTGTAAATTTTTAATGTGTTTTATGTTTTCAATGATTTTAAAATATCGACATCGTTATTTGTAAATTGAGTGGGAAATACTTGCCTCCAATGACAACTACTTGTTGAAGAAGTGAGTTGAAATACCAAAGTAGAATCAATGAAAAGTACTTTATATGTTTATTTATATTTTAACTAATTACTTTGATAATCAATTTGTTCGCTGGGTACATATTATATTTAGTTTTTAATGAACATAATTTTTTTGGACTTGCGATTCGAACACAATCAGACTTCATCAGAGAATGAAAATGATTTTCTGTGATTAGAAACGACAGGAAAACAGGAAATCTAAATTTGAATACTTTAAGAGGGAACATTTACACCTTTCCAATGCCGCAACGCATTCTCAGCAGCACCCCAGTCATACCCCTTGGCAGATTTTGTTCAAACATCTTTAATATTTAAACTACCATTCAATGAAGACGAAGTACGCAACATAAAAAAACCACATACAACTCTTCTTTCATAATCGATCTTTAGTTATACACGTAGCTTCCTTCCTTCCTACTTCCTTCATACTTATTTTGTCTTTTCCTTTTTTCCTATTATCCCACAAAATAGTTGTAGGTCCCTTGATTAAAAATTGGAAGCTATTTTTCTTGCAAAAAAAAACTTAAAAATTATATTCAGTAAAAAGCCGACACCGCACAGTTGGGCCAACTAGAAAAAAGGGCAATAAATCTGTATCTTTGAAACTTGAGATCTGATTACAAAACAATGTAACTAGGAATCACAGAGGAGAGCCTAAGCTTTATGGGTTTTTGAATTTGAAGCACCTTGTTGAAACATACGGTGGGCTACAGGGTGTCAAAGTTGGCTACCTCGGGCACGTAAAACTTTTCTGGTTTCATAACTCTTACAAATATTATTTGATCTTAACAAATTTATACTTTCTATAAAGTTTTTTAATAGATAAAGAAAATACATTTTGTTTAATTAAAATTTCTTCAATATATCCAAAGATATTTGGTTTTCAACTTTTAAATTTTGATTTTTCGCCTTGATTATGCTCCCAAATTTTTCAATATCTCCGGTAATAGTCAAGATAAAATTAAAAAGAAAATATTATATGATTTTTAATACACTTTCTGATAATATGCAGAACAAATATTTAATTGATCTCAATTCATGTAGTCGTGACACAAAATCAAAGTCAATCTTTTGAAATGAGATTGAAAATGGTGAAATTTTGACAAAAATAGAGCCTGATTGTTCGACGGTTTTCTTAACATTTTTTCAAAACCAAAATTTTGCATTTTCAATATATCAAAAGATTAGACTTAAAAAAGACTGCAGTAGAAATTTTATGTCGATTAAAACATGCACGCTATATCCAGCATTGGACGAATATGGAAAATTTTATAGCGAAATTCTAAATTAATCGCTTAAGAAAAAATAAGGCCCATCGAGTTTTAAATTTTTTGTTATAAATGAATTTGACTTTTTATTCTTACCAGCCTGGTCAAGAATGTGGCGAGGAGAGCAGATTTACTAAAAATAGTCTAATTTTCAGAAACACTTAATATACCTGCATGAAAATTGTACTAAATTTATTTTTTTAATTTTTATTTCTTCACTGTATTTATTAAAAAACAAAGCAATCCTATTCTATTAAAAAAATTGCAACGATATATCAAACGGATTTGTTTTTAATGAATTTTCAAATCTAAAAAAAATATGTATATGTGAGGAAAATACGAATGGGTAATTTTTTTTAGGTTTTTCAATCAAATGCCTTATTTATTTTTAAAAATTATCGAAATTCATATAAAATATTAAAATACAGTTATCTACCTGTCCATTGGTACCCCGGCCGGAATTTTAAAAGCAAAAACTGGTAGACACGTTTTTGATTCCAATTTTTCAATTGTATTTTTCAATTGTTCTCGATTAATTAGGGAACAGAATTTTATAAAAATTCATGCACGTAATGGAAATTAATCGCTTGCAAATCGCCTGATTGCGCTATAATTAATTCATAATTTTCAAATATAGATACACATCTATGGTATAATAATATAGATAGTATCGAAGCTACAACAAACCAACAACATCAAGAGCAACACTGCTTTTTAATGTTGTTTAGTACCGAAGCTGTCAAAAAGCACCAAAGAAAAAAGGCAAAAAAAATTATATATTTATATGTGTGTTTGCTTGCATTTTCTACTATATAAAGAATTTCGTTTGAATTTTCAAAAAAATATTATTATCGTTTTCTTATTTGCATTTGTAAACAAATGTTGGTAAAACATAAACAAATTTTGAAAGATGTGAACCCAAGAAAAAAATTGGTTAACGCTTCGCTACTACCTGTATTATTCTACCATTTACACATTTTATTCCTTATCGTACGGTAATGAATCGAATTTAATAAAAATATTCTAGTTGTCAAAAACAATAGTCCATTAATCAGCTTTTAGAAGAATATGTTTTTAAGATCGATAGATTTTCATCAGATACCTGATTTATGTGAATTTGTTTATGTCGTGGCAAAACTGTCAACAGACATGTAATTTCTACAAGGGAAGAAAATATTTGTTTGTGTGTGTGTGCCTTTGTTTGTGTGTGTGTACGTAAAGCAGGAAGCTCAAACTATTTTCGTAAATGGCTGCATGGTTTGTACGAAAAAAGAAAAGAGTCCATAAACGTAATATTGTTGCTTATTTCCGGTAGATTTTATTATTTAAAATTGTACAAAATTCATTCGTGATTTATCCTTCTTTTATACTCAAAGCTCTTGACAGAAAAAAACGCAACTAATTTGTACTTTTTTCATAGAATTATTCTGAAAACGTTTGCATTTATTTAAAGTCTGTCTGGATGTGTGTGTGTGTGTGTGTGTGTTGCCGGCTCAACGCTTTTTTCGTGTGTTAGTTTGTGTAGCGAATGAAGTATGAATTTAAGTAGTAACAACGCCATCATTAAATTTAAATAATTTTGCATAATTTTTGAATTTCACTTATGAAAGTATGAATAAAATTGTATTCGGCAGACACTTGTAGCATTTTAAAAATAATAAAATAAAATAAAATCCCCCAAAAAAACCGAATAAATATTCAAAAAAAAAGATACGGAAAAGAAAATGAAATTGTTGTAGGTCAGGTTTGTGTGTGTGTGGTACTTTAGTAAGTAACAAATAAAAACATGACAGGAAAAAAATTGTTTTAAAGTCATAAACTTTTTTTAACTTAAACATTTTTCACATGCATTCTGTAGCGCAAATATTTTATTAAAATATACATAAATACTCGTGTGTGTCTTTGTTTTGGTTGCAGAATTTCCCTAAGTTGATGTAAATGAAATGAAAGGAAAAGTACGTAGAGAAAACATATTCAAACAAACGGGAAGAGAAGAAAACTTTTAAGTTTTTGGAAAAATGATAAATGAGAGTTTAATTTGTTGGGGATTTTTGCAAAAGTTTTGTGTTTGACAGCATTTAAGTGGCTTGAAATGTTCTTCTTTGCTTTTCTTATCGTTTTGTCTTCGATAAGAAAAGTTCATCAGTGGATTCTATTTATTTCTTATTTTTTATTTAAGACATTTTCTTATCATTGTGGAGAGATTTTATTTCCAATGTTGTCAGAGGATTTATTTTCCTTTTTCTAAATTTAAAGTGTTTAGTAAAAGTTTGTTGCTCATCGTTTGCCTTAAAGGGATTTGTCAAGGTTTGTCGTTACTTGTTTATTTATATTATTTTTCATTGTAATCAAAAACAAATTGTCTCTAACGTCAGTGGTGTCACATGTGTATTGGACGCGTATCAAATAGATTTCTTTCTTCAGTAGAGCATCATGTATTAGATATTCGTAATTCAAAGACTGAAGACGTAAGTCTCAGTTCCCTAGAAATAGTGGAGAAATCCTGCTTGCGATTGTGCAATAAAAATTTTAATATTTTAGTTAAATATTCATGTCGTAAGAAAACTTTGAAACCATTTATTTTCGTGTTGCGTACTTTAGTTTGGCTAGTCGATATAAACTGTTTTAGTTCTTTAACCAACAAACCTTTTTCACCCATCCAATTTATTAACTCGCCCTGTCTCTCTATATTTTCACATTATTGTTTAATGTTGTACCCTGACAATTTTACACATACTCTATGGTCATAAAATTGCAATTGTGTTGTCTATTTTAGGCCTATTTTTCCTGTTTTATCTCTGCTATTGGATTCAGTATCGTTTCTATTTTTTTTTGGTTGTTCGTAGCTGTGACACTCTAAACAGCCCTTTTGGGAGCCAAATAATTTTCCAGAGGCAGATGCGTAACGTATTTAACCCTTTTGTACTTTAAACACACATCACACATACTTGTGCACTCGCATGTAAATATTGTAAAGTCCTCACATACACGTACACGTGCATATACACACATGTATATATTTACATATATGAGTGTCATTGTGGTTGTTCTACATGTGATTTTTGTATGTTGTCTATTCGTTGTAAAAGAATTAACTCGTATGTTACCGTTATTTTACGATGTGTGGCGTAATAAAAGTTCAGTTTGTTGTCTGTCCCCCTTATTAAATTGTTATTGCTGTTGCTGTTGTAATTTTTAACTAACCGAGGACATTTGGCACCTTGTTAGAGAGTTCGTTGTATTTGTACTTTTCTGGGTCTGAGGGTGACAGACAAATCATTATTGCGGTCTATTTGACAATTGTCTTGGGAAATTTTACAATTAGAATTAAAGTAAAAGTGTTTGCACTAAAAGGTACGAAGAGTTCAGATGGGTGTTTGAAAAACAAAAAAAAAATTCTTTCGTAGTAAAAACTGGCAATACTTTTGCTTTTAGTAAAGCTAAAATATTTGGACTGTTCGCTCATCGACAAAGTCAATTCTGACATTTCGCTTATTTGATTCTTATGATTTTTTATATGAAAAAAAAATTTGTGTAATAAAAGAATGCAGCCGTGTTTGACTTACGCTGGCCTTCCATTGAACTCCAAAAAAATATTTATGTGAGTTTCCAGGATGAAAGTTTTAGAGTGTACGTATGTAATATGTATGTGTTTCTGGTTGAAGAGCCTGAAAATATTAAAAAAAATATTTCCTAGTATCCACATCACAAGTGGTGAAAATCAGCGCTTGAGCGCTAATGATGGCTGCAATGCGGACCTTTAGTTCTAGTTCTGAAAAAAAACATATTTATGTGTAATGAACCTGAGTCAAACTAGAAAAATGTAACTTAAAAATATTCAGCTTGAAAAAAATTTACATCAATAACAACAACGCCATCAAATGTACACCAACCTGGATGCAATCACAAATACTCACAAAATCTTATTGAAATCTCTTACCCTGTTTGAGGGACTATTGTATATGGAAAAAATAAGTAGGAGCTTATTATTATTTTGGCAAACTAAGGTTTGAGGAATAAAAGTGGAAAAAACCTGAAACTTTGCAATCTTTTGTTAAAGTTTGTATCTGAAAAAAAAAACATAGAAACAAATCGGAAAACTTACTTCTTCTCATCCAAAAAAGAGCTGATTTGTTTTGTACTTTTTCTAAAATCAATTGAATGGTGGGTAAATCGAGGTAAAAAATAGAAAATCTAACAGCAACCAAAACAACAAAAATATACTTAAAAAAAGTGTTTTATGTGTATAAGAAATGATATACAAATGTTAAATAGTTTTTAAAAATATAAAAAATTTTATTTTTTCTTAGAAACTCAAGAGTTTGTTAAGTCTACTTGCTATTCGCTTTATTGAATCTTGCCTACTAAATGTTATCTTCATCAAGACGAAATTCATCGATGAAATGTTTCTGGTAAAAGTTTCTTTAAACAGATTCATCATGAGATATTGGGTTTTCTTAATTTGCAGATATTTTACTGTTTCCTGAATTTCCCACCTGATTTTGACTCTTTTCCATAGTTTAGTATTTTAATAAAGTTAACTGTCAATTTTTTAAAATAAAAAACAAAATTGCGTTAGCCAATGTATATTGAAAACAAAAATAATATATAAAAATCTGTTTCCAGTAAAATTTTTAGAAGATAACTTTTAATATATTTTCAAACCCAGGCTGCTTTGTAACTATTTTTCAAAAAAAAAAATTTAATAAATTTGTAATTTTTTCGACTTAAAAATATTTTTCTTAGTTTCGGTCCTCATTTATAGTTCTAATGAGCTTTTAAAAATGATTAATGATTTTCGATTTTGACGATTTCCACCCGAATTTGTGTTGTGACTGGGAACTTAGATTTATTTACAGTTTGAATAATTTTCAGATCTTCATATATCTTTTGCAACTTTTGGTCATAATCAAAAATTTATGTTTTCTTTTTTTCTAAGATTCTACTTCCAGTGTAGCAGTCTCAAATAAATACAGTTTACAGTTTAAATGTATTTTTAACCATAAATATTATGTTTTTCTATTACAAATTTAGGATAACATGAGCTTGATACGAATTGGATAATCGTATCAAACTCATCGTGTCAAAAATTTTGGTTCTCCAATGAAGTCTGATTGTTCTGAAAGTTCGACTAAAAGTATTAATAATTGCAATTAAATATTATAGACAGGGACTTCTTTAAAAGATTTATTTCGCCTATTTTTTAAATAAAATTTCAAACTATTTTTAAACATTACAAATCGTTAGAATATTGATTTAATGTACTCCTGTCATCCGGTGTTAAATAATTGCTCAGTGAGAGTAGACAACCACAGAAACGAAATGTTACTGTTTGATGATGTTGTACATTTAAGAAATCACGTAATTTAGCCTTAATACGTTTCAGTATAAAGTTGGTGACATTTGTCGTATGGGAGTTTTTCGAATGCGCTGGAACCTTAAAAACTCACACAGCCACACAAATACACACACACACACACACACACACATGATAAATAAAAACTTTTAACTGCTTTTGGCAGGTTTAGAAAGAAAAATAAAATAAAAATTTTTTTTGATATAAAAAAATATGGATAAAATAAAAAACCTCTTAAAATAACGTGCCTTTTTGATACAAACTCTTGCTTGTGTTCGTTCGTACAATAAAAAGTAGTTTGTGACGGAACGTATGGGGCGACCGACTATAGAATATAATTCTTCCAATGACCGCTGATTTGTATTTTTTGCAACAATAATAAGCTGGAGTTGTGATATAATTCATTTGTTGTTGGGAATGGCTTTTGTTGTTGTTGCTGTTGTTGCTGTTGTTGTTTAGTTTTTAGCTCTACTGATGTTTGAATGTACATCGACCGGAAGCCTTCGCCAAACGTGATCCACCGTGTATAACGCAGCTACATATATGCGTTTTATGGCTGGAGAACATTTTGCTGGTTTTGACTGAACGAAAGATGACGATGGTGATGACGACAACAACAGTAATAACAACGACGGCGACGTCAACAACGACAATGACAATGATGAGTACATTATGATATGAAAGCGTTGGCTGATACATTCCAACCATGTGTATTTATTCGTACACTGTACATCGTAGTACAACGCAGCTAAAATATATAAAAACAAAAAAAAGAAAAATAAAAAAATAAAATTGAAAAAGAGACACATAAAACAAACCCTATTTGAAATGTTTGTCATTTAGCTGTTCGTATACGATATAAAAAAAATTGCTACGTGCTTCCACAGAAGGAGCATTGACTTTACGCAACTGAATTTTGTATACGGAACAATAAAACAATAATAAGCTGAAGACAAAAACCAAGTAAAAACTCAGCCCCGTACAGAACCTTGTGTCACATACAATCAACCCAAAACAAACCATCCACATCCATTCAAGAAAGTTACAGATAGTCAGACACACATAAACGTATGAATGACGACAATTTTAAATGCCACAAACACAAATACACACGCACAAACACACACATATACACACATATGCATATAGTAATATTCGTAAGGACGGACGGACATACATGGATTTTTCAATACAATTCGTCTTCGTCTTTTGCAACAAACAATCTATTCTATTTTATTCCAAATGTTCCTTATTCTGAGAGTCTCTTGTAGACTTTCAACACGTGTGCGTGTGTCGTTTGATCGGTGTTTCGATTAAATTGGAACCTCAACCGCGATAGTTGCAATTGTTCTATATTTTCTTCAATATTATTTGCAGGATTTTCCATTGAGAGACGACGATTCCTGAAGGGTGTATCAGAATATGTCAGACGAAAATGTTTCAAGCAATCTGATCAAGTTCGCAAAACTCATTAAGTTGAATTCACTTGCCAAGCACTCGCCAACGCCATGGGTTAACCAACTAGATACTAACAAAGTTGCGTGCTGTCGCTTCTCTGAATTCTTTTGAAGTTGATTCCTTTTCTTTATTTTGTGCTATTCGCCGTTACGCTGTAATTACCCATCTATGAAAAGTGTTCGCTTAAACTGTTGAGCGTTTAAATGTGGGGTTCTTATCTTGGCTGAAATCTTCCTTGGCTATCGCTCTTTAAACTTCTTTACCTTTCCTACTACCACTTCCAAGAGCACACACTCGCTCGCCAATCTTTTGGATTAGATGGAGCATATTCTTGGCAGCCTAACGACTCTCATGCGGGTTATCTTTTCATTTTAGATTCTCATGTGTTTGCGTCATTGAATTGCCTAAAAGCTGTCACTTCCAGATCAACTTTTAAGTGAAGTTTCTTGCAGATTAGACCCTCCACCCTCAAGGTGTTTTTGTTCTCTTGCTATTTAAAATTCAACTGTTACGACTTATTAACCCACATCTGGCGGCTGTCCAATACATAACTGGGATAATTTTAGTGTTTTCATAAACGTCTTTATTGGTCCTTTTACTTGCGGACTTGAGTCACCACAACTTTATTTTTTTATATTGAAATGAAAATTTATGGCTTGGCTTCAAATCTGAGTTAGCACATATCTTCTTAATTTAAGAAATTATTTTTGTATAAATTCATTATTTCATTAAGCAAGTACTTTTTATTTGAAACAATTTATTCATCAGACTAACAGAACGGATCAGTACTGATTTCGAGGTCGCTACACCATCTCATCAGCGTTCTTTGTTCCATTTTACCGCTTTTGACGGTGGATACTAGTGACTTAAAAATAATTCCTTAAATTAAGAAGAAATGGGTAAACTCAGTTTTGAAGTCAAGCTATAAATTTTCATTTCAATATATTATGCATTAAAACAGTTCAACAATTACGTATAAATATTAATTTATTTTTTATTTATTTGTATTGTTCCATACACAAGACTTTATGTCTTCTATTGCAGTGTGGAACTGAGTGATAAGTTAGAACAAAAAGTGTATACATAAAATCAATTACTTATAGAAGTTCTGATATAAATAATCTTATGCATAAAAAACGCTTTTAACAGGTCAACAAAACGAATATTCATTCGGAATTCGTTTTACAAACCCACTGCTAACCCAAAATATTCTCCATGATAAAAAAATGCAAAAAAAAAATATAATAATATATAATATTAAAACATTAAAAATTAAATGTTATAATATATACTCGTATGTAAAACAAAAATTTTGAGCCAGTAATTACGATGAGAATAGTTTCATTAGTTGTTTTTTAAATTGTTGTGCGTTTTTTAAAACCTGACAGCTATAGGGGATCTCGAGTTCCAGGGGGATGTTGCAAATGTGCAGAACTGCTATTTTGACATTAGGCTCTTGTACCCAAAAGATCTTATTCTTTTTCCTCTGCAGTTATCTGCGAAAGACAGTCTATTGTAAAGATGTTCTGGCTGGCGCGTATATATTATCTTGTGCATAAGAACTAAAACTCTTAGGATGAGCAGATCATCAAAAGAAATTCCATACAATTGAGATGAAAAAAAAACTCTTCATATTTCTTCTCAGTTTTCTTCGGATGAATTATGTTTATCCAGACTTAAATTTAACATATATTCGAGGTATCGCTGTCCAACTGTGTCTATGCCATCTGTTTTTTATATTGAAGCAAGTATGTCTGTCTGTGCACAGTTCCATATCTGCAAGTATACTGATAACAATACTAAACATGGAAGCTCATTGCTGGCCACACATTCGATATCTATCCGACTTCTTAGGAGCCTGGTTTTAAGATTCCATCGTGGAGTAGTACAATCATTAAGCCCAGTTTAACGCATAATACGTTCTCCGTTAAGAGCGAATCCAATTGTGGTTGATATGCCAGGGAATTGCAGTACATATTACAGAGGAAATTGGTACTTTAGCCGAACAGTTCGTATCTGGAATAAACTCCCTGTAGAGGTCTGTCCACTCGCTTTCAATGAGGGAAAGTTCAAGTCGAATGTCCACAAACACTACTCTATACTCCTTCCCATAACTAATATTCCTAGTTCCGTCACAATACATTGCATGTGTAGGAGGGATCATCCCCTCCTGATTGCTCGACCCATGGAACTGCTAACTGATAACCTTTTAAAAACAATACTCTGCTCTTAGATTGGAATCTCTCAACTTGAAAACAACTTAAACACCCCCGTTTCACAGCAGTCAGTTTGGTGCTGTTTAGTTTGATGGTTGGTGCGCAAAAGATCATATCTCCGTTGCAGTCAGATATTCGAACATTCTGCACGTTTCGTTTGCAAACATTTCTGACATATTCTCTGTATTTGCGTTACTTCTTTTCATATTGTGTTACGAGGTGTTTTTTTTTGTAATATATTTTGTTTATTTCATACAAAACTATTCATATAAATATTTTGAATAAAATGTATGGAAATGGAAAAAAAAAATCCATCCATCCACTAAATGTGCGTTAAGTTTGTTTGTTTCCAATTCTTAAATTTGTGCGTGCTTAAGCTCCAAAGTCCTTTGTTCATGAAAAATTATACTAAAAGAAGAAAAAACAAATAAAAAAAGAAACTTAAGAAACGCATGCTAAGAATACTCGTACGCAGCGTAAGAAGAAAAACTGAAAAAAAAGAAGAAACAATTGTATTGAGTAGGTGCGTTTGATGAACGATGATGAAAGAATGTCTATTGGAGTTTTACATACTCGCATCGCACAACAAACAGTCAGCCAGCCAACCAGTCAAGCTTCAACGTAACGAAACAATCAATTTCCAAACAAACAAACAGTCAAACATTCACTTAAGATGAGTAAAGTTGAGCTGAGCTGAGGTGTGCTGAGCTGAGCTGAGCCTTTCCTAAAATTGAAATAATAAACCGCCATAAGACGTGTGCTTCCCAAGTCATTTGTCTCCAGCCAAAAGGAAAAACGAAAACAAAACCCAGACACAGAATGTCTGACAAGTAAGCAAACAAACATGTGGGCTGGCTGCACTGCACATTGAATTCTAGGAATATCGGGAATTTCAACAATCGTCTCATCACAAGCCCACCTTTGTTTCGTTTGTTTCTTTATTATTTCCATGTAATTTTTGTGTATACAATAAATGCTGTTGCTGTTGCTGTTATTTTCTTTGAAAGCTAATTAAAATTAATAAACTTCTCTTAAAATTAAATATCATACTTTAACCGGCCACCCCTGCCCCTCCACTCAGATCTCTTGCTTTTCTATTTAGAAAATGTTTTCTTGTTTGCACTTTGTATCTGTTTAATCATCATCATTTTAAAGTTGTAATTATTTATGCTCTTTATGGTCATTAATAACTGTGTTATTATTAACAGGACCCTAAGGACATTTCCTTTCGTTTGATTGTTAATGCAAAGTTTTCGTAGAAAATTTTAATTTTCTACTTTGGCAAAATTAATTCTACTCAACTCCAGTCATACACAATTTTATTTTATTTTATTTATTAATGAGTTCCAACTCCAGCAGCTTCATTTTTGCACCCCTTTCTTTTAGCCACCAACTCTTTCTCCTTTTGTTTATCAAAAATTCGTTGTGCTTTTTTATGATCTTTTATTTTGTTGTGAGTTTTCTTATCAAGATTGTCCTGTTGTACTCGTGTAAGAGTTTTGATGTTGTTGTCGGTGTTGTAGGCTGAAGAGCTTTAGCGGTTGAGGGTGCTGGTGCGTGCGAGTTTTGATAGTTTGTTTTTGTTGCGATAAGAGTGTTGAGACCTCCAGTTAACCCTGTGATGAACTGAAAATCACTTGTAATGTGGTGGCTTCTTTGGTTGTAAAAAAAAGATAGAGTTCGTTTGGGAGGCCAGTAAAAATTATTTTAAAGTATGCAGGCATGTCCTTTATGTGAAAAAAGTACGAAAAGAAGTAGTTTAATAGTGACACCAAATTGTATTTATTAAAATATTTTGAATTTTTGAAATATATTCCCAGAGTGAAGTGAATCACACAAAAATAGCAACGTGACGGGCTCACAAGTGGTAGGAATCACTTTGATGCTATCCTCTTCTTACAATTCATGGGACAAGTACCTTCTGAATAATTAACACAAATTTTTATGAAAAAGTATTCTCCAAGCCCGGGGCCAAATTAGGGCATTCGATATCGAACGAAATCCCAAACAAAATTTTTTGTTCGATATCGAATGCCGTAATTTGTCCGCCGGAACAATTCGGAGTAGATGATGGACAGCGGTTGTTGGAAATAGACGAGTTCGAATGCTTGCTGTAGTTGAAGTAAGTCCTCCAAAATCGATTACGAAAATTTAGTTCTAGTTTTAGCAATTTAAGGAGAACCTGAAGATTTGCAATATGCTCCATGTATGAAATATACAAAATTCGTTGATCATCTTCAGGCGATACTTATTGTTGAAAAACGAAAATTAAAAAATGTGGTACACAGAAAGAAAAACGCAGTACTAAATTCAAGTATTTTCGACTAAATTTGAGTATGAGTCGTACTCAAAATTTCAGGTATAAATAACAATAAAATGTACTTTAATCATCCCGAAAACGGAATTACTTTAGATGACCAATCCTGGAGTTTCTTAGGAACAGTGAAAAATCTCGAATCAAATAAAAAAAATTCTTAAATTAAGTTTAGCATTTGAATCCGTCCGTACATAAATCAATCTTTCTGTACTTGATTTCAGTAAATCTAGGACTACCGTACTTTAAACACCTCTTGGGATTGATTTAAGTACGGACGGATTGATTTTTCTTTTGAGTGTATGAATTCTTTGCTTCTCGTTTGATGTCCGAAGTTCAGTGAAAGTTGGAAACTGTTTCGATTTTTAAGAAAATTACTAAACGTTTGTAGCCGTATGTAATGATTCTAAGTGATTGACGTTTCACGTAATCTTCCGTCATGCATTTCTCGATGAAGACACGAAGAAGACAGTTCGAGCCCTAGATTTTAGTTTAAAACTATTTAGTCATTGAGACAACTCACAGTCAATTACAAACAAATAAAATTATTGAAATTTATCAGCTCAACTCATTTAAAACACTTTAAATAACTTTTCATTGAATATCTTTTTTACTATTAACTTTTCACCTTGCAAAGGTTTTACACAATAAAAATACTAAATCTACTTGTTCGCTGCGTCGCGACTTTGCCTATTTAATTATCGTGTGTGGAAAGTGGGAACGATATTTTTATTTTATTTTTTCCTTTAACGTTTAATAGCCTGCAAAGTACACACTCGTTCTTTTATTTCGCGATAACTAACCTGCAAATGTCGCAGCAATAAACTTCAAATTTATTGTCAACTATTTAAGTTTTATGCGAAAGTAACGAAGCGCAACCGCAACCTTTTTAACTGTTTTTGTTATTTCATTTTTTATTTAAAAATGTTTTTTCTTATATTTCCTTTTCTGCTGCCAATTTCGTGTGTATGTGTGTGTGTGTGTATTTGCGTGTGTATTTTGTTTGTTCAAGGAAAATGAAAGCATATGCCAGTATTTTTAATTTTTTATTTAATTTTTTTTTTATTGATATTCAACTAAGTTTAGTTTTACTACTTGACACGACTTAGCTCATGTACACAAAGTGTACTTCAAAACTGACACAAAAAAAAATAGCTAAAAACACCGGCAAAGTGCTCGAGCAGCACTCACTCATGCTTCTCCTAACCGTGTCATTCATATTTTGAAAACTACTTTTACACACTCTGCACTTTAATAGAGCTGTTGGATTAATGAAAAAGTAATTTCAGAACTTGAGCCTGCAAAATAGAGTTTTGGTCGTTTTTAACTGGAAAAGGCTTATAATTTTTTTTTATAGATTAAAGGGGAGTTTTCAGAATCCAGTTAAGAATCCAGTTCTTTGGAGTAGAAAGTTTTTGAAGAAGTCACTCTAATACATGAGTGGTTCTCGTATAAATTTTCGATTTAAGTCGGCTGCCTTGACTGTGGAAACCTCAGCCAAAAGTGAAAACTTCGCTGGAGTGCAGTAAGAAGATGAAGGTTCCATGCAAGGACTAACTGTGTAAAGCCAGGCGTAGAGACAACTGAATATACAAAATATCCAGCGGGGTTACTTGGGAGTACAAAATTCCAGCCGGAGATTCCAGAAGTCGGAAATATTTAATGGAAAGATATACAACCTAAAAATTTTTAGCGAGATTGGTTTTTGAGAGAAAGTAAGACTATTTGTGCCCGCGATATTTCAAGTTAAAAATGCCGAAATCTGCCTTAATGTCAATATTTACTTAGATAAGGATTTAAAGGATATTCATATTGGAAATAATACCGAAAAGCCTATAAGATCCCAGTTTCATGAGCATTTCAGAGACAGAGTTATTTGCCTCCCTCCAAATATACACCATTTACTGGATGGCCGCAAATAGTGGACTTTGAGTACATTTATACACTTAAACATATTTTTCTACTTACATGGGTCAACGCCACTTTGCCAATAATGAGTGTGGATTTTTCGACAGCTTGAAACCTTTTTTGACTATAAAAGTTAAGAAAACTCATCTCATATAATTGAATCTCGAATTTTAATAGGACTGATCTACGATTAGTTACAGGTTTTCTCCTTGCTCAATATCATATGAGCTATTATTTGCAGTGAAGTATGCGGAGTATTCTGCCTTTCTTTCAGAATGATAAAAAACGATCCACGTCGTCTTTGCGTCATATTAACAAGAAGAGATGATTTACACATGCGCGGGGAACTACTTATATTTCAGGAACTGGCAACACTAAGGTTAATGCTAAAATCTGGCAACACCATAATAAAGTTTGACATTTTTTAGCATAAAAGCATTTACAACGTTCTGTGGTACAAATGCTATTTGTTTTGTTTACAGTGAGTTCAAAAATTCAATTAAAAAAAAATGGAAATATCAAGAAAAGGGTTTCGTTGGATTATTTTTCACAACTTTAGATGTGGATTATCTCAACAAGAATGTCTCGATGAATTCAGTTCTTTGTTTGGCGATAAAGCAACGACGCTGGTATAGTGATTTCAATCGTGGTCAGAGTTCCGTCGTCGAGGAATTCCGTGAAGGTCGTCCAAAATCGGTTGTTGTGCCATTGATTCAGTGCTTGAACCGATAATGCGAGATCGTCATGTGCCATATTGTGAGATAGAGGCATCCTTACACATTAGTTCCCCCGTAGACTAGTAGTTAGCGTACTAGACTTTTAGTCTGGGGTCGCAGGTTCGATTCCTGCCTAGAGCCTGGGTGTGTGTTTACTCTTTTACAAAAAAAAAACACTTCAATACTTTCGATTTTGTATGGACACTTAGATGTAAAAAAATTTGTTCTCATTGGATACTCCATAATTTATCAATCGCTCAAAGAAAAGCTCGTGTCAAGTGGTGTAAGGAAATGATTAAAAAGTTTAACCGTGGTGCTTCAAAAGACGTGTACAAAATCGTGACAGGTGACGAATCATGGATATATGATTATGAGCCGGAAACAAAACCGCAATCGACCGTGTAAGTATTCCAAGACGAGCTAAATCCAACAGAAGCTGTTCGTGGAAGAAGCACAGAGAATCAAATGGTCGCCTGTTTCCTGAGTGGAACACGACCATTTGTTTTTGGCGGAAGTCTTCGGAGAAATTCGTAAAATTAGCTCCCGAATACGAATCATTCTTCATCATGACAATGCGAGCTCTCACACATCTCGTCAAACAAGTGAATTTTCGAGCAATCAAAACATGGAATTGACGACTCATCTTCCGTACAATCCTGACTTGGCATCCAATGACTTCTTCTTGTTCCCAAATATCAAAGTTAAACTGCGTGATCAACGATTTACGAGCACCGAAGAAGTAAATGAAGCGTTCAAAATCAATTTTTTGGAGGTGTTTCAAGGGGAATGAAAAAACTGTAATGACAAATGGTTTGAACCGAATGAAAAGTGTATTGATTATCAAGGGGATAATTTGGAAAAAATAAAGACATTTTCATTTAAAAATGTTATTTATTATATGCCATTCCCGCAATGTAAATAGTAGCCCTCGTATTTTAAATATTCGGACGACATTAAAAATGCTTTTCCTGCCTTTTTATTGTATTTCGCTGGAAGCGTTATGTAGATTATGATTTAATTAATGATTTGCTGCACCGTAAGGCGTAGCAGTTTCGGTCCTTGGTAAACAAATCGTTATTAATTAACTGCAAGTTGTCAATGTTTTGGGCAGCAGATTGGTCGAATTTATTCATCAATTACCAGCAAAAACTGCTGCTTCACTCGAAGTACTTTTGTAAGCGAGAGTGATTGCTTGTGTGTTGTACCTCCTGTTTCGAAGTATGCTGCCAGAAGGCATGATTTTTGTTCGCTATGTTTCACGTGGGAGCTCTTTTCTTTTACATAAAACTGTGCTGCGCTCAAAACATTATTAAATATATTTAATAATATTTTGAGCGCATACACTACATTCATGTCTCTTCATTTGATTCATCGTCCAATTGCTTATATGAAATCGCTTAGCAACGAAAAATCCAATCGTGTGCATCTCGCTGCCATTCAATAAGGGAGAGATTAAATAACTTTGTGTTTCAAAATAGTTCCGGAGATCTCTGCCTTCTTTTTCCACATTTTCAGAAGCACTTTTGGAAGGCATGCAACTTGTTTAATCCTTTCAACAGCAAAATGAATTTACTTTCTTGCCAACCCAATTCAATACAAGCACGTAAATGTTATTTCATACATAATTACGCAAATAAGTATATCTGTCATACATTGGCGGTTCAATAACCCATAAAAAGCTCATTAATTATGCGCGTATCTGTTTGACATGACGCTCCTCCAAACAAGAGAACAGCAAAAACTGCTCTGAACAAAAAAACTTCAAGTAGAGTATGAAAAATGAAGTAACAACTGCGACGAAAAAAAAAGAAATATAAAAATTTCTGGTTCACATGTAAACCGTAAAACCGTAAAAGCCCCCCAACGGGAATCTATGCGTTATTAAAACTACACATGGTTGGCTTAAAGTCCGTCCAATCGACTGTATGTTTGTCCTCTATAAAACCTACAAACAAACAAACACTCCAGTTTATAATGACTTCGTTTTTATATATTTTTTTTTGTTTTTCAATATAAAACTTTTATTTCCTTATCGCGTTTTAGCTTGTTTTTTGTTTGTTTGTTTGTTTGTTTGTTGTCGGCGCTAAGGGTTGCCTTCTTGCTTTTGAAGTTCACATAACGACCTGCGTTGAGTGTGTTAGTATGAGTTTTTAGCCGCCCTTAAGAGGAATTCTTTGCTCGATTTGCTTCTTTCGTAATGTATCGCAAGGTGTTTTCCTTTTTACTAAAATGAAAAACGAAAAAAAAATATTATAGAAAAAATACAATAAAAATTGTTCTAAAACCGTAACAAACATGAAAACCTCGTACGTAAGAAGCACAGAATATGTGCGACAAAGTTAAAATGAATGAGTTTGTGTGCAGCATGAACGCGGTTAATACTCTGACATTTATATTGGCAGTTTGTGACTGTTTGTTATTGTTTGTTATGAGCGTGCGAGGGTATGACCGACTCTTCGTATCACCTCAATTGCCACATGCCGTTTAATTTTTCTTCATTTTTTTTGGAAATTTTTTATATTTAAATATCATTTAATTTCACATGAGTTCAGTTATGGTTTTTCGTATATATTTTTTATTAGTGGCTGTTTTTTTTTCCTTCTTCTTCGGCTAATGGCAGCCACTGCTTTTCGCAGCCTTTGCCTCCAGTTGACAATTAATTAATCGTAAATTACACCGGCATAAAATACTTGACATACTTAAAATGTTGTAAAGTTTTTTTTTGTTTCATTCTTGCTATTTATTTTGAATGTCGCTGATAATTGTTTGTGTCAAATGAGTGGGATTGTCTACTTCTGCATAAAACGAAAATACTACACGACAGATTTAACGCATAATTTCAACACTTCCAGACAAATTCGTATTTTGTCCGTTAAATTTAACATTCGATTTAGTTATAAAAATAAAACTCTTTAAATATTGTGTAACCACTTTTAAGTAGTGAGTAGTTCTTACAGAAAGCTACTAATCGGTACTCAATATTCCTTTAATCAAAACCTTGCCAAAGCCATCACTCTGCACAATATGTTGCTGATTCTTAAAAATCACATATGACACTCTTCACGACTGCCGGTCGCCACGAGAGGACGTCAAGTTTAAGATACTTAAATAAAACCCTTGGCGTAAATGGCTTTAGTAGTTTCAGAATAATAATTATTATAATTTAAGATAAAACTTTTGTTTTTTCAAAGTACATTTATGCTGGGTGTGAACGGATAGCATTCCTGGTCAAAAAGATTTGTTCACGTTGAAAGGAACCCCAACCGCAACACAATTACTATTTTCCACTACGATAATGTGAGGAGCCACATACAAGAAAAAAAACCCCCAACAAAAATGATATAGAAAAAATTATGAAGCGCTTTAGTTACTCCAGGACATGCATAAATTATATAGAAATTGTATTTAATAGATTCTCAAAAATACATTTTATTAATGCCATGAAATAAATTTTCTAAATGTCAGTCGGTAATTTACTATTCTGTCACCTCCATAAAATTCTTTTAAGCAATTTACCAGATCACACTTACACACATGTTCTACTTGCAGCAGACGAATGAAAAATGAAAATGAAAAAGTCATGAAAGTAATAAACATTTTAAATGATTTTAGTAGGTGCTTTACGCACCCAGAAATGGTGTAAATCACGATCATGTCAATCACAGCCAAACACCATCGCACAAACTTTAACTTACATGGAAGTCTAAGTGCAACACGCTCTCAGCCAACACACAATTGGAATTGAAAAATTCTTTTAAATGTTTTAACTTCCTCTTAGAGAACACTGGCTCGCGCAATCAGTCGGCCGTAGTTGTTGCAAATGACATTAAAACATTTTATTTGCACTTTTGCAGAAGACTTGATATCAACTCTTTATTCATTCATTAAAAATAAAACAAAGTAATAAATGTTTAACAAACGCAGACACACAGATGCACTCCAACGCATGCTGAATCAGATGAAGAAAAATTTTAACTTAAAGCTCAATTGTCGCAGAATCTGGTTTTATATTTAAACAGATTTTTTTTGCGGTTTTACTTTTTGTTATTAAGTTTTAGTTTGTTTTTATGACTAAAAGGCAAACAATTTTTGTTGAGCCGCAAAATGCCAAAAGAACGTGCCAAGATAAAATAACACGGGATATTCCAAATGGCAGACAGGAATCAACGCTTTTTTACAAAAAAGAACTAAGAAAAAAAGCACACAAAAATCTCAAAAAACGAGCCGTGTTATAAAACACTGTGATCCGACTGAGATTAAATAAAATTACTTAAAAACAAAAGCGATTCTTAATGCTCGTACTTGGAATCATGAAACAAAAGTGACGACGAAAATGACAAAAAACATGATGATTATGAAAATGATGCTCCCTGCTTTGGAAGGGTAAGCGAACGATTCTGTGTTGCAGATGAGACATGGTGTAACTTTATTGTAAGCCGCCACCGCCTGAAACGCAAACGTAAGTACGTATCGCGAAGATACGCAGGCACACAACAAACAAGAACTTGCTGTACAAATAGTGGGTTGAGAAACACCGACGCAAATTTAATATTTGCCCAACAACAGCGTTAAGCAGACATGTTAACCCTGATATGACCTCATGGTCTGAAATGGTATCGATCAATATATTATGATTGCAAAATTTATTTGACCGATTCTTGTTGCAATAACTGCAGGTCACACAAAAGTCTGAAATAAAAAATCCTGGCTTTCGCCTGCTAAGGTTAATGAAATTGATTTTGCTAGAACACCTTCAGGCGGACCGACAGACGGTTTCGAAGATAAGTGAAGCCCGTGATAAGTCATGCCATAGTGGGTGTTGGTCTTCAGGCAGATAATTAAGAGATAATTGCAGTCTCGCGTGTAATATGGCTCAGGCTGAATATAGCAATAGACGTCCGTCGTAATTGCGCAAAATTTTGTTTTTTGTTTAAATAGAAAATAATATAACAGATGCAATGGGTATCCGAGAGGAGGTGTCAATGTCACCCTTCTGAACGTGATCTGCCAGTTCATTAATATATTTTTTTATAACAAAGAAATGCACAGTCCCCACAATCTCTCAGTTTCACTGATGGGTTAAAGATCGTGTGTGTGTGACAGCATTGAATCATTCCTTGTAAGACAAAAAGGGCTTATATACGCTGCATATCATTCTTGGGGTTCTTCGTTCAAGCAGAGATCTATTTATGAATGAATTCAGTCGAAATTCAGTCGAAGTGCCTGAGTAGGAGAGAGAGAGAGAGAGGAAGAGTGACAGTTATGAATGACGTTTAATCGTTGATTGCTTAACAGCTCATTGAAGATCATCATCAACCAACAGTCAGCCAGCGATCCATCCAGATTTTCTTAAGCAGCAACGACACCATCACCACCACGTATTATTTCTATAATTCTTTTTTTTTGTGTGCTTGTTCTTCATTTTGCATTGTATTTTTACGATCAGTAAAACAATTTCAATGTAATACGAACATAATCAGTCCACGCACTTTTTTGTTTGAAATTCATATGAAATAAAAATGAATTGATTTGTTTTTTTTTTTTTTGTTCATGATCACTTCTGGCAAAATGTGTGTGTGTGTCATTTTTTTTTTGTGAAATTATGTGTAAATTGTTGTTGTTTGCTTTGGTTGGAATATGTGCTAAAATTTGACAGCTTTCAAGGTGTGTGTGTGTGTGGTTGTTTTTGTTGTTGTTATTGTTGCTTTAGGAAGGTTTGATTTTGGCATGATCACAACTGTAGACTAGACTGCACGTCGTTCTAAGCTTTAAAGTTTAAACTCATGCCGAGTGCTTTTGTTTAACTTTTTGAGACGGTAAATATAATACATACTTAACAGAGATGGAAAAGCGGATTTAGATTCATCAAGGGGCAGTTCATATATAAAGTAATGGATTAGGGGGTCTAAGGGGATTGAAATTTTGCTGCGAAATTTATAGTTTTATATATATTGTATGCCGTTCTCAAGGTGTAGAGGTGCTGAGAATGAAAGAAATGGCGTTACGTGATATATGAACAGCCTCTCACGAGCAAAAAAATTTAATATTTCTAGCAAAAATATAACAAACTCCCAAACGAAGGAACGAACAGTCAAACAACAACACGGACTGTTACAAAGAAATAAAAATTCTGATTCATTCTGGGAGTAAAATAAAAACTTTTCAAACGGCTCATAAAAGCGAGAGTTCTGAAAGTGCAAACATTAAAAGAAAGTGGTTAAGAAATAAAAAGCCAATAATAATTTATTAACTCGTCACAGGTGGGTGAAATTCCAGATTGCAGCGTATTTTCTAGTGAATATGATATTTTTATTTTGATAGAAGACACAAGAGTCTTCGGCGGGAATCGAACTCGCAACTGCCATCGATTGCCGGCGGCTCTGAAATCGAAAGTCAATTGTGAGGTAATCTCCATCCCTGTTGCAAATAAGTTTCTGTTTTATTTCATTTGCTAATATTTAATTTTCTGTTTGTACTTACAGCTTTTATTTCTTCAGATTGAGATTGTTATTTTTTAACAAAAAAAAAAATAAAAAAATAAAATATTATTTTCATTTCAATTACAAACCGAACCCAAAAATATGTCAATTATATTAATTATGGTTCGTGTAATGACTTCGTTTGCTATTGTTGCAACACAACAGACACAAAAAAAAATACAAATCAACTTTGCCTGGAATAAATTTAATATTAAAACGCCATCAAATGTGTAGGATTTTGAATCTCATTTCATTGTACGAGTATTGTTTTCTTTTTTTTTTAATTTTTAATTAACTTCTCAGAATTTGTAAATGTGTCAAAACAATTGTTGGCTTAAGGGTTTCGAATAAATTTGCACTTTAAAAAATGGTTTGCATTACAATTATTTATTTATTTTTTTTTATTTGTCTATATTTACGTTTTTTATCGAAACCGAAGGACTACACCTTTCAAATTAGAGAAAGGAAAAGAAGGCAAGTTAGTGGTTTAATATAGAAGAAACTTTGGTATGTTTTGGGTAAAAAGATAAAAACATATTAATTATTTTAAAAGTATTTTTTTTTTTAATTTATAATTTTTACAAAATTCAATAGAATAATTACTGTGAAATCAATAAAAATTATTCTGATTTATTCGACCTTTTTATTAGATTTTATTAAATAATTTCTTCAAGCTTTAAGTATAAATATAAATGATTTATTTTATACAATATTTCGCTTACTTTATTACACCCTCCGTTATTATTTTCCTCACATTGTTTCTTAAAACGATTAAAACGATCATTTTCTACTAATACTGCTGTAAAAAATTAAATATTATATTAAAAAATTCGAGGCAATCTCGATTGATAAATTAAAAAAAAATAGTTTAAATTGAAAAACTCAGTACACAATCTTATTATATTTGGTTTATAGATTAATGAATATAACAACATATCCAAGCCGAATAAAATAGAGGATTTTTGTCAGGACATTTGAATAAGTCCGCCTGGATTTTGGAAATTAACTATTTTCTCTTTTATTTTTACTATCCTGACATGTAACAAAATAATTTCAAAAAAATTCAATACATCTTAATATATATTGTAATAAAATTTACTTGGAAAAACAATCAATTCGCAGCGTTTGAAATATGTTGTTTATTTAGTTACACATTACTGAACAATCTTAATATGAAAGTCAGTGCTAACAGCTGAAAGAAATTCACACCAACTTTATTTTAATGCAACATTTTTATGAATATATAGACATACACGCATACGGATACATGCATGCGCATATAAATAAATACATATAAACCCATAAGAAAAGTAAACGATTTTAATTCCCCCTGCACCAACAAAAATAAAAAAGATTTCTTTTCAAATAAAATCAATAATTTCATAAATCTTAATAGATTAATATTTACATGCACACGAGTACGTTTGTATGTGTTATGTGCAGTGGGAATTATACTAACACATACGCACATTTGAGCATACAATCAGAGATTATTGACTGCTTTTTGTGTGCTCTGACAAATGTTTCCTGTTTAACCCTTTCATTCATTCCTTTCTACACATTTACACAAACTAGTTGAAATAGACTTTTAAATTCACACACACACAGTAAAAGAACAAGGAACACTCAAGAATACGAATACGAACAACTGTAAACAATAGATGTTGTGCGTGTGTGTGTTTGTGTTTACGTGTACGTGAGTTATGAGTGCGGGTGCAATTGCTGCTATTTTTTCGTTGCTGTTCCTGTTGCTGTTGTTGTATTTTGTGGCAACACAAATTCTTAAAAAACAACTGAAAATCTCTTTTGATTGCCAGCCTTTTTAATCACATGAAAATATCTTTTGTATCTTTTTTATTTTTTGTAGTTTTATTTTCCCTGTATGAATCCCAGAATAAACAATAGTTTTTTGTGGCTGTTTGCGTGTGTATAAGTGTGTTTGTTTGTGTGTGCGCGGGTGGAACGTTTAAAATACGGCAAACAAAGTCAAAAGTTGAGAGTGGTGAATGCCAAGAGACTGAGGTTGAGTTAAAAGTCAAATAATAAACAAAACACAAAACAAATAATAATTTAAAAAGGTTTCCTCTTCTCGTATTTATTTGCTGGTGTTAAAAGAGTCATTTCTTTTAGCCAGTAAACACTAACATCGAATATAATTTGTTATTTATTCTCAAAGCAAACAATTGCTTTATTTGTGAGTTTAACTCTCAATGATTCTTCTTATATCTTCATCGAATAATCGCCAGCGAGAGTCAGAAATTGCTTTTAAAAGCCAAAAGAAAGATACTATTAGATTTTGCATTAGATTTCCTTTAATTAAAATATAAATACTGCTTATTCAGCACTCTAAATTTTAATTACGCCGTGTGATAAAGAAAAATACTTGAAATTTTTGAAAATCATAAATAAAATAAACATAAATTGCAAGTTAATGGCACATAACGATTTCATTATCTGGGCTGGGACATTTCAAAAGTATCTCTGAATTTGCTTGCATTGTCATACATTGTTATTGATATATGCCAAACAATACACTCTTTTACAACACTGCCCAACATTTAGCTTCTTGCTGTTGACGTTTTCAGCAATTGTTGTTGACTTAACGCGCGACTCTTTAATTTTTAAAGGGAAAAGTGGAAGGAATTATAACCAACTATTCCCTGATTTCTGTATCTTCAATAAGAAATACTGAAAACATAAATAAATGTGAGTGTATGCGAATAAAGGAAAAAAAGGATACAACTTGTTATAATTTGCGGCTGCAGGTTTATCTATTTACTTGTCTTTGCATGAGTGTGAGCTTATCAAATCTCGCTCATTGCTGTTGATTTGTTTACATGGTTGATTTACGAGGTTGTTCTAATCATGAACTTGATGTTTGAGAAGAAAAAAAAAAAAGAAAAGGAACGAAAATGCAAACAGTATTAAATGAAAACGACAACTTGTTAAAGGGTTGCTGCACTGAAACAATGTGAAGCGAAAAAGCACGTTGTTTGCGATTGGTTGCGGTTAAAGGATTAAAATTAATAAAATTGAATGAATGAATATTTACTTAATAACTGATTTTTCTTATTTGTGGAATGGGATGGGGGTTACAGAAAGATTTGTAATTAAGTTGACTTCCAAGCTTGTAAAACAAAAAAATCTTAACATTTGTAAATCCTTTTAGAAAAAATTAAAACCTTTTTTTGTTGAATTTATTTTATTTATTTCTTGCTTTCAGCTTGAATTGGTTGGCTATCCAGCGTTTTATAATTTACATTTTTTAACTGGCTTGTTTTCGAAGGCTATAAAACTTTCAATATGTTTTGTTTCACTGCAATGAATTTTATTTACTCACAGTTTACGTAGAAAAAGAAGATGGAAATAGAAAAAGTCTCGGAAGTCTTCTCTTCATATTTATTTCACAAGAACTTGAACAATTAATCTATCATTCGCGTATTACTAGAACTATCTGCTTTATGACACGCCGTGAGTGAGGGGCAGATAAAAAGCGTGTAACAATAAAAAAATCGACACTTTTACCTTTAGACCAAAGCATGTAACAATGTGTTGTTATTGCAGTTGTTGTTATTATGATTTATTTAATTTTTTTTGTGAAAAAGTGAAGATTTTAGAAGTTTATTTTGATTTGATTTGTTTGTTATCAGTGTTGCCAGAATATTAAACTGACTAAATTCTAAATATTAAAAAAAATTCTAAAAAATTTTAGCTGAATGATAAATTATGCTGCTCTGCTATTTAATAAAAGAAATATGCATGCATATAGCTAAAGACACCATTTCTCGAAGTTTTTTATTTAAGAAAATGTTTCCCGATCTCTACGAAGACCACGTTTTCCAATAGAACTTTGAAAACGCTTTGAGAGATGCATTTATAATCATCTTTTAAATCTTTAGTTTCATGATTCTTTCAACCAACTTCTGGCATATAATACTGAGACTGGCTGATGGGGTTTTCTGTATAAACAGTGGAGTTCACCGTCCATAACGAATTATTAATTATAATGAATAACATCACCGGTTCCCAACAGTTTCGAATCAATATTTAAAAAGTACAAACTAGTTCTGTTGTAGTTCTTTCGCTTACAAAGAACTTTTTTTCAAGTGGCCGAACTAAAAATTCATATAAATTTATACGCTTCTAGGGGAAAAAAGAAAACCGCTAATTTGTAGCGATCATTTGTATATTTTCTATGGTTATTCACAATTATTTAACAAAACGATTAGAAAAAAAGAGAATAATTGAAATTTGTTTATGGATGTGTAATATGATTTATAAACATTTATAACGAACTTCGCCTATTACGAAAAAAATTTCTCGTGACCACAAAATACGTCACAACCCAAGTGCATTTATATTGAAATGAAAATTTTTTGGCTTAAGTTCAAATCTGAGTTTACCCATATCTTCTTAATTTAAGAAATTATATTTAGATAAATTCATTATATTTTATTAAGAGAGTACTATTTTATTTGAAACAATTTATTCATCAGACTAGCAGAACGGATCAGCTCAACAATTACGAATAAATATTAATTATTAAAAATATAATTTTTTTAAATATATTACAAAAGATTGTTAAATAAAGTAGCTCAGACAAAACAAAAAAATTATGGCATTTAAAGAACAACAATTCGCTTTTCATACTGATTTTGACATTTATCAGAACAAGTTAATGATTCCTCAAAACGATTTGAAATTGCGAAACGAGCAACGATAAAAAATGCAACGTTTGGATCGGTCCGCATCGTTCCAATTGAGGACTCGTCAATGGAACTAGGTCATGACACAACTCTACTAAATAACATATAGAGACAACAGAAATGTCAAATTTTCTTGGGAATAGAGTTTGTTTGAAAAACAAAAACAAATTTGAAAATTTTTTATTATTTTTATTTTAATATACGAGCATAAAATTAAGACTTTTTAAAAATATATATTTGGGGGATTCTAACGGTGTTCTAATGAATCATATTGTCATAATGTCTTAATATTAAAAAAAAATTTGTTGTGCTTCAAACAAAAAAAAAATAAAATAATAATACTTTTTGAGGTATGTTTATTGTTTTGTTATATCCAAGCAGTAGAAATTTAAAAGAGTGTGACAGAAATTACATACTGCTTCCCAGTGAAATTTCTATCACATACATCTTCGCTCTGAGACCAATGACAATGTAAGTGCGACCCGTCCAAAATTTTTATCAAATTCCTACTTTCATTTACACACCGTTGGCCTTAGGCTGTCAGATAGATCCAACACTACCGACATTGTAAGCGAATGTAGGATGGGTCCAATTACTTTGTTGATTCGGAGGGCATTAAGAGGTACCTGGATGCAATTAGTCTTTAGTAGCAGACATTATATTAATGATAGATGGGTCAAATTAGGATGAGTTTGAACTATCAAATATTTAAATAAACAAGAAATCCAATTGCATTTTTCTTCAGATGGTTTTATTATTATTACATTTGTTTATCACATTAATTGGTAAAATAATACAATTAATTAGTTTTTTCCAGTTCTTTTATTATTTTTATTATAATTTTTTAATTTAATTTTAAATTTTTACATTTTAATTTGGAAGAATACAAACAACAAGGCCTTGAACAAAAAAAGAAAAAATTGGAAAAAAATAACGGAAAAAAGACAGCAGAAACTAAAATAATAATATGATGCAATACGGAGCCATCCAAATCAGACGCTAGTGCGAAGGCTAAATTTTATTTTATTCCTTTGTTTTATTCTTTTCTTCTGGTGTACATCTAATTTTACAATTCGATAGGCAAATACAAATCCGAATCGCTTAACTATATTATTTCAAATGTTCCTATCGACATAATAGTATACAATCGAATGTATTTCAATTTCTAACAATTTCCGGACTGCTGGGTTGTTCCACCTCGTCATATTTTTTAATTTTATTATTTTAAAACATATAATTTTATGACTACCATTTGAATCTTTCAATTAAATAATTAAAATATTATTTAAATGCGCTCTTCGAAGCAAAAAAATTCCATCCAGGGTCACAATATTGTTTGAACTGGCGCAGAATTTTATTAAGAAGTCAGAATTAAAATTTAATTACCTTTTATGATTTCCACATCCTTATTTTCAAAATTTTTAAAATCTAAATTGCCAAAGGCTTGCAACAAAGCATTTAGCAGATAAAATCTAAACTCTAAAACAGCTCTTAGGAAAATTCAAAGACTTTCCTTAAAAAATAAATAATTTTTTGCAGAAATGTAATTTATTACTGTCGTTTGAGCACTATGCTGGCATTCAGACAGATGTTGGAGATTGTTAAAATTAGAAATCGATGTTATTTTTACTATTTCATTTTGTAACTGCTGATATACATAAATGTCCAGAATTGTAAAAAGTTTAAATCATTAAATTTTTAGAGAAGGTAAAAAGGAAGAATTTTCTCGAGACATGTAGAGATTTTTTTCAGTCTCTGCTGGTTGGTTGAGCTCAAGTCTACAGACAATAAATAAAACTATTTTTTTCAAAAATATTAAATGAAAATTGAAAAACAAGTGAACATATTTACAAGGCGCAATCATTAACTTTTAGTATATGAATATTTTTGATCAAGAATTATTGACAAATCTTCTAATATTGGGATCAGCTTAAAACGGTAGTTCGCCTACTTTAAATAACAAAACTAAATAAATTACTTTTAAATAGTAAATAGTAAAGATGTGTTTGTTATATACAAGACAAGTTTATAAAAGCACGAACATATTTTAAAGATTTATGCAAAAAGCCACCAAAAATATTTAAAAAAGGCACGAATAGCCAAAAAAAAAATAAGACTTATTACAATTTAATTATGAATTTTAGTCGAACTGTATGTTTGTAAATCCATAGAAATTTGTTATTCTTCAAACAGCACAAGAGCTTCGTTGATAAGATTTTGGTTGATCTCGAAACATCATGATGCCAGTTGGACCCTCCGTGCAGCCAAAAAATAGTATTTGTCTCTTCAACTGTAAAATTTTTATTTCAAATTACTTTATAAATAAAGTAATTCAATAAAATAACTTCATTGAACGAATTTAAGCCAATATAAATAAACCTTTCTTTGGATTTAATACAATTTTTTCTTCTAATTTTGATTGCACAATCCATCCAAAGCCATCCGAGCTTGCATTTTCAATCGTGAAAAAGCCCACTGGGAATCTCATGAAGAACATTTTTGATCGTCGACGAGTGCATTTTTCAATCGTAGAAGATTCCTTGCACGGGAGAAACTATTACACGAACTGATTCTTCTGTGAGTTTCTTCCATAACAAAGCAAAAGACGCTTATATTAATCGTAGAGGGAATCGTTTGAGATTTGTGTAGTTAAACAAAGTGTAACATTGTTGTTTTCGTACTCTTCAAATAAACATTAAATATTCCAAGATTAAAAGACGAGCATATGAGAAAATGTATAAAAAAGTAATAATCAAGAAAAAAATGCGATGTATTTGTTATTGTTACTCGTCAGATCATCATCATCAGAGAAGATTCTTTTAGCAGTCGTACATTAAATACAATCGTTTAACAAACATGCTAGCTGGGATAAGTTTTTTTATATTTTAAATAAATGCTGGCGTAGTTTCAATATCAGGTTAATGGAGAGGACTATGAGAATGCTGCTGCACCGAAAACTAGCGGATGCCTCCCATCAAGTACTCAAACTTACTTTTCCTTTTCAAGCATAAATAAATCATTAAACATTTTTCAGTCTTCAATGTTTGATTTGAACTCGAGCCCACTAAAAATATAATCATTTAATAATTTTTTCAATAAATCGGTATTATTTTCTCCACAGCTTTTAAAATTTCATAAAACTTTTAACATTAACTTTATATTGATAAATTAAAAAAATTAATAAATTAAGCAAAATTGTTAGAAAATTATTTACCAAATAATTCAGCTGCTGAAAATGCTTTCCGCAAAGAAACATGTGTAAGTTTCTGTTTATTTAGAGTTTTTGCGTTTTATTTTCAATTATTTAGAAGATTTATATACGACTCTTTATGTTGCAAATGCCTCTGGCCATCCAAAATTTAACCCTTTTTTGCATAATAAAAACTTTGAAAATTTTTTTTTCAATTAAATGAATAGAAATCTGTTTTGAATAGAGATCTGTTTGTTTATAATCAAATCTAGCAAAAACCGGATATAAATTTTTTACAATTACAAAAACTAACAAAACAAGTAAGAAATTTGAATTTTCCTTTTAAACAACTCTTTCCTTTCATTTTCCTTGATGGGTGCGCATGTGCAATTTAAGGCGGCATGCAAATTTTCTTTTTTCTTTTCCTCTTCCACAAATAATTGTTACTTTGAAATTCTTCTGAAATAATTTAAATGAAATTTAAGATTTGCCAAAAATGTCATTAAGATTAAACATAAATTAAAATTTTTGCACCCTTTTCTCCAGCAGGAAGTACGTGTTGTGCTAAAGAAAAATGAAACGGGTGTTAAAGGTGAACGTATTTTATGCATAAATTAACGATCAATAAGATCGTTAATGGAAATTCATTTTCTTGTTTTCCTATAAAAGGTCACCCAAAGGCTGAGCAGAGAAAGAAAATTTGCATATCAGCCCCTTAAATCATATTGTAACAAAAACATTATTTAATCCGCATGGAGAAAATTGGCACATTTGCCAAAAGAAAAGCATTCCTATTGTTAAGATAATTTTTTTTATTTCTTGATTTAATGAATTTAATGCGCAAGAAACACGTGAAGCGGCGTACACATACTTCCACAATAAAAATTTAATAGTTTCTGTTTCTGACAAGGGACTTTTGCAGCAGAAGTTGAAAGCGAAAAAGCAAAATTGTTGTACATTTGTTGGGTTGCTGACATCTCCTAGACATGATGAATACAAACAATACAAAAGCAAATTATGTATGTATGTACATATTCCTGTACTCTGTAAGGAATTATAGCTTTAGCCTAAAGGACCTTTTCTCTTACGGCTCCTTAATAATATCCTGTCATGTTCTAAACAAACCAGAGTGTTTTTAAAGCGTTGTATGTGTTTTATTTAGGTGATCTGGTTTCAATTCTCTTGTAAAAAAAATATAATAAAAAATTATATAAAAAAATAAATTTGCATGAGAATGGCAAAAATGACACACAACTGGGATCTTCTTCGCTGGATGATCATTTTCATGGCAAAACAAAACAAAATAAAATATAAAACCTTTTCTGCTCTGCCTAAAGAAGCCAAGGGTTGAATATTGTTTGCTTTAATATTTCCTATATTTGTCTAGGATAATCAAATTTTACACACATGCACACTACCGCACACATGCACATGCGCACTTTAAATGAGTACGAAATGCGTTTGCGTAAGAAGTTTCTCTGCGTGTGTGTGTGTGTGTGTCTATGTGTGTTTGTTGCTGTTTATTCAAACGATGATGAGTATTCAAATAAGGGAAGGATAGGAAGAATGAAAGGAAGGTGTTTGTCTTTACTTCGATCATCTTAATGATCTTGTGCATTAACCGAAAGATATAAAAAGGGGTTGATTACATAATTTGCCTAAAGATAAGCAAACGAAGGAATGACCTTTTTTGCATACGAATTTAAATTTTCTCAAGCTTTAGCTAAGCACCACAAAAAAGGGTAAAACAAATTTTATACGCAGATACTACAGGAAAAATAAAAAAAAAAACGAAAAATGTAAATTTTGTTCCCATGGAAATTCTCTAAACATCACATTTGGTTGGGTTCACCTTTCTTTGAACATTTATAGTATGAGTGTGTGTGTATGGGTGTGTGTGTATGTGTATGGTTTGCTTACAACTTAAAAGACATTAGATAAACAATAAAAGCAGAAGATGCAATCAAGGATAATAAATTGCCAACATTCAATTTTAAACACTAAATTTCGTTTGTTTGTTTTGTTGTTGTTGTGTGTTTTTTTTTTTTGCATGCAAAAATTTAAATTTCCTTTAACCCCATCAGAACGTTTCAGCGCATCAATATGAATTGATATTCATTTTTTACGAAACTTTGATCAGCCCAGCTTGTGTTCAAAGGATTTTGCGTTATTGCAATTCGCAAAAGGATGATGATATTCTTTCTTTCTTTTATCTTATGTTGTCTTGTCTTGTCTTGTAACGTCTTTTTCATTCTTAAATGTTGAATATCGATTAGATGAAATGAATTAAATTTTTTATGAATAAAAAAAAATAAGCAGAAGATCGTGGGAACTTGTCTTTGCTTCTGCAAATTTCAATATCATTTGAATGACAAAGTAGTAAAGATGACAGTTTATGTTTGTCTTTAAATGATTGCTTCTTTTATAAAATTCGAAACGGAGAAATAATATGAATTGGCAGTTACAAAATTTTCATTTATGTAACGTATATTTAATTTTTTTGTTAAGCTGTTAAGTGTTGACGAATAATTTGATTAGACTGCTGGAAAATTGAGCGATGCAACTAATTGGAGGTTGATAATAAATTTTTTGCTATAAAAAGTATTGGGGTTGTCCTGTTTGAATGAGGAAAATTAGGTTTTTTTTTGGTCTCTACATGTCAATAAGTGCTGCATACCTGAGACGGTATAAATTGTGAAGGTGCCTAAGCCGGAAGTACAAGGTGTTGGAATGTCTCCATTTCATGTAAGTACTTCCTGTTGTATCTATCACGGGGAAAACCTCGACATTCCGACATGAGTCCGATCGTTAAATGCCCCTTAACGAAGTCACTAAAAGCGAATACATAAACAACCTTTTGGGAGTTTGCCCCATCAAAGGGCGAGCCTGCTCATGTGTGGGCATTCATCAACTAATTCACTCTCCTGAAAACTTTCACGTCCCAGAATGGAAACAATTATATTCAAGCAGGATCAGAAGTTGAATGCATTTTTTTTAATCATATTTGGTCATACCATATTATTATCACTTAAGACAGGTTTATATACTTTTTATAATATAATTTACATCGTAAAATATAATTGTTGGGTTGGCTAACAATAGAAATCATATCATAGATTTAGTTTGACAATAATATAATTTGACCACTAAAATGTCCCCAGTAATAGCTTTGATGGCAAAGTAATGAGTTAAAATGCTAACAAACATATAAAGTACATACTTTGATGTATTCACCCTTTGATGTCATTGGAAGCAAGAACTTACCATTTCGAATTACTCGTCTACTGCACAACTGTTTTGTTACGCCAAAAAAAAACTTGTTTTCGCGAACACACACACACAATTAAAATAACACATGGCTTCGCCAGGGGTTGAACGGCCGATCATTTGCATGATAAGCGAACGCTTTACTAGTCCAGCACTCAGCAAATTATTTACTAATAAGTAGTTATATAACTATTGCTAAGTAAAGCAGAAAGTAAGTAGTTTATGTGGAAACTTATATTGTTATTAATAGAAGTTATTACAAAGTTTTTGCTGTTCTTATATTGTGGTCACCTCAAACGTGATTTTTCCTCACTTGTAGTCTTATGTTCTAAAATATCATCAATTATTCTCACATTGTTTGATTTGATTTCAAATCTTTCTTAACTTGTGATCAAACGCATTTGTTTGCTGGGTAAAGGGGGTTTTATTTACAAAAAAGCAATTTTTAATTTGTTAAATACTTTATTTTGGTCGACTTCAGTAGACATTTGTCAACCAAAATATAAACACAAACAGATTTATGCAAATGTCTGTTCCTCACAAGTATTCACTCGAAAATATCAGTTAATTCAATTTAGAATATTGAATAAAAGATAATCCTTTGGCCACAAGACAAAACATAAAAAATTTATGCTAATTTTTAAATTTAAATATATCTGTGTATTTTTTTCAAATTTTCTATAAAAATATGTGCCGCATACATAATTAAGGTCAAGGTCATTACAATACTTAATACACAAATTTGATTGTTGTTAATGCTTCGAATGACACAACTTCATTATTACACCTTAGGAAAGAAGCGGCAGCAGCAGCAGAGACAACAACAACAAGAGCGACAACAACGGCAACAACAGTGACATAAAGAAAGGAATTTTAAATAATTTATACAAAAAAGTTAAAAATACCAGCACAAGTACGAGAGCATATTTAGCATAATGATAAGTTGTCAACAACAAAGCATAATAACAACAATAACAACAATAATAAGAAGAACAACAAATATTGTTAACAAAACATTAACGAACAATACCAGCAACAACAACAATAAACACAAGAAAGAACAAAAAAAAACTGTAGACAATTGAAAAAAGTCAAAAAATATGCGCATAATCAACATGAAAATGCGAGAAAAATATATTTTTTCAATGTAAAAAAACAACAACAACAACAATAACAATAACAAAAACCCAAAATACAACAAATGGACTTGATAAATTTATTTAAAATACAAAATAAAAAAAATAAAAAAAAATCCTGAATTTCATTAGTATTTTAAAAATATGACTAGATAAATACAATGCAGACAGACAAACAGACAAACAGGCAGACAGACTTGTGAACACAAAACATTCAAAAGGTAACAAATTTAAATAATCAAAGTGATTGTTTATAAATACGAGGCCAATCTCTAAAGTCAAGAAAATTATATTTTAATCGACTACACTTCGAGAAAATGTTTAGTGAAGCCATGCAAGACATACTGCTTTTGCAAATCCGCTTTGAGTTGAAACTAATTTATGGCACACACGATCAGGTTGATTTAACATCGATCCAAGGTTAGATTGACAGCTGGAGAAATTTTTTCAGATATCCATATCCGTCAGCACCAACGGACACATTTCAATCTAGTTTCTGGCGCGCACAAGTTTTGAAAATTTTCAAAAACATGCAGTTGGCTATATGTGCTTTATATTTGCTAGCACCCTAATCTATATTATTGATATGCAAACACGTTCTTTAGTTCCCTTTTACAGCCGTAACACTGGACCGATTTTGTCAAAACTTATGCATTTTGAAGATATTTATTCACAAATTTTCATCACAATCTTAATTTTAAATCTCTTCGATATTTAGGGAGCTATAAGCGTATAAAATTGCTACTAACACATGCACAATTATTACACATGCATGTATCAGCAGCTTCAACTTGAACAATAAAATCATGTATGAGAAAAGAATACGAGAATTATTGTTATTCAACCATATACAGGCTGGTTAATGACTTGAAGAGTTCAATCGTTGTATTTAACTCACACAATTTCTTTTTGTATCGCATTCTAGCAGTAGAGCAAAATTTTAATAAAATATTCTCAAAAAAATTTATTCGAATAAAATTATTTACGCAAAAATTTTGTTATTGAAAATAATTTTAATAAAACTCTGTTATCCAAAAAAAATTAACGTAAAAATTTAAGTACAATTTTTGGACAAAAATTATTCGAATAAAATTATTTGAAAAATATTGTTAATAGAAAATATTGGAATTAAACTCTGTAACTCGAAAAAAGATTAAGGGAAAAATTTAAGACGAGTTTTTAATAAATTTAATCGAATAAAGTTATTCGAATACAATTATTCGAATAAAATTATTCGGCTAAAACGATATTTAAATTTTTCTATTCAGCGTTTGGTGTTAGTACTAGTTGACTTTTCTCTTTGCCCTCGTTTTTATGCTTATTAGGAAAGTCCACTGATAAATACAAATTTACTTGAATAATTCATAAAGATCATGTCGTCTGCTATTGACGAAGTTGACAATGATGATCATAAAATTTTATTTTTTTGTATGAAAGTCTATTTTAGAAGAAACCCAAATAAAAAAATCTTTTCTTTTTGCAAAAGTTTAAGCACACGCTTCCCAAATTCCTCTATTTTCTCGAATGACATCATCATCATCATGCAAACTAGAGAGTTTTAAACGTTTGACATAAAATATCCTTTTACCTCCATCACGCCTGTCCTCAAAATAAAACCGAATCTTAGTCTAACTATTAAAACAAAATAAATACCAGAAAATAAACAAACGACTTAAGTTTGCATTTTAATTAAACACGACGCACGCGCAAGTTTGTGCGCTGCCAGTATCTCTTGCTCTCCTAGAGAACTCGCCACAAACACGAGTTAGACGAGTATTATGCTGGCAGGCAGGCAGCATAACTGGAAGTGTGGAACTATTTGCTGGCGATGGCTGTTTAGATTTAAATGTTTAAATTGTGTATATTGGCTGGCTGGCTGACTGGCTGACTGGCTGGCTGGGCTGCTTTGTTTCTTCCGCATAAATTATGTATGTGGCAAAAATTTTCGTATTTTTTACTTCAGTGCGGTTTGTTCAGCTCATGTTTGACTAGGCGCCACAGTAATTACCAATTCTAATATTATGTTAATTTACCGTTTTGTGTAGATTTTTTTGTCATTGCTTGTTTTATACTCTTGACTTTTTGGTTCAAATGTTCGTATTCATACATTTGATTATCATTTTGATAAACTGGTGGCAACAGTTTACAGCTACAAGCAACAAATGACTCATGATTAGCTTTTTTTGTTATGTTGCTGCTGTTGTACTTAAAAGGATTCATTTGAGCAGTCTTACTTGTTGCATATTTAAAGCTATTTGCGGTGAGTTAAATACGCTACATGTCATTTGTTGTAAGTAATCGATTAGTTGTTGTATTTTTGAATTTTATTTTTGCAATTTCAATAATTGGCGATTGCGTGATGTGGAAGCACATCAGTCATTGTTGCAAAGACTTCTGAAACTCACATCGCCTAATAACTGTAATGACTTTATTTGATTTCGCTTCGAAGGGCCATAAGCAAGTTGCAACTGTTAACTATAATTGATGTCTATGTTTGGCGAAAGCAAAGCTGAGTTCGATCATCGATCAGTGGTTTCAACAAGACGTGGCAACATGCCATGCAGTGCGTGTCACAGTTCATTTTTTGAAAGGAACATTTGGCGAGCTAATTTATTTAAGTTGTGGTCCCCTAAATTGTCCTGAGAGATCATGCAATTTAATACCGCTGGTTACATTTTGTTGGCCATTTTTGCAGTGTCTAGTCTACGCCGATAAGCCACAGAAAACAACACTTTCCTCGCTATCACTGTCATATAGTCTTCATTGCTGCTAATAGTGAACGATAATAAATCTTCCCGATTGCACGTCCTCCGTGCCAGGCGAGGTGGGCATACGACGGATACGATATTCAAATATAAATGTCAAATAATTATCCTTCGAATAAAGCCAAACGTTTTATTTCATTTTAAACTTCCATAACGCGCAAAAAGAAACACACTGTAACACGTTTAAAAAAATTATTTAGAAACGTAATAGATGTTGCGATTGATAGAACAAACAGTTTCTTCTCTTAGACATATTTTTTTGTTAAGGAGTAGAGGTATTTGTGTATAATAAAATAAAACATGGTTGGTCTATCTGGCAATTTTTATAGATGTAATTATTTGATGATCAAATGCAGATAAGAAGTTGTTTGTTATGACGCGAGTTATTTCTAAAATATTTAAGGAAAAAATTTTATTCGCCCAGATATTGTGGTCCACAAGATGCCACAACTCCAATGCCTGTACTCCTCTGAAAAGTCTTATCATTAAACTCGTGCATTTTTATTGTAAGATTTTATTTCAGTTATGCTGACATAGAGCCCTTTAAGTTCGACCAATTCCCAATTCTTTTCTTTTAATATGGATGAAATTCCTCCAGATGGGTGCTAATAATATGCCACTTTTTATGTATCAAACTGCCCTCTGCTCAGTTAAATAATGTTGGCTCCTTTTCGTAGCTTTAATGTATTTATTTATGAGTTTAATTATTATGCGTCCAACGCTGCTGTGTTTCTTTTTCTTTTCTGAATTAATTTGAATTTTTTATTTTCCATATTTTTTTTGTGTCTCAGTCGCAACACAATGTTGACCTACTGAACTACTAGTGTGTTAATCGCAGCAGCAACAGCAAATAAGTATGTTTGTACTTGCAACATACAAAGTAAGAAAAGAGGTTGCCGATTGTTCTGGCATATTTTTAATGTTGCTGGCTTTTTATTATTGTTATGCTTTAATAATAACAATATTTAATGAATAATTAATATGAATTTTTTTTCTTCCTTCTATTTGTTAACAAAAAGAAAAGAAAAGGAAAGAAATAAAATTAAAGGCCTTGTCGCCACACGATGGTGCAAGTAACTCAGCGTCGCATATTAAAACGAAAAAAAGTAATAATTTTTTGAAAGAAAAATTGTTGGGCAGGTTGTGAATGAATGGATGGACGCCTGGATGAATCAATGGTAGACTAGATGGATTTGTTGTTAAACGATTGTAAGTTTTTTTCATTTGTCCATTTTTTTTTTAATTTTTTTTCGTTTTTGTGAACAAAGTACCTGATTTGGCTGATAATTCTGATGGCTTTTAATGTCACTTGTTGTTGCAATGATTTTCATTTTCAATTATGAATAATTCAGTTGAGGTTTTTCTACCACTTTTGCCGGCTGGCTGTTCAAAGTTTCGTTTCGTTTCGTTTTGATTTTTTTTTCATTTTAAATTAATACTACTGGGTGTATTCGAAAACGAACCAGTACGTTTTCTCATTTCTGAATTCATTTAGAATTTAAATGAATCAATGATTGTTTTAATTTTTCACATGCATTAATTATTGTCGATTTGTTTTCTTTTTTTTATTTTTTTTATTTCATTTATTATTTAAATGTCTGTTGAGCGCATAATAAGTGGTGATTGAGTGGTGTAAAAACACATGTATTTTTCACTTGATTAATTAACTATTTTCTGTATACGGATGATATGTGTGTGTGTAAGTGTGTAAAATTAAATGTTGCGGCTGCTATCGTTGTGTTTTATATGTAAGAAAAAACCTAAGAAATCTAGTGAGACACCCATATTTAGAATATATTATGATGGTTGGACGTCTATGATGAGTGGTAACTGAGTGGTTCGCTGTTGGAAATTTAAGTTTTCATTCTGCAAAATATGTCTTTGCTTCAATTGTTTGTTATAGTTTGGAGTTATGCCCATTAAATTATTCGTGCTTGGGCATAAAATTGTTTATTCCGCACTCGATTTATTTGTAATTATGTATGTCTATTTCTTAATTTATGCGCTTCACTATTCCAATAAAAAGAAAAACGCTGGAAAAAATTTAAAAAAATTGTTTTTGTTCACCGCTTCGATAAAATATTTTTATTGCAAATTATCACATGGTTTTAAAATTGTTAAAATGGTCAATTATACCTGAGATTCAATGCGTGTTCAATTCAAAAAATTGCTTGCATCCATATAATTTAGCAACTGAATTCGGAATTTTTTTTATAGAATCTGATTTTTTTAAAAATTTCTTAAAAACTGTTTAATATTACCAAAACTAAAAAAAACCTTATTTATTTACAAAACTTAACAAAATATTATTTAATTAATTTTGATTGATTTCATACCACGTATCGTGGATGTTTTTCAAACTTCTTCAGGGATGTTTCTTTATTAAAAATAATTAATCTTTTTCATTTACAAATAATGTCAATAATTTTTCGTTGTTTTCTTGTTCCTGAGGAAGAGCACCGAAGTTGCTCAAAATATCGAAAAATAAATTAACAAAATTTATAGCATAAATTTAATAAAACATAAAAAATTTCTATTTCAATAAATTTTATGGCCCGGAGCCAGAAAAAATTAAATAATTACAAATTTTAAGGTCGAAGAAAATAATCAACAAATATTTACGGCTTTATTCATGAACGCTTAATAAAGTTACTGTGTTCATTAAAACTGGATTTGCCATATAAAAATCCTACAAAAACCTGCTATAACTTTATTAATCATTTATAGGGCCATTAATTTTTGTAGAGTATAAACATTATTTTAAGTATCAATGTCTTTTCTAAATTGGACAATAGAAGACACAACCTTAATAAATTAAAAATGCAAAAAATAAACTCCAACATCTCAGCCAATTATTCTCAATAGTGTCGTCACTAAACGCAAAATTACGAAAACAATTGATTAAATTGATATCTGTGCAAAATTTTCCAAAAACAGAAAACATTTTAAAGTTGTATTTCTTCTAGTCTGAATTTTAAAAAAGATAATTTCGGACATTCATATCCTCAATATAAATTTTCTTGAAGCGTTAGATTTTGAACGTGGATTATTATCACCAATTTTTGATCAGACAGATATAAAAAGAATTGCATAAATAAGTCCTCGTTTTCCTTTTCCAGTTGACTCTAATAGTGAGAATTTAGGATAGTAAATAGTATTGAGAAATACGCATAAATTAGTTCACATATACGAGTATCATCTGGTTCTTTTATAATTTCTCTGATCGTTTTGTTAAACACCAGCAGTTTAGAGTACAAATTCTCTGTTTCGCTGTCCACTTTTTCAGCCGCGGAATATTTTTTACCTGAGCTTGGAAGCCATTTGAATACATTTTTTTAAGCTCTTTAAAATCTTGTTTTTCAAAGAATTCATGTTGACATGACTTTAAGTTGTTAAAATTTAATATAAAAAATATATCTTTGCAATTCTCCTCAAATCCTTTGACTTGTTGCTCAAACAATCTGTTATGAAAAAATGTTTGGTCATAAAAATAAATTCCTTCCATGATTGTTGCTTTTGTAGCTGTTCAACATTTTCATTCATTCGAATTGCAACCGATTTCAAAAGTTGTGTTGCGTTTTTTATTTTTTGTGTTTGATTTTCTTTTTTGTTTCATTTCGCTTGATTTTATTTTTCTAAAATGTGTTCAACAAATGTCAACTCACACATAAAAATGCTATAAAATCACACCTCCTTCTAACAGAAATAATCAGCAGGAACAGAAACAATAAAGAACCAACACACAAATAATCAAAGCTAAGCAATAACAACAAAACCAACAACTACTGCAAAAATATTATAGATATTTCTTTTTATTTTGCATACACAACCAAAACACACATACAAACACATACGCAAACACACACACACACACATGTTTTCAGTAAAGGATGTCAAAGGGTGGGGTTCGGTTGTTAGAAAGCAAGATAATATAAAAAAATAACCCGTTCTTTTTATTATTTAGACAATATTGACAATACACACATGTTCTCCTACACACTGGTACATTCATATACTGTTATTATAACAAGGATGCTTCCTTCGGTATGTTTGTCCTGTCAGCGAAATAATTCTAAAAAGAAAATGAAAAAAATTACGCTACATACGGAAAATGTTGTAAAATCTGCACAAAATAAAACAAAATAGAAAAGAAACGAAATCAAACCAACAACAGGACTCTGGGGTGTTGTTAAATGACAATATTTTCTAGCAAAGGATAAAACCAACAATACTTTTTTAAACATGTTATTGGAAAAAGAAGAAGTTCTTAAGTAATTTTTGTACTCGTTTTTCTTTTTTTTTTAAATACGAGTATCGACATTTTAAACATGTAAAATATTGCAAAAAAAAATAAAACAAATATTAACACAAGTTAAAATTTACGCAGCCCCCCGTCACACACACACTGATACAAACACGCATTTCGAAAGAAAATGCTGGAATCTCTGGTTACAACAGCAAAATAAAAACGCAAAATCGCTGACGAATCCTTTTAAATTGACAAAGGAAAGATACTTAGAATTGGTTTTTATTGGTTTTACATAAACAAGCAAGAAAAGCTAACAGCAGCAACAAGGATAAAACAACTTTGATGACAGTAGGTTACGCTTAAAGGCAACAACAAATAGAAATAATCGTACTACACGCATACACGAGTATATCAAGGACTTCAAAATTAGTTTTGATTTAACATGTCGGCATTTCTGCACAGGCTGGCGCCTTTTAAAATAATTGAATTATTTTTAGAAGCAAAATTTAAAAAAAAAATATTGAGATTATTTTTGTGGACTTGTGGACGACATATTCTGTAACTATTTGTCGACGTTAAATCAATCAACCTCAAAAAAATAGACATTGGGACTCGTTGTCGACAATAATTTGATACTATTGACGGGCTCTCAATTCTCTAAGGTGTAGGAAACGTTTAAGTCTGTTAATAGTTTGTAGCCAATTGTTGTCGACCCACAGAGGAGTATTTAAGGCAAAAATATGACCAAAAAAGGAAAAATTCATTCAAAGAAATCTGAAAAACTAAGTGCGCAGCTCGATACACAACAACATTTTACATCGTATTGTAAATTTTTATAACTTTATGTTGCGATTTGTAGCTATGAGACTCTGCTAAATTCAGGAAAATGAAGAAAATTACATGCATTTTTAATGTTTTTTTTTCGGTTTCAAGATTAATATGAATTTCTTTTTTGGCTAAAATAAAGGTATTAAATTAATTTTTCTTTTTCCATATTTTATACCACAATAAAATTAACATTACATAAACATTAATTATTAAAGACGAAGGAACTAAAAAATGTCCACGACAAAAGACAAAAATAAAGTAAACAAAACTGGAAAATATCTTGATCTCACCAGCCAATGGCTCTGGAAAAAGCCGGAGAGTTTGGGATTTATGGAATAATTAATCATCAGAGGTAGTAATTTCGTACTAACCAAATTTGATTTAACTTGAATTCTAATGCGTTAAGTAGTTGATTTTCCTACTCACTAATATCCACTGTCAAAAGTGTTCAAATCGAACAAAGAACGCTGATGAGATCGAAATCTGTTAGTCTGATGAATAACAAATTGTCCTCATTTAATAAAATATTAAATTTATTGACAATTTGCCACACGTAGAGTTTATGTTGTGCAACAAGAAGTAAAATAAAAAAATCGTCAATGTAAAGTGGTACTAAACAAAAATCGTCAATCGTAATTTTATGATATTCGGATATTTTGGTCCGTTAGAAAAATAAATAAATAAATAAGTTCTTAGCAAAAATGTATTTTTAACTTTTCAAAAATTTTAGGAAACCGCTCGCTCGGCAACCATTGCGATGCTCATAGAAAGTAGAGTTCTCTCCTCAACCAGCAACTTGGTGGTGTTAACCATTGTTGTTATATATTTTTTTTAGAAGTCTTGACGGAGCCCGAAAAAAATCCCGATTTTTCCCAACGCGTTCAAAAATTGTCTCTACTAAAATCCCTACAACTTTCAAATGATATATACACATAAATTTTATTTAAATATAAACAATTTTATGTACATCAATCAGTTCTTTTTTATTTAAATTAGTATTCGATGGTCGACGAGCTGACTTGATGTTTTTATTTTTTTAAAAATGTATCCATTTGTTTGACATTTTTACAGAATTTAAATTTTTTGTGTATCTTTCTTTCTGCGTGCTTCAGATGATCAGACTTGTCTCGTTAGAGACAGGTTCCAGTCAGCCTTTAAAGTTATCGTTATCCAGCTCTTTGTTGCTGAATTTTTGGTTCCAGTACTTTTGGGTTTCCTTTAAGTACGCCGAAAAGTCTGAACAAGACGAAGAGTTCATTCTGCAGACTCTATAATAATTTTATATAAATACAAAAAAGACATTATTTCACAAATTTATCTTAAAATCAAAGCTGTTAAGGCGATCATTTAAAAAATTTTCTTAGTATGTTAACACAAATCGAATAAGCTTTCAAAATTAATATATTTTTGCCACATTATTGAAAAGTCCCTAAATTTTTATGATTTCAATAAATCTGTAATTTTTTTTCCTACGGCCATTTTTTGGAAGAAAATCCCTACGAATAGGGATTTTTCCCTCCGTATAACATCACTGGTGTTAACTGAAGTGCTTAGCTTTTTGACTAAACAGAAAATAATAACTAAGAACGCAGTTTTGAGCCCAGCTGCAGACAAATCGTCAACAACATAAATTATTCTGATATCAATAGTATGATATTGTGCGAATAGCAGCGATTAAAACTGATCTGTGCATCACATCGACGTCCTTCGTCAGTATTGCGAAGAAAAATAATCAATAATCAATCAATAATAATTTTTTAAAATTTTTTTTAAATTAGACACCGAAGCATATCTCGAATAATAAATAAACTGATTATTAATTTCACAAAATCGTTTCCAATAAATTTGAAAAAAGCACACAACTAAAGTTATATATATTTATTTCTTGTTAAAAACAAATAATAAAATATTAATAAAACTTATTTCATTTCATTTATTTTATTTCAAAAGTAAACTGCAGTACAACAAGATCTAATCTTATTTATTAGTACTGTTTATATAAAGGCACAACTATAGATAAATTCTCATAATCATATATGTAATTATAAAATTTAATGTTAAAAAAATAGTTTGGGCTTGAAATCTATTTTAAGGAAAATTTGTATGAAAAATTTGTCTTAAAATACATTTCAAATACAAATTATTTTTAGTAAATATGAAAAATATTAATTTTGGGAAAAAGCAATTCCCCTAAAAAACACCAATTACAAAGTTATATTTATTTAGAATTTGCAGCATCTACTTAGGTAATTCATTTTGTAATGCATTACTGCTTCCACAGGAGATATATAAATCCTTAAAATCATAGAAGAGACACTATCAGCAGTACTGTTCATTAGCTGAACTGTTTACAAAATGAAAACTAACAAATGCACAATATTCATTTACTGTCTTTCACGAAAACTCTCATGTAAAAATTAAATCTTTAGCATCACCGTCTTATATACTTTCCAATATTCAAGATCAACCAACAAAAAAATTTGCACGGCACGAAAGGTAAAACCGGAATCACAGGATTTATTCGATAAGGAAAGAAAAACAAGGGTTGCTTTGGGAATTACCTGACTGCTTCTTTTAAAAAGTTGGAGATTAAAAAACACCCCTTGATCACTGCATGATCATTTGCAGATCATTTTGCTGCTCTAATTTTTCTTATGTGCTGAAAAACAAAAACCGGAAATGCAAATTGTTGTTGCAATGCCATCTATCGTCTTTTGGCGACTTAATTTTTATTTTTTGGGATGTCTATTTAACCACCTCGTTCCATTTTCATTTTTAATCTTTCCTCGTTCCTGCGCCTCTGTTTTCATTCACAATTGGAATTCTTGCTTCGTTGAGATTTGTTTTGTTTTTATTATTTTTATTCTAATTTGAATTGTACGGATGTGTTTTTGTTGTTATTCCTATTATTTGTTGCATGAACTAAAGGAAATTATTTCTTATTTTCATTTGTCGTCGACCAACGTAAATGTAAATCAGTTTCCGTTTCGTTAAAGTGTAGAAGAAAAAAACGATATAATTTTCAATCAACTATTCAAGGCAGTAAAATAAAATCGCAATTTTTATTGAGTGTTGTTAAAAATTATAATTAAATTGTTAAACTTATATAAATTTAATTTTTTATTTATACATATACTTTTTTTTATTATTTTATAAGTTGTGTTTTAGATTATGATTATTTCATTTCAAAACTCTCTCTCTCCCTCTCTCTCCCTTGTTTATTTTTACGATTAAATGTGTTTATGAAAATCTCTTGCAACATTACCAGTGTATGTGTGTAATCACCGTTATGACGATTTTGTCCTTTTTATAAGGACTTCATAAACCACAACGACCAACCATCTTATTGTTGTGGCTACACATGAGGTAATTTAATGGAATGATTTACTAACAACCGGAAGCTGAGCTACTGCACTCAACTAAACTAAACCCTGGCCAATACGATGACACCAAAGAAATAATGTGAAGCACTTCCTTCTATTGTTATTATTACAATTGTTTATTTTATACAACAGGCTAACACTGAGAGAAATCGCTGTCTGTAAGCAGAAGAGTTTCAAATGCTTTTTTGCTGCGGGTTGAATTACAAAATTTTGAAGGTCAAAAGTGTCAGTAAATATCTAGACCTCTTAAAAGATCGAATGGGTCGCGGTAATCTGGGCTTTTCTATAATAATTAGAAATTAATTAAATAATTAGATATAATTAATTAAGCTGAAAGTGCTATTTTGGCTTGAGTTCAATTTTTTAATTTGGATTTTACATTTTTATTAAGAATTTTTAACAAACTCAAATTAATTTTATTAAAAAAGTAAGTTTTGGAACATTTTAATTATCAGCCGAGCAGAACAAATCAGTGCTGATCTTAAACTTCCTACACCTTCTCAAAAACGGTCTTTGTTTCGTTTTATTACTTGTTATGATGGATACTCATAGCGGGGTATATCAACTATTTAAACGAACTATTTAAAAAAGTGAAATACGAGTTACAATTTCTTCTGTCTGATGATTAAAATTATATAAATATTACTTTCCTAATAAATACATTTAACATTAGGGACATTTGGGACACTTTTAACTTTTAACGCACGTTGAGTACTTTGACAACTATCAGTTTTTAATTGCTTCCTTTTTATTTAGCTTTTTGTACTGTGTGGTGACAAAACTAAATTAAATAGAATTAAATAAAAATTACAATTAAAAGAAACTCCAAAATATCCACGAATTCCATTGAAAATGTGCACTTTAATCAAATGAAGCTGATTTAATGTCCGTCAACAAAGTATTCATTGTGTCAACCTCCTCCGCAGCCGATACTTTAATGCCAGTTGAAAAAAGCAACGTATAACGTACGACGGATTCTATGTGCCTCGTCCTTTAAGACAATTTTCGCATAATTTATTTTTTGATTTTTCCTTTCATTTTTTATTTTTCTTACTCTAATCATAAAGTTTTATTGAAAAAAAAAATAATTAAATGTTATAAAAATATTGTGAGAGACTTAAAATCAAAGCACAAGAATACAAGTTCTGAAAATGAAGTAAATTTAATGTTAAAACAGCAGGACTAGACAGACGTATTTAAAATGTCAACTTGTATGCAAAATTACTTTAAAATCGAATTCTTTTTCCTCATTTAAGCCTGAAACAGAAATAACAATAATTTGTTTTTCTCAGTGTATTTTAAAATATTTTCTAATAAAAGCTAAAATTACCGGAAGTTATTATATCTTCAAATATTACAGCAAAACATAAATACACTAACACAAACAAACAAATGTACTTTACACATACACATAACAATTTACTGTTTATGTTGTCCTTTTTTTATTGTTTTGTTCATGGCTTTGTTTTCAAAATATTGTTACTGTTTTTGCTTTCTTCATTTCTTCATTTGGATTTGCCGCCCAAAACAAGTACAAGATTTATTGTAGCTGGACAAATATAAAATACCCAAAACAGGCAGACTGCAAAGCCCAGCCAGCCATTCATACATTCTCTCCTTAAAATTTACTAAATCATTCCAGGCCTCTCATGCCCGAATATGAATTATTTAAAATATGAAATCATAAAAAGACAACAAATAGACAATATAAATTTGTTATTGTTTATTTTGCTTTTGTTGTTGTTTATTATCATATCCTGCAACGTTTATATTTACTTTTAAACTTTTTCCGCTTGAAATAATTTCTATTGTCCTCATCTTCTCTTCATAAAATCAAATAAATGAAAGCTTACATTTCTATGCTGTTGTTTTTTTTAATAGAATATTTTCATATGCATTTCTATTTTCTTTAAAATGAAAGTTTAGTCTAATACCATGATTGCGAATGTCTTATTTATCTTGACCCTTCTCAAATAGTTGTAAACAGAGAAACCACAAAATTTGCAATTGCCTGTTTTTTTTCTTGTGCCACTTATGAAGGCGGAGATAAAATATTCATCTATTTCAGATTTTTTTAAAAATTTTGGGTTCGATTTGTTGGTGCATATTTTTGCATATTTTAGCATTTTTTTGCATATTCTACTCTTTCAGTGTTAGCAGCATACTTGCAGATTTTTTTTTAATTTTTAGAGTACATTGGCGTTTTTTGAGCATATTTAGATACTTTATGTGCATTTCTTCAACATGCTTACTTACAAATGTCCTCGGAACGGAAGCAAACAATCATATTTAAATTTTGATCTATTTTGTAAATCTATCATGTGAAAATGGTTTCTACACTGTCGCCATCTCCATCGAATTTCTAGCCCACATTTGCTTTCACCGCAACAAGTCTTAAAATATGATGGCAAGGAAGTGTTTTCTGTTAAATATGTCTGCGAAAGTAGAACTTGAAAGCATATTTTCGATGTTTAGAAATACATTTAGTTGCATTAGGCAATGTTTTTTATTTCCATATCGCAGTCAATATTTTGTTGCTTATTGCATTAACAACTATCAATAAAACAGTCGTTTAATTTTATAAAAAAAAAATTTCATTCTGACAAATTTTTGTTTGTTATTCAGTTATTTCTTGTTTTGTTTATTTTAATTTTATCTTATTTTAAATGCAAATATTATTAAATTGTTGAATGAAAAATATATTTTACTTTCAGTTAAATCATTTCCGTTTCTTTTTAAGAACATAAAATATTTTCAGTTTTTTACTGCATATTTAATGTGCATAAAACACTTTTTTTTAGAGAATATTTCTGATTTCCCTGGTCATCAGAAGAAGTTACACAATTTCGAAATGTTCCTAATATAAGTTAACCTTCGTCTTTTGGGTCGTAGTGTTCAACGCAACGACTACATTGTGGAAGATTTCATGACTTTCTGCACATAACGAATTATTCCTTTTTGTTTTTTTTTATTTATAAATTTTCATACTGTTACTTCATTTTATGCAGGAACATTTCAAAGTCTATGCAAATAATTTTTGAAAAATTTTGTAGTACTTTTACTGCGAACCCCAAATCATCTTCAGCAAACATTTCATGTAAAACTATAATGAATAAATTTTTGTGCAAATTGTTAACAATTTATATTTTATGTTATTTTATGATTTTTAACATCGTTCCGACATTTAATTTGTATGAATAAATGTACATATATTCGTGCCCATTATTGTATGTGTGTGTATGTATGTGAGCGTATGAATTTTACTGGTTTATACACTTGCACATTTTCAAGTATTTACGAAAAGCCTAAAAATACCGAAAATACATGAACGTGTTTGCATGTATGGGAGCTTGTGTGTTTGTGTGTGTGAATTTTCCCTATTAAATAATTTTTTTTTAATGTACAAAGTTTGCATGGGTGCGTATGTGTCAGATTTTGTTTGGTTAAAAGCACGTACTCGTACACATGAAAATAATGGAATATTGCTTTTTTATTATTTTGCCTTTTTCAGCTTTAAAATTCTAGAACGGCAGAGGCGTAGATAATTTTGAAATTTTCTAAAACTAAACTTTTGAAATGTGCATAATGCTTGGCAACCGATGTCGTAGTTACTACCGATCACGATTAAATTTCTTTATTTAAACACAAACAGTTTTAACTCTTTCAGGCTTATTGGTTAGTTATCAAACTACCTATTCTGAACCATTTAATCGCGCTACTGAGACAAATACAAAAAAAATTACTAAGCAGCTCTATTTTTCCTGATGTGAAACGGTTTGTTGAATATATTTATGACCGATTTTTAACGAGATTTTTTTTTATAACAAGCAAACTTTATATTATTTCATAGTGTTTTCTTAATCAATTAGCCCAACTGAAGCTAAAAATAAATGTTTTTTGTGGAAAAAGTCATCTATATGAAACCGTGGCTGAAAGAGTTAAAAACAAACTGTCAAAAACATCATTCCAAATACTATTTTCTTTACTTACAATTTGTAAAAATCTTCTATTTGTTGGCTGTATTGTATCATAACATTTATCATAACATGAATTCCTAACTATCGTTTAGATAAATACTGCCATCAATATAGTTATTGTAAATTCATTGAATTAAAATTTTGTAGACTTTAAGTTCCAATTCGAAAATGATGTAAAAAGAATTCCACAAGAAGATTCTTGGCACATGAATCTAATGTGCTGTCCATAGAACCCAAGCAATCGAATTGAGTTATCTGAGTGGTTTCCATACATATTTTCTACTCAAGTCGATTGAATCCAATCAATCGACTATGAACAACAAATAAAGGAAATTTATACAATTCTAAAAGCCTATTTTAATTTCCCCTAATCTCACGTTCTAATTCCCTTATAACCTTTTCATCTGATGTAAAATTCATAAGTCTGCGAGAAACGCAAGGCTTGGGTTTTAATTATCTAATTTAGATGCGGTCCATCAATTCAAGTAACACCTAAATGATTGAACCCTAGTTAAATACTCCAAGGATTCTGTTCAACCTTTTAAATTAAATTCAATGACGATATCGTAATCCAATTTGGTTGCAAAATACCGGTACTTAAATGCCGCTTCCTTCAATACCGCTATCCAACCTGTACCGCCGTTTCTGTATAAAAACTTTTATATTACGGCAAGAATTAAAAATAAATGTTTCACACTAAATGCTCAAAACAATTTTCTTTGCTTTCCCACAAGCGATGCGACCAGGCTTATCTGCTACTGAATATAACTCCTAAGTTCTTAGCTTTATTAACGATATAAATTTTCTGGTTGTCAACAATGACATTCGGTGTTTCTATTATTTGCTGGAGTCTTTTGTGGACATTTCGATTTCTTGGGGATAAGGCTCCAGCTGTTAACTGCGGCCCATGCCGTATGCATTTTTAGAGTACCTCGTTGGATTGGTATCTGGGAAAGATAAATTCTAGTAGTAGTTAGTTTTATAGTTGAAGACAAAATCAGTGCAGCAGCAATATGATGGATAAAGTCTTTTAAGATTTTATAGTAGCAATCAGTCTCCTCCGTAGTAGGATAAAATTTTTAAAAAATAATCAAATTATTATCTTCATTATAATAGTAATAAATATTAATATTTTAACGCAATTAGCTGAACTTTTTTTCAGGTTTAATTTGAACTGGTTGGCATTGTTTGGCTCAAGTTCAAATAATAATTATTATTTTCTAAATAGTCTTCCTTTATCCTAGTTGTGCACGCTCCTGTAATTTAAGCGGAAAGAAAACTTAACCAAGTGAATTGAAAATAAAAATATTTTTTAAACCAAAAAAAAAATATAAAAATTAAAGTTAAACAAGTATCCTGCGAAACAAAAGAGAGAAAAAAGTAAAAATTAAATTTCCAAATGGACGAATTTCTGACAGTTGAAAAAAGCATGAACAATTTTAAAGAAAACACCACAACAACAACAGCAACAACAGCAACAACAACATCATCGTTGCCAGCATCGGCAATCACATAAAGCTTATGTGCTTTTCCAAATGGGAGCAATACAAATAAATACAAGTTACAAACAATTCTGCCTAAACTCCTCTTGCAAGAACCCTTGACTTCCTTCAGTATCTTATTTTAAAGGAAAATGCAGGATCTCTGTGACTGTGCTAAGCTCGCTAAGAGGAAAGGGAAGTTATATTTAGAAGCAATAAACTAAATAAAAGGAGCCGTACAATAGAAAGAAAAAATGTGTAATAAATGAGAAAATCTCGTACGTGACCAACCACACTGGGGTGCTTAAGCGTGACTGACTGAAAGTCTAACGGACTGACGGCATAAAACAATTTCTTCAAATTGCGTTGTTGCCCGTTTTAGCTCTATTGGGCCACTCACTATATTCGTATATATAAATTGAGCAGCGCAATAATCGATACTGCTGTTTTTTTATATTTTTTTTGTGAGGATTTATTTATATATAAATCGATGTTTTGTTACACACAACTTGCAACCCCACAACGGAAGAGGAAATGCAGACAGAAAAGTTAACGAAAATCTATAGAAATGATGCTGTTGTGGCAAATGGAAGGGGTTGTTTTCTATTTAGGCCTCAATTTAAAGCAAATGAGCATTACGAAAAACTGCACTCTAGAGACGGCCATAAAAAATAGAAACGCTCAAGCATGAACATTTAAACTGCCCGGAATGCTGTAGCTGGCGATGTTGTTTGCGTGACGTTAAATGACAGTAGCAATTGCTAACTAATCGTCTATCAATATCATTATAGTTGTTGCTTTAGCTGCTGTTTTATAGTTTGCTTTTTTTTTCTTTCGTCTTCAGGAAGCATGGAACGCGTGCTAACATTATTGTTTAACAAAATATTCCTGGAAACGAATTTGTCTGGGCGTTAAACACTCACATCATACTGTTTGTTGTTAAATCAGATAAAAATTCAGCAGGAAAAAAAATAATAATAATAAAAAGAAAATGAACTTAAAAAAGACTGCAACCAAAAAATATCTTCAACTTCAACTGCAACTGCAACAAGGCAATTGATAAATTGGAGAAAACTGTTCGCTGTTGTATGCAACATTCAGACAAACAACGTTCCTTCACACATCATTATTTTCAATGTACTCGTACATCCCTGATCATCATCAACGTCATCTGTTTTATACCATATTGTTCTTGGAGATCACGTGTGGCGTGACACCCATTCATTGATTCCCTTCCCTTTTCTTCCCCTTTCATCTGCTATTGTTTTACTATTTTAACAAAATAACTTTAAACTTTAATTACTTAAATATCTGTTCAAAAATGCATACTTTGTCAGTAAGAACACCCAAGTTAAATCTGAAAAATTTCAGCCAGGACTTTAATTCCCCTCTGCATCTTATGTCTGTCTGACTGTCTGTCTGTTTGTCTGGCTGCTCGCCTGTCCTGAAATGAACAAATATTGTGAAAATGTGTGATATAGTGTTACGTTGTGGTCATCATTTGTGCTTAAATGCAGCAGTTTCAACTTAAACTCAACAAGTGTAATCTGATCTCTTTGGATCAAGACAAATGTTCTTTAAATGTTGTTGACAACAAACACATGCACTTGCACTTGCACATGCAGAGCTTAAATGCCAGGAAATATGCCGTTTTGAAAGCATCCACGAGTCATCATCATCATCGTCATCTCTGCAACCATCCTCTTTCCTTTACACCACACAAAAAAAAAACAAATACGAATAATAATAACTTTTTTCCATTTGCTGGCTTAAAAGTTGTCAACATCGTCATTATGAGGATGATCATCTTCATCATCACATTGCAGCAAGTACCAAATCAGCAGGAGCATTCTATTCTACGAATTGTTGTCACTAGTTTGGTGGTTGTTGACAAACAGTAGCCACAGATGTTGTCTTTCTCGAGAAGTCACTTGGCGATATGTTGCTGGCTGCAAATGTTGTTACTGTTGCTATTTAGCAGAATCTCAAAGATTTCTTAGCAAAAATTCTTAGAGCGTTTCGTTCAAGTATTTTGTGTTAAAAGCCAAGATTTCTGTTAATGATTGACATGTTGTATGTAGATATTTGCTTAAATAGATAAAGAAAAACATAAATTTTACTATAATGTCTCCTAATTTGGTACCAAACAAGTTTTACTTCAAGTCATGTTGGGAATTTTTTCTTCATTAAAAGTTTTCATTAGAAATTGAAATCTTTTATCTTGAGATGACTTTGATCAAGTTTGCCAGGCATTGAAATTAATTGCTTATTAAAATGTTCACAAAAATCGCTAAAATTTAAAAATAAATAAGATTATTTTAACACTTAAGTGGATTATTTAGAAAGTGGCCTGAGTGGCTTCATTATAATTTAAATATTAATTTTAATTATTTATGAATTTTATTTTTGTTTGTTAATGTTGAAAAAAATGAAAGTGGGTTTGCATTCCTTGTAAATACAATACTTTATAAAACTTTCTGCCCTTCAATTATTCCTTTATTTTCCACTAGAAGGCCGTGAAATCTTCATTTCTATCTGCATGATTTTTCGAAATACATAAATATTTTAAAGAATTTTGTTTTCCAAAATACAAATTCTTCAAGACTATTTGAATTTCATTATATTCTGCCTTTTAAGTTGGCTTGACTTCATTTGCAAATGTTTTACTTTAAAATTTTATCTAAACGTTTAAAGTGTTAATTAATGGAATTAATTAAAAACTTATTTATGATAAATATTTTAACTGCATCATCCAACTTTTCTTTCAAGTTTCAAGTTATGAAAATAATTTATGTAAAAGTGTTAAAGGGAACAATTACAAAAAGAAGAAACTCTTTTTCGCCAGTCAAACTTAAAGATGAAGTTTATTGTTATTGTTGCTCAATTATGACACAAAAACAATGGCAGCGACACCAGCTACAGCAACATTGTAACAGCAACAACAACAACAATAATAAAAGCAATGAAGACAACATACAAAAGTGCTGCAAATAATTATTGTAATCAACAAGAAAGTCCAGACTAATAATAATAAGTTGGTAAACTTGTTAAAGAGAAATAACAATAGCAACAAGATCAATCCGCATAAAATATCCTGCATGGTGACTCAAATATATTTGATATTTTATTGCCCAAACGGGGAGTTCAACGAGCGGTTCGTATACAAATTCAATATCTGGAAGGGGAACATAGACTCTAGTATGAGAGATGAAAAGGAGAAAGTTTAGCGCGATACGGAAAAGTGCAAAGCTTTTAAAATCACGTGGAGCTGTTACAATTCTAAATCGGGTAAACTACTGTTTCACCAACTAAAAGTGATTGTAGACTTCTAGATTAAGCGGACAATGCTGGAAAGTTTCGTGTCCTGTGACAGTGGGACAAATAATTTATCAAAAGATATAACTATCTTGATACATATACTTTTCAGAGTGTTAAGCTTGTACCGATAGTGGGACTGTGTAGACTACAGACGCTTGTTAATTCGCTGTGGATGTCATTCGTAATGGGCTTCATGAATTAAACTGTCATGCTGATATGCAAATTTATGCAAGTTATATCAAAAATGCTTTTTATGGGAAAAAATTTAAATATATGAAAATGCATATTTTTCATGCAAAAAGCCTTAAAAAACTTGCCCTGATTATTACGAGTATATTATGCCAATTATATTTTTATTCTTTTAAGCGGAAAAAAATAATGCTAACGATCCTTTTTCAATAACTAATAATTAATATCTTTTGAAATTTTAAACCGAAAATTTTATGAAAAATATCAGTTGAGATCTTGAATTTTGCTTCTAAGAACAAAAGCTTCGCTCATTCCTCAATAAAGTTGCTGTTTAGTTAATTATTCCTTAAAGCTCAAAGATCATGAATATCGGAATGATTTGCTATTTATTCTACGACATTAGACTTCTACAAATCTTGGAAGGAGGGTGATCTTACAACACCACCTGGCACTGACTATCTTGGCTAAAAGAAAGATAAATTTGCTGTAAGCTGTTAACAACATTAATATTATAATACAAAGTTCCAGTGGCCCCCATATAAATTTTTTAAGTTCAACCATCACTTTGCAAACATCTTAAACACAACTTTGTTTCTCTGTGGAAACAGTGTAGAAATTTAAATCATGTAAGATTTAACTAACATTTACATCTTCTTTCAGTTTTCAAAAAAGTATTCATAAAACTTTTTAAGGAGTGCTGCATGTCAAAAAAAAATATCAAATAAATAAATTTGAAAATATTAGGCTTGTATTTTGATTTAATATAATTTGTCGTTGGATTGTTGTCTTAAACAAAATATGCAAAAAAAAACTGAATTGTTAATAAAAAGAATTTACGATTCAACCGATAATAATGGTGATGATGATGATGATAACGATTATGACGTTAATGATCATGATAAACTTAAACTTGAACTTGAATGTGTAACAATTATTCGTACGAGTATGAGAATGTACTTGTGTGAATACACAGTAATTTTTTTAGCAACAACTACAAATAAACGAAAATATTAAAATAAATTATTTAAGTTTCCAGTTAACGTACCAACCAACCAAATAACCATCAAACCAGTCATTCAGTCAGTCGCACAGAGACGCATCATTTAAAGCAGCGTTCCTAAATGTAGAAGCTTTTATTTGTTGCTTTATGACTTGTAGTAATTGAATAAATTTAAATTTTGCTAATGTTGATTTTGTTGCTGTTATGAATTCGAAATGAGCAGGGGAAACTCCTCTTTTTTGCTTTTCATTGCAGAAGAAAAATTTATTTTCTTGGGAATATTTTTGCATTTTCCTGCGAATGTTTGCTAGTGCAGCCAGACTTGGGCGTGATAGGCCATATATCACTAGTGATCACTCATGAGCATGAGTAAATGTTTTAGTTAATTGAGCGCTCATATACGCTTGTGAATGCAAAATATCAACCCCTGTGTGCGAAATTATCATATGTTACACTTTTTTCGAAATCGACTTTTTTTATGCAAATTTGTTCTAAATCCATTAATTCTTCTGTTGACAAAATATTATAGCGATAAATATAATAGTTATGCAGATAACAGAATGCACATTTTATCATATTTAACGGTCTTATAATATTTTAAAGTAATAAAAACGCTCTCCTGTAAAATTAAGTTTTTGTAACATACGATAATATCGCGCACAGGGGTCGATATTTTGCCGTGTTTGAGCGCTTATGAGCTTTAATTTTTTCATTCCAAAACAACCATTCCGCTTACGGAATTTTAACTTGAAAAACAATTCCCTAAAACTTTAACTCAATTGCTTATTAGGCTAAAGTTCGTAACGCTTTTAGTCAGAAGCAATTGGACATGGAATAATTTTCCAAACGAGCAAGGGAAAAATTAACAAAAACTATTCATTAAAGTCATGTGGTAAATTAATTTCGACTATTTTTCTTGTTATGAGAGCTCAACGAGATCGTGTTATTCTTGATCATAAGTGCCATTCATTTTTCAAACTTGCGTGAGTAAAAATAAATGTAGGCTAAAAGAAACTATCAAATGCATAACCGTAAATGAGTAAATGATATCGCAGGTGATTGTGAAAACTTTCTCACGCACTCAGCTCTGCTTCTAGCAAATCTTTTAACTAGTTTTGCCCAAAAGACAAGCTTCGTATTTATTTACCAAATTGTTGCAAACTCTCGCTCTATATTTCTTTATCTATTTAAGTGCAACTGATGACGTTATGTGTTGTGTTGCATTTGTTCGTAAACGTATTTTAGTATTCAAATTGTTGCATATTTATTAACAGCAGCTCTCTGTGGTGGCAGGCAGCTAAATTAATTATTATTCAAAAATACTGCATATTCTTTGCATACTCAAAATACGTTGACCCAGACATTCGCCAGACAAAACAAGTTGTATTTCAGTGTGTGTGTGTGTGTCTGTCTGTATGAGTGTGTATATTAGTGTCGATAGTTGTGTGAGTGAGTGTTCATTTTCCCCCCAATTCCGATTGCAAGCGGTTGGCCATTAACTGTGCATATATTTTGGCTGAATTTAATTGAAATCATTAACGTTTATTCATATTACGACACGAATGAAAAGAGTCGTTTGCTGTATGATTAACCCAGTGGCATACAGAAAGCGCAACGTTATGTGCGGCCACTTTACACTTGAGGAAATTATAGGTTCATTAATAATTGATTTTTATTCATAGTTTTTTTTTGTGCTCGAGTCTATTCGAAATAGAAATAAGTTTAATTAATTAAACTTTAATTGATTAAAATCGTTATGAATAGCAATTGCTTTGACTAAGAGAAAATAAAAGTTTTCATTTACGGTTGGTATTTCTACTTAAAAATATGATATTTTTGAATAAGTGAATTACCAAAGGCATACAATATTCAGCACAATCGCAATAAAAATTATCGTTTACTTAAAAGGAGTCAGTATTGGTATTGTTCTTATATTACAGAGAAGTGGCCTAATAACATCTAATCTTTCTGTGTCTACCGTGGCAGGAGATTCCAGCCAACTGCAATGGATCTTGTCATGCAGTAAAAAAAACTTTATTGCTCTTTCTGGTCGCAAGTCACACAGCGTGGGTTAAATTCCTTCTAGAGATATTTCTAATATTGCTTCTAATGTGTGCAAAATTAGATCGTATACCCGCAAAAACTGCTTTATTTATTATTGTTTCCATGCCTAATTTCCCAACACATTTGATTGCATGACTATTATGACTCATTCTTTGAAGTCCAATTAATAAATAGTTAATTATTTATTTTTATTTCAACGAGTATTTAATTTTGCTCTTCACTAAAAGGAAATGCTAAATTGAAACTTGAAATCAATACATCCATACAGCTGAATCTATTTATTTATTTATACATTTATATTTTATCAAATAAATAAATAAAAGATCCTCATCATGATTTATGGCCCTCCAGGAGCTGATGATAGATTCCAAATTAGAATGAATGGGCTGTACAAGTTTTATGCCGCTGTAGATATTCTCAAGCGCATTTAAATACAACAAATCCGTTGGGACGACCACGTGCCAGGTATCTCCAGCTGGCGTCAGCATACAGAACACAGAAATAGCTGCGGTTCTATTCTACTTCAGACTGAAACCGACTCCCAGTTGCAACAGCCATCTAAAGTCGAGTAGTTTTTTGTCAAATAAGAACTTATTTCTCCAAGTAGATTGTTTTTATTAGTCTTGAAGCTCGTAATATTTGTAGCCAGAAATTATTGGACATGAGACAATATTCCAAAGGAATAAAGGAACAATTAACGTTAATTAATGGAAAAACAGTAACAACGTTGTTCTTCGGAGACCGCTTTTCGCTCACCATCGTGTGAATTTCCGCGAATTCTCTCACTACTTTTCCGCTGGCTCGCTTAAAGCTGATTGCAAATCTTATTGATGACCGTAAAAAGAAAATGAATTTCATTTAATTTATTTATTGCGATAAATATGATTGATTATTTACATTAAACACACGTGTTTCATTGCAAAGTTATCATGATCAGCAGTCCAATAGTGTCCAAACTGTTTGTACAAAACTGGGTCCTGTAGCTTCTAGTATCAAGCTTGTTCTCACTTCCTTTAAATTATTTTAAAATTGAATGAGATGTTGAGTTTTTTTTTGGCATTTTTTAAATATCAGAGATTTCTTAAGAGATATTTTATTTAAAAGAGTAGTCGATTTTATTACAGCCATCATTAGGAATCACTAAAATAACACCAAGGAGTTCATGATTATCATAATGATATCTCGATCCTATTATTAAAGTTTAACTTTTCGGATCGAAGGCTGAAGTGACTCCGAAGTTGCTTCGAGATTTAAATCAAAGGTGTAAAATTGTCTTGGTATTTTTTAAATTAAGTCTCGTGTTTTGCTTAAAACTATCAAGTGAGCTTAAGACACAATTATTTCTTTTGCACAATAAATAAGAAACGTTTAATTTGCATTCTCGGTAGACAGGTGTTAAAGACTTCGTACAAAAAATACATCCATCATAAATAGTCTAAGAGCGATATTGCTCAATATTTGTACAAACACATATGTGTATACATACATTCATCTATGAGAAAAAATAAAAGTTGTAATGGAATGACAGACGAAACTCCTGTTCAGTACCAACTAACGCTTCCATCAATCCAACAAAATAATTTCAATAGCAATTTCAAGGAATTAACTTTCCGTGAATTTCGCTGCATAAACATCTCGAGACAAATCTCTTTTTAATAGACGCTTATTACAATAATAAAACAATTAAGGGGATTATGTCGCAATAAAATAAAAAAATAATAATAGAAAAGTCATACTTTTTAACAGCATTTGAAGGGAGAAAAAATGGTTCATAAGGCGATTTGTAACAATTTCATGATGTCCACATTGAACATTAAACATGAAAAGTAACAAAAAGTACTTGTGCTGTTAATAAACCATAAAATTAAAAAAGAAAAAAATCCAAAGGCCGCCATACGAAATGTCGAATGAAACGGTGCCACGCAACTCAAAATTTCTTTGCTTTGTGAATTTTTAAAATACTCGTAATAAAAAATAAAAAAACGAAAATAATGGTGTTTTTTATTGTGTATATTTTTTTCCTAAGAACAACACCGTCTGAAACAGAACAACAATTTAAAAGTTAAATGGAGCGATTGCATACGTCCGACTAGTTAAAGCCGCCATTAAATTTGTGTCCCGGGAAGAGAAATGGATGGATGTGGAAAAAAGTTCATACTTTATTTTTCCCAATAAAATAATACGCAGGACTAAATAAAAAAGCAATTATACTTAAAATTTAATAAGTAGAAATAAAGAAATACAAAATAAATACAAAAAAAAAACATTGCAAAACACATGTTTCGTCGGCCTTAAAAATTGTTTTAAATGATTTTTATTATTAAATGTTTTTTTTTTTTTTGAGGAAAAAGTGTGTAATTGTCAGGCGAATGCACACGTTTTCTGTATGGCTCCGCTGATGTAGAACATGTATTAAGGGGATTCGAGTTGCTATAAAAAAAGTTTGATGTGCATATCGCGGATTCACTTCAACAACGCCAGTACCTTAAACAACTACTTCTTTAGCAAAAGAGCTTAACGTTTTGAATTTACTTACATCTCAAGGGGAAAATAAAAAGTATTCTCCTCTCAAGAGCGGAGTAAACAAAAACATTTTTTATGAATTTTTTACTCAAATTCTTTACTCAAAAATCGGTATTTTTTAATTATCTCGTTGTTGCAGTAAATAAGTGATATGTCTGTCGGTCCGACTTTACTTTAAGGCACGACTCGAACTTCCTTTGAGAGAGTGTTCACAATACAGAACAACAACAGAAGCTTGTGTTCTCATCTCATTTAAAAGTAGAGAATAGACTTTTCGTAGAATTAGTCGATTCGTATCTTTTTACTTTACATCTTTCCGTATCGTTCAACTTAAACAAAACGTTGCAAGTTAATGTTTCATAATGTTCTTGTATTTAGTAAATAAAATTAACGTTTTCTTTTCGAAATTTTTTTTGATAATTGCTGAATTTGTTTTTAAGTTTCCACAGCTTTCTGTATTTTGTATAAAGGCCTCATTAGTTTTTACTTTTCATTATCGTTCTGTGCGCTTTTTGTTCAGTAGAAAATATATTTCGATTATTTGTTCTGTGAAAGGAATGTGTTGGTTTTAAAACCTAAATATAGTCAAAAGAAAAATATTGAAATTGTGAACAAAAAGATTTCGCAAAAATTCTTTTGTTTGAATAAACAAAAAAAAAACAAATTAATAATTAAAAAATTAATATTTTGTATGATTTCGACTCTGAACTTTCGGACGAGGATAATGTAATTGTAGGAATGAATTTTATAAATATGTCCAAAATGTGCCAAGCAATAAAGTGTCAGCAGAAGCGTCATTGGCGGATATTGTACGCCAGACCTGCTTATAACGTTTTTATAATCTTCCATTGTTTTTTATTTGATAAAAATGTATAAATCTTTAAAAAATCTTGAATTAAAACGAAATTTTCTGACTTTTAACAAAAGATGTGTAATCTTTGACGGCACAACAGAGTGTTGCATTCTATTTCCAACAGATTTGTCTGCAGTAGAACAGAACGAATAAGGAAAAACAAGCGACACATCCATTTTTTCAGTTGAACAGAAATAAATCAGAACGATTCATAACAGAACGGAACGTACAAAATAATTCTGCATTGAGTAAACGTTTGACTTTCTCTACGTAAACATCTATTTTCTATAGATGTCCACGGCACAAAAGTTTTGATACATTTTGAATAAAAAAGTAACAAGTTTTATTTCCATGACAGATGTGATCACCTCAAGAATAACTTCACGATACAAAAAGATTGCAAAATATACTGACATTGCAAAAAGGTACTTTCAAGGTTAAATTGCACAGTGGCTACTTCTGCAAAATAAATGCTCTAGATAATCTCTATCATCTACACTAATACCTAATTGGATTTGTCGAAAACTCAGAATGTTTTTGAAAGAGAAGCTCAGTAGAGTGAGCGCTCCTTTCACCTCAGCTCACTAATATGAAATAGTGTGCTCTTCTAGTTCAATATCTTATTTATTTCATCGATCAGTTGGGTGCGACTACTTTGTGCTCAATTTTTATTTTATCTTAGAAGCTCTTTCGTTCTCTTTCATCTGCAATGTTGCTGTATTACGAAATTGCTTATTTTTCTTTCTTAATACTACAGTCACACCATCAAATTATTTTTCAATTCTCATTCAAGATTTTTACACATACTGCTTTGCAAAATTCACAAAATTTTAAAGGTGTGACCGTAGGCTGCATGCAAACTTGAAGCAAATTTTTTTAGCAAGATTCCATCAATTTAAAATGTGGATGAAAAAAACTGCAATCAGCTGTTTTCTTGACTGTAATTTGAAACAATCTATAGAATGAAAATTTGTAAGGAAATTCCTTATCAAATTTTAAAAGTGTGAGTGTATTGGTAAAAAAAGTGAGAGAGAATTTATAATTTGAATGAAAATTTTATCGTGTGACCACCAAGTTAGTGGATCTCGGTAAAGTTTTTTAATCGGCTGATATTAAAATTAAATTTTTGTTATTAATTTTTAACAAATAAAAATCATCTTACATTCTTTTTGGGTTCCTAATTTGTATAAATAAAGATTTGCTATTACTTTCAACCGAGCGAACTAAACAGTGGCGGATTCATGGGAGCACACATGAACATTGATGATGGGAGTTTAGAACTTTCGATTTCATTCTGATCAAAAAATGTTGCGAACTTTTAGCCAAATAATAATTACTTTGGATTAAAACCACTAACAAACAATTTAGTTCGGAAAATAATCATATCAAATTATTTCTATTTAAAATTGTTTTCTTATTTTATTACAAATTGGTACAACATGAGACATGCGAAATGCCATGAACCGATTGAACTTCTTCTGAATTCTTTTTCTTTTTTAATATGAATGTCCCTAATAGTTGCTATTATTTATTTCTGTGTTGTTGCTTTTGTAGTTGATAATGTTTCCCTCAACTACAATATAAAAATTCTATTCATTCATTTCCTAAACAATTCATTCATACACAATCAAGCCTGAGCGGATGGACGGATGGACGGATGGCCTGGCCTGGCCTGGCTTGGCTCGAAGTATGAAATGTTGAATGTTGATGCTGCTTCTGCAGTTGTTTGTCAATAATAATGTGTACAATAATGATGAGAATATTTAACGTACAAGAGCGGACCGTTGCCTTTAGACTCAAGCGAATAATGTCCATTTGAATGCATGTTGATTTTGTCGATGGCTTGAGGTTGTATATTTGTATTTCCCCAATGATGATGATGACGATGATGGGTACGATGAACATGCAGTGGAGTTTCTTGCAGCAGTAATGAATTACAATTCGATCGGGTGGACGCCCAATACAATTCGTTTTATTATTTATGGCTGACAAGTCAACATTGCAAAATCATATGAGAAGGTGGAAGGTGGTGCAGGTGATGCTAGTAGAACTCCTAGAAATGGGCAGAAATAATAAGAAACTATTGATGAAGAAACCACAGCAACGAGTTGAGTAATGTTGAAGGTGGAGGTTGCCAATGTATGCAATTGTATCGATGACTGTGTGTGATTGCCAGTGTCTGCGTGCATATGGAAGTGCCAACGTAACCAATGCTTTAACATGAGTTTTCAGCCAACCTAAAGCAAATAATATTTCATGAACAGCAAGCATCACATCAACCTCGTCATACGCCACATACCACAAACATTAATTCATACGCCACAGCTCTCTAAATGCAACAACCAAAAAAAAAAAACACACACACAATTCAATGATGCACTTCATTCAAATATTGCCTGCGGCAATATTGTAACAATAACACATGCACACAAACACACAAGCACACACAGATGCACATCATATGTGCATTTTCCATAGTAAATGTTTAATGTTGTCTCCATAATGCGACTCCACTCGAGCGTTGTGGTAACCATTCAACCAACTAACCAGCCCATGTAGTCGTCAACCACTTCTTGCTTTCGTCTTCTTTTGGGGTCTGCTGCAGCTTTAAAGCATTTAAATGATCTTGTACTGGGCGCTATGTGTTTATGCAACCGATGTTGGCCTACCGTTTTATTGCCAACATATTAGCCATGCTGTAACCTTAAAAATTGCAAAAAGGCCAAACAAACAAACAAAAAAATATCATACTCGTACTTACGGAAAAACACTTATTTAAACTTTAAGTTTGTGTCTATAGTGTCTTTGTCATGATATATTTCTTTTTTCTTTATTTTTTGTTGCTGTGTTTTTCCTTTAAAAACAAAAGATTGTGTTTTTTTTAATAAAAGAACAAACAAAAACTTTTTTTGTTTTGTTTAAATAATAATAATTTTTGTTGTGGTTTTTTGTACGTACACACAAACAAACATCTACAGCATCGATCCCTGGGGATGGCAATGGCGTTGCTTAGTCTGTTGTTGCCCAACGGCAGTGGCTGTCTACACACAGATAAGCACTTAAACGTTGACCGTGTCTGGAGCTGTGGCCAAAGCAAAAAAAAAAGTAAAAAAAGGTAACAACAAGCACAACTTACCTTCGTATAACTGACTCCGTCTGAGGTTTTGGTATCAGCCAGTAGGCTTCAGTAGTTTTTGATTTGTTTCAGTGGCACTTTCAATGTAATCGCAACATGGTTACCTGGTTGGCTTACTTTGGAGGGCTTGGCTTAGTTTTACTTACGCGAATGCTGCATTTTTGTTTCTTAAACTCTTGATATGATAACAAAGACAAAAAGGAAGAAAAAAAAAATTAACTAAACGATATGATATCAGAACTGCACCAAAAGAGCTTCCAACTTTGATTTTATTTCACTGCAGCATACATTTTTCTGCAAATGCACTGAGAAAAATAGTGCAAAAGCGCTTTGGAAAGAAATGATCAAGAAAATGGTTCTTTATAATTGTAGTCAATTCAATCATTACTGCCAGATTATAATTTGACAGTCAATTTTTGACAGCCGTAAAGAATAATTTGATAATAGAGCGTTGTGTGATAGAAGATCTAATGTGTTTTCATTATTGAACAATATCTCAAAAGTAATAGAAATTTCAATTGCTACACACAGAAAAATACACAATGTAAAATCAGCGAAAACAAGGTTGATTTAACATTTTTCGTTAATGATCTTACTTCATTGTCGTTTCGTGTTAAATCAATATGAACACGATAACTAGCAAACAACAGCAGCACATGTTAATATAACATGCGAGTCTTATTGAATAAAAATGTATCCAAATTAAAATAATATGACGAATCTTGTTGAATCAAAATTACTTCAGTTTGAAACAACATAAATTACATATTGAATGATTATTTTTTCAGCATGAAATTCATTTAATAATTAAGTAATTTTAATGTTGAGTTAATACGATTCAATGATTGATCGAATCGAAACTCTTTTAAAATTAAACCGATACTCATATTAAAATAATACTAAAGTCCTTTATTACAACTTGCTGTTTGTTAAAGGCAGGACTTTGTCTGCCCGATAAATAGTTTTGCATTATTACAACTTAAATTTTTTTATTGTTATTATTAATAATAATAATAATAATATTTCATGAATAATAAAACAATAAATAAAGATTTTATAATGTAAAGCCATTTATCGGTCCGACAAAATAATGCCTTTAACAAACGGCAAGTTGTAATAATGGCCTTAAATGTTTGTTGGTTCAAAATGATGTCCTTAATTAAATAACCCGTTAAGCACTTAATAAAAACGTAATAATGCATGCGCCAACGCGTTCGCAATACAGTTTTCATGTATGTACTTGTGTTCGTGTACCCACTTGAGGGTGACCATTGAATGTCTCGGTATGTCCTACAGAGAGATCCGGCATTCTTCGACAATTTTTGATGTGATAAACACATTCTCCAAGAAGCCAATGGCCGTCTTACTATCGGTAATGATCTGAATGTTCCTGCCAGATATTTCGCCATACCGAATGTTTCTTCCGGCCGTTATTTCAGCCTGAATGACACTGCAGAGGTCCGACAGCCTTAAAGGAATGCACCGAGCTAAGCATCAGTTTGCATCAGTTTGCATAGCGCGGTGACGATAGCATGAAAACAGCAACAGACGTTGTTGTCTGAAAATAAAGAATAAAAATTTTTATCAGTGTACTCGAGCAGCAAACGAACGGAAGTGAAAACCCTCTTGCGTAAGCAAAAACAAAAAAATAAATCACAAAAAATTTCAAGTTGATATTGTTGTTAAAGTTTGGAGTTTTAAAATGACCAACTAAATGATAAGGACTACCAAAAACGGTCGAGTCCATACTCCAGACACAACAAAGGTGAGTGAGCAACAATGCGTTCGGGTATGTCTACCAAAAACAAAGTCGATGCAAAGCGAAAATCTCCAACCTCAACGATTATAAAAGAAGGTTCATGTACTCGTCCATGGACGGCAGTTGAGTGCAACAATTTTGTGTTCATGTGTGTGAATTTCGTTTTTTTATAAACATGTCGAATATTTATGGTTGATCTGAACAGATATCGACAAAACAACTGCTACCGGGCATTATCATTGTAAAAGAATAAAATTTAGCAGCAACTTTAACATGCATGAATGCAGAGTGTTTTCTTTCTTCTTGGACTGCAGCTGACGATGATGATGATGCAGTTTTGATCATGAAGCGAATTAGTTTGTAATAAAAGCAGAAGCCAAGAAAAAAAAAACAGCAGTGAGCGTTAAAAACATTTTCTTTTGCAAAGTGAAAAATTATCATTTAAAAAATCTTTGCATCTTTTTCAAAACTAATTCAAAATTCAAGATGTTTTTTTCTCTTCTTATAAAAGTGTTTGATTTGCGAAGGTGTCAAGGAATAAATTTCGTCCGTTCGGTCGGCTTATTATTATTTATTTATTTGTGCAATAAAATTTGTACTCAATTTGTTGTCAATTTGTTTATTAAAACTATTTGTTAATGGCTTTGTTGTTGGTATTTTAATATTAAAAATAAAATTCATAAAAATAAACAGCAGCGAAAAAAAAAATCCAGGTCATTGTACGCTTTAAATAATGTATAAAAAGTAGTGCACCAGACACTTTACAATTTGCATAATATAAAAATATTTTCACATAAAAATACACAAACAAACACGTACACATAAACAGATGTATCTATGTATGTGTGTGTGTGTGTGTATTTTATTTGAAGCTTCAAAATCATGTATGTATGTTTGTGTTTTGGAAAAACATTTAAATGTGTGTGAAAATATATGCAAAGCACATCACATGTTGAGCTGGAAAAAATCATCAGAAGGAAAAAAATGTGAAAGAATATCAAATTCATATATTTCACTTATACGAGTATGTGGCTGTGTACTTGTATGTATGAATGCATGTATGTTTGTATTCATGCGATTTATTTTTTTCAAATACAAGAAACTTTTTTCTTCATTCAGTCAATCATTCAAGGTCACCACTTGTTGGGGCCAAGTATTAGAAGTTACCAAAAAACAACTTTGCAGTAATGTATAAGTACGTATGTACGAGGAGTAACCTAGAAAATTTGGTAAAATTACAAAACAACTGTCTAAAGCTTTCTGAGAGCATCTCTAAGGACTTTCTTATTTTAAACACTTACATTTAAGAATCTGGATGCTTCACTGTTTAACTCGATTAACTGAACGGAAGAACTGGGGTCTAATAACCGCTTTCGATATCGAGCTACTTAGATCGAAAATTTTTGTTTTGGGAGTATGGCATTCGATATCGAACAAAAATAAATAAAACTAGAGATTATGGCTTTCGATAGCGAGTCATCGATAGAGTGTTATTTTTGCAAACATGGTTCGATAGCAAAATGTCTATCGCTTTCTTAATTTTAACAGCAAACAATAAATTGTGAAAAATCTAAGTTTTATTTATTTCTTGAATTAAAATAATGGTAATTATGGTCTACATTGCAAGAAAAATGTGAAAAATATAAACTTAAAGCAAAAAGAAATACTGGCAGAATGGATGTCCGAACACCCGAATTTAGAAAGAAACCCGATTTTCAAATCCATTTCCTTGGCCACCTTTGTCACTATTTTGCTAATCGATCCTTGGCACATTCCAATGGGGTAGTAATCATTTTACCAACCGCATGCCAGTAGCCAGAAGGGAGAGTGTTTCGGTTAACTGCAGCTTTGGTGGCACTGCCGTTGACATGCGATAAGACATAATTGAATTCCTCCTTTGAAAATCTAAGCCGCTGTTAAAATCTAAAAAAATATGCAGTAAAGAATTTATTTAATCCAAAATACAAAATTTTTTACTTACACTTTCATATAGAACATCGATCATCGATTCACAGGTGAATCTTTTGGCTCTTTGATAGAACGACATGCCCAGGCATGCAACAAACATGCCCAAAAAATAAATGAAATAATTCGAAAAAAATTTGTCACATGAGAGTTATTTCTTTAAGTTTTTAGGATTTATTTAATATGTTTTGCAAAAATATTATTAAAGTTCTGTAAACATTTCGGTTGCGATAAATTCATCAGCAGCATAAGGCAAGTCCAGAGTATCAGCTTGCTATTTCGATTTCTTCTCAATTTTTTTTCCTCCTTAGGACGTGTGCCAAACGATAACGAAGAGCTGTGGTAAAAAAATAATTGCTTGTTTGGGAAAATTTTCATGTTTCTACTGTGTCAATATAAAATTTTGACGTCTGTAAAAAAACTCGATGTTTCTGCTGTGTGAAATGATATCTTTCTTGACCATATAGAACTTTATTTCGAATTAACTAAATTTTTTAATCGTTTTTATTTTATCCATTTGAACTTTTAATCAGCGCATGTCTAGTTATTTGGTTATATTTTACAAATGTTTAATTCACTTTAGCGGAGAAGAATGCTGATGAAAAATTTGCTGCGGCGGCAAGGCAAACAATTTAACTACAAGCCGCCGGCTACCAACAAATTTTTAAAAGAACATTTTTATGCACATAAAATAAAACTCTTTGCTGTAGCGAAAAATTGTATAATGTGATGTACAATTTTTCGCAAATTAAAATAAACAATGCATTTTTCACAGTCTAATTACATATAAGAGCCTTAAAAATTCCTTGTATTGGGCGACGGCTCGAATTTTTAAAAACGACGGCGGTGGTTTTACCTTGTTTTCTGATACTACACTTCTAATTTGCTGCTTGTTAAAAATTTATCTGTTGTGTAAAAAATTCTACTAACCTCCAGAGCTAATGAAATTATTTACTTAATATAGTACTTTGCTACCGTTTGGCACACTCCCTTAGAGATCCACCTTGAGGTTAAAATAAAGTTAAATATTTATTTTCTTAAACTGTCATTACAGTCACTTTTAATATCAATGAAAACGTGTTTGGCTGAATTGAGAGCTGCAGAGTTCTTCATTGGATAATTTTTTTCCCCAGAAGGAGGAAAGATTATTAATGTTTTTAGTTAGCGTTTCCGAAATTTCTGGACAACGTTAACTTCAAATATATATTTAAAAAATATTATAAAAACATGTGTCACAGCCGCCAAAAATATATCATCAGCTGGTTTTTCTGTTCGACATATTTTTTACTCAGAAATCGAGAAAATATGAAATACATTAGAAAACTTTAACGATGCGAAAATTGTATTAGTTTTTTTGAGGCACCGCAATTACATTTCCAACCTCGTAAGTCAGTACTGGCACTAAAGTTAACAAGTGTAACGTGTGAGTTATAAATATTTAAAATACAACTAAAAAAATTGCATTTGCAGCCAATGATAGCGCACATGTAAGTGTGTGAAAATATTTTTCACTGTCACTGCCACTTCTTGAAACACCGGTTCAAACACACAGTTTTTACAGACCCACAAGTGAAAATGCCAAAAATGTATGTGTGTAGGTACGAGTGCATTTCTATATATTACAAACTTTTTTCATGTACAATCTACATACTGCAGTAAGTAAAGCAAGCAGCCAACAAAAAAAAATAAAAAATAAAACCTAAAACGCTTACAATGGGACCACACGCATGCTGAATATTAAAATTCATCCTCAAATGCAAAAATGTACTCGTGTTCAAGTACAACTGGAAAAGCCAACAGCCAACATTTAGATGATTTTTTGTTTATATAACATACGATTATCATGTTATGAGACTCACATACACACACACACACATAAATGAATATCTGTGAATATTTGTAAAGTTATCAGAAAAAGTTGCCTGTAATTTTGGTCAGGTTGTCTGCGAAATTGTCAAAAAAAAAACAAATACAAAGAATAAAATACAAACTTGAAAAATATAAAACTTATCTGTTTTAAATGACCTTTTAATTTAATTTTTATCATACTCTGAAAAAGAGATAAAAAAAAATAATATTTAAAGTGAAAATGAAAGTAATGTCGCAAACATTTGCTGTGTCTGTGCTTTTGTGTCCTGTTTGACAGGATTTTTTTCACATCTTTTGATTGAGATGAATTCGAGTAAACTAAGTAGCTTTTCCTTCTTATGGCATTTAGGAACTGCGACATCTAAAAGTTCATACTTAAAGTAACCCTACTATGAAAAATTTTTATGTCACTGGGTGGTTCATGCGTCGCACAGCGCTGTGTCGCATGAAATACTGGTGTATTACATGAAAGTTGTACTGTTCGATAGGTAAAAATATAAATCCAGGTAATATTGGATACATTTTTAGGTTTGTCTCTTTCTAAAGCCTCCAGAGGACGCTATATCCGAAGAATTCTGAAAAAGTTATATAAATAATAATTAAATAAAAATTTTTTATTTTCTTAATAAATGATTTTATATAATTGATATTAACCACATATCTTTGCTTTGGCTGCGAAACATGGAACGCTGCATGCCAAGATGTCCAGAAGCTGCAGTTGTTTGTAAACCAGCGCCTCCGCAAAATACTACAAATCTTCTGGCCGAATATTATTTCTAATAGCAGATGATGGTCGGAAACAGAACAACTACAAGTCTTAACTGAAATACAGAAACGCAAGTGCAACTGCATTGGTCACAAGTCACTAAAAAGACCCCCAAACGAGATCAGGAGAAATGCTTTCGGCTGGAGCCCCCAGGGTAACTGCAGAATTGGGAGACCTGCTCATACGTGGAGGCGACAAATCGTCATCGAAGTTTCTGCCATGAACACGAGGTGTCCGTTTTTGCGATTTTTTTTCAAAATACTAATTTTTCTTAATTGAAGATTTTCATGTTCATGCACCTTGTTTCAAAGAGATGCGACGGCAGCTCCTTATACTTTTATCTTATCGTTATATGAGTTCAAAGGACTGTGTGGCGTCTGCGAAAATTTCATTAGCGTTACCTTGGTTTTCTTCTATTTTTTTATTTAACAATTTTTTTTAGTATTTTTTATTTGCGACTTTTATTTATGTTTTAACACAAACCTCTATCGATTCCATTTAATTAGTGTTAATTGGTTTCAAGAGATAAACAAACGCTCGTTTATTTAAGTTGTCCAATATTGGAGATCTGTAAAAACTTCTTATAATTGCAAACGCCAACTGATAGAATAGAATTAATATATTTATGTAAATGCATATGAAACTTAATATATCAAGAAATTAGCTGCGTTTGTTGTGGCGGAGGCCCCCAAACTAAAATAGTGTCTCTTAAGCTGCATACATTTCCCAGTTTGCCTGGCGGTTTTAAACTTGTTTGCAATAATTCACTGCCATCTGCTTTGATACATGTTTGGATAGATTTCATGCAAGTGTATAAGCAGGCACAGGTACACTTACCTGTGTGTGTGCGTGTGTGTGTGTTTTGCATGTTTGAAACTTGTAATCCTTGGTAACTGTTACCACTGTTTAGCTACTACTTTAGCCAACTTGCTGCTTGGCTTCTTTTTATCTTTCACAATTAATTTATTTTTGTTTTGTCTCAACTGCAAGTACTACTTGTACATATGTATTTCTATACACATGGATGTCGGATTGTAAACTATTTGTTAATCAAATGATGACATCGTACTACTTGCTCATTTTTACTGGTACAAGTACTTCAACTTGTCCTCTGTATTCCTTTCAAGTAACTCATGCTCTAAGTCTTTCTACTTATCTGTGTACAAGCGAATGTTTCACGCTTGGTGGCCACTTAGTTGACTTGATTTGATTCTATATCTTTAAATCGGTGACACAGCAACAACATTATCAATAAATTGCCATGTTAGCTAAAGGAAATTCATAATTAGTTTGTTGCGTGAAATGGATTCACATACTGCTTTTTTAAACACGGTTTACAGATATTTAAGGGGGTATACCCCCTGTTCAGTAAACCGACTCCGACTGCATTTTTCGTTTTAAAACGAATCAACTTAAACGGGTGTTTTACTCCTTTTGAAATTGAGTAAGCAGGCCTGGTCGAAAGCAAATCAAATGCCGTTTTCTAGGTGAAATTCTTTCTAAATAATAAAAATATCACTTTGCATTTAAAACTAAATATTTTTATCTTTTTTTTAATAAAAAAATTATAATTTTATCATGATGAAATATTTATTTCACCATGACTTTTATATGAATTTGTTCTAAAAAAACGTAATCAAAAATAAATTTATTGAAATAAAGACATTTTTATTGTAATTTGATAATTTTTTTTTCTACATGTCCAAGTTTTTCTGTATTTTTTTTAAAGTATTTTTTGTTTAAAATGTTTCTTCGTTGCGAAACTGTTGTCAACTGTTGAGCCTAATAGTTACGTCTTTTTGCAAAAAAATTATCGCAAAAAAAATGGTATAAATTTCGAGTAGTCTGCGATTTTTTTAGCAAAAATGTTTGCGATTTTCTACTTTCCGATTCCCGAGAAATTTTATCGTTTATTCCAGGAATTAAAATGTACTAAGGACTGCAAACATGCTTCTTAGAACTTATTATGTGAAAAAATTTAAATGTGAATGTGCACTTTTGGTCCATAAATTTTGTGAGAAGTAAATTACTTACGTAGTTTATATATTTTTGTAATATATATTCATTAATTGGTATAGTTCCGAGCCACATCCATTAAAATCTCACAGGTTTTAAAAATTTTTGGAAATTCGGTTACTAAAACTACAAATTACATGACAAATTTTAACGATTAGTGCGTTAGAGGTTTAGAAGTAAAACTTTATTTTATTTAAAGTAACAACTGAAACAATAAATTGCTGTTGATAAATATATTGAAGGTCTGTACATGGACGAAATGAAGCCAACTCGCTGTCAAAGCCATATAAAAATGTTATGATTTTAATTTTATTTATGGTGTTTGAGGGCGGAAGTCATGGCTCAAATTCGAAGATTCATAGATCTTATCTATCTGCTCCGTTTCAAAATTAACAGATTTTGTTTTGTTATTTTAGTTTTGCTTTGTTTTCATTAACAAATATAATAACATTTCAAAAATAAAGTTGTTTAATTTATTTCAATATTCCCGGTTATCCGGGAACGACAAAAAAAATTGTATCGATTCCCAAGAATCAAAAACGTCTTGATTTGGTATCTCTAATGCATGACTTCATACCACTATGAACGTGTAACCATTTCGGTCATTTGTTTATGATATAATCTGCAACAGCATAGAAGAATGAAATGTAGCTCCCAGGAATATGGAAAGATCTAAAATGGTCTGAAGTCGAGGAATAGAAAGAATGGCTTACTTCAAGAAAAGCCAAATAATCTGAACGAAAACATTTCTATTAGGAGATTTTTTTATTTGCGTTCATTAAAAAAAATTAATTTGCAGCAAATTTGAGTTTTTCTCCATTTTTTCCATTTCATGCAAAATAAATATTATTATTATAATATTATTTTACAATAAGCATGTATTCTTACTGCAAAGAAAACTCATTGAGACAAACATTTTTACATTTCTATTCGTCAATTATGATGTTTTGTGCAGTTTAAGCAAATTATTTTCAACTTTATTGAATTCCTAAAAACCGAATTTAGTTTCGTTTTCTCTTCTACAACCCATATTATTACATTTTTCCATAAATTGGACAGTTTCTAAATTATTCAAAAACCAATTTCTAACTTGATTTGGCAAATGTAATCATGGAAAGTATTTATTTATTTTATATATTTTTTAAAACTACCTTGAATATTATATGTGGCTTTTAAATAAATATGCCTCTTTCTATCTCTTAGAGCTTCTTTTGCCGAGCACGCGTGTATGGGTGTGTGTGTCCCTGCATGTGTATTAGTGTGTCAGGTTGTGTATGTATGATCAGACCATGGCACATGTCATTTTAATCCGAAATGACAATATTGAACCGTAATGACACAAAATAACAAAAACACACACGCGGTGGCTGGCGACCACAGACAAAAAAACAAAATTCTTAAATAAAATTGGAACATAGAAAAGCAGGCGAAGCACAAGGTGACGAAGAAGGCAAAAGAAACCCTAAAAAAGAGCAGCCAAGAATGAACAAGAAAGAACTGTTGAACGCATTTTCGAAAAAAAAAATATTATTTATTCAGTTTTTTTTTGTTTTTTCAATACTTTGTTGTGCTAGAAACGATTTTAAATCCTTTTAATTTTTTTTATTTATCTTCAACTGAGAGCTAAAGGGGGAGTTTTAAGGTTGAGAAATTCATCAAGATAAAAAACGTCTATACAGAAAAGGAAAACACAAACTGACACAAGCAACGTCTTAAATAAGGTCACGTATTTGGTTCAAAAGAAGATGAACAAAAACAATACATGGGCAACAAGAGTTGGTTAAAAATTGCTTAAGTTCTGGCAAAAATGAAGCACAAATAAAAACACACAAAAATTCGTCAGCAGTTTGTTAGCTGAGAATTTTTTTTGGGGTTATAAGGGGCCTTTAGGCAGTATTTAGTAAGAAAGGAAAAAGATCAACTGCAAAATGCCATACAAAAATAATATAAGAATAGAATTTGCGAAGACCAAGAACAATATTGTTGTTTTGACAAATAAGTCGAATTTCGAATGAGCTACGAAGTTGCATGGTGATTTCAAGGCACTTCGGTAATATTTAATAGATTCTGAATTCAAAACCAAGTTCTGCAACTATCGCAACAGGCGAGGGAAGTTGTTGGAAGCTCTTTTTATATCGAAGAAAACTAGCTGAATGTATTCAAAAAATTTCTCTTACTGAGGTAGATATAATTAATAAACACTGGAGATTCCATAGAAGCAGGCTTGGAAGGAAAGGGGCAATAATTCCGTTTACAAACCTGCCTGTAAAAGGGCATGATTTTTATATAAAGAATTCCTACTTGGAAGCAGTACAATTTAAAAATTAATCTTTGTAGTGCAACGTGCTTCTTATAAGCGCGAGGTGCAGGCATTAAAAGACAGAAAGGGCTTAAATAAGCACTTGAGTTCGTCACCTGCTTTGGAAAATCTAACTTTTTTTTTGGGTACGGAAACATATAAATAAGTATTTTTTGTAACTAATCAAACATATCTACTCTCCTCCGTAGCTGCTAACTTAATAAAGTGTATAAGAATATTAGTACAAATGCACATCATTTTCAAACTTCTCTTTAGCGAAATTGCCTCTGGTTATTATTTTTGTATTTTTAAATTAGAACAATGATTCGAGTGAAAAGGGATAGAAAAAGAAAAATGCATTCGTGCATACGAGTAGTTTCAAGTGACTGACATAATAATCAGTCGGCACTTACAATTAATTTTTTGTAATTCTTAGAATAACATTCTGAATAAAATTGGGACGCGCAATGCAAGGCATTGCAGGATGTTTATGAAAACTTGTATTCTTAGGATGCCTATGATTTCTTTGAAATGATGTGAGAGATGTCTGCAAATACTTTCATTTTCAGAACTATAAATTGAGCTAAAACAGCTTAAAGACTCCATCCTGCACTTCCAAATTGTGGCAACTTTTTAATCCAACTTTATTAATTCAAACTTTAAACTCAAGGATAAATATTGTTGTATTGCTTTTAAGCGATCAGGAATATAAATCAAATAAACGCCATACAATCTTGATGCTGCTGCAGTGTTGTCAACTCAGTGCTTTTTGAATTATGTTTAGTGTTTTTTAAAGTTGTGACGCGGAAAGTTCTCAAGTCACTGATCGGAGTTCTTAGTCTTTTATTTTTTGTGGAACCTTTATTTTGATTTCAAATAATGAAAAAAATTGCACAAAAAACGCAATATTTTGGCAAATGAAATCTCAAATGATCTCAATTAACAACTGTCCATTCCCTATTTTAATATTATAATCAACACTGTTGAAAGGAGCATGTGACTAAATTTGAAAGGGAGTTTAAAAAGAAAACTTTTCAACCAATTATGTAAATTCCTGCTATTGAGAATGATAATGTTCTAAGTCAATTAATATGCAGAAATAATTCGATATACAGTTAAAAACTGAGTCCTTTTGATTTTTGATTCCACTTCAATGGAGTTCCTTCATATAATATAAAAAGGACACAAATTCACAAGTCGTGCCTTCTTATATGTTAATGGAAAACAGTGTTTTCATGCTAATTTAAATTAATAAATAAATAATTTAAAATGATTTTTGTTTCGAGCTGTTTTTGCATTTTTATCCGAAGCAATTTGTTAGGCTAAGCTTCCCAACGTTTCTGTTCAGAAATAATTGGACATTCAACAATATCATGGTTCACACTATAAAATTTTTCTTTCTGAAAGTGTTAGTTTTTTGATGTACGGGGAGAAACGATATCTTGTGTTTTGAAATTTGTAACTGTCAACCTAAAATCTTTCATAGTCTGAACCGGGACAATATACAGAGGAAACAAAAGAAAAATTAACGTTAATCACGGGTAGAACAGAACAACTTTGGAATATTGTGTCATATCCAATCTTTACTGAATAAAAATGTTACGAACTTTAGCCTAATAATAATCACTTTGGAGTAACAACCGAAGTAGTCCGAAAAATAACTACATTGTAAAAGCACATTTTATTTTTCAGAGGATGCCAAGCCTCCATCATCAGTGTTAATGTGTATTTCATATATTTCACCACTTAAGTAAGCAAATTTAAGTCCTTATTTATACAAATCCTTTGAAAAAAAGTATTTTTTCTAATTAATGTTTTTTTGTAATTAGTTGAACTGTTTTGAGTTTATGTTGAAAGGAAGGGTTTGGCTTAAGTTCAAATCTGGCCTTTCCCATTTCTTTTTTCGCTTTAGAATTTTTTTTAAAAGTAAAATTGGAACAATTTTTCTTTCAAAATAATTAATAAATTTTGTGAAAAAAATATGCATTTTTGGTAGAATAGTAAACGCGTTACAAGATTTTGTAGAAGTAAAAGATGTTTTTTTCGATCTTCGACTTATTATCTTTTTAGCATGTAAAAAATATATAATTATTGTTACCTTGAATAAAAGTAGTTCAGGCCACTGTTCTCAGAAGACCCTTTTCCATATCCAAAGCGTGCATGCTTTCAATTTATCGTATTATTGCTTCTTTAAGATTTCGTAAACATTTTAATGTAAACGCGTCCAGAAAAATAGTTTAGGTTACACGTGTAATTGTATTACATTTCTCATAGAAATGCATTTAACCAAAATAAAGAAATTGAATAAAACTTAAATTTAGTCCTTCATTTTGGAAATCAAACATTTTTTCCTTGATTTCAGTGCTTTTTGAAATTGAAAACTTGACAACACTAATGCTGCACCAATGAACCATGGAATCAACTCACTGCTGCTCACTGCTGAGAGCTTAAGAAAGGACAGGAACCTTTTAGTTGCCCAAAAAAAATAAAAACTGAGATGAAAAAAAAACACCGAATACGTGAGTTAATTTCAAGCTTATTGTGGCAGAATCTCTTTAAGGAAAAGAAACAAACACAAAATTAAGGACACCACTGTTTTCTTTGAATGCCTGCACACATGTATACGAGTGTGTTTTGTGCGTGAGTGTGTATATATGTGTGTGTCAGGGCTAAGCATCAAATCGAGAAATTATTTCATTTTTTAAGATTAGATATTTAAGACCGCGTGCAAAAATCTAAATAGTAGACCATGTAACCACATCGAGCAAGAAGCACACACGTACCCAAGCATTCACCCTCAGCAGCCACCGTGTACAAAGTGCACACATATCACAACGTGTTTCATATACTGCCAATTCATTTAATTTTAATAAAAGCATTCATACCATTTTTCTAATTCCGCACTTTTCGTTCATGCTGAAGCTTTCAAATGTTGTTGGATTTTTGCGTACGTTGTGAAAATCTTGGCCGTGTTGTAAAATTTAAAATTGTTTTCATTATTTTTTTGTTGTTGTTTGTTTTTGTTGTTTTGTTTAAATCTAATAGCCACGTAAAGTCAAATTTTTCTTTCAAAGTCAGTCCTTTTGTAAACATTCATTCTACTCCTGCTACTATCGCAGTTGTGTGTGTGCATGTGTGTGCCTGTGTGTGTGTGTTTTTATTTGTTTGCATCAAACGCACGTGTCTCAATGGGAAACTCCAGTTACTCATCTCAAACTCAAATAAGAAACAAACCCCTCCATTATCCATTAGAATGAGCCACAACTGCTTTCGTGTTTATTTTTTTCTTACTTTCTTTATTTTTGCTTCTTTTTTTAGCAGAAGCACGTGTGTTTTGATTTGCAACAAACGTTTCCTTTTTTTTTTACGAGAACTTTATATAGATTTCCTCTTATTGAAATTGTGTTGCAAGCAGCAATAGTGTTAGCTTTTTTTGTTGCTATTGTTGTTTCTTTAGAGGCTTTAGAAAATTAAGTCTATGCTGGCGGGCTCATGATGCAGCATTAAATTGCCGCATTGTTTTCTTATTGGGCTGCTTGATATTGAATGAAAAGGGGTCGCTGCTAAATTGGCCACTTGTAAATTATTTCATTTTTCATATCATGACTCTCCTCCTCTCTGCACGATGCCATTTAGTATTTCTTTTATATCGTTTTCCTTTTGCTGCAAGTTGCTTTTATTATTTCTATTTAATGTTGTCTAAATATTTTTCTCAATTTAAATTAAATTTGACTGGCGGGCTGTTACTCAAATTGATGATTGTCCCCCTGTGTGGGTGTTAATCTTGAAGGTTGGATTTTGAAGCTGCCATTGAAGATAAAAACGTGTCAATATATAATTTCTCCTAAATAGTTTTTCAGTTTCATTTTAAACTAATTGCTACCGAAGAGCGAATTCTATGCACTACAAATTATTTATGCAACATTTTAGGCAATTTAAAGAAACCGTTTTCGAAAGTTTTCAGTTTTTGTAATCTTTAACAAGTGTTTGCGTGTAGTTGGAGCTCCCAAACATTTGAAGCTTTCCGAAAAAAAACAAGGACACTTAAACTAAGTTTACTTAAAATTTTGGATCACAACTAATTATTTTTGAAAATCTCTATTCATTCTGATTCGATTTCCATTCAGAAAGATATTTTCACTTTCTAACGGAAGTGACTTTTGAAACAAGTACATTCATGACACCACTTACTTGACTCATGATTTATTTAGCTTACAGTATTCTAATGTCTCTGTTATCTGCTGCCATAATAAAAATGTTTTCCTAGATGTAAAGGAGACCTTAAAGGAAAAGAAAATTAAGAAAATCAAATGGATAGAATTAACCGAGTTAAATGGAACAAAAGGAAAATGCTTTAAGTTGCCACATATAAAAAGAAAAAAAGTATACATCAAGCACTACTACATAAATGTTTTTTCGAATGTGTGTGTATGTGTGTGTGTGTGTATGTGTGTGTGTGTATGTGTGTGTGTGTGTATAAATTACAGAAAATTACAACAAAAGTACGTACTGAGGGGTTTATCCTTTCAAATTGATTTGATCACGTACTACAACGGAAAAAAGAAAAGAAATACTAAATAAAAAATCTGGAAAACCGTGTACATTTAAGTCTCATTGCCTTTAAAGAGAGCGAATTATGGGTTTGGCGAGCTTTTAGCTAAATAACAAAATATAAAAATCTATATTAACGCATGGACGTGTATGACTCAATCGTGTGGAAAACAAAAATTGGAGTTTTTGATTTTGTTCAAGCTTTGGAAATATCTTTGTCTACATAAAAATAGACCTTTATTAATATTCTTTTTTTTTAGTTTTAGTTATTCCAATTTCTGTGTCTGCGACGTAGAAAAAAACACTTGTTTTCTTTCCTTTCACTTGTGAAAGTGTTCAAAGGTCCAGACCTTCGTATAAATTGTTCTGAAAATTTTTATGATTTTGTATATTTAAAACAGTTCAAAGATTATGAAATTAAAAAGAAAAATCTGTTAAGTTTTTCATGTATTACAGATCAGCTTAGCACCACTTTTTGAAAGATAAGTAATGCATCTATTTTATTTTTGTCGAAAAATTAAGCATTAAATTGATTAAATTTTATATTAATATTAATTTATTGAAAATAATTATAAATTGGTTTGCTTTAGTATTTAGTAAAGAAAAAATAAATTTATTATAGTTTACTAGTGTTGTGAAAGAAAATTAAAAAAATTTGATTGACAAATCTCTCTTAGAGTCCCCTCGATCCGGAAAATTGGGAAGGCCGTATGATATTTTATTTGTAAATTATTTCATATAAAATTTATTTGCAAAAGCTTCTGTTTCATACTTAACTTCAACTAAAATTATATTCCAGCCAAAAAAATTTTAATATCAATATATTAAAAATTCTCAGCCATATATTGCGTAAAAAGAGGTATAGATGTTTTCTATTTAATACTGCTTTTTTTGTTTAAGCTTATTTTATTAACAGTTGTTGACAATATTGTTCACGGCTTATTTTTTTTCTTTCTTGTTGTATTTATTTTTATTTCATATTCTAATTAAGTTGTTGTCCTGTTTTCACGACTCATTAAATATTGTAACCCTTTTTAATTTTTGTAGAAAAGAAGCAATTTCTTTTTACGTTTTGGCATTTCAAATTTGCGCTATAAAAATGTACAGAAAAAAACGAAATGAAAAGTCATGAATTCTTTTCTTAATGACATTCTTTTAGTAAATGGAGCTGTTCCGCGATGTGTTAGCAGAGATGTTAGAGAAAAAGAAAATTAGTAAAGCGATATTTATAAAATTAACTTGCCAATGTGAAAAAAATATGACGCAAAAGCTGTTAACGAATGTTCTTTAGCTGTAATTTTTTCTACGAATTAAAAATTTCGGTTTGCGAATTAATTTTTTCAAATTCAAATATGCAATCCAGCCCAAGAACGAAAAGTTCCTGGCCTGAAACCTCTTTATCTCCTCGAAAAGATTTCTAATGAACTCAAAATTTTTATTTCTGCAAGATGCTTTTTTAATACATCGTCAGCTCATTATTGAATTGTCATACCGGCCTCTTTTTCAATCCAAAACCTATTTCGCAAATTCTTTTATGATTTCTAAAATTTCAAGCATTCACTTTGCTCAGTAATAATAAGTATTGGTTTGCTGTACACGCCACTGTTTGGCGATTGCAGCAAATATTTTAAGCAAAAGAGTACAAAATAAATTTCACAAATAAATTTCTTGTTTTTCTTCGTTTCCATAACAAACAAAGTAGTTTAAGCAACCAAAAAATAAAACTAAATCCAAAAAAGGAGGGAGCCGTAACTAAAATTCAACGACGAAGGCTGAACAAAAAAAATCATGACCATCTAGAAGCCGCCGGTGAAATGTTGTAGTATAAAATCATTAAGAACATTAATATAAAAAGTAAAGAAAATCTGTGTTATTTAATTATACTTGAACTTAAATTATTTGTTTTTATTGTCAACGTTTAGCGGCGGATTACGGCGGCCGGCATCTTATTGACCGGCTTTAAGCCAATTGAATAGTTTCTCTGAGCTGTATTAAAATAAATTTGTTGAAAATAAGCACAAGGTTTGTGTATGCAGTACAAAATGCTACTTTTGAATACAAACTTGCACCTGCGGCGCAAATATTGTTAATTTTTAATAAATCAATATTAACTTTTCACTGCTCCCATGAAGGGTTACAAAAATTTACATTTTTGTTTAAGATATGTATATCCTGCAATCCGGGTTTTTGGAACATGCGTCAAACCAATAATGAGCTGACAACATGTTATATTAATATGCAATGACACACTGATATTAGTTGTTGAAAAAATTAAAGTGTTAACTAACTCGTAATTTAATTTGACATTTGGATGTCCCTGCAAAAATTAATTCTAATTTTTCAAACAAGTGCAGAAAAATTAAAAAAATGTAAATGAAATTTTAATTTTTTTTAAATTATTTATCAAATTAAAGAATAAAACTAACTCGATTACAAATGAGTTTTGATATTTTTTATTATCATATTACTGTCAATTGTCAAAACCAAAAAAAGAAAAAAGAAAGCAAAAACAAAAACATAAACTCAAAACACGTCTTTAAGTTGCTAAAGAAATGTATGAAAGTGTGTAAAAGAATTGTATTTCATTCTCGAACAAGTCTTTAGATATTTATCTAATATAATTGCTATTTGAACAATAAGTTGCATCCATTAGATTTCATTCGACACATTGAAATGGCCTGACAATCTGTCAAAAAATTATAAAATATTTTAAAAAGTAGCCAGCCAGCCAGCCAGCCAGCTGTCTGCATGTCACAAAACCAGAGTGAGAATGACACCAAAAGATGGTGACGACAAAGTTGCGTTCACAAATGTCACATGCGTCAAAAGTAAAATGACAAAAAAAAACAAAAAACAAAAAACGAAAACTTTACAAACTGACAAGCCATTATTTGAAGCATTTCTCCATTATAGTCAATGAACCTAAAAAATTAAATTGTACTGACAGCAGAATATATTTTAGCAAAGTTATTTTTATATCTAATGAATTATTACAAGTAAATAAAATACCTTTAAAGTGTGTATGAAATAACAAAGGGGAAAATCAAACTAAAATATAAGTATTTCCTTTTCATATTACCTGCAACGATTGTTAAGGGAAATACGGAAGTGTGCAGCATTTTTTTCCATTGATTTCATTTCGTTTTAAAGACCATTTAGTTGGCAGAACGTCCAGTTGGCACGACTTGAATTTTAAATAGATTTAAATGAAAAAAAATAAAAAAAAACAACAACATTAAATAAAATAAAAGAAAAACGGTTTTGTTATAGATACTCAAATACTTTCTATTACGTTTGTACGAGTATAGAAACAACAACCATTTAAATTATCCTTTCTTCTGTGTATTTATCCAGGTAAATGTGTATGTAAGTGTTCATATAAATGTGCATTCTTACTTAAATGTAAATTCTATTTGAATTAACACGCTTACAAACATACACATGCACACACACACACACGCACACACACACACACGCACATTTTTCCATTTCTATCGTGTAGCACATATTTCCGGTTTCCGTTATGCGTCAAAGCAGAGCCAGCACCACATTAAAGTTTTGTTCAACTCTAAGTTTCCTTTCGATTGCTCGTCTATTTTTTTTACAAATACAATTGTTTAGTGTACTGGGAACCCATATGACGTTTGCTAGTCAAGGACAAGGACAAGGACAGAAACACCGACATGTTTAATTTTCTTTACGAAAATTTAATTTTATTATACTTGTTTTTTATAATTTCACTTATTAATTACTTTGCATCTTGGCAAAGGGCTTTAAGGAATCACCATAGACGAAGCTGGCACCACTTTATGTGTTTTATTTCAGTGAAAATACTGAAATTTGTAAAATATCTTGTAGCTATCAATGTGCTATAAATTTTTTGTTTTGTAATTTTGATAAACAAGTTTATATGCTTATAAAAGTGAATTTAATAAATGACAAAACGAGTGATGCAGAAGTTCTTATTTTTGGGGCTACTTTCACGTGAAATTCTCAGAATTGAGTCCGGAATTCATGAACTGAAAAATGTTGTACTGTGATTGTGTTTTGGCTGGTCAATTCTTATAAATATGTTTATTGTATTTTGTAAAGAAATTTAAATAAAATCGGGTTAAACTGTTTTTTATTAGTTAATTAGCCTCCCTTTTACGATCTCCTGACTCATATGAAGCTGAATATCGAAACTTATAGGAGTCCTTTCTTTCACATGTTTAATCTTCTAGATTTAAGATTTAACGAAATATTTTATAGAAAAAGTTTTCATTGTTTTCCGGTTATTAAAAATATAATATTTTTTCTTAGAAACGGATTTACGAGTACAAAAAGAGTTTTTCACTTGTGCTCTTGCAAATATGTAGGAATGTGTGAGTGTGTGCGATGTTGCATGCTCTAGTTTTAATATTTGTTGTTTCTGCTGTTGTTGTTGTCGCCGTTGACGTGTTTTTTCGTTTGTGTTCATTTTTTGAGTTTGTGTCGTGTTTTTGCCATTAAAGTGGATTTAAGCCGTCATTGTGGATCCTTTATATTGTATTTTTGGCAATTAAGCACATGCGGTGCTTTTGTTGCACGTATTGCATGGCATACAAAGTGTCATTAGGCGTGTTTCAATACATTTCAAGCGTTTTTACTTGACATACAGTTTCATTTTTTTAGTTTTTTTTTTATTTATTTTTTATTCAGTTTGCTGTTGTTGGTGTTTGTAAGTGCTTTTTTAAACTTATTTCAGAGATTATCGTGTTTTTTGTTGTTCCCCGCTTTCATTATCCTGAATTTTTTTGCATACTTTGGGTTATTTTTCGTTTTAAACATCAAGTCGTGAAATTAGGTTTATTTTTTGTAGTAATTTTTTTAATATTATTAACAAGAATTCTGATAGAAAATGTAATTACGCTGCAAGTCAAAGTGTTATTATAGAATGTTGTAAAATTAAAAAAAAACGTAAAGCAAGAGTGTTAAATTCTGTTTAGAATTTCCTTTCTTTCTGCAGCATTTCTTTTTTTTCGGAATATTGTGTGTATGTTGATATCATTTTGTCAGAGCAAAATTTGTATTCGTTTTGAAAAATTTAAACAGATTTCTGTCAACTCCTCCTCGTGTTGATAGACAAGAGACCACAAATTTTAATTTCTTATTAAAGACCCTTTTGTTGTATCGCAAGTGCAAGTGTAACTAATTTTGAAACCCTCATACACATTGTTTGTTCAGGCCATGAACAGGGAAAAAACCCATCGTCTTCCTCAAATTAAACTTGACATGTGCATTATTTTCATTAACTCTCATACCGTTACATTTGATTACACTTAAAGAAATATGTTTATAATGCAGTTCAATAAGATTCATTTGGTTCTAGAAACTATGCAGCAGGAAAATATGAATAAATATTCATTCATTCTTTTTAAGTTTCAGCATTCCTGATCCTGTTTCTTCATTTATTTTCATTTTTGATTTTGAAGTATTTATTCTGTGGCAAATTTTAAGTTTCAGTGTATTTACTTCCTATTTTCATTATAGACCACAGAAAATTGAGTTGTTCTTGTTATATTGTGGCTTTTGCTTATTGTTAAAGTAATTGTTGTTGCAAATAGACAAGCTGACGCTTTAACGTTTTACATCTGACGACAACCTGTCACAACGATTTTGTTCTACAATGAAACATTTTAAAATTCTTTTTACTCATTTCCCAAAAGGGGGAACTCTCTTCCCGCCTTAAACAATTTTATTACGCACAAAAGCAACAACAACAACAATAAATCAGACACACACAAACAAATAATGTTTTTTTTTTTTTGTTTTGTTAAAATAGTCAACCACAAATTTGATTGCATTTCATGGTTTATAACTCATATTTGGTAATAATGTCGGTGAGTGTGTGTGTGTGTGTTTGTTGGCTTGTTGCTACACCTCCTGGCTGCCACAATAGACTTTCTAATCAACCACCTTGTTGCTGCGTTTCAAAACGATGACGAAGGATATTGTGCTTTTTGTTTTTGTTGTATGTATTTTACAAAATTATAATTTTCAAAATTTGTAACAAAACTTTACACACAATCAACGCATATCTACTCGCACATATTTCTTTAGAACAACAACAAAAAAATTAAAACAAAATTCAAATTTTAAAAACTTGTGCTGCCTCATGAGGACTACTCAGATATTCCTCATAAAGTGGCAGGCAGCGGCAGCATCATTCTCATGACAAACTCATCTGCTTCATCCCTTATTGTCCTTTCTATTTGTATTTCGTTTGTTTATCCAACACTGTGTTGGGTAAATAAATGTTAGAATTTGTTTTTGTTGCTGCTGCAACACACTTTTTTGTGTTGCAAATGTTAACCGGGTTTTTTTTGCATGTTCCATTGTTGAGTTGACTTTGTGTGTTCGACTTGCTGGCAAAATTTGATTTCAACATTTTAAAATTAGATTAATGTGCAAATAAGAGACCATTAATTTAGGGCTTTTCCTTTATTTGCACTTCTACTTTTTAGTTTTTAGCGGGAAGAAAGGAATGATTTAATTAATTAAAAGAGAAAAAAACACACATTAAATGTGAAGCTTATCAAAGTTTATTGGATATGAAGATTAACTTTTATGTTGCTGTGTAAGCATATGAAAAAAGCAAAAAAAATCTAATAAATTTCAAGCCTTCAAGTTTTTTGAAGATTATTTAAATTTGCCAAGAAAACTATTAAGAAAATGTTTGAAAATATTTTTGTGCACATTCCATTGATTCATGGTTTTACACTGGCTGGTAATAGTTTTTATTTTTGAATAATAATTTGCCAATGGAAAGGGTGTGTTGTCTTAGATATCACCTACATTAAGCATTTAAGCTTTATATCCATAAAAATAGGCATTATACACATTAAAAGCGTTTGCTTTAGGATTCCATTGCAACTCCACATTTCAGGCTAATTAATATTTTTTCCTAAAATTAAAGAAAATTCTAACACCTTCACTTCATCTTTGCTAGAAACTCCATTATAAGAAGCTTTTAAGATAATGAAAGTACAATTTAACGAAATCCACATAAACATAAAGAAGCCACTACAAGCCACAGGCAACATTAGAGCTGGCATAATTATTTTATTGTTAGCTGCTAATGTGGCGTGAAATTTTATGAAACTCTTCCCTAATAAAACAAAATATAAATAAACTCTAATACACACGGAATTATTTATTCGTATGGAAAAGATAAATATTTCACTCACCCACTTTAACTGCGTTCGTGGGCCAAGTTAACCAAGTCAAAATAAGTAACCGCAACCACCATTCATTCATTCATTCATTCATTCATTCATTCTCCAAAAACAAGAGGTTAAACAGATAGAAATATATAAAATGTGTGTTTAATTGAAGATAACACTCGCACACATTTACACATTACATAAATAAATATATAGGTGTGCATGTGTTCATGTGAGTGTGTGTGCGTGTGTGTGTGTTTAAGGAAAGGTTAAGGAAGAATTACATAAAAATTCATAATTAATTGTAATTGTACGTTTAACATTAGACATTGAAAGAACAATGGCTAAAATGATAAGATATGAAATACATTTTAGGCCAAGAGAAATGCGAGTAATTTTACTCGCATACAAGCAGTAGAAAGTAGTTAAATCGAAGCTAACAACTATTCGTATGTAGACAACATATGCTGGCTGAACTTGATATCAGACGTAAATTTATACACATTCATACACTGGCGCATAAATCAAAGTTCAAAACGCTAATCAGTAAAATTGGCCGCCCTCTTTGGCACTTTCACTTGCGTTTCTGTCTGACTCCTGACCACCACACACAGACACAAAAACTTGCAAAACATTAAAGGATTTCATTAACTTTCCCCCTCCCCCCCTCTCTTATTGCTTCACACTCGCTGAGTATCCCTTGAGAAGGGGGTCATTAATTACTTTGAACTTGTTGGGTTGTTGGCTTTCACACGAAATAACTTTGGATAAGATAATAGACATTCCATTGAAAATAAATTTTCTCATTGAGTTTTATCTCTGTTGGGCGAAATTGAAATATTCATTCATTCAACCAGGCAGTCAGTCAGTCATTCTGCCCGTCACCGCTATTGAAGGGGAGGAGTGCAGTAAAATATTTATAAATATTTCCACTTGTTATCGATGTGTAGGTATGTGCTTTTATCTAAGATTAATAAACTTAAGTATTTTTATTTATTTTTATTGCTGCTTGCTGCACGACACTGACGGGGCGGAAGACAATATGTTTATGGAAGGGTTTGTAACATTTGGATAACAAGGAAGAAATAATAATAGAATTACTTATCCTCGGTTGTAGGTCAATCTGGCTGTTATTTTTATAAAATTAAATACACTCTCAAAATCAAAAAATTTACTTTTTTAGTCTTCGCGATGAAAAAATATTTAATTCAGTAATTTCTGCACATATTTTAAATTTTCAAATAGTTTTAAGTAGAGGAGCAGCTAAGCTTGTCGTCGTATGAGTTCTTCAAATACCTCAGCTACACTGAACAAATTCTACAGGAGAAGCAAAAAACTCTGTGACAAGAAAAATTAAGCAAAATTTAAAAAAAATTTTAATTTCAAGATTATATCTTATTAAGGAACTAACAAAATTTTCCAGCATCATGTATTTTCATATAATGCATCGTAATCCATCAAGATGTCAATTTTGATTTTTTTTTGTACTTTAGGGGTTTTTTGAATTAATTTGAAGACATGTAAATTTTTCTCAGAGTGGCGCAGTAGTAGATCGCGCACTTATAATGCAGATGATCGGCAGTTCAAACCCATGGCATGTGTTATTCTTTATTATTGGGCGTGATCGCGAAAACAGGGTTTTAGCGCGTGATGCAGTAGATCACGGAGTAGAACACTTGATGTCAAACACAATCATTTCTTCAAAAGCACGAGTTCAATGCAGACATCAGACATTTAAGTTTTATTGTGTTTTGTGTATTCAATGACCTGAAGGAATCAACATTTTGAAGTCGTTATTTGTAATCCAAGGTGGTAAGTACTCGCATCCAGTGGCATCGTCATGACAAAGTAATGAGTTAAAACGCCAAAGTAGAAGTAATGAAAATTATGTACTTTATATGTTTGTTAGCATTTTAACTCTTAACTTTTTGATCAAAGTTTTTATTGAGTTCAACAAACTTTGGCATAGTTAACATGAAATCTACGAGTGGGTGTTTTCGTTTTTAATACTTAATATTGATACGTAATTTCTTTCCTTCTTCATAAAAATAATTTGAGTTTATCACAAACTCTTGAAAAAAAGAAGTTATTCATATGAAAATTAAAATGGACAAAACACTGATTCCTAAACTAATTTTAATTCCGAAAATCCAATCAAATTATTTTTCGAAGGAAGCGTTTTCAAGAGACGTATTTCCAAACAGACTCGTTTTTGCAGTAATTTTTTCAATTATTTACAGAGCGATTAATCTAAATTTTTATACACGTTCGCCTTTATTTTTTTCTGTATTTCAACGATCGGATTAAAAACTTAAGAATATATTTTTGTAGAGTTTTTTTCTCAGAGTTATACATTTTCTGTTCTCCTGCCCGTTAAGTGAAAAAATCTATTATTTAAAATAGTGTATTAGGCTGATTCTATATCCACATATGCAGTTAAAACGGATAAGATCTGACAAAAAATAAAAACGTTGTACAACGTGAATTTAAAACTACCGAAAATCGTGGACGGTGCTGGTCACCCATTAGTTGATTTGAGGTGGATTAACTTTGATCGTTTACATCGCCATGTGGAAGTCATACTTTCATTGGCAGTAAGCATTCAATATAATATAATTTGAAGCTATAGACTAGAAGATAGTGTGGAAGGAAAATAGTCAGCTATTCGAAGATTCGACTCCTGCCAAGACTCTGATTGTTTCTAGAGATGAGTCAAAAAGGATTGAGCATTTTGTATTTATTTAATTTATATAATCATCAAGTATTTGACACCGTTACCACAATTCAATATTATTTTTTTTTCATATAAACATAAAAGAGAATAATATTCACCAAATTGAACACCCTATAGACCGCATAATAATATCCGAAAATATTGCTAAATTGTTATTCCATAATCAAACAGTGTGTGAACACAATTATAGAGTACTTTTGATTTGGTAATGCACATCTTCAATTTGCTTTGAAAAGAGTTTTTAAATAAAGCTGACCCTGCTGACTGACTGTCTTCCGCAAAAGCCCACTGTAAATATTGTGGTCATGCTCGCCAGCACGTCATAAGCCGACAACTTGTTTTTTGTTTTTTTTTCATGATGGTTTGTTTGTAGATACAATTCTGTATGTAACTTTCCCACTTATCTTGGGAGAATTTATTGATTTGTTGGAAACATTTTTCATTTATGAATAAAATTACAAGGCGTAGAATAACAACAGCAACAAATCTAACGAAACAACACAAAAGTTAACGTTAATTATTTATGATCGATAAGTATTGTAACTGAAACATGCAGCATCAAGTCACGACTTTTTACAGCGCCATCTCATCACTATCGCAAGTGAAGCTATTCCGTCTGTTCAGTTCGTTCAGGGTTCATTTGACAGATTGGCGGCATGAGCGTTTATTTTCGAGTCTACAATATTTTTATTTAAATTGCTAGTGAATAAAAAACAGAGTTCTAAGTTTTTTCAAGAGAGGATTGTTAGGAAAGAGTAAACAAATGTTTAAAAATTATAAGATCCATTAAAAGAATATAATACATCAATTTCTTTTTTGAAGGAAGTACTTCGAAATGTGCTGGCAGCTCTTTTTGCCTTTTCACTCAATGTCTTGATAATATAAATATAATATAAAAAAATACCGGTAGTAAAATCGCAGTTAATACTCTGTCGTGCCGAAGATATCTTCACGTATATCACAAAATCAAAAAAAGTAGGATTAGACGGCTTTTCCTGTAAACTGAAGAATTGACGAGTCAAAACTGATGTGTGTGAACCGGGTCTAAGAACCTGAACTTGTGCTCCGGAAGCAGTGCTGATTTGGATTATCTGATAATTTTTTTTGTATATAATATTGACACTTTAAATTCAATTTCCCAAAGAAAACTTTTTTGGAGATACATGAAGATAACTTCGTGGCGACGACTTGTGTTCTTGCATTAAAACATGTTGACCAGGGAGTGACTTAAGAGTGTTTACCCTGTAGGGAATGTGCATAGTAAGACTATAGTGCTGTACCACTGACAATGTCGTCAGTACTACTGACCAGCAATACCCTAGCAAATGTTTTCTACTATTGACATTTAAAACAGGCTTGTCATTGGAAATACATCAGTAGACCTTAACATTACTGACGAGGTAGTACTCTTAGGATCACGTGGAGACATTTGAACAAAAGTTTTACTGGTACATTTTAGAGAATCTAGTCTATATAATTGGTGCTTCTCAGTCGATTCTCGAGGTTGTTTTAATTATTTCTATTATATTAAAGAGATTTCTTATTAAAGAAAAGCTTAAATTACAGAGTTTAAAGTTGAACATCGTGTAACTATAAATTATTTAAACCAGTTAGTTTGTTTTTAAGATTTTAGAGCTCATAAAAAACAAGCTATTGACAGATTTGTTGACAGTGTCACTCGAAATATATTAGATCTGTTGTCTGTAGCTAATTTCTATTCGTGCGTAGAAGGAAAGTTATCGACAGTTTCTCTATTGCAATTGTCGCTGGAGAAAAGTGCTGACAGAGAGACATTTCGTCTCAGGCTGACTGCAGGGTGTATCCATGTATACAAACACACATATAAATATGTGCATACACATACATACATATTTACCACATATGATTAATTTTAAGTTTTCATTTGTCAATAAATTGTAAATCCTCAAGCTAATTTGAAATTAGTTGCGCACACAATTTGTTGCTCGATTACGCTTCTCTAATAGTTGTTGCAACAAACTATTAAACACTCTTTAAATTCACAATTGTGAGTACATTGTTGTCAAGCATTTCCGCTAATTTTGTCTCTGTGTTTCAATTTTTTTATCATGACAACTTGTTTTCCTTTAGTTCTCATAGAAAACTTCTTAAGTTTCGCCAATTTTTTTTATCGTTTTTAGTTTTTTTTTTTTCAATTCGCCAATTTAGATGGGAGATTACAGCGAAGTGCAACAATAGTTAAGAGATGACTTTAAACAATTTGTTGTAGTTGACTGTGTACAAAATTTAGCACGTTTTATACATGTATTTGTATTTGTTTGTTGCTGATGATAACAATTCCAGTTGTCGATTTGTTTTTGTAATTATGCAAATGCTTGAAAATAGACGCCAAGCAGCTGCGATTATCAAGACACTATTGCACTTCTGGCTGCCATTGCTGCTGTTGTAGCACCCAATTGTTCAGATTTATATGTTTACAATGTTCTGCTTGTTCGGTATTAATTTTCTGCAGAAAAGAAACATTGCATAAAATATTATATAAAACTCTTAAAGCTGCTTCAGAAATAGCTTGAGTTTAGGATAACTTGGAGCTAATCCCGGAGCTAAAAGAATAAAGTTTCGCTAGACAAAGCGATTCAGTGAGAAAGCTAATCGAATTTAATATCTGATACCGAAACAATTTCAATTGATTAATAAGAACATTTTTTAGGGCGCAATAATGAATTCTTAAATGCTGTAAATTCGTTAATAAAATGTTGCTGTAGATGCAAAGATTCCAGTTGTATGCATAAAGAACTTTTACACGAAAAAATATGCTGTCAAGTGATGCCTTTTGAATGGTGAAATTTCATTGTTGCACATTTATTCAATTTACGAATTTACTCATATTTTCGATTACACCTCGTGTTTCTATCTCAACTTTTACATAAAAATTGGTTGCAAAATTCGTTTCGCACCAGTTAACAATTTGTCGCAGGTATAAGCATAGAAACCCCACTGGAGGTGGGAGCTTCCTTTTAAAATTTCTAAGGTCTTAGTGCATATTTTTTTCAAAAATGAAGAAAGAGTGCCGCAGGGAGCTTTTCGCCAAACTAGAAAAATTGCCATATCATGATCATTGTAGCTCTCTCGCATAGGCTACCCGTTCTTTTCGAAATCCAATTGATACTTAATAAATAACTTTCTAATAAAAATCGCACTGTAATTCTTTGCGCAGGCTGGCTCGTAAATCGCTTTGTCTCTCATTTGTCAGGGATATTCATGAATGACCACGTATGCCAATTATTATCGATTTTTAATTGTTAAATCCAAGTTTCTTTATTTTAAATACTTTTTACATGGTTCTACATATTCGGGAATAACATGAATCAGCTTTGATTTGTCTACTAAATAACATTTATTTAAATAGATTTCAGGGCCAAAGGATTGGTTAGCAGACGTGCTGTCTGCCGACGAAATACTTCATACCAACAGTTATTGTGATTATAAGTGGTTTTAGTTTTCTATGGAACCGTGCAAGCATCTGATTCTTGTGGAAGTTTATCTGAAAAAGTTACCACCAGGGCAACCAATTACAAAGTACAGACACATCAATTAGTTATTTACCTATTACAGAACTTTTTTTAATAATTTTAAATAGTAATTGCATATTTTACCTTTAAAAGCATATTTTTGCATAATTTATTTTCGAAAGTACTTCTTAGATCATTTTTTGTTTTCCTGTTGTTCAAATTTGACTGATTCTTCTTGGATTTTGTATTATTGATATTTCCATGTTAAATTTTTGGTTGTTAAATTAGATTTTACGTTATGAAAGAATAATTTCAAAATGAGCTTAGAAAAAAAGGACATAATAAAAACATTAAATTAAATCAAGTTATGCTTAGCCTGTAAGGATATTGTTATATTCATTCGCTAAATGAATTAAATAAATAAATATCAGAAATTTTGTTCAAGAGAAGCAACAACCCAGACAATTCATGTCTACCAATCATTTTGATGTGTTACCTTCTTTGGGAAAAGAAAAGTGTGAAAAATTAATAGTAAAAATAATAATATTGTGAAAAGTATGAAATGGCTTAAGTTTTTGCTGGGAACTGAAAAATATATTAATTCAACGCAAATATGATCGAAACTATTAAAGGATTTTTAAAGAAAATAAAAGGAATGTTCCCCAAAAATCACTGGCGGCCCAATAGGGCATAAATTCGGAAAATCACTAGAAGCGAAAAAGTTTTCATAATCTTTTAAAAATAAGAAAAATCACTCAAATTGTATGAACGACAAAACGGAAAATCTCTGTTATGTAAATAAAGAAAAAATTTGGAAATATTGGCGAAATCGGAAAAGCTAACCAATATAGAAGCATATTCGAAAAAATCACTTAAAAGGACAAATTTTAAAAATATGAAAAAATTGGAAAATGCATCAAAATTGGGGAAAAAATATCTCGAAGAAAGCGACTATAATTAAAAATAGAAATAATATCTCAGAAAATATGTTTGAGAAAATTATAACCGAATCATTTCATTGATTTAATTTATTTTAATTATAATCTGCCTGGATAAAGTGTGTACACATGTTGCTTCTTTAATGCAACACAGTCATATCTCAAAAAACTAGATTTCTCAGTTAGGAATGCTGAATTAATCGGCATTTAGTTTTTCATCTTGCGTTCAAATATCAAATATCTTGTGAGAATATTTTTATATTTTAGAACCCTTTTCCACAGGTTTTGAATTTGATGGTGAGAAGAGAAAGAAAAATGGGAGTGAGAGCAGACTTTGATATCATGCTTTGTTTTCCTTTCGTCGTTTACACATTATTGTATTTGGCTGCATGTTGATGTGTTTAGTTTGTGGATCCAACAACAGAACACAAAATATATCAAAGTAAACTTTGTGTGCGCCCAAGTGAAACAAAGTTTAAAAGAAAATTTCAAAGATTTTGTCAAAGTAAACTTTACATGCGCATGGAGTGCGAGTATATTAACAACTTTAAACCACGTTTTCTGAAGAAAGAGCGACTACTTTGCAATAAAGAAGCGATGTGTACACAAGGTTCGATGCGGCGAATAGCGAATAGCAATCGCCTATTTTAGTTGTTTTTATTATTTATTGGACTTTTAAGATTTTGGATACTTTAAGAACATATTTATACTTTTTAATAACATTTTTAACACGTCTTGAAAACTATTTTTAGATCTAATTTGTGGTTGCCCTGGTTATTACTTTCATCCTACCATTCACGTAACCTTTAAGAAGAAGCTCGTGAAATGTATTCCAAGTCCAAAATTCTCCTCTAAAAAAAAGAGATTTTAAGAAATACGAGAAATAATTTAAAAAAATTAGACTTTGTCAATCTGTGTAGTTGGTTTTAAAACATGTGTCCACAATAGTTTACACTTCCAGTATACTCATTCGAAGAACGTAATTATGTATGTTTGTGTATATTTATAGAAACTTGCATTGATTTATTGGCGATAAGATCATAGAACAAGAGAAATCTAAGGAAATACATGATGCTGCTGTTTTGACATTTATTTAATTTATGAACTTGTACGTAAACTTTGCTCACACACACACACACACACCACAGCTTATTTAACACTAGAAAATTTTATTTCTATTTTTTTCTGTCTTTCTCAAGCTTTAAAGCAGATAAAAAAATAAAATAATTTATAGTAAAAAGTGGTAACAAAATGTTATTTAATTATCAATTTCCACCTTTAATTCCAATTTAACCTTGAAATAGAAACTATTTAAATGGCCGGCCAAGTTAACAACAACAAATTCTAAAAGCAAACACAAAGATTATTTGAAATTATATTATATATTTTTTATTATCGACATTAATTAATGAGAGACAGAGAATCAAACAGTCGGGCATATACAACTTATTACATCTTGAAGTCTCACAAAAGCCGAGACAATGTCAAGAACAAACCAGTAGTAACAAACAAAGTGAAATGTTGTAAAGACAAACACAACGACTGTCACAGAATTAGCAACTGCTGTCGCTGCTGGTCGTTGAAAAAAGTGTTAAAAGCAAGTTTATATTAAAAGACTGGCAAAATACATAGACTGCTTGCTTGCTCATTACTTTTTAAAGCAAATGAAGCAATTGTGGCAGCAGCAGCAGTAACAGCATTTCTTAAAGACGTCGCGTCGTCAGCTTTTAAACAACAGTATCAGTCATCAATACATGTTATACACCAAACAAAAAATTGCCACAATAATACAAACAAGCAAATATTCGTTAATTTCCATATCCAACTCTGCTCCTCAAGTGGGAAGGAAGTCTTATTGACTTTTTGTTGGGCTGGTAATAAAATAAATTATTAATTTAATACGATTATTTTTTCGAACAAATTGGTTGTTAGTGGTTTTTAGTTAAAATTATAATCCAAAGTGATTATTATATTTGGCTAAAGTTCGTAAAATTTTTTTGGTCAGAAAGAATTGGACATGAGACAATTAATTAATTTCAACTTACACAGCAGAACAAAAAAAAATATATATATAAATTATAATTTATATTATTATAATTATTTAAAAAAATCTACTCATTTCAGAATAATTCATAAGATATATATAATTCACTTGTTTCTAAATTTATAATAATTCAGTAAAAACTTTTTGAGGTTTCCAAAGCTGGTAACGAATTCAAACCACTCAGCCATCGCCTACTGGATGCACATAGTATTGAAAGGACTTTCAAACAACATAAACAAGATGTTTATGTTTGCTCAAATGGAAGTGTCTCCAAGTGAAAACTCTCGCTATAAATAGCAATAGAGCCTTTCGCAAGCTGGCTTCAACGAAAGTATTCTCTCTCTCGCCTAAAAATTTGCTCATCTAGAAAATTCAAATTTTTCTGGATGGTCATCATAATATTATGAAATGCCAGTGGAGTGGAAACCCCCTTTCCTTTCACAGACTTCACTAAGAAATATTGAATGTTTTAAAGATGCGAAACAATTTTATTGCATGTTTTCAAGCTCACAAAATTTTAATGAATTCGTACCGTTCGCATATGAACTAATGGCGTTTTCTTTTCTAATAGAAAGTATACTATTTTTTGCTCTTTTTATTGAAAATTTGCAGTATAGTGATTTTTAGAAATACAGTACAACCTCCATAATCCGGTCAAATGTAGTTTCAGCTACTGTCGGAATTAGTGGATCGTCCGGACTACAGTTAAAATAAAATTTTAAACGCAATACATAAATGAGCATTTAAGTAATTTATTTTTATTACCGAAAAGAAATATAAGAATTTATTTGTATATAATTTATTTACAGAAAACATAGAGAAACAAACTAAAAGTGACCAAAAATATTCATTTTGAATAATAAGAATTATAATTTGTCAGCTCTATGTTTAAATTATTTTAAAAGTAAAATATCCTTATCTGTCGCTTTGGTTTCTTCAGCCCATAAAATAGCTTTTAAAAACAGACCGCCACACACATTTTACTGAGAAAAAAGAACACTTGTCTAGACTATAGAGGAAAAATTTCTAAAAATTTGAATGTCCGGATTACTGGATACTCCGAATTAGCGAGTGTGCGGATTACGGAGGTTGTACTGTACTGAGTTTAATAGAAATTATTGCATCATCAATGACGAGAACACATTTTTGTTTTAAAAAATCTTTTAAATAAATAAATAAATATTTTTTCATAAAAAATAAAAGGAATGTTAAGACAGAATTAGTTTGCACGTTCTGTTCTGTTACAGATCAGCTGTTTGGTTTCTGTTCAATTGAAAAACTGTATGTGTGGTTTGTTGTTACTTTTTCGTTCTGTTCTGTTGCGGACTATTCTGTAGAAAATAGAATACAACGTTAAGTGACAGCCAAGAGTTTGTATTTATTCGTTTTTTGTGGTGTGAAATATTAAAATTTTTTTGTTAAAAGTCAGAAAATTTTATTTTAAAAAAGATTTACATATTTTTGTCAAACAAAAAATATCCTGCAAAGATTTACATTCATTCATTCATTTCCATAATTATATCGTCCTCATCCGAAAGTTCAGACACAGAACAAGTAAGTAAAACATATTTCCTACAGAAAAGAACAGCACAGAACGGCAACGAAAAGTAAAAACTTATGAGGCCTTTAGTGACAATTAAATTACAGTGACACCTGTTTATCCGTAATGGTCAGGTAATTCTTTTATTCAGAGATTTAATAAAAATATTTAAGCAAATAATTAGAATTTTGGAAAAAAGATTAAACGATACATTAAGATTTCATTTTACGTATTTTCTTAAACAAAATTATGTAATCTTGTTTGTTACTTCTTTTTCAAATCCATATTTTTTGTTATTTAGCTTTTCATGAATGTGGTAACCTTGGATATTATCTTGCTCTGTAATATTGGAGCCGCCTTGACTCTCCAAGAAATCCCTCATTTTTGCCGGAACCATTAATAAACCGCAAAATCCACTTTTGGTTCTTCAGCGGTTTTTAGAGTTATTCAGTTTCAAAAGCCAATAGCAGAATCACTTTATACGCAAAACTTTAAACTGTTATCTTCTTTTATAATGTCCTAGACTGTGTTTGTATACGCACTGTTGTTTTTGTAATATAATTTTAATACTCATGTTGCTTTTTAAATGATCATTAAATTTATTAGCTTTGTTTTCAATATATACAATTACTCTTTGTCTTTTTATTGAAGGCATTGTAGAAATAAACATTTACGATTCGTACTTATCAAATGCCTAAATTAAACTAAACATGCCTGTACACTGTTCACATGCCTCTGAATCATTTTATTTCAACGAAGGAATTCTCCTTTTTCGTTTTATATATTTACATTGAGTTTGATTGTTCAAAAGCAATAAAAAATGCTTAGAATCCCAGATAGCAGAGTTAATCACGGTTAAGCGATGCAAAAAATTAAATTTATAGAAACTATTAAAAATCAATAATAATCAATTTTCCGGTTAATCGAATAACGTATAATCGAGGACCCACTGTATATATATTAATGCACTAATGACCCTTGGCAACTTAAACTTTGCACTTTTCACATGTTGCAAGCAAAGATGCCAGCAAATATAAAAAGAACTGTCAGATCATTAAAAATAAATCTGTATTCGTTACGTTTTCGCAAAGAAGACAATTGTGATATCGTCCTTCAAACTGTTTAAATTAAAGAGTACAACTAGAAACACAGCATAGTTTCGGTTCAGTTTGACCGATGAAGCGGGCTATCAAAAGTGGCTTGTGTGCAATAGACCTATAACTTCAGCAAGCCTTATAAGAAAAAATCGCACGATATCGTTGGCCTTGGACGATTTGACATTTGTAAATGTTTGGGAATTGGTTCACAAATGAAATATTGCACCAACTTTGGAAAATTTTTAATCAACTAAATTATTTTTTGGCCAAAAGGTTTTTGAAAGTTTGTTGCTTTTGATGTTTGGAGTGATTTTGGAACAGCCAAGCTTGAATGGTTTTGAGTTTGTTTATCATAATAACATAAGTAATGCAAATGAGAGATGTAAATGTAGGTACAACAAAAAATAAATTGAAGACTAGAATAGCTGGTCGCAAATCAGATCAGAGATATAGGAGTATTAATTTGCAAAAGACAGCGTTGTTTTCTCATTGTTTCAATTCAGATCATTAACAAAACTTTAATAATATTTCAATTTTAAATACAGAAACTAATTGTAAGCGTAGATATGTGCTAGAAATGTTACGGATTAAAAATTTTCCGACAGATCAGAGGATGAATTTTAGGGCCGATACGGCAAATGTTGCACAGAGTTATAGATATTTATTATATAAAAACGGAAACAGGAACTACAAAATACTGTATCCCTTTTTTGTGTCTTTGTTTTTTTGGTTTTTTGAAAAAGTTTTTCATTTCTTAATTTGACAATATTAGTTTTTTTTTCATATGTAAAAATTTTTAAATAATGCAAATTAATATGAAAAATATTTTATTTCCTGAAGAAGCTAATCAATAATATTGGCGAAATATCGATAAAAAATAAAATTATTATATGTTTTTGTATATAAAAAATTAAAGCTGACTTGAATATAAATTTATAATAACATAAGTACTTTTAAAATCGATAACCCTTAGAAAATCCTCAGGTGATTCAATCTAAACATTTGCAAACAAAGACTTCTGATGAGATGGTGTAGCGACCTCGAAATCAGTACTGATCCATTCTATTATTCTGATGAATAAATTGTTCCAATATTACTTTTTAATGAAAATAATTTTAATATATCAAAAAAAAAAATTAAATTAACGAAAGGAATGTGTAAAGTCAGATTTGAACTTGATGCAAACAATTCCATTCAAAATTTTCAAGCATCAAACACTTGGTATTTCACTATGGGATATTTGGAGAAATCAGTTGGAAATGTTTTTAAGAACAAGCACAAACCGCAAAGCCATTTTGGCTTGTCTGCAGAAACACCCAGGGGCTCGACAGGAATCGAGCCTGCGACACCCAGAATAATAGTCTAGTCCGCTATCTACTAGTCCACGGCGGCTCCCCGGTAATAATAAGAAAGTTTCTGATATTCCAGAATTTTATATTTCAGGTGTACAAATTTTCGCTCACTATATAAATATTGATGGCATCGCTCAATTTTATTTGGAAATATGAAATATGTTCGCTTACATATTATTAGAGTTTTTCAAATGGTTCTCAAACATTCTTTTGAAATGTCATGCGTTAATATTGGCGACGTTCTGCCACTCGATAGACAGCAGCTTATTGAACAATAACAAAAATTTTTTTTTGCTGCATTTTGTGTGTTATTTCATTCATTCGGAGGGGCATACAAAGTAATGAATGTTGACCTTCATTTTCATATTGCTGTTATTGTTGCTGGTGATGTTGTTGTCAGTTTTTTTTACAGAGCTGCAACCCACGGAAAGTAAGAAAATAAAACGAAATCGTTGCCGTCATCGTTTCTCTTTGTTTAAGTTTCAATTACAAAATTAAAACAAACAAAAAAGTCATGTTCACATAAAAGTCTAGCTGACAAAGTAAAGAGATTTAAAAAAAAAATATTAAAAAATAAATAAAAAATTATCTAACAAATCTAACAAATGTTGTTGTAAACGATTTTCTTACTTATTGCTGACGTTTTGACCACTGTATAAACGAACATTAAAAACGTTTGTAGTGTGTATCAGTTTGTTGTCTTAACTTGAACTTACGTAAGTGAGAACAACTTTAACAAGTTTGACTCTTAAAGAAAAAAAAATAATAATAATTCCGCCGAGAAATGAAATGAACACTCGTTCGTACTTTTAGTCGTTCTGTCACCTGCATTGCATATTTTTACTGCAATTTTTTCTTTATTGAACGACCAGATTTTGTTGTTTAGTTTTTTTTATTAAAAGGCGGCAAATTATGTACACATCTGATATAATACTTGTAGTTAATGTGAAAAAAATAAACTCTAATAAAAAACTAATTGCGATGTGTTTTGCCACATACAAATTTATTGCAAGTTGAATTGTAGCTGTTGCCGCTGCTGCTGCTGCTGTTGTTGTTGTTGTTATTGTTGTTATATTACTACGAGTGTCATGTGCATTTGTTTGGCGAAAAAACCAACCGTAAAAATATTTGTTTTTAGCGCCATAAATTTTCATATTTGGTAATCGAAGATTTGCGAAATAAAAATATCAAAAGACACCCGTTATTGACAATTCAAGAGTATTAATATAAAAGTTTTATTTTACGATGTGTTGTTGCTGCTGTCATTATTTTTCTTTAGAGAAATCGTATCAAATGTTGGCTAGAAATGACAACAATACCTGAAACGTCGTTTTTGGTTCTTTTTAAAAGACACAGAAATCTTAAACTCACGATGCCGAATTGAAATGGTGGCAGCTGAAGTCAAATATCTTGTCGTTATTATCGATATTTCACTCCCTTAGAATCTATTTAATTTCTTCACTCTCAAAAAAGTGCATTAATAGTTTATTTTAAATAGAATAGTTTGAAATTTTAGAGCAATAAATAGATGCATTCAAACTTTATCAAAATATTACACCGTGCAACAGACATTCTCAAACTTTAAAAAGTCGATAGAAACAAGAAACTACAAATAATTCACAGTGATACTTTGTAGAGTTCGAATCGTGATTGACTTTTTAGTCACGCTCATGCACGCTCACGTTAAAAAAAATTTACTCATACAACCTTATCCTTATATATTTGAAGCACGTTCCAGTGAGTGGAAAAAATTAGCCATAATCACGTGTACTCACGCTCACGAAATCCTCACAAAAAAAACCACAAACAAATTAAAAAAAAATGAATGAAAAAAAAACTCACGAAACAATCACGCTAAAAATGCCCACGCAAGCTCACTCCCGCTTCATTTGTTAGTGCATACGTTCGTGCACGATCATGTGATTGAACCAAGAAACTAATCACTCACGCTCATGTACGCTAACGTTAAAAAAGCGTTTTTTTGACTCACGTGCAAATGAGTGAAAAAAAGTTAGTCATAATCACGAATACTTACGCTCACGAAATACTTACGAAAAAAAAAATAATTTTAAAAAATTAAATTAAAAAAATTGCAATAATGCAAAAAACACACGAAACAATCACTCATTCATGCTCACTGATGCTCCATTTTTTTAGACACGTTCTTAGTTTTTTTCTCAGATCTGGCCGTTCGAGCTGGAATTTGGTAGGAAAAAAAAGAGATTGGCGTAGTCTTCATGTGATTAGTATTATTTGTGTACACACAAGTTGTATAAAGAGCCCGAAATACAAACTTATTGAAATTTTGTATCTGTATAATATATAAATGGAAATATATAAAGCGTCCCGATATAATTTCTTACTCACATTAAAACTCCTAACAAACACGCACATAAAAGCATACGCTGACGCCATATAAATGTCCTCAATGAATGATATTTTTATTTTGCACAGATTCCATGTAAATAGACTCACTCCCACTACTCCAATTACTCGTTCATATTCATTCGTATGAATGATGATGTGTTTTTGTATCTTAATCCGCGAAATCATTTCAATGACACGCGTAAATATAATACACTTAAGTGGTTGTTTGTCCCGCTATTTGTTAATGCAAGCAAGCATTGATTCAATTGGTCAGTCTGTACGAATGGCTAAATCGAAGTGGAGCAATTCGAGTGATTGTTGCCAAAAGGATATGAACACAAAAAAGTTTTAGGGAATTGAGGTTTTATGTGATGGGGCGCAATTTCAAAAATAAAAAAATTCTGCATTTTTATTTAATTGAGCTTTTTATGTTCACAAACTAAAGCCTGGATAAAGTAATTTCAAATTATTTTAAGTTTAAATTTTTATACGAGTATGAAATCAATATCAACTTTGTTTGAAAAAAAGCAGCTGAAATTTTTGGCCGCAAATTGTTTAAATATTAAAACAAATGTTGACACAAATTAAAAAATGATCATAAATTGTAAACAACAACGTGAAATAAGGACAAGGGTGCACGTTTATTCTATTAAAAGTGCCTGTGTAGAAGAGCATGTGTTTATAAAGGACATATTAAGGATATAAGCAAATACATGCTGTTTGTTTTTCAACGCTTTAAACTAAGCATAAATGTAAACAGTGTTTGGAGAATTTCTTTTGCGGGATTTTTAAGTTATTTATTTTTCTTTGTAAAACTTATTTTGATCCTTAACGCGTTTAGCCTCTTTACCACCTTTTGGGTGAGTTGTTTTCTTTTCTTTTCATGTTTTTATGTTGAGCATGTAGATGATTTCGAGCTCCAAGCGTCAATTCAATTAGTTTATCATTGTGATACATAAAATTTGCTTACTTTGTCTCTGCATGTTTTTATTTTTCTAAGTATTTTTCCTGCTTTAGTATTGTTGCTATTTTGGTTGTTGCTCATGTTGTTGTTGTTGCTATTGTTGGTGACTGTTAAGGTAAGTTAGCTTGTTGTTGTTACCTTGTTGCCTTCCTACTGTTATCGTTGCCGTTGTTGTTGTTGCCGTTGTTGTTGCCGTTGTTGTTGGTATGTATGTAATCATGTCTACTATTGAAGCTTCCCCTTTAAGGCATGTAACAAATTGTGGCGTCACTTGCTTGATTGGACGCCATATTTGTTTAGACATGTTAGCAGCACATTTTGCACAAAATCTACCATCTAGTGACTTACAATCATCACACACTAACACACTTACATACAAATAGGGCAAGTACATACTACACCTTCGTACCCTGCGTCTATTGTCATTTCCGTTACTTGGAATCGTATGTGAGAATTTGCAGGGACAGTTTCTAAAAGAGTGCATATTCTAAATGATAATAAAGAGCTGCACAAACGATTCTAAAAGTTATGAGATCTATTTCATACGGTAGTTCAGTGCAAACATGAATAACCAAACAAAAGTAACAAAACATGACTCCTACTAAAATAAATAGTTTATCATTTGGAAGCTGTTTTCCTCTACAGCTTTGTTTATGCTTGTATTTTCAAAATAGGTAGATTACTCGTATCAAAACGAAAATCCAGAATGACGTAAAGAAAGGGAAAAATCATAGAAAGAACATCGAGCACAATAGAACACATTAAAAAAATATATTAATACATAATTGCATTTTGCACAATTAAAAGCACTAATCTTATTACAGAACATTAAAAGTTAATTTTTTCATAGAGACTAAGAGAAGATGTTTCTTCATAACTAAAATTCTTTTTTGTCTAGATCTACTATCAAAACATTCAAGCAAGTTTTGAATGTTCTCTTTCAGTGTAAATGTTAACTTTCAACTTTTTTCTGATTCAGCCACATCTATCTATATTAATAATGGGCAAACACGTTTTTTTAGATCCCTTTTACGGCCGTAATATGTTCTTTATATTTATACGTTCTTAAACATTGTTTTACGTAGATGTGCACAATCTTAATTTTATTTAAATCGGTTCGATATTTAGGGAGCTATAAACGTTTAAAGTTGTTACTAACACATGCACACTTATTGCACTTATTGAGACAGAGTTGCAAGTAGTTTACTTAGAACGCTTTTTGTTTTTGTATTTTAACGTATGTATTTATGTAAATGTTTAATATTAATATCTAGAATGCGGTCGATTGAGTCGACCACTGGATACACTAATTTTAATAAAACATCGTTCTATTTCAGGGTGGCTACCGCGTATTACGACTCGAAAGCAAAAATGTACAGCTCAAACCATTTGTAATGTGTAGTACGATTTCCGTACCATTTCTACACCATCGAAAGATAAAAATCCCTTTCAAAAGGCCTACTCTGTATTACAAACACATTCGTTAGTTATGGCAATAGAATTAGGAAATTTTTCGAAAGCTATTTTGTTAGTGACAAATTGAAAAACGTTTCAAGATAAACAAATGTGTATAAATAAATAAATTACTCTGAATAATATTGGTTTTAATAAAATACTGTTTTTATTAATTCTTTTATTGGAAATGTTTTAATATTTGTGTTCTTCAACTATTAAAGTGATCTCAAAAAAAGTATACATTCAAATGAAAAACAGTCTGAAGACACGATTCGATTCATGTCGAAGCATCCAGACTTCGCAAAAGGCGAAAATTTTTCACAAAACCAAACGATATAATTTTTTGTGTTTAACCTTTTATCATTAAGAACTATAATATTTTATGATTCCCCCACTATTTTTCTTTGAATTCATAAGATTTCTCAAGAGCTTGAAAAAATGTTAATCTTTTCGTTTGACCCAAATCTATTTTAAGCCAGTCATTTCTTAAAATTTGTGAACAGATGATGAATCCTTATTTCGTCCGAATTTACAAAATGGTGAAAGAAAACTCACGCGAATTGCCCCGGAACCTCATTATATACTGCATTAAACTAGTCATGCGGTTGCGTTTATGCCCATTTCATGCACTTTCATTCTCCGATCGTACAATTCCATTTCAAAGGATTTCATCGGTTTTTTCTTTTGTGCTGACATTTTGGGAGCGCCCTGTATGTTTGACATCATTTGGTACGACTACAACGAAACTCAGTAAACTACTTTTAAATCATTCAAATTATTGCTGCAGAGTTCTCATAGTATTTATCATGTTCTTCCTCGGTTTCTGTGATAGTTTTGTTGCTTCAAAAAATAATATTTAATCTGCACACGAAATTCACTTTTTTTTTAATTTTCGTTAGTTTTCGTTGTGTTCTTTCAATGGCAGTAATAAGACAAACAATAAACACAGCATCCTCAGTAGTCTAGTAATAGTGTTGGGCTTACAGTTGGTGCCCTGGAAATATAAGTAGTCGCGGAATTATCAAACTGCTTCCGTACAATTTGACAGCACACTTACCTGTCAGCTGGGCTGTTGCATACTGCTTATTAATATGGTTTGGCTCAGACGTTTGAAAAGGGAGTCAAACTTACCCATCTCTGTATTCGTGTCAAATAAGCCGACGAGTACATATTTGCGTCCCTTGTATGCTAAATAAAGGCCGTTTAATGGGGTCCAATTTGCTTATTAAACTATTTTATATTTTTTTTAAGACAATCACAAACTGCAAAGACCCGGGATCTAGGCAGGAATCGAACCTGCAACTCCCAGACTAATAGCTTAGTACACTGTTCGTTTGCTAACGTGACTCGCTATCTGGGCCCGGCTATTCATTCCTTTCACATTAATTGGTGTGTGCTTCCCGTAAAAAAAAATTCAACTAAAAAAGCTCTCGAAAACTCTGACATCAACCACAGATGTATCCCTACACATTCGTCGAACTAGGAAAATAAGTAAGTGTGCATGTATGTGTGTATGAACGAAAGTACGACACATTAAAATAACAAGTACGTACGTAGACGCAACTCCGTTCAAAATGTCGACATTGTTATGCCAATGTTTCATCGTGTAGGTGGAGAAAAGTGTGTTTAAGCAGATTAGTTTGCATTACAGCCGGAGGGCCTATCTTTTTGGATTCCCTTACATTTACTATGCACCACATTTCCCCATACACATTTTCGCAACAGAAATCTAATCAACAGCCACAGTGTGAGTGTAACTATAGATTTAAGACAATGAATTTTACACAGAAATTGTTGCTCAGCACAGATACAGGAATTCAAATTTACAGACTCAAAAGACACTTTCAAGTGAAATTTCAATGAAACTTAATGAAATTATTAAAAAAAATATTGCTGAAACCAACCGACTGAGTTGTACGAATTAGAAATAGTACCTTTCTATTGAAACTATGAAACTAAGCCATTGTTGTTCTGTTCCTCAAAGGATAGTCGTAAAAGGACTTCGAAAACGATTAATTGCATGATTTGATTTTTAGTTTTAAGAATGATTATATTTAGTCATAAAAGTTTGGTTTCAAAAAACCTAATTTCAAACTGAGATATCGGGTATTATTATGTTTTGTAGAAAGGAAATGAAACAATGATTTCCTCGTTCCACAACGAACTTAGTTAATTCAAAGTTAAAGTTTATTTTTAACTTTTGTCAATTTATGTTACTTATCCATGTTTATCGCGATATTTAAGTATCTAAAGAAGATTCTTAAGATTCCTCAGAGTTGAACTCACATTAGCATATCAACAATGAGTGCAGCATAAAAATAACAATAGTGGTGACGACAAGCATGAGGAAGATGCTGCTTGTGATGATTATGACAATGACAATGATGACAAACATGCATTTGAAAAGACTTGACTTAAACTTCTGATTTGACGATTGTACTGAACACTGCGTCATTGTCATGATGTCGACAACAATGGAATGATGATGTGTGTATACAAGTGCAATATTGCAATTTTCCATTTGTAATCATAAACGACACAAATTCTCTACAAGTCATTCTGTCAGCTTTTCTGTCCTTTCACTGCAGCCAACTATTCTCAAATCTATACTATACTGAACGTCAAGCTCATTCTGCAAATAAGAGATGTGCGCGTGTGTGCTTATTAGCTCACGACCACACATTCGTGCGTGTAGAATAATTTGTTTCGTTTATGATCGCGAGCGTCAAGTCAATTGAACAATTGCTCAGAATTACCGAGAAATCATAAAGAAGTTGGATCCGACAACTACGCCTGTTGTATGGAGTTCCTAGAGCGGAGTATTTCCTGTCTCGCTAAGAATTTATTCAGCTTTTTTACTTTTCTTTTTGGGGTTCGTTCAGAGCTTAAAACCCATACGACCGACTAGTGTATTGTTTTGGTTTTGTACACAGAGCTCCATGTTTAATTTCTTCTGCATTCTTATTGATCCATCTATTTAAACACCAGTATTGAACTTTTGCCAAATTTGTCTGTGGTCAGACAATGCAAATCTTATTGATAAACGTGTAAGTTTTTATTCGAAAGAGACGGAAGAAAAGAAATAATTACGATTAAGGAATCGTATCATCAAGATTTGAGCGGTTGCCAATTCATGTGCGAACAAAGACGAATAAATTTGTTTGGCGTTCAAATGTTCGCAAGGAAACGTTATTAAAACTCGAACCTAAAATTCCTTAACGACAACAAATGCTGAAAAAGGCGTCCACGTCGGATTCATTACCAATATCTGTAAAAAATATTAATCCTTGTTTTATGAAATAACAAACCTTATTTTATTTTTCAATAACAGTCACGCATTCACATATTCACTTTAAGTTTTACTGGCTGGGCCACGATGTCGAATGGATTCTGTATTTCATGCAATTACATTTCAAACAAAAACTAAATTGTAGAATTGGTTTTTGTTATAAATTGTAATTGTACAATAGAAAGAATTTGTTTGACATCGTCACTCTTGATTCACGTATATTAAGAAAACCCCACGTAAATCGTAACTCATCTCTGTCTAGAATTTTACTTTCTGCAGTTGCTTCTTTTGCATTGGAAAGTCCTTTTGTACGTAAAATTACTTGCGCCTTAACAAAACATAATGTTTTTACTTGGGCCTCCTGTAACCGTATTAGGAATACAAAAAAAAAAAAGACAAAAGTAAAAAAAATTAAAGAAAATAAAATAAAATTATAAGACATGCGTGTTTTTATACAGTCCTGCCACTAAGTCAATGTATAATATTCTGTTGAAATGCAATGTATGTCTGTCTGTCCACCAAACTATCCATTCCAGAATTCGTATACCAAATGTCCGTCTGTCCGCCCATCTATCCAATCATTCGTCCGTCTGTCTGTCTGTCTGTCTTTCTTACAATTTGCGTAATTCTTCATCATTCCTCGTCATCAACATTGTCGTCATATTGATGTTTGTTTGTTCGTTCGTTCGATCATTCGTTAGTTTGTTTGTGCGCACATGTTTGTATGTATGTAAGATGTCACACTATGTTTTCTGCATGTTTTGCTTGTATTGTTGCAGTTGTTGTGTTTGGTAGCATGATGTTTGTTGTATGTTGTTATTTTACTGGTTGTCATCATCATTCAATGGCCAAACGACCAACCAAGCAACCAACCAACCCATCCAGTCAGTCAGTCATACAGCCAGCAAACGGAAAATCAAGCAACCAACCAGCCAACCATCCAAAACTCATCAACATCATTCTATTTCGTACATATTCATATTCGTACTACACGCAAAATACCTGCACGATTCGGGCCTCTGTCATTCATTGAATGCCAATGTAAGTTTCAAAATAATTCCTCATTTGTTTGTTGCTGTTGTTGTTGTTATTGGTTCACTATATGCTCTTGTCCGTCTGTCCATCGTTCTTTTGTTCATTTATTTAACTTTAGCCATCATCCGTCCTGGAGCGATACATTTGTGAATGCGTGTATGGTTGGCTGAATAGAAGAACTCGTACATTTAATTCCACATTGCCACATCTCGTCCATTCAGCAGTTATTTCCACCTCAACTTATTCGCATGAAAATAACAAAACATCCATCAGCCTCACTTAATATTGACGCCAAATATTCAAGAAATGTTGACAATCGATATTCATATATTTCAGCGATATGGTGGTTTCCATGATAATAGAAACTTTTAAAACGCATGAAAATGGCTTTAACTAAAAATTTTACAAATTATTTCTTACAAAGGAAATATCGGATAAATATGAAATAAATGAGGTCAATGCACTGGAATTAAAACTGAAAAATATCGGGGTATTTTTCACAACAAAACAATTGATTGTGTTCAACATCCTTGAGAACTAGTGGAGTCTTGGAATACCCATATTATATTTAAAAATGGAATGATACAAAATTTTCAAAAATAAGATCAATCGCCTGAAATAATTTTAAACTTTTTATTCCAACTTTTATTGCGTTGGGTGATGCCAGAAAATACAAACTGTTATTTCTTAATTCTGGTTCTGTAGCCGAACAAAAAAGAAAGAACACCTTATCTGACCAGTCGTATAAGCTCGTTAAGCCCTGATCCGAATGCGCACGATCTTTCAAATGGAATAAATAAGATCTCTTGAAGATAATTATGGTTTAGAAACTTTCAACTTGTTGAAGAAGTAAAAAAAATTCAAAAAACGGAATGGCAACAAATTATTTTAATACAATATTAAAAAATGCTTAAAATAATCCTGAAATGCGAATAAATCAGTAGAAATTATATATAATTTTTTTGGGAAAATCTATGGAACCACCGATATGTTTCCCACAACCTCGGATTTGATACAGCACAGATTTTAGGTCTTACAAAATAATAAACAATCTTGGCTGCAATGATGATGCGTGTGCAGGCTCAAATAGAAAGACGGCGAATAATAACTACAGCAACAGCAACAGCAACAACTTGAAAATAAAGCTGAACGATGGATGGATGCAACATGCGAAACATCCCAAAAACACACATTGCACAGTAGTCAAGTTTTGTCATGTTTCTCTGCAACGCTCTCCACATGAAGATGAAGACAAACTGCTACCACTCGACGATGCTGAAAATCTTCTGATGACAACAACATTGAGGACAACGATGATGATGATGATGCTTTCACTTGCAAACAACAAGCACACAGAAAGCAAAAAGAATAAATAAAAAAAGGAAAAAAGAAGAAAACTTTATTAAGAAGACCAGCATCTGAATAAAAAACTTGTACTTGGAAACATCTATTACTGCTCATACGAGTGCCGATACTTAAGCAAGTACCTCGTTAAAGATGATGATAATGATGATGATGATCACGATGATGATGCTGAGACCCAAGCAATTGTGCGACACTTTAAGCGCGTCTTAAATGTGATGTTGCGCGTGTAAACTGCGTTCCACGCAAAAACGCTATGAACGCCAGGCATGCAACTTGGACATTCATTAATTATTTTATATGGCATTGTGGAAATAGCCACGTACATTTTGGCGACAGTGCAGTGAATAGCATACTCGGCTCGCCAGACATATCGACAGACGGACAACCAATGCAGAGTGATCACAAGCAAGCCAACAACTACATCAAATTGTCTACTTAATTTTGCAATCATGGCAGGTGTCGTCTATAAGGACAAAACGCTTAACTGAAATAATCTTCTCATTCATTTGTAACCTATACCAGCATCTTTTTACATTTTGATTAGTAAGAAACAAATAAGAAAATATATGCATTAGATAATTTCTTTTATATGCACTCGTATGTTGTTTGTTGTTCAGAAAGAATTCGGGAAAATTGCCTGTTTTACTTTCTGCGGAACACTTCAACTGAAAGTAGTTGGAGGCGTCTGTTTTTCAATTATAAAATAAATAAATTAAAACAAATAAAAAGAGTCGGTTTGAATAGCAAGCAAGTCTTGCTAAACAAACAAATGAGAAAGAACGTCAAGTTTTCTCAAGTGTTTTTTCAAATATTTTTCATAAAATATTGTTTAAGTCTAAAACTCCTGAATGTTTGATTTGTGATTCTGTAAATTTTTTTTCTCCTCTATTGAGTCATCATCAACATCATTACATTGCGCAGCTTGTTCGTTCACCGTTCAACCTATTCTGCATCTTCAAACAGTGATGTGAAGTGTGCACTTGGTATTACATTGTGTGTGTGTATTTGTGTGTGTGTGTGTGTGAGTTGGTGTACTTCTTGTTGCTGTTGTGTGCTGGAGTGCCTCCAAACTGCAGTTTTCAAGTGTTTGTTTTAGAAAAATAAAATCCAATAAAAATCAATACGAAAAGCAAAAGGGTAACTAGTGATAATATTGATGGAAATTTTTAATACACTGACAAAAATCAGAGGTTCTTTGCTGACTCAAGAAAAAACCTGAACCCCGAAGAGACTTCTTGGGTGATGCTTTCTCAAAAATTTGACTTCGAGCTGGCATCTATGGCGGACCTGTGAACAAAAATCCAAGAACTAAATATGCACTAAATGTTTGCTTTTAGGTAATAACATTTATTGTATATTTATTAATTTTTTTCAGTGCAGACAACTTAAAAGACTTTAATCGAAATATTTGAAAAAGACAACACGCGTTAAATACTCGTACAATGTCATGTCAATAATTTAAACATGATTCAGCTAAAAATTGCTAAAAAAAGGAAAAATAAAAATAAATAAAAAACACACAAGCGAGAAAGAACAAAAGAACACATGAGTTAACAAAAATACATCTGAGTAAAATCATCAGTGTATTAATAATATTTAAGGACAAACTGGGTGGGCGTTTATTCGGTAGTATCATCTTGGTCAACAAAATTGGTTACAGTAAAACCAAATAAAAACAAATAACATTTTGTATCACTACACCTTTGATTATATAAAAAGAGAGACTAATTTGATTTCCTGCCATAAACTTTCATGACTGACCAACAAGTATAATGACTGAACATTTCCACAAGTTGCAACTTGTTGTTGTTCTTGCTATTGTTATCTACTGCAAATGTATTGTTTATCTTAAGTCCTCCTAAATACTTGACATTTAACACATTGTATTTATCTATCCATTACATGGTCGCTGCTAACACCACCTTCTTTCAGACCACTGCAAAAAGTATTAGAAATGTCCTGTAAGAAGAGGTTTGATACTTGTTATTTCCCAAACATAAGTTTATAGTATCGGCCTTATTATTTTATTAGCTTCTTTATCTTTAACAGGAAATCTCTAAATATCATCAAAAACAACAGCAAGTTTGCAAAAAAAAAATAAATACAACAAAATAAACTTTATTTGTACCTTTTTAACTTGATTGTTTCTTAAAATGCCAACAGAAAAGAAGAAAATAAAAGTTTGATGTGGCAGCAAATATTACAAAAGGTTTATCAATACAATCATTACTGGAATTCCCATCAACTCGTATCATGTTATTTTAATACCAGAAGGGAAGTCAATACCTTTTTATTCTAACACACATTCATTTGATGACATTTAGGTCTATTAGAGCCACTAAGCAAATTCTAACACGTGAGGGTTGTATTTATTGTGTTCTAGTATTTGTTTAAGGACATTTTCCCCCCATTACTTGTCTTGTCTTGTCTTGTCTTTATTTTTGCCTAAAACAACAAACAATCATCTGTCCATTCATTGTTCATCCATAGAAATTCTCGTTATAATATTGAGAGAAATAAAAGAAAATTAAAAAAAATAAATAACTCAAACGTGTACGTAAAATCTCACAAGGAGAAACATGATTAAGAAACTTCACTCCATTCAGTATAAATACGTTCGTCTAATTTGGTTTATATGTAGATTTATCAGAACTTATTTAATTTGAAAAAAAGAAATCAGATGATGCTCACAAAAAAAATCAAAACTCGCCCTATTATAATGCGCGGATCCTTCTCGTCCCTTTTTCTAAAAATAGGGATTAAAATATATTTAAACAGAGATATAGCGAAATAAAATCTTCTGCAAAAATATTTTTCATAACATTTTACTAGAAGCGCAGCAAGCAACGTGGACACCAGATATAAGACAAAATTTAATGGTTAATATCTTATTTATTCAAACATTTTAGAGGGCGTGTCAGATACAACTTCATCACTTTGCGTGACGTTTCTAAAGTTACGGTCAAGTACGGGAAACATTTGACGAAAAAACGAGAAATATTTCTTTGCTCTAGTATGACCATAAAATATTTTTGAGGGGCAAAAAAATTATTTGTTTTCAAAGAAAAATGTCTTCAGTGAGAACCAAGTCTGGCCACCCAGTGCCAAATATTTTCCTCTTTTTTTTGCAAATAATTATTAGTTCTTGCAAAGTTTTTGTAAGAACAAACAGTATGAAACAACTGTGTTTTAAAACAAAAAATGTCTGTAAATAGAATCACATCATATTTATTTCCGCCATAATCACATTAAGAATACAATTTTTTTATTCAATTTCCATATAATACATCATTGAAATTTTTTAAACATAAAATAATTACTATGTTTTGCAATAAATATTAAAGAAATAAAGATTAAAAATTTAAAGTTAGTTCAATTTTCATGCAGGTATATAAAATGCTTCTGAAAATTAGACTATTTTTAGTAAATCTGCTCTCCTCGCCACATTTTTGAGCGGGCGGATAACATTTAAAAGTCATATTAATTGTATTAAATTTATCTGATATAGTACTTTTTACGGGAATTGCTAATTTATCTAATATAATTTATAAAAAAAAAAACAAAAACTCGATGGGCTTTTTTTTCTTAAGAGAATAACTTCGAATTTCGTTAAAAAAATTCTCCATATTCGTGCAATGCTGGATATAGCATGCATGCTTTAATCGAAATTTCTACTGCAGTCTTTTTTATGTCTAATCTTTTGAAAAATAAAACATTTTGGTTTTGAAAAAATTTTGAGAAAACCGTCGAACAATCAGGTTCCTGGTTTGTCAAAATTTAGCCATTTTTCACTATCATTTCAAAAACTTGACTTTGATTTTTTTCACGACTACATGAATTAAGATCAATTAATTTTTTCCAATAGGAGCCACTGTGTGGTGGTATAAATAATAAAACTTTTTGAAATATTTTTTTGTTTTGTCATATCCAAAGTTTATAAATTTGAGAGAAGTGTGAGAGAATTTACATAGGAGTTGTTCTTCCTCGTGGAATGTTTTGTCAAATATTTGATCAAATGTTTTGTATCGGAAAAAAATTATTTAATTGTGACCAAGGAAAAAAATATTTTCTCATGTTTCCACTTAAAGTTATTTGAAAGCTGTTTAACAAATAAACAGTGACAAAAAAATGTGTGTAGTGTGACCAGAAAACCAATTGTGTACTGAGTTAAAAACATTTTGGTTAAACCTAATCAAACATATTTGAATAAAATGTTTCCCCGATGTGATTGTACCATAAGTTTGACAGGAAAGTGCTAAGCAAAATGTGTATGATACAATAAAAACTTTTACAACACTCACGCATTGTTAGTTTACCCATAAAAAAGCGTTTGGTAATTTTACATTTAATTATTTGTTAAAAAATAAAATTTGAAAATGTTATTGATCCGATTTATTGGAATTGGTTCTAATTGTGCTCTTAAAACATGAAGCATTGCAGCTATTAGATGAAACTTCAACGCGTCAACGGGCACAAAAAGATGCGAGTTGTCTAACTTTCCACTTCGCGCTGCATTAAAAGTACTTTATGTGACATGTTTCGTATAAATTACACATTTCATCTTAGAAAGCGAATCTGTAACGCAACGCGAAGCAAATTTTGTGCTTCTGGGTCTTTAAAAACCTATAAAAAAATTTTATGCTAAACTTGCGATAAGTATGGAGTAATTAGAAGACTGAAATAAGGACTTTAAGAGATGCATATTAACAACATATTTCCTAATCCTTTAATTTTTTCTATAATAAAAATATGTTTTGTAAGCTTCTGCTCATTGTTTTTTTAACTATTCATTTTAACACGATCCCCTTTCAAATTGCCAACTGATCATCGCTAAGAGCATCATGCTTTTCACTTACACACACACACACACATACATTTGTATGTACAAACATAGATTTGCGACAACAAAAAAAAAAACAAACGACCATGCGCCTGCGCGTGATTTAGTCGAATTCACGAACTTAATGAAGTTCTTTAAATCACGCAATGCTTAAAGCAGCACCCTGCCGCTGTCTCCAGCTCAAGACCAAAAGGAATTAAACAAAAAACACAAGGCTTAAACTTTGTTGTTGTTGTTATTGTCCTCACACACAGTAGGGACTATTAAGACTTGCCTAAAGATCTCATTAACACCAGTAGGATAATTAAAAGAGACTTTGACAACCAGATCTAGATTTGCGAAAAAAAACACAAAGAAAAACCAAAAACTTAAGCCGCCTTCTTGGACCAGTTAACTGGCAGCAGCAGCAGCATCCTACCAAAACCACCAAACAGAAACGGCAGTCAAATAAATGACAGAGATATTATTGAAAAAATGTTAAGCACGATTTGGTTTTCAAAGCATTTGCAATACATGCAAACACACTCACACACATACTTAGCACACACACACACATGCACACTGTCATTAACTCTTAATAACAGCAAATCTTGTGGAGCATGAGCAGCAGGGGATCGATCCAAAATAAAACGCATATGAAGCTAATGGCGCTTATTGCAACTACTCACACACACACACAGGCGCACACACACTCATACAGACAAAACGGCAGCGAACATGAGAAGTGATTAAGTTTTAAGCAGGTATTTAAGCGTTAAATAATTAGGGGATTTTTTTAAAAGTCATTCAACAGCCACAGAAACACAAACAGAAACAGAAACAGCTAAAAAGGGAACCTACAAAAAATCAGAAAATACAGCTGCATTGAACTCTAAACGACATTTCGAAATATTCAGGCTAAAAACTGAAAAACTGACTAACTGGATGGCTGCCAGAATGGCAACATAAAAACACATTGTTAACGGCTTTAGCCAATTAAGCTGCTTAGAGAGGTGGCTCAAATCGCGAGTTTATTTTTTGGGTTTATTATTTTGTCTCGAATTGTAGCGAAAATAGTTCTCAGATATTTGTGGCTGCAGGCATCATAACAATGTCAAAGTTAATGGTCACTTTGGAAACCGTTCACAGTCTTTCGTTGACGAAAACTTCTGGCTGCTGCTAAATTCTTTTGTTTTCTCTGTGCTGATACTTTTGTTTGTTTGTTTCTTTATTTCTTTTATATATTTTATCAATCAAAGTCTTTGAACTGATTGTGATTGTTTTGTTGATATAAAAATTTCGTTGTTTAAAAAGATTTCTTTTTTGGGGGGATTGAATTTAACTGTTTCCCTTTGATTGATGTATCGTTTTCAAATCCTCCATAAACATGTCTCTGCCATTCTGTACTTTTTTATTGTGATCTTCAGTTGTCTTTTGCGTGGTTGTGTGTGGCTGTGTGTGTGTGTGTTTGAGGGGACATAAACAAGGCATTTGATTGTTTTGCTTCATGTGGATTATTATTTTTTTTCTTATTTTATTTTTAATACTTTTCTCAGGATTCGATTGAATTGCTCGCAAAAAAATTAAAAATTTTTGGTCGTCAGTGGTTTCTAATACACATCTAAAATTTTACTTTAAGTTTAAGTTTTTATTTGATAATTTGATAGTCAAAAGTTTATTTTGGCCAGCTTTCATGATATTGAAAATTGTCAATGAATGCAGATAATAAACGTTGAACCGAAGACACAAGAATACGAATTAGAGAAGAGCAGAACGCTTAATCTTAACAGGAGCAGATAGATTGCAGCATTGGAACCCCTGAAATAGCGATTGAGAAAACCAAAATTTATTTTAATGCTTAATGATAAGTCTTGACTAATCGAATAATTTAGTAATCCGTGGATTAGAAAATTAACCTATTAATCACATACATATCGCTCCTTTATTGCAACGTAATCATATCTCAAAAAACGTGATTTTTCATTTAAGAACGCAGAATTATTCATGGTATCATTCTTCATCTTGTGTGAAAAATTTATACAAATATCGTTTTTACTCGTTTTTATTAATTTTTGTAAATGAAAAACTTTGAACTCGTTTTCTGAAGAACAAGTTTTTTGAGATATGACAACGTTGAAATAAAGGAGCGATATCATACAGAAAAAAATCATTGTAAAATCCCCTAAAACAAGGTTGATTCAACTAGTTTTGTTAACAATTTTGCTTCATAAGCATTTCATGTTAATTTAACATGATATTAAAGTAAGATAAAAGTTATAGTGTTCCACTCTAAAACAACTAGAAATCATGTTGAATTGACATTGTCCGCGTACAATTTTTGAATTTTTTCTCTTTTATCATGAATGAATTTCATTTCAACATGTTTCATGTTATTTAACATTCAGCAATTTTATTTTAATATTATTCCAGTCATTATTAATATTTGACAAATTTTATTTTACTTTTTTAACATGTTGATTTAACATAAGCCAACGTTTGTTAATATTTCAAATTGACAAAAGGTTTTTCAAAGTATGTATTTCAATGTATTTTTTTACGTTTATAGGAATGTTGTTTTTACCATAGTTAATCTTGTTTCAACTAAATGCAATGTTAATTTTACATCAAAAACTGTAATTATTACTTTAAAAACGGAATTTACAAAGTTAAACATTGACTTATGTTATTTTAACTCTGTAAAAGGTTAAATTTAAAATGTACAATGTTATTTGAATGTGATTAATTTTAAATCAACATATTTTAATACTTAATTAACAATTTTATCCATTGATTTAACTTGAAACAATGTTAAATATAATTTCAATTGGATTTTCTCCACATATTAACAATGACTTGATATCAACATTTCTTCATGTTGATTTTACATTGTGCTTTTTTCTGTGTGGTATCTATTTTCTAGCAATTACTTTCACATGTGTAGTACAGAAGTATTTAGGTTTCATATACTACAATTCCTGTGTCATTTCGGCTTCAGCATATACACTGACTTTTGTAATCATTAAAAAATATTTCCTTGTTTACAAGACAAACAAACAGACAGACAGGCACAGAGAACAAGCCAAACATATCTATGTCGCTGGCCAATAAAAGAAACTACTTAATTATTTGCCAGCTACTGCGTAGACTGCAAGCAATACCAGCAATAATTCAAAGCGTCCACTTAATAGTTTGTGGTGGACCTAAAAGGTTTCAGGTTTTCCAATGTGAATGTAATGCAATGTTTTCATTGCGGCAGCAAAGTGTTGTCGCACAAGGTAAAAAATCATGTAAAATGAAATGAAATTTAACAGAAAAAGTCTTCGCAAAAAGAAATAAAAGCATCATATTTCGGTAACCGTTCTGAAAAATTATAATACAAGTGCCTGGGCGTTGTCTGGTCTTTTGTTTGTTTGATGTTTAAATATTTAAACTGTGATTTTTAGTTGTGGCTGGTGTTTTACTTTCATTTTGCTGTTTCCGCGTCTACTGTTTGTTAACGCTTTTGAGCAAAAAGAGCCAAAAGCACCTTTGCCGACTCTTAAAGCACAAACATACCGTTATCTTCATCAGTTTTAAAGTCCCAAAATGTAAAAGCGACTTTAAAATCAATTGACTGAATTTGTGTTCTGTTTTTATTTTTTCTTGTTCCGCAACTACTTCGATTTTTTCTACGTGTTTTTTTGCTTTGACATGAAATAAAACAATTTTTTTTCATTCTTTTAGTTTTTCATTTATATACAGTTTTTTGCGAGTACGAGTATTTTTATTGTGTGTTAGTATGGCTTCCGGCAGAGAGCATCATGGTTGATGACGGTACGAGTGTTGAACAAAATCCGCCATTGCTACAAGTAGCCCAAGTTTTGTCAATCAATACTCGTTGTTACACATCCTGCATATTAAGTAGATCCAAATACGAAATTCCTACAAACTTGTACGCACTTACACATACACGCCCATGCACACAAACACACACACACGCACACACACTTTCACACGGTCTTCAAACCAAAAGACAAGAAGAAATAAACGAGGGTTGTGTAAAATTATTTTTTTTGTGAAGACAAACACAATATGTGAAACCTTCAACCTTTCTGGCTTGTCTGCAGGAACACACGAATGGGGCCGTGCGAATATGGTCAAACTTAACGATCGTAAGACCCAGTGTTGAATGCTTACACACAGATGTACGAGCAATCATGGTGCTCCACTTGAAATATCGAATGGTGAGGTATTGAGGAATTAGAGACACATGATGTTCTTGGCATGAAAATTATATGTGATGTTCGATGGACTGATCATATTTTTTCAAAGTCTCAAAAGAAGCATTCAAGTGACTCGGTTTTCTAAAACGGTGAAAGAGATACTCCACTCCATCTGATCTCCTTAATATTCATACCATCTCTATCCGACCGAAAATGAAATACAACTCTCATGTATGGTCCGGTGTTTCAAAGTATATTTTGAAGTTACTCGACCGCGTACAGAAGAGGGCAAAGAAGCTTATCGGTGACAATAGGATAGTCAACTTTATTAAAGCGCTGGAGCATCGACGTAATGTGGGATGTGTTTCACTGTTTTATCTTAACTACAATGGAATGTGCTCTAATGAAATCAGGGAACTTCTCCCCAAAACCCGCTTATTTTTGCGAACAACACATTCTTCGTTAAGAGCGCATCCATTTGTGGTTGATATGCCAGTGGATCGTAGAACGCATTACAGAGAAAATACGTTCTTTTGCAGAATAGTTTGTATGTGGAATAAACTTCCTACAGAGGTCTTTCCTCTTATTTTTAATGTGAGAAGGTTCAAGTCCAATGTCCACAAACACAAAGAAGTAGATCCTCCAGCCCATAACTAATATTCCTAGTTCTGGCAAAATGCATTACATGTGTAGGAATCATCTTGTGAGTGCTGGTCCAATTAAATAAAAAATATGAATGTCTTCGATGCATGTGTTCGATTCCCCTTTGCTTTTCAATGATTTCTGCCCAGCACAATCTTTGATGGTAAAGTTGAGCTAAAATTCTTACAAATACATAATCTTCACTACTTCTACTTTGGCGTTTTAAGGGATCACTTTAACATGGCGATATCATTGGATGCAGGTACTTACCACCTCGGATTACAAATAACGACTTCAAAATGTCAATACTTGGAACTCGTTCATTACACAAAACATAAAAAATATTAAATGTCTTCTATCATTATTAACTCCTTGTTTTTTTTATAAAATATTTTGTTTGAAGTATAGATGGGAACCGCTCAAGTGATTAGTGTGAATCATGCGTGACCACAGGAAATTTTGCATGATCGTGGTTAGTTCTTTGTGTCAATCGTGTGGACGTGAATGAACGTGAGTGTAAAAAATTCATCGTGAGTAAAAGTTCATTAGTAAATTTTAAGCGTGATTATTTCGTGATTTTTTTGCTTTGTTGTATTAGTTTTATATTTATTTTTTTAGTTCGTTTACAGTTTTTCGTGAGTTTTCGTGATTATAAGCAATTGATTTTCCATCCAAGTGAGCGTGCATAAACGTGAGCCAAAAACATAAGATCGGGCATGAGCGTGCATAAGTAAAACTGTTCATTGTAAGCGTGAATGAAAAGTTACTAACGATCTAAAGCTTATTTTGAAATTAACTGCCAGTCCCAGGATGTCCCACACATTCGTTCCTTCGTACAATTAAATTTAAAACAAAAACAAAATTTTTAAAGTGTTTTACTTATTCTATTCTATTGCAAAAATATTTTATTGCGCCTTTATTCAGCCTTCGGCAGAAGCTTAACCGCCTACCAAGTGCACGTTCTACTACTGCGCCACTCGGAGAATAATTTACTTATTTATTTACTAATAAGTAGTTGTATAACAGCTGTAAAGTATTGCAGACAGTGTGCGATTCGTATGAAAGATTATAATGTTCATTACCCAAGTTTTTCCTGGATCATGGTCCATCAGCTGACACTCTCCTTTTGCACGCGTTCTATTGACACTTCAGACTCCTTAACGTCATGATTTATTAGTTCTGGAGTATTTTCTATTTTTTTTGCTAATTTGTTGACTTCTTGCGAAACCCTCGTGCTTTCACTCGTACCGAAACATTAACATCTAACAGTCATGAAATATTGAACGCGCATTCTTTGCAAGCGAAAGTTAAAATAAAGAAATCGATATGTGACACAAGCATCCTTTTTACATAAAAACACAGTCACGCACACACAGCCTCACATACACATATGTAAATATGCATGTAAATGGAAATGTAAATGAGTGTATGTGTATTGAAATATTTTACAACAATAAAAAGATTTTAACATATGGTTAGTTAGTTATTCTTATATGCGACACCAACACCAACCAGCTCCTCAAACAAATCTTAAACTACACTGATGTTGCAGCAAATAGTTAAGCACATACACACACATGTATGTGTGTGTGTAATCACTTCCAACGGTTGTTACATGATGCTAAACATGCCACAACACATCCAACCAGCCAACCATTACAAAAAACATTACAAAAAAATTGAAAACAAAAATAAGGAAAATTGGATGGCTGCTTTAAATCCGACAGGACCTGATGAAAAATTATATAAAAACAGAGTAAAGTTCTATGGCTTAGGTATGCATGTTTGTGTTTTTATTCATTCTAAAATTTACAAATACCAAAGTTTTTTTTTGTTTTTGCAACTTACAACTCATACTGAAAGGAATTTCGGTGTACATACACACATGCATGCATGTATGAATAAACTTGTGGATATTCTCGTTTCCTTTATTTCTTTCAAATATTGACCAGTTGACTTTACATTTGTGGAATATACAATGAATGACCTTATCAAGAAGTTACAATAATACTTACATCCAGATTAACCAGACGGACATGAACGGACAAGTATGTTAATTTTGAAAATTAGCTTAAATTATTTTCTAACAGAATGTTTAGGAAAAAAGCCTGGATCATCTTATAAGCCATTTACTTTCCAACTGGTGTTTGATACGAGTATTTTTTTTTATATTTACCTGTATTTGTCTTAGACACACACTCAAGCAAAAATGTTAGTAAGTGTGGGAATGTTACATTTTGATATGTCGAAAAAAGAGTGATTTTAAGCGATATTATTGGATGTTCATTTGATTGTAAAGAGGAGAGTTTGTCATTAAGAATGGAAGATATTATGGTCGCTACGGCTACGCAGGACCAAATTATTTTCAGGAAATTTTTCATCGTCGATTCGCACATTTACTTACGGCTGTTTGTCGCCGATAATTTCACGAATTCCATCTTTGGCAGCTTGACTCGCTTGTGGGCCATTGTCAGAGACATTATATTTCACGTAGATTCAAAGAAAAAGTCCAAAGTTGTTAGATCACAATATATCAGTGACCAATTGTGGTCATCTTTTGAAAAATCATATGACCAGGAAACTCCTCGCTCTCGTATTGTTGCTTGTGCAGCACGTACTGCCGTTTTCTTGAAAATAATTAATCATCGTTTGATAGCACAACCTGTTCGTAGCTATTGCTCCAGTCTCATCAAATCAACGTCCAGCCTCCACGCTTTTTAACAATAATTCTTGGGTATTACGAAACCCAACTGTGACAATTATGCTTGTTAACGTAGCCTCCGAAATGCAAATGGGCCTCATCGCTCAAGATGATTTTTCAACGAAATTCCAGATCAGTTTGAAGAACTTCAAGTACGCAATCAGCAAAGGCACGACCTTGTTGATGGTGGGTAGACGTTTGTTTTTGTGTTAACTGAAATTTAAAATCCTGAAGACCTAAATCTTTTGTGGACAAACCGGGGTTATCCTTAACATTATGGCCAATAACAGCAATATTCTCAGTTGCTCTTGAGCAACATGCACGAGTTCGATTCTGCACATCACTAACTTGTCCCAACAGCTAAAATTTTTCCACTACTGTGACAATTGTTGGCCGTGAAGAAGCTGCCTCGATGACCCAAAAATACTTTAGTTTTGCGAACTGTGACTGCGAAATTTTCATCAGTTTTGTAGTGAATTTCAGTAATCTGAATGCGTTGTTCCATTTTTATTAATGGAGCAATTTTTACTCTTCATCTGTTAAATAGTCACAGGTTGAGTCACGACAACTGTTAAAATGGAGGGTTATTGAAAATTAAACGTTTTATTGGAACATCCGGTACAAAATTAAGAATTGTGATTCCGATCATGTAAAAATTTAAATATTTTGCTGACTTGAACATCTGACCAGTTTTTAGCGATCTCTTACACTCCATATAGACCTCTTTGGTAATCACGGATTTTAATTGTTTTCCCCTTTACTTGCCTTTGTCAAATCTTTTGCACTTTCAACAGATTCTTGCAACCTGATAAACGTATTTTTCTATCAGCTTTCAATAAACGCAATCGTTTGTTTATGAAGACTCGAACTCAAAAACACTTTTCTTGTGGACTCAATGACGGAAAAAGGGGGAGGAGGTCATTATAATAGTTGTATAAAATTACTCTTGTATTTATTAAATTGCTGTTAATAAAAATCTAAAAAAAAATTGCTTAAACAGAAAAATAACTAAATACTACAGAAAATATAAAAAAGACAAAGTTTATTTAATTTTTGTTCGTAATAAAAATAAATTTATGTATGTGAACTCAGTTGAACGAACAAAGTACTCGCACTCGTACTTGTTCATTTAGATGTGTTGGCTGGTATCTCTGATGAGATTTGAAATGCGATGAGATACAAGCTTGTTAAATGTAAGATGTGTTGTTAAGATGACTTTGTGATCTTTTTCTTATTTTATTTTTGGCTTAACAAATAGTCAAATCGTAAAAGCAACAAACAATACTTTAACAATAAAAACATTTTTTCTTTTTTCTTTTAATGTGAGTACAAACAAAATTTGATGATTTTGCAAAATTATTTTTATTTATTTCCATTAAAGCCAAAATTAAGTTTGGAAAGGAAAACATTTTACTTGAGAGAAAGCGAAATTTGGCTTCTAAATGGTGCAAAAAAAAAGAACAAGCAGCGGCTGCGCGAAATAAAGCTTCGGCCAGGCGCAAGGATTTTCACCTCTATTGTATAACTAACACCAGCTTCGCTAACTGAAGTCATTTTGTATAGCCGACCACGGACATTACGACACTGCCTTGATGGACATTACGACACTTTCAAGTGTGTTATACTGTCCATGGACAACGAGCCGTGAAGGTTTCCAAATATGTATCTTAATGTCCCGTGTCATAATGTTCACTGTTGTAACGTCCGTGTATAGTATGACACACTTTAAAGTGTCGTAAAGTCCATGGACATTATGACACGGGACATCATGAAAATAGTCCTACATATTTTGGAACCTTCATGGCTCGTTGTATATTTCAATAAACATTTTAATTAAATTAATAAAACTTACGTAATACAGATGTGGGCTTAGAAAAGAAATAATAACTGTTGTCAAATTACAGCATTCGATATTGAACAGAAATTTCCATTAAAATTCAAAAAATCTTGTATTGGATTTTGTTCGATATCGAATGCCGTAATTTCCTCTCTGAACTCAAGTCTGAACTGTTGTGTAGACAAGAAAAATTAAAAAATTTCATTTACAGTTCTATTTACATATAATTTGAAATATTACCAAGAAATCGATAAAGCAGCTAAATATTATTATGAAATTGAAGTTTTGTTTCAAAAACGAAATTTCACTGAAAATCTAAGTTTTTCCAAAATATAAAAAATTTCATCAAAAAACATGAAATTTTACCAAAAATACAAATTTTGTTCATAATCGAATTTATAACATAAAATCTAATGTTTACTATAATACTGAAGCTTTCTTAAAACCACAAAAAAAAATTATAGATAGAAATTTCAGCTGTTCTGCAACAATCCAAAACTATTAGACTTCTGGTCAAATATTAAAAAAACAATTTATTTTTTTTTTCTCAAGCTCTTGTTATAGGAATAAATTTTCTCACGTACTTGAAATTTAAAATTGCAATAAAATTAAAACGCTATCAAACATCTTAAACTTCTGTTCACATAGTTTAATTTATAATTGCAAACTTAACATGAGAGGAATGTCCCAAAAAACAACCAACTGCTCTTCATTCAGCATCATTAAACTCCATATGGAGGGTTTCTTCATAACCAAACTCTCTAATATAGAACAATCATTCATTTATACATTCTTTCCTTTCTTCCATTCATTCTTTCATTGATTCATTTGTAGTCGTACAAGTACAAGTATCATTGAATAATGGCCTCCAGGTATAGAAACGATTACCGCATCCACAACAAACATCTACTCGTACCACACACACACTCAGAGGGAGATTCACACACATCAGCAGCACAACCAGATACAAGTGTTGAGCGCAAATTGAAATAAAAATAATAATATAAAATAAAATAATAATAAAAAACACTAAAGAGCCAATTACAGATCCATGGATTATTATTGATTCTTCTTTTTTTTGTCCTACTGTTTTTCTGACTATTGGAAAATTGTGGCCTCCGGCTAGTGCTACTAATAAGATGATTCCTTATTATTTTCTTTATATTGTGACAGATGTGACATACAAATACGCTTCCTTGCACTACCGCCAATCAATTTTTGTATAAAAAAAAATCATCCAAAGAAAAAACTACCAGTTGCGAAGCAACTGAAATAATTTTATATTTTTAATATAAAAACCTCTAGATGATTTAAGGACACATTTTGCGGATATTCCTGCTTGTTGTTCTGCTTCTATTTACTTTTGTTGCCATAATTATTTTCGATTTATAAGGTAAATTATAATTTTTATATACATTATTTTCAATAAATTTCATACAACAAACGTTTATTTACTCGTTAAATTTGTTTTCCCATCTACTTGTATTATGAATTTTTCTTTCTACACCCTCTTTTATTGTGTTGGAAAAAAGGGGTAGTGATGGGGATTTTTTTCTTCTTCTTTTGTATTGAAGAAGTTTTAATGAAAATTCCATAATGAAGTTTTGTATGATTTGGCAAAAACAAAAAAACCAAATTATAGAGAAGACAACTGTTAGACGTGGTTGAATGTCAATCGAATTAACTTTAGATTAACTTTATACTCGCACATAGAAATATATAAACATTTAACGTATTCACCGGTCAAACTGTCAATCTTTTAAGGATGTTGAAAGTTAAATGCGCAGATGGGGTGTTCAATTAAAATTTTCTTATTTTTCAAACTTTTGTGATCGGTCGTTTGACTGGTTGTCAATGTTTGGCGGTACGAAGGAAGAGTTTGTGTACTATAAGTAGGCACCAGCTGAATGGAATACAAATCTTCGGTAGCGTTGCGTACTTTTTCAGTCTTTCTAATTAATTTCCACAGAAACCTATACAAGACGTCAAGCAGTTCGTTCTCTTTCTCCCGTTTTAAGATCTGAAATAATCTGGGCTCATAAGATGTTCGCATAAATTTGCAACATTAGATCAAACGAAAAACTATGATTCGTCATTCTAATTAATGCATATTCTAGAGGGCTTCATTTACAGTTTTTTATAATTGTTTTGCGAGGATCTAACGGATGGGAAAAATTGTGGTTACATTCCCAATCCAAACGAACAAAATACCGATTATTTCTAGCAATTTCAGACCTTCCGCTAAACTGCTGGGAATTTGTTCATAGTTTCTCGAATATATCGTATTAAAATATAATCAATGTTTATGTTTTATTATTTTTACAGCCTTCACACACGCACAATTGATGCATATAAAACTAAACGCTTCAACTAAAACGTTATTTTACTGCATCAAATCACTTCAATTGGTTTGAAATATTAAAATTTATAACTTTTTTAATTGATGTATGCCCTCTTCCCTATTTGTTAACACGATTAGTACTTTTGTAATTGAAAACATAATTTCTGCCACTCATTTTGACAAAACTGAAATGTGATGCTCCAATTTCTCAAAATTTCACGTAACATTAAAACGAACAGCGGAACAATGTGAGAAACAAACATAACGAACAATCGGTGCAATCGATGCATGCCGGTTTATTTGTTATTGGTCAAATAGAAAGGAAAATATTGAGACCGAAAGCCATCAGCACAATCGACGCATCATGATGTGAAAGAGCCAGGTCGTTAATTTAACCATTTTTCGTTTAACTTGCTACTCCCCTAAAAACCACTAAAAGCTTTATGTGGATCCTCGTCTGCTTATGGACAACAAGCATTTTGTGTTGGTGTGCACCAGAAAATAAACTGTCAACACATTTCTCTCAGTATTTCGCAGTTGAGCAAGGTCACGAACGACCGAGAGTTTACGATGAAGTGAATGCCCCTACTATAACAAAAAACATAGATTACACTACTCGACAGCTCTTGAATTTCTTTTCATAATGCACACTCAAAACATTACCAACATTTTCTTTACTCAAATTACAAATAGTTAAGAAAAACAATGAATAACTCACAAATATTTTAGAATTTTATCTAGTAATAAAATGTTTTTTAAATGCTATTTTATTTCCTATTTAATCTTCAAATATTTATTATCTCTAGTGAGTTATATGAAAGGATATACATCAATCCAAATAGCCGTCTCAACATATTAAAGTCTCTTAGAAAATACAAATGTATTCCAGCAAAAATGTAAAACATGTCGAGTAGTGTTATCAATCGAAGTTTAATAAGTTTCTTTTAAAACGATGACCGCTTAAATCCTTTGATTATTATTATATTTGCTACTCTCGATAGCTGGCATTGCTTTCCTTTACAACCCTTTTAGGATGTGTGTAGCCAGGAGATGAATGAATGACACAGGATTAGTTTGACTGTCATGCATGACAAACAGATTTTCTACTCAACTTGTTTGTTTTTTTTTGGTTTTTCTAAACAAAAAGTGCCATTGAACTACAACTAGTAGAGCTAAGAATGCAACATACTAAAAGGACACCCACATATGCCTCAACGTACAGACAACAGACCAACAGCACAAGCCACAAGTAAAGGGGAGGTTTTGCATTTGTTTCTATATATTTTGTGAGAAATGACAATTTAGGCGTATATTTCCACAAACATTTCTTTCCAACTGACAATAGTTTAAGTAACCACATGAGTAAACAGAAAATCATATAAAAAAATAAGATTAGAACGTTAAAAAAATGTCTCCTCTCCGCACGATTGCCCGAAGTGTTAGACTTTGTTAAGGAAAATTGAAAAAAAAAATTACGTTGGAAATGTGCAGAAACGTTGTTGTGTATTAAAGGCCTAAAACAGGGCAGATGTCACAATTGAAATTGAATTAAACTCAAAGTAAGATTGATTGTCTTCACATCTATCACAAATACGTTTCTACTCGCATGCATTATAGACGAGCTTCTTTCTCCAAAACTCAAATACGAGAATAAATAAGAAAAGAAATTTTTTTGTATACTTCCTACTGAGTGAATTTTCTGTAATTGCAAGAAAATTCTTGCCGTTTCAACAGCATCCAAGGAAATTAAGTTGTGTTTTAATACAAATTAAATGAACCAAGATTTAAGAGAATTTATTTAAAACAAAACTACACCGAGAAAACAGAATCCTTTTAGAAACTCTTTCTGTTGCCTGTCGAATTCTGATGGTCCCATGTAAATATTATCCGGAATATAAATCACAGCGTAACTTTCGATAGCAGAAACATTCTTTCTTTATAATATAAATGACTAATAAAGGATTAATAAACATATTTGTTTTAGAGAATATATACAACAATAATATAATTTTTATTACAATATATGTTTTGTTTCTAAAATGTTATAAAAAGTGTATTTAAAATTTTATCAATTATCGCTGAAGAAAGCTTGTTGAATTAGTTTTTACCTTAAAAAGGAAGACGGATATATTTATTAAGTTAAAAAATAACAGCAAGTAGGGATGTGTATGATTAATCAATTGCTCAAACATTCTGAATTATAAAAATTTGTTTTGTCGAATTATCCAAAAATAAGATGATGCAAATTTTTTCATTAATTAATTAATTTTGGGTTTAATTATTTTTTTACTATTTATTTTTTTTTAATTTCGAATAATTGAATAATTTGAGTTTATGCTGTTTCCTTTTTATTACTTTAATTTTTGTTTTTAGTATTTATTTTAAATTTAATTATTCCATCGCATTCATGTGCATTTGTAGTCATTAACCGCGTGGCCCATGTTGTCACTCGATTTCTTTCTTTTGGAAAATTACATTTAAAACAAAAACCATTTCTAAAATTTTATTTATGTTGAAAATAAAAATGTACGACAGAAAGAATTCTTTACGACATCGTGGGCCAGACAGTCAATTAATTCTCTTTGAAATATTTTTGTTTGATATTTTTAAATAAAATTATTCAAATTAAAAATATATTTTTTTAGCATTTTGAATAATCAGAACTCTTGATTAAACGATGAATGGATTAATCAGTATTTTAGTTATTCGAAAAGTTTGATTAATCGATTAATCGCAAGTGATTCGTCTCAAGTGAATTTTTTTCCAATACTCTCTGATCTGATTCTATTGTACATTTTGTTTTGTAAATCGACAACTAACTTACTATTTTCAAGAGAATAAAATGAAAAAATTAAAAAAGCAAAAAAAAATTAAAGACGCATAATTCTTAAAATTTTAACAAAAATTGTTAAATTGGAAAATTTTTCTTTGCAAAAAATGTTTAAGAACAAAATAACATTAAAAAGACGCATAATTCTTGAAATTTTTCAAATTTTAACAAAAATTGTTAAATTGGAAAATTTTTCCTTAAAAAAATGTTTAAAGACAAAACAATTTTTTAGTTCATGCTTCGTACTTAATTTTAGTTAATTTTTTTCAACTATCATAATATAACTAAAGTTAAAAAAGCTAAATAAAATACAAAATTATTAGGTTTTCTAAAAATAGGAGACCTATCAGGAAAATAAACAAATCTTGAAAATTTCTTAATCCACTGATTCTTTGGAGAAACTGAATTAGTTGAAGCTTGAAGCGTTTTTGCAATCTCCAGTTAAGCTCATGAAATAATTTGCTTGCAAAATTTAATTCCCTGCGTGTAGGGATTGAATACAAAATAATCTTTTTACTTATTTCCTTTCAAAAGTCTAACGTTAATATCAGCAATTTAAATAAATTGAATCATTTTGTTACAACATTTTTTGCAATATTATTTCAAATGTTTTTTCAGTTACTTGAACCTGCTCGTACATTCGAGTACATGGATAACAAAATAATAATAACAATAATACTCGTAATAATACAACAGTTTTATTTAAATGAATGTATTTAATCAGGATTTTTAGAGCTGCAACAATAAAAATTACAAATACTCTAACAAAATAAGGTCTAAGTGAAAATAAAAATACTTATTTAGCGACTGCCAGCCAGTCAGCCATCCAGTCTTCTTCCTTTTGGCTTTCTAAAAGATTTGATTGTTTATTTGAATGGCATTGTTTCGCTTAACAAGCTCCATCCACTCCAAACGCTGCCTTTAGCTATTGTTTATGGAATCTGGTGGCTGAAAATGAACGACGAACGTAGTTGTGCGTAAAGATAAAGGGAACATAAGAATAAGCTAATAATAATCCTCCAGAGGATTGTAGTAAATTGTCTACAATTGTAATCTATTCCCATACAGTTTTCACTTTCATTTTGTTTTATTTTATTTTATTATTAGGGATATTAATTTCATTCGAAATAGAAATATTAATTAATGGAAACATCTAACTGAGTCATCGAATTAAAAGTATTTAAATAAAAAATTATTACTGACAGGAAATTTTAGGCTCAAATGGATTAAGGATTTAAGGCTTAAGGATTTAAAATATCATACAATTTCTTTTTTTTCATTTTAAAAGAATGTATTAATTTATTAATTTTTTTTAAATTTAGTTTGTGCTGAATAATTTTTACTTTTATGATATCATTTTTTATTTTTATTTTATACTCACATTTATTCAGCAGAGCCGAATATGAGTCCTTTACTTGACTTTTTCCAACTTATTTTAACAGCGTTTTTCATTCATTTAAATGTTCGAACTATCACTTCCAATATCTTGGCTCTTTTAACTGATTACAAAATGCATTTGTAGCGAGTAAAGGGAGTAAATTCCATTTGTTTACTGGCTCCACTACTTGAATGTCATTAATACGTTTGTTATCATTTCCGCGTTTTATTTTCATTTCTATTTATTTTATTCTTTTAATTTTATTTCATTTCAACAGTACGTGGGGCATTACTCGTGCCTGCCACTACCGCTATTACAATCACTCTAGTCTTAAGTCTTTTATAGCTTTGTAATAAGGATAATTGCTAGAACCATGTTCAGTACTTTTACTTTTTTTATGGCCATAAACATAATTTACGTTACAAAAACAAAACAAAACCAAAAAAAAAAACAATGCGTTACGCAGTTAAACAATACCCACCCAAAAAAAAACGAAAAAGAAAAAATTCTACGACAACTACAAGCAATTTAAATAGAGGCTGCAACAGCCAACAATACAATTCATTCTCTTGGCCTTGTGACTACGAGCCTGAAGTATGATAAAGTTAAGTTAAGGTCATTTTATTCTTTGATGTTTAGAAAAATAGAAGAAAACATAAAAATAAATAAGAATAATAGTTAAATCTCTAAATCATCTTCGATGTAATATTTGTAATTGCTTAAACGGCACGAATTTGCTGTAATACAACTTCCTTTTTAACTACTTTGCATATTCATGTGGGAATAGCGCAAACACACGCTCACGCTCCCTTCCACATAAATTTCTATTACAATAGACTGTCGTGAACACAGACACAAACACACACCCACACCAAAGCCCATAACACCCACTGAATATCCTGAAACCTTGCTTTCCTTTCTGTCTGCTTCTGTTTCGTTTTTATTGTTTGTCTAAGAGGGTTTCATGTTGTTTTCCATAGAAGAATTACTAAAAGAATACTAGAATTTCATTTTTCTAAATAGACTCATAAACTTATGATATTGTAATAACAATTTAGTATTAATTCTAAATATTATACAACTCCTACTATAAAAAATATGTGTTATTGGATGCTGTTGTTATCGTGTTCCTTCATAAATTCCTACTCAAATACAAGATTCCTTTTGCAGTGCGATTGTCTCTGTTGCAGACTTTATTACTAATTTTTCCTCAATTATTTTTTTTTACTTGTGTTCATCAGACAATTGAAAGAAATGACCAGTAGTGGTACCAGTAATCCATGTAAACATGTGTGTGTACGCCTTCTATATCCTGAGCTACTACCAGTTGTATTGTAATTTTCTATAAGAGAAAATTTTGTTTATTAATTTATTTATTTAGCAAAGAAGGGGAGAGTTGCGGTCTTAGTTATTTCTAATTTCTATAAAAAAATTGTTACAAAAATACAAAACTAACTGGCTTTTGCAAGAATTATGAATTGGATTATTTTAGCTTTATCCCGAATTGAATTGTATCTCTATTGTAAAAACAGTTTGTAGCTTAAACCTGTGAAGTTCAATTTGATGAAAAAACTGGCTTCAAATAGAATGAAAAGGGACATTACGCTAACAAACGATTGAAATAACTTTTTTGTCTATTGTTTAGCTTGAGAAATAGTTAAGCTGGACTGCAACTGAATAAGTTCATTAATTTAATTTAGTGATGTTGCATTTCCTGCAAAGAGTGAGGAACTAGTGTTATCATTCATTCTGTTCTAATACATTTTTTCATTCATTCGTTTCGAACTTTATAGGATTTGTGTACTCTGAATGATTTCTTTCAATTCGAAATGAGATAAGAATACCCAAAACAATATTTCATGTTCTTTAACTCTGCTGTAAAAATTATGTTCGTCTCTTTTGCATTTGACATGAAGAAATATTTCAACTCACCCATTTAAAAAAAAGAAAACGTCATTGAACTTGGACCAGGCGATACAGCGCATCTGAAATGGTGAACCAAGCGCAGTACAGCTGAACACGCAGATTTGTATTTCGTGAAGCGATTTCCGTCTCAAGCAGTTCAAGTTTTCCAAAGAACAAATTTAAAAAAAAAAATATGTTTAAATTACAGAAGAACACCGCTCACGTGATTAGAGTGAATCATGCGTGATTACACGTGAACATGATTAATTTTTTTGTTTCAATCATGTGAGCGTAAATGAACATTAGCATAAAAAAATTTAACGTGAGTTAGGTGCGTTTGCGTGAGCGTGAGTAATTTTTAGTGTGTTTGTTGCTTGATTGTTTTTTGCATTATTCTACTTTTTTATTTAATTTTTTAATTTGCTTTAATTATTTTATAGTCTTTTTAGTACTTCGTGAGCTTTCGTGGTTGTGATTTATTTTTTTCCACTCACATGAGCGTTCATGAACGTAAGCGAGAAACTTAAGATTATGTATGAGTAAAATTATTTATTTAATATGAAATTCTCAGGACCGTAATTATAAAAAATTGCAACTATTTGAAATGTATTTTAAAACCAATATTTCATAAAAACGTTCTCAAAAATGCATTTGAAATCCAAAATATTTTTTTTATAAATACGGCCGTTAATATGAGTGTTGCATGAAATCGCATTTTCAGAAGTATTGTATTTATATATATTTTTTTATATCCCTCTAAGCGAGAAAGCGCCCCGATAACTTTAAAAATATTTTGCCTCAATATCCTTTGAAGTTTTCAATAAAAAAATTTGTATAAAAATAAATGTTTAGGACTCAAATACATAATATCAAGTGTTGCCCAGTAAAACATACAATTTCAATGTATTAGAAAAATAATGAATAAATAAAATATTATTTTAGAAAGAAACTCGTTGCTAATTAAAATTAATTGTAGTTACAAAAAGCTTAATTAAAAACTTTTTCAAAAAATATTTTATTTCAATCAATTTAAAAATTTTAACTTAAATTGCACATTTTTAAGTTAAAATTGAGAAAATATCAATTAATATTAAGAAAAACGAATTAAGTTTGCGAAAATACACATAAATAATAGAAAATTCAAATTGATGTTGGGAAAATACAAATTGAATTTGCCAAAAAAATATAAATTAATATTCAAGAAACAAAAATTTAAATTGAGTTAAAATGAATTAGTATTAAAATTTTTAATTTTATCGCTATTAAAAAATACAAATACATGAATATGGTTTCCAATATGTTTCGTTTTGCCTTCGAATTCATAATTTTGTTAACTTAAACTGAATAATTATGAACCTGCTTAAATATGAATTTGAATTCAATATTTTTTTCGCCAATATCAATTTATATTTCTACTCAACTTTCACAACTTCAAAAGGTGTAGAGGGATGAAGATCCTCAATACATATTTTACTCGTTTTTTTTTAATCATAGAATATTGAAGGACGCTTAGTTGAAAGTTTACTATTGCCTTTATTTTTTCGGTTTAAATAGTTAAAAAAATAACTGCATAAAATACGAGTAGTTCTAATTGTCGCCTTTCATGCGACAACAATATTGAGAAATTTTGATAGAAAATAGTAATTAACAATTTACTCCTTAAACAATTTTACATCCTCAAAAAATAAAGAACTTAAGAACCATCTTCACTCCATATATAGTAGTCAATTTCCGTTTTATAGCATCCTGTTTAAGTTTAATATGTACCGTCGAACAGTGTAGTACGGACATATTAATGACCTACAACATGTTGCTTAAAAGTGTGTTACAAAAATTTTTTATGTCTTGCCATATCATTCATTCAACATAACAGGACATGACAATAAGAATAAATTGCAATAAAAAGGAATGACACTACGTTTCATTTCGCACAACACTGCACGACATGATGATTGAGTTGGCACGATGTTTTTCTGTGTGACAATTTTGAGAAACTTGTTAATATTTAATAGGAGTAGGTAGTAATAAAACTTCTTTCTAGCCAAACCGCGTGACAAATGATGAATACTAATTAAAGGAAAATCTATAGATCTCATATTTCTTTTCAGTCAGGTGTTGACTTGCAGAGAGAATGTTTACACTATGCAACGCGACAGACAGACAGACAGACAAACAAGAATAGATGTCAAAAACTACTTTTACTACAGCTGGACTACATCGACATTGACAAGATATTTACAGGATTCACAAGCTGTTGCATCAGTCATTTTGTCATCATGTGCAAAAGAGTTTGTTTTATATTTTTCAAATAGAATGATTTGATGACAAAACATAAGTTTTGAATCCCTCAATTATTTCTGGTTAGAAAATGTTTTCCATTTCTAAATGAGTAAAATGGTTGCATTAAAATTGTAACACATTTAAGTTTCGACATTATTTAACAACATAAGCGCCCATCATCATCAACTACAAAGCACTTCATAAATATTTTAATATAATTTAAAGATCATTTTTTTAAAAGGATTTTCAACACTTTGTCTGGGATTTTCATTTGTTTTGTTTTTGGTTTTCCTAAATTCCGTGATGAAGTGTCGCTGCTTAAGATGAAACTTTTCGTTGTTTGGCATCTTAAATTGCAAACGTACACGAGGAGTGTATGCGAGTGTATCTCCTTTTAGGAGATTAAGCTACAATATTTATGTATGTATATATATATTTTTTTTTTGGAAAAAGTCTACAATTGAGCTGCTGGCAGACGGACAAACGTACAGGCGTTCGTGCAAACGTTCGCTGTCATAATATTAACGGAGGCATGAATGAATTGTTGATAAATTTACTTATGAACGCAAATACGTTTGTAGCCACTTTTAACCCTTTTTAATAAGATGCCAACATGCCAAATGACTTGTCTTATTACAACATTTTGTTGTGTCGCCATATTCATTTGAATGTTGCCAATTTAGCAAAGTTGCTGTTACAACTGTTGTTGTTCTTGTTGTTGGTGTTAGTGTGTGAAGCTTTTCTAAATTGGTAAATAGAAAACAGCATCTCTTCTTCTCTAATCACGTGGAAAGGCGAGAAATAGTGTCAGCTTTTTAAAGGATTTTCAAGGGGATTTTGTGAATTACTTGCAGACTTCAAGGAAGGGTTGCTTACAATTTATGTATATCAACAGAGTCTGTGAGCAAAGCATTTTGTTAGGCAGTTGTTGTTTCATACATAAATCTCTTCATCATTAATCATTTATAATGGTACAATATTCGTATTGCAGCAAAGCGTTTTAAAAAGAATTTTTTCATTCCATTTCCAAAAAAATAAAAATGAAAAAATAAACGAAAAAAAAAACGTTACGCACCAAATGCTGGTATTAAAGTACACAATTATGGTCGGTCACATGCAAACTTTTAATTTAACCATTGAAAAAATAAAATGAAGAGTTTTCTGACAACAAGAAGGGTTGCTTGACACTATAAGAGTTGTTGTATGCTATGAGTTTGTGTGTATTGGTTTGTAATAATGATGCATTCAAGTACCTGTTAATGGTACTTGAAGTGCACTCACACACGCATTCATTCACTTATTCATTCACTTACAATTGTCTACAATATTTATTAAGTGTGAAATTTGACCCGGGGCTATAAGTTACAAAGCACTTGAGCTAATAAAACCATTCAGAAATTGAGCACAAATCAGGCCACTTGAATTAAACGCCATCCTAATAAAATATTAAAAAAAAATTTTTTACGAATCAAAATGAAATTTTAATTTTGCACAATTTATAGAAAAAACCAGCGTTCCCTACTTGTACATTCATTCATATATTTGTGATGTTGATTTTTAAATTATGAATTGTATGATTTGCTGGCCGCCTGATTTTTAAGGCCGCCTTCAGTATGTCATAGATTTTTACCTTCAAATTCGGACTTTTCTATTTCCAATTCACGATTTTGAAAATCAAAATCAGACTTTTTCAAAATCAATTCAGAATTTATTAATAAAGAGTTGAAAAATAAGAGAAAAATAGCGATAATTAAGAGTTATAGAAAAATATTTATAGACGAATCTGGTTTTGATGGTCACATACGTCCAACGCTAGCACGATCCAAAGCAAACATATCTACAGAAATCGTACCTCAAGCGGTCGAACAAAGCAACATGTCTATGAAAGCAGCTATAAATATTCATTATATGATGACATTTCCACCAGACCAAAATGTAATACTCATTTCTAGCAAAATATTGTTGATTTTGACTAGATTTCCCATTTAAAACCAATTCTACTACTCGAATAGATTTTGACAAAAACCACCCAGAATCTTTTAGTACTCAGTGACACAACTGTGTTTTTTTGTCAAATTATACTGAAAAATACTACGCTGGTATATAATAATTCTTTTAAAGGTGTGCTCGTTAGCTGTTTTGAATTCGAAAGATAATTTTTGTACGGAGTTTGACACTTGAAAAGGAAAATTCCAATCAAGGCAGCTCAACAAGGTAGTAGCGATAACACAGCTGATTTACCTGACTAAATGTCGATTGTGTAAAATTAAATTTGTGTTGATAATATACAAAAAAATTTCTATTGTTGTAGAATCGCACTACCTTGTAGATCTATCTGCCAATCAACTGTTTGTGGTATTGATACTATTGGTACTATTGAAGAATCGGTAAAAACAATCACTCCTGGTGATAACAGATATTATTTACTTTATATGCCGAGGAATTCCCAGCTGTTGTTTTTGAACAACCTCTGCCTTAAATTTACTTTGAGTTAATTTTCATCAATTCAATTCATAAAAAAATACTTATGAATGTACATTAGGCTGCCAGTTATTTTTAAAAGTTGGAATTTGTATCACGCTAAGCCTCGATTGGTTCGGATTGCTAAAAAAATAGTCCCTAGAAATTTTGAGCTTGATCGAATGAGGGGATAGCGTGCCCATGACCCCCCGAAATTTGACTTTGATTGTCAATAACTTCGTTAATATTTACTTTACAAACAAAATTGTTAGTAAAGGTTATAGATCAAATTCACAAATTTTTTTTTTGTATCTCTAATATCTACTGAATTAAAAAAAATAAACGAAAAACCATGGACTTATTCATATTTTTATATGGGTGATTTCATGAGAAAAAAAATTTATACATACGTTGATATTTTCATTTCATTTGTGGCAAGTATTTTTTATTTATTTTTGTTAATGGCTTTGGTTGTTGTTTTAATTTGTAAAGTCAAAAAGAGTTTCTTTATTTCAATTTGGAAAACGTAAACGGTAATCCTTAACAATTTGTAAAATATATTGTTTTCGTTCTTCGCTTCTTGATAAAATATTAATATAATCGTGCATTAATTTGACTCCCCTCTCAGCGGTATCGTTCACTACTTTTTAACTTTTATTTCTTCCACGCCTTCAACTATTTCCTAATCAAACCTGCATTTGATTAAAAAAAACCCTGTTGTTGATTATTAAGATCTTGAGTTTCACATGGAAATGATCAAATCTGAAATTAAAAATCCACTTAATTAAAACTTGATATAATCAGAAATTTCTCATTCCAAAAAAGTCAATCTTTACGAAGCTGAGAATTTAGGTTACGACTTTCCATGGACCGTGTTGTTCCTTAGCGTTTCCACGATGGACAATAACCCGTAAATGAAAAGATTAGTTCAATGTGATGATAATTAGAGTATGTCTCACTCTCTTGACGAATGCCAGGAGTCTTATTATTCCCATTATAGAGGTTTCCTCAAGATCTTGGTAATAATGATCTACCAGGCAGTTCGCTCTGGAGCGTATGAGTGCCAAACAGTAGCGGTATATGTGGTCCACCGTCTCTGTTTCCCCTGCTACCACACAGAATCGAGAGTTGTCGATTGTCCCGCCCTTTTGGCGTATACTGCCGTCCAACAGTGACACGTTATAAAATCTACCAGAAGCCAACAGTCTTTGCCTGATAGCGATAGCAAAAGTTTAGTCGACTTTGGATTATAGGATATCCAAATAACTTTGGATACCTTGTTTCCCCAAACCGCCTGAAATTTTCTCTGTATAGTAGAGTTTGTATCTCTCTTAATATTACGAATTGGAATGTCTATGTATTGCAATTTAACCCCCGTTCCGCTAATTCGTCATCTTCCACGTTATATTCTATGCCCTGGTGTCCACGAACCCAATTGTTGGTATATAATCTATCAAATGATTTCTTGCACCTTTGAACAATCCAAGAGTAAGTTTATTCAGCGGATATCACCCTGATTGTCGCCTAGCTATCTATAAAGAAGTTTATATGTGTGTTTCTAGTAACTGGGAGTACATGCCAAATCAGCAGCCATTTTGGCTGCAAATATCTCTCCCAGGAAAATGCTACAGTAATCGGGAAGCTTCAACGATTCCCGACAGTAGACCGCACCTCCAACTCCCTCCTCCATTTTGGAACCATCAGTATAAAAATTTAAAGTCTTATGGTCAGAACGAAGTTCTGCTGAGCAGCCATCCTCCTATAAAGTAATGGGCGGTTTCTTATTAAAGGATAATTTCGGAATGATGTGCTATAACCTTTTAATACTTCCGTGACCATAAGATCTATATGAAAGTTGTCCCGTGGCTTCTAAGCGGATCGTAGACTTTTTGTTTGCAATATTTTGAAGAAATCGTTAATTAAGCTCCTGGCGAGAGGATGCGAAACTATAACATCACATCATTACAGTATTTCCCATTCGTTGCAGCCTTCTCTGTTCAGCTCTTGTTTTGTTGATTTATTGCTGCTGCAAAAATCGGTTTATTAAATTATTTCTATATGAAAGAAATTTTTAAAACAAAAAAAGTCCTGCGGGAATTTTGCTTTTGAACGAAAACAGCAAGAACTCTACTTAATTCCTTTGCAATGGAAAAATGAAAAAAAAGTTTAAATTAAGTAAAAAATCATTTTAAATCAACATGTTTCATGCAGATTCATTTTATGTGTTTCTTTCTTGTATAAAATAACTGGCTGTCAAAATTTTTCTTTTCGAACACTCTTCACTTCATGACGAACGCTGACGATGATGATGATGGTGATGGTGATATGAGTATGATGGTTTTAGTGCTGTTTTGTTTTTTCATCAACTGCACTCACAAGGTCTTCGTAAGGATCATGGTGGTTGATTATTGTTGCCAATTGTTTGTTAAGTTTGCTGTTGTATGGCACGATGCGATGGTGTGTTTGTGTGTGTCTGTATGTGTGTGTGTGTTTGTGTACTTGTTTCAAGAGGTGCTAGACCAGAAAATTCAATTTAGCATTTTTAAGTGCGTTTTCCTTTGATCGTTAAAATCGAATTTCCAGCAATAATATACATACACCGATGACAGGCTTGATAGCTGGCTTTTTTTGCTGTTGCTTCTTGTTGTTTTTGTTCTGCAGCCCCAGCACAAACTTTAGTGTATAAATAACCATGGCATTTCTATGCTGGTGTATGTTGGCCATCTACTCATTTAAGTGTCCTGAGTTGAGGGAGTCCAGGTTATTTTATTTTCTGTTTGATCTGGAAAAACTTTTGTCGATTTTTTTTGGTAAAGCAATTAAGTTGAATATAGTTTGTCATCCATCTGCCTTTCGCGTTTTTTGCTTTAGTTTTAAAATGTTGAACAAGGAATAAAAAGAAAAATATTTAACAATATAACTGAGACGCTGTAAGTAAAATATATGCCATTTTATTTGTTCCGTGTAGAGCGATAATGGTGTTTTTAAACTGAATAAAAACTTATTCATGACAAAATTAGTGCATTGCAAGTTCCTGAAGGGAAAACCACTGTCTTAAACATGTTCATAAGTGTAGTTTTGCACAAAGGAATTTATAAGCTTCATGGAAATATATCCAGTTAATTTAAATTATGTTAAACAAAACAAATTTTTGTTCTATAAAAAATTTAAAATATAATGAAAAATAACTTCGGTAAATTAAAATCTCTTAACACTTATATGTTTACCTAATTGGCATTAGAACAAATAATGTTAGCAGCTTAACTATCTCCAGAGACAACTTCAAAAACACGCCTGCAATAATAATTCAAAGTACTTAAGTCCCAAAATATAAATGAAATATGAAGTAATGAAGTCTAACATTTTTAAAAATTAAAAAACCTCCTTTTCTACAAGGAACATTTTTAAGCCTGCGAATAGTGAAGTGCTTATGATAACAAGACTGTATCAGTTGAATCAAAAAATGTCAAACGCTCTAAAAATGATAACAACAATATTAAGAATACATTTAAAAAAAATATTTTCCATCATCTTAAACACACAAACATACAACTCCCACACTCCCACACACTACGCGTAAAATCATTCTTTCTATTAAGCAAATGGTTGATTGTTTGTTGTTAGATTTTGTTTTTAAATGTGAAAAATTCCTTAAATCCTCGTGGAAATTTTTAAAAATATTTGCAGCTGATTGCACTTTTTGAAAAGCATAAAAAAAATTAAATTACTTTAGCAGTAAAAGGACACACACACACACATATACACATAGATGTCTGTCTATCTTCTCCACATTCACCAAACGCCCAATACAATCAAGTGACATTTTTAACTGGTATCAGTCGTGTTTTTATATTCTGTATTCTTTTTGGGCTGTTCAGCTGGTTCGTTTGCTTAGCGGATCAATGGGAATGTAAAAAAGGATGTGCTGGAGCACCGATTCAATTCTACAATTATTTTATCCTCATACCCTTTCAATGTTGCTTGTTTTCTTGCTTGTAGATAGTTGTATGTTATATCTGTAGATGGTGTTGTTGCTTTGTTGCATACATTCGCTCTTGCTCACGTTCGTATTTTGACTATCAACAAACAAATACCTTTAATCTTTTCAAATGCTGAAATAGCACGAAGCGCAATGATTTGCGCATCTATGATATGCGAGGGTAGTGAAAGGCATTTTATGTAAAAATACTTGAAAATTTTAAGTAGTAGTTTTCTTCATTTCTATAAGAGAACAGATTTTGTTACTTCTTGGTAGAGTCCGCCTGAACGTTCCTTTCGTCGAACACCGAACTTGGCATGCATTTTTTGTGCATACTTTTATGTCACCAACGACACGCACAAATTAAACCCCGTTCAATATTAAAGTACGAAATGTATAAAGTTGTCAAAAAACAGTTTTTCTATGAGTGCTAATTTTGGTATTCTTATATTAAAAAAAACAAGAACCGATTAGCGAAACTAATATATACATGGCCAAGAAAGCCTTCCATCAGACAGGCTGTCATGGAAATCATTGAGAAGAAAAGAAGCACTCCAGAAAATAACTTGAATTATTAGTTATCAGTTCCTTACGACGGAATTATAACTCAAACATTTTACACAAACACTAGAGTAAAACAAGGATGCCTCCTATCATCCCTGTAGTGCTGGACGACATCATGAGCGAAGCCTGTCCAGTGAGAAAGGAAATTACATGGTGTCTTTCACGCCAACTCGAGTATTTAGATTATGTGGATGGCATTTGTGTACTCTTGCGCAAGATCTCCAATATGGAAGCAAAAGTAGAAGATCTAGAAAAATCTGGAGATAAGATAAATATCAAGAAAACCAAAGCTATGAATATTAAGAACGTTAACACCGAGAACATCATCCTGCAAATCCAACCAGTTGATTATGTAGAAAACTTCTGTTATCTGGTCTGTACGGTGTCAACGAAGGCCATGTCTGTAACAGACGTAAATAGCAGACTCAATAAAGCGAGAGCGGCATTCAGACGACTACAATCAGTAAGGAGGAACTCTCAAATATCCCAAAGAACCAAGCTTTGAATATACAACACATGTGTAAAGTCCACTCTGTTATACAGAAGTGAAACCTGATTAGTATCGATCGGCATGTATTCATCAACGAGTGATTCAGAATCAAATGCAGAGTATTCTGGCATAAAAACAGGAAATGGAGGTGGATCGGCCACACCATCAGAAAAAATCCTGATAGTATAACGAAAACGGAGCTAGATTGGAAGCTTCAAGGCTCAAAAAACTGTGGTCGGCCAAAGAATAAATGAAGATGTCCGATACTCCAAGAATTACGACAGTGCAATCTTATATGGGGAGACGTGAAAACAACTGCTATAAATCGTGCAAGATGGAGATGCTTTGTGGAAGTCATACGCTCCCAAAGGGTTAATGAAGAACAAAAAATATTTAAAAAATCACAAATATTAAACTTGTTTCCATTGAATACAAAGTAAAGTTTGGTTTCAATTTTGTTATCGGTGTTCGGCTTCGTTCTGAAAAAGAGTGTTTTTGGTCGGGCACTAACTTTTTTCTTGATTAGAACCATTAGACAGGGTATGACCACCACATATAAAGCACATTGTGCCGAAAATAGGGAAGAAGGTAGGTGAAACTAGTGTTTGTTAATATTCGATTTGAATGCGAATTGTTCTCATCAAGAAACTAAACTCCAAAGCAAAATCAATCCATTCGTACTTAAATCAATCCCAAGCGGTGTTAAAAGTACGGTAATCCCAGATTTACTTAAAGATTAGAAAGATTAAAGTACAGAAAGATTGATTTGAGTACGGACTCAAGTAAATTCTCAATTTAATTTTTTGTTTGATTCAAGATTTTTCATGTGATTTAAGAATTTTGTGCTCATTTTAGGAAACTCCAGGATTGGTTATTTAAAGAAATCTTGTTTTCGTCTTGATTAAAGTACATTTTATTGTTATTTGAAGTCAAAATTTTAACTGCGACTCGTTATCAAACTAAGTAGAAAACACTTGAAATTAGTACGGAGTTTTCCTTTCTGTGTAGTTGCCTCAAATCTGTTTAAAAATATATTTCACATGAATTTTTGAAAGCAGTTAACAACCTTCGCATATACAGAAAATTAAAAGAATAGAAAAATTATACACTTAATCACATTCGGACTTCTGTATGAAATATTGTGATATCTTCGAAATACTAAGTAGTGTCATAATATTGCTTGTTTCCTTTACTAAATCGTCTCAGCTACTATGGAGGCAGATTATATGACACATGAAACAACAGTATATATTAGTAGAGAAAACAGAACGTCACTAGTGTCACCAAAAACTGCTGTTCGCTAGAGAAAAATTTGTTATAGAGAAAGTCGCCTGCATTTAGGTAAAAAAATAATCAACAAAAAAATGCAAACGGAAACAGTGTTATCATTCTTATCAACAGCAAGTTCGACATCATTAGATACTTCTGTGTCTGCCAAAAAAAAAAATAGTGACAACAGAAACAACAAACAATTTGTGGTGAAAGTATGATTATTTTCCCATTTTCTTTTTTTTAACAAACAAAAAAAACTTGCTTGCAAATTTACTAAACTACTCGAACATGTGTCATTGCAGGATTTATATACAATTTCCGGACTAACACTTCACACTCCCAGAAAAAGACAGTGAGAAATAATTGACGCCTGGTACCATTTTCACTTAAAAAATTCATGTGTAGTAGTTTCTAGTGTGTAGTGCGTACGTTTTTAACAACAACAAAAAATGCTTGTTATTGCAAATTTTTTGTTATTTTCATTTTCTTTTATTTCCTTTTCATCAGTAATAAACACTTACAATACCTCGCATGGACTTTGCTAATGTAACAGAAAAATTATCTCTTCAGCAGATCTTAAAAAACGAAACTCCATGTCCACAACAACCGAAAAACTCTTCAAGTTCACTTCACTCAATGAGGTGTTATCAAGTTCAATCAATCTTTTTGAAAGTGTATTTTTGCGATTCAGTTTTTTTCTTTTTCTTTATCAAACGACATGGACAAAGTTGTAACATTTATGGAATATTTTGAGGCCTCCACAGGTTGTCGGTTTGTCTACACAAATACACATGTAGAAAAGCAGTCAGATGTAACTGTCATATGGAATTTGATCACTTCAAATAAAACCACATCAATCACAAAACAAAAACTTTATAGAAATTTGCTCGCTCAGAATAGATTTTTTAATTGTTTTTTGTTGATTTCGTGGGGGAGTCTTTTTATGTTTTCCTTCAGAGGTATTTTTTTTTTATACAAATAAACTCAAAATTAAATGTTCGTAAAATTATTTTAATTTTGAAATCTAGAAAAATAAGTTATTGAAAATAAACAATTAAGAACTTTTATGTTATTTTATTCCGTACGATTGCGATTTCTTTAAATATTTTCAGTTACAAAAACAAAAAATTTTTTAAATTCTTCGAAAGAAGATATCGAGGCAATCTCGATTAATAAATTTAAAAAAATTCCAATTACTTTATTTCAATATTTTCTTAAATTATCAATTGCTTTCTTAATAAGACTCATTTGAAAATTCTAAAAAAATAATTTAAAATAATCATAATTCAGAACGACAAGTCCGGTATTCGACTTGAGTCAAGCCTGTAGAATTAAATTTAAGCCAATCCAGTTTAAATAAATACGTACAATCAAATACGCTTGTTTCTATAAACACCAATCAAAACACTTTCAATAGTTTTATTTCATTTTATTTTTTCACATATTGAAAACTTTCTCACTGCACATTCAATCTTTTTTTTTCAAGTGAATATAATATTTTTTGGCAACTTTCTTTTTGGCAACACTGTTTTTGGCAGATCAGCTGTTTTCGCGTAACATGTTACTGTCCAGCCGTAAAGCAGCTCTGGGCGATAAACAACACGCGTCGTTGACAATTATTTTTTAAGTTCAACCAGGCCACAGTTAGTTTATTGGCCTTCGAGAGTTTTGCGTCTCACTCTCGCACGTGACTAACTGTATCGTGCTACGGTTTCTTGTGGATTTTTTCTATTACCGCGTGCAACCGTTTTTAACAATAATGGTGGAGACCATAACAACTCTAGGAGTGCATGTTAGGATTTCCACTTTCTATACGAAAGTATAGTCCGCTTGGCCGTTCCTAAAGGAAGCACCTATTCGTGGGATACCCTGGCAATTTGCGTACCGCTATGCCATTTTTATTTTTAAATCAATCAATCAACATGTTACTGTCAAACATGTTCAGTTTGGTCTATAATTTAACCGTGAATCGATTTACAAACGAACAACGAACGCTTGCAGATTATTGAATTTTATTATTTATATTTTATTATTATTCGTGCTCGGTTAAGAAAGGGCATCGTGCACTTCTTCCATTTAATGGTCAGTCTGGGTGACCTTCTTGTGACGAAATTTCGCACCAAATTGTAATTAGGAAATTAAACCACCAACACGAATAATTAGAGCGTGGACAGAGGAAAATATCGCAACTGTAACCGGCAGTGTTGTTGATGACCATGAATTATCCATTCGGCGCCGACGATGCGTTAATTACAAGTTTTCCCCGAAATGGAAGAGCTTAACTTGGCTGACATGTGGTTTCAACAAGACGTTTCCACATGCCACACAGCAGGTGATACAATGGCCCAGCTTAGAGGCAAGTTCTGTGAACATTTTTTATTCCACGTTTGGAGCCGGTCAATTGGCCGCTTAAATCGTGCGATTTAACGCCCTTATACTATATTTTGTGACGTTATGTTAAGGCTCATGCTTATACGGACAAACCCGCAACGGTTGACACACTGGACGCCAATATTGAAGAATTTATTCGTGAGATACCGGTCGATATGTTGGTGACAGTGTGCCGAAATAAAAATATCTTTTGACATTGCTGTTATTCCATACGACACCTCTACTAATTTGCATGTGCTGTTCCTCCGCAAAAGTATGTTCTTCCCTTTTGCAATCAGAGCTCTCTTCAGATGAGCTATTAGTTTTATTTGAGTAAGTTGTAAGAAGAACGCTGTCACTATAGAAGTCACTGCCACGTTTAGTGTTGTTGTTTTCCAATAAACTTGGAATCTCTTCATCATCAAATATTTTGTTGCACTTACTTATAATACGTTATTATGTGACTCAGTGAAAGTTACAGCTGCGACATATATGACCCAAATTGACGACAAATTGGACCCAACGTATGAAGGCGTAACCGCGGTCAGCATTTGCATGAAATCATCTTTAAAAATTGAATTATATAGATCTTTATATTGTATCAAATAAAGATTTCATACATTTCTATAAATTTTATGTGTTTTTTATAAATCAAATCCGAAGACTCATAAAAAATCACCCCTTATAATTAATATAAATTGGTTACAATTATTTAAAAATATTTTTGTTTTGAATTAACGTTAAAAGCGGAAAAACTTTATTTCGCTATTAGGGAATCTTTTTCATCGGAAAAGAAACAAGAAACAGTAACTGACTTTAAGAAATTTTTCATAATAGAAGTACCTGAATTTGCGATTTTATAGCGCCAGTACTGGGCAGTTTTATTACATAAACTGAAACACTCCTCTGATCTCGATCGGAGTACCCGCTTAGAAATGTCTGATTTAATTTTACCCCACTGTGCAGTCATTAAATACCACGACTTTTTAACAGAAACTTTGTATTTTTACCCGACGACTTTGCAATAATAATTGACGTGCAAGAGAATCGTAAAGAATAATTTCTCTGGTCGACCAAAACGTTGATCACTGATAAAGTCCAATATCAATTCCACGATCACAATCACTAAACTCACATTTTTGCAACACAAACATTTTACTAAAATTAATATTTGGGTGCTTCGTCACATGAAATCCATTTCATTCGCACATGGACATACAACCGTCATGTATGAGTTTTTTATAATATTTTCATATGAAGGCGTTTCATATCATTTTGTATATGGGGTGTCATAAAAGGATTCACTTGATATTCATCATCATCAGTGTCAGTCAGTTTCAGTCACTCAGCCAGTCATTTGTGTCGTTCTGCAAATTTCATTCCAATTTCCACTTCGCATAAAGCATTTTCTTATTTTAATCTTTATTTTTTTTATTGTTCTGCAGTGGCAGCAGTTTTTGTGGGTGGAAATTTGCGTGTCGTTTTTGTCTTTTTGTCTATAGTTTTTTTTGTCTACAACTGCAATTCGATGCGTTTTGTTTGTTTCTCTGTTTAGTTGTTCTTTACATTTTTTGGTGTGTATTTTGTGAACCGATACTAATCTTATTAGCGTCGAAAGCTCAGACGCAAAAAAAAAGTATAAAAGAATTGATATGCATTTGCACACACACAAGGACAATTATGTAGACAAACATACAAACACATAGAAGTTAATTTGCAGACAACAATAAAACAAAATTATTTCAATTTCATATTTGGAGCATGGCTTCAATGGTTTTATGCATTTCATTTTAGATACAATCGTTGAAGTGAAATAATATTTTGATAGAGACTTTTAAAGCAGGAATTTCACTATTATGATATTATAGTTTTTTTTCTACTACAGTTATTGTGTTCTAAACATAATATTTTCATTTGCCACTAAACAATTAACGCACCCACTGGAACAATGACCTCATTACCAAAAGAAACATGTGTAATGGAAAGTCAGGCACTCAAGTTTCTAGCAAATGTGTTTGTCTGCTAAAGTCAATTTATTTATTGCAACCATTTAATTGTTTAATCAAGCCAGTATACATTTGTATTTATTTATTTCTTTATTTATGCATGTGTATGTAAATGCGAACGGTTGGCATCCACTAATAACTGCAGGCAACCAAAGATAGTGATACCAACAACCCCGAAAACAGGCATTCAAATTGAATACATTTCCAAAGTAAACACGAGTAGTTGAAAATCTTTTGCAACAAAATCATACTGTAGTTAAGTCATATTCTAAGTATGCTAAATTCTACAACAAAATCGATGACAAATTGCAAACACGTTACGCTTAGTTATGTTTGACAAACGTAATGGCAGTAGAAAGTGGAAGCGTTAGACAAACGAATTTACATACCAAATATTCCCGAGTATTCGAAACAAAAACATCCCTCGCACACTCTCTAACACCCGATCAAAGTGTGACAAAGAGCAAAAGGAACTCAACGACTAGTTTGCATTTTAGCTAAACAAAAAGCAATAAAATAATGTATGTACGAGTATTTGCAAATCTATAGAAACAATCAGAAACCAGAAATGACTGCTTAAGTTGCCTGGGCTTGTTAGCAAAAGCTTTTGTTGCTGGCAAAGACAAAACGATACGCACAGGCCCGTACACAAACAAGACACAATGCACAATAACACCCCACAATACAATCAGCCGAACAATAATAAAACGACACAGACAACATTAACAACAACAACAAGAACAACAACAACAAGAATAATAACAATCCAGGAACATTAGTATCAATGAGCAAATTAAAAATAACAACCTAATCATCGTTTTAAGACCGACAACGTTGGCCGATCAGGCAGTCTTAATAACATGGCAGAACGATGTTTTTATGTTGCGACATCGTCACCGCCAAAAAAAAAATACACATCACATCTCTTGATGAGACAGACACAAATTCAAAACAGAGGGGGATTCTTCATTCACTAGTCCAAAACAAAAAGCACCCCAAATTCATACGCTCAGTTTAGTTTGTGAAACAACCAAATCTTTGGCTGACGTACTTGCTTTCACTTTGTCATGTTCAGATTATATGTGTGTGTGTGTGCATATGTGTGCTTGAGTGTGTGCGTATTGTTTGCGTAACTTTATTTTCCGGCTTTTGTGTTCCGCCTTCTGTTTTCGTAGCATAAAGTGTTTAAAGTCAAGCGTTAACTTTTACTTATACCCCGTCCAACATCAGTGTGCTTAACTCATCACAAGGCCACAAATGAACCAACATTCAACACCATCATCACTGTCACTGTCGTCACATCTACTGCTGCCACCAACACCACCAACATTCACTCTTCAGCATACAATTTTAAAAGCGTTGTGAGCTGCAGCAAAATACACCCTTTTTGCCAGCGAATCGTACAACAATTACAACGAGTGTGAAACGTCAACCACCACTGCAATCGGTGATACCATCAACAAGAACAACGAGAACACAAAGTCAGTCTGTCAAACAGGACGTAGTACTAATTCTACCAGCATTCGATTTACAGGCCAGGAAACATTATGGCACTTTGTCGTAACTCTAGTTAAGATCAAAAGCACATTATAACAAGATATGAAATGATGCTTTCCTTGTTAAAATCAGACAGAAAACAACAAAAAAAATGTACAAAACTATGAAAAACAATGAAGAAGAAAAAAATGAAAAATATTAAACGAAAGTGATTCCAAGCTGCAACACTCCCAAGAAAGCGGAAGAGTGAGCAAACAGCATCATGAAGCTTTTGTTGGTAAATTGGAATTGGTCCCTTGTGGCCATACAATAGAACGCTCAGCAGGGTGCCGTGGCAATAAAACGATTGCAATAACAGATTGTCTAACTCATATCAGGTTGCAACACGGCGGTTATGATGGATTGTCTTAAATACCTTTAAATTAAAATGGATCAACGCATGAATATTCTTTTTTTTTCCTACGGAACAAGTAGACATTTATTTCCCCTTCCCAACAAAATCATATCAAATAAAACACAAAAACGCATCTCCAAATGATGACTCTTTTGATTGCCTCACTCACTGCGATTTAAGGGATGATGCGGAGTTTAGTCAAGTTTTGTGAAATTACATTTTGAGGCAGCAGTAGAGGAAGAAGGTGAAAATTTAAATGCGATTTAATTGAATATTATCTTATTAAAAAAAATGGCTCGTTCTCTCATGACTGGAAGGGATATGAATTATTTAAATTACTATTATTATTAGCGAATAATAAAAGAGTGTTGGTCGTGAATGTGTCTTAATTTTGTGCGTAGTAACACATGTCATGATATTTACTTAGAGGGTACGAAAACGTCAATTAAAATGGACTCTGACCAGAGTATGTTTTAGCGCACAATACAAATAAGTTCAGTAAATGAATTAGAATAGTTTAATGTGAATATATTTATGTGCGATTATATATGTATGTGTTATTTATACTCTACATGCTTTGAAAAGTATCTCTATAATTAACAGGCAAACACGTTTCTTTAGATCCCTTTCACATCTGTAATACTGAACCGATTTTGGAAAGATTTATATGTTTTTACAGTTTTTTGTACTTACATGGGCACAATTTTAATTCTATTTAAATCGGTTCAGTATTTTGGGAGCTATAAGCGCTTAAAGTTGTTACTAACACATGCACACTTTTTGCACATGCATGTAGCAGCTTCAAGTTAAATAAATAACCAAAGTGTAATGGGTGTTTGTCCAATTTGCTTTTGCAAATTGCTTTATACCATTTTCTATATGTAGCTTGTAATAAGAGAGAGAGAGAGAGAGAGAGAAAGCTAAGTTAGAGAGCTCCAATACGTTTTAAGTTGTTTATTTAATGCGTTTCTTTTTTTTGTATTTCATCCTATGTGTTCATGTAAATGTATTAATATTTATATCTGGAATGGCTCCACTAGTTTCTATACATCATGCTGTGGATATAGTCCAGGAACGCACTGCTGCTCTAGATCTCTGGTGACCAATGTTGCCGTTGTGACACTAAAGTATCACTTTTGCCTTTTTCGTGCCAGTGACACTTTTTTATCCCTTTGTATCATTTTAACAAAATTTATGCCATTTTTACCCTTTTTGAAAATAAGTAAATGTTCCAATATTAAAAAACAGCAAAACGTATGAAGATATACAGAAAATAACTAACGCAGAAAACTTTTGTTTCGAGATAGGAAATTTGAAAATAGATTTGATGAAAATATGTATTCAAATTAATATGAATTCGTTACATATATATTTACTTTGCCTCATAGTAGTACTTCCGCTGAACGAATTTTTCCAAAACTAACTGATTAAAAATAAACTTAATCAAACTTAAAATAGGAACTAGTGAGTCTCTGCTTTTCTCCCTCTATTTGCTCGCATCGGATCTGGAAGAATGGACCTCAAGCGAAAGATTAATTACAAAATATAATATAAATAAGTATTTCTAAAAAATGTTAAACATTATCAAAAGTTTTTGTAAAATTAATTTCTTTTTTTGATCATACTACTAATATTGGAATGTCCCTGTGAATTGCTTTTATAATTTTAACATTGATTTATAATTCAGGTATGCATAATTACTTTTATTTTAGTCTAATGTACTTAAATAATTTATTTATATATAAACATATAATCGATTTCTTATTATTTATGCTAATAAAAACGTAGATGTTATTTAGGTCCAATTTATACGAGGAATTAAATTCATCGATAAAATTCATGATGTTTTTTTGATGGCGAGCGGGATAGAGAAGAAAACCGGACATAAAAAACCACAAGTTTGAATTGAATTATTCGTTGTAAGCCTCAAAAGGAGTTTGAGTGGTATTTGACGGCCGATCTGGTGGGATGAAATTCAGAGTGTTGGTAACACTGAGTCCCATACCCCGTAACATCTGCCATTAAAGCCTGCTCAGCAGTTTTACCTGAATTTTAGGCTGTGATATGATATATATCCCTAATTAAACTACGCAACTTTGTTGCCAGCAATTTTCCTTTCAAGGGAGAGTATTGAGAAAGCGAAGTACACATTTTCTATCTCTCTTTCTATCTTTCCCACTGAAGAAAGAAAGTCGCATGCAACTTTGTTTAGTGTAAATATTGAATACACATATTTAATATTTACTGAAATTTAGGTTTGGAATTTTCTAAGGCCACTGTATTTTTACTAGTACGCTCCTGAAACGAAAAGTCGAGGACATGTTTGGCTTTTATTGTCTATTACACGAAGCTTATAACAACTTGAGAGGACTTTTCTTCCATTCACTGATTGAAAAATTGATGTTCAAGAATTTTTGGACATTTCTTGCTTTTGAGATTTTGATAAACATTTTTTATATTTTGGTATGCTGTAATAAAAGAAACGCAAATGTTGCATAAAAAATATACACGTGCAGAAAAAAATTCAAAATTTCCAACCTGAAATTCAGGCAGAAGGGCGTATGAAACTTAAAACGTGACTGTTCTCAGTTTGATGACAATCAGTGGCGAACATTCACACACAACTTGTGCAGTCGATTTAGTCTCTTTATAACGCCTTCTTTTCATCGATCAGTTGGGTTTATGGAGTCCCAACACTGTAAACTCTTAGCCACAAACACTTCCATTTTCTGGTAGGAAATCATCTGCAGCTTTGTTTCTTACAATTAATAAACTGTTTATAATTTCCATGCTGTTTTCTATCCGAATGAAGACTCTTTACTTTTCACTATTAGATGGGTCAGCCCCTTTATCGTTCCGTGGGTATTAGCGCCGATTGTATGATATTTGCGATAAATCCTCTTTGACCTCAGCAGCATCGGTCTTCGCATGAGCCTCTTCTACTCCGAGTATTCGTTGAATGATGTACTTTTTGAATGGGTTTAATCGGAGATTTACCTCTTATTCTTTGTGAGGCTTCTCCATTCATATTGCACTGATCTCTTGCTGTTAAGCCGTTTTTAAGTCCTTCAAAAATCTTTCCAATTGACAAATGCAATGCTTTTGCTGACACAAATTTGCAGGTCATATCGTTCTTTTGACATCCTTTCGACAGATATACCATCCGCCCTTTATTTGCTATTTCGTGCCGCCTTTTGGTGAAGCTTTTATTGATTGGAGTTAGATTATTGGCCAAAATCGACGGCATTTGTTAAGCATTTGTGGGCCATTTTATTTTGTTGTCTTCAGTCCTTTATATCGAAGATAGTTGATTCTCCTTCGTAGAGCTCGCTATGCACAGGTAAGTCAACATTTAAACAAGCTTGTTAACAACCTTGTAGAGTTTTTAAAAACAACAACATACAACGAGAACTATTGAAATTTTCTTAAGTTCTCAAACTTTTGTTTAAAATAAAAAAAATTTGCAGTCTAGTTTTGTAAAATAATTATTATCCTGAACGTTGCTTTGCGGCTTTTGAATAATATTCCTCAACACGACTTCGAAAAATCTCCATGTTAAAAATAATAAAATGCAAACGTACTGATTTTTAGAAAACTTATTACCAATTTTTTAAAAATTTCTGCTTTTAACGAAGAAGGCATTTAACAATTTTTTTATCGGAAATTTTTTTAAACTTCGCATTTTAGTAATAAATTTGAAGCCCCTTAAAAATTTGAAACAGTACGTATTCGCAATTTTAATGTTTTCCTTGTAACTTTATTTATTTAACAATTCTAGTTTTAATTCTCTAGAGTGACAAAATAAAATATAAGAAAACAAAAAATCAGGAAAAGTTTGCAATGAAATTTAAAACCATCAACAATTTGAACATTTATAATCCTTGCAAATGAACTTGCTGAATATGTTGTCAATGTTGGCTGGATGATGGCTGTCAGTGTGTGTGTGCGTGTGTTTGTGCGTGTGTTTGTGCGTATGTGTGCGCATAAAATAATTTTAAGCTTTAATCACTTTTAAATAAAGACATTCAAATACAGCAACAACAACAACAACCCACTTTTTTTATGGGTTGCCACATATTTTATTTAAATTTATTTTAATGAACGCGATAAAAAAACGCGAAGGAATTTCACCAAACTCTTGAACACTGACGAGGAGGATAAAAGTGAAAGGGGTTAGTGAAAAAAACACAACAACCATGTTTAACGAGGACTACGACAAGAATAAAAAGGAGCTGAAGGAAGAGCCAGAAGACACACTCGAGCATTGAAAGGGTTGCTTTTGGTGGTTTCATTGTGTGTTGTTACGGTGTTAATTTCTCTACACAGGCAAATCTGCGAGTCTTGTATTGTGGCTACGGAAGACTAAATTAAATGATTAACATTTTTGTTGCTTTGTGCTGTTTATTTTCTGCTTCTACGAATATTTTTGCCTTTCGAAATGTTTAATTCTCATTTCAAATATTATTCCCAATGTATAGTGTCGTATCTTATCGTATCGTATCGACTACAATGAAATTTAAATATTTACCTCAGCCTACGATAATTAGAATTAAGAAATACTGATGAAAGGAGTAATTAAATGTATTCAAGTGTGTATGTATGCGTGTGCACTTTCGTTATGGTAAATGGAAATGATTTGTTAAACAATTCGTTATGGATTTTCAGCAGTTAATCAAGTGTTGAAGGATACGACAAGAAAATGCTTAACTGAATTTGTATTTAAGAATACGAATGGAATCAGATCTTCAGGCTGGATAGAATTAATTGGAAAATATTTTAGAAATTTTCGCTAAAACTTTTCACATCTTCAACTAAAGTAGTATATAATTTTTAAGCCCGTAACCACGCGTTCGTTCACTTTCAAAATAATAATATAATTTTGAAAATCTTTGAAAAAAGATACCGAGGCAATCTCGATTAATAAATTTAAAAAAATATTTATATAATATATTTCTGTATTTTGTAATTCTGAAAGTTGTATGAAACTTGCCGCGTCTAATGATCATTAATTAATGTTTTTATTATTTGCGTACTATTTTTTTCAGCCTGCTTTGTAAAGAAATTGGAAAGCAAAAGAAATTTATTGATTTTTAGTTTTAAAAAAAAATCTTCTTCAAGTGTAAAATCAATTGAAGATTAAGAACTCTTGAGTTCATATACGAGTAAATTGGGCTGCCTTGACGTTGCATACAGACGTTTAGGAAGGCAGCCTTGTTTATTAAGCAATAAATCTTTTCGATTTAAAATGTGTCATTTTTAATATTCAAGATGACGAAAAAATAAAACTTTAGATTATTTGATTAATCTGCAAATTTTATTAAACGATTAAAAATGTTTGATTCCGATTATTCAAAACATTGATTAAGTGATGAATCAGAATTTTGAACAGTTCACATATTAAATAATTTAATTCTATTTTGTTTTTTGATTTTTTTTTTTGGTATTGAATTCATTGATTTACATTAAAAAATTTAGAGGATTCAAATGCTGGTCATAAAATTATGTGTTTTAAAATAATAAAATGAAAAATATAACGAAGAAGAACAGACAGTATGTAATATCTCTCACACTCTCTCAAATTTCTACTGTTTGGATATTACAAAATAATAATAATAGTTAAAAAAGTCTTATTATTTTATGACTTTTTTGTTTGAAGCACAACAAGAATTTTTTTTAATATTAAGAAATTATGACAATATGCTTAATAGGACTTCCTTTGAGTCCCCAAAATTATTATTTGATGTTCATGCATAAAATTATAAAAATTTTAATAAACAAATCTGAAAATATTTCTATAATCAGAATTTTGATTAAACGATTATTTGGTTAATGAATATTTTGATTAATGAAAAGTTTGGTTAATCGCTTAATTGCACTTCCCTAATAAATTCCTTAGCTTCCTGTTGGAATCATAGAGCTTAACCGAGTTTGCTGGACTTGTCGTCTTAAATTTTTAGTTATATTTACCAGGTGTGTATTTCCAGTCCCCTGCAACCGTGAGGACTCTAATCTATCACATTTTTTGTTATTTCGGCTTGAGGTATTCGTAGAATCTGACCGATTTATCGCCATTAACGCTTGTTGAATTCACTTTTGAGCGATATTTCTTAAATCACTCCCCCTAAGAGGGGGAGTGAACTAATCTCGCTCTTGCTTGATAGACATGTTAATAAACTTTCAACAGTTTTTTTAGAAAGTCTTCTAAATACAACACTTTTTGTTTTTTATATATGAGTACATGGTGCCATCATTTTTAGTCCATTAACAGTATTTAGTATATCGTTGTTAATATCTCCTGAAGAATTTGAAAGGATTTTAAAACTCTATGTAAATTAGATAAAAAGGAGAGAGCGTCATTCTACATAAAGTCATGGTTGTCAATCACTGCAGTACCTCTTTCTGTTAAATATGTTCGGGACACAAACTTGTGATCGCCTTTGAAAAGTGCCCGAAATTATTTGGAATAACTTTGTAGTACCCCCTTAGACTTCTAGCTAATCTGCTTTAGTTTTAATTTTACCTTAAAATTGCTATAATATTACAAATGTCTTTCGTATTCAACTTATCTGAAAAATAAATATCTAGGAAAAAATTTATCAAATTGTTTCAGAGTCCTTTAAATTTGCAGCGGAAGTGAAAACTTTAAGAAGTTATTTTGTTAAAGAAATAATATAGGTAAAATGAATATTCAGTGAACTTTTTCATTTTGAAGTTTTTATCTCTTTTTTTCTTTTCTTGATTTTAATCATTCATCATTCATTTTTAAAAAAATATAATAATACAATAACGCACACAGCCATACATACATACACGAACGCTATTCAGCATGTGTGAGCGTGTGCTTAAGTAACAAAAAAATAAATATCCTACAGAAAATACTCACAGAAGGACTGTGACGCGCAATTTCCATACAAACACAATACCCAAATACTTTAACAGGCATAAAATCTACGTAGCTCACACAAATAGACACATACACACACACACAGTCAGAAGTACGCACACATACCATAGATACAGACTTTGTATTAGTAGTAGTGCGCCAGTTGTTGAGTACGAGCATCTAATTTGTATTCCAGACGAGTTGTGACAGAGCAGAACATGTCTTGCATTTTAATGATGGTTTGTTTGTTTACTTGTCCAACTAACCAAAACTGGGGAAAGAGATCAAGACAAAAAGTTTAATAAACAACAAGAAATGCAGAATGCTTTAAGTTTAAAGAAAACTGCTTTAACTAGTATTTATTAAAAGTATTTTTTTTTGTTAATAAGGAATTAAAAAATAAAAGAAAAATATATAAATAAACAAAATCATTGGGGTGGTTATCTCTATTTCAAAAACCCACACACACACATCTACGCACACCTACGCACACACACGCACACACTCAGGTTAAGAAATGGTGTTTATTGGGGATTATTCAACGCAGGCGCTGTAGAGCGAAAGCTCAACTTCAATAGCTATTATTCTTTAATTATTGTTTTATTTATTATTTGAAACAACAACAAAAAACTACTCTGTTTAATGAGAGGTTGTTTATTTTTTTTCAATTGAAATTATTCACCTAAAACTATGGCAACTCTTTCAAATATCACATTCAATCAGCTGTTTTTTGTTTCCCCAAACAGCAGAGAAAAAAGCGGTTATATTTGAAATGCAAGCCTCGTACTCAGTGTCATGTTTATTTATATCTATCTGTACATGTATGCATGCATATATGTACATGTGTGTGTTAAAATTGTGAAGTTTTGAACACACAACAACAACAACAACAATAAGTTTCATAGTAAGAGTGACAATTTATTGTCTGCCATCCTTTATGTGTTTGTATGCGAGTGTGTGTGTGTGTGTGTGTGTTTGAACCATCCTTCCTTGATTTGTAATTCAAACAACAAACTCTTTTCATTTCCAGAATTTCAAATCAATTTTTTTTATTCTCCTTAAAATTGTATAAAAATGTTGATGTATTTTCATATGAGCTGTGGTGTATGTGTATGCACTTGTTTGTGAGTGTATTGATGAATATATATAAAAAAAATATGTTGTTTTTATAATATTTTTAGACTCTTCTTTTACTTGTTCCATATTAAAAATGCCGCCTTCTCTTTCAAATAAATTTGCTTGGTAAAGTGAAGTCTGTGTGAGTAAGGAATTTCAGCATTTTATGCATGCGGCAGCCGTAAAATTTATACTCCACAAACAAGGGCAAGGTTACACTTTCAAAAATAATCATAAAAAATAAGAAAAAAATATATAAAAAAAATCAAGAGAAAAAAAAACAGTTCAAAACGACTGTGAACTTCGTGAACTAATTTATGATTATTATTCGTAATCATCAAGATATGCCAAACAAACAAAAAACAAGACAAGACAACAAAACACTGAAACTGAAATATATTCATAAAACAATTTATTTTATTCTTGTTGTTATTTTTATTATATTTCTGTGGGTGGGTGGTGGAAGGAACACTTTCAAGATACAAAAAATAAAATATTTGTATCATCAAAATAAAATGCAACCTGCGTTGAATAAAATTTATTTTTATTAATATTTTGTACGGGTTTGTTCAGAAACACTTCTTCGTTTCATTGAGGTAGATCGTGGTTTATTTGATTTTCACTTGTTTTTTAAGAAAGTGATGCAGTAATGAATATTTCAATGATAGAAATAGACAAATCTTTAAATTTAATACTTATAGAAATTAAATTACATTCAGTGGCTTTTTAGTGAAAAATGTTCTTATATATTTTTTTTACTGTCATCCAACATCTTTTAAAACGATATAATTTGCAGGCAATTAATGCCTATTTACTAGTAGGTGTGTTGTTGCCAGTGCTTCCATGAGGATCGAATTTTCCTTTTTTGCAGGGAATTCATTGGAAAATTTCAAGGGAAGGGAAAAAAGGAGAGATTTCTCATTTTAAAGAAAATGTAGGGAGTCCTTAAAACTTTGTTTTTCTTCCATTTATATTGCTATGTAATTGCGTAAAATACCCCACAAAAGTGATAATTAGGGCAAGTTTAAATATGCACAAAAATTTTTTAAATATGCATGCAAATATTCCAAAAAAATCTTTTAAATATGCACCCCAAAATAACACTGACTTATCATTTTTAAAGAGCTTTATTTTAAAAAAATGATTATTACAAAGTAAAATCATATATGTTTTTTCAAGTGTTGAAGGATCTTCCATTGTCGCACCAAATGGTCAAATATATTGAAAATATACGTTCAACATCTTGGTCAACGTTTGAAGGCAGTTCGATTAAATACTTTGTTAAATTTTTCAATAAATATTTTATTCTCAATTTTCTGAAGTTTTTCTTTTACATCTTCTATGATGGACAAACTTTCATGTAAAGAAAGGTCTTTGGCTTATAATTTGATTGTATGTATGCTAAATCTGTTCTTACCGATGAGTTTTTAAATTAAGCCTTTGCATTACATATTGACTCTGCCTCATAATCACAGTGCTCATTTAAAACGCTGCTTATTTCTAAAAATTTGGGTTTTTGGGGGATTGATCATATTTGGGTGCATATAATGTATTATAATACGATTACTCGTTTTTAATACGATTACTTTTTTATATGCGTGATTTTGATACGTAATTTCCTGGCTTCTTCATAAAAATAATTTTAATTTATTACAAACTCTTGATAAAAAAAGAAATTGCTATAAAAATTATATTCTTGGTCTATTTTTCCGTCATTTTTCAGTTATTGAGAGAGCGATTCATCTGAATTTTTATGCATTACTTGAAAAATATTTCCCACTATGTTGACGATCGAATTAAAAATACGAAATTTTTACATGTATTTTTCTCAAAGTGAATCTTTGGCTATTCGCATTTTAACTCATTACGTTTCCATCAAAATTGTTGCTGCATGAAAACTTGGTAAACGATTTTTCCAGCATTGGATTTTTCACCGACTGATCTTCATATTTTAAAATGTTTCATTAATTTCGTTTAAATTAATCTGTTTTAAGCTTTATATAAATTCATTTTTTATGAAACTTTTATTTAAATGATAAGCTTGAGGTCACTTTTTTTATAAAAAAAACACAAAATTTTATAAATATAAAATTTATATACAAATCAAAATATTTATTAATTTATAGTTTTCATAGTAGTTAACCAACTTTAATTTAAGCTGCGATATTATGTTCGTAATGTTAAAAATTGTATAAAATGTAGTTTAAAAAATGATTCGAACATTTTTATATTCGACGAAAATTGTTCGAATAGTTTTCCATTCCAAATAGAAAAAATCGTTCGAACACTAATAAAGAAAAGGTATTTAAATATTCGTTTAACTGTTATTCAAATGACAAATCTAAGGACTTTCTGTCGGTCTTAAAGATAGATGTCCGCATAAAGTACTCCCGGCCGGTCACAACGGTTTCATGCTGTTGGCAGATAAAGATAAGAACTGTGATCGGTTTTGCCTTTTCTTGACAAGCCCAGAAAACGCCCTCCAAGCAGATAATCACCTCTTTCCAAAGCAGCTATTCGACATACTTTGAAAAAAAACAGTTCTTGCGGTGAACTCTCATGAATGCCAGGAGGAGAAATTTCGTATTTGGCTGAAGGCCAGTTAGACCTAAAAATCCTTATGGATCCAAGCCGCTGTTCGACATACCCAGAGAAGAAAGTCCTTTCGCTTACAATCTTACAAATTTTATTTTCTTACAAAACAACTATCTATCGACAATGAGAACTTTTGTAACGAAAAATATTGAGAACATTCGCAAATGTGAAAAATCAAGATTTTTTTAGCCTTAAAAAATACTCGTAGAAGTATTTCATATTGCATATTTACATACCTAAAAGTATCTACATGTCTGCATATATTATCAAATATCACCGATTAAAATCTAAAGCCCATCTCACACCCAACAATAAAAAAATTAGTTTTATTTTACAGCTGCAAGGCAAACAACCAATTTAATCTCTCCTTTATTGAGGAAGATTTTCTAACTTTTTCTTTGTTGTAAATTCCTAGAAACATTCGAAAAACTTGTAAATCAGTTACATTAATCATACACTGTGGAGTAGTAGAACATTTCCCTACCAAATAGTTGATTTCTTTTGACGACAACTCAGCATTTATGCAAATTTACAATGAAATTTACACAAGCAACAGCAGCAATGGAAGCGAAGTTCTAAAACACAAAAAAGAATCGAAAAATTTCTTAAAACACCCAAAACCGCAGACAAAAATCTTTGAAACTGCAGAGTTTATTATTCCTCCTGCTCATGTCATCCTTTCTTCCTTGTTACAGTTTCTACTACAAAAAAAACAAAAAAAAAGCAAAAACTTGTAAATCACTAGGAAAAGATGTAAAAATTGTAAGAAAAATAAAAAGTAAAAAAGTTTCTAATAAGCAGACTTTTACTGTCATTTTTATATTCGTAGTGGCACAAACTAAACTCTACTTGCCACATGCAATCATATGACATAATTCACGCCATTAGGCGAAAAAGCTTTAAAAAGATTTTGCAAAGTGCTCATTCACACACACACACTCCTTCACTCTCTCACAAGTCGGGGCACATTTATAGAAGAAATGGAAATGTGAACCAAAGATTTGCAACGATTTGTGCAAAAGATTTTAAAGATTTTTTTCAAGTTGTTGATGTAAAAGTTTATTTGCCACACAGTGTCTGTGTGTTCGAAGCAGATATGATTTATGGCCGGCTCAAGTAAAACTAGATGGATTATTTATTTTAAAAACTCTTTAAAAAGACCCAACAGGTAGCAGATGGAAAAAAAACGATACAGAATGTTGTTAAAGTAGACGAGTTCTTAATTTGAAAATCATTTTTATTTCACTGCAGAGAGATTGCCAAACGAAGAGACAGACAGACAGACAGTCAATCAGACTGATTATAAATAATAAAATAACATCAAATGCATTGTATTGAATTTTATTTATATGATGAATAATATTATTTGTAACTGTATTTTCTTTTGATTAAATATAAAATAAATATTGAATATGTGCATTTGTGGCTGCATGAGAGCATGTGCATCTGCATGTGCATGTGCATGTGTGTGTGTGTATTTGTATGTGTTTTGCTATTTGGATCTGTGTGTAAATGTATTATTCATAATATTTTTACTACAATCAAAGTACAAGTACAACCAACCACAATGGAAAAATATTTGTTATCTGTGCATGAGATTGAAATTCAATTTAATTTTTAATTTCGTAATGCTGTAGAAAAAAACACACACATATTCAAACAAGCACACACACACACACACATGTGTTTGAATGTAAAACACGACAATAACAAAAACAAATAAAATAAACCAAAAAACCAAAACATTCAATTCAATCTCTTACTCCAACTTAGACTGCACCAATACTTGCACATAAATTTACACATACACATTAGGGACATACACATTCCTGTACAGGAAGTGTTACTACACTCAAACACATGCACACGGTTCTACTCTCATCCAAAGGAACACTAACTCACATACGAGTCGTATGCCCACATTTGTATAGGACCATTCAAATAAAGGCCATACGTTTAACATACTTTCAGACATGCACACACATGCACATAGGCAATGCACAATGGGCTGCATGGTCTAGATGTTTCGTCAAGAAATTATTGCAGGTAAAATTATTCGCACTTTTTCCCAAAATAATTAATTAACGTATTCAATAAAATTTTAATTGTTTTATTAAAAACTCTTTGATATTGCTTATGCAGATTATAAGGGGAACTAGCTATACCCCTCAATAATCAATTTCAATGTTTTTAATAAAACAAAAACTATTTTACTGAATATCTAAAATATTAATTTTGGGAAAACCATCTTTTTATGGAATTATTTTATTTTCTTTTTTTATTATAACAAAATTTTTCCAAAAAAAATATTCATAAAAATAAAAAAAAATTCAAATGAATGTTAAAATTTTTTTGAAAGGTTATTCCCATTTTTTGTGTCTTTTTATTGTTATCGTTATTTCACAACTTCCATATTTCTCCAATTTAAAAGTCCCAAAAAAGTGAAATAACCATAAACAACAGATTGAAAAATTAAATAACTCACAACCATATGGGCGTGGGAGTTTTTTTCATTTGGGACTTATTTCATAATTGAGTAGCTCCCAACGAAGCAAAATGAAAAATAACCTCCAAATTATATTTATACGAAGTTATATATCGTTGGTCTTAAGTAGAAAGGCTCTAACTCAAATAATTATAACTTTGCAGGAGAAGGTAAAAAACATAAAAGCAACTGTACAACTGCTTGTACAACTGCATGTAAAATACAAATTTGGGGATTTCGAATAAACCTAGTAAAAGAGACCAATAATACAACGTTCCGCGGCCTTTAAAACTTAATAATATAATTTACACTATTGCAATAGATTTTTGTGATGAGGAGGTATATTTTTGTGAAGTATATTGGCATCACTGAAAAAATAAATTTCGTAAAAAATACGAGTTAGGGCCTTTCTACTTGAAACCATCGATATGCAAACAAATTGAGTGTCATTAATTAACTAATTATTTCCCTGGGTATTCGTTTATTTGTGATTTATTTTCAGGATTTGCTGAAATCTACAGTTGTTGAGTTGTATTTCTGCAGTGTATCGATGTCCCTAAAAGCGAGCAGACGCGTCATGCTCGTTGAATCGTGTCTTCTGTGGCCATTTAGCTCGATTTCTTTCTGCCTTCACTTGCATTTCTTTAGCATTTATCTAACCATAGTGCTTGAAACCATAAACTTCTAGTTATTCGGTTAGAATGATTCCTTTTATTTTGTTTTCACAATTTTTGTACACCTACAATAACTGCCATTGATAATGCAACTACTGATGTCCCTTCCGGCTCTATTTTACATACCACCATCACCCCCACTCCAACGAACAAACACCAATATTATTTTTTAACAGATATATCGCACACACACACACACACACATATATATACGATTACATGCAATAAAACCACAATTGTCTATGTATACAATAAAGAAAAAATGTATTTTAAAAAAAATTTAAGCTGTGTAAAAGTGGCTGTGTGTGTAAGTGTGTGGATGGGTGGTATGTTTGTGCATGTGTTCAAATATCTACATATCCATAAATATATTTTATTTATATAAACTCATGCATACATAGATAGACAGATAGATATATTTACTTGTATACAAATACATGTATTTATATAAAGTACATTTGTATGCATATTTAAAATTGCCCGGTAGTTCATTCGGTTTTATAAAATCAAATTACTTAGCCAAAATATAGTTGTATCAATTAAAATATAAAACAAGTCAATTCATTTGTTTAAAATATCTTTATTGTTAATGCATTTATAAAATTTTAATGTTGTGGTGTTTTCTGGGATATAAAATTAAATAAAAGAAAAGAAAATAAAATAAAATAAAATAAAATTAAATAAAATTAAATAAAACTAAATAAAATTAAATAGAATAAAATAAAATAAAATTAAATAAATTGGTGCTTTTTATGGGAATCTTAAAAATTTTAGTGTTAAATTTTTCATAAAAATTAATATTTTACTTATTCAGTAAAACATTAACCATTTTGTTAAAAACAAATTGCAATTGATTATTGAGGGGTATAGCTTGTTCCTATGCGCATTTCACTGTTGCTAATGCAGATCATCAGGGAACTTTACCCAAATATTTCTTAGAACAACAAATTTAACACTAAAATTAAATAAAATTAAATAAAGTAAAATATATGAGAGCAATTTATTTCATCTATCTTGTTGTATTGACAGCACTAAATCTGCTCGTTGCCGTTATCGAAAATTTAAATTAGTCTAAGTTGGCGACTGCTACAACGGTGGTCGTGTAGCCGTGTAGCTTATCTTGGCTTCAGAATAATCGTCTGCATATAAATCTGTTTTTTATTTCAGACAGATTGTGGTCGATAGCCTGCTGTGGTCCATGTTTTTAATGCACGACTACAGTGAACTTGATGGGATGTCTCTAATTTTGTTCCATTCCTTTATTACTAACAAATAAAGAAAATGATTTAATAATTGTTTGTGGTATCTTCCCCAAATCTTAAGTGATTATCTTGCGTTGAGAATCATCAAAACTTTTTTTTTTAAGAAATTATTTAAATTTTTCGGCTTTTTTAGTAATATTTTATTAAAAGAAACTTCTTCAAACTTAAGGTCAACAGATGACAATATAAGACTTTATTTATTTTATATTTCAAAGTTGTTTGATATCAAATAATTATTCATCTATTATATAAATAGGCAAAGACAAATTTATGAATCGCTTTTTCTCATTTGTTTGCCAACCGATTTTTTGCATTCTTTTACCAAACGGTAGACATTGTTAAGATTTAGAGACCCAACTATATGTTATTTAAATCGGTTCAGAATTAAAGGAAGAGAAGTCTCCTAAGGTTGTCATCACCATAAATGGTAAAAATATACACGTACATTCACTTATGTATTGTTATTGGTTCAAGTAAAAATATAAGCAAAGCAATGAGAGTGTTGAGTAATAAGATTTGTTCACTTCAAATAGTTGAAGTTGAAAAAGAGATCAGTATTGAAAGATATGAAAATTGAATATGGATGTACATGATCGTCCAGTTTTGTTTTATTCTGGAAGAAATTTGTTTATGAAAACGTTTAATATTTAATTACTAGAATATTGTCGATTGCGTCGGCCGTAGAAAACACTAGTATTATTTAAATATCCGTGAAGAAGCTTTTTATGTTATCTGTTGATTTTAAGCTTTTTATTGATAAACTTTATTTTTTTTAATGAATTTTCTTTTTACTAGGAACTATTAACTATTAATTTTTGAATGTGAGCCTAAGTCCTCGTTGTCATGGACAGCTTTATAAATATTTTACATTAGTTAATAAATTTTAATTACTCTCAAATGCCTTAAATAAATAATTGATATTTTTTTCATTGCAGGTCTCTTAAAAGATTCAAAATAATATTAATTGACCAGGTAAGTTACAGTATTTGCAAATTGATATTATGAGCTCATTTATCTGGTTGGTTCTACAACTGGGATTATCGGGATGACTAAATAAAGGATGTGAATTAAATAGGAAATTTGAATTCAGCAAATCTCAAAGAAAATTCTTTGATTCTAAAAAAATCTTTATTTCATCTGACTTTTTAAATCAAATCAAGATGCCTGCTCTTTTCGGAGACCAACTTACGTTAAAGTGAGTTCCAGTTCCAGTGATGCTGGTTTTTCACTATTTACTTTTTCCAATCCAAGAACTGACGGTTACTCTTTTGAACATGTTTGTTTTAATATTTTTCTACATAAAAATTTACATTTGTGTAGCTGTTTGTGTTTGTGTTTGTTCTCGTTGTTGCTTTTGTTGTTTGCTCATGGTGTTCATATCAATTCATCATAAAATGAGATTTATGACAAAAACAAATGCTTATCGCAGACAATATTTATGTGTGTATAAAAACAATTGTTGTAAAAAAAATAGTTTTTGTATTTGGTGTTGTTGTTGCTATTGTATAAATTTAAGGTTTTACCTACATATGTGTGTATGTATGTGTGTGTATGTGTGAATATATATATCTGCTTGTTGTCTATAGTGAAATTTAATAGTTTACTTTAAAATATATTTCAACAAAAACATTTTTATTGAAATATCTTAAAGCTTACAACGATTCGGCATAAAATATTTTTACTCTGAGTCCTTGAACAAAGATTGAGATACACCGAGTTTTATCGAATACAAATTCATGTACACAAATCCAAATATTGCAATCTTGCAATAAAATCAATATCAATCATACGCCACCAGAGTGATTTCTGTTGTTGCGTATGAGTGATATTTATTTCATTGCTTTACGTACATATTTCTACTCCGATATCGGAGTAAGTAAAATGTTACCTGGATTTCTCTGTTAATTGTTTGCATAATGAAAGTTTTGACGAAACAACAAACTTTCTTTTCTGTTGCTTTTCAAACTCAAAACTTTTATTCAGAACTTGCACAACTACTGCATTGTCAAAATAACGTTTTTTATCAATTTTTATTTTCCTGATATTGTGGTATTTTGTTCGATTTGATGCTTCTGCGGAAAGATTGTTTTGATTTTGCCACTTAAGAGACTTTTCTGAATTTTGAACATCCTTTCAGTTGAAGGATTTTCTTGCGCACTGTCTAAGTTTTCTGCTGGATTTGTGCTTTTATTCGACTTGTGGTGGTTTTTGTGTAATTTTTTTAGAGAGAAAATTAACAACTCAGGCAGTTAATGCATCCCAACCATTTTTGATGTGTCACCTTCTTTGGGAAAGAGAAAATGTAGAAAGGACATTTGTTTTTTTTTTAATTATACTATTGCAGCGTATTTGCTCTTAAGCAGGAGCATTCATTTTTATTACATTTTATTAATTGTTTTATTTCGCTGACGATTTTGCTTTAATTTCACTGTTGCTAATGCAGATCATCAGGGAACTTTGATATTGTTTAAACTTTTCATTTGTTTTAATGAAGGTTTAATAATATAATATTTCCAGTTCATCTAAGAAATTAGGGGTAAACTTCTCTGATGATCTGCATTAGCAACAGTGAAATGCGCATAGGAACAAGCTATACCCCTCAATAATCAATTGCAATTTGTGTTTAGCAAAATTTTTAATGTTTTACTAAATATGTAAAATATTAATTTTGGGAAAAAATGCGAATAAAAATTTAAAATACTAAAATTTTAGCAATTCCCGTAAAAAGCACCAATTAAATCTATTAATGTTAATTAAATAATTCTTTGGCCAAAAAAGTTGCACAAGTCAGTAACTAAATATATAACTTGTATAACTTTTTTTATATAAAAAATCATCTCAAACTCATGATTTAAATATTTTTTAAATTTATTAATCAAGATTGCCTCAAAATATTTTTTAAAAAATTTCAAAACCCCTTAAAAAACAAAAGTTTTTGATACTCATTATTTATGTGCTGTTTCTAGATTCCAAGCAATCGAATTGAGTAGAAAATATGTATGAAAACCACTCGAATAACTGAGTGGTTTTAATACAAATTGTTCACTCAATTGGATTGGTTGGATCCTAGAAACAGCACATTAAACTTAATTTTAAATGGATATTATAAGAAATTTTATAATTACATAAAATAAAATAATTTAAAATCAATCAAACTGTTCGTTCATATAAAAAGCCATTAGTGTCGGTATTAAACAATTTCAAGATTCAGCAATTTTGACTGATTCAGAACAATTTTTCCATAAAGTGATGCTGAAGTATTGGCCCTTATATACAGGCTTATTAAGGTATTACTACAACTGTTATGTTTTCAAAATATCAATCAATTTCTATGCATATTTAAATTAAAGTAAAAAATATACAAAAAATTCAAAAAGAAACATTCGGAAAAACATAAAAAAATTCATTGGTTTTCCTTTAAATATCTCATTTATTAATGCACAGACTTTTATTCTAAAAATATAAGAAAGAAAAAAAATTGGCCTTTTCCGCTTATATCGCTGAAAGAGGTGCAATTTGTAAAGAATATGTTTTTAAGTTACTAAAAGTCTAGCTAGACAAAATATTTGAATATTTTCTGCTCTATTTAATAAATAAATGTTCACTTAAATTTTCCATGTATGATTTTAGAAAATTGTTAAAAATAGAAATACGTTTTACGAAAATAAACCTTCATCAACTTAAATATCCTTTTAGTGAAGCAATTCTCCCACAGGCATTCCAACTTTAAACTATAATTATCTTCAATTGATTATTATACATTAATGCTTGTTTTTTCATTAACTTTTCCTGTTTCTTAGCAAGAGTTTGCTTTTGTTTTTATAATGCCAGCTTTGCTACACACGCACACACACGCAGCTACTGAAAAACACGCATACGAATCATTGTTTACAGGCGGAAGACATTGTCGTTGTTGTTATGAGTATTTTTGTTTGTGTTCGGCAATATTTTTGTTAAAAATGAAATAACAAAAATATGTATGTATGTATATATGTACGGCTGAGTGTGTGTGTGTGTATGAACCTGCGCCTGCGTTAATTCCTGTTGCTGAGGCAACCCTGTCTGACAGCCATACGCAATGTGTACAAGGACCCCCAAACTCCAGTTGACTGTTAATTTTTGTTTGTTTGTTTGCTTAATGAGTGTTTGTGTGTGTGTGTGTGTTTGTTTGATTGTTTATTAAAATTATTTCTTTCATATATTGAAAATACAAATACACGGATATTTATTCATACACACGCACACACACAATCATAACAAATAAACGCCATAGTTGCCGTTCCACTAATTGGGGAGTGAAAAATTACATGTTCTCCAAATACTAACAACTACCACAACATGCAGAAGAATAAAAAAATCAGTTGAAATCATTTGCACACAAACACATGCAACAAACTGTTCTTCCATTTTGTTGTTTGTGTTTTAGTTGCTGTCATTAATATTGTATTATTGACCAGCCTCCACCCAAATTTACATGTTGGGTTTTTTTCTTTATTTCATTTCACTATTCAACTGATTTTTGTCAGGCAACCATTAAATAATAAAATTAAAGGTAAAAAAGAGTCACACGCACACACACACACACACACACATATATATACATTGTAAATATGTATATAATACTCACATTCACACATATAAAAATCCACATGCAAAAACATAAATCATACATTGTTGTTGCTGCCATTGCCGCCACTAAAAAAAATATATTTCAATTTTAATGCAAATTTTATTTGTTGTTTATAGTTGGCGGTGTTGCTGCTGCTGCTGGCTGCTACACATTCGCATTCACTTGCATGTTCGACTGTGTCAATGTGTTTACATTCGTGCACAACAATAGTGTAAAAATTAAAATTACACAAAAAATAAAAAGAAAAAACTCAAACTCACAATAACAATCATTCTCAAACAATTGCAAATAGTTAAAGGAAAAAATTAATTGAAATTAAAATCAAAACACTGCAAATTTAGGTGGCAGTTCATTCATTATTTATTTTATAAAAATGAAAATTGAATAAAAAAAACTGAAATATATAATTAATTACAAAGATTTCCCTGAATGCGAAATATATTATTGCACATACAAAAAACGGCAAAGAAAATTTAATGTCAAGGACTTAATATTTGCTTTAATTAACCTTGAATCTGTTCTCGCCTTAAGCTTCTTAAACTTCTTCATTTCACAAGGGTTTCAACTTCAAAACACGCAAGACTTTTAACTTATAATTTATTTAATTTAATTTGATATAAAAACTGTAAAATATTGCACTAGTGGCTGATTTTACAATTTGAAGTAAAAAGCAAACTTTAAATAATAAATAGATTTGAAGTTTTTATTTGATTTTCTGGTACAAGGTTCTCTATTCTGTTATTTCAGTGATTTTAAAGAACACAGTAAAATTGATGCTGCAGAAACGCCAGTGTTGGCGGTTTTCTTAATTTTTAGTTTAAATTCTCAAATGGTTTTCTTATTAAACTATTTTAATATATTCTATGAACATATTTTCTTAATTTTTATTTAATTGGGAGATCTAAATTTTTGAAGTCATTTCAAAACCGTGTTTTGTTTTCTTCAACTCCTGGCAACAATGATGACGACAAGTTCTTGATAAAGAGTCAGGCAACTTATTGCATCACATCAGCTTGTACTTCGAAATAAGACTTCCTAAAATAAATATTGTAATCAAGCATTATCTTATGCCGATTTATTAACAGAATTGCAGTTAAAAGTTTTCTTAAGACAAAATTGTTGCCTCGTAAGTGATGATACAATAATTTCCAATAAACTCACTATTTCAAAAAATCGTTATATTGCAAATTTTCAATAAAAAAGGCAAGAAATATTGCACTTTTTTCTAGAAAAGAAAACGCCATTAATAAACATAAAACGAAATTAACTTACTCATCTTGATCTTTCAAAAAGAAATGGCGATTTTCTTAAAATCATAAATTCTTATAAATAACAACTATTAAAGTCTGAGCAAATTAAGCGACATTGAATTCCTCGCCTTCATAAATATCAACCAACCACTACGATAAACTTTAATGTGACTTCTATTAACCAATAAACCACTAAACTAGTTTTAGATGTTCTTAATGACTTCTTCATAAAGAAAAATAGAAAATAAAAAATAAAAATATTAAAACTTTTTTGAAAAAATAAAAAGGAAAACAACAAAAAAAGTGCCAATAACAAAACAAGTAAATGTGACAAACAACAATTTAAGTCAGCCAACAAATAAAAAAGGAAAAATAAAATGGAGTTGTAGGAATTCCTTTAACTGTTTTCAAATGTATTCCGGTAATAAAACGAAAGTCAAGCTGGCTCAAATTCCAAACCCAAACCCTCAAAACTAATGAAACACACGCATACAAAGATATTTTCATACGCAAATTGAAAAAATAAAAAATAATGAACAGAATGAAGAAAAGGGGTTGGACATTATTTATCCGTTACAATTTTATAGTTCGTCCTGATTTTGCCTGAGTTGATGGCCCTAATAACTCGATTTAATGACTATAATAATGGAGTTGTTGTGAAAAATAAAATTGTTGTTACAAAAAGTTTCATGTTACACACAATCGAGTCAGTCCTTCACTCCTTTCCAAGTTTTGTAAAAGGAAATTAAAATAAAATATTGTTGCTTGTTTTCATTTTGGTAATAAATTTATTGTAGAATTTCTTTTTTATGGCCTTGTTTGAATTAAAACTAATGGCACAATTGAACTTGAACACGCCATAGCCGACTGCATAAAATATACTTTCAAACCCACTTCCATACGCACAATTGTTATGAATAAAAATTCTGCAAAGTTTGAAGAAAAGGCAAGATTTTTGAACGAAATTAATCAGCTTAATCAAAGCAAATACAATTTAAAAAACACAAAATAGAGAGAGACACAGAGCAAAGTATAAAGAGTTTTTGTTAATAAAATAGTGGTTTGATCCTTACAAAATGCACTTTTTATCATAGTGTGTGTGTGTGTGTATGCCTGAGCAAATATAATTGTAAAACATATAAACGTATTTACTTTCATACATGTATACATACATATGCATTGCTACACATACAACTGCACAAAGTAAACTAGTCTCCTCTGCATGAATCCTGGGAAATTTGTTTGTTTTTGCAAAATACACACATTTTGCAAATACTCATCATACACACTTGCATATGGATGTATATCCGTTTGAAAGTCCATTATTTGTATCTTTTGTTGTTGTTCTTCTTTTTTTAGAAATTGTTTATACGCTCGTGTGTGTGTGTGGCTGTGTGTTGTATTTGTACTTCTATTTGTTTGTGTGTCTGTATGTATTTTTGTGAGGAAAGTTGTACAAAATTCACAGTAAAATTATGCAAATTTTATTACGAAAACTTTTGCGTTAACAGATACAAACAAAACAAAATGATAGACAGTCCTAACACTGGCACTCATTGCCCAGCAAACATACAATTTTAATGTAAAACTGAAAAACATTAATTTCAACGTGAAAATTATTGGAAATTGTGTGTTCAAGCATTTCTATACTTGAATAGTTTCAACAAGCCGAAAGTGATTAAAAAATTGTTTAAATGTATTCAGTGATAACAGCGTAAATGCTGGTTTATTTTAAATAATTATTCGTCAACGTTCAAATATTTGTGAAAAATATCGTAAGCAAGATATATTAAAAACAGGTAGTCATAAGTGATCTTGTTTATCTCCCAGAGCTATTTACTTTTAATACAAAATTATTAAAATAATTTTCGTTTTGTGTTTACTGAAGTGAATTGTGTTTCCTGTTTTTGACATCCCTAGACGGTTTTTCCAAAAACAAAATGCGTGTAGTTTTTGTAATGTTGTATTTGTTGTTAAGTGAGTTAAGTTTAAAAAAGTTCAGACCCATACAAAAATAAAGTGTGATATAACGCAACGTGTCTTGATAAAATTTCCGCGCTGTAGGTATCGTTATGCTCAACTGTAAACAAAACTGCTGTGCCGTGACTAAACTAATGTTTAAAATGTTTAAAAACTCCTTTAATTTAATTGCCGAAATCACATTTTGTTGCCGAAATATGGTTGTAACAATCCTGCAAAAACATATCATATATCATAGTTATTGTTTGCTGGGATATGTGAATTATTTGATGCACGTATGTGAAAATTTATTTATTAACTCACTCTCACTTCATGTGTTGAACAATGTTTCAACAAAATAACGATGACCCAGGTCTTCCTTCTATTTTTAATATTTTGTTGATTAATTAATTTACTTTTTAAATTAATCAGAGATGGAAAGCTCATGTACAATGTATTAGAAACGTCTGTTGTCAGGACGTTCCCGTCATGCCGCATTTCACAATTGCTAAATTTTTTTTAAAGAAGAAACACAAACCGCGAAGCCATTTTGGCTTGTCTGCAGAAACACCCGGGGTCTAGGCTGGAATCGAACCTGCGACCCCTCGGCTAATATTCTAGTACGTTATCTACTAGTCTACCGGGACTCCCCGGTCATTAGAGACACATTTATTATTTAAAGTTACAAAACTTGCTATTTAAAAATGAATGAGAATTATAATTCAGAAACACCAACAATGAATAACCACAAAATAAAAATTTTTTTAAGATTTCGCACTCAAGTTAAGAAAAAATTGTTTCCCCTGCAATTATGCTTGTTAGTATGAGTATCAATTTCACAATCATTACAATATTCAATATAAAAAAAAATAATCCATATTTACACTGCGCAACTTTGCCGTATGCAATTTTCATTTAAAGTGAGAGTTTTGAAATAGAAATGTATACAATCTGTATTTCTTGTCTTTTCTTTCTGACTTAAATTGTAAATTACAAGCAACACTTTTGCGTAGTATAAATATGGACTAATTTAAAATTTATCTAAATGAGCTTAACTCAAGCCCAGGAAAAAATAATTGATATTAACTTACTCATTATTCCTGGTATACAAATGCACTTCGTAGTAAGGACATAAAATGTGCCTGAATAAATTTTATATTGCATGGCCTCTACTTTACAAGAACACACATAAAACATACATACTACTCATCGTTACTATCATTATGGCCATAAGTGTAACTGTATGATTTTAAAGAAGATTTCTTTATTTCTTTAAAGGATGCTGAGACTATAAATGAAGAGCAAAAAAACTTTCATTAATATAACAATGTTTAAATTATTGTCTTCATTACTTTTCCAACTTTATATTTGTGTATGTGTGTGTGTGTGTATGGGAGTGTGTATGGAAATTAACATACACACAAGCACATTATTTTGTATCTGTGTGTATTGATGATTTCACAGGGCAGACAAATAAATAAATAAACAAACAAAAAAACGAGCAAGCAAACGAGATGCAAAGTAATTTGGCATCTTTTTTTTTATTTCAGAGTTTTAAAATTTAAAGACTTTACTTTTAAAGAAATATTTGTTTTACTTTTTATTATGGTTGTGGCAAATGAAGTTCAACATAAAACTGGAAAAAATATTAGTTTTTATCTACTGGTAGTTAAGAAAAAAAAAGACGAGAACAAAAAGGAAGCAACTAAAGATATAGCATCTCGATTCTGCTGTTTTAAGCGAAATTCCAATGAAGCGTTTTGCTTAGTAGTGAATGTGTCTGTCTGTGTGTGTGTGTAATTTTGAATTTTTTTCTAGGATTTTCGTTTTATCTCCTTTTTTTGTATGTTGGTTTCCTGCTCTTGTGTGTGTGTGTGTGTGCATTTTGTGTTTTTTTGTTGTTGTTCTTGTTACCAGATTCGCTGTTAAAATATGGACTCTTATATGCATATTCATGCCCCAAAGTTAAACTGAAGGTTTTTCTTTCTTTGTTTTATTTTTTCGTCGCACAATTTCTAAACAGCAAAATGTAGTGATTCCCAACAAGAAGTAAACATAAACTTTAAGTTGTATGTGTAAGTCCAGATTTCAGTGTATTTGTGTTCGTACACACAAAAAAATTATAGTATTTGTGAATATTTTATTTTAAAAATATCCGTTGAACGATTTTTGTATGTTTTATGAATTTTACACAAAATCAATGCAAAAGTACATTGAAATATGGAAAAATACTGCAAATAATTTTAAATACGCTATTTATGAAACACACATAAAATAGATGAATTATTGCATAAAAAATTTTTCAATGTTGAAATTCTAGTATTTTTAAATTATTAATGATGTTGTTGTTTATAAAGTTGCAAAATATCTAAAAACTTTTGTGTATTTATTACACGAGTATAAAGTTTTTACGTTTTAGTAAATATTATTTTATAGATTTGATGAAAAATTTCAGAATATTTCTTCCATGTCTTCATGGGAACTTTTAAAAATTGTAAATGAATTCGCAACATTAATATTTTGAATTGTTTTCCATCACATTTATTTAGCGATAGAAGGTACTGTTTAAGATTCATCAGTATGATATCGCGCTCATCTGAGTGACGGGTCATTTTTATTAATTTCTATTGTATGTTATTTAATAAATTAACTATGAATATTAAAACTATGGATATTCTCTGTTGTTCCTCTTGTAAAGAACTTATGTCGAATACATTTGCATTTTTCCTGAAATTTTTGCTTTTCGTAAAACCACCACTGAGTGCATTTCTTCTAATAATCTGTAAATTCGTTCTCAGTTAGACTGCCATCAATTAAATAATTTCTTAGAATTAACAATCTTCTACTGTTACCAGTTTTAAATACATGTTAAATGAGAGGAAAATAATATTTATTGTCTTCTTACCATATTGATTATCTATCTTCATTATTTGAGAAATACAAGAAATGTTTCATAAATACTATAAGCATTTCATGGATTTTATAAACTCAAAAAAATATGAGCAGCTTTTAAAAATAATATGATATTTTCTTCTTATTTTTCAGTGTAGCAGAGCACAACGAGGTGGTTGTTAATAAATTTTGTGGTATTGTCTGTTTTTAAGCTTTTTTATCTATTTTTATTTTTGCATTGTTGTTAGTGTTGCTTGTCTTTTGGGACAATTACTTTAAAACCTTCTAAAACTTGAGAAAGAATCTCGGGTTTTTTTCATTTTAAATGGTTTATCCAAAGATTTCGTTGTCTCGTTTTGTACGGTTGCTAAATTCTAAAAGTGTTGCACGGCTGCTTTAGTTTATTATGTTTCTTATTTGCTTGTTGTATTTGTATTTGTATTTCTGTAGCATGTTATGATTTGGAAAATTTGTTTAATCCGAGCAAGTTATAAAATTTGAAATATTGTTACAAATTTCGCCAACCAAAAAAAATTTTTTTGTTCAAAACTTAAACTCTGTGGTGAATTGTCATTCCTAAAAACCTGTATGTAATTTATTATTGGTGGTGGATTTTATTCCTTTGGAGGGCAGTACCTTAGCAAATAATTTATGGGTTTGTTTGGCTAAAGATTTTAAAATTAGATCTGATAATGGTTGTTTAAATTAAAACTTAATATGATTAAAAGTAAATAAAGAAGTATTCCAGCAGTAAGCGAGAGAGAGAAATGAGGATGAGTAGAACTATTAACTTATGATTAAAATCGCTTATGCTTAACTTTATATTTTAACAAGTTACAATAAGATTTTAGTCGTGGCCCTGTACTTAGATCAGATCTATAGACTGCGAAGAAACATCTTTTAATTTTAAGTCATGTATGCCATAAATTGTAGATGTAGGATATTAAAAAAATACTATTCCGCCCTCTTTTGTGATTCAAGTATTTTCTCAAAACCGAATAATTGTTAAGTGTGTGTTCCATAAATCGAGCAATTTACTGCAGAAAAATTAAGTACGAATAAATATTTTAAGCGCCAAAAATCCAAAAAAGCGAAAGAAAATAATTTAAAGATGCAGAAAATACATGATAGAAAAATATTAATTGTAAAAATAAAAATTGCTCCATAACTTCCATTTTGTTTTTGATTATATTTGCAGAAAATTTTAATAATTTTTTTCTGGAACAAATTCATATATAAATATATAATTATAACTGCAATACAAAACATATATAATTTCAAGTACAAACTGCTATTTTATTATTAATGTAAAGAATTTCACAGAAAAGATTTTGAAATTATACGGATTCGGTTTGGAGAAAAGCAATATATATAAGTGAATTCGATTTGTGACAAGAGGAATTATTATGGAAATATATGTTGTAAAAAAAATTTTATATAATTGTCGTAACAACTACAAAATATTCCTAATCATAACTCAATAGAATAAGAAAGGAATTAAAGGTATTAATCAACGACTGCCTCAAAATCATATGCTGAATATTCAGGCCTAACAACATCAGCAACGCTGATCTCTGGAACCATAGCAACGAGGAAACCATACTAAAATAAATAAAACGTAAGAAATGGAGCTGGATCAGCCACACCATCAGGAAAAAATCCTGTCAGCATAACAAGAATGCCGCTAGATTAGAATCCTCAGGGCTCAAGAAGCCGTGGTCGACCAAAGAATACAGGGAGACGCACGATACTGCAAAAGCTAGGAGAGTACAATTTTACATGGAAAGATGCGAAAACAAGTGCAATAAATCGTGTGAAATAGACAAGATTTTTGGAAGCCTTCCAAGAGGGGTGATGGATAAAAAAAGCAACCACATATATCAGTCATTAACGAAAACAGTGCCATAACTCCAAGAACGTGAGCTTTGAATTAAGAATGCTGAATAATTCTTCATATTGTTTTTCATATTGTGCAAAAAATTCAAACAAATATCTTGAGAGAAGAATAGTTTTTTTTTATATTTCCATTGAATTCTGTAAATTAAAAACTTTAAGCCCGTTTTCTGAAGAACGAAATTTTTTTTATTTATTACTTTGTATGAGCGTTTTTATAAAAAACTTTTTTTTAAAAAGACTTTATCACCTAAAGAATTGCTGCTCGAAATCCCTATCTTTTTTTTAAGACGCGAGACGCGTCTGTCATATCAAATATATTAATTAGCTCTGTTTGCGTAATTTTCCAGTAATAATTATTCGGTAACTTTTGGATATAAAATAAAAATTGTTTGTATTTAGAAGTAACTGAGTTCAGTTAAATTTAATAACGATTTATAAAATTCATTACAAGCTATCAAGTTCGCGAACAAACCCATTTAACCTAAATTTGTTTGAAAAATGTTTCAAAATTCTTTTAAATAATGGAATTTTCTTTTCTAAAATAATGTGACATTTCATTTACCTTTTATCAAAAACTAGCAATTTATAGTTTTCTTAAGACAAAAATGTTGCCTCGTAGGTGATGGTACAATAATTCCTAATAAACTCACTATTTCAAAAAAACATTATATTGAAAATCTTCAATAAAAAGGGCAATAAATGTTGCACCTTTTTTTATAGAAAAGAAAACACCATAAGTTATGACAAACGTACATACACAGCAAGAAATCTTTGATTATAAATAGTATGCAACGATTTAATAAGTCCTTGTTAATAAAAATAGGTATCATTTCCCACTCATTGTGTTTTTATTTGTGTATTCATGAATTCATTCAATCAAATTTGTTATTTTTTTGAAATAGAAATAAAGTGAATGTGTTAAAAAATTAATTAAAAAAGGTTTTATTTTTACAAAATTTATGTTCGCATCAATATATTTAATGGAAAGTTTTTAGCCTCAATGTTTGGGGAAAAAGTCATTTTAAATTTATATTATCTATGTGAAAATTCATTGGATGTAAGAATTTTTTTTCTGTGTGCGAACAAAATAAAGCATTCCAATTATTTTCAAATTTACCTCTGATACATCCATACAATTACCAAAGCATGCACTATGAAAATACCTTTTGATTAAAATACCAAAGACTACTTCTGAAAATGTTTAAAACACACACCCCCAAAAGAAATTTTAACACAAATGTTTGAAAAATTCCTTTTCTTAAAATTACACCTGTATTGAAACAAAATAATTATGACTTATCCGTGCTAATCGGCCAACATATAATCAACAACGAAGGCAACGGCACAGACACAGGCACAGGCACAGGCTACAACTACAGGAACTGCCACCGAAATAATATTGGTTTGAAAATAAAAAATAAAAAAAAACTTTTAAAAACAAATACAAGTGTACACTGTACTCCTTGCTTTTGGAATTCAGTGATATTTAAACGCCCAAGGCGGTCAAAAAGACATAAACAATGTCCAACAACTGAAAAGAAATAACTACAAAATTTGTAACTGAAAGATACAAGCAGAAGAAAGAACAAAAAAACTGAAAGGAGTTAAAACTAGAACGAAAACAGTGTGAAGTAGAGTTGTGTACATGTCGATTAATCGACTGTTACGTTCACTTAAAAGTATTGAAATTTAATATATCGATATTTTGGTAACGTAAACGTCGTTCCTTTGTTGCAACATAGTCATATCTCAAAAACTGTGGTTTTTGAATTCATAATGCCGAATTCTTCAACCTATCATTCTTCGTTTTGTGTAAATAATTCATTCAAATATCTTGTTTACTTACTCGTATCTCTTGGGAAAGGAATATTTCTTTATTTTGCCATTGTGTGAGCAAATAAAAAACTATAAACTCGTTTACTGAAGAACAAGTTTTTTGAGACATAACTACGTTGCAATAAAGAAACGATACGCTTACAATGAAAAAAAAAAAATATAGAAAAAGGTAGACTTAGCAAGAACTTTCTTTCGATTTTTCAAGTTACTAAAATACAAAAGTTTCAGGCATGTTCTATAAAAGTAGTGAAATTGAAATATGAAAAGTAAACTTTTCATTTTTGATGTTCTGGAAAAGTAGAGTATATTTGTATTGAATATTGAAACTCAAATATAAAAAGAAGAATGCAGCATTCTTCTAAACTGAAGTGATTTCAATTGAATTCCACTTCAAAGTGGAATGTATAACATCTGTATCTACATTTTTCGACAGCAATATCTCTCGAGGCACAACATCAATTTGGAGCAAATTTGTTGCATTCAATGCAGTTTTCTACTCTCAAAAAAGGTGTCAATATATAAAAAGTCGATTTTAAAAATAAAAATTTTGTAATTAAGAAAATTGTTTTTGAAATTTTTTACATTTCAACGGCTCAATTGATTTTAGTACAATTTGCATACATATTATTATATACAGACATACGGAAGTTATCGTCAAACAGCTGGGATAGCTTCCTAACTTACTCATGGAATCTAGATTTTCGGAAATCAGAGTGAAAGCAGTATTTTTTGTATTGTGAAAAGCAATCGTTTTTAATTTTGATGGCGATATTAACTTTAAATATCAAGTTTGAAAGCAGAAAAACTCATGCGAAAACTAACACAACCAAAAATTAAACCGGGAGTTGAAATTGGAATGACATTGTGAATTTATCAATGACGACCAAATTGCTTGAAAAGATGTGAACCGCAATCGAGCCATACATTTTATTGAAATATCTATCGATATTGAATGTCGTCATTTGTGCCAACGTACTCCAATAACCTCGAGCTGGAGAGTCTGAATCTTACATTTATATAATACTAGCGTATCCAGCGATCGACTCAATCGACCGCATTCTAGAAATAAATATTAAACACTTACATACATAAATACAATAGATAAAATATAAGAACAAAAAACTATTCTTATATATTTTTCGACCTTTTTTAAATGAATCTAATTTTTTTTCGAGCTATAGGTCAATTTTTTTATATTTCCTGGAATTATATTTCCCTGAAGAAGCCACACAAGGATGTGGCGAAATATAAATATAAAAAAATTTACCTATAGCTCGAAAAAAATTAGATTCATTTAAAAACAAAAAACTTCAAAAAAAATCTTAAAACTCTGTCTCATTTGCATGCAAAAGCAAATTGGGCAAACACACATGCACACTTTGATAATTTTTCAAGTTGAGCCCCGGGGATTAGTAGATAGCGTACTAGACTATTAGTCGACGGGTCGCAGGTTCGATTCCTGCCTAGACCCTGGGTGTTTCTGCAGACAAGCCAAAATGGCTTCGCGGTTTGTGTTTGTTCTTTAAAAAAAAAAAAAAAATATATATATATGCATGTGTAATAAGTATGCGTGTGTAAGTAACAAATTTAAACGCTTATAGCTCCCAAAATGCTGAACCGATATTAAATAATATTGAGATTGTGCACATCTATGGAAAAACTCCATTAAAAACATATAAATCTTTCCAAAATTCAGCATTTCCAAGGTTCAGTATTACGGCCGTAAAAGGGATCTAAAAAAACGTGTTTGCCTATTAATAATATAGATATCGTTCGAGTTAAATTTCTTAAGCGGCTTCTTATACGCAACAAATGCTTCCCCAAATCAGCTTTCGACATCTATTACAGTTCTACGATTTTCTGCAATCGTGTTACCCACATATTGCACAGGAGTTTGGAAGAAAAATCACAAACAATCGTAAGATCTGAGATTTACGCTCATCTCTTTTATTTTCGAAGCGTTTATTTTTAGACCAACTGTGTTGGATTCTTGAGAAAAGTGACTTAGTTTACATACAAAAAGCATGTGAGATAGTTCACACTAATAATCGATATTCACAAGCGATTCAAGCCGGCTATTAAGTCCAAGGCGGTCCTAAACAGCAGATATTCCTGCCTTCCGCCAGAAATTGTTTTATATGGATCAGACATTCTTCCTTCATGTAGTACAGTGGATTGAGAACTGTCATACCCATACACATATGTGCATACATTCTCAATGAAAAAAATTCAAAGCTTTCTAATAGATGATATTTAGCATGTTTAATGGATATTGCATTTCTAAAGCCACACGATCTGCCACTTCGAAAACTCACTTGTGTAGACACGTTTCATTTTTCGTTCAAATATGATTTTCATAAAAACTTTCACTATCACGCACAAATCTGTGATGCGTCTTCAGCTGCAATTAAGCCCTTGCTTAGAACCCACAAGCTGCCAGAAAAGGAGGAAGGCCAAAAAACACCTGTCGTCGACCCACACTAGAAGAATTGAATTCAATACATCATAGTCGTGGAAGAACCTTCAATAACATCAAAGACATTACCGCAAATCGACAGACATGAAAACAACTATAGAAATAGAAATAGAAAGCATATGCCCAGAGTAGAGGCAGCCCGTAATTACAGACGACGAGCAAAGTATTATGGATATATTTGAATTTTAAAAATTTTAATAAATTCAGTTTAATCGATTACTTGCAGGTACACTAATTTCACTCATCGATTACGTGTTAGACATTAAAAATTCGACACTCATTATTAAGAAGACTGTAATCAAATGACTGCAAAGCGAGCACGAAATAAATGCTTAAAGGACACGCTAACACCAAAACAAAAAAAAAAAAAAAACAACAAAAAAAAATAATAATAAAATAATAAAAAGCAGCAGCAACACTACCGAAATTCAACAGACATTTCATACATATTTACAATAAAAAATGCATACACATACATACAATTATACACAAATAAAAAAATAAAACACAATACAGAACAACAGCAACAGCAAAAACAAATGTACAACAAGAGAGCATAAACTGTAAATCAGCCAAAAGAAATTTTTTTGTGCGCGTACTTGGGAATTCAAAGCGGAAATAAATTTTTTTTTGAAAATCAGAAAACCGTTGACCGCAAATTTAAAAAAAAGACATTAATTTCAATTTAAGTTTGTTTCACTTACTAAGTATGTGATCTAAGTACACAAATAGATATTAATTAGTAAACATTTTTACAAAATTATCTATTAATAATAATTTGTTTAAATATTTGAGACATATCAATATCACATATCGCAAATTGTCTACATAAATAAGGACATTATAAACACACAACCGCCTAAAAATGAAACCGCTCAAATGTTGTGCTTTGTTCCGTAAGAATTTTTGCAACTTAAGAGCTGATTGCCAGGCAAAACTTAATAACACCTTTAGCGCCATCTGTTGTTAGCCGGCTGATGATAGCAGCCATTTTGTTTTATAGCCATCTCTTTTCGTTATACTCTCAAGATTCCCTACATTTTTCCTTATGGCTTTTATTCAGGCCATTATGTTTAAGTTTTGTATAACTGACTAATTCGTACTCTTAGTTATTGTCGGACAGCTGTTGCTAACAGGTTGTGCTCTTCTTTCCAGTGCTTTCATGGGAAAATAAACTTGGCATGCGCGCTCTATTGGAATTGAGAGTTCTGCAAGCAACGCCCATTCACAGTGCTGAGCATACACAAACACTTTTAAGAGTAAGCAGTTATTAATAAAGAGCTCGTTCAGATGTGAGCATGTTCTTAACTTGTCTTTCTTCCCAAACAAAACTCATAGAAGAAGTAATAGAAAAAAAGCGGCAAAAATACTACATACATATTTGGTTTTGTTAAATGTCAAAAGGAAAATCATCACAAACTTAGTGGGTGCGTTTTTACAGCGTTGCTAAATATTTCTTGACGTTTTATTGTGCCCAGCAGCAGAGTTGTATTAAATGAAATTTTTTGCCAGTAGACCAAAAGGAAAATGTTCATCAAACTTGTACAAGATTTGCAAATTTGAAACTGCAAATGCAAACCAGATCATTTGACGTGTCGCGCTCTCTATTGCGACTGGGAATGTATGAGACTGTGAGTGCAAGTGTTGTTGGTAGTCTCCTTCCTGGGAGTGTGATCTTTTTTGTAACACACTCGTGGTTTGTTCGGGCGGCTGCTTGGCTTTCATTTTCATTTGAAATTCTGATTTATTTATGAAGCCGGCTTAATTTGCATGTCTTCTTCTATTTGTTTGTTTTATTTTTCTTCTTGTTGCTGTTGTGTGTGGCTTAAAGATTGTTTTATTATTATTTTTTATTGTTTAATTTATTGTAATTTAACTTCAAGTTGTTTTTTTTTTTGTTGTACTTATAGGTATTTGTTTATATAACTTTTGTTGTATTTATGTATGGATGTAAATTTTTTGCTTTTGTAGTTATTATTAATTCATTATTATAATTTGTCCATATCGCATTTTAAGTGTGTTTGTTTGTTGTTACTGCAGATTCAATTAACGTAATTTCATTCATTAAAAATGTTTGTTTTTATTATTTTTAAATTGAATTGTTTTATTCACTTTTACTTTTGTTATTAAATGACTTCTTGTCGGTATTTTTCTTTTTCTTGAAGTTATATTACACATACGAATATGTATACATATGTATGTATGTACATATGTATATACACATCTAAGTATGGATTCGATGCAGGCTTATGCATGCTGATGCATTAAATATGATAAAAAAATATCATTTTAAAGAAAATCATTTTATTAATTAGCAATAGAACATTTAAATATGTTAAAATGTTGTGCTACTTTTATTGAATTTGTGGATATTGTAGAATTTTAATTAAAAATAGTTTCTCGATTGCTGTTTTTAACTTGATCCTTATTTATTTATAACGTTTTTTTTTAATGTAAAAGGACTTATGATACTACTAATATCATGTATTTATTTTTTAAAATTCTACGATTTAATTTATTGTGCCTCGTTCACAGAAACAGTTACGGAATTCATTTGGAAAAGCAATTTGAATTTCAATTATGGATGGGTCCATGAAAACGTATCGATATCGCTTTGTTCGAAATTGTTTATATTCATGCACAGCTAATTTGCAATTAGCCGGTATTTTCTATGTAATTTTATACTGTGAATGATTTCTATTTTATGCGAGAACGCTTTTATGCTGAACTCAATTAAGCGTGAATTTTTCTGAACTTTTCATATCAGACTGGCGCTATTTTTCGATCAAATAAGCGGCTAAATTAATCAAACAGCCGCAATTAAGCTGAAACGACAGCAATACAATTCGCAGTGGGTCAAGAAGAGGGAAATAGCTAGAATTTTTAATATTTTCAAAAGAAACAAAATACAATATGTATGTATGTATATTAAAAATAGATTTTAAATCATGCATTTCATTAGCAAAACGTGAAGAAAACAATGCGAAATTTTTATAGCAGATAAATATAAATATTGGATTATAATTTTTGAAGAAAAGTGAAAAAATTAAAATTTCGAGTTAATACCTTCTTGTTGATCAAGCGCGAAATGTAAAATTTCTGAGCTACTTATTCGATTTGAAGACAAATTGTGTTTAGCAGCTGAGGTTTGCTGTAAAAAGCGGCTACTTTTGACTACTCAATACTTTTTCAATTGAGAACTCGATACTACTCAATACTTTTAAAACGTTAAAACGTTATTTCAAAATAAAAATATTTAATAGGTTAAAATTCGATTTTATTATTACGCGTACTGACGCGCAGCTGAGTTATTTATTATAATATTTTGGATCCACCCAGTATTTGGCAGATCTTAAATATCTAAATATTTGCTGTAAATGTTAGCGATTGCAGCAATTTCGTGAGTCAAGGCACGTCAGTAACACCAGCTCCAGAACAAATTTGGAAACACAAAATCTACTGGCATTTGGTTGTTAGCATTTGATAGATGATTTTATCAAAAACCACCCGCAATGTCTTTACAAAAGCAGCAAAGTGAATTCATAAGAATTTCAAAACAGCAGATCACTCTTAACGAAAATGTCAAATACCATAGACAGGAAAATCTGTTGCAATTATGATTATTTTGTCAATACTAGTTTGACGTTTCATCTAGAAAAGAATATTGTAGTCGGTGTACCTTATTTAATTAATCGCCTTCCTTCGAGTTTTATAATTCATATTAAAAGATAAAACAACAATATGCAGAGTTGTAGCATCTTTATACATTTTTAAAAACATTTAGCTTAAAAAATTAATTTTTTTGTTGTTTGCATTTTAAAGTTTTCGATCCATACTTTTCTTAAATATGACAGATTTTTTTATTTTGTAGGATACGCTGTACGAAAAATATTTTTTAAATTGAATAACTCTAATGAATTTTTCCCATCCGACAAATAATAACATATCCAGACTATTTATGAAATATACAAAAATCATAAAAAATTTTTAATAGTTATTCTGTGTATGGAGTAAACTTTATAAACATTAATCATATTTCTTTAAAAGGTGTTCTGATTATATGATATATTATAAAGATTGTTGAACTCGTCTCTCATTTGCCGGAAAGGGTAGAAGTTTTAGAGTGGCGAAATTGGAGCTTAAAAATACATAATGTAATTTCTATTTTGTGAAGCAGTCGAAAATAGTAAAACTATTTATTAAATTCTAAATAAATTAAATAATCACTATCCTCCTTTTAGAGCAGAAAGCTTAATGAAATCTTACGAGTGATTTGAAGAATTGTAGGGGGACCGCCCAACTTTCTTCTCAGAGCTTCATGAACTCTAATATTCCCTTGACTTTATACACAACTTGAATTGAATTGCATTGGGTATTTAATTAGGTTTCTTAAGATGATATTCATTAATTCTAAAACTGCTGCACTTATTCTGTTCAACATCACATTGCTCGTATAACTCGAAAATTTCGTTCCTCAGAAAACGAATTTAAATTTTTGTTTTTTACTTAATTTTAGCATTTGCTATTAAGAAATACGGCAAACGTTTCTGTATTTTATATATAAACTTTCACGTCTTTTTAAGGTTAACCATTCGTTTAGTAAATGAGAGATTTAAAAATATTTAACAAAGCAGACAAGGAACTTCTAATATTATTTATATGCAGCCCAGGAATTTTCGCAATATAAATTCAGTTTAAATTACAATTGTCTATAGAAATATAATATCTTTAGATAGATAAAATATTTATATCTGTCGTAGAAACATACTTAACACAGTTGCTGCTTATACTTCTTAGATAAGAATTCTCTTTGAATTAGATTGGCGGTCTTCAGCCATTTGCGGTCTTACACCATTCTGTAAGAATGTACATTTTCTTATTATTTATTGAAAACTATTTCATTCCATTGGATGTCAGGGCTGGCCTCCCAGTAACTTATCCTGACAGTGCCAATTTTCCAAGAATTTGTTAATGGTTTCTGGCGAATGTTATTCGCATACTATTGATCTTTAATGATTCCTCACAAGAAAAAATCTAAAGAGGTCAAATTGAGGCAGCCAATTGACATCACCAAGACGGCTGATAACAAGATTTTTCAATATATTTTCGCCCAAATTCGTTGTCCGATAATAAGTTTGAAATAATTCGCAACATTTTTCAAGCATAGAAAGCGTGATAGTCAATAGAAAAATATATCAGGTTCAAAACGATCAGTAATGTACGCTCAGTGCAAAACTAATACAACGAAACAATTTGAAATGAACTTAAAAACCTCATCAATATATATTGTACAGGACTTTAATATTAAAAAGTGTTTCTTAATATGAAATTATTTTAAAATTTTTATTTCTATACTTATTTTGCTGCTGGATGTTTAATTAAACGTTTAAAGTGATCATTAGTTTAATATTATAAAAATCATTCTAGAAAAAGGAGTTGAAATCTTAAAGCTGTTTTCAATCCATGCAGCTGCTGTACCCTCAATTATCAAAATCGTTATTTCCTATACAATCCTTTTAGTCCTTTTCCATCGGCTTACACTTTATCCGTAAATGGTTGTACAATATTTCAAGTGACTTTCAATTATAATACATAATTGTATCATTTTATTTCATTCAATTCAACTTTACATTTAGAAAAAATAGACGTTGCAAGAAATAGTTAAATGAAATTTCAAATTAAACAAGAAATTTTAGTATCACCTGCCTTTAATGGAATGTTTCAACTAAAAGAATTCTAAAAGCAATTTTCAATTAAATAAGAAACGAAATGATCATTTAAAAGCGATATTTTCTTAGACCTAGAAAGGACAACGCGTGAAACCAGTCCGTGTACAAGAGAGTGCGATTATTTTCATGTATGGCTGAGTGTGTGTATGTGTGTGTGTGTGTGTAAGAGAAGGCGAAGTAGTAAAATAAAACAAGTAGCCAACTCACGGTAAACAATATCAGTTTACAAGAATTCATTATGTGTTTAGCAGAGTAAAGATCCTTATCAACATCTTCATCATCACCAGTACTTGTAGTGTAGTGCAGGACAAGCAAAAGAAAGAGAGTTGCACCTTGAGCTAAAGGATAATGGTTAGAATGTAAAAGATACTTGTTTAATGGTTGTTGTATTATTAACACAGATCCGTTACAATTTCAAATTATTATAATTTGTTTATGGCTTTCTGAAGGTGCACAGTGCACGAGTGTGTGTTTGTGAGTGGTTGCACCGTTTTATACGCTAATGACACGCTAACGTGAACTTGACCGTGGCTATCATGTCGTCAGATCTTTTTGAAAAGCTAAAAAGAAAATACAAAAGGTAAATACTTATAAAATGAACGACTAGATGGTTGGCCAACAAGGGCGATACTAACAAATAGTCGAATGAATTGCCACTTTAATGAAATAGAGTCACATGCAAAATTAGCGTCGCATTAAGTATTTTGTTATTGTTATTGTCAGTTAGTTGCTGCCGCTGCTGATGCAGCCTGCCAGTAGTTTAAAAGCGGGAAAAGCAACAGCAGTATGCTTTTATTTTGTTGTCGGTTCGTTCTTTTAGGGTGGCTTAAGCTGGAAACAAAACAATAAAACACTTTCAAGCCAAACAATCCATCCATTCAACTGACCATTGTTATCTATTTTTTTCAAGTTTTGACTTCTTTTTTGGAGTTTGTTTCATTCGCAACGCTTCAGTAACTTCTGGAGTCCATACTTTTGGTTTCCACACTCAAAGATATAATCTTGCCTTTTGGCTTTATTTTCTATTTTATTGCAGTGTCCGATGTTGGCAACATTTTTTTCTTTTAGTTCCGCTGTGTGACTTCAACGACTGTTTGGAGTAGAGTTTTATTTGTGTTTGGCAAAACAACGGATACTCTCACCCGTCAGAGCCTGGACCCATACATTAATGCTGTTTGTATTTCCAATTACTTTTAAACTTTGGACTGTCTGGTATTTTGTAAAAATAAAATATTAATTATACGTGTTTCCATTGATAGAGTATTTTTCTCTTTTTTTTAATTCTTCGTCGTTGATTCAAAAGTGTCTAAGAGGGCGTTTCATTTTCCGTTGCAGATTTTTTTTAAATAAATTTTAAATGTAACGGCTATTTAGTAATAATATCACTTGAGTGTTGAGAGCTGCATGAGAAGAAAGTTGATTAACAAAACAAAAACACAATTGTCGATGTGAAGTTTTGTTAGTTATTAATCAAAAGTTTTACTAAAAATTCAATTTTTCTTGAAAACACTTCAAGTACAACGGACACATCTTCTACAGATCAATCAAGAAGTTCCGAGACAGATGTTTCGATGGATTGTATACACATGAAAGTCCCATAATTCTATTGTCAAAGTTGCTCTGGCGCTCAAAGTGTATTTTATGATCTTTATATCTATTACTCTGTGAGAACTAGATAGGAGTGTCCAACTGGGGTCGGTTGCGCCTAAATTAAAGGATATCGGAGAAATATAAATTTTTTTATATGTGTTTTAAACTCTAGTTTAAGTTACTCAGGTTGCCAGTCATTGTGGAAATGGTGTAGTTGGCTACTAATAGGTTACCTTATGCCAGCTGAAGAGGGGAATGTGTAGAAACAATAAATCATATTTGCAGCTCCTTCGTTTGGCTCTGATCCGAAGCCCGGATAGAAGATCTTACACTTTTGATGTCATGGCCCAATTTTTTTTAAGGTCCTGCAGTAGCAGGCTGTTCATAAAACCGACTTTTTCATGGCAGTGACAGAGAAAGTGTTCCAAATATAAAATTACAGCTCAACTACACTTACTGCCAATTTTTTAAATATAAATAAAAATTTTCGAAATTTTTTATTGTTGTTTCCAAATAAATTGCCAAACAAAAATTTTGATTTTATTTTATTTTCAAAAACAGGCAATTATTGCCTGAGTGAGAATTAATATTCAAAACAATAATAAATTACCAAGACGAATTCATAACAGGTGAACTTAACTTACAACAAACACAACACTACAAAAACCACAAGCGTTTTGTTTTTGTAAAATCAAACTACATTGTCAAAAAAATTTGACTGAGGCGAAAATATAAAATATTGAAAATTATTCTTATATCAAAGAATTTTAAAAAGTTTTGTTTGTTGAGAGTTTTTTAGCTAGTCTATCAAGGCGAATTCCTAACAGGTGATCTCGACAGCTCAGCTGATTATTTTTTGCTCCTTGTATCTCCTTGCATTTTGATCTGTTTTGTTTGTCAAAATTTGTTTATGTTTGTTTTATATACGAGTATAGTGTTTGACGTTGATTTTGACAAAGAAAGCAGGTATTTTTCAAAGCGAATTGAGGCGAGTCTACCTGTTATGAATTTATCTTGCTAGTCTATATTCGTAAATACATGCAATTCATTGGTGCTAATGCCAAATCATCAGTATACCTTAAACCATATTATTGAATAAGTTTCAAAGCCTACTATGCTTATTTATACTTTTGTAGTTTTCGAAATTCTTATTGGTTTTTTAAAAGTTTTTGTATAAGAGAAGAGGTTTGAAACTTTTCAAAAATATGGTTTAAGGTCTCCTGATAATTTGGCATTAGCACCAATGAAATGCATGTATATAGACTAGCTAAATAACCCTCAACAAACAAAAGTTTTGAAAATCTTTGAAAAAAATATCGAGGCAATCTCGATTAATAAATTTAAAAAAATATTTCAAAAAGTTTTGTTGCTTAAGGGATGTTTTTTTAATCCCTTGAAATATTTAACAAATATTATTTTGTTGAAGAAATCTGTTATGTGGAAATGTTTTAAAGATCCGCTGATCAATTATTGGCTCCTGCCATTCGTAATGCCGTTCAACGTCGTTGTCAAGTCTGTGATTGCCTCACAACTCACCAAAAAAATTTCCACGGATGTAAGTACACATTGAAATTCCGTTGGGGAACAAAGTGTTAACGCTTTGATGGCCTGTGCTGTGGATGCTGAATCGGAAATTAGTTTTATTTTGCACTGCAGTTGAATTTAAGAAATACCCTATGATTAAAACCTATTGTTAATAAATCTTATCACTACACATTTATTAAATGTACATAGATATGAATTCAATCTTTTCAGTTTATTAAGCTTCATAAAATGAGTATTTTTTATGGAACCTATATTTTTAGACCCTAAATTCTTATTGATATAAGAGAGTAGTTTCTAATTAAAATAAAATCACTTTTACAAATTGATATAAAAAAGCCATCATTAAACAATTTCATTTCACTATTAAATTTTTTTAATTATAAAAATTTTCAACTTGAATATAAAGAAAAGAAATAAATAAATTTTGACATCCAACTATAGTTCGCCTTGAATAAAACTAAAAAAAGTTATCAGCTGCGCTATCAAGTCCACTTTTTTCGTTTCAATATAAATTCTCACTCGCAATTTTATTTTCGTTTTCTAAAAACATGCAATTAATCTCCATCCATGTGGAATTCTTGTTTTTAAAATTTTTTAATAATGCAAGCAAATTTTGATGTTGAACAGAAGACCCCATTTGACCACTTAGTAGGCGTGATCTCAAATATTTATATTTGAATTTTTTGTTTACAACTTTTCAACGAGACGCCAACGATTTGACATTACGAAAGCGTTTGAATTTGAAACTTTTAAGTTGATTATAATTAGCAAGCGAAATTCAGTTGCTTTGTCAGCCGGCTATTAAAAATTCGTAGCTGCCAGAAAAGGACTAAATAGCAATTGAAATTAACTACTTTCAGTTGCCAGTTGCAGTCCGTAATAACAGCTTCAGCATCTGGCAACTCAACTGAGATTCGCTTGCTTTTCATAAGCGAACCATTTGTCTCATTTCAAATTGCTTTGTTTGTCAGAATACCTTGTGACGATTCCATTGGAACTTGGAGCTTCGAGTCCCTTTCAAAACACAATGCAGAAAGCATGAAGTATAAAACAAAGAATTAATGCACTAACAGAGTTTTATCAGTGAACACAATCTTCAAGCCACAACTTCTCACAGTTGTCAACTTTGAGAGCACAAAAATTTTGATGAATACGTGATACAAAAAACTAAAAATATAAATAAAATTTAAACATACATAAATAAAATTTAGAAAAAGTTTCACATAAACACAACCGCATTCCCGAAGAACATTCAAAGGCACAACAAGGTAAAATAAACAATTTTACATTTTATTAAATGGCAATAGATGGCACTGGGTGTCCTCTGGTGGCAGACAACAGCAAAGAAAAGTAAAGATTTAAACCATATTCTCTAACACGCACAAGAGGGGCAGTGCTCCAAAAGGATAACAAGGACATGCGTCATGCACGATATTGGGGAGCATACAAAAACAATAAAGACTTGTGGAACTTTTGTTAGTGTATTTCATGATGTTGAACAAGGCAGAAGTATGTGACGCTTTAATGTTAGTTTTTCTGATAAATTTACTTTATTCCTTTAAATTTACTTTATTCTTTTAAGGTTTTTATTTATTTTTATTTAATTTTTTTTTTAGTTTTAATAAAGAATATATATAAAAACAATGTTTGCCAGTCATGGTTTTGTGAAGCGACAAAATTAATGCCTCCGGCTGATTGCGAGAGTATCTGTGACATGCAACAATCGCTGACAATTAATTGGTTGCACTTGTCGTGAGTTGGAGGTTATAATTTACTCAAGTGGGAGTTGTTGTTTTTATCATTTTTTATTTATTTTTTTCGGATTTCCAAAAGTATATACTGCTAATATGTATGTATTCTGGCCTTTTTTCCCACAACTACAAATAAAAAAATGTAAAAAACTAAGTTACAGAAAAAAATGTTGTTCACAACGGGAACGGGAACTTCACAAATGCGCCAGACACAATACAGTGTGCCAAGTGGTGCAAATTTTATAAATTTGTGTGTTGTTGTTGTTGCTGTTGCTGCCATTTCCAAAACCTTAGTCGGCATGTAACAATAATAGCGTTGGACAGAGTAAAACATAACAAAACCTCAAACAATTTTCAGTTGAGCGCCCAAGTGGAAACTCACAAAACACAAAATGCACTAAAATTTATTTTGTTAAAATAAAAAAAAAACTGATACATTTGCAAAGCCACAGTCAGACTTACAATTGTTTAAATGAAAAATAAAATAAAAATCTCAGTTACACAGACATGCTGCAACACGCAATGGGAAGCTTAAAAGTTGAGCTTTTGTTTGGCTTGAAATGTAATTTTTTTTATCTTCTTTCAAATAAGTAATCAAGAGACTTATGAGGAGAAAGTAGGGGGTCATGATAAGAATTTTAGGTTAAATAATTAAAAAAAAAATAAATTAAATTTAAATTAATAACAAATAAGAAGCTGCTTAATATTTTAACTTCAGGATTTATCAACTGATATGACTCCATCCGATGTACTGGCTGATCAGAAAAAATAATATTGACGTTAAGAACAAAAATGTGTTGGTATTGCTCCTCTGATGGCGGTGCTTTTTTATTATAGCTGAGGGATTATTATTTTTTCTATTCGAAAATTAAATCTTTCTAATTAGTATAATTCGATAATGTGTTCTTTCGGGTCGAAATATATAATAACACCCCTGGTTCAGCATTTTCTTTTATTAAATAAGGAATTCTTGAGTTGAAGGCCGTTTGTTTAAATTAATAAATAAGAAACATTTTTTTAACGTTCCTTCCTTCCTTCCTTGATATTGCCCTTGCTAAGTCTTTTACAAAATTCTGGTCTGTTGTCAAGAGCCGAAAAGTTCACAAGGTTGCATTGAAACAATGCCAATAGTCCTTGGATTGTCATAGTGAACCTAAAGCTCTTCTACCCCAACCAAAGAATCCGTTTGCAATGGGAATTAAAAAAATATAAGACAACAAGCGATCTACAGACTACAATCAGGCGAAATTAAAATACACAAGTTAATGTGAAAGCGATTATCTTGAAGCTATCAGAATATCCTTTGGTCACTTCCGCTTGACCAAGTAAAAATTATTATTTGTTAATGTTGTTTTATTTTACAACAAAATTTTAATGGCCATTTTTTGATTGCATGTTCTGTGTCATATTTTTAGGGTAAATGCTTAAAATTGCCATTTTGAATAAATACATGCATATTTAGTTTCGTGATAATTTGAATCATGTTTAAACTTTTGCAATAATTCTATAATATTTTGAATAGGCAACATGAAAAGTAAAAGAACTTAAAACAAGAATTTGCATGTCGCCAAATATCGCGCCACATCCGGATAAATTCCCAAAATTAAAACTTAAAGAACAAAATTTTATTGCAAGCAGTTCAGCCAACATGTAACTTTAGCTATTAATGTGCTATTATAAAATTAAAAAAAATGAATAAAATCAAATAAAACAAAAACCCGTAACATTAAAAAAACAGTATTTAAAAATTTTCCAAAAAAAAATAAAAATAATTCATGAAATAGAGCTTTAGAAAATCCTTCGATGTGCACTTCCAGCACACATGTAACAACATATAAAACAGTGTGTGAGCGGAAATTATTAAATTAAAAAGAAAAAAAAGGTTCAAAATCGAAATTAAAATAATAACAAGTTTTAACATAAAATTGCAATAATTTTATTTATTTTTGTTTAAAAAAGGAAATTTTGTTGTTCAAGTTAAGTCTGGTACAATCGCATTTGTAACTTCATTGCGGTTCAGCTTGATGGGTTTCAATACGTTCCTATAAGCAACAATAGCAACAGCAACAGCAACAACAACAGCAACAATATCGCCAACAATACAAAACAATAAATAAGCTAAAATTTGTTGTAACAAAAAATGTCATCGCGTGCTATCAAGTGATTTTCCCGCGCATTGATTAAAGAGTTGTGTTTTTTTTTTATTTATATTTTTTTTGTTTTTTAATTTATATTTTCGTTTTGTGGCAACAAGTCAGAAAACATGTTGCCAGTGTTTTTTATGAACGAACAAACAAGCACATATCAATTGTAAAAGGGAATAAAAATAATATCTACAGCCTGGCATGAAAAAAGAGCACAATCTTTGCTAGCGATTTTTTGTCAGCGATAATCTTCTTTAAACGAAATGCCTGGAATTTATTTCGGTGGGATTCAGATACCCCATAATGGATAATTACCACATATATCTTTATTGGTTAATCACTCGAGTATTTAATCGAGGTTTTGGTTTAATCCAGTAATTTTGAATTGCCCGATTCATAAAAAATTCCAAAAGTAAATCGATATCAATGAATGATTTCAATGAGTAAAAACAATAACAATTCTCGAAATAAATCAGGCATTAGAGGTATTTATTATATGTATAAATATTAATTTAAAAAACCTAGAAACTTAGATCCTTTAAAATTTATTTTATATTTAATGAAACTTATCTCAGAAAAAATTCTTTCACTTATTGGAAATGTTAAAGAAATTGAAAGCGATAGAGAATATGCAATTTATATGTCTTTTTTTAGTTTTCTCTACACATATAAAATCTTCCATTTCAAAATTTGAGTCCCGCTTTGCTTTTTTTTTAAGTTCTTAACGCTACCAATCAGGTAACTTTATTTCTTCAATATTTCGCTTTTTCTGTGGAAAACTTCTTCAGGGATATTTAATTAATATAAACAATTACTTAATTTTTTCCCATAGAGAAACCGCAATATCGGAGAAATAAACTTTTTAATTATCTGTTGACCCTAAAGCTTAAAGAAGGGTTTTTAAAAAATTATTAATTAAAAGGTCGAAAAACTAGAATAATTTGTGGCAATTTTGTGTTATTAAATTTTGATAAAGAATGAAATTTTCTTTTTATATACAATACAAATCTAACAAAATTGTTGACTGTTTTATCGATATAATATAAATATATTTCACCGTCTTTTCAAGTTCTCAAACAAATATACATATATATTTTTAACTATAAAACTTTAACAAAAGTGAACAACATTTTTTAATCACTTATTTGCGTAAGTATATTTTCAAGAAACGTCTTTATATAAACTCCTCACGCATCCCAGCTTCTAATAATTTCAATTAATTACGTTAGATAAAATTAAATACATAAAAAATATGTGCAAATACCACAAATAATATGAAATTTTGTTTAATCGCTTAAACGATCAAAAAAAACCGAGTTAATCGTTAATCGAAAATGGCCAATTCTAAATAAATGGAACAGCTCATCAGTTGAGGATTAATCTGTTAACCGGCTGCATACCCGCGTATGTACGATCTCTTAATAAGTATGCCAAGGTCATCTTTAGTTATTTGTGAAGTTTTTTGGCGTCTTTTATTTTTCCTTGTTGTTGAAGCTGAGGGAGGCACTAAGTACCATAGCATCGTATTGGTTTTAGAATATTGGAACTTCTTCCAAGAGAAAGCATTTTCATATACCAAGTAAAAGTACCAAATGTATTATTCTAAAAAGGGTGGTTGCCAGCAATATTTAATACAGGCAACCATGTGTTAAATTCATTGGTGTTTTTGCAGCAATAGAATTATTTAGAGTTCATTTCATCTATGAATTTACTAATTGTTATGCTAATTTTTTTGGTGGGGAGTTTACTATCGAAACTTAGATTAATAAACTACTTCAAACTTCGTGACTCAACTTCTGTTTTATATCCAACATCCACTTAATGCGGCGATCAATGTGAAATGTCTTTTGGCAAACATCCGAATCAAGAATTTCGCTGTACATTGAGGTTTTCTAGATAAAGATATTTATTTAACAAGATATTAAGTAAAACTATTATATTTTCAGTAGTAATTGTAGTTTAATTGAAAAGCTTTCGGTTTGATAATTTTTATAAAATAAATATTTAAGTTGCAACTGATTATAACATTCATTTAAAAAGTAAATAAATGCGGATTTTCCATTACGTTTAATATTGTAAGTAATTATGTATTAATTCAAAAATTTACGCTAGGAGTGGTTGTTCGGACTTCGGGACACCACATAAGATACTAGGGGCTGTTGCCGAAGCAACAGAGCTGATTGGGAGAGTAGACTGGAAGTCAGAGAGAAGAGCAAAATTCAGTCATAGTTGCCCTGGTTGGGTAGCTAATTAGCAAGCAGTTGCGTATAATGTTAAGGTTTCATACAAGAATTGTAACCTGTGTGGAATTTTAAAACACACACACAGGTGCTTTTCAAAGCCCACACTGGGGCGGTGGTGAACGCAGAACTTCACACGGTACTACGACCACGGTAGTGTTGTATGGCCTATGTCTCGGTAGCTACCTTAAACCAGAAGGAACATTTGTTCTCGGAATCTTGCAAACAATGTATTTTTAAGTCGGGGGATTTTATTTTTTGTTTCTATTCTTCTTGAGAAAAATTCGCTAAAAATCTACTTCACCAACTTTTACAAAAACCTTAAAAACACGGTTCCTGTAGATATCCCATAGGAACCGTGCATTTTTTCGGGATAAAAATTAGCCTGTGCCATTTTCTGACCCCTGAGCTATCACTACAGATATGCAAAAAAATCATGCCTATCCTTTGCTCTATGATCAATTAAAACAAATCTATGTCACGGCAAACATACATTTAATCGGAATAAAAAGAAGCCTTTGTGCCATTCCAGACTATAATCTATCTCTGTGCTAAATTTCATTCAGATCCGTTGAGCCGCTTCTGCGCGGTTGAGTAACAAACATCCATCCATTCATCCGAACTTTGTTATTAATAATATTTGTGAGAAGTGGGATTGATTTAAATGAGATACGATCAGACCGGTTGTCAAATAAATTTTTGTTTATTTTATATTTCATTTTCAGTCAATTTTATCCTCCATAATACTTTGAGTATACGAACTGTTTAACGTATTCTTAGGTTGTGCTATTTTTATTACCATACCTGTGAACATTCAAACCAGCAAATGCATATTTGCAGATAATCATTATAATTATTTTAAAAATGAAACAAAAACAATACATAAAAAATCGAAACAACAGATTTAATGGAGGAGTAATAAATATGTTTTTATATTCAGAGTTTTATTTATGCAACAATAACAATGAGAGAGTAAACGCCAGGCTGAAATTAAAAATATAATAAAAAAACTAAATAAATAAGAATATTCTCGTGAGTGGTGGAGAGGGAAAACGCAATCATTATGGCAGCCAGAATGCAGTTACAACAATATTTCACTTCCGGTTCATGACAGGGAAATTCTGAGATTAAATTTGTGTGCATGTGACGTTCTCGTTTTATTTGTTGGTGGGCGAGTGAATGTCGTTGAAATCATGATGGCGTTAAAGTTCCTGTGCGATTTGTTTGTTCAACCAATGGCAACATTGTTACGCTTGTAGTTCGTTTCGTTTCGTGTGAACTGCATTTGTGAAATTTTTTGTTTCTTTTTTAATTGATTTATTTTTGTTTTCTTTTTGTCATATTTAGTGCGTTTTTATGACAAGTTTGTGTCATCTCATGGTTGGTAGGCTTATTTTTTCTCTGGCACAGAGATTGAGGAGGAAGTTTTTAGAAGGTGTTGTTTATAAATAGAATTTTAAGAAATCCAAAAATCTAAAATTTACTTGTTCTAGTTAAGCTGAGACTGTTAAGCAGATTTTGAGATTAATTTATTCCGTAAACCAGATAACTATTAAACATTGTCCCTTCACAGATTTTCTTGCTTTTAAGCTTATAAATTTGTACAGATTCGAAATTAAAATTTTGCTATAAAATTTTATGATAAAATTAGAATACATGGTCTTGAACAGGTGCTGTGGAGATTCGAGGGGAACTATTTATATTTCGGGAACTGGCAAAACTAATGTCAATAGTTAAAATCTGTCAACACTATAATAAAGTTTGAATATTTTTTTGCATAAACGTACTCACAACGTTTTGATGTACAAGTGCTATTTGTTTTAATCACAGTGAGTTCAGAAAATCAATTTGACAAAAAATATAAATTTGAAGACATAATTTTCGTTGGATTATTTTTCACAACTTTCGACGTCGAATATCTCAGTAAAAATATGTCGATGATCTCAATTCTTTGTATGACGATAGAGCACCATCGTGGTCGTAGTTCCCCCGTAGATAGGTAGTTAGTGTACTAGACTTTAAGTCTGGGGTCGCAGGTTCGATTCTTGCCTAGACCCTGGGTGTTTCTGCAGACAAGTCAAAGTGGCTTTGCAGTTTGTGTTTGCTCTTTTACAAAAAAAAAAAAACACTTCAATAGCTTCAATTTTGCATGGACTAAGTGTCCATGCAAGTGTAAAAAAGTTTGTTCTCGTTGGGTACCCCATAATTTATCAATCGCTCAAAGAAAGGCTCGCGTCAAGTGGTGTAAGGAAATGATTAAAATGTTTAACCGTGGTGCTTCAAAAGACGTGTATAAAATCGCGACAGATGACGAATCGTGGATATATGATTATGAACCGGAAACAAAACGGCAATCGACCGTGTGGGTGTTTCAAGACGAGCTAAATCCAACAAAAGCTGTTCGTGGGAAAAGCACAGCGAAGCAAATGGTCGCCTGTTTCTTCGGACGATTGGGTCATGTGGCCACTGTTCCGCTTGAGCAACGTAGAACTGTGAATTCTGAGTGGTACTAGACCCTTTGTTTTTGCCGGAAGTCTTTGAAGAAATTTGTTAAACTAACGCCTGAATACGAATCATTCTTCATCATGACAATGCGAGCTCTCACACATCTCGTCAAACAAGTAAATTTTTGAGCAGTCAAAACATCGAATTGATGACACATCTTCCGTACAATCCTGACTTGGCATCCAATGACTTCTTCTTATTTCCAAATATCAAAGGTAAACTGCGTGGTCAACGATTTTCAAGAGTCGAAGAAGCAAATGAAGCCTTCAAAATCAATTTTTTGGAGGTGTCTCAAGAGGAATGGAAAAACTGCTATGAAAAATGGTTTGAACCGAATGCAAAAGTGTATTGATCATCAAAAGGAATATTTCGAAAAATAATAAAACATTTTCATTTAAAAATATTTGTTATCATTTTCTATTCCCGAAATATAAATAGTAGCCGTCGTATTACTGTGCACGATATGTTTTAGCAGAACTCGAGAACGATTTTTTTAGAAGAAGTAACACTCACGCAATTAATGCCTATTATTAACCCGTGGTTGTGTTACCTTGTTTGGGGAAGGGTAAGTGAGATGGGACAGATGGTGAAATTAGAGAGCTTAATTGGATTACGAGTACAACCCAGCTCTTGCGCTATATGTTAATATATTTGCAGTGTACTGTAAACGCTGTAAGCCTCTGCTGTCAAGTAATCGTGTTAAATTTGTTTAAGCTGCGTAACTGGTTTTATTAATTATTTTTGGTAACTTAGCATTTGCACATGAGTGCAAATGTCTGAAATTCTTAATACACTTATACTTCCTCACTAACACATTCATATTTTTCTTAGTTTTCATTCAGATTTCAAAAAAAATTTTAATAAAGTAATTTTTTGACGTTTTCAGTCAGTAAAATGACAGAGAGTAAAGTATACAAATATACATGAAAAGGACATGTCGTCGTCCCGAAATTATCTTCACGTATCTCCAAAAAAAATGTTCTTCGGGAAATTGATTCTTAAGTTTCAACATTATGTACAAAAGAATAAATTACAGAGCACAAGCTCTTAGATCTTAGACCCGGTTCACACACGTCAGTTTTGACTCGTCAAGTCTTGAGTTTTTAGAAGAAGCTCTTTTTATTTTGTGATATACGTGAAGATAACTCCGGGGGGCAACGATGTTTATTTTCTATTCTTGGTAACTCTAATTAGTCAGTAAAAAACAATAAAAATGGAGGCAAACTTAACTCATCGAAGTAGAAATACAGAAGTTTTTGCAAGTTTTCGCTTCGGCGATATTTTTAAAATGCACTTAAACTTTCATATGTGAACGATCAAGAAATTTTTAGGAAATTTTTATTTATTTTTTATTTATGTGTGAATGTATGATAAAATAGAAAACTAACAAACCACTAATCGAACGTCTTTGTTTTGTAATCTACAGTTGCAATATTTTCGAAGTTATTTAAAAATTTATGCAAAATTGTTAAAAGTTTTAACTTAAAAATCGTATAATTTGAATTATGACGGTCTTGAGGTAAGTGAGCGATTTGTTTATTGTATCGCGTTTTGATAGAGAAATAAAGCAAAATGAGTGCGAACTGAAAATATAAAGAAAATATGAGAAAAAAGTTGACTAAATCAAAAAGTAAAGTACAATGAAACAAAAAAAAAATAACACTGATTCGTTTTAAACAAATTTAAAACAAAGAAAATTAATAACAAAAATATCTAATAATTTAAATTTATTCTTCATGCCTTTAAAATTCCCACTAGCAAGACGTGAATTCGTAACGTGTTGTTGTCGCCAACTTTAGCCCAACAATCAGCAAACTTTATATAAAATTTACATAAATTTGAGACATTTTAAAAAGGACCACAGCGAGCCCACAGACAGCAAAGGATACGTTTAATACTGCAAAAGTAAATAGAAACAAAACAGTCATCAAAAACCGTCTAACACTTGTAAGGACACAAACGACACCAAAGGACATTTTAGCAGTTTTAACAAAAGAAATCGACGAAATCTTGTTTTATTTAAATGCTGAAACAATGTAATTAAGCACAACAAATAGTTTTAAATAAATACAGGAATAAAAGAATAATGTGCATGTCCGTCCGTCATTTCAAACTGTCTTTTTTGTCTCTTTGTCCAACGGACATCCTTCAGAGTCCTTTCAACGAATGTCGAAAATAAAACATTACAAGACAAAAGAAAAATGGCAACTTTGCATGCAATCAAAAAGGAAAATATAAATAAATTTTCCAACTAATGTTAAACAATCTCTTCTAATGTCTTACAAAATATTTACAATAACCTGCAAATGACCAGGAACAAATGTTAACAGGATGTTTTGATTTTCCACACAGATGATAAAGTGCCGAAAGGATACAATAATCAACGTTTTATGCCAAGCACGTTCCTGATTTGCTGTGATTAATGTGGCCGTAATGTTTGTTGGAATCACTTGTTGCTTGTAAAGGATGATTAATAATTTAAAGTTAATAATTTAGCAGATATAAATTTTAAAAATCCTTTAATATATTACTTTCTTATGACTTTGTTTTTTTAATTTCCATTTCATTTTATTTTACGAATATTTGAAGAAATAAACTAGACCTCCCACTTAATTCTTCCACAGCACTTCATATATTTACTTTTATTACTTATTTATTACATTTGCATACATTAGCTATAATTCTTAGAGCTTTTAGCTTTTTATTAATAAATTCTTCTGTTGCTGTACTTTTTCAAAATGCATAATCTCTATTTACTCTTCTCTACTTACCTTAAGTGACTTTCGTAATATTGTTTTTATTATTAGAATTGTTTGGTTTGGGAACGCAAACAAATACACATGCGATAAAGGACATACCTACCTACACACTTACATACTTTTATATTAGTGTGTGCGTTTAAAGATGTTTGATTATGTGCGCACATAACATTTTTATTAAATTGCAAAATTCAGCCACCCATTTTCATTTCGGGTTTCCTTGCAAAGGACATGGATCAGTTTAAAAAACCTTAACTTGCGAAAATTTATTGCATTTTTTTATCGCCTCATTTATTTATTTTTACTCCCCCCACCTTTTCTCATGTCTAATGTTTTTGTTTTCCAGGATTAGACAAGCATCATCTGAATGTGCTGTTAAATGATACAAAGTTTAGGAAGCTTAAGTCGCACTGGCGGCACCTTTTTAAAGAATTGGTTGACATTTTACTTGGCAGAACTTTAAAATAAAATAGTTGAGAGAGATTATTTAATGCCGTTTTCTGTTCTAAAAAATTTTTAACATTTTTTTTACTTTTTCTTTAAAAAAAAGCAACTCAAAGTATTCTTATGACAAAATTTTTGCCTTGGAAGTGATAATACGATAAATTCTAACAAACTCACTATTTCAAAAAATGATTATATTGCAAATTTAAAAAAAAAACGGCAAAAGAATGTTGCACTTTTTTCTAGAAAAGAAACCGCCACAAGTATTCTCGAGCTCTAACTAAGTTTTATAATAATGAACACGGTCCTTAGTGTGCTTTTTATATTTATAGGTTGTAGGAAGCTCGCAGCCATTGATTGACTCGGCATTGCTTGAGTTCAGATCAAAATCGTACAAATAAAAATTGTCTTTTAGTCAATTATGAATCATTCTTTAAAATGGTTGTACAGACAGATTTCCAGACTTTAAAGAAGAGTTGAAAGCCAATTCCAAAATGCCGATAACAAAAATACCGGAACTTTTCGAGTAATTCGAGTCATTCGAATTTTTTAAAAACTGTACTTTATTAATCCAGCAAGATTAAAATTAAGAAATCGTTTAATCACTTACTCGAACAAAACCAATAATAAGCGAGTAATTGAATGGTCTATTAGATAAAAACCGAATTATGAAACGAAAATAAATACCATCCAGCAATGACTCATGTAGGGTATCGAAAAACAAACATCTCAACCTCAAATACGCCTTTTTGGCGGCATTAAGTTTTTTCTTTTTTTAGTGTGTGTCCTCGCAAGTGTGTTTTTAAAAGAAAACTTATTTTTTATTTCCAGTTCTAAAAAAGATGTTGAGTAAACATTAATTTACATAACTTCCTTTATCATCAACAAGAACAACAACTTCATTCTTTCTCTATGAGAACAATTTTGTTGTTGTTTTAAAATATATTTTTTTAATTTTTTCCTGCTCAACATTTTTCTTCCTTTGTTTTTGCAGGAGTGCAAGTGAGTGTTTGTTGCTGGAAAACTGTTATTAAAATGTGTATTTTTTTAAAGCATGTTTTGTGGCGCTTTTGTATGCTTGTGGTGGTACTGCTAGTGGTCGTTTAAAAAGAAAACCCTGTTACTACTATTAAGGAAAATGTGTTTTCTATGAAGTTGATGAAGTTGCTAAAGAAGAAATTAAAAAACAAGGCTGTCGACATTGTGCGGTCGTCATACGGGTGTGTCAGCCTTTCAAAAAAGTGTCTGTTTTATGTGTTTTATAGTTGTGTCTATTGCTACACAAAAAAAGATATTGTTTTGGCTTTTAAAATCTGGTAAGTTTGTTGATATGTTTGCTACAATCATATACATACATTTTTTCTTCGAGTGGTAAAAATTTTAAGCCTCTTTTTTGTGTAAGAGGCCAGCTTGGCATTCCTACAGAAATCCAGCGTATTGTTAACGTCTGTATATTAACGCCTTTGGAAGCTGCGACTGCTTTATGGTATTACCAAAAAGGAAATGGTACCTTATTTTAAGATAATGTAACTACAGTAGACTCAGTATAGAGGGAACTCAGAAATAAAAGAACTACTCGATCGAGGGGACTCAAGAAGTTATTTCACAGAGTATTCTACAACGGGAACTTTGGTGCTGATGAGTACTGCGTATAGGAAACTTTGAAGATTTTTTTTAGTTAGAATAAATACAAATATTCATATTAGTTGTTCATCATATAAAATAAGTTACTGGTGCCTTGTTTTTTAATTTCATAACGAAATAAACAACCAAAAATGTGCAATTATGCGGCTGAAGCAAATAAAATTTTCGATAAAGTAGTCGACAGGACTCAAAACAAAAATAACTCACTCCGATGCATCATTGTTCGCAAAAATAACAGGGATATTCCTGTGGAAAAATTTCTAGAAGCCAACAGAAAACAATCTGGGACTTTTTCAAATAAATATTTGATTGTACACAACACAGTACCTATTAATAAAAACTTTTTCTCATTTTCAATATTCCTATTTTCAGTCTCGATTGAGGAAGACAGTCCGGCTTGAGATAATAGACTTTATACGAATTAGTTCTCTCGATCCCGAGCTTACTGTATTTTGTACCGATTATAGGGCTTCATTTTATGTCAGCAATTTATTTTAGAATAAATAGAATAAAATTAATCAAGCTAAAAACAAATGCAACATATCTCTGCCTATTATTTAATATACTCCTTCTTTTTCAAAAGCAAACTCCCCAGAAGCTGAAAATTTCAATTTCGGCTTTGCTTAAATGTGGGTGTAAGGATTTCTTGACATTTTTTGCAAAAATTGTTTGCAAAATAAAAACAATATAATGATGACACCAAGTGAAAAAATCCACTGAATTAAACGCCTGTTAAAAGTGTTTGGTTTTTGTTTATAAAACTGACAAAAGAAAATATGAAATAGATTTACAAAACACACAGAAGGAAGTATTTTAAAAACTCGAACAACTAACATACGCACGCATAACTATTCATACACTGTAGTTTATTTGAATAAGAACAAAACTTTACGCTTGCATTTCATCATATATTTTGAATTTGTTAAATAACAAATTTCATTGTCAAAATATTTGCAAAATAAAATATTATTTATCCAGTAAAAATTAGAATTCTGTTGTGTGAAATTTCTTAATCCGGCTTGTTAAATAACGTAGGTTCTTGACCTCAACACGATCATGTTAATGTAATTTATAAACAGCAAAATGGGGTTTTAATAATATATAAAATGATCTGCCTTCGAGATCTGTAGCAATAATACAAAAAAACACCCTTGATTGCTTTCTTCTTTCAAATTTATTTAAAATCATATAAAATATTTTTAATAAAAACCCTCCTTACCTTCTTCGAATATTATGGAGTATGAGAAAAAGTGTATGAGAACATACATACATGCACACTTCTATTTGAACATTACAATTTTCCTTATGAATTCAATTTCCTTTATTGTATTTTGTTTTCATTCTAATATGCGCATTATATTATATTTTTATTTTCCCACTAAACGTTAACGCCTTTGGGTAGCAGACCTTTACGCCGACACCGATGAAAATGATGATGACATTAGAGAAACATATTGCATAAATTTCCTTGGTGTTTGCAAAAGAAGAAAGAAAAACGTTATTTCTTCAAAAAAAAAACTGATACATAAAAAATACTCACCCGCATTTAAGAAAACTTAAATAAAATTAAAAAAAAAATAAATAAAGAACTATAGAGAGAAAACATAATCATGTGACAGGATAATTATGTCGTATAACTTGGCAAATGAAAATTTAAATTTGCATTTAAAGTGACATGAAAGAATACAACAGCAGCAGCAGCCACAATTGCTGCTAAATCTTGAAGCACAATGAAAAAATTTAACAAAATCGTTTTGTGTGTTTTTGTAAAATTGTGTGTGAATGTTGCTGACGGTTTCCGCATCCCTTGATGAAATGTATTTAGGACGGCGTGTATGTGTGTGTTTGTCAAATTAGGCATAATTACCTGCTCCCAAGTTATGTAAACATTTTATTATTTTTTATACTTAATGTAAATATTAAATTTTGTCTTATGACTTTTTTATTCATCCTTTTAATTTTGCATAATTTTTAAATATCTTGAAAACTTGATATTTTGTTTGTTTATGTACAAAAAATTATCCGTATTTGTTTGTGTTATTAAATACATTTAAAATGAAATTAAAATAAACTTATTGTAATAATTTATAACTAGATCTATGCTTTTATGATATTCATATAATATTTTTAATAATTAAGGCCACAACTACCAACTCAGCTCTTCGGGCAGGCCCCCAGGATATTCTCCAGTCAAACAAGCGGTGCAGTAGCCAGACTTGGTTGGATTCGAAGCAGACTTGTTATGCTCGACTGCCCTAATTAAACCGTCTACGCTTAAATAAGCCAAACTATCGGCTCCTAAAACAGATATTAATTATTAAATGACAAAATTTCGAAAAAGTATAATTTGACAAGCGAGAGAATAGCGCAGCCAGCCGAAAATAACTTACCCACATATTTGGCCAACTCATTGGGATTCAGTTTGTTGGCTATTAGCTCTTCTCTGGTGGGAATATTAATGCCCATGTAGCAGGGATACAACAAAGGAGGGCTAGCAATGCGTATATGAACTTCTCTGGCTCCAGCATCTTTTAGTAATTTGATAATGGGACCAATTGTATTACCACGCACTATAGAATCGTCTATAAGAACTACACGTTTGCCCTCACAATTCTCCGATAAGGCACCAAATTTCTTTGCCACTCCCAACTGACGCAAACGATTCGAAGGTTGAATAAAAGTACGGCCCACGTAACGATTCTTGCAAAGCACTTCAGAGAAGGGCAAACCAGACTGCAAATAAAAAAGTAGTTTTACAAATATTTTGAATAAAATAAACAAATGCCAACTTGACTTACCTCTCTGGCGTACCCATGAGCGGCCGCCGTACCCGACTCTGGTACAGAACTAACAATATCAGCAGCCACCGGTGACTCTCTGCACAACTCACGACCACATTGCAATCTCACCGAATAAACCATTTGACCCTCAAAAGTTGAATCACTGCGAGCAAAATATATATACTCAAAAATACAAAACGCCATGCGCTTATAATCGGGCCTCTCGACGATGTCCACTGTGCGAAAACCGTTGCGGGTCAATTCCACTATTTCACCAGGTTCCACCTCGCGCACATAACGCGCACCAATGGAAAGAAAACCACAACTTTCACTGGACACCACCCAACCTTCAGCGGGACAGTCTTCCACTTTACCAGCACCCAAAGTAATGGGTACAATTTTTCCAATACACAGAGGACGATTGCCAAACGAATCGCGTACCGCATAGATTTTATCTTTGTGCATAACGACCAGGGAGTAAGATAAAGGAGCCAATGTCATAAAGTGACGTATACGAGCTGGCCAGTTGGGACCATCATGCTCGGATACATCTTCGGGTGCACAGCACAAAGACTGGGCAATAAGTTCACTATCACTGTGCGTAGACAAACCAACACCGCGATCCAAAACCTGTACACTCATGTTTATTATCCCTTGAGTTTTATTTAAAGTTTTCGCAAGAACTTACCTCTTTTCTTAGTTGTTCGCAATTCACCAGCTCTCCGTTGTGAGCTATAGCCAAAGCTCCGTGGGAGGTGTGCACCACAAATGGTTGACAATTAACCATTTCAGAGGCGGCAGCTGTCGAATAGCGTGTATGACCAATCCCCAAATTTCCCCGTAATTTTTTAATGGAGTCATCGTTAAAGAGATTATTTATCATACCCATCCCTTTGTGAACATTGATTTTCTTCGATGATTTGCCATCACAGGTCGCAATACCAGCAGATTCTTGACCACGGTGTTGCAGGGCAACTAAACCCAAACATATGACTTGAGCAACATCAATCTGTGAGAGCAAAAAAAATTAATGAAATATTATATGATTCGTATATGATTGAATTCCCTGGTAAAAACATCTCAAGTCTACAAGTTGATTAGAAGAATTCGAGTGGAAGTTTTCTTTCTTAATTTAATCTTACGGCAAAACAAATGGTCTTATCTCGACTCGAGAGGCTTTGTCAAGAAGTCCTCAAGAATATATTATCAATTATTTTTGTTTTCGTCAATAGAACATTAACAATATATTTTTTTCTATTTACATTAGCAACAGTTTCTGATTGTGATTTTCAAATCATTTTCTCTCAATACGAGTGCACGTCCGCTTAACTTGCGATGCATGTGTGATTTTATTTTTTATTTTGCCTTTGGATTGTGATTGATAAGGACGTCGTCACATGATTGCAATAATTATTATTTATTTGTTTTTATTAGTTAAACGTGTGCATTAGCATTTCTTTTTATGTGAACAACATGTTTACGCATTTTAAGGTTGTACTCAACAACAAAAGTTTGTAAACAGATTTTTGTTTAAATTGAAATTGATATCATTTCGCTGCTGCGTGGAAATCGATTAACAACAAGAGCTTTCAGAAGGCTATTCTATATGACGTCAGTTGGTTACAGTATTTTTATTTTATGTAAAAGGAAAATTACTGCCTGGTCCACGATTTCGAACGATATCGTGGGCCAGGCTGTTAATAAATACTTTATTAAATATACACTGCAAAAAAGAGAACCATCCAACATGTTTAAAAAACCTGCAGTATATTGTACGAAATGTTTCGTTAATCGCACCAGATCTCCCTTAAATAAGACATCATCTTTATGATAAGAAATTAATATTAATTACTTAATATTCTTCACATCTTCAGTTTCAATTATATTTTCTGACTGTCCCTGTCGATGTGGAACGAATTCTTTCTGTTGTGAACTTACATATAAAATAAAAACAAATTCTAAAATGTTGTTCTTGTTTTAAATGCAATTGTGCGAAGGAAAGAATACCTGCGACATCTCAAATATTTCTGAAACTTTTGGTTTAAAAAGAATGAAACTTTGTCAATCTTCCAACTCTTAATTCAGAACGCTGTGCTGACGAGGCGTGCTGTGACTCCGAAAACGTATGCGTGCTCCTGGAGCAATCTTTTCATGTCTTTTTCATTGTGTGAGGGATTCTGATTGTCATGAGCCTCAAACTTAATAAAAAATATTCATTTAAACGCAAATACACATGTTCATTTAATAAGAACTAGTTAACTAGTTTTTTACACCAAAACGTATTCGAAACCGATTTTTTCCAGATGCTATTTTACGAATTATTCGAAAATATGCTCCTTAAGAAAGTCGATGTCTTGGATACTCTGGTAGTTACTAAGTGTTTTTATATGTAAATGTATTACAAGGTATTTGCAACATGCCCTACAAAAATTTTAAATATAAAAAAAGGTCGTTTCTCTAAATAAAATATCGTGATACATAAATAAATTGTTTATTTTAATATGAAAAAATTAAGAATCCCTAAAATCAGTTACCCTTTTTATTGGAAATTTGCAATATAATGATTTTTTGAAATAGTGAGTTTTTCAGAAATGATTGTATCAAAATTGTTGTCTTAAGAAATCTTTGAATTGAAGTTCTTTTGATAAAATGTAAAAGAAATTTTAAATTTTTGTTAGAAAAGAGGGAAAAGGGAAAAATCTCCCGCAGAATTATTTATTCATAATTGGGCTGTATGTATTTTTAAATAAAGTATAAATATATTTAAAATCAGAAAATAAAGATTATTTATTTTGTATTAATGTTACGAGTATATTAAAAATAAGTACACGGAAAATTTTTATCAAGAGTACAAGAAGCTGATATTGAATTTGCTAAAAACTTACTTTTACGCTTAAAGTATGCTTTTACTTGTCTTTAGTACAGTAAAAGCATTTTTTTAATTTACGTTATCTTTAAAACTCACAAAGTATATTTCTTTCCTGATTACATAAATAAAATTAATTTTTTATATTATATTGATTTTAATTGTATTTTAATGGTTTAAAAGGAAATGCAAACTTTTTATCGATATGTAGCAGAAAAATTAAAGAAAGCAACTTCCCTTTAAAAACACATTAAAATACACAGAAATTTCTCTATAATGACAATTGCTGTGCACTATTCTATTTAGATTTCAGAGATCAATAATTTTAATGTAAATACTTTTGAAATCAACTTATAAATAAAATAAACTAATAAACATCACGCATTCATGTTCAAAATATCTAAAGGCAGAATTAAGGCAGAATTAGTTTGTACGTTCTGTTCTGTTACGAATCAGCTGTTTTGTTTCTGTTCAATTGAAAAACTGTATGTGTGGTTTGTTGTTACTTTTTCGTTCTGTTCTGTTGTGGACTATTCTGTAGAAAATAGAATACAACGTTAAGTGACAGCCAAGAGTTTTTATGTTTAGTTCTTTGTGGAATGAAATATTACAAATTTTGTTTTAAAAGTCAGAATATTTTATTTTAATACAAATTATTTAAGATTTATATATACATATTAAGTAAAAAACATTTTGCAAACATTTACAAAATTCAATCCTATAATTACATCGTCCACATCCAAAAGTTCAGATATAGAACAAGTAAGTAAGAAATATTTTCTACAGAAAAGAACGGCACAGAACGGCAACGAAAAGTAAAAACTAATGAGCCCTTAAATTTTATTGTTTAAAAGAAGTTTTCTATGTTTTGTTTAAAAAAAATGTTCATGATATTTAGCAGAAATTTCAAGTTTCTTAAACTTTTCAAGCTTGATTCTACATAATTGATAATCATTTAAGAAAACTAAGCTGAGGACCTTCAAGCAAAAGGCGATAAACTTTAAAAAATTCAAACTCAAAGTTTTTAACATCTATATTTAATTTCGCTTACGAAGCGAACAAACAAAATATATTTCTCAAAAACTTTCAATAAAAATATTATCAAAAAATAAAATTGGTTGCTATTAAATGTTTCATTGAATCAATTACGCGCGTAATAAGTTTCATATGCAAAAATCTTTAGCAACAAAAGTTATTGAATATTTAGTTTCTGTAATCGTAATCAGATTTTAGTTTTTTCTATTAAAGAACACTAAATGCACGTTATAATTTTTTAATATTTTTTATTGCTTCCCTTATAAATCCGTCTAATTAAAAGTATTTTTAATAATATTTTTCAATACGCAACAAATCAACAAATACGAGTATGTCTCCTGTTGTTCAACATTTTTCCTCGATTATATTATTAGAAATATTGTTAACCAAAAATTAGCTTTTACCTGTGTTGGCCAATCACCACAAGCAATGGCTCCGAAAACACCGCATTCACACGTCAGACCTGATACATCTTTTCCTTTCGGTTGCACTTCTTTGTACCTTTTCTCGGGAAAGGATTTTGAGCATAAACTTTTGTTGCCACAACAATTAGCTGTCGTTGAATCCGCAGAAATTTCTGTTAAAAATATTTTCTTTAAAATATTGACATTAATGCGATGTTGCAGAATTAAACTTACCACTTGATGTAATGTTGCAACTCATTTTGCTAAATTATCTTCTTTCAAATTGCAATCACAAATACTACTAATGAATTTATTTAAAAAATAATAATTTTATAAGTATTTCACTTTAAATACGGCTCGGCACGTCTTTTTCTTTTAAATACTTTTTTAAAACTGATGAAATTTTTTCAAGATTTGTCTCATATATTTAAAATGAATTCAGAATATATGGACGGCCGATCGATTAGTAGATTAATTATATAGTTTTTTTTCTTTACTTTTAAACAATAACAACGACTACAAGTACATTCATTTTCAACTGATAAGAATTTGGAAAATGTTTGTTGGTTTTTTTTATTAAAATTGTTTTTCTATTTTTAGACAAAAGAATTAAAAATTAATATTAAAAAAAAAATATAAAATACTTGGTGGTCCCAAACTAAAAATAAAAAAGAGATTCAATTTGTTTAAATACTTTTTCTAATAAGCAAAAAGGACAGTACTTCACTATTATACGAGTAATCAAGAAGAAACTGAAATACTTGACACGAATTCATCACGTTTTCACTAAAACGAAAATAAAAGAATCCATCCGTACAATCGAAAAACTCATACGACTTAAATATTGATAACAAATAATTTCGTTTTTCCTCAGATACAGCAGCAAAAATATTCCCATACATTAGTGAAGAGATAACAAAACTTTGATTTGAATTTATTTCAAATCAAATTAGAAATCTTAACCTTACTTAATCGAAATCTCAATAAAAATAAAAAAACTTAAATGGGCAAATTTAAATGAAGCATGAAATAAACAATTTTTATGTGCGTAAACAATTACGAAAATCTTGTGGCTTCTTTATCTCTATTCAGAATAATAACTTAAAAACTTTTTGAACATAAATTGTGGCCAAGCCCCCCATCATTGGGGTCTATCTCAGAAGAGTGGTTCATAAATTCATATATTTCCTTCAATAATAAAAACAAATGCGTATCGCTTGGATAGAATTGTATACATTTTTTTGTTATTGTTGACCGACTTGAAAAAACAATCAGTTCTGTAAATAAAATTGTAAAAATAAAGCGAAGTGATTGAACGAAGTGATTGAACGAAATGGAAAAATTTCAATCCCTCTTTGATAAGAAAACTCAACACCCCACGAACTTAAAAAAAAAAACACAACAAAAAAACTAACATAAAAAAATTATATGTAAATAATTAAAAATCAATAATAAATAACAACTGGCATATAATTAGATGCATAAGATTGTTTTTTATTTATATAAACTATAATATAATACTTAATCGATCAATTAAATAGAACACATTCAAAAGAAACTTGTAATATGAAAACAGAAATTGAAAAATTTTGCAAATAATTTTAGTTTTATGAGCAGTTTGCAGTGAATTTCTGCAATTTACAAGTTCAAAAGAAGTTTAAAAATGATTGTTGTGAAACACGTATCATGAGCAACTGAAACTTTTGCAAAACAATTCCAAATTTCTTTAAAATGTATTTCGACGATAGTGGCAACTGCAGAGATTCTCTCAGCTTAAAATAAACTAAAATAATTATAATAATTAAAATTGAAAATTGTTAGGAAAACTACTGAAATTCCAAAGAATTGCAGCTCAAAAATATATCAAAAACGACAATCAGACTGAGGAAATGGAACACCTACAATAAATTTATTTTGGCAAACATTTTTGCCGTAGATTGCTGGAATTGGGCACCCTCTCGGGTCGACAAAGCTTATGTCGAATATCGAAACAGAACACAAATTGCGTTACGACTGTTTAAATTGGGAATACCACATAAACTTGTAAATCCAGTGAATATGTGTTATGGTGTGATCTTTACTCCATGTGATCTCCTTAATACTCGTATTTATACCATCTATATCCCACCGAAAATGGAATACAACTCTCATGTATGGGCCGATGTTTCAGAAAAACGAGGTACTAAATTCAATTATTTTCTACCTACTTTAAGAACAAGTCGTGCTCAAGATTATGAGTTGAAATAACAATAACTTGCACTTTAATCAAACCGAAAACGGAGTTACTATAGATAAACAATTCTGGAGTGTCTTAAAATGAGTACGAAAATCTTTAAACACGTGAAGAATCTTGAATCAACTAAAAAATTCTGAAATTAATTGGAGCACTTAATATTTCGTACTTAAATCAATCTTTCTGTATTTGATTTAATTAAATCTGGGATTAATGTACTTTTAACACCGCTTGGGATTAATTTAATTTTTCTTTTGAGTGTAAGAAACTCAAACTTCATCTCTACAGAACACTCATAAGACCAGTTTTAACAAATGGGTGGGTCTGGAATCTGGACTGTAAAAATATCTGACATAAATCAATTACTCTGTTTCGAAAGAAGAATACTTCGTAAAATATTTGATCCAATGGAAATTGAAACAGATGTACACAGATCGCAATACAATCATGAATTAGAGGCACTGAAGGAAAATCAAAATTTCATAAGTTTTATAAAAGCACATCGTATACAATGGCGACGTGTTTTTGGAAGATAATATGACAGTGAAGAAAATTATTGAGCAACAACTAGAAGGCAATAGAAAACTAGAGCGACCGAGAAAAAGATGGAAAGATGATGTCGAAGAAGACTTACGAATAATGAACTACAGCCAAAAAGCTTTACAAAAAGAGCAGCGTAGAGCAATAGTTGCAGAATCGTTGGTCCATAAAGGACTATAATTGCTGATTATTATTATCGAAGTAAACCAAGATTTTTATGGGTCCCCTTTCAGTCAAATATCAAATCGACCACCACCACCACCAACCAGCCTTAGTTCTGGCCGTTGATGATTTCAGGCAGTTGGAGTTGTAGTTGTCGAATTCTTGTTATGGATTACAACTTAACACAACCTTCAAGATGTTACCCGTATTATAATTTACAACGAAAACAACTGAAATCCGTTGAGTATCATGAAAAAAAAATAGTTGAATTAAGATGATAGAGGAAATAATTCATTAAAATTCGTAAATATTGTCTTACGTTTCTTTGCGAGTAAAGAAGGTACAGTCACACTTGCCAAATTTTTGCGGAAAAAAACGTGACCAACAGACAAGCTAAATTTGAATTTTCTTTAATTCCAATATTTTTATAAATATGGGCTCCCATTTATTAAAAACAATATAAAAATAGCATTTTTTGGCATAATTGACTTCATTTTGTGATATAAAAACCAAGTTAAATCACACTAACCCTAAGCAAAAGTAGTGGTTACGTTTTTTTGGGTAAATGTTTGGCAAGTGTGACTATACCTTAAACCAAATCACTGTAAGGCAATGGCACATTTTCCGGCCAATACGCAGTCGCTGTGTGTAACCCTTGTAAGATCATTCCTCCCATACTTGTGGAATCTGTATGGTTGCATCTTGCAAGCTCATCTTTCGCCTGCACGCATCGTGTACTGGAGTCCAAAGGAACACTGGAATTTACTATTTTCTTTTTTTAATTTTTCACTCTCAAAAAAATATTTTAATTAATGAATGAATGTGCTAATTCGCTGGTAATTAAATAAATTTTATTTTAATTACTCCACATATCAGCCAACTGAATTGCAGGAATATTTCGAGGCGTATATTGTGTGCTGAACATGAAGGTCATTTAAATTTAGATTCCTTAATCTAATGAAATCAAATTAGGCTTACAATTCTGAAATATTTACTAAATCAACAAAACTTACTCATACCACAGTTAGTGGATCCATTAACATGTCGCAAAAGTATAGAGATTAGCGGATCAAAAACAAAATAATAATAATTCATTTTGTTGCCCAGTGTTCATACTTTAATGGATGAACATGACATGACGTACAAGCGTACGACTTGGAACTATTTAATTCCAAATAAATCTACATTCATATCTTCAAAGCGCAATTTTGGTTAATTAAATACGAAAAATAAATAAATAAAAATAAAATGTACATGATAAACAAAATCAAACAGAGAAATTTATGAATATTTTGTTTGCGCATCAATGCTCTTTTGAACTACACATTAAATTTTCAGAACAAATTAAAAATGTTTTTCGAATCAATTGATAAGGAATTAAGTTCGACGTATCAGAAGTGTGCATCGAATGAAGCACTTTGAAAGTTAATGGCGAATTAAATTTGGAAATTTCAATTTTAAAACTTCCTTAGTATTTTAAAATATTCAAACTTTTATTTTAACTTTTTTATTTTGATTTTTTTTTTATCGATTTGTATTGTCGCACCCATAATGGCTTTCTGAGTAGTGCATCTTGTTGCCGGTATGCTCCAAAAGTCTTTTCTTTAAATATTTTAGAAAATAATATTTTTTTTAATTTCGAATTTAATTTCTAAAAATAAAAGTTGTTGCATTTAATGTTTTGCTCGTTTTTAATATTTTGGAAGAAGAGTTTTAACCCACTTAAGCTCACACGGACGGAGTGGAATCTCCAAATAAATGAATATTATCTGCCGATCGCAACTGACGCAACTCCTATTCTGCGTTTCGATTACGTTCCCGCAATCAGTTATGTTCGAATCGAAATATGGTATTCCTAATCGAAAGAAAAAGAAGAAGTGAAGAGTATGTCTCAAGGCAAATTCATAACAGGTAGAGTCGCCTCAATTCGCTTTGAAAAATACCTGCTTTCTTTGTCAAAATCAGTTGCAAGGCAAATATGAAACACTACGTATAAATCAAAGAGTTTTAACCCACTTAAGCTCACACGGACGGAGTGGAATCTCCAAATAAATGAATATTATCTGCCGATCGCAACTGACGCAACTCCTATTCTGCGTTTCGATTACGTTCCCGCAATCAGTTATGTTCGAATCGAAATATGGTATTCCTAATCGAAAGAAAAAGAAGAAGTGAAGAGTATGTCTCAAGGCAAATTCATAACAGGTAGAGTCGCCTCAATTCGCTTTGAAAAATACCTGCTTTCTTTGTCAAAATCAGTTGCAAGGCAAATATGAAACACTACGTATAAATCAAATATAAACACATTTTGACAAACAAAACAGACCAAAATGCAAGGAGATGGATGCAAGAAGCACAAAATAATCAACCGAGCTGTCAAGACCATCTGTTATGAATTCGCTTTGAGTATGTCTTAATCAGCTGCTCTGCTATGAAACGTATGAAACAGAAACAGAAAAGAAGCATTGAAATTGTTAAATTGTAAAAAGTTAAATTTAATGAAAAAAATGGGGTAAATATATAAAAAAATAAATCTAATTAAATAAACACAGCAGTTAAATACGGAAAGTAAGAAAAACCCCAGAATATGATTAAGTGGTATTTGTGGCAAAATTATTTCAGTGTGAAGAATCCAGTAGCGGGGCAGCTAATATTTTCACTTTCTACTTACATCCAATGAATTTTTACAAAGATAATATGAATTTAAAATTACTTCTTCGCCAAACTTTCTACCAAATGTATTGAAGTGAACAAAACTTTTGTAAAAAAAACTCTCTTTTAGTTGATTTTTTAACAAATGCACTTTATTTTTATTTCAAATAAATCAAGGCGAATTCATAACAGGTGGTCTCGACAGCTCAGCTGATTATTTTTTGTTCCTTGTATCTTGTTCCTTGCATTTTGATCTGTTTTGTTTGTCAAAATTTGTTCATCTTTAACGTTGATTTTGACAGAGAAAGCAGGTAGTTTTCAAAGCGAATTGAGGCGAATCTACCTGTTATGACTTGCCTTGAAATAAATAATAAATTTTATACTTACATTTTATTTAATTATAGATTTTTTTAAGTACGAGAACAAAAATCGAAAAACTTTGCGTTAGTAAACAAACCACTTGCAAAAACGTAGTTACGATCGTAATCCAGAATACAAATGCAGTCGAAAAACGTATCGAAAAGATGCTGGGAACGGAACGGAGCAGAACGCAAAATAAAAAATTTCGAATCGAACAGGGTGAATAATTTTGCACCAAAGTGAACCGAACAATCTGTAGAAATAGAATACGAGAGATAAATATTTTATCTTTGGTTTTGAATATTGCCTGAAGAGTTTGTGAAGATCGATGAGTGTTTTCAGGGATCACCTCTAATAGATATGCAAACAATACTTGCCAGCTAAAACTTGGTAATGACTTTGATTAAGAACAACATATGTCTCCACACACACACACAGTAGTTATAAAACGACTTACTAGTAAATAAAAAAGCCAATTATTCCCTGAATGTCGCAATAGTAAAGCGTGTTGCTGATGGACGGCTCCCCGGCAAAGCCAAGTAATTTTCATAGTTGTCAAAGTAAGAGCCCTTTTCCACCGTCAAAGTTTACTTTTCAAAGTCTTGTGTTTGTTGGTGATAAGGGAAAAAAGAAAGCGGGTGAGTACACACTTTGCTGTACTCGCAAAGTTGCTTTCTGTATCGTTCGTCATTTACACATACTTGTATTTGGTTGCATGTGTTTCGTTTGCATGTTCATCCAACAAACGAACACAAAATTTTTCAAAGTAAACTTTGCGTGTGGAGAAGCGAAACAAAGCTTAAATGAAAATTGAAAAGACTTTGTCAAAGTAAACTTTGATCGTGCAAAAGAGCTCCAAGTAAGTGAGCGCATAATAATATAGATGTCCAATAGAGTTGTGGTTAAAACACTCGGAATGAAACGCAACACGAATCAGCACGAGTTCAATACTGACAATAGACATTCATTTGTCTTGCGTATTCAATGACTTTTAAGTTAATTATTAAATTTATTATTCGATGCAGGTCTCGATATCTTTTTCGTTATTTATAATTCGAGGCAAAAGTTATATGCCTTCAACGACATCGCCATGCTAAAGCAATGAAAATATGCCAATAGGCAAACGGCAAATATGCAATTACATATTTTTCTTTTCGAGGAAAATATAAAATAATTATTCGTTTCGAAAATGTTTATAATTTTCAAACAATCCAATTTTGTTTTACAAGGGGCATGTTTTTGTTTGAATTGTATAATCATGTTTTAACTTTTGCAACGCATATTTAATACGCATAAAACACATTTTCCCGGTTTCCCTAGTAATGAGTCACAGCGTCAAATCAGAAATAGTGGTACTTATTATTATTAGTACTTTGCTATCAAAGTTTTTGCTGGACTATTTAAAGATCAATATAAATGGTCTTTGACAATTGAATTCGAATATAGAATGTGTTGTTCCACAATGGGTTAATTATTGATAATTGTTGTTAGCATTGAAATACTTGTTTATTTTTATTATTCAGCTTATTTCAGCAAATTTTTCCTACGAGACATAATGATGCAATTGCATCAGTTCATGCACTAAGTTGACTTACAAAACCAAATAATCTAGTAATTTCATTGCAATTGGTTTGACTTCCAGACAAGTCTAAATAAACTGTTGAAAAACGAAACACGTTTTTATTTTCAAGATTATACAATAAAAGAAGAAAAAATATTACACAAATCTTAATGTTTTGGAACGCTTTAAAGGCAAGTTTCCACAATTAAATGTAATAATTTTTATTTAAAACGCGAATCGCTGTACCGAATATACAACGAATTCTATTCCACAACTCTTCCTTGGAAACCTTAAATCCATCCCCCTTTTGGATAAAATGAAGCAACCCTTCTGCATTAAAACTGGAAGTGCAATGCAAAATGATATAATTTTTAGAACATTTGATTCAATTGAGGACAAAAGAAAAGCAAATGCAATTTATTTTATTGTTTTTATAAAAATATTTCGAAAACATTGACCGCAACTAAAAATACAATAAAAATTAAATCCAATGATAATGTGGCAATCGAATTCGACTGCCAAAAGGAATAAATGGCAAAGGACAAGGGAGTGCCGGAGATAAAGAGGAAAATGTTTTCGTCGCTGTATTTATGGGTGGAGTTTATTCTACCATTGGCAAAATAAACTTACTCTGTCTGAATGGTTGAAAAACTAAAAATAAACTCACACAACTCCAAATTTTCACATACACAATTTCAACAAAATAACAAAAAAAAAATTATATATTTTTTATAAAAAAATAAAAAAAAGAAATCAAATTAAAGCAAAAGAGATGCTTTCATATGTGAATTTGTTAAACGAAAAAAATATTTTTGTGGCGGTCAGGCAGTCAGTCAGTCAGCTGGGCTTGTTATGCGTCACTAGAATTGTTAAAGCTGCTGGTCATCTTTATGATGATGAAGATGATGACGATTGTGAAGTGAAGCATGTGGAAACTCGCTATTGATATCGAAAAACAAAAACAACCAAAGTGAAAATAAAATCGCCAACACACAAAGAAAACCAAGCAAAAGATCATACAAAGAAATGAATAAATGGCCAAAAGAAATAAACAGTCACATAAAGAATAATCATTTAGAAATTCTATTGAATAATGCATGAGTCCAGCTAGAATCATCATAATAATACAAACACATACACACATACGCACACACACTAACACAAACATATGCATCTGCTCGCTCATACATTATAAAACAAAAAAGATACTTTACGAAAAATAATTTTTGTTTGTTTGTTTGTTTTTTTAATATAAAAGCACACAAACACATGCACTCACTCTGTTAGACAAAATTTAAGTCCTCCGGATTGTTGTAAGTCCATTTTGGTTTTCTTTTTTTTTCTTGTATATTTTATTACAAAATTTTTTTTTTATATAAAACGCTTGATATGAGTTCTGGATACGAGCCGATTATAATGATGAAGATGTGGAGGATAATAGAGTCACTGTTTAAATAATGTTTTTCTTTCTAAAAAATCAAAAGAATAAAAAAAAGTATAAAAGTTTTATTTTTATTAACTTCAACACTCTGGGTATGGATGGGTATCTTATGCATTGAAAAGAGTCAGTAAATTAAAGTAATGTGTCACAGTGAGCAGCAAAAGTTGCCTGCGAATTTGTTTGCGTTTCTTTGAGAGGATAGCGTCCGCAGCAGACCACAAGTTTAGATAAAATGTTGTTCGATATAAATCTATATTTTAATTTTTATTTAATTATTTTTATGTATTTATTATATTTATTATTTATTTTTATTATCTGTTATAATTGAAATTATAAAAAATCTTAAAAAATAAAGCACTAGTAACTAAGACTATCGGCTAGGAATTGTTTCTATTTTCCTTGTTTCATAGAAGAATAAATTTAAAAAGATTTCAGAGCAAAAATCGTCCTTAGTGATCGCTTTTGACATAGCTGGGGATCAACGTAGCGCGCTGTAACATCTGCCTGAAAAGAAAAGTAGAGAAAATGGTGTTATTAAGGAGGTACATATTAGTTGGTAGAGTAGCCAGTGGTGAGATGTTTTTACTGGTAAGAAAATCTATGCCAAAACCTCACTGATCACTACAAAATGATTTATTATCGTACGATTTGATTTGTTACAACATATTTAGTAAAAACGCTGACAAATTTGTGCTATTGAAAATTCTTTCTGTGATTTTGATATGCTTAATATTTGCAAAAGAGTTTCATAAATTCAATAAACTTATTTTACTGAAAATAATTACAGATTTATGTTGTTGTTTTTGGTGCAGATAAAGAGATCAAACTGAAAGATTTAAATGAAACACTTTTAAGTCAATTTAAGCAACAAAAAAACTCATTTATTTCCTTGTAGCGCTTGTACCACGACGCTGCTTTAGTGATGTCTGACAGTCGACTGTTAGTTATCGTCAACCCTTGTCATGCTTGTTCGCTGGCATTTCCTTTACAAGAAGGCCCTCACTGCGTAACGCTGCGGTCATCCGGTGCTGTGGTCCCCAAAACGTTTTAACAGTTCCTTATTTATTGAGGTCATCTGCTTCTTAGTTTCTTTATACCGTAAAACGAACATAGGCCCTCGCACCCTTCTCGTAGTTCCAACTACAGAATCCTTAAGCGCTAAATTTTTCTATTTTTAGCCATTATGGGTTCCGGTTGCGCTTTATTTAAGGCCAAAAATTTTTTTTCAAGATGGGTGAACTTGATTTACCACTTAAATTTAATGACTTCGGACTATGCGCATGACGAACGTGGATTATATGGATTATGGGTGATTGCAATAAATGATCCATCATGCATCCAATACCAAGCCGCCAAATTCTTTTTAGTTAAATCAAGCCTGCCGTAAACTTATTAATAATTTTTTTTAACCTGAAACAGACTTCATTTAATATTTTTATTGCATGTTGAATTAATCGAGATATTCTTGCAATTAATTTTTAAACAAATCAGCTGTAGATTTTCAGCCGTAATTTCAAACAGCTTGAAGCCTTCTCTGTTTGCCGCGTATATTGGAAATTATTACACTTTCCCCTTGTTTCTTAAAATATTACCTCATATTCAATTCTTATTGATTAAAATGTTACGAACTTTAGCCTAATATAAATTATTTAGCATTAAAAAGCAATTTGGCTGGAAAGACGAATCACATTAAATATCTTTTATTATTTATACAAAATTAAAAAACTGAAAATAATGTACAAATGTTTTTGTTCTTGTAACATGCTGTTTTCCCAGAACTCTTAATTTAGTTATTTAGTAAAATTGTTTTTATTGAAAATATGTATGCAAATTGATATTGTTTCTTGAGGAGTAGTAGCCTGATTGATCGTGCCGATCACGAGGGACCTTTATAAATTAGTACGCTACAAATTTAAATTAATTGTAATCAAAAACATGTACGAGTAAAAAGTTTCATAATTCCTGTGACCCACTGTATCTAATGATATTGTATATTTTTGTGGTTTGTGGCATGATTATGTATCTATGATTACCAAACAATTTTCTATAAAGTTTATTTGTTGTTTGTGGTCACTGATAATTTCTTGTTGAAAAGTCATCCTTGGATGGTCGTTTTCATAGAAAGAAATGAATGTCCCACCATACAAAATCTCTATGTCCACTGCTGTTGCTGCTACTTTTGTTATTGAACAATACTCTATGCTTCAAGGATCGCATAATTTTAAGTGTGTTAAAAGCTTTCAGTTAAATGAAATTCGCAAAAATCTATACTTAAATATTATGTATGTTATTGTTAGTGTCGGTTTATTTTTCCACATTTCCATTCCATTCTTTTGTATGATGATGATGATGGTTGGGCTACACATTGAGGGTGGAGTATGGCCAGTGGTTATTTTCGTTTGACCAAAAATGTAAGAAAGAATCGCATCTCATTAGACTGTGTAATAAGTTTGTTTCTATCTGCGAATGAATGTGTGTTTATAATGTCTACCATTTCCACATTATTGGCTTTCTGCTGCTGCTTTTACAGATAAAATTTATTTTTTCAATAAATATTTCTTAAATTATTACTTTGTTTTTTTTTGCTTTCTATTCGCGTAAGTGTGTGTGTGTGTAGGTTTTCTAGCAAAGTTTATGCTTTTATTGAAATTATAACTTATTTGGAAAAAATAATTTATTTGCCATAAAATTAAATTTCCTAAACAACTGAAATACCATTAAGGTTTTTCACATTTTTTTTGGTTCAAACACGTATTTGAAATACTTTTGAAGGCATATTTTAATACAAACTAAAACAAAATAAATATTTATTGTCGATTGTCTAGACGCTATTTTGATAATTGCAGAAAATAACTTGATTAAATTTTTTAAACACAAATATTAAGATTTCTTAACAGTTTTGATTACATTTTGAGAATTTCTAGTGTAATCGTTATGTATAAATACATCAGAGAATTAAAAATATATACAGTATGGTTCGGTTAGAACGAACGTTGCGGACCGGGCAATTTCGTTCATTATACTCGTAGATGAAATTCGAAATGTTATTTCTGTTCTGCCGTGTAAGTTGAAATTAACTATATTGAAATTAAAATGTGTGAACAAGTAGCTGCATTGAAAATAGTTTCTCAGATGCGACAGAACTGGTTTGAAAACTTAAATACTTCTGCGCCATTTTTTCCAAATTTTAGTTATAAGATGTCCTTGCGCCAGTAAGCTAGCGGATCTGCGTCTTTAGATATATTAGGAGATCTTGTGTACCTCTCGACTTCTTCTTTAGCAGAACCACAGCCAATGATGGTCAGACGCACATCTTCGTCGGATTCTCGAATAATAGCAAATACCCACAAGGTTTCATCACAGTCTGCTGAAATGGCTGCATAATTAATATTCATCGCCCAGTTTTAATTTTAAGCTCCGCTTTTTTATGTACATTTTATCTTAGTTGTTGCGAAATAAGCATTGAAAATAGCTTAACAGTTCCAAGAACTGAACTACTAAATCATAAAAAAATATTTAAAAACAAAAAAAAAGGATCGTTTTACCGGCAGTAAAAATCTGACCGATACCGATGTATCGAGAAACCTGAAGCATCTTCGATATTTATAATTACTTTAACGGTTTGGAAAATTACCTGGAATAGTTTGCGATTCTCTTATTTCCGTTATCTGCGCGTAAATGCACACGAATTTTTATATTGGATGCTTGAGTTCGTTATAAGCGCAAATTCCCTTTAACCAAAGTTCGTTATAAGCGTAATAATTTCTATGAAATATTCTCACTAAAGTGTTGGGTGTACGTCGTAAGCGAACTCCACGGTAATTAATTTTTTTCCTAATCGTCTTAAATTGTTCCGCTTCTACCAGTCCAATTCTAGTCTTGTATGCACTTGACACTTAATTCAAACATTTGTCGACATTCGAATATTTAATTTCATAATTTCTGCTCTAAAAATTTAGTTAAGAGACGAGCGTAAATTTTTAACAACCGCATTTTTTTAAATAAAAATAATTTCGAAACAGCTCTGCGTTGATTGTCAATAATACAACTTTTTAAGAATTCATTAGGAAAATACAAAAATATTTTTAATAAACACAGACACAGTTTTGTTCGTCAGATATACGGAACTCGTCATCGCAGAAAATTCAAAAGTTTTGTTTATTGAATCGGCTCTATTCTTATTCTAATATAAACGATTACATAGAACACTCTAATAAAAAAACCGTCATCACAGAAATTTTGACAATTTTTGTTTCCAAAATGTTGTCATAATTATCGTTATTATTATTTTATTTATTTCATTAGCTCTTCGAATATGTTTTTTTGGAATTGAAATTAACTAATTTAAAAGTACAACAGGAACTTGTTTTATTCAATCATATTGTATGACCGGCGGAAAGTAATTAAGCTATTTTCAACTGGGTATTTTGGTGAAGTTCTATTTCTCTTATTTTCCCAAACGTTTCCCACACAACTTTTAATAGCAATTTATTAAAGTTTTTAAAAATATTTAAATATTATTAAGATAATTTTACATTTAATAGCACAAGCCATTCCCAAAGATGAAACTTTAGCAGCGGATTTCTCTTTTCTACTGTAATTTCTTTAGAAACGTGTTTAATTTATCACCTAAATTCTTGAACACATGTTTCTTTTTTTCGTTTAAAATATATTTTTCACAACGCTAAACTCATGATTATTACAAAACTAAAATGTTAATTTGAATAACAACGGAAATGCATTTTGAAAATAAAAACTATTAGCGATAAATAAAAACCCAAAAACTGCATTTACTATGAAAGTTTTACTAATTGAAACATTTAAAAAATATAAACTGAACTTTGATAATGACAGAAATGAAAGGAAGGAGTAGTGGAACAAAAAAGAAACAAACAAACAAACAATCAAGTCAATGGCATTTTAATAACGTTATAGTGTAAAAAGAAACTAAAACATTCAAAATATTTGTGAGCTACAACGCCAACTACGAAGCCATAAACAAACATAAAATTAAAAACTAAAATTTAACCGACCAGCCGAATGTGTAATGAGCAACCAGTGTTGCCATAATAAGCAATGAAAATATTATTTCTCAAAATTTAATTTATGCCACAGGATCTTATATCGGCTTTGTGTTCATTGTAACGTGTCCCTGAAGCTTTTCCTAAAAACTTCGTCCTACCGCACATTCGGCCTATTTTAGAGTGGTAACTTTTACTTTTTCCCTTGGCAATATTTTGATTCAACCTCTCCCATTGTGCTCTTTCAATTTCATTATCTTTCAGTATCTTCTCATATTGTTATTATTTTTCTATAATTTGCACTTTAATTATAAATGCGGTCTCTTGTTTTTGAAAAGCAAGTAATTAACAAAAAATAACTTCTTTAGTGAAGTTGAAGGAGGTAAAATTCCCACCACCTCAATGACTATGTCCAAAACATTTTACCTCCGCAGTTAAAGGATAAGCCAGCTTAAGCAAGCAACTGTGCGAATACATGAACGTCTTATGTGCCAAACTTGACCTTGAGAAAATTTTACGCCGACATTTCACAAAGTGTAATTTGCTTAAGCAAAGTGGGAAACTGACCGCTTATTCCATACGGAATCAGCTGTTTCTTAAAATCTTAATGTCTATGAGCCAATTCACACTAGATTAATTTTTAGTCCGCTTAACTTTTGTTTTTTGCAAAACACACTGGATTAATTCATCTGGCATAAAATTGTATACGTATACACAGCTTTGTGTGGGTTAGTATATTTTGTATTTATTTGACATGTGTGTGTGTTTTTTTTAATTGTGTATGTATTAGTTTGATGCTGCTAATGCGGTTCAACCCCGCTGGTTGAAAAATTATGCCAACCACAAACGACTCTCTTCATCGAAAATGCCAACAAGCTGCCATTTTATGCCAGCATAATTAATTTAGTGTGAAATGGGCCTATGTGCATAAAAAATATTTTTATTTAAAAAATGGAAGGCGCAAGCGAATGTACATACGTTTTCATTTAATTTAATAAAATTATATTTTTAATTAAAAATCACCAAAATCACAAAATTTCAATGTTTTTATTTTAATTTTTTTATGAAATTCTTGTTTACAATTCAACAAAGTAACTGCTGCAATTTTTGTTACTCTTCAATATGATATACCCACAAAAAATAGACATTTATATAATAAGTAGGCCAACACGTTTTATTAGACGCCTTTTACCCTCATATTATACAAATTTTATCATTTTAAAGATATTTATTCACAAATGTACACAATCTTAATTTTATTTAAATCGGTTCAGTATTTTGGGAGCTATAAGCGTTTAAAGTTGCCACTAATAAATGCACACTTATTGCACATGCATGTCTCAGTTTCAAGTTGAAAAATAAACAAAGCATGCATGCTTTTGCAAAGAAATGTGACAGAGCATTTTCTAAACATACATACTTTGTAAATAAAAGAGAGTTATTAAGTCTTAAGTTGTTATTTAGAATGTTTATCTTTTTTGTTTTAGTATTTTATAGTGTATATTTATGTAAATGTATTAAACAGATGAAATTATTAGTACAACAATTACAAACATACAAGAACAACAGGCATTTTTTTATATTGGTTCTGTCATTACCTTCTACAGCAAACAAATACAGAAAAATATATAAAGGCACCCTTTTTTGACATTCAAAATAAAAAGCAGAAGCAAGACAAAGAAATCAGCTGCCGTAATGCTGACATCTGGTTAATACGCCTTGTCTAGGCCCAGATTCATAAAAAATTATCTGTATTCGAAATGTTTTTAAATTTAATATTTTAAATTTCATTTCAAATCCAAATTATTTTCTTTATGAATGTGATGGTTAATATTTAATTACTAGAATATGGTCAAATGCGTCGGCCATAGGAAATACTAATATTATATAGATATGCCACAATGGGTAAATACTCTTTAAGTTCAAAGTTCATAGTCTTCTAAAAGTATTTTTCGATTTACTTATTCATTTGACAGGCTTTTATTTAGCTTTTGGCAGTTGCTTGAACTCGCTGAGGCACCTTTGGGTTGATCCTTAAGGTTTTGCTTTGCATCTACGGTCCAGATAGTAGAAAAATGTTGTCCATAGTTAAAGCGGCAGCACTGGCAGTGGCCTACGATTTTAAATTATTGTAAATTCAAACATTTCTCAACTTGTACGGCAAAACAGAAACAGTTCCCCCTTTTATTAACAAAAGGGTATTACGGCGACTGTGCGGTATGTTTTTCATTGGCAATGAGCAAATTATGTTTGCCTTTTCGCTGTTGTTGTTGTTGTTGTTGTTGTTGTTGTAGCAGATCTTAAATGACGATACATAAAATTTGAATCTGCTTAGCATACATTAACCCACTGTACATTTTTATGAACTGTTCTTTCTCGTATTAAATGTATGCACAAAACTAACCGAATGACTGACTGACTTTCTGTCTGCGATTTTGTAAAAATCTAAATGGTCTACTCAAAGTAAAAAATGAAAACGTTGGAAAAAGAAAATAAAAAAATTTACATGAGAATATTATGCATTATTGAATCAATCCTACACTTTAAAATGCCAATGGAATCTTTATTGAGAAAAATGGACAGAATTGGTCGGTTTCAATTGCTACAGTTTGTCGTCTGTTTAAAATTAAAAGAAACATTAAAAAGTAATTTGAGCAAATTTTATTTCAATGGATTTATTTGTTTTCTTATTTTTGACTTTAAATGAGTTGTGCAACGATACTAACGAAAGTTAGGACACAGAAACAAATTGTTCATACAAATATTTAAGTATGTGCATATTCGTATAAATCTTTTGATTGATTCGGTTAAAGTTTCACTTTAAGCTCTTGGTCCACTATAAAATTAGTTGTCTGGCTTTGTAAGACTCTTCTGGAGGTGCGCATTCAATATTTTAATATTTCAATTTATAAATTCATCTAATGGTTTCAGAAAAAAATCTTTACAATCTAAAGAAAGAATTCGGGAAATTACTACGTACGTCATTCTTACTTAATTTCAGGATTCTATTGTAGGGAAAGGGCATAGCCAATGATTTGCTACATCCCATACATGAAAAAAAACATTCCAGGCAGCCTTTGCGGTTAATAAATTTACACTATTCTTATTACTAATATTTACTAAAATGTTACTAGTGAATTGACCGTTGACCACATCATCCGCCTTTTCCTCAAATCAATGAATACTGTGCCCGGGCATGCAATAATGCTAATTTCTAAATTGAGTTGAAATACCCGGATTGTTTGATTAAGAGAGATTTCAAGGCCGTTTGGCTAACAGAGCAAAACCTTTATCAAAGTCAACATTAACGTATGCAAATATCGCCAGAAATTGCGCTTGAAAAACCATGGCTCATTTCCTCAAGGACCTCATGACACGCCCACTGTTCTACCCTTATTCAGCCCTTATTTTAAAGGCTACAAATAGTTTTCATAACTTTGAAATATATAATATATATAATTTCAACAATAATAATAAGAAAATTTTTTCTTTGTTGCTTTGGAATATTGTCTCATGTCCAATTCTTTCTGACTAAAAATGTTACGAACTTTAGCCAAAAAATTAATCACTTTGGATTAAAAAAATCACTAACAACAAATTGTTCGAAAAATAATCACATTAAATAATTATTATATTTATAAAAATAATAATGGAAAGGTATTTTAAGTAATCCATATCTGGCAAGCAATTTTATACTTCAAAATAGCCTCAGTCGCCGCTACACGAAAGTAAAATCAATACAACAATTTGATTTTATTTTAATCTAATTAGCAGCGAAATATAAACTGAACCACTTTAATCCAAATTTAATATGGATGAAGTGTTTTGACCTTGTTGGCGGTTAAAATTTCTTGTATTATTAAAATGGGTGGCTGGCTGGCTGGCTGGCAGGCTTCAGTTGAAACTGTGCTGTGCAAAATTTATGATCATGAATAGACATTTCGATGAACACTCATGCGTTGATGATGTGCATTCAAATAAATGAAACAAAATTCCATAGCCAGAGAAACGTGTTGGAAAGGTGCGCAATATGTTTGTAATTTGATTTACAAAATATTCATACTTTAACTTGGCACTTACAAATTTCTCACGCGTAACTGGTTCAGTAGTAGAAAAAAAACAAGATATTCAAAATATTTGGATTTTTTTTAATTTTTCATTTGATTGAAAGTATGGGGACATTTTTTTTTGTTTTTTGTTTTATTTTTTGGTGCACACTTGTCATTTGGGTCTTTTTGAGATTGGAATCGTGTTTGGTTAAGTTTAGAGATTACACGAATACGTTGTTGAAATTTTAATTAAGAAAGCAACAAGACGCAGCGCAGCATATATTGGAAAGAAAATACAGTTATTGGCCTACAAAAGCGGTAAATGAAGTTCCTTAATCTTAAATATTTTGATTATAAATTTATTTAACAACTTCATTTTGTTCAATGAGAAGAGAAACTTATTAAATGACAATCAGGTTACTTTTGTTTTTTTTTTCTGTAGTCTACAAAATCTGTAGACTACAGATGTTGAATGTGCTCCACAAATGCAGCCTTACGGGTCAATAAAGAAACGTGTGATATATTTTCTATAAGATATTTTTAGAAAAGAATTTTAAAAAGTTAAGAAGATGAAGTTTGTCAAATTCAAGCTCAAACATGTAAATACAGTTAAATATGTATTTAAAAAAGTCTTTACGAAGATCTAAAAATATATTTACAAATCTGATTAATTGAAATATAAACTCAAATGCATATTTTTTTTATTTAAATTTTTTCAAAGTCATACTTCTTATTAACTAGATTTCTTATCTCGTTCGAGAACATACATACATTTATTAATATAACAAAGATAATTATTATCAAACTCGGAAACATCAAGATTTTTTTACTTGCGCGCTTTACAAATAATGACCGATAATAGTGAATTCGTGTCCTTGAAATTTCCATCAGTAATATTTGCGATTATATCGGAATTTTTTACAGCGTGTATGCCTCTCAAATCTAGATTTCTCAGAAGAGTATCTGTGGTGATGATCTAAAGTGCCTCACACACCATTTTATGTTAGTGGCATCGATCACTCTCTTTTTCCAGGTTTTTCCAATTCTGACCCCTAAAACTATCTGCTGAAGATAAAATGCAATATTTTATTTCTAATTGACAACGCCCATCCTTAAATCAATTCAGCCAAAATAGAAGTTGCATTATTAATATACAAACAAAAGCCTTTTTAATTTTTAACATAAATTTAAATCTTGCAAAAGCAGCCCTAAAAAATCACAAATTTAATTACGAATCTACAAAATAAAAAAAAACTAAACTTATTACCAAAGAAAACCCCCTAGAAAATTTGGTTACAATTCCAAAAATATTGTTTTAATAAAAATCCTTTTGAAGGAATTAAAAACATCAGCGATGAACAATGAAATCAAAAAGAAAGAAAAAACGCGGAAAACAATCTGTTATAAATTTTTTTTAATTCTAACAAAAAATTCTTTGACTGGTCCTTTTATGAAAAGTTTTTCATTTCCTCTTCCTCTTCAGCAGCAAACACACTCGTCAGAGATTTGTTTAATAACATTTTCACTCAAAATGGTGGACTTAAACAAAAAACAAAAAAAAAAGTATAAAATAAAGAAAATCGTCTTATTTTCTTAACGAAAATTTACTTAAAGAAGGAAAAAGCTTTCAGATTTGCATAATGAATTTAACTGTTTGTTTGTCTAAATATTCGTGCCAATGAAATCTGCGGTAGAGTGGGCGGCAATGAGTATTGAGATATTCAAGGAGAAATGTATGACCAAAAGTACAAGTTTTTCGTTTCTTTATGGTCTGATATCAAAAACAAATTCTAATTAATTTTCTAATAATGAAAAATATTTAATGAAATATCTTCTTTGTGTTTTTCTTTCGTTATATTTTGTGGTTTGAATTTATTTAGTTTTGTTTGAGGGCCGTGAAGTGGCGAAGCAAGGAAGCGGAAATAAAACCAAAAAGTCGATTAGTTTGCCAGCGAAATATCTTTAATTATAAATGCCGATAATATTAAAAGTTTGATGAGTTTGTTTTTCTTCTGTTATTATTGATTGTATTTTGAATTTAAATTGAACTAACAAGAAGTTTTGGAATTTAAGTCTAAAATTGTAAATTTTTTAATCCAGCCAAAGCGATATAAAGCCGTCATTGTTTTGGACGAGAGGATAAAATGTGTAGAGTTTGGGGGCATTCACTTTGTATTTCCTACTTTGGAAGCGACAGTAAAGGCCTCTGCAAAGAGTTTATTCGACATATTTACGTACTATTCGGTAAAGAAAAAAATATTTTTTCAGAAACAGGTTGTTCGATTCAATGGTTAATTGAACAGAAAAAATAGGTCTTAATCAGGAATATGTAGTATGCAAAAACGGTCGCAAAAGAACGGAGACTTCCGGTAGCCATGAGTTAATTACAAAATATTAGTTCGATCATGGTGTAGGTTGCTGATTATTTTCCCGCCAGCGGGTGTGGATCTTCTTCGTAGACAAGGCAAAGGATCTGCGGAATACAATGGCTGAGATAGGCTCATCTGGAGGCGTTTACCCACTCCTTGGAACGATTTAGCGTCCCCCAACTCACAACTCTTAACATGTTTATATTTTAATTAAAAGTTTTTTAGGTTCTTGCTAAATGTTTTTATTTAATTATATCCTGTATGTGCCCTTAATAAGTCTTATGCCGTTTTCTTTTCAAAAATTATGCAACTTTTTTTTACTTTGTATCAAAGTTTTCTTAAGACAAAATTGTTGCCTCGTAAGTGATGATACAATAATTTCCAATAAACTCACTATTTCAGAAAATCATTATATTGAAAATCTTTAATAAAAGGGACAATAAATATCGCTCTTTTTTCCAGAAAAGAAAACGTAACTAGATTGTAAACTTTTTATTTTATGAGACTATAAATTAGTTGTTCATATAAAGTTTATTCATATATTTTTTTTAAATTAAACAACATAAAGTAGAGTCATTCGCAAGCCCAATTGAGACGGAGGGCACACAAGCGTTTTTCAAGTGTCCGTTTTTGCGTTTTGAATGAAATTCATGTTTGTGAAATATTAAATACTATTTTAGTCAAACAACAATTAGGAAGCTGAATTTAATCTTCTAAACAAATATATAATGCCACAATACTGTAAATTTTGTTCAAAATACAAGAGCGAGCGTCTGTATTACCCGGCCTAAACATTTTCTTACGACATGAATTATGCCGAAGAAAAACGCTGCAGATGCTCGACGTGTTATCAAATTCCAATTTAAGTGTTTTTGAGTTCTTCGATTGAGTAAAAATTTTTTCTAAGATCCGCACTCCCTTCTAAAGGGGCAACATATTATGAGGTTAAGAAAACGGCCTAATATCAGCCATAATTTTATAGATTTAATATCAACGGTATCTGGTCCAAAAAGAATATGCCACATGCCACACATTGATCTATCGTTCTATTGTCCTTATTGGAATTCCCTTTGAAATACATAAAAATAGCAAACCTTACAAAACTAAATACTCCTCATATAAGTAGTTTGACTTGAAAAATATACGAACATCAACAGATAGAAATGGCAAATCTTGAAAATTTGCCATGTTCGAATTATGATGGATTTGTAAACCACATATTTGACGGGTCACACCTCAAACCACAAATGCAAGAAAAACTCCACACACACACACACACACACACACACACACACACACAAAGTAAATGCCATAATAATTGGCCCATTACGATGACAATCGCATACAAAAGATTCATTCATTTGTTCAAATGTGTTCTTTCGTATTGTGGCAATTTTCCACTAATACCTTTTTTAGATCGATTATGATTGATGTATCGTGTACTTTGTGTTGCATACTAAAAAAAAAATTGTGTAGAAAACGATGTGTGGAAGCCAGCAAAGACATTTTAATGGAAAATAGATACAAACTGAATTGAACTGAAATTTGTCATAGAAGTTGAGTTGTAATGATGTTCAACGGAAAGAGGACGAGTTAATTTCATCTTGGAATTAAAAGGAGAATCACATACAAATCGATGCAAATATACAGCAGACATTTATTTTAATATGTTTTTAAAGGAACGTGATAATAATGATGTGTATGGATGTGAACCAAACACTTAAAAATAAATGTGTGTATATGTGTCAATGTGTTTGTGTGTTTGTGTATGTGTGTGCAATTATTATGTACATGAATCTAAAAACCGACAAATTAAAATGCAAATACAAGATGAATCGTTTTATATTTTCTTTTTTTCTTTGTGTGTTTTTTTTTTTTTGTGAAATTGAGAACAAACATAAAGAAATCCATTTAAAAGGGAGTGAAATAATTATGAGCATAATAATGACAGCAGACGCAAAAAACAACAGAACTGCTGATATGGGTGTTGTTTTTGATGTAATTTTTCCTTTTTGTAGGTAGATGAATGAATGAGTGAATGAATGAATGAATGCCTGACTATTTTTCCAGTCGCACCGAAGAAGGCGTAATATGACACGTGATCTTATTAATGTGATAAAATGTTTATTATTTTTTTATATTTTTACATAATTCCTCCACCATTCACTGGCTGCTGGTACTTGCTGGATTTTTAACATTAATTGGTGTTGCACGTCCATGTGCATACGAGTACATACATGTATGCATGTATGTAATAAAAGTATATTTCTTTCCTGAGCAAATTTCTTTTTTATCAAAACAAATATTTTTAGCAGATTGGTTATAAATAATACATGTAAATAAAATGTTACCGGTTATTGGTTTTAAAAGATAAGCATTTTTTTGAAAAATCAAACGCCATTTTCCTCACAAGTCTCCGATTTTGGCAAAACCTAGATCGTTTGTTTACTTTGATGCTGTTCACATATTGCATAACGCCTAAATAAAACGTACGTTGAAACAAATATATTTTTACAGACTTATTCATAAAAAATCTTTTTGATTTATAAAAGATTTATGAAACAGATTGCCATAAAAACAATGTTCGATAAAATTTTTATAAACCTTAAATATTTGTTTTTTAAATTTCTTCGATCTTCTTAATATTTTCATTTATTTTATTCATTAACCCTTAAATGCATGATGTATCTTTAGAGATACAACCAGAAAAAACAGTGCAATTTCTTAATTTCTATCAAAAATTAAAAAAATATAGTAAGGAACTACTCTGAACCATATTTGCTATCATATTGTATTATATTTATATCAATTGTTTTTAACTTATTGGGTTCACATAGCGTTAAACTCAAAATTTCAAAATTCATATATTTTTAGAAATAGCCATTTTTATGGTCACATTTTAACAATAACAGTATTTTTAGTTTATCCAAAAAATAAATATGTTCTTGTGTGTTATGTATTTTAATAATAAATAAAGTTCAAAACGAATATGACCGTAACTTTAGTTCTAAAATCACGTTTAATGGTTGTATCCTAAAAGATCATTATGCACTCCGCACTAACTCAAATGCCGTGTTGTACACGCCAAACTAAAATGTTTTGCAGTAATTGTGAACGAAATTTATGTCTTACGACTGATAAAAACCGTTTTTTAAAATCTCACAACAAATAAAAATATATATTTGTATATTTTTTACTTATATCTTATATAAAACATTAAAATCGGGGACCGGCGAGTGCATAGTGTATCTTAAAAGATACAACTAGTTACAAAAAAAAAATTAATAATAATAATTTTTTTGGAAAAATTTAAACGCAGTTATAATTTTTTTGTCGGTTTACATATAATATGTATTTTTCGCAAAGATCTGAGAACCCATGCATTTAAGGGTTAAGCTTGAAATCTTTATGTGTAAAGTTTTTTAAATAAACAACTTTATTGAACTCCGATGTTCTGTTCAATAATTTTTCAAATAATATTAATTTGTCAATTTGTTATATTTCACTGAAGAACCTGCCGAATGTGTTAGCGAAATATTGCAGTTAAATAAAGTTGTTTATTTAAAAAAATGTTACCCTTAAAGATCTCAATCTGCCTGCTTTTTTATATAATATTTATCGTCACGATAAATAGTAAATCTGTGTACCAAGTTTCATAAGAATCAGTTTAGTAGAAGTTGTTTAACAATAGTAATTATTCTGCATGGGCATGTGGCTGCCCACTTTTTAATCATATTGTAGTATTTTTATGAGAACTTGATGCGTATGCAAAGTTTCATAAGAATCGTTTAAGTAGAAGTAGTCGAAAAGGAATATATACTTAAATTATGTGGGAGTAACGCTGCCCACATTTCAATGGAACCAATTTGGAGGTACTTCCATTCTAATAAAGAAAAAACTCCAGAGCGGAGTTCTGATTAAACACGCATAAAAAATACAAACGAATTAATAATCTTATATTTTTTAAGTCGGTTAAAAATAAGTATATGGAATCTTTATCAATACCAAATATTGTAATCATGGAAAAAATATTTGCCAAAAATATAATAATAATTTCAAAGAAAATATAATTAATAAAATTATAATACACAACAGACATGCATATGAAAGAGAACAGCAATAAAATAAGGATGTGTACTAAACGTGTAATTCTGTGGGGGAAGGGATTGCAAATTTGCTACAGGACTAATAATTTTCCGGACAAGAATTTGTTAATGACATCCATTGAGAACAACATATGTACTTCTACGAAATACGTACCTTGAGAACTGAGACTGCGTGGTGTTTTGCATACAGAAATATAATTGTGAGGCATTTGGGCCTGCCGGCAGAAAACCACTGGACTATTTGACGAGCATGGAATCCACAAACACCGGACTATTGATAAAGTACATTATAAGTCTAGTTTCTTGAGAAATAATTGTAATCGCATTTGACAACATATTACTAAAATTATATGAAATTGAGCTTATTAATATCAAAATATATTTGCATTGCATTTCATTCATTTTTTAAGTACTAAATTCGCTTTTTTCTTCATAAGTTTGGCTCACCTTAAGGATCCGAGAGTTGCAAATGCATTAAATTTATCGTTAATTAAACAAATTTTAAATTTCTTTAAAACACACCCAAAAATTTCGTATTAATTTTAGCAGCAATAAAAAGTCAATAAAAATAAAATCTTATATTCAATTTAGAAAATTAAAGTAAAATTTTTTATTTGTTTAACAAGTAGTTGATTACATTAATCAAACTGCCAATAAACACTTAAATCTTACGATACATATTAATTTAATGATGATTCCTGTCGTATATAAAACAATAAAAGAATAAATTTTAATCTTACTAAAGTTTTCTTTTTGGAGTTTGACAATTAACCACATAAAAGTTATAAATTTCTTAATACAATTAGAATTAACAAAAACATTATCTTCTATACCATTCATCCATTAATATATTTATATGAACATGATGAAAGGTATAAAAATCTGACTGAATGGAAGCCCCATTGTCAAATTTGCAGGCGGTTTAAGGGAGCGCAAGTTCTTTTTTAACATTCATACGAAAATATATAATTCAAATAAGTTTCTATTAACGAAGCACCGAAATATTATTTCAATTATTTTGGACAAAATGAGCCAAAATGAGGACGACCTGCACACAGAACTATTATTATTCGCATTCGACCAACAAACTATTTTTTTATTGTTATGAAAAAGAATATCTACATAAAACCTCTGCCAATAATGTATGCATTTCTAACCATTTCTAATTCACCACTAAATTGTCAATCAAAAACATCTCATAAAACTGCAGGATATAAAAATCTTGTTCTTTATTGGATTTTAATTTATACTGTGACTTTTATTCTTCGTCCTCGCTGACGCCATTTATATGGAGCCATCTTTGGAATGAAATTAATTGCTGCCACAGTTACAACAGAGTCATAAAATAATTACAACAAGAAAATGTATTAAAGAATATTAGAAGAGTGTTAAGAGAAAGAGAGAAAGTGATAGAGAGGGAGCAAAAGAGATCAAGTATGTTGATTAAAATAATAAAAACAATAAAATAAATACAATGATACAACAATTAATGCACAATTTTCAACAATTTCTACAATCTTTATGGCCAAATGGAAAAGGTTGTCATAAAAATTCGCAATAAAAGAAAAAAGGGATGTGCAAACCCATAAAAGGATGTGAATTTATCTAAGCACCACCCACAGCGTTCACAAACACTTAAAAATCATTAAAAGAAGAAGGAAAAAATTAAACTTCAAGGAAGAGGTTATAATATCGAAACTCATACTATAAAATGGGTTCCTCATCATACATATTTATGTGATACTGCACAGTGGGGATGGTTGCAAAATAAATGTTTTTAAATAGATTTGTAACAGAAGCTGCTTGAAACATTTTATCACCTTCTGTTGTACAGTATTTTGTCTACCAGCGTTACCACCACAGAAAGTTAAAACTGTCCAGAAGTTTGGAAAAAAAAGTACAAAACCAAAAAAAAATTTCGACAAAAGTTTTTTTTATTTTCATCAAAACATATTCAGCCCAATTATAAATATAAATTCCTCATGAAATTTTTCCCTTTTTCCTTTTCTCCTATTATGAATAAAAATTTCCTCATTTTACTTTTAAGGTCTTTTTTATCAACCGTCTAAAAGGGAGCAAAAAATAAAAGCTAAAAAGTAGTTATTCTAAATATATTTAAGTTTGAATTTTCCTTAGAAAAATTCCCCCACAAAACAGAAGAGAGTTTGAATTAATTGGAGAAATTTTTTCTCGAGAAAAGACTTTTCCTCATGAAACAAATTCCTTGCGAATATTTATAATTGGGCTGATTGTTTTTATTTAAAAATCATAACAAGGGAGCTACGCTGGTAATTTTCATGCAAAAGTGTGTTATAATTATACGAGTACGTTTGAATTTTATATATTTTATAAATGGTTGTATTAAGGCCAGGTATGGAAAAATTCTATTTGTTAGATTAATTTGTAAAAATTTTTTAAATATGTGATAAGTAAACCCAGAAAATACATTCTTCTTATATTTACTTGATTCATTTAAATTTAATTTGCAAACCATTTTAATCAAAATTGTTTGTGGCGAAAAAGTTATTAACTATTTCGCATAAAATTAGAATTCCCATATCTGGTTTAATTTCATGGTAACAAAGCAATGATTCTTATAACAGAAAAAAATAAATAAAGATGCACTTACTTGAATCAATCAATTAATTAATTTTTTTTCAGTTTCACTTCTCATGTTATTTTTTATTTGATAAAAAGAGATTTGTTGTTCGACATAAATTATTTACTCACAATAAATTGACTACATTGAATTGATATTTAAAATATGACAAAATGAAGATACAACAAATTTGTCTCTTCACAAGCACATAAACAAATATCGTCTTGAGCTTGTGAATTGCACAAATATTTTTTTGGTGGTAATCGAGAGAGAGTTTTTCATCGTCACATAATTTGGTCAGAATGAAGTTTATTTACTTTACAAAAGGTTTTTAATTTTGTTGTCATTTCATTTAAAAATCTTAAAAACACTCCAATATGAAATATTATTTTTTTTCGATTTAAAGGTCTTTGCAATATAATCTGCTTCCATGTATAGATTTCGCTTATAGAGACCACAACTAATTTAGTTTATTTTAATGCAGAAAGCATTATTTTAATAATTGCGCTTTTTAACATCATGGAAAGGCTTAAGGTTTCTTACTGAAAAGTTTTATAGAAGCAGTAGCTTAAACGTTTTATATTTCTCACCATTTATTTCACAATTGACTCCACTGTGCATTGCTGAAGTTACATACATACACACACATATGTATGTAGTTCTTTCCATTCATGTTCTGAATTAATTTAATATTCTTCAGCCTAAAGATGCTTAAGCGCCATTTAGTCGCTTATCAAAACTTGTAATTGAGAGCATCTGCAATTAACAGTTAGAATTTTAAATGCTCGTAACTATAAATACTCATACCAACCATTCTCGTACGAGTTCATGGAGTGGCTCCTTGGCTACAGCAAGTTTATGTTGAGAAAAAAATGGCGTCATTGTAAATAAATATAAGAAAATTCAAGCATTAAAAAAATATCTTAAAAAACATTGAAAAGTCCCAACCAGTCAGAGTTACTACCGAAGATAAGAAGAATTAAAAAGTAAATTTGTTGCAAGTTAAAAGAAAGTCAACAATGTTTCCTTCAAAGTTTATATACTTTACAAACTTATTATATTTTGTAGAGTATTTCACATATTTGATTTAAAAGCCACCTTTTTTATTAGATATAAAAATAATAGTTTCAGAAACTGCTTCAGCGATGACCATACTCTTTCTCTAATTTAAAAGGAACTTCTTTTAATAAGACTGTTAGAGATTTGGCTCAGTATAGCTTTCAGGTTTGATTCCAGGCTCTATAGATCATCCTCTTATACTAAAGAGGAGTGGAAATCACAAAATATCTCAAAAATTAAAGTAGTTGTTTTGCCTTGAGTTATCGAATTTTGTGTATTGACTAGTTTTTATTGCGCTAGAGTATCAATTGCAATTTATGTGGTTTCGATTGGCGCCAATGACTCTGGTATTTTTTTCTGCAGGCCTGCCAAACATCTCCGAACTATTGTTTATCTTAATTGGGTATACGAAAAAAATTCTTCTGCTCTTCAGCTATTATACACAATAAATAATAAGTGTGTCCCAGATGATTTCGAAAATGTTCGGAGAGTAGACCCAACATTTACTTTCTTAAGATCCAAAAGTTACCAACAAATTTTGGAATGGAAAAAACACAATTTTAAGTTCAAACTTATTAATTTTGAAGTTGAGTTTAGATATTATTCTTTCTAAAACCTCATGATATGCAAATGAAACATGCGAATCACTAAAATTTCTATGAAAATTAACGAAATAAAAGCACATTCATATTTTCAAATAAGTTTAAAAATTAAGTTTTAATAATAAACAATTTATTTAATTTTGCAATTATTTTCTCATTTTCAATTTTTATTTAGATAAACACAAACAGCTGATAATTTTATTATTTTTCGAACTTAGCGAAAGGAAAAGTTCGAGCAACTTTGGGCAGGAAAAGAAATAAGTTCTCTCACTTGCCCAACTTTTGTCTTCTGGTACGCTTTTCGCACAAGTTTGTGCAGCTTTACGACAGATTGGCCGACTTTGATAACTATCTGGAATATACCTAAAACTATTTATTTTTTTATTTGTTTCTAAATAAATGAAAAAAAAATAAAAACTAATAAACTTAACATCTCCTTGGAAATGGTGTAACAAATAAATACTAAGCTTTTAACATCATTCGAACACATAACCAAAAGTTTAAATTTTTTTTCTTTTAATCGTTTCTTCTGGCATTTTTCTCCTACTTTATATTTATCTTCCACTTCTTGATTTTCCTCAAGTAACAAATACAGCAGCTATGTTGGACCAAAAAGGACCTCTTGAGAAGAAAAAAAATAACATCATTACCAGTTTCATTACATTGAAATACAAATACTCGTTTGAACAAATAAACGTTGAAACTGAATAAATGCTGGAAATATGGAGAATAACACTTGAATGCATTTAAGTGTTTTTGACTGCTCGAACGTTAAGAGCTTCCATTTCCCCATCTTTCTTTTTTTTTTTAGATATTTTTGTTTTGTTTTTGTTAAGCAATAACACCAACAACAATAACATTACAAGAAGCATCATTATCAGCTGAAGTAGATTTGTGTCGCAGGATTATTTCCTGCTTGTTTCAAGCATCATCTGTTAATGCCTCCACACCACCACTCCACCACTTTCATCTCTTGTGGCTGCTGCAAGACCTGAAACATATTTTGCTTTTACAATTTTCTTTTAATTTTATTGGATGGAACGCAACATACAAATTTTTTTCTTTCCGACATGTATTTCATTTTGTTGGGTATCGCAGAGTGAATGTTGCAAATTCCTTGAAATACTTGAACTTAAATTGCAGTCAATTATTTCGGTCGTCATCAGCGTAAGATGTTGGATGATGTTTCTTTGTTACAACATAAATTATGGGCGTTATTGTGTGTCTAGTTATATTTTTCTACCATTATTTGTAACAAATATCTGCATTTGATTGCCAGTTTTAGAACAGTTTTCATTGGGGGTAAAAATCTAATAGTGATGAGCGGGAGGAAGAAAAATATATATTTTTTGTTAAAAATATTATGAAAATGGAAGAGAAAATTTTTAATAAAATTTCAATGCAGAATATTTTCAGCGGCTGCGGCTGGTCACGTACGATTGTTATGTGATCTTATTAAATTATATTTAGATTATCCAGAAACATTAAGTTCATGTTCCTCTGGGAATAAATTTTGGGTAATTTTAAACGAAATGTAGGACCAGAGAAACGGCAAAATTTTATGAATTTTGGGATGCATTTTTTGGTGCATATTTTTGCATATTTTGCACTTTGAAGAATTATTTGCTTATATCAGCTTTAAAAGCTTATTTTCAGCATTTTTTGCATCTATAGGATATATTATATCCTTTTAGAACAAGTTTTGATACTTCATTGAAATAATTTTTAAATATTTATGTCTACAAATGTTTTCGCAACGGAAGCACAAAATTTAATTTAAATACCGATCAACCGATAGATGACCTCTATATTTTGTATATCTATCAGCTGTAAGGGGTTTATATATTTTCTACACTTTCAGTTTACATGTGCTTGCATCAAAGCAGCTTAAAGTATGATATTGAGGAACTACTATCTCTGAAATATGTCCCATTTACATCCAAAGACATTGAAAGAATATTTTCAATGCATAGAATTTTATTCACATGTATTAGACAATGCTTTTTATCTGAAAATCTTATTCAATTTATTGTTCTAAGAGCTATTAATAAGAAGTCTGCCTTATTTTACACAAAATCTCTAATTTCTATGCTGAGGTGTCCTTAGAAATTCAAACAGAAATTTTGTTTTCGATTCAGTTGTTTTGTTTCTAATTCTGTTTGCTTGATTTTTATCTTATTTTAAATGCAAATCTTTTTGATTTGTTGAATAAAAAAGTATATAGTATTTTGAAACATCCAATTTTTCTTAATTTTTTAGAGAATATATTTACCTTTTTTGCATAATTAATGTGCATAAAACATGTTTTTAGAGCACATTTCTGGTTTCCCTTTTAACGAAGACTGTCTTATTAATTTAGACAACAATATGATCGATCCTGATTTCGTAATCATATAATTGTCTGCAATTATAACGCTTCGATTACGGGCGACTTGCAAACACTAAAATAAATAAAATACTGAAAAAACATTTTCTAAAATAATTATTAAAAAAATTTCAACAGGACATTGACTTAATACGTTTTGTGGGAAATCAACACTTTGAAAAAGTTAAAAAAGGTACAAAATAAATTTGCATGTGCAAATAAAACTTTTAACACTATTTTTTTTTTTGGTATTTTGAATAAATAAAATTTTTTTTAAATATTTTTTTCGCACGCATGATGTGGGCATGATGACACTTGTTTGACACTTCTCGGTTGAATATCATTTTTGAGTTAAAAAGTACATTATCATACATTTATGCAGTTTAAAGTACGAGTACATAAGGATGTGTGTGTACTTGAATAGGATAGACAAGTTTAAAATAAAAGCAGCTTCCTGTTGTGGTAATAGTTTTTTTTTTTTTTGTAAAATTAAGTATTTGCTTGCAGCTGTGAAAGGAAAAATAAATATTTCAAACTTTTCCGAACATAAAACTGCACTTTAGAAACCAAAATAATATTTGTTATATTTTCCTGTAATATAAAATAAAATTTTAAGAATTTTTGGAAAACTTGGTCAATGTCCTTTTTAATAGTAAATTTCTTGAAAGCTGCAAAACTGGTCAAATAAGAATTATACAGCAATTTGATAGTCATCTCTCTTTATAAATCTGAATTTATTTATGTAGCTCTTCAAAGTGTTAATAACATTTTTTTTAATTTGTAAAAGAAATACTTTTTAATTTTAATGTGGCTTTCAAAGAAAAAAAAATGTCCTCATATACGACCAACTTATTTGCATAAAAACCATTAAAAAATAAGTTCTTCTTTAACTTTTCAGATGAAAGGTAACAGACAATAAACAAAAATAAATGTAACATTTGTTTCGTTTAACAAAAGAGGAAATAATTTAAAGACGGGGTCATCAGTTGCTTGAATATAGTTGAATAAATTTTCTGTGTGTCCGTCTCTTTGTCTGCACTAACAAATCACAAATTATGTTTTTAAATCTCGCTGATTTTTCAACGTAAATAAATGTTTATTTATTTGGCTTCATTTGCTAAGTGTTTGTATTCTTTTATGATTTTCATTTTATTGTGGAGACTGAAGATTCGCCAGGCCTGTCAATTTGTAACCACTCATCGTATTCAGTCAAGTGGTGTTGAGGGGCAAAAGGAAATCGTGATTCTTACAAGCCACCACTATAAATACACACCGCACACATTTTAAGGATGCTATTTGAACAATCTATTATTGTAACATGGGAAGAAAAAAAGTCCTTCATCGAAATGGAACACAAGAACTCGCACAGAATTATACAACCAAAACCACAATTATTGTATAAATTAACGTCACAAACAAATGTTGCGAATGTTTTCAATGAAGTGGAAGAGAAACAACAAAAATATTCTTGAATTTGAAACTATTTTATGGATGATACATGAACATTTTGTTGCTGTTCCACGAAATGAAGGGTCCTAATTTCTTTTTTTTTTCTTTTTGACTCAAAGATGTCTTTTAATAGCGCGTAAGACTTTAATGCGCGTAAGACAAGTGATTTTCAGATTTATGTGACATTTTCCTCTTGTGCAGCTTTTCCATTCGTTTTGGGTGCTTTAATGTATTAAGTGCTTCAATCTGCGCCGCAATTGTCTCGTTGGCTTTTAATTTCTTAAACAAACACACACATACTCAGACACACACTGTCATTATTTACATAATCATTTATAAGTTTCTTTTAATCGTAGAACCCTCTTTATATTCTTTTCTAGATGATAGTCAGAAGAGAGTCTTACTGAAACCAATTACATTTCTGCCGCATTATTATCTTTTTAATCTTAAATAGATGATAGAGGAAAACATGCTATTTGGTAAATCAAGGGAACTTAAACAGCGAGAGAAAGATTCGACAGAGTATCTCGGTCAATTTGTACAAATAACGATCGCAAATACAACGGCGATCTGTCCCACAAATAATCTGAGTGCTATTCTGCGCCATTCTTTCTCATGATCATGAAAGAAGAGACCTGCAGGGTTACAGAATACTCGGGTGCGAAATTTTCTCTAATATGGCTTTGTATTTTGTATTCCTAACAGGGCCAAATAGTGGATCTTGCTGACAAAATTGTTATGCATATTTGCTTCACAGACGATTCCAAACAGGGAAATGTCGACACTGCAGTTACAATAACTGACCACATTATTGGGAGAATGCGCTCATGGGAAAATACAAAACTGTTCCAATGTGAGACAGCAGTGAAGTGCTCTAGGCCTCAGTATCGTACATACAAGGTGAGGAGGAAATTAATGCTTACTTGATGTGTTGCCTTCTTTGGTAAAGAGATAGTTTAGAGAGCACAGATGGTGAAAGTGAGAAAGCTTAATTAATTCTTTTATCACTTTCCTATTGCGCGTTTTGCTAATTGTTTATAACAGCGTTGCTGCGCTTTAGAAGTCAAATAGAACATTGTGTTTGAAAGCTGCGTAGCCATTTTATTACTAACTAGAGTATCCAGCGGTCGACTCAATCGACCGCATTCTAGAAATTAATATTAAACATTTACATAAAGAAATACTATAAAATACAAAAAACAAAAAGCATTCTAAATAAACAACTTAAAACTCTGTCTTATTTCCATGGAAAAGAAAATTGTGCAAACACTATGCACACTTTGTTTATATTTTAGGTTGAAACTGATACTTGCATGTGTAAAAAGTGTGCATATTTAGTGGCAACTTTAAGCGCTTATAGCTTCCTAAATATCAAACCGATTTAAAACTGTGCACATTTATTTAAAAACCCGTTTACGAACATATCAATCTTTCCAAAAGCGGTTCAGTATTACGATCGTAAAAGGGATATTAATAATATAGATTTACTTCGCCAACGATTTTGCTACGATAATGTACGACGTGATGACAGCAGCATCAATTGCTGCCGCTACTATTCAGTGACCAGTGCTAACTATGCCTTTGTCACTTTGTCAACAATAACAAACACAATGGCACACTAATGCACATCCGAAAAATGCTAAATGTTATTGACTTGCCTGAAACTGGGCTCGAACCCACGTTCTTAGTCATTATTTGCTTTGTTGTCAACGCGTTAACTACTTCAGTCAACAGCACCCTTTGAAATATTTTCTCATATCCAATTCATATCAAATAATAATCGCTTTGGATTGCAATCACAAACAACCAAATTAGTTCGAAAAATAATCATATTAAATATTTCTTAAAGTTATTTTATTAAGTTTATTGTGTCTTAATTCAATATTTTTTTATATATATTAAATGAGCCTCTTCTAAGTTCAACCAACGACATTAATTAGCCTTCGATATAAATGAATACCATTCTGCTGCATGAAAATATGTGCAATTATTGTGATCAAAACATTAAAATCTTGATTAAAAGGAAATAAATTTACCACTCATTTTACAAGAACGAAACATATTGTTTTAGAATTAAAATCGTTGCAATCAAAACTTTAATTGTTTAACGGATAATTCAATCAGAGTTTATTTCATTCCCCCTTTTGCCAGCCACACAATTTTCAATAAATATTGAATCAGATAAAAATTAATTTGTTAATTAAAATGACAACAAGACAATAAGAAAGCAGAAAAAGGACAAACCCTCTTCTTTCAAATCAATTTCATAGAAATTTCAACACACATTCAAAATAAATAAGTGTAAAATTCTAAATTTTCAATTATTGACAAACAAATGCATTTCGGTTTCTTGTTGCAAGAAGGGCTGCATCATGCAACAGAAACTCATTAACAAATTTAATTGATATTTTGTTCAAAAACAAGATACAAACTTATGCTTGTTGAAAAACGTTTAATTGTTTCAATTTAAATTGATGGGTATAATTGGCCGAGAAAATGTGTGTGTGTGTGTGTGTGTGTGTGTTTGCGGTTAAATTTTAATGCCGGGTAAGTAACAGACCAGAACTGTTAAAGTGTCGTAAAGAATTTAAGGAAATAACTCACACGCAATCGACCAAATGTGGCAAAATATAAAGTGATCAATTGATTGTAACTGTTACAAAAGAAATACCTTTTTTTCGAAATACTCGTATTTATTGTGTTCAACAAAATACTCAAACGAGGGTTCTTTTGTAACGTTTGTAACGTCATTGTCAGTGAATGTTTAAAAGTGAATTTTTTGTTAAAAGGCCAGTTATTGGTCAAGCACAGTTAGAGTTAGTAGTCTGATAGAAAGAAAAAAAAGAGGGTGGGCTGTCTTTGATAAATTATACAAAAAAGGGTCTTCGGCTATTTTAACAATCATTCAGTTCGATTTGTACATTAATTTGATTAAAATAATAAAAGTGGTAACATTCAGCAATTATCACTTTGATTTTGTTTAGTAGAATGTATTACATTCGTTGTTATTTGTTGTACAACATTAAAAGGGGACAATTTACTAATAGGCAATTGTTGTTACTTGCCATTTTTCTAGGTGAGTAGGTGTTACTGCAACAGTTGTTCTTGATTATGTTTAAATTTAATTGAATGATGTTTAAAGAATTGTTTTCAATTGCATTTTTATTAAACAAACGATTGTTAAGAATTTTTAATTAATTTTTGTTCTTGTGAGCAAACGAATTATTTTTATGGCCATTGATAATATTTATTTGTGTATATTACTTTTGCTTAATGCTTCATTAAACTTTAATGCAAAATTAAATTGGAAAATTGTACAAGTGGCCATAATATTATTAGATTCCTTTAAAAATATATCAGCAACATTCTGCGGCATAAAATTCGATTTCTTAATTAAACTTTTAATAAAATTGATTGCCTTCAAATTATTAAATTGTAAACTGTTTAGTTTTTTATTAAAACAGAGAGTATTTTTGTTTTTTACTTTTCATATTTTGTATTAAAATAATTACTTTTAATTATGAACTTCTTGCGGTCGTCTTGTGAAAAACTTTTGTTAGCAAAGTGTTAATAACACCAGTTTGGAAAACTTTTTCAGTTTATACTCGTAAAACACTTAAAATGCAAAGACTAGAAGACAGTGGTTTGCAAGGGGTTCGGGAATTTATAAAATTTTCCTACATATAATTGTGGAGGGAGCAAGAGCTCGCAAAATACATTTTTATCACCCAAGAAGAATAAACAAAATATAGAAAACGGTTGACTTTGCAGTAAATCACTTGAACTTCCTGCTAAACTCAACCTCAAAGCAGTCAAAAAATTATAAAGTTCCCATCTCTCCAGCTTTTTGAGAATAAAAATAAAAAATAATACGTTTTTACAAATTTTTTCGACAACGAACCGTTTCACCGATTCAGATAAAATTTGCAGTAATCGACGCAGTCTTGCAATACTAAAGTAAAATTAATACTGAAAATCGATTTGCAAAGGAGCCATTAAAATAAAGTTCTTTTCAAAATTTTTCGCCAACGGATCGATGATTTTAACCAAATTTGCTTCAGTGAAAGCTGTTTTTTTTATTTTATGAGCTAATTATACTTTAAATTCGATGGGCTTAGTTAGTAATTTAAAATATATTTGAAAAATATTTTTTCGGAAACTTTATTTTCGAAAAATTTTTACTGAACCGAATCGGTTCTTTATCACACGACATCTAAGTCAGATTAATGTCCTTAGAATGCCATAAATGTGGTTACACTTGACTTGAGTTATGAGAGGCTTGCACACACATATGCAATCATAAGGACATCCTCATGAAAGTAGTCAGAATAGATTCCTCTGACCTCAAAACGTCGAGATCTGATGAAAACTCGAAATTTAAGGAAAACACAGTAATCTCCTATTTTGGATAGCGGGTCGCTGAAAATCGGTGCGCTATTGTTAAACATTAAATAATTCATTCGGAGGTGTTTTCTTGCAAGTTTTAAATATCCTGGGCAATAAAGGGACGCCAACAATATTTCAGATTTTTTTTGCTAATTAAAATTAAAATCAACAGTGGCGGATACATGGAAACACACATGAACACTGATGATGGGAGTGTAGCGGCTCCCGAAAAACAACTTTGTTTCTGTTCTGCCGTGTAAGTTGAAATTAATTGGTGTTAAAATTTCCCTTCTTCCTTTGGAATATTGTCTCATGTCTAATTCTTTCTGACTAAAAAATGTTACGAACTTTAGCCAAGATAATAATCACTTTGGATTAAAAAGCCACTAAAAATTTAAATCATTTTTAATCACAGCTGAGCTGGTGCCATAAGAAGCAGGACACCCTCAAGGTTTTGTCCTGGATTATTGATAGCCAGACTTTATTGGAGACACCGTGTATCTAACTGATTCGACACCTGAAGCTAGCTGGTTTAATAGATGATATCCATGGTAAAGTTAACTGGATTAAGGCCTCTAGAAAAAGCAAAAAAAAAAACTTATTAATTAACATTCTCAAATGTGCAAATTTTTAAAAAGTTTTTATAGAACCTCACAATTCATATTTTATTGGAAGTGCAAACCCCTGTTCAAATAAGAATGAAACCTCCTTTCTTTGGTTGTTTTATAATAAAGAACACTATCATTAACGAAAACTGCTGTAGGAGTTTAGAAACTTATTTAAATATCAACATAATTTTCAAAGAAACTTTATCATAATAATTCAAAAACATATTCATATACATACACACATTAATATGTATGTACATACATCCTCAGATACTCCTTGGTACCAACATAAAAATGTAGAATTTTAATTATATTTAAATGACTTTAAAAAATAAGAAACCATCCTTCAAACAGGCGACCGGACAAATAATGCCACAATATACACACTCCTGTAATTTTATTTGAAATTATATCTGATTGTTGCAAAATAAACTACACAAAATTTACATAATCGGTAACAATTTAAAATAACAACAGCAACAACAACAGCAACAAAAGCACTAACACTGGCCACAAGGACAAACGACTGCAGCAACTGACACAATTCAGGCATAAATAAATTTCCTAAAACTTTGAATGAAAAGCGTTAAGAGCAGAGTATTTTATTTCTCGAGTATTTACTTCAATTCCGTTTGTAGCAGAAAAACATCAGTGCAATTGACACATCATTTCACGGCCTGTCGCCTTTCAATAAAAATATTTATCGTAATAAAATCAAAAGTGAATTTTGCGGCAAAAATGTTTACAAGCACGGGCGTGTGCTGCTGTCGGTTTTGCTCCTGATGATATGCAAAACGTTTTTAGTTTTTTTTTTTTGTTCTTCTTTTGTGCAATTCATTCAGGGAAATTCCTTTTAACAATAACAAAATAAGTACCTTTTTCCCAATGACATCATCATCGCCATCATCATCAACTGGGTACTTTTGGGAGAAAACAAATCACTCAAGCGTATTGAAAGCGCATCAAACACAACAACAATTTCATTTCTAAACAGCAGCAGCATCACCGCCGTGACACTTCTTCTTCTTCGTTTTCGGCTGGTTCTTAAATATTTTTCTATTTTAAATAAAGTCTTTTAAAAGGGCTCAAACAATTTTAAAATCTGCATAAAAATTTTACTAGAAATCCTGAAACCCTTTCGTAATTTTATTCAAAATTAAAATAACTGTATGCTGATGTGTAAGTGTGTGTGTGCGTGTGTGTGTGTGTTTGCTTGCGATTTTGTCCCAAAATAGAAAAAAAAGGGATGACAATTTTAAGTTGTTATTTTTAACAACCGCAATGACAATGATGACAAAGTGCTACTGGCTGGATGGCTGGCTGCCTGGCTGACTTCAACGTCTAACAGCCAGTTTTTCGCCAGTGTGTGAAATTATAATATTAAAGCAGCGGCAGGAGCACATCGTTTATCAAAAATTGAGGCTTGTTAAAAGGATTTTATATTCCTTGTTTTCGTTTATTATTTTTTTTAACACAGGTTTATTTGCATTTGGCTTTAATAATGAACTTCATTGTAGTTGCTGATGGAAAAAACTCCATTTCTTTACACCTCAAAGCACAAGAAAATTGTTGATGAACTTTTTTTTCTCCAACTTATTTTGAGAGGAGGTGGTTGTGGTTACAAAATATATGTAAAAGGATTCCATTTTTTGATTTATGATAAAAATTAAATACGAATAACTTTGTCCACTGCTGCACTGAGATAATTATCTTGTTGGACTTATGATTGTAAAGGACGTGGAAAAATAAAAACAATTTCAATGCTTAGAGAGTTTTTAAATGTAATAGCAGCGAACATTTGAGTGCGAAGAGCGTATAGACGATTTTGATCGGTTCTATCAACTTTCAAATGCTATAAAGCAGCGAACAAATCTATTGAAAGGTCAACATTTAGATGTTTTGAAACCGAAAACAAAATAATTTTAATTAAATTTCGAAATATCTAACAACTGATCATTAATAGCGATAGCCAAACTACGCAATATCTTTTTTTAGATTTATGATAAAAAAAAGAATGAAAATTAAATATGCAGAAAATAAAACAGGAAAAAATTTGATTCCACAGCAAATTTTAGAAAGATCTCGTTTATGTACGAATAAGATCAGCTACCACAAACAACATCTGGCACAAACAAACGAATGAAGCACATAAAACATGCAATTACAGACAAATCAACAACTGTCACAGATATTTGTCGTAACTCTTGTTTGACTTACAACAACAGCGACTGCAGCAGAAAAAAAAACTGCAACAACATAAAATCAGATGCTCATGTTGTTTGTTGTCTCTAGAAATACTTACATTCGAACATACACACATATGTTACATAAAAAGTAGCTCATGTTAGAATTAATGGACAGGGTCCTTATGCAGCAGGCCTTCCACAATGAAGTTTCTCGAACCTTGTCAAAAGCCAGCTTTATAGCCAATCAATCCTAATGTGATCCTCATCAACCGAATAACTACTTTTCTCCTTTTAAAGCCCTGTATAAGCGTCAAGTTCGTTAAGAAATTTAATAAAACCCGTAACAATTCTTGGTCTCTACGTTGGAAGGGACAAAATATTTGTTGGATTTTTTATTCAAAATTTTAAGCAAAAGTTTTAACTGAAATGAACAACATATATGTGTGTGTTTTTTTTTTATTTTCAAGCAAAATTTTTTACTAAATTGTTTAATTTAATTTTAATTTTTTTTGGTTTTTTATTCAAAATTTTAAGCAGAAGTTTTAACTGGAATAAACAACAACATATTTGTTTGTTTTTTAATTTTATTTTTAAGCAAAAGTTTTTACTAAATTAAACAAAATATTTGTTTAAAATTGTTTTAGTATGACAATAAATTTCACAATAGTTTTGAAATGTTGTTGGTAATTTCTATACAAATACAACTTGATTCTTATGTTTTTTAAATACACGTCAAATGTAAAAAAAGAACGAATTGATAATATATGAAGTTTTGAGTATAAAAATTGAATACAACCATTATCAAATAATACAGGTCTGTTTAATAGTCCAGGTGATTTTTCGTAGCGTTGTGTTTTTTAACGACCGAAAATTGTGAAATTGTTAAAAGTTTTGTGTTGAAATCAGTGATGGAAAATTAAATTTTTCTTGGGTACAAAAAACATTTTAAATAGTACTTGTTTGACACTTTTTACTCCTCCGGTTCATTTAGTACTTTCAAACTAATTTCACTACTCCGTGTTGACCAATCGCTTTCCAGTACATCTCAACATACATATACATATAACATAGTGAAACTATTTTAAACGAGTACAACATCTTAAACTTGTCTTTAAAAATGCTTTTACAGGTCTCGCTACATATTCAAGTAATAAACAATTTCGATGTCAAATTAAAAACGATTTGCAATAAAAGCTCGCAAATGAAATAATTTCCATGCAAAATGAAAAAGGGCCAACGGGAAAAAAATTAATTAATTTGTAAATTTAATGATTTCTAATACAATAATTCGAAACGAAATTAAATATTTCCCAATGAAAGAAGTCCTAACAAGAGTGAAAGAATTCCTTATACCGAAAGTCTTAACAGAAATGAAATAAGAACAAAAGAATTGTATGAAACACAATTTTAGAACAAATGAAATAACTCCCAAAGAAATTAAGTAAGTTTCAATGAAATTAAATAAGTCCCAAGCAAAAATTAATTAACTACCACTTCCAATATTCCCCCAATTTAAATAGTCTCACAAAAAGTAAATAACTCCCCATAACAGATATGAAAATGTGATAACTCTCAACTATATTTCTTTGGGAGTTTTATCATTTGAAAATCATTTGAACGTAACTTCTGAAAAATAGGATTTTGCATAAAAGTTTGGGGTTTTCTCAACTTGAGAAATGTGTTAGTTCTTAATATATAATTGAAATTAAATTATTCCATAATAGTTAAATTGTTCATACTTTTAAATAATAAATCTTTGGATTAATTAATTACGATAATCTAAGGACGATCTAATATAACGGATGGTTCAAGTAGAAGCCTCTTTTTGACTGATTTGTTACTTTAACACTTATAGGTTTTTCTGTCCGAAATATTAACTATCGGTCAGCATCACAAAAACGAGGACCAAAATTAGGCTCTTTACGCCTGATCAATGTTTTGAAATATTGTAAAATTATTAGCGCACAAACAACAAAGTTTTACTTGAATTGTATTTTTAGTTTGAGAAACACTACAATTTAGGAAATTTCACTTTTATAAATATTCGCAGTCTTGAAGAAGATCAATGTATTTTAACATTAAGATCGGCATTTTACTCTCAAATGTTCGACTCGGCACCAAACATTTACTCCCAACTGAATGTCAATTTGATTTCAAACTTTAATCTCAAACCTTTATCTTGGTGTAAAAAGGGGTTAAGAATAATGTTTGTTATCAGGTAAAACCATTTTATTTGTTTCGATGATATAACATAAACGCAAGAACAAATACAATTTGGAATGAATTTCCGTCATCAAATTGCATCAAACCCCGTCGGAAGAAAAACACAACACTTAACAAATACAATTCATTATATGTTTTTAGTTTTTAGGGGGGTCAAAAAAGTATTATATAATATATTTTTTGTACCGAAGGAAAATTTAATTTTCCAGCACTTTCATAGAATACAATTTTCTTCAACTGTTTCACAAGTTTCATAGATTTATTTGATGCCCTTTTGTTTAATTACAACGATTGTGAATTAAATAAAGAATTTAACTGAAAAAATCGATCGATTTTTGGAAAAAAAAATGTTGTTATTGATGTTGTGTGTATCTCTTACGAGATCAAAGTCTTGTGTGCAGTCTGGCCAACTGTTCGTCTATAGCAGTAACGTTCAAAAATAAAAATGAGGATGTATTGCTGAGAGAGTTACCTAGCATAGAATCTATGGACTTGTGGATAGTATGGAAGACTATTAGACTGGAAGCAGAAGGTTTGATAATTGCTTAGAGCGTGGGTGTTTCTACAGTCAAGCTATAAAAGGATTTGCAGCTCGTGCTTGTTTTTACCAAAAAAATATAAATGTTTTTAACCCTCACCATTCCTCTCAAATGCTCCTTAAGGATCGTGGAGATCCCATGTAAGTGACCGTTAGAAATTTGAGCAATTTATTACTTTTGCATGTGTAGCCACTTTCCTATTTGGAGTCATCTGTAGACCAAGTCTGAGAGGTATTCTTACGCCGCGAAGTCTGATTCAATCATTGGTTTCTGTGAGGCTTTTGGTTATTAAAGTTCCTGTGTAACATGAGAGTCGGTTTTACTTGATTAGCTACTCTAGTGCTAAGATCGTTCATTAAAGTGTCCTAATAATGCACCAGGTCTGTAGATTTTCTAGGCGGAAATGCCTGCTAACTGAAGCGCATTCCTGTAGTGTCCTCCCCATTCACATACGTACATACTCACGTATACCAAACAAGTTTTGACGGACCAACTGATTAAAATGCATATAATGCGATCGATTTTCTCCCATAGAGCCCGGAAATGTTAAATTTTTGGACTATCAGTCGTAATTAATTAATTGATGAATTGAGCTTAATTACTTCCTAAACTAAATATTTACTATTTAAGTTACGAGTGTTAATACTCAAAATTTGGACTCTTCTGTAGTTTTTACTATGATTTGATCTGTTCTCATATCTTAAAGAATAAAATGTAAAACACTTACTGTTCTAAGAAGGGCCTTCTACAGGGCCATTTATCCCCCATTCATTTCAAGTGGTCTGTACGTTTGTATGATAATCAAAAGTTACAAACATTTCAGTGTATTTTTAACTACGATCCATGTTGCTTATCATTAAGCAGTTTTCAGTTTTTTATTCCTCTTTTGTTTTTTTTTTTTGCTATCGATTGTTTGCCTGCGAACATTGATCATGTTTCTTTCCTCAATTATTATATAAGAAAGACCTTTGAAAAGCAGAGAATTTAAAGAATTCAAACATTATTTATAGCTAATTTTACACAGAAAACCTTTTAGAATAGTACATTTCTAAAAAATGATTCTCACGCAAAAATATCTCTTAGAAAAGACATTTTTGAAAGAGCGCTCATGGAGTGTTCAAAAATAATTAAACATAGAAATTATTAGAATCTTCAAATATAGAAATGTTCAGTTAGTCTGGTTTAATCAATCTATTTTAAGATTTAATTATTTGAATCTAATTTTTCTCGAGGTACAGGTCAATTTTTTAGAGCCACACCAGGATGTGGCGAAATATCGGTTAACTAATAAAATTTTATAAACGTTTTTCATAAAAAATTGACCTGTAGCTCGAGAAAAATTAGGTTCATTTAAAAAAGAGGTCGAAAAAATATATAAGAATAGATTTAATTAATTTTGTTAGTTAAGAGATGTTAAGTTTTTCCTTTGTCTGTTATTGTTAAGAATATTTGTAAGCTGCAATATTTTGTGTTCATTATATTTTAGGTATTCTGTATTACATTTTATGATAAACATGCACATGATATTCTTTGTTAGGTTTAGTATTTAAGTAGATTTAGTTTCCAAACAGACTTCAGTAATAAATATATGTTTAAATGTTAAACAAGGAGCGTGTATGAAATGAACTTTTTGAAAAAAGAATATTTTCTCAAACTACATTTCCAAAAAAAAATTCCTTCTTTTAAAATATCTCTTCGGAATAATTACTTTTTCTAACAACCTTTTACAAAAAAGTAACTTTACGAAAAATAAAAATTAGTCAGATCTAAAGTAGTTTACAGAATACCGTGTAAGGAAAATAATAATGGAGGGTGTAATAAAGTATATCTGATCAGATATATAAATGCAGATCATTTCAGAAAACTGCATTGACATCGGATTGTGCAATGTTTTACCACACAGCAAATTTTGAAAGTACTCGTTCAACAGTTTTAAAACTAGAAACTAACTACAAACGTCGTTTCATACTAGAAATAATACAAATTATTAAGACAAAAATAACACAAAGAATGAACTTTAAAATCGATAGAGAAAAATTGAATAGTTTTTATGATATACAATAATCAATATAGATTTACTCGTAAGTGCTTTTGTATTTTTGTGTAATTCATAATTCAATGATTTAGACATCTTATTTTGGTCCTGTGGAACCTAAATTAAACTAAAATTGGGCTTCTATCGTTACATTTTACAATTTTAAAAAACTTACAATTTCGCAAAATATTTTTTGTATCTCATTTTGTTACTCGCTTTTGACGCTCTCTCCTTGAAAAGTGACTGAGTGACTGAACTTTCCAAAAGCACACTGACATCTATGAATAGACATCAATAAACAGAATTTCCTGCAATGTAAAAATCAATAGTAATGATCCTTCTTTGGAAGCTATTTTTACAGGGCAGATACTTCGTATATTTTTTGGAAAAAAGTATACTAAATTATTTATACAAAAAGAGGAATACTTTGCTTTGAAACTCTGCTTATTTTCTTGCAATCTAAACGTATGTTTGTACATGTAGTACACACATGTGTACGTGTACTTTTGGTTGTAAAATTACTACATTTGTAAAACACACATATAAACAGAAGGACGGACGTAAAATTTAAGCAACAAACAAAATATACGAAACGCATATCGTATGTCATGTAATTACTTTGTAACTGATTCATAATTAATTGCTTGTGGTTCGTTGTTGCTTCCAGCCAGCAGCATCGAAAGCAACAGCAGCTTCGTCTTGTTTTAAATTGATCACTTATAAATGTCAACAAATATTGCTGGTATTTGTCGTTGTGTTGTTGCTGTTGCTGATGATTTAATGAGATTCCTTTTCGTTGGCATGTTGTTATGAATGAACAATGTTTTGCGTTCGATGAGTTGATTTTATTTATTTTCAAAATGAATTCGCTACACATGTAAAAAATTTTCATTGGAAAACGCGTGTTATGCGTCGTAATTCATTGATGATTGTGATGGGCATGTTTGAGTGTGTAGTTTATTAAAATTTTTTTGATTGCGTCCGTCCATGTACGATCATATATTTCGTATATGTTCCCGGAATGTTGCGGTTATTGTTGCAAAATATTTAATCATTAGTTCATTCAAGCCAAACAGAAATAGACAATTAAAATTCTTCATAAACTAGTAAAGCGATTTTAGAGTTTTATGAAATAACTCAAGCAAATTCCTCAAACATTAAAGATTGAATTTTCTTATTGATAAAAAGAAGCGCATGGTTTTCATTTATTCCACTTCTTTCTGAGATAACAAACCACAACACAGCAAAACATAACAACAAAGAAAAAAACTAATTTTAAATGAAATGCATTTTTAATAAAGCTCAAAATATAAAATTCAATTTAAATTCAAAGACGTGTTCCAAAAAGAAGCAAAACAAGAGAAGAAAAAAAAACAACATGCAATAAAGAAAATGGGAAATAATGTCATTTTCAACATCATGTTATCAAAGGAAAGAAAAAAAAATAATAAAAAAATATTATAGTTTCATTAGAGGAAAATAAAAAATAAATAAAATTGCATGCACACGCACGCTGCAAAATGGAAAAGAAAAAAACATATAATTTTCTACGTGGCAAATTGGAATGAGAAGACAAACTGCAAGCAATAATAATGGTCTTCTTTTTCACAAGAGTGTGTATGAAACCAACGAAAAACAAAGTGACAGCATACAAATAAAATAATACAACTCACACATCCAGACATACATTTCCATGTACATTTATACATACTTATGCAGGGGTATAATAATAAAAAGAATCTATTTATTTTCAAGTATATAAAAAACTTCTCATTTAAAAAAAATAACGTAAAAAACATATCATTAAATGCTTGTGAATGAGGAGGGTTTCCAGCCCCTAAAAGTATGCTATAGTTTCCATTAACACACAGTTACACACACATGCATATGCTCTGCATAGTTGGCATTACACCAACAGAAGAAGTGCACTTCTTGCAACAACTTTTAGTTTGAAGTTGTTGTTAGTGCTTAAGCGCCAGCTCCACCAAGTGTTTGTATGTGTTTGTGTTTATGTGTGTGTGTGGGTGTGTGTGTGTGAATGGTTGAATTTAAGGAGTGTATGATTATATGACTTTTTTCATATGCTATTTCTATCTTTGTATGCTGTTTTGCTTGCTGTTGGTGCTGTCTTTCGTTGCCCCAAACGTTGTGTGATTCGTGCGTGAAAAATAGGAGGAGCTCCATTTGACAAACAACAACACCAGCAAAATGAAATACGAAAAATACAACATTTTTCTCATGCGCATAAGATGCTTGCGAAATGTTTTTTATTCTTAATATTTCTCGTATTAAATTTTTTAAATATTGTTGAATTATTTTTTCTAAAGTTATTTTAAGAAAATTGAGGTTAGTCAAAACGAAATAAAAAAATATTTATTTTGAAAAAAATAAAATTCCTTTTTTTATAAAATTTACAACAATTTTTTAATCAGACTCTCATCGAAGTTTTTAGGAAATTATGTTTATTATGAACTGTACAGTTTTTAATAATTACTTTAAATTATTTACAATTCACTGGGCGTTTCAAAGTATGTTTTTTCGATTCTCCTCAAAATTCCGATAGACTGAGAATAAAAAATATATACAAAAATTTTACCTTTGGACTGCAAACAGGTCAAGTGCTTTCAAATTTTCTCTCTTAAAATTTTATTTTCGTATTTAAGCGGACAAAATCACAACTTTTGGGAACAAAAAACTACTCAGCACGAACTCGGTAACAACTTCTATTAAGAACAACATACTTTTCCGCACAAACAAAATATTGTCTGCATTACTTTACAGCAGCTTTGTAACTACTTACTAGTAAATAAACAAAGTAAAACACTTGACATTAAACACAACGATTCCCTCAAGAGCACGATTTCAATACTGACAGAAGACATTTAATTTTTATTGTGTGTTTGTGTATTGAAAGACTTGAGTCGTTATTTTGTAATCCAAGGCGGTAAGGACTTGCCTCTCCAATACTATCGAAGCAGTGAAAAGTATGCACTTGATGGGCTTGTTAGGATTTTAAACCCATTACTTTACCTCGAACGTTTTAACTCGGATAGAATCACGGAGACCAGATAAAAGAAACTCCTGTTTTTGTCCTCATTAAATATGCACCAAAAACTTAAAGATATGCACCTCAAATATTAAGAAAATATGCTGCAAAAATACATTCAATTAAAAAATATATATAAAAACTTTATTATCATAGATGAAGTGAAATTATATAATCTGATTAAACTAAGTTGCCAGCCATCAATCGGTGCACCATACAAAATTTGTTGTAGAAAATACTTTATTAGCTGTCAAAAGAAATAAAAATGATGGTAGCGCACTTTCAGCACAAAGTTTACGCAATTGCAATGTACATCGGTTAGTCTGTATTTAGACGAGAGTCGTGTCTTATTGAGATTATTGCTACTTTATAAGCGAGAGAGATGAGAGCAAAAGAAACGAGTACTCAGATGCATGTACTGTCATTACGTTTTGTTTTCTCATTCGTAATTTGAAGCCTGAAATTTATTTGCAAGTAAATGTCGTCAACAGGACATGAATTGTGCGAACAACAAAGAAAGTTCTTTTTCGGTATTCGCTAACATTTTTCGCATAATATTATTATACATAAAATGTTATATTTAATATACCAATTTAAATAAATAATTTGACTATGCGAATTCAAGCCTGACGTAATAATTTGCAAAAAGAAAATAATAATCTTAATTAAAATTACTGTAATAATAACCAGGATTGTACAACCGCATCAAGAGTAGATCTGAAGCCTCTCAATTAAGCTGCTCTTGGGTCGTGCCACCGTTAAAGCAATGAGTTCTTCTTTCTTAGTACCTTTCACCTAAGAATTGATCCCTTTAGAGACGATATTTATTTCACAATATACCTTCAATTGTGGGTCTGAAAAGAAATGTGAAAATACGAGTCGCTAAAGAGAGTATGTTAAAAATTACTGATATCCATTTTGTGGCCACTAGTTATATAGTTTACAGCTTAAGCCACGAGTAGGAAGACTGTACAGGCTCTACAAGAAAGTATGCCTCAATATTTAGGTAAACGATTCTCTTACACCAAGTCCATCTCAAGGATACGCAGCTGACTGATCTTTTTGTCTTTGCGGGATCTCCTTAATATTTCCAAGGAAGCAAAACTCAGTGATTCGTATAATTTATGATATAGAATAAACATTTTCTATCTTATAATTTGTTTTCCAAACAAATTTACTTTCAATCAATAACAACATATTCGAAATTCATATCATTTCAAACTGTTTTCTAATGGCAAACAAAGATTTCCATCTAAAGCCGTTCCACAAACAGAAAAAATCATACTTACTGCAAACGTATTCAAACACATTGTATACGTTTATGATTTTCTTTTAAACGCACTTAAGTCCTGCCATTTATTCTCTTGGATTGGCTTTCCTTAAGGATTAACAAAAATAAAATAAATATTAAAATAATAAAAACTTTTTAAAATTCAACTATATAAATATTTTATTAGGCTCTCAAATACGAGTACAAAGAAAAACTTTTCCAATAGTAAAATTGCCTATTGATATCATCCACATACACACAATTAATCAAGCATTCATTCAATCAATCAGTCAGTCAATATAGATTCGTATCTTAAAAAGGAAATTCCATAGAAATTTGTGCCACCAATTTAGTTCACTTAAAATTAATTTCGTAAACATTTTCGATGAGCCGCAACTCATAAATATGGAAATTAAATTTTTATTATTCATCTAGATTAGTTAGAAAGGTGGTTTAGGGGAAAAATTGAAGGAAGGACTGGCAAACACACATTTTGCTTGCTTGTCGGCCTTGTTTTAATTTTGATTAAAATCTTAAGTGTTTGTAATAAAGATATTTAAATAGAAATCAAACAATAAAAAAAAACATGCTAATATTTCAAAGAATACACTCTGTTGTGACTTGTCTCGAAATAATCTAAAATGTAGGGAAAATGTTAAATAATTTAATTTCCCCATTTGATGGTTTGTTTGTTGGTTTTTTTTGTTATTGTAAAAGCACAGAATGTCATTTCTACTAATTTAAGTACGACTTGAGGTAGGAACTTCAAACAGTGAAACATATCTACTAAACGAAATATTTACATACATATTTGTATAATTTTTGTGCACTTAAGGCCAAGTTTTTTGTAAGTGCTTTTTACAAATTGTAAAATGAAATCTGAATATTCCGGCCACCATCATTTATTCACACACACACACACACACACACACACACACACACCTGAGCGACATAATACTTAATTGTATTTAAAACAATGTGGTCTGCCACAATCATCAACTCGAAAAAAACCCTTTCCTTCCTCCAACTGCACACATGCATACACACATAAACACTTTGATTGTATGTGTGAGAATCGAAATACTCGTATACATTCAACGTTTTGGTTATTTTGATTGTTAACAAGTATGAGTTTGTAATGTTTGCTAATGCTTGCATGACAAATTCACATTCATAATCTTGACATAAAAAAGGGTTTTATTTCTTTTCATTTTTCCTCCAGCACAAATCGCGTTCTCATAATTTTTCTGCTGTTTTTGTATTTTTTCGAATTGTTTTTCATGTAACTCGCGAACGCGAATATCATGTCATTTTTTTTTACTTTTCAAACAATGGACAGCAGAAAAAAATATTAAAATTAAATAAAATAAAAATACTTTTCACAATGACTTTGTAAGGCATGTTTACCTTGTAAACTGGTGCGATTGTGCATTTTTCTGTTAATTGTTAAACATTTTATGGTCTGATGAATTCGTTTTTTTTAATTTTATTTTATTTTTTATTCATATTTTCTTTACAGGATTCATGACAACATTTTTATGGTCATCTCAAACGCCTGATGAAAAAAAGGAGTGAGTTTGTAAATTTATATTCTGTTAATTTAGTGTTTTTCGCAAAAGTGACACAATTTTTATTCACCAGTTTATTGCATAATAATATTTGAAAATAAATTTAAATTGTATCTTTTGTGTATATTTGGACGATAGTTAGCTAAATTTATAATAAAAACTGGTCACATAACAACAAAAACCATTGACCATTTAAGATGTTTAAGATATTAAAATAAAAATTCGATATTCTCTTTACTTTGAAACTCGTGTAAGAAAACCGAGTGTAAGAAATTATTTATATTAAAAATCAGTGTCCGACTGATCCATTGGATTTGGCCAAACACCGAACTTAAATAAATTTTTGTATATCATCAAAGATACGCAAAAGTGCAACCATATAAAAAAAAATATTCAAGTATAAAAAGTACAACTTTGTCTACTTGAAATGCCCTTACGTGTGTAACTGCCTGTTTTTGGTCTTTCAAAAGAGATACCTTGAATATAAAATTTGAAGATCTGAGGTAGGTTCGGATTTTGCTATAATTTTTGCATTACATTTCTTTTATTTACAAAACTATATATCTAGTCTTATATTTCTTTAAAAAAAAAATAAGTTGTATAAATTTAAAAAATTTTGGTTGGTGGACAGTTTGTAGGACTTTCCCAGATGTTGTTTTTAAACTTGCTCAACGTTTGAAGGGCAACATTTCAGTTAAATAGTTTGTTAAGTTTTTCAATAAATATTTTTTTCTTTTACATCTCCTGAGACGGATAAACTTTCATGTAATGAAAGTCCTTTGATTTCTAATTTGATTTTACTGTGGCAAATACATTCAAAATTATCTTTAATGTACGAGGGCGGGTATTGATATTGAAGCTACCTAAGTAGGAAAAAAACATTTTTTTTTCAAAAACCATTTATTTCTCAACATAGTATCCTTTTAGCTCAATACACTTAGTCCAACGTTTCTCCAGTTTTTGTATCCCTTCCAAAAAATAGGATTTTTCCAGGTCCTTAAAATAGGCATTTGTTTGGTCAACAATTTCATCGTTGGAGCTAAATCTCTTTTCATCGAGCCATTTCTATAGGTTTGGAAACAGGAAGTAGTCACCAGGGGCTTAATCCGGAGAATATGGTGGATGAGGTACCAATTCTTAGCCCAATTCATAGAAGTTTGCCATTGAGACTGCACAAGTCACACGTTTACGTTTATGGTCAATTGAGAGCAAACGCGGCACCCATCCTGCCGATAGCTTTTTCATATGCAAATGTTCATGCAAAATGTTGAACGCACGTTTATATGATATGTTTACCATTTCAACAATCTCACGTAACTTGATTCGGCGATCATTCATAATGATATCGAGGATTTTCTTGATATTTTCTTCAGTAACCACCTCTTTTGGCCCTCCTATTGATGGTATTGTTGCAGTGCTTGTTCGGCCGCGTTTAAATTCAGCAATCCAATATTTTACCATGTAATCTGACGGAGCAGACTCACCGTAATGTTTATCGAGCTTTTCTTTTGTCTCTTTCGCCGTTTTCCCTTTTAAATAATAGTGTTTAATCACTGCACGACTACAACAAATAAACTAATCGATAAATTTGGGTGAAATTTCAACAGCTGACGTTTGACAGATTGCAATTTCTAAAAAAAAGTTGTTGTGTTTGTGCTGCAATCTAGGGCTAGATAGCTTCAATATCAATCCGCCCTCGTATGCTAAATCTGTTCTTACCGATCAATTCTTAAACTAAGCCTTTGCTTTACATATCGAATCTGCCTCATCATCACAGTGCTCATGTAAAACGCTGCCTATTTCTAAAAAGTTGTTAACCAAGATCGCTTTTTAGTTGGTGGATGGTACGGGGCGTTTTTGGGGGATTTATCATAAACATAAATGTGTAGTAAAATATTAACACTTTTATTAAAAACAAATTGAAATTGATTATTGAGGGGTACAGCTAGTTCCTATGCGCATTTCACTGTTGCTAATGCAGTCTTTCTTACAGTTCAAGCAAATAGTAACTGCCTCTTGAGCACTTTAAACAGTCAAATTAATTTATTTGAAATTGTACACACTTAAACGAAAAATACACAAAAACTCGAATAAAAAGTAACAAGTTGTAAAAAGTAACATGTCGATCGAGGGATACGTTTATTATTTTCAAATACTTCTCGTTGTGCTGAACTAACAATAATGTTAATAAGCTGGCTGAAATTAGCCTATAAAAACAATTTAGATAAAGCCATAAAATAAAAATAAATAACTTTTTGTGAGAAAAAAAAATTAATACAGAACTTCAAAGACTTTACAATAAGAAATAAAATGCTTTAAACATTATTGAACGCCTACTTACAATAAATAACCAAAAAAATAACAACACAACCCTTTCAATTTTATTACTTTTCAACAGAATTTTCCTTTTAACTGGTACAAAAATAATAATGTGGTTATTTAAAACCCTTCTTCTTTCTGTATTTATAATAATGATTTTGATAAAAAAAAAATGGAAAAATTCACATACATGAGATCCTTTTGCCCATCACATACGGAAATACATTTGTTAAGAGTAAAGAAATTTATGTGTGAGAGAAAGCAGCCGTATTCATTTCATTAAATTCCTCCTGCTCTTCTTTTTTAAAAAACTTACACAAGTTCATACAACCACACGGATGTGTGTCCATGTATGTGTCCTTAATATGTTTTAACTTGTGTACGCTTGTGTTACTTTATAAATATTTGCCTCAAGGGTACTTTTCAAATTTATTACTTTAAGCTTTGGCTAATGGTCATTTGTTGTTCCAACCAAACATTTATTTGTTTAAATTGTTACAAATATACTAATACGGTATACGAAACAACAACAACAAGAACAACAAGAACAACATTTACACTCACACCTTCAAACATTCAAAATGTAACAAATTGTTTTGTATTGTTGCTGTTATTTTCATCTATCCTTGTTAAGTTGTTAATGGTCAGTCGGTCGGTCGGTCGGTCATTGCATTTGTACTTTGTGCTGGCTGCCGGCAGAGGAAATATTTTGAAATTGTTAAAAAATTTTATGTTGAATAAAAAATTAATTTAAGGTAATAAAAACTTTTTAGCGTCCTCTTCTAAAATGTATTGAACTCTCACCCCAAATGGAATCAAATAGATGACCAAAATTAAATGACGTCCATAAATGCCAACCCTCTATTCGATTTAATAAGACAGAAGTTGTGTTATTTATTGTTAAAGATTTTAGTGGTTGATAGTTAATATTTAATTTAATTTCATATTTCCATTTAGTATTCTATTAATATTTATATGTATATACAAAATTAAAACAAGAATTTTTATAGCTTGATGGCTATTTTTCCAATAGCTAAGCAGCCACGGACAGCGAATGAATTGGAACACTTGATCCCAACACTATTTCCTTTAAATGAATAGAACTTTTCCCCCTTTTCCCTTCCTCGCAAGTCAATTATTTAATTTTTCTAAGTACATTTATATTTATCAATTTGCAATTCTCTTCTTGCAAAAAAACTATTTCACATATTTTTATTAGCATTTTGCAATTTTCGTTGTCACCTTTCAATTCCCGAAGTAAATTGAATAATCTGTCTGGCTGAAAATAAAAATCCATCTTAAAGCAAACGGCATAAAAAGACCAGAATAAAACATGAAAATCCTTTACAAACGGATTAAAGACATTTAAATCTACTGATAAATGATTCCATAGAATGACACATTTTAATACAATAATTTTTCATTTTTAGCTCAATAAAACATGCAAATCTTTTGAAAGATTTTTTTTGCTTTGCACTTGGAAAATTATTATGCGTGTTTCTTCAAGACAAAAACTTCAAAAAGGGGTAACAAAAAGCAATAACAACATTAACAAAGAGGAGAATATGTCACAGCATTAAGAAAATCGCAAGAGATTTTTCCAAAAAATACAAAAATAAAATAAAATTAAAGGATTTTTTATGTCCCTTTCTTGACGAATAAAATACGGAAGCTGACAACGATTATTCTCATCATGCTGAAGATGATGTACTTGTACAACTAAAAATACCTTGAAAATCTCTTCGATTCCTTTTTTTTGTTTTTTGCTTCAAAAGAATTTTATTTTCTTTATAAGAAAAAAAATTTTATAAAACATCACAAAATAATAAAAAGAATATATGCAAATATATGCAGATCCGCTTTTGTGATGTCAACGCGGGCAAATCACATTCGTTTTTCTGGCTTAAGTTGTAGAAGGACAATATTCTTCTGTCGTCATCATCATCAACAATGTGAATAAGTAGAAAAAATTTCAACATTTGATTGTAAAACATACTTCAACTTTTAAATAAAAAAAATTATAAAAAACAGAAAATGGAAATTACGCAGCAGAGTGTTTTTATTGTGAACGAGATGAGATACGGAATTCTATTATGAAATCACTGAAATAACATGAACAAATTAAAAATACGAAATATATTTTTACATTTTGATCTATTTTGAGTTATTGATCAAACTATAAAAGTGCATTTAAAAGAATGAGATCTCTAAACTCTTTAATCCTAAATACGGAGTTTGTGTGAAGCATTTCAATATATTTTTGAAATAGAAAATTGTTCAATAAACAAATTTAAAACGTTGTTAACAATAAGCAAATAATCAGCTTTATTAAATCCATCAATAATTTTTTTTTATAACTTCATATTCATAATCAAGATCATTTGATACAACAAATATTACATTTTATAGTCACTTTCACCGACCACATGAAAATGTACATTGAGGGTGAAAAAGATTTTTAAAAATATAATTTGCTAAATTTTATCAATACGGCGACAATTTATTACCAATATTGAATTAGAAATAGGGTTAACCGATTAATTAACACCCGATTATTTATTCGATTAATCTAAAATTTTATATAATCGGTTAATGTTGCACTCTTGTAGGGACAACTTATTCTTATTGTACATTGTATGTATATGATGGTATTTATATCAAACTATTCGTATGTAATATATGTCGATTTGCCGATTAATCGATTAAACAAACTTTTAATTTTTTTTCACTATTTGAACAAGTTTTTTATGTGTTTCATTTAGCATAAACAGGATATTCTCTAATACTGATCGGTTTCAATTTCTTCAACATCTTCGACAAGTAAAATGGGTTTTTATCATTATATACTAAAGCATAAACATTTAAGCCACATTATTTTTCTAAATGGATATTTAAACAAAAACATCTTTAACTTGAATTGAAAATAATTTCACTTGTCTTTTTTTAATACATATTTCATGATTCTTCTTCTGACGAATTCATTTCAAGAATTGTTATTGTTTTTACTAATAAAGTCTCAAAATAATAAATAACACTGTACAACAATAATAATAAAAAATGTTAAAGTAAGAAAGCAAAAACAATTGGTTGATTATTGAGTTCTAGTTACAACTTTGATATTGTTTAAACTTTTCATTTCTTTTAATGAAAGTTTAATATAATATCTCCAGTTGTTCTAAGAAATATTTGGGTAAAGTTTTCTGATGAAATGCGCATAGGAACTGGCTATACCCCTCAATAATCAATTTCAATTTGTTTTTAACAAAATTATTAATGTTTTACTAAATATGTAAAATATTAATTTTGAGGAAAAGTGCTAACAAAAATTTAAAATACTAATATAATAAATTTTGTTTTGAGATAACGAGGTTCTAACGATTGATTCTGCTAGAGCGGCCTATTCAAAATATACGTGTATCGGAGTTTTTAGGTTAATATCTGAGCTAGTTTTCCCCCTTTTTGTACATAATTATAGTGAATTTCCATAAAAACTCTTGTAATTCTTACATTTTAGGTATAAGCTGTACTTAACGGATTAATGTAGAGCACTAAGAAGAAGACTTAACTCTCTAACTCTTCGCTGTATGGTTCTCTTATCCCTTTTTTGAAAAATGGTAAAACTCCCCTTCAATAGCAATATAGTTGACTAAAATTTCCTACTAAAATATTCTACTAAATAATTCTTCACAGACACCAAAGATCGAAAGTCAAAATTTCTGGAATAAGTACGAAATTAACCCTTAAACACACTTGGAGTTTTGCTTATTTCTGGCGTTTCATGAGATTTGGCGTATTCAGAGAATTATAGTAAAAAGTTTTAAGCAAAATATTTTTCCTGTTTAAGGATATTTTTTTACCTTTTTTAGAAAAGACAAATTTTTTGTGTTGTACAGTGTAATTTATGTATTTATTTCATTTAATTGATGTGTTAAATTTTCAATAAGCAGTTAATCAAATATTACCCGATTATCACCCAACCAAACCAAAACCTCAATTAATTAATCGATTAGAACAGAAGCTTTTTAAATTAAATACCCTAATAAAAACTTGAAAAGAGTTTTATTATTACTTTCAGTTTTGGGATGGTCTTCTTCATCTCATTGACTCGAATGATTGTGCAAAATAGGATGTCACAAAAATCAGCATGATCATGATCATGTTAAAATATTTAGCATTAAAATTAAACTTGATCTGCAAACGAATTAAATTAAATTATATTAAAGGGTAATAATTGTTGTTCTTAAAAAATTTAAATTTCACTTTATAATAAAGTTTTACTCTGTAATAGGAAAAATTTAGAATGTGTTACAAGATTTCTGCTAAACAAAAGAACAACCAAACATTATTTTTGTATGACTGTAGAAAACTCGGAAAAATTATTTTACAAAATTGCATTTCTTTTTTATGTCCGAAAGAAAAGTTTTACAGAAATTTATGAAAATTTGTAAAAAAAAGTGCTTCCAAAAAGAATTTAAAGATGTTGAAAACAAAAAATTTAGTTCTTAAATCGGATTTTACGCTAAAATAAAACTTAAACAACACTTTCAAGGTAAAATGTTACTCGTAATTCATTTTCAAAAAACCCCTCTTCTGAATTTAAAATATTTTTTGTGTTTGTTTAATGTCAAGTTGCTGTTTTCTTTAGCTTTTTTGTTGTTTGAATTTCGGGAAAACTAAACGCAACTCAAACTGTAATGAAAAATAACAATTGCTCATCAAAATCAAAATAAACAATAGAACATCATCGTTTATTCTCCCTCTTTTTTATATTTTCAAAGGCTACAAGCAGTTGTTACCTTCGCATTAAATTCTTTCCATGGTGGTGTTTATTGTATCCTTTTTGTGATCGAAATCCTGTTTACAATCTGAGTATGGGCTTAGAGCAACAGGCAGGATAGAAAAGATTCTCTCGCCACACAATTTGCTAATTATGTTTTTATAATTTTAAAAATATTTTCTATTTTCTATTTTTTATTTATTTTTATTTTTTTTATTTATGTCTTTTTTGAGAGCAACAAAAACAGTCAATTCACAGATCTAAATGCGTTTGTGCAAGTTTCGAAATTTTTTGCCACCCTCATTAGGTTTAAATACAATTAAACCTTAAACTGTATGGAGAGTTAAATATATTCCTCTGTTTTCCAATTATTAACTAGAAGCACAAAAATGTGTTCCTTTGAAATGCACAATGGGGTAGTTTGCGAAATAAATGTTGATAAATAAACAACTTCAGAACGACCAACTGGATTTGTTTGATATAATATAAATTAAGAGAAGATAAGCCACATTTTAAGCGTCATAAAACTGATTGGATTTCAATAATTTATATGTTTTTTTTTTATTCTGCTGACACTTACGAAGAAAAAACAATAAATATATTGTCTTCCAGTTTATAGACAATGGCGAAAATTTAAAAAAAAAATTTTTTCAATTAAATATTTAATTAAAGTTTCATTTAGTTATTCATTTGAACTAGTATCGTATTTCCTATGGCCGACGCAATTGACCATATTCTAGTAATTATATAAACAAAACTGTAATGAACATGTACATCCATATATAATTCTTATCTTTTTCAATTCTGATCTCCTCTTCTATTTCGACTTCACACATTTGAACAGAAAAAATCTTATTACTCATATACATACTCGTACATATGTAGGTACTCTTAAACACTCTCATTGCTTTACGTGTGTATTTATAGCACTTGTAGTGGTGTCAGCTTTGGTAGCGTTTTATTCCTTTAATACTGAACCGATTTAAAAAATATATAGTCGGGTGACTAAAGCTCAACAATGTCTACCATTTGTTAAGAGACTGAAGAAAATCGGTTGGCAAACAAAGAGATCGAAAAATTTGTCTTTGCCCATTTATATGATGGACAGATAACAAGAGAGTTGACAATATGATCCCATTATAGACTAATGGATACTGTGCTTGACTATTAGTCTAGGGGTCGTGGGTTTGATTCCAACCAAGACCCTGGGTGTTTCTGTGGACAAACAAAAAAAACAGTTTTTGTTTGTTAAAAAAATAACAAGGAAGTAACATTTTTCATTAATTTGTGTTTGCGTGTGTGTCGAATTTTGCTACTTTTATTGTCAATGCAAGTTTATATTTGATTTATATTTAGTTTTGATATTTACTTTTTTAACTTTTTCGAAAAATATTTAAAGTTCTACTGATGAAGTGCAGCACATAGACTAATTCACCTCGGAACAAGTAAATCATATTATTTTTTTTATTTTTCATTACCCAGAAAAAAGTGTGAACGCAAATTGCTTCCATAAGTCTTTGTTTTTATAACAAACGACTTATTTCATACACGATGCTTTTATTTTTATATTTTTTAATACATAAAATCAAAGAAAACTTTTGAATAAAATAATTAGCCAATTCACAAAGTCTTGTAAAGTAATAAGTGATAAAGTACTATTTAAGTCCAAATAGCACTAATGTGAACGCCTTGTTGTATTTCCTTATAAATATTGTTATAAACGTTTAATTCAAATGACGGAAAAAATATAGAAATTATTATTAAAGAAAAATAATATCCAGCAAAATAGACAAAAATTTATATCACAAATTATTACTAAATTATTTTTATATCCTGTCATTAAAAACATTATTTCCATGTGTTTCCATTTTATTTATTGCTATTTATATGTATATTGATATTTTTATACAAAGCAAATTCTGAAATATTCTTATCATCAGAATTATTTTATTTTTTGAAATTAAAATAAAATAATATTGAAAATGAAATGTTGCCTCGAATTCCTGAACAAAAAAATAGCTGACGAAATAGCACACTGAAAAAATATAAGCAAGAAAAAAGGATTGTCAAATAACAGTTTTATATAAAAAATATCAACAAAAGTCGTTAAATAATTTTTTATGCACACAATTTTATATATCCCTGGGAAAGTCACTCAAAAAAGTGGCGAAATATCGGCGTTTGAATAAAAAAAAATTTGTTAACGTTTTTTTTAATTCACCTAGAGCTTGAATTAGATAGATTAATAATAAAAGAAGGTCGAATAATATAAAAGAATAGTTCTTATTTAACGTTAAGAAAAATTTTGGGAAAAAAGTCATGTTTATATGATCGAATTACTAGCATGAGGTCACTTTTAAATAAAAAATAAAATCCAAATTTTGTTATCAAAATATCGCTACTCCTTTGTGTAGCTTCTTTAGGATGACACAAAGGATTAGCGAAGTATTGATAATAAATTTTAATATTTTTTTATATAAAACCTCGTTATTCAATTGGAAAATTAGAATATTTCGAAAAAATAAAACTAGTATACGAAACAAAATATTATATTTAAGCAGAAAAAGGAAAAATCCTTAAACTCTTTGTAAATATACACATATATATTTTCTATTAGTATATAAGAAAAATTTGTAAATACCATGAACGCAATAAATTGAATTGAATTGAATTAGTTAATAAACAATTGTTTTAGTTAAATACTCAATTATAACAATTGAACGATTGAAAACTTGAAAATATTTATACTAAAATTTTTACTATCAAAGAAATTTTTATTTCATATATCAAACTTTTAATTGAAAAAATCATGTTTTTTCTGTGCAAGATCCAAGTTTTAAAAAATTCTTTCAGCTTAGAAGTAGTATTCCCCTTTCTTTTATATATATCGTCGGTTACAGGTTGACAACTCTTAACATGTTTTTTTGTACTTTTCAAGAGACAAAAAAACGTTATTACTCCGTTACTAAACCGTGTTGGAAGTAAATAAAAAAACCAAAATTAGTAGGAGAAGTAGGGAAGGAAATTTTTTAAAAATATAAATGAAACGTACTAACATGCAGAAGGACAAACACAGTCGTTTGGCATCAAAAACCCGATTCGATTTTTTTGCAAGTTAAGAGTTGTCAACCTGTGACCGACGATATATCACTTTATTTTTTGCTATTTATTTTACGAAATTACCCACTGTGCATTTATAATTACTCAAGTCGGAGTACAATTAAATATTTGAAAATTGTTTGTAAGTAAAAATAAGTGCAGCACTGCAATGGGTTAAAAATTGCTAGTCTTTGCTCTACAAATTACGCTCAGGTTAGATTAAGATTATACATAATACAACTAAGTACTTTTGTATGTTTTTACGTACATACGAGTTTGTATGTATATGAGATTATTTAGTAGATAGCAAAATCATCTAGTGATGGATGCTTTATCATCAGTGTAGTCGTGTTGTGTATTTTATGGCTCGCAGTTATTATTTGTTAAATGATGCGATTTTTGTTAAATGTTTTTCCATTATTTTTTTTTTGTTATCGTTACCAGTTAAAGCGTAAATTCCATGTTATTGTTTTGTAAGCCAATGTTATTCACTAACACACACATACACATACACACACACAGATACAAAACCACAAGACCATTCCACACATTGACTTCATTTTTCCATTTATTTTCAATTTGGAAAAACATTTTTAATATTGAAAATGATAGATAGTATTTAATAGACAGATTTTTGTAATTTTGCAGTTGGCTGGGAGATCAAACAAAAAACAAATAATAATAATATTTTTGTTGGCATAAAAAGGAAGAAAACAACAAATAAAAACAACAGCATGTGCAACGTATTTCACCGCATAAATAGCATGGAGCCATTCAATCATGAATGCGAAACATGTGAAAATGTTGTTTAAAATACACATGTTTTTTGTTCGAAAATGAAAAAAAAATTGTTTTGTTAAGTTTTTATAGTTTTTCTAGTAAACTCAGTGTTTTTAAACTAAAGTGGGGTTTCCCCAAGTCAGACTTAATCCACTTGTGTAGGAAATGTATATGAAAGGAACTCAGTTATTTGAGTGATTTCTGAAAAAAATATTAATTACTCAAGTCGACCTGATGGATTGTGGAAGCCGCATTTACAAAAAAAAAAAGTCCATGTTTTCTGTGCTCATAAAAACTACTTACAAATCAAGAAAATGAAAATGAAAAACCAGAAATAATCGTAGCCTTGGCAAATTTATTTGGCATCATGTTACACAAATTTGTTTTATAGAAATTATTTAAAACTTTTTTTTTAATATCCAGCTACCAACCAGCCATAATTCATGATTTCTAGTTGCACATGGTTTTAGTTGATCACATTGTAACTGAAAACACTTGCACTCGAGGGGAGAATACTTCAAGATTTTGATGCATTTATTTTAACTTTTTCTTTTAAACATGCAACTGTCAATCAAATGTTGTTGGCTTTGTAACATTAACTTAGTAATAATTGCAGTGGTCGGTCACATTGAATAATTAAAAGAATATTAAAAAAAGTTAAATGTCTCCGGTGAGTGTTTAAAAATGTACACTTTTTTTAAATTCTGTTAAATATTGTGAAAGTTTGTATAAATTGTGATTTTCAACGGTTTTTGGGTGTGTCTTAAATCACGTTTTTTAAGGGAACAAAAAAATTATATTTAAAAGTGCGCACTCGTCATGGAAGCTGTTGAGGTTTTCCTCAACACACTCGCATGATTATTAGAAGAAAATATATATGTATAAAACTTGCGGCAAAAATCGAACAATTGAGTTCTAATAGAAATTACTCAAGTTAGGTCGTCTTATCTTGAATTTTTTAAATTAATGTTGCAATACAAGTGCAAACAAAAGGCTAGAATCCTTGGAGGGGAACCAACGGGCAAACGCTTTTTATTATCCTACCAGGACACTAATCTTATCATGTTGTTATGTTCTTACCTTTGTAAAAAGTATTTGCTTTTGTATTCTTTAAAGAAATACTGGTTCTATTGATCGCGATAACAAACTAATGTACTCGCAGCTTCAGCTAATTTAATTTGTTTTTATTTACAAAATATTTTCAAAATAAACTGTTTAATAACAAGCACTGTTCTACCACGAACGACTAAACTACCTGTACAGGATCCTCGCTTAGCGACCGCGGCCATTAAGTTTTTCTTAACTTGTCATTAAGTTTTCCTAAACTTCAATGCAATATTCGATTATTTATAATAGATGTCATTATGTTTGACATTCTTCCGTTACACGTATTAAAAATAATATTTGTAACCAAACTACTATCGTTTCTGAATTGTACCAAAAGCAACAAGAAAGAAAAAGAAGCTCGCTTCAATGTTTGCTTAGTATTCCAGAAATTTCCATTCCCCTTATTTGGAGCTTTCGTAATTAAGTTATATGCCGGTAAATTCGTAATGCGGTAAATTAATTTCATCACTAGATGCATCTATTTTCCGTAACTTATTGTAGTTTATTTAAAAAGTTGTAAGTTCAGCTATTTTCATACTACTAAAAATATTTATTAAGCGAAGCCATTTACTTTTTAACTGATTCTAACATTCACTTTAAAAGTGAACTACAAATAAATATGGATTAATATTATCAGTTACTTGTTGTTACTCGTATCTGCTTTTTTATGAAAAATATACTCGTATACACCAATAGAGGGTGTGGCAAAATTAATGTAAGCTTTGAATTCGGCGCCTTTTTATGCAGCGCTAAAATCCAATTTGACAGCTGTCAGTTTATGGTTAGTAAAAATTTACAGTCATGACAGAAAAATGTGTTTTCATTACTGAACAATATCTCAAAAATAATATCAATATAAATTAAATAAATTCCACAAGAATCGAGGACACCGAAACAAGCAAGATTCAGTTATTTAAAGTATAATTCATTATAATTGAAATTGAAAAAAAACAAAAACTTTATTTTACTGATAAAAGATTCCTTTCTTACGATACTTAGGATCGACTTATTGTAACTTTTTAACAATATTTCTTTCATATTTCGTTATTCTACAATATTTAGCATTCAATAACTTAAGATATATGTACATATATTAAGCGTACAAAATTGCTTGCATACTTCCAATTTTCAACTTTAAAAATATTTATTTCATTATTTAAATTTCTCTAGAGTTTAGGAGGCACCACCAATCTACCTTATCATATTTATAGCGACTTTCACAGAAACTTTAACACACAGCTCTGGCGAATAATTAAAACAGCTTATTTGATTAGAGCACTAATTGCCACAAAGACTTGTTACAGACCTACAACGCGATACGAAATACCAACAATTTTCTCTAACACAAATATACTCGTATATGTATATGTGTAAGTAAGTGTAAAGTACAACTAATAAATTTTCTTTAGTTAAGAAAATCCATGCTTATCAGTTCTTTATTAAAGAACAAACCGTACAACATCCCCCAGGATTAAATTTAAAACACTTTGGTTAAATTGCAAAAGAAAAGTAAAAGAAATTATCTTGGAGCCAGATGAGAAAAAAACTTGAAAACTTTTTATTTTCGTTAAAGGTAACAAACTCAGGCCACACGTAATGAAATCAAAGGCGAAACACAGAAGAGCTAATCTAAAGTTTGTTACACTTGTAGCTGTAACAATCTAAAAAAATAAATTAAGGAGAATTTAAAAAAAAACGTTGTTTTACATTAAAATAACGAATTTGAAATAAAAATTTTAGATTTTCCAAAAAACAAATGCTTAATAGTTATGCCAATAATTTTGTTCTCTGTGACTGCAAATTGCAAAATGTTTTTAACTTCAAAAGTTAGTATGCATGTGCATATGTATGTTTGTGTAAAAGGATTTCCTTAAAAATTTCTTGAAATTAAAATTGTTGTTAAGAGAAACCCAAACAACTGTAGAAGAAATTAAGCTAAATTACAGCAATTTACCTTGTAAATACTTGAAAATATCGCATACGAGTATTAAACTTTTGCTCTATTTGTGTTCTTCTTGTGCAAATAAACAGAAATTTTCAAGTAAAATAATAAGAAGAAAACACCGGCCCGAAATGCATGTTAAGTTGTAGTTTTGATTTCTTTTTGCTTCTCTTACCGGACTGTAAGGAATTGGGTTGAACCAACAAATAATAATGATGGAGTAAAAAATTGCATACACAAGAAATTCTTGTCACTGGCCTCAAATTTAGCATTTAATTAGATTTTTTTTATTTGTATTTGCTGGGAGTATAGTTTAAGTCATGTTTTAGCCTTTCCTGGACAGCACAGTACAGCAGAGTATGTAAAGCACATGTTTGCCATGTTTCAAATGATATACGAGCAAGGAACATCCAGCCAAAAGGAAGGATGTTGCATGTCAACGTCAAGTTCAATTTGCTCTAAAGTTAATGTTTAAATTTATGGTTCCTTAAAATTATTACAAAAAAATAAAAATCTAAAGACGTCACTGCTGTTTTAAGTCACCTAAACTCATAATCCGAAAGTATGTACATATTTCTACTTTTTCAATTGTTCTTGTATGGATTTTAGCAGGTTTTGTTAAAAAGAAAATTTGTATATTAAGCTGACCTGTTGGTGTGATAAAGTTTATAAAGAATTTAAAGATTTTATAAATTAAATGATGAGTGAGTTAATTTGACGAAACTAGAAATTATTTATAATATAATATATAATATAGAATATAATATCCATAAGTATGTGTGATGTGCAAATGAAAAATTAATTTAAATTGAAAAAGTCCAAGTCATATTAGGTGCACTGGAAAACACAGCTTACCCATTGATCATTGTTCATTGCCGAAATGTTCTTTTTGGGTACATTTTTCTGGTTTTACATTCGCCTTGAGAAGTTTATTTAGGCATCCAAGAATGATATTTCCCAGGGCGAATTCTATTGCGACTACCTGTATGCATTTGCCTTGTTGAAAGTCATTTTGGGGCTTAATCTGACTGACTATTCCCATTTTTTTTTTATTTAAAAATTGTTTGATAAATTTAAATTAATTTTATAAAAATTTAATCTTGGAACAATTTATTCATTGGAATAGCAGAACGGATCATTACGGAGGACGCTACACCATCTCATCGGCGTTCTTTGTTCGACTTTATCATTTATGACGGTAGATGAAAATAAAGTCGAATAATCTCTGCTTTGATTACAATACTAAATATTTTTGTCAAGAATTCAACTTTTTAAAAATTTATTACGAAAATATAAAAATATTTTTAATAAACACAGATACAATTTTGTTTTTACAAAACTTGTCTTCGCAAAAAAGTTTTATATTTTTTTTATTGAATCATGACTTTCCTTATTCAAATATAAACATTTTACATAGAATAGTATCATAGAAAAACCATAATCACATCTGTTTTGTGAACTACAAATAACGCTCGAGATTAGAAAAAAGAATAACAAAATTCTGATCAAAGATTTTCGCAGAGGGGAACAAAAAAACTATAAAAATGCATTGGCGTGCTAATTGCTTCCGTCTGTCCCTAGATTGGTTGTGGTTTAAATTTTCCCCTTCCCCCTTTGCCTTAGAAAACCATGTCCACTTCCATTTTATATATAGGATTTGTTCAACCATACGAGGACATTTTTGTACAACATTTTACCTGAAAAGACTAAAACTGAAAATTTAACTTCAACGCCAGAATTAAATAAAAAATTAAAATGTGTAAATAAGTACGAAATTAACATTTAAGACATTTTAAGTTTTAATTTATTTCACGCGTTCGATTTTAATTTCCAACCTCGACTTCTTTGAAAACTTATAATGCAGCTTAAATACAAATTTTTTTGTGGACCATTTCAACTTTTTCAGTTCATGGGTTGTCCTTTTTTTAAAAGGTGCCATAAAAGTGCCTTTAATTGATGAGCTGGAGAGCCCAAATGCTCCACGAAAATGTTTCTCGTATTGTGTTACATTAGTTTGTCGGACGCGTCGTTTGCCCAAAATGAAATATTCCCATAGATTTCAAGACAAATTCCCAATAAACATTTGCAAAAGTGGTAACTTTAGCCCCCAAAGGACATACGTAAATTTCTGAAACGTCGATAGACGTATATGTGTATATATTTATACTTATTTTTTGGTCCCCATTGCCAGAATCAGTTGTGCGAACTTTAGTATTTTGGAAATAATTTTATTTTGTTGTACAATGTAATTAGAAATTATCAGAAAGACATACGCGCTTTGAGAGTATTTGTTTTGTCTTTGGGGCGTTGCCAAAGTTGGGATTATGGCTATGGTTGCAGCATCTTAATCAACATATAGATCTTGTTGCAGAGTTGTCAAGGACAGCAACTGGCATCCGGACTAACAATAAGCAGGACCATCATTAAGTTGCCCTTACAGAGCTTATAGAATTTAGTTGATGACCACATAATTTCTCTACCCGTACAGCCATACCTAAATCAGAGCATTGAGCGTCGCGTTAGCAACAGGGTACGTATTCAGAGTAATTTTTTTTTCTTAGAATATACTGTAAATACGTACCCTGTTGCTAACGCGACGCTCAATGCTCTGATTTAGGTATGGCCGTTAAACACTCCATCAGCATTGTCACTGCTTTTGCAACTTGGTTTCCGTTTATCAGACAAAAAGTTCAAATACATAAAATAATTAATTAATTAATAAAAATTTCTTCTGGAAACATAGCGGTGATACCATTATGTAGCCATTGTTTGCCACAACCATCATATAGTTATAGCAATCATGCCACAGCCATGCCTTTTCCTCGCATGTTAAAGTCCTAAACAATTGTGTGTTATATATTTTTTTCTTGATCAGTTTTTATTTCTTATTGCAATATGTAAGTTTCCTCCTCTTCGCAAAAAAGAAAATTATTATTTGTCTTGAAATTTTAAATTTAAACACAAAAAAAAGTTTGCAAAATATAATTTAGGCACTACATGAACTGAGGCTGATCCCCAAAAATGAAATAAACTTCGCAACAGCTGGTCGCCTTAACTAAATCTTAGAGAAGTCGTTTTATTCAACATGTTGTGTTGTGGTCATACCTTCGATTCAGGATTTTGTCTACAACAACAATATTTCAAGCCAATTGAAATAAAAAACTAGAAAAAATCCTCCGTCTTAAAATTTCTCTCATATCATGTGGCTTAAAACTTTTTATTTATTGGTATGGGTAAATAAGCAAATATGAATGTATGCATGTGTGTGTGTATGGGTGTGTGTGTGTGTGAAATTTTTTTTATTTTTATGAAGCTTAAAAAGACATTCTCTTTATAAACTGCCAAAAAAGTACTTAAATGGTTTAAAATAAACTCTCTACTGTTACCATTTCTGTTGCTCTGATTCCATTTTTTGTCCCAAGTCTACTTCATTTCCTTTCAAGTATAAGTTACAGTTCTCGTTTCTTTTTTTTTTCTTCTCCGTCTTCTTTTCTTCTTCTTTAAGGGCCATTATTTAGACCACTAAAATGTTGTGTTGGCGTTGTATGACATGTTTTTTTTTTTGCTGCTGGTTGATTTCTTTTCTTCTAGTACAAACTCATCACACTCTCCATGTGTCACTCACAGCGGGTGTTGTATTTTATGTGGCCTGTTTTGCTGTCTATTTTTATATTTTTATTATTGTTTTTTTTTGCAACAACAACAAAAATATTGTTTTTTATTGTTTCCTTTATATTTTGACAGGATTAGTATTGTCATAAGTCCGGAGAAAATAAACATCATAAAAAGGACACTTATTATGTAATCAGATTTTCAAATGCCTCATGAGCTTAACAAAACAGTAGAAAAAATATTTGCAGAAGGAAAGTAAAAAAGTTATAATGATATCTAAATAAAGATTTGGTGAATGAAAAACATATTTTTGTTTTCTTAATGTTATTGCTTTCACTAAGTTGTGAAGGTGGTATCATCTAGCATACGAGTATAAACAAAGTCTTATACTTTAGATCATCTTAATCCACAACACTAAACTTAAATGTATTCTTCTGTATTAAACGGTTATTTATGTGGAAGTCAACCTCTTGTAACTGTTTTCAACTTTTATTCGAGGCGAGATTGAAACGGAATCCTTCCTTGCCCACCCCTTTCTTAGGATAAATATCTTTTGTCCCTTTTAGTACTCGCATATGAACTAATAAACTTATTTTATTTTATTAATTTAAGCAGTTTTCAAGTTTCTTGAATCCCATGTTCAACTTGAAGAATGCACACTCATGTCCCGGCAACTGCTTTTGCCGGATTAACTTTAAAAATTATTTATATTAAAAAAAAGAAACAATCTAAAATTAAACATATAAAACATAATTAGTAAAAATGTAATAAATTTTAACAAGACATTTTAATGAAAATACACACGAATACAAGTGAACACAATGCACATGCACTAATTTGAATCTTTACCAACAAAAATATTTTCTATGTTCAAATATAAACACATTTATTTTTTTTATATTTTTACACAATATATAATTAAGACTGTTAAACAATGGCAATTATCGTGATAATAAAGTTAATAATAGTAGTTCAGCAAATACAAGTATTGTTTTCCTCTGTACAGCACGCATGAACACCAACAAACTCACAAAAACTCAACTCGTAATCACTAAAAAATATTTGTACATCATTCGAACATTTCATGCGATTGCGATTACTTCTACTCGTATTCGCAGTCGTAAAGTTTGCTTGTGAATGCATTTGTTGTTAAAAACTTATTCAATTATTTAATGTTTCTAATCTTTTTCTTACAGAAAGATGTACAATTTCCAGTGCAATCTTTCTCAATGCACCTGAAATTGTTGTGTGTACTTCTATGAACAATAGAGAGGCTCACAACAAACAGGCATTACCGCTAAATATGCAATTATTAATGTGGTGTTCAAACAGATGAGACCGAAAATCGAAATTGAGAACTCCCCATATAACTCTCAAACGCTAAAGAAATGTTTTCAAAAACAAAATTTATGCCAAAAATCTAAAAACCTTAAAGAGAACAAAATTTAAAATATCTAGACTAGTAGATAGAGTACTAGACTATTAGTCGAGGGGTCGCAGGTTCGATTCCTCCCTACACCCTGGGTGTTTCTGCAGACAAGCCAAAATGGCTTCGCGGTTTGTGTTTGTTCTTTAAAAAAAGATTAAAAGATCAGCCCGCAACCGTCCATATTCTAATTATAATTAATAAAACATTAAACACTTACGTACACACGATCAAATAAAAAAATTAAAAAACCTTCAAAATAAACAAATTGAAATTAATTAAATTTCTTTTACTATTTAATACGCCTTTTTCACAATTTCACAAATTTAAAGTAGAGAAAAAGCTCCAGCTCATTGTTTTTCTCATTGCTTTATAAAAATAAACTAAACAAACATACAAGCATGTGCTATATTTTTTTCAACTTGAAACTGTACATACATGTGTAGTATGTATGTATGCATGCATTAGTAGCAACTTTAAACACTTACAGTTCTCAAAATACCGAACGAATTTTAATAAAATATTGATTGTGCACATCTGCATGCAATTACCTTTCAAATAGTAAAAATATTTTTAATAATAAATTATTATTAAATATGATTTGCGTATATAAAATGATGCTTAGGAAAAAATCGTGCAGTCTGTATTTCGAAAGCTATCAACAATCTTTTACAATTTTAAACTACTAAAAGAAAGTTTTTTATAAAAAGTAACTTACGATACTTTAGCGCTAAGCGGTGCACATGTATAATTTTAAACAAAACCTTAAGTGGGATTCGTTCCTGAAGGCCGGCTAAAGCTCATGTCTTCCAAATGATTTCTTATATAGCAATGAATTGTTTCCCCTCTAATATTTATTTTTATTTTGTTTGCATTTGTAGTGTGTGTGTTTGTGTGTGTGTGTATGTCTATTTGTGTGCATTTTATGATTTACAGTACATTCTCGTATGTGTATCTAAGAAACAACAATTTTCAATCTCGAATTGTAGGTATGAACATGATATTTATTCATTATGCGAATTGCAATAAGACACGCATTCCCAACATAATTTTTATATTATAAAAAAAGCGGAAAAATAAAGAGATGAAAATTCGTCTGCGATTTTATTTCTTGAAAAAAATAAAATAAAAAATACAAAAACTTAGCAATTGTCAATTTTAAGCCGATTAAAGTTGGTGCTAAGTTCAACTTCACACAATAACAAAACAAAAAATTGAATTTTGCAAGCAATCAAGCATTTCAGAACCTTTAAAATAAAAAATAATTTCAACTAACAAGACATCAAGAATTATAGATCAACTAGATTAACCCGGTGCGATTTGCTACCCCCTGACCGAATTTCCAAAAAAACCGTTTTAGTGAACCTTTTCCATTTGCAAAAAAAAATTTAATTGGTTCACAAACAACAAAGTTATTTGATAGTAAATTTTTGAGGCGGGCACTTTGCTTCCATCCGCTCCCCAATTTCCAAAAAAAATTAACGAACCTCTTCTTTCTCTAGTATATAATAAAATCTCTAAAAAACTATGTGGAAAGAGTCACATAATTTAAAAAAGTAGGCATGGTTGGAAAACAAGTAGGACAATAATTCAATCCAGAGTCCCATTTAAATGTTGTGGAAATTTCACGAAGATCGGCTCAGAGGTCTAGTCCCCCATCAGGTACAAGCAAACAAACACACATTCCGTTTTATTATAGATCATTTATATCAACTCATTTTCCATTCTATGCCAATGAATTAAAAAAAATATGTCATACTGTAGGGTGCAAATATTTCAAACATAAACAACATGAGAAAACAATTTTTTGAAAAATAAAACATTTTATATTTTTTCAAATGTATATTGCAAATATTTTAAGTTTAAAGTGGTTTATTTTGTGTTTTAACGCATTAACAATTGTAGTTAACCTGTTAAATTATTTATGGGTTGTATCAGATTACTATCCTCAGTTGGATAAGCAAATATCTTTATATTTACGCAACAAAACAGTTGCTATATAAATTCATGTTGAACTTGAAATGAAAGAAATGCACAAAGGGGACTACCATACTGACAACGCTATCGGAACCGGACTTATCATATTCTTGCACTAAGCAGGACTAGTGTCCTCAATGGTGTGGGATAATAAACAAAATTATGAAAAACAGTTGTAGTTTCTCACTCTCCCGCCGCTTGTGCAGAGCATTTGGGATCTTCGATATCTGGTTTAAGTGCTACAAGGCGTGTAAGTCGATACCATTAGCCCAATTCACAATGTTGTGTAAATAGTTTTGCTTCGTAGCATTTGCAAAGTGGTGTAGAATATTTTTACTCTACTCTGTTTTTAGAAAACAGCGTTCATAAATGATTGTAAATATTTACAATTGCATAAATTTGCAATCTCAAATGCACAACATTGTGTATTGGGCTATTGTGTGTTGAAAATATTTCGGATGTTGCAACTTTTGAAAATGTCAACCGATTTCAATGAATTTTTGCGTGCAGTAATTTTAAATTTGCTTTGCGAAGATCGAACATCTATTGATAATATTTTTTATTCTTCTTTATTACAGTCATAAAGTAAATACAAGTAATTTATAAAATATAAATTGAAAAAACATCACAAAAGATCACTGTTTTTTTTATCAAGAATTGTTAAATAAAAAACTAAAAAACCGGATTAAGTTTATATATTCATGACTTGATGGAAGTTCCAAGTTGTTACTTGTATTTTTTTCTTTTTCATTTTCTTTTTCTTTAAGAAATTATTTCAAGTTGTAGTAGATGTTTTGTTGTTTCGCTTTAATTAATTAACGTTTTAATTAGATCTGTTTGTTTAAAAGTATCTGAGGCGATGTGTACGTACGTGCATTATATGTACAGATGTACTGCTTAGCGTTGTGCAAACAAGTTGTGCGTGTTTGCGTTAAAATATTTCACGCGCATTTTATAATTTTGCGAAAAAATATTTTAGTTTTAATGACTTTTTTAATATTATTATTTTTTATCTTTTTTCATTAAATGTATATTTTTTCTAGTTTGAATTTTATCTAATGAACATCTAGTTGATTTCTTTTTAATGGCTTTTTATGTTTTTGCAGTTGTTCATTTTCTACGTATATTTTTTTTTGTTAAAGAGTTAATTACAGTGTGGCCTACATGATTTACTGGACATGTTAAGAATATGGCTGAAGATCATGCAATTCTTTTGCCAACATTCATTTGAAATGTTTGCAATCGTTGAAATTATTTTCAAAATATGTAGTTGCAACATGATGACATTGTTGCTGTTTTTATTTTTCCTATTGCATTTAATTTTATTTTATTTATGTAGGAAATTTCAACGGTAAAGCTGAACGAATGAATGATACTTGTAGATAATTTTAATGGTCGGATAATTTGTTGAAAATGCCAGATACAAGTGAACTGCAAGCAACAATGCTTTTGAATTGTGAGCCATGAGTGGGGAAATAATTTGTTAAATTTCACTTTGTTAAGAAAAATGTGAAAAGTTGTGAAAATATACCAAGTAAGACAAATTTTATTGCTTTTATCTTTCATGTTGTTTAAGAAAATGTCTTTCATTAATTTTGTATTTATTATTTTTAATTAGAAGGATCGCTGTTTGTGCGATCGATCGATCGTTCCATAATATAATTTAAATAAAAAATAAATTGCCTTCAGAACAGACACATACATTTATCGGGTGAAATTTATGAAAAGTTTATTATTTTATAGTGAATGAATCACTGCGTATACGTTACACCGAACTGTTCATAGTTGTATGTCACGTATACGTGTGGCATTTCCTTTATCCTTATTAAAATTTATTACACAATATTCTTCTAAACTTCCAAATAAACCTTTTGAAAATGTCGTCTTGAGTATCTAAATATGAATATATATTTAAATTTAGTTTTAAGCATTATAAATATAAGTTTCATTTCAGATTAAAATAAGCTAAAAATAACATCGTAAACCAACGCTCAGGGCTTTGTTGAATAGAAAAAAATAACATCAATAAAGAAATGTTTCATTTAAACTATTTTCGATGTCAGTCAAGGGCACTAAAATAGCAAATTTTTATCTATAGTGAATATAATAAAAGGTATCCACACTCTCCGACAGAAATTTGAAAAAATTAAATAAAAAAGTATGCGACGAGCCTTAGATTCCGAGTTATGGAAATCTAAAGTTCTATTACATAATTTTGGTTATATTTCCGAATGAATGCAGTCAATATTGGTATAATTCAAAGATTTTGAGAATATCTTTCAGGAGATGCTAAGATTTTTAAAATTCTTTAGTAAGCAGTGCCATTTTATAAAATACCATGGCGGAGAAAGTCCTTAGAACTACTTTTATTGATATGTAAGTAGAGTATAACTTCGTTACTACGGCCAGATATACATATGTAGTATCAGTCTTTTTCTGGATTACTGAATCGTCCGGACCGCAGTTGAAAAAATTTTAAGTAAAAAAAATTTGTTTAAAACAAATGAAAAACATGTAAAAATCAATACTAAAAGTGATGAAAAAATTACTATTTGCAATACGAACTTATTTTTCCTAGAATACACAAAATCAGGACTAAAAACCGAAAGTAGGAATCAATATTGATTATTTTTTCTTTTAAGTGCGATGGAGTATTATCAAGACTTTCTTGGACCCACGAAAGTTGACATCCAACTTAGTCTTTTTAGTAGATTTATAATCATCTGAAAATGAATGGTTTTTAAATTACGAGCAGCGGCAACTTATGAAATCCAGATGTGTTCGCGCAGGGCATGAAGAAAACTCTATATTTTTATATTTTTCTACCAGGAGCCAAATCTGCACTACTATGGATCCATGCTGTTGTTGGAAGTGCCCTCTTAAATGTTCCAGATTTATCAGCATTATTTATTTCATCTTCAGCCATTTCCCATTTGTTACACAGCTTTTGAAAACTTTTTTTAAGCGTCTCTATAGCAGAATTATTGATTTTTTCAGCGAATTCTTCGGCATCTCATTTCATTGCTGAGGACAGCCACTATCCGCTGGAAAATTATTGACTCCTACAATTCTTAGTGAAAAGATCTTGCTTTGCTTTGCATAATCTCTGCTGCTGATTGAGAAAGGACATCACCGCTATCTCTAACTGAGGATTCTCAAATATTATCAAAGTTTTTATTTTCCCTAAATAATTTGTTTATTAACAAACAAGTTATTAAATGATTTGAACAGACATATCTGATCCTCTCAAGGCTTGAGACATGTGTTTTCTTATTTTATTTTTTTTTTAATTTATATCAAAAAATGTTTGTGAACTTTGAGACCCAATACTCCTCCACGGCATTTTTTATTCTTGCAACTAATTAAACTCCTGTTTTCTAGATTATAGATGTAAAACTTCCAACACATTGTAGTGTCTGGGTTACTGAATAGTCCGGACTCTTTCAAATAAAATAACATATATTTCATTATTATTAGTTTTCTTTACTCAACACCGGTGAAGATGTTGAGAAAACGCTTCCAAGTGCCCAACATTCGGAGTCGAGTAGCTAAACTCATCAATGATCATGTGGAAGGACCCGCAAAGAAGTGATTTTTATTAAAAAGAAAACCCTGAAGACAAGAAGAGATGGAAGGGAACCCTTGTCATAAGTATAAGAATTTTTCGCCCCCCCAAGAATTTATTGAATATCGTGACTATGACAATATAGACTGGAATGGGTTACTTTTGCATCTTTCTAACTTTAATGTTGGTCTTATTGTAAACTCTACCGATGTCAATATGAAATGTGATTTATTTTCATCTCTACTTACGGAACTGTTTTCGTTTGTTCCTGTTGTTAGAAAGAGGTTACGCTTGAATGGCAATGCGTGGATGAATTCGCGTGATATTTTATTCGCTAGGTCTTTAAGGGATTTGGCTTATTCGACTTTTAGGTCGAATCGTTCTGTGGAAAATTGGACTATATACTGTAAACTAAGAAATAGGGCCAAGAGAGTGATAAGACGCGAGAAGAGGAAGCATTTTTTAAGAAATTTTCAGGGTGTTGATTCTGCATGCTTATGGCGGATTCTGCGTAATTCTGGATGTACTAGTGCTGATAGTGACGTGATCTGGGATGGTGATGTTGGCTCCCTGAATGACTATTTCGTCGGAGATCAACATTCTATTGATACTGCTGAATTTGATATCGGAACGTTTGTGAATTCTACTGACTCGTTTTCTTTTTCCTGTGTCGATGAGCTGGAAGTTATTGAGGCATTAAATAAAGTTAAGTCTGGATCTACTGGTACTGATGGTATCCCTATCAAATTTATTAAGCTTATATTTTCCCATATATCTTTTATCTTGTTGGATATTATAAATTTTATTTTTATGTCATCCCATTTTCCTAGATCCTGGAAAATTGCTCGTGTTGTTCCGCTACCTAAAACTAAAATTGTCAATAATGCCGAAGATTTCAGACCGATATCTATTCTTCCTGCTCTATCCAAAATGGTTGAACATCTCATTAAGAATCAAATACTTCGTTCCGTGAGGGGAGCTATCTATGAGTCACAGTATGCTTTCCGTGAAGGTCATAGTACCGCATCGTTGCTACTTAGTTTGACTGACTCTATAAGGGATCATATAAATTGTGGCAGACTCTGTGCTCTGATATCGCTGGATTTATCTAAAGCTTTTAACTCTATTTCCCACACAACTATGATATGTAAACTCAGAGATCAATTTAATTTTTCAAGTTCTGCTTGTAGACTTATTTTTTCGTACCTAGTAGATAGGCTACAATTTGTGGAGTTTAAGGAAGCTAGGTCTGGTATTTTGCCCCTTCACTCTGGTGTTCCCCAGGGATCGCTCCTGGGCCCCCTCTTATTCATTCTATATGTTAATGATTTGTATCTACAGACAAATTCTGATGCGTGTGTAACATTCTTGTTTGCTGATGATGTTTTTCTTTTATTCAATGGGGACCGTTCCCTGTCTCAGAGGTTGCAACATAGTGTAGATGGCTGTCTGGATCGTGTCCTGAAATGGACCTCTGAAAATTCACTTTCTATTAATCCTTCTAAAACTAAGGCTATTTTCTTTGGAGCTTCTGACTCTACTTCTCACTCTTTTAGACCTCACCTTGGCCAGGCCGATATTGAGTGTGTTTCTCGGCATAGATGTTTAGGTGTGGTATTAGACGGTTGCCTTTCTTTCGAACATCATATTAACACTGTATCTGGTAGGGTGTGGGGCTCGCTACGTAGGATATATTCCTCCAACTTGTATTTGCCTTTTCGGGTTAGGCTCAGATTAGCTCATGCTCTTCTTATGCCGCAGGTTCTTTACTGCCTTGAAGTGGTGTCTGCTGCTTCTGTTGAAATGTGTAATAAGCTGCGACGCATAGTTAATATGATTGTCAGATTCGTGTATAATGTTAGGCGTTTTGACCATATCTCATCCTTCGTACGAGAATTCCTGGGTTTTACGTTTAACGATTTTATTAAGTATCGGAGCCTCCTTTTTTTCTATAGGGTAGTGCGTAGTGGTGCTCCATCTCCATTGTGTGACAAATTTATCTTCCTGCGATCTTCTAGAAATCCACAGATTTTCATTCCAAGAATTTCTAGACGTATTTTTGAAAGATCTTATGTGGTTAGAATTGCTCGCTGGTGGAACTGTTTGCCCTATGAACTTCGCATTTTTTCCCATTCCAATAACGTTTTTCGTGTTAAACTTAGAAGGTATTTAACCAGTATCTAGTGATGCGTTTGCCTATATATTTATGTATATATATATGGATGTATGCGCAATTGAGTATAGACTCTAAAATCCTGATTTATTTTCTACTTACTTACCTAATATACTTACTACCGTCTAAAATAGTTTTTGAGACATCAGATATACATATTTTAAATTCCAGTTATTTGTAGTATGCTTATTCTTTCCCACTCCAACGATTTTTTCGTTGAATTGCTACTAATGGGACCATGTTACCTTATACTTTGTGCTTTTATTATTACCTTTAAATCTTTTCTTTAAGGCTGGGGAGCCAATAAAGTACTGTGATTATTAATTAATTCATTATTGTTTTTATTCTTTAATTTTTAGTTAAAATGTTTAAACAAATTAGAAGTAAGAACTCGGGATCTTTATTACTATGTAATACATATTTATATTTTTGGCCAAAATAAGGCTTTGTATTACTCTATTGAATAAATAAATAAATAAATAAATAAATAAATAAGTAGTTGAGAAAAGAGGCAAACATATATAAAGTCCTTCAAGAAGGCGTATGAGTAATTAAAATGTCACAAATAATAATCATACGTTCAAGTGGTCAAATCGTAGCAAATACAAATTTTAGATGCATTCGTAAATGCAGTATTTGTGCAATAATGCAAGTTAAGCGTTCGTTGGCAGCACAATTCTTTGTCAAAGGTTTATGTATGCAAACCATGGCCATTACTGCTACGCATTTTGTTTACTGTTGCAATAGTTTGCTGACAATTTATACAAAATTAATTTCTGAAAATATAAATTTTGAAATTGTTGAAATTATTAAACAGACATTAAAAAATATTTTCCTACATTTTATATTAAAAAGTTTTACCATAGTTAAACTCGTATATTCCCCCAAACTTAAGTACTCGTATTTAATTTTGTCAATTTCCATTATTTTTATTTGTTTTTATTTTTTTTAGTTTTGGAAAAATCAGGTTCCTAAATGTACAATATATGAACATATGAATACTTTCATATACATTAAAAACAAAAACATGTTGTACATATAAATATAAATAGCTGCCATTACAGTCAACTGATATGCTCCGCCTCTCGTTCACACAAAAATTTCTTGCAAAACAAAAAATTAACAAATATGTACAACAAAATACAACAAAATCTAATAATAAAAAGTATTATGATTTCCAATCGTAAAACGACTTACAGACAGCAGATGCTGCTTTTCATCTATAGACGTTTTATTTGTTTTCTGCCAAAATACACAAAATGAGATAAAATTTCAACAGCAACGTCCTCATCTTTGTGTGTTTCATTTTATAAAAAACGAGAAAAGTTGTGTTTTATATGTATGTATATACATATAAACATACATACACATGTACATACATAAGTATACATTATATATTTTGTGTACATTTTTTATTTGTTATTCTTTTTGTGAATTGAAATTCCTTTACAAGTTTTCATTGCAAATTTGTTTTTTTTCACTTATCAACTCCGCCCATTTTTAACGCGCGCGCATTATTTTTATTTGTGCTGAACTCTTTTTGATAGAACTAAAACAGAAACCCCACAAAAACAAAATCCACAAAGTTTTTTAAAACATACGAAGGAAATGGTCTGCCTAATAACGAGCACACGGTTACCGCTATAAAGTTGTAGGTTGCTTTGCGATTTGCTACGTCCATATTTTATATCAGATTTTGAAGGAGTGATTTCATTTTTGGTGTATCCAAAACCTATTTTCTTTGGCTTGTGCAATATTTTTTCGCTTCAATTTTAATGATTTTCTCGGAATAAAATTTTATATTTTTAAACATTTTCGATTACTATTTTTGAACAATAGAAATAGCTGATCTTCAAAATTTATACATTCTGGATTCATAGACGTTCAGACAGTGTTTGTTTGTCTTAGAGACCGCAGACAGGCAGACACTTGTCACATTTTGTGTGGCCCTAAAATATGGAAACTTTATGGTTTAAGGTGTTAATATTCTATTAAAACACTGGTTGCAGTTTCAAGCTGTAAATAGTCTACCACTTCTAGTCGTATAAATTCCAGCATCAATAATTTTAAGATTGCCATTTACAATGCCTCAAGAGCCATTTATCATTAACGATTCCCCATATAGTCCTGGGGATTCTAGCTTCTAAAAATCTCCAATAACAACTCATAAGAAGTAGCTGGCTAATGAACATAACACCTTTAAACCGCACAGTTTCTTTTCTTTTTTTTGGAGAAAAGAGAAGAGAAGTAACACTCAGACAATTAGTATGCCTACCAACCCGTAGGTGTGTTACCTTCTTTGGAAAAGGGATAGTGAGAGAGGACAAATGGTGAAAGTGAGAAAGCTTTTTTAAGCTTTACAACTCCAATATTGCGCTTTGTGTTAGTTTTTAGATCAGTGTTGCAGTGCCTCTGATGTCAAGTAGGCGCATTAAATATGTTTTAAGCTGTTGTAGCCATGTTTTTCTTAATTATTTTACTTCACCGGCGAATTTGCTGCAATATCAACGAAGGAGGGCGCTGTGATGTCCGCTAGCATGCACCAGTATCAATTGCTGCCGCTACTGTTCAGTGACGAGTGCTATGCCTTCGTTACTTAAACAGTCCAACAACAACAAATACAATGCACATCTGAAAAAATGCTGGATGTTATAACTTGCCTGAAGCTGGGCTCGAACCCACGTTCTTAGACATTATTTGCTTTATTGTCATCGCGATAATTACTTCAGCCAACAGCTCCCTCGAAAAAGAAGACTTGCTTGTATGACTACTCCTGCATTCTTGCAGAGACATGCAGTCACCAGGAAGATGTTGTACTGATCTTTTTCAATCAGTTATCACAAAAGCCATTAAAAAAAACAAGCCAGTGTTTATGACAGACTCAAATAATACTGAATGAATGTCTTGCCAGTTTTTGTCATAGAGCTAGAGTTGTGTCCTTGAGTCTCTATTATTTAACTATATTCGCTAATCGCACCTGAGAAATTTAAGAACTCTGCACAAAGCAGAGCTCTCGATTCCAAAGTATTCTAAAATAATTGCATTGAATTTGTATCCAGAATGCATCGACATATTTTTATCATATGACCTGCTAACGATAAAACTGCCCACTCCTTCCACAGACTAGTGGATACTGTAATAGACTATTATTCTATGTGTCGCAGGTTCAATCCGTACCGGGGTGTTTCTGCAGACAAGCCAAATAGGCGGAGCTGTTTTGTGTTTGTGTTTTTTTTATTTTGTTTGCTCAACATGCATTTCTCTACTCCTCTACCAGAATCAATCATTAGAGCCTCGTTAAAAAACCAAAAAAAAAACACCACCACCACCACATGGGCTGCAACACTGCTTTAAAAATAAGCAAAACGCGTAATATCGAAATATAATTTTAAAAACCTGTCCTCTTGCTTTCCAAAGAAGGTATCACATCAAAGGATTTTCAGGCATTAATTTCCTGAAGGTTATTTTTCTTAAAAATAAAACCAAACTACAAACTATTTTAATCTTCAAATGAAAGCATTCCAGTATAGTTCTGCAAATTCCCATAAAAGCAGGTTCTTAAATGCTTAATGCTTACACGCACTTACATACACAAATAAAGGATCCTCCACATGTATATAAGTAGGTGCATACATGAACACATACACAATTTGAATTCCAAGACATCAACAACAAATAAAAATGCTTCATTTAAATACACCCATATTCAAGAGACTATGAAATACATGGTTGTCTTCTTGGCAAGCTCTTTCCATTTGGAGTTACAATATTTAAATAAGCAAAAAAGAGAAATTGCACATCATGAAAATGATGATGGTTGTACTGAGGCAGATGGAGTAGCAGAGTATCTGTAATATTTTCGGTGTTCAAGGATGCACTCTGTTATGTACGAAATGATGTTAGTGTGAGTTTTGTTCGTTTTTCCATTTTTCATTTTATTTTTTTCAATTTGTTAAATTCAAAATTACATTCCGTTTGGCGACACTTTTCTGTTTTTCTCTGTATGTTATTTTTTTCTTCCTCCCTCTTTTAATATTTTTATTATTATTCCTTTATGCATATAAATTAAAATTTGCACCTTTGTGACACTTTAACCATAAAGTTATTTGCTGCTGTTATTTCGCCTTCTTCATCTTTTCTAATGAATAATTTTCAAATATTTTTATTTTATTTTTTTTTTTCTCAGAATATGTAACTGGCTGAGTATTTCATATAACACAGGTACTTAGGCAAATTACAAAATGAAAAATATTCACATTCCTTGTTATCCTTCCACTCTTATGGATGAAGAGAAATTTGTCAACAAAAATTTATTTGAAAAAATATATGAAGTCCCATAATGGAATATCCTGGTACATTTTACCCAAACCATACGAAGAGCATTTTTTTATTTAGAAAAACATGTATGAGTTATAAATTTATAAAATTATTCCATTTTTCTTAGATTTTAATTTTTTCAGTTTTTCTGTTTTTGTTATTAAATAAAAAGTGCATATGAAAATATGAAAGGAAATCACATGAATTTTAAACGAATTGAGGTTTCTGTAAATTTTTTATTTCGTTTCGAATATATTACGATTTCATTATTAATTTGTGCACTTGAATTAAATTAGAAAATTCTAGCATTCTGTGATGATTTAAATATCAAGGGAAGTCAATGAGTTTTTCTTTTTTTTTTAAACACAGTTTTTAGTTTAATTTATTTTCAGCGTGGCCGGCAATTAGCTGAATACACTTCATGCAGTGCGTCTACAACTTTTTAAGATTTCAAAAAGTCCTCAAAGAAGACTTCTTTTGCAGAGATCTTTTGCTCATTCAACTTGAATTCCCATCCGCTGAGCCATTTCTTTTAATTCAGGAAAAACAGTAAAAAATCGCTGTGAACTAAATCTGCGTAGTAGAATGGATGCGGCCACAATTTGAAGCTCCGTCAAAACTAAGCAAGTGTGCAGGCTAAATATGACTTGGCCAAATTCATGAGCCAAACAAATTAAGTAAACTTAAGCAAGCCACTTCCTGTATCTTCTACAAACTCAACGTATCCTTTTCGATGACTTTTTTTCAAAATTAATGCAAAAACCAAACTGTCTGTTTGCCAAAATCAGCAAACGGTCTGACATTTGTCAGTTGACAGGTGCTTCATACAGCAAAAGAATTATATAATGACGGTATAAACTTATTCCGACCCACCAAATGCAGTTGGTGTGGATAAAAGAAATACGGGGAAAAAATACAAAAACCAGCCACTGAAATTCCAACTTGACATATTAAATAAAAATACAATAATTTCTATCAATTTCGCACATTAGCAACACAAGTTTCAAGACTTTATAGTTGCTTTCAAATTCAGTCCAGCAAAAATTAAATTGTTGCTTTTTATGTTTGACTTGGAGAAAACAATGAAAGAGTATTTTGTTTAACTAACCTCTAAGAAGCCAATCTGCGAGTATTTATCAGCAACAATCGAAGAAACGTCCATAAAGTCAGCACCACATTATTTTAAATTGCAATTGTGAGAACATATTAACAGGAATAGTGACGCCAGGTATTGTCGAAGTCTTATGACAAAAATTCCTTGGAGACTCAGCCTTATTTGTACACAGGAGCGACAACAGCAGCATCAGCATCAGCTACAATATCAGCTACAACATCAATGCCCAGCCAGCCTCATCATCATCAGCCGTAGTGGCCAATCGAAAACATATACTCATACATTCCATATTAACAAGCAGGCCAGAAGTTAGTGCAGACGCTGGAGCATATTTAGACTTATTTTATTCGTTTCTTTTTTCTTTTTCTTTTCTACTCATATTCAACTTTTAAGAAAAAGTGCGTACGAATGAAACCATATTTGGATTGAAAGAATTTTTCTTCATAAGCCTACGATGATCATTATGGTTTGTCAACGTTATGGATTGGAACCATGGCTTTTTCTTTTCCATTAAGCAATTGATTTTTTTCTTTTCTTTTAACTGTTTAATGCTCTTAAGTGGCGCTATTTTATGTGGGTTTCATAGAAAAGAAGAAAAAATATGACAAAGCCAGCAAATAAGCGCCAGAATGATCTAAATTCAAGCGTGTATGTGCGAAAGTTTTTTTAAGGGGTTTTCCAAATAAAGTTTCTAATCATAACTGAATAATGTTAACTGGAGTTTATTTAACAAAGTTTTCTTTTTGCCTGGGAATGCTAATACAGCTTGACTGAGAAAATTTCTTATTATGTATTGGCTTCTTCGTTTTTTCTGCACGCGTCTAGACGGCTTTACCTAAATATGGTTATCCAGAGAGGAAGGTATTCTTCCCATGGTAACTACGCAAGTCGTAGTACGTAAGGTTTCTTAATAAATATAATTTAAAAAATTTTACTTACAAATTGTTTGGTTTATTGTTCTAGAAGCAAGAGGACCAGTCACAAATACACGCGAGCGAATCGCAAGTAATAACGAATGTTTCTAGTTCTGGAGCTTTATATGAAAGGAAACCGTCACGTCTACATACCTTTTTCATTGAAGGGCGTCAATTGGAATAATGAAGACACTCTGCGACAGGGGCCATCCTTTTTAATAGCGGTGAATATTCGCTTGTGGTGATATTATTTCTACTTACATTATACATCAAGGGGAGAAAATATTTTATTTTCTTGATGAAAGACATAGTCAATGTATTTTGGCTTTACAAACGCCGTGTTTAAAACTATAATTGTAGTAATTAAAATTTTATATATTTTTAACCGCTCATTGGAATGGCTGGGGGAATGGCTGGGGGGGCGATCGTGGTCGTGTAATGTAATAAAATTATAAACTGCTCCAGAACTGACCAGGACGTAGAAATTCAGGACGATCGCCTCGAGTTTATTAGATTCGAGTATATTAAATTCGAAAAAAGGGCAGGAACAAAATCAAAGGTACAACATGCTTATGCAGTACTAGACTTGTGAGTATGATCAGCATAGTGTATGATATTATAAACATGTTCACCCTTTTGAAGCTCTAAAGAGTGCTTTATCCTCATTTCAATTTCAAAAATTATTGAAGGACTGCAAAAATTTAAATATCTCTAGGATGAAGTGAGATCACCAATGGGGGTTTAGTTCAATGTCACAACTGGATACAATTCATCAGAAACCAAGCATCAGCTTTGTAAACAAGGATAAGGCACAAAACGCCCTAAGCTGCATTCAATCTCAATGCTGCACTGATGCATGATTGTGAGTATAAGTACAATTGTGAGAAACTTTTACGTTCAACGACTTGAACATGCGTGACCATTTATTTACAATCCTTCCATTTTTAAGGCGATTCTAGACTCTGACACACAAAACATCTCGGCAGCTCCCTCATTTAGTGACTGTTCACATATTATGTGACATCATAATTGCCGATCTTAACGTATTTTTAAAATTTGTCAATATAAATTAGAACTCCATTACGAAATTTAGTGCGCTCCGTAATATATGAACAGCCCCTTAGGAGTTCATCTGACTTTTTGTTTTTCTTTACCGTTGCGCCTCAGTCGGCTTTAAAGTTTTGCATTTGGCTGCACAGCGTCCGAGCGATGAGTATCCCCCTCTTTACCGGTTCCCCCACTTCCGTGTCATGCACTCTCTACCATCAGTGAGTATGATTTAACGCCTTATAATTTGAAGCTATTTTAACTTTCGCTTAAGCTCCGCACATTCCGCGTGAATCATATCGACTCCGAGTCATCGCGGCAGGAAACACTCTTCTCTACCCTAGTAAAACGATATATGCCCCCACAAATACCGTGATCCGTGTCAACTCCTTTTCGTCGTGGCAGTACATTTTTTTTAAATTAGTTTTCTGTTTCTACCACCGCTACGTGTCAACCACCTATGACGGCTGTCCACCAGGCTGCAGAGCTCTCGAATGACGACTCTGGTTCAAAGCTTTCAGGGACGTCGTTCTTAAGACTCTTTTCCAGTTTTTTTAGTTCCGAGGTCATGCTTTCGCTCGACCATTTATTTACCTGGTTTAACATTCCTCGATAGCCTTGGGATCTCTACGTCAATTCCTCTTCCATCTCAGCCGCTGAAGTTTTCGTGTCGTTGTCACTGGATTCATTTTATAGCGAAACTTTTACTGCCGAGCGCTGAGTACTAAGCGTTTTTAACGTCCATCATTTAATTTTCAGCAACAAAATAATATGTAGTTGTATTAGTTATGCATTCACATATTTAGGACTTCTTTTTGATATGAGCGCTGGTGTTTCCAGCTGATCAATGTCGCCATGTCTAAAAAATTTTAAAACATAAATTTAAAAAAAAAAACTTACTAATGAGAGAAGACAATTCAAAATAGAAAATATTTGCATAAAATTAATTTAAAAAAAAATTTTTTTGTTGAGGGTTTTTTAGCTAAAAAAATTTTTTTTGGAAATCTTTGAAAGAAGATATCGAGGCAATCTCTATTGATAAATTTAAAAAAATATTTAGTAATTATTAAAAAATTTAATTTTAATATGAGCGAAATCAAAAAAGTTCGCGTCAACAGTTTTAGGTGAAAATAATTCAAAAGGCAACAGTGCAGCTGAAAGAAAACGAAAGAGCTTCTGATATAAATTAACAAATTTAGCACACAAAAGCGAAGTTAAACTGATCGACTGAATCAATGAGCTATTGAACTATAAGAGCGAACTATTTCATTTTAGTGAGTTGAGATAAAAGAAGCGTTCACTCAACTGAGTTGAAAAAACACAACTCTAGTTGTCTTTCATCTCAGCTCCTCATATTTCCTCACATTCTCATAAGATCTATTTTTCTAATTAAATCTAACTCAGAGATCAAATTCTCAGTATCTTGCGAAGCGGCGCTGTCCATCGCATTCAGCTGTGTCGAAGAAAGTGGGTAACTCACGATATTTCCTCCAGTTCAGGGTATTTACGAATCATTTTATAAATAAAATAGCTCTTCTTATTAAAAAAATATATTTTTCAATCTAAAATTATATTTCCAGTAACTTTTGATGGGTACACTTCTCTCATTAGAAAACAATAAATTTCTCAAGCTTAAATCTACATCGCTCTTGAGTTGCCACACATTTCTAAAAGATGAATGAAATCTCCTTTGTAAAAACAAGCAAATCAAAAGGCATCTGTTTGAGCAGCACTAAAAAAAATTGCGAACACAACGTTCTTCAACTTTTCAAGAGATTCATCAATGAGACATTGAGTTTCATGATCAATTGGCTGGCTTGATAGATGGATCGCAGCTAGAAATAACAAATAATTTTAAAGCAAAAAAAAATTACACAGAACTAAGTTGATTGTCTATTCCACAGCAAACAGCTATTGGCATTGCAACAGTTGCAGTTGCAGTTGCAACTTGCAATGAATGCTTCTTGCTGTTTAGTACCTGTGGTTGTGCATGTGAAAGAGACATGTTTGCACGCCAACTGCTTGAATGTTAAACATGAACACACTGAAGAATCTCTGGCAATGCAAACCATTATTGCTGAGTGACTAAATTAATTCACCAGCATTCACGTTAATTTGGTGTTAACAAGTGGCAACATTATCAACAAATGATTCCACTTCTGCAAACTGCTAACCGCAATGACTCAAGAATTATCAATGAATTCCTGTGTGATGGCAAAAAATAAATAAATAAAATCAACGTAAATAAATTCTTATTTTTACCCAAAAATGGTCAAATGGCGCTTGGAAAGCGTTCAGTTGATCATATAAATTATATTGATGGCTTGTTTGTGTGTTTGTATCAGCTTGTTTTCGATCTTCATAAATCGGCTACCAGTTGGAAAAACCTAATTGCTTAGAAATACTCATTAGGAATTTGAAAATTGTATACAATTTATTTGAAATGTTGTAAAAATTGCAATCAGCTTTATGATAATGATGCTGCTGCCTGCTGATGATTTTAATCTGGAAGAGGAGAAAACACAAAAAATGAAATCAAGATATTTTTTGTAGGTTTTTTACACAACTTTTTCCCTGTTTATTTGTCTGTAGAATTCTGTAGGTTTTTTATGAAAAGAATTTGATTTTTATAGGAGTAACTTTTTTTATCATCTTCAGCTGTGCTGTTTTTTTTTTTTTTGTTTGTTTTGTTTTTTTTTTGCTTCTTAGCGTTGACAACGCCATCAAAACGTTTGACGTGGTTTTTGATTGACAACGAAACTCATACATAATTCATGTCATTAAATCATGTTACATTTATTCCTCTTGTTCTCGTTCTTTTCACTACTGCTTTGCTGGCTGCTACTATTGCACAGTGGGCCATTTCTAGGCCTCTACAAAAAGTTTGACTTTGATTGTTTTGTATTATATATATATTTTTTTAATATCAGTTTTAGTTTTCAGTTCAATATTGATTTGTGGGAAAAATAACATTAATCATATAAAAAATACGAAATCAAAGAAATCTGTCTACACATGTGAAAATGTTTATAAAAATACAAAAAAATTTCATAGCTATAAGTTGTGTTTTAGGGGGTTGTGTCCGCCCCTCACGGGTCTAGGCATAAATCCAGCACTGCGTTTGACACCCATAACTGCAGCTGCACATTTTAGTCCTTTGTGATCTGTTTACTCCTTGTTGAAAATGGTTGGCCACATACCATTAATTGTGGCAAAATATACTTTAATATAATTACCATCATATATATATTTCTTCAACTTAAATTAGGAGGAGTCTTTGCCAAAGAACCAATGAAAGCTTGCTATAAACATCTTATGTGCTGTTCATAGAATCCAAGCAATCGACTTGAGTAGAAAATAGGTATGGAAATCACTCGAATAACTGAGTGGTTTTCATACAAATTGTTCATTCAATTCGATTGCTTTGATTCTATGAATATCATTAAATAATTTGTATACCACTCATTTACTCAAACAACGTTATAACTCAAGGAAACACTTTACTTTTTTTTAAATTAAAATTGTGTAGGGATATTTTTACAAATTTTTGTAGCATCAAGTTTCAAATACATTGAAAAATTTAATGAGAACATCTAAAATGTTCTTTCAGCCCACTGTACCTTTACTGTTGTGATACTGCTGCACCTCTACTTAAAGCTGCTTGTGAAGCTTTCATCTTGTGTCGTCTGGCGTTTTTATGCGAGCATGTATTTGTATTCGTTTCTGTTTCTTCTTATTTTTTCTACTCAAAATCATCTCTCTTATATGGCATGGGCTTGGTCTTGCATTACCTTAAAAAGTTTTATTTCCAGAACTTCTTTTTCTTTTTCATTTTTTGTTGCTTCATCTTCTTGGTTTTGATTTTCGTTTTTTATCCTTCTCATAACTTAGTCATAAGTTTAAATTTTGTTTATTCAATTTTGTTTGTACTTCGTCTGTTTTTTATTTTTTTTTTCTCAACTTAAATCAAATTTTTTTCGTTTAGTTTTATTGTATTATTTTTATGTTGTGTTGTAATTTATGTATGTATTTTATTTCTGGTATGTGATAAACTTCCTGTGACGTCCTTCATGTAAAAATACTGAATTAAAAGAAAAACACGCGCACTCATACATACGCAAGTAGGCTCTTAAACGTGTAAAAACCTACAAATGTAACTTTTACAATGCAGGTATTATTGTTGTAAATATGATTATTGTCTAGTGCATGGTATATTTTGTATTCTAACTCCACATTGTCTGCCACATACTCGTATAAGGCGTAAGCGTCAACATTATCATAGTCCGCACTTATGCGCATTTTTGCCACTAAATAGTTTGCAACATTTTGCTTAATGAGACTGTTGCAATTCATTGTTGATTCATTCATTCTTTTGCCAAGTGATTACGTGCATTTTAATTTAAATTTTGTTTTTATAGAAAACCTACAATAGTTTTAAGAAAAACTTTCCCACCAGATGGTTGGTTGGTTGTCTTTTTGAAAATATATCGGTGCCATTTAAGGTCAAGGAAGGTATTTTTATGTCGGAGAATAACCTGTTTGTAATTAAACGAAAAAACGCTGATATAAAATAAATGTATTTTATTGCCACTTCCAGTTGGTAGCTCAATTTCCTCTTGTTGAGTGGGCAGCGTCATGCCCATAAAAATCAAATTTATATTCCTTTTCAGCAATTTTTATTTCACTGATTCTTATGACACTTGACACATACATTTGATTTTCGGGACACTGCAATATTATGAGAAGAAAAGTGGGCAGTGCACGCCCATGCAAAGTAAATATTCCTTTTCAGCCACTTGGACTTTACCAATTCTTACGAAACTTTACATTTAATTTAATTAAATGGGCAGTGCCACACCCAAATAAATAAATATTATATTTCAACTACTTCTACTTGTCAGGTTCCTATGAAATTTTTGTGCGGCGACAACGCAATTATGATTAGAAGAGTGGGATGTGCCGCGCTCAATCAAAAGTAAATTCTCCTTTTCAAAAACATCGCCTCCGCCAATTCTCATGAAAATTTATGATTAGAAAATGGGACAGTTGCACGGGATAAATAATATTTTTCAACCACTTCTGATTAACAAACTCTTATAAAAATCTTCACACACATTAAGAAGCCGCCACAATATAACATTATGATAAAAAAAGTGGGCAGATTCACGCCCCTGCAAAGTTTTGTAGTCGTTATTTTTGCAAGAAATATTTGTTCAAAATATCAAGGAATATGAAAAGATTTATTATCATGCTGCCCCTAATTGTTTTGCCATTGTACTTTTAGAGACAAGTTTTATAATTTCTTCACTGGACGCCTGCTACCTTTTCAGCTTGAAGATTTTTCTACGGAATTCCCGGGGCCAACAGCAATGTGTTTTAAAATTGTGTTTTCCCCCTTGTAGATTTCTAACTCTGGGCTTTTAAAAATGGTCTCCAGTTCGCCCAAAACCTTAAAATTTTTGTTTATTGTTTTATTGAGGGATGTTAATGTCCGCTCTTTATTGGCATGCACCCATATATACTACATACATATTTACTTAAAGGACTATAAAAGTGATTTGGAAACATTAAAAAGTCACATTTCTTAAGAAGATAAACAGACAAAATTTGCATACAACTTAAACTTAACTCGCTAAATAAATTGTATCTGCTGTATATTGTGTTTTCTCCATTAAATAACTTGAAAATCTTTTGCTAACATTAAAGATGAAAACTTCAGAAGACATAAAGGAACAGTAACATAAAGGTAAGATGAAATAAAACAAAAACAAAACAAAATGCCGATTTGAAGGATAATACAAGAATATGGAGTTGTCGTCCTACTCAGCATGAGAACATGAAATAGGAAAATAAGAACAACAAGTGTTTTATGTAAGTAAATCTAAGATATAAATTGGATATTTAGTACATCATCAGTAAATAATGTATCTACTTGGATATGATAGCGCAGGGAAGGATGCCTTACTATAGTGAACGAATTATTTGTTTAAAAACAACTGCTAAAAACACACACACACATGAAATTATTTCAAGAAAACTTAATTTTGCTTGAGCATCCGCATTGTAACTTGGGATACCTTCATGCAAATTGAAAAACAATAAATTTTATAGACCAACAGCCGCTATTTTACCCACGAAGTATAATGAAACGCAAGAAAAAAATTCAATCATCTTTACAGGCTAAAGACAGGATGTTGATTTGCATGAGAGCTTAACGAACAACAGAAATACTCGTAGGAAAAAATCAATTATAGTTAAATATTTAAGGGAAAGCAGCTAAGAAAAAACAAAAGCAATAAGTTACAAGGAATATTGATGATTTGTATATTGAAAAATAATAAAAAAATAAGAAATAAATTAAATGATTGATTTGTTCGGCAAAGTTGCAAGTTGTTTTGGGTGAAATTATATAGGAGAATTGAAACAAAATCTTCTTCAAATAAAGCAACTAAATGCAAATTCGTACAAGTTTCCTAGACTGATAGATACTTTGGAGTTTGATAAATTAAGCTTTTCGTAAACTCTACACGCAGAGAAAAGACTTGGAAGGCTTAACCAAGAAAGGGAAATAAATGGAAATTTTAAGAGATTTCTTGGAAAACACAGAAAGAAGATACTCTACAATCATCTTTGCATTAATGATTGAAATGTATAATGTTTAGAAAAGAAAATCAGGCAATTGCGTGTCTCTGTGTAGGTACATCTCTTTTTTTAACTGAATTATATTTTTAGTAGTTGATGTAACGTTATACGTAACGTAAAGTTTCACTAATTTTAAGAATTTCTAGTGTAGTATACATTGTATATGTAACTCTGTGTCAAAAATACATCATTTATTTTTAACTCAATTGTAATTTTCATATTTGTTGCTTTAGCAGCCGGCCCATCTGTGGCATTCCAGATTTAGCGCTTTTTTTAGTTTTTGCGATTTATAATCAATTTTTAAAGTCTTTTAAATTTTCTTTGTTTTGTCGATTTCAAATCAAACCTTGAATTTTTTTTTTTTTGTTTTGCCTTATTTTTTAAATTTTTCTTCGATTTTTCTTTATTTCAGGGATGTTTTGGATTTTAAGCAATTATTTTCAGTTTATTGATTTTTTCAGTTAAATCGATTTTACTGTTTGAAGACTTATTTTTTAATCTCATAACTGTTTAGTTTTGGCGAGATATTCTATTTTGGCAATTTCTATAACAAAAAATAAATGGATTTTTATTCGCACTTTTTCCTAAAATTAATATTTAACATATTTAGTAAAACATTAATAATTTTGTTAAAAACAAATTGAAAATTGATTATTGAGGGTTATAGCTTGTTCCTTGTTTCAATTTATTTTTAACAAAATTATTAATATTTTACTAAATATGTAATATATTAATTTTAGGAAAAAGTGCGAATAAAAATATAAAATACTAAAATTTTAGGAATAAAATTGTTTATTTAAAAAAATATATTTGCTTGCATTTCGCCTGTGTAACCATATATTTTAAAAGTTTGCAACTTTGTTTCTATTTCGGTCTTATAATTGCCTGCAGTAGGGGGGAAAGGCCCATAGTGATAATCGTGCAGTATCAAATTGTTTTTTTGGAAGTAACTCGCAAAAAAAAACAATTATTGAAGTTCTGCAAATTTTACTGTGTGAATAATAAAGCATAAATTTTCAGAAAAAAAAAACTTAAAAAACGATAAAGAATTAACTGAAGTCCACCATTTACCAAAGAAGTAACTGGAATATAAATCGACATTAGTTGGAAAAAATTCCTTAACGATTCAAAAAGGGGCTTCATAAAATACGTGTAACAAATTTTTCCAATTGCACAAATGACAACTTTTAGCGTTTTCTTGAGAACCCATAAGTTTTTCTTTTGCTTCAACTTTAACTTGAGGAAATATTTTTAGTTAATTGGTTTAAGTAAAGGGGTTTTCAACAAGAACGTTGTTTTTCAATTGTGACAACACCAACAGCAACATGAAAATTTTCACATTTAGTTTTTTGACGTATTCGTAGTAGATACATTGGCAATTGTTACAATGAATTCAATTTCGCCCGAAAATCGCATTAAATAATTAAAATTTACGATGAAAATGGTGGTTCTGTTAAAGTTACATTTCGTAAAATTCGTGATATTTTCGGACAACATAATCGTCCTTCTGAGGTTACGGCAACAAGCAAAATTTCCGTCTTTGGGCTTCTGAAAATCCTAGAGCGATTATTGAGAAGCTTTTGCATACTCAACGTGTCACTGTATGGTACGCTATGTGCTCTGGAGGCGTGATTGGACCGTTTTCTTTTCGAAGATGAGCCTGGAAATGCCGTAACGGTCAATGGATCACGCTATCGCGAGATGTTAGCAACTCAATTTTGGCCTATTATTGATCACGCGGATATCACTGACATGTAATTTCAGCAGGACGGTGCCACATGTCACAAAGCCAATGAAACGATCAAATTATTGCAAACAAAATTTCCCGATCGCATAATTTCCCAAAAATCAGCTGTTAAGTGGCCAGACAGATCGTGTAATTTAACACCACTGGATTTTTTTTTTGTGGGACTATCTTAAGGACAGAGTCTGTACGGAGCCAATCGAAACGATTGCAGCCTTAAAACTCAGAATCCGTGATGTGATTAACGAAATAGAGCCGCCATTTTGCCAAAAAGTAACTAAAAACTTTGAAGAAAGAATCTACTTCTATCAGCGTGGTCGTGGTAGACATTTGCCAGATGTCATTTTACACGTACATTCATAATTGCCCAACTTTTCTCTTCTGTATACAATAAAAATGTTAATCATCTTCATATAAATTTTTTGCTTTATTTTGTTTTAGAAAACAAAGTTCTTGTTGAAAACCCCTTTAAGTATTTCTCATAATATGTATCTACTCCCAACACTACTTTAATTCACAAAACCAAACTAAAAATTTAATATTAATGCCTTAAATTTCTGTTCTTCTAGTCGTTGTAGCTTCCATTTGTTTGGTATAAAATTAATATAAAAATTATTATTATATTGAAACAACATTAATTAAAAACTTTTTGTCGAGCTCTTCAACGAACAACTTAATGTGCCGAAGAAACACCTTTTTCCTCCCTCAAGAGTGAAGGGCGAGCTTAAGCTACCACTAGTAGGAAAAAAAACATTAAAAAAGATGCGAAGCCTTAAAAAAAATTATGCAAATTGAATGTGAATAGTGTGAAACATCCTTTCGACAGCTTGTAACAAAAGATTAATAGAAAAAGTCCTAAAACAAATGCAAGTGTCCTGGTGATTTTTATCAAAAAAATTAAAAAAATAAAAGCATAATGAAAGACAAGGACAATAATAATTATTAACATCTCCTTTAGGTTTTCAACAGCAACAATTCTGTATCAAGATCATGCACACACACCATTAACAATTGTCGCCAAATTAAACAGAAAAAAATTAAGAATAAAGAAATTATTATTTTTAAGTGGAATAAAAAATTTAATAAAAACTTTTTTTTTGTAAAATTTGAAAAGAAATCCTTGAAGATTTCTTCTATCTTTCAATGATATGAAAGCATACGGTTCTTAGCAATTTTATTCATTGAAGAGTCAAAGTCGAATTGAAATTACTCTACAGTTACACTTATGAGCAACTAAACCGCAAATATTCAATTGCATATTTTTTTCTGTGCAACAAATGGAAATGGAGATGATATATTTATCCCTTTCAGACATTTTTATTGATTTTGGCATAAATTAGTTTAAGCATATTTTTGCATATTTTGGCTTTTACAGCATGTTAAGGTCTCAAGAGCATATTTCCAGCACTTTTCGAAGCCATAGGGCATAATATACACTTTAAGAGCATATTTTTTGATAATTTATTGAAATAATTATTAATATTTATGTTTACAAAAGTATTCGCATTGGAGGAGAGAGATGTCTTGTTAATACTTTATATATCTATCAGCTGAAACATGTTGTTACATCTGAGTTCCAGTCTACGTTTGATTAAACCACAACAGCTTCAAAATGGGATGTTAAGGAAGTGTTATCGTTTAAATATGCCCTTCTACATCAGTGGATATGGAAGGAATATTTTCAATGTATAATATTTTAATTAGATTTACTTTTTTTATTGGAAAATTCAAGTCAATATTTCGTTGTTTATTATAATATTTATTAATTACATGTTATTAAATCTTTAATTTAATTTTTAGTTTTGATGTCGATATCTCTTTTTGTGTTCTTTTTTGTTCTGTTTTTTTATTTTTTTTTCTTATTTTGAGTTCAAATTTTATTGAACTATTAAATAAAAATATCCATTATTTTTCTTTTTTAAGGTCATATTTTTTAAAGTTTTTAGAGCATATTTTATCTTTTTTGCTGCATATTTAATGCGCATAAAACATGTTCCGCAAAGCTTATGAAAATGGCATATTTAGCTTTTTTTAAATCCCAGAGAAAAATCCATGGTTACACCCGAATATAATTTTAAAGTGATGCCGTTTTCTTATTTTCGATCCGATGGAAAAATATTATTATATTTTTCCAATTAAGTTCTACAAAAAAACAATTTTTCAATTCATAAGCTCGTATTAAAGTCGTATGTGTTGTGTAATCGTCTAATTATACAATATTGTATTTTTGTTCTTGGTAATTTTTATACAAAATTGTGTTATAATTATACGTTTGAATTTTATATGTTTTATAAATGGTTGTATTGAGGATAAGTATGGAAAAATTATATTTGTAATGCTAAGTTTGGACGATATGTTGAATCAGCATATTTATGCTGAAAAATTTGTTAAAAGTCACACACATTGCAAAAAACGTGGAATTCCGCCAAAAGTTGCAAAATTTAGAAGAAGTCGTAAAATCTTCTAAAACAAGATAGAAATGCAAGGAATGTGGACAACTCGCAAAAAACTAAAAATATGGCAAAAATTCGCAATAACTTCCAATCATTGGAAAGATTAAAATGTTTAATATCATTCAAAAGTCGATGAAACAATAAAAAATACAAAAAAGTCACCCACAATGCAAAAAACGTGAAGTTTCGCTAAAAGTTGAAAATTTTTGAAAAATCCAGAGAAATTTGTAGCGATGACCCGTGTAGCCTGCTGTCGTGAATGTGTTTATGTCTTAATTTATATCGATTTTGTATTTGGTAAGTTTTGCAATATTTCCTCCGGCGACATCATTTATGTTTATTTTTATTTTTTATTTATATTAATAAATTTTATTGCAAAAATTATACGTATAAAAACATACGAGTAAGTTGAATAATAATTATAACATTAAAAATTGTCAAACTCACTAATTTCACAGACTGCATTGAATTGATATTTAAAATGCAACAAAATGACGATACAACAAATTTGTGTGTTCACAAGCACATAAACAAATATCGTCTTTTTTTAACGATAAGACTGAGCTTGTAAAGTAAAATTTTCAATAAATTTCTATAAAAACAACTGGAGCTTTTGTAGGTCCATATGATTTCTCGCTGAGCAAGTTAATAGGTTTTAATCCTGGCCTTCCAGCTGTTGCTTCGAACAGAGAATCTGTTCAATTGATACAATAGTTCGCGATACAAATTGTCTATTTTATAGTAAATAAATATAAAGCAAGTGGCAAGTACGTATGTATGTAAGTACGAGTATGTGCATATTTTCCATGCCGCAATATCATAAATTTTAAAATTTCTATTTACAGCATTTAGTGCATCAAATTCATGAAGTCTGTGCTAAGAATAGAAAGTAGCATGACGGCAAGTAATGAAAAAAATATAAGTTTTTTTGTTTTATATTTTGCATAATTATATTCATGGAAAAGTTATTATTTTTCCCTTAAATCTTGCTCTTAAATGTACAAAGAAAATAAATTAAAAAAAAGATATCAAGCCAGTGAAGTGGACACACATTGTGAAGTGGAAATTTTAAATCTTTAAAGAAAAATAAACTTTTTTCAAACAAACAAAATTTTTTAAATTCTAAATAAAGTTTCAAATGAATTTTAAAAGTTATTTAATACATCTAAGCAAAGAGTTTTTCTCCTGATAGCAAAAAACCTGGCATTTTGGCAACTGCCTTTAGTTAACGTAGTAATAATGCAGCTTTATTACAAACAAACAAAAAACTTCATTAACTTTCTTAAATAAAATAATTAAAAATAGTTAAATCTCTGCCTTCATTCAACGTTCATTTCCAAAATTCTTTATTTTGGCTTTTAAATACGAGTACAATTATTTTTTTTAATCAATACAACAAAAAATTACTGTTTCCTTGTTGTTTTTAATACAAATTATTTTCAACAATAGGAGTGAATTCCTTTCCCCAAGCGAATATTTGGCAGACATAAATACACTCACTTATTGAATGTTCAACAATCTGTTTTTCAAGCCAACAACTAAAGAAGATGCAAAACTGTTTATTTTTTCTACTCCAGCCAACGAAAAAAAAATCAAAAATCAGTGCCACCAAACCAGAAGACATCAAAAACATAAATTTTTACATGCGAATAAATGAAAGGAAAAAAGGATTCACAATCAAACAGTAAAACAATTTTTCACTCCGCAGCATTTATTGTGTCAATGATAAGAGACACGAACGAACACACATTCATTCGCCAATAGAGATACGAAAATTATTCAAATTTCTTTTTTCCATTCAAATAAAACATGAAAAATCAAACAAAAAGAAAAAAACAAAAATTTTGCGGCGAAAAAATATTTTTGCTTGTGCAGAAAAGGGTTGAACTTGTCAAAGACTTGTGAGACAAGAATTTTAAAGGATATTTGTATAAAGTTGTGATTTTATGTGCAAATGGGTGAATGTGTGTGTGTATGTGTGTTTGTGTTTATGTGCAACAACTGCCGCAACATGTGGAGTTGATTACAAAACGTTTAAGCAAATTAACACGAAGCTTCGAGCTCACCCATTAACATTATTTGCATATCACATGCTCACACACACATGATTTCCTTGGAGAACCCAACAAACATAATTTGTATAATTGGTTTTGTTGTTTTGTATGAAGTCTCCAGGGTTCTATAAAAAGTAGTGTCAAATAGAGGTGCCTTTCTGGAGAGGTTTTTTTGTAAATTCCAGTCGTTAGGACTTTCAGAAAAAATCCTAAGCCGATATTTTTGAATGACCGCTAACATACTGTAATTGCTTATTGTTCTAATAAACTATTTTAATAAAATATTTAAAAAAAACGCTTTTTATAGAATATAAAAATGTAAACAATTTTCTTTTCAATTTAAATGAATCACACCGTGCAACACAAACAAATTAATCATTAATGTTGATATTGACATTCGATTATTATTATATTATAATAATACAACAATCACAGAAGATTTCGGTTCGACCTTAAATTTTGGAAACGCGAAATTCCTCAGCAAAATACCTATTTTATCGTTCACAACATTCACTTTAGGTTTATGAATTTTTTAATCGAATTTCTTATATTGAAATAAAATAGTTTGAACAATTAAAGCCGTGCAATGTTTGTGAAAAAATTGCTGCGTTTTAGGGTACCGATTTCAATGGCCACATGTAAACAAATATAAAATTCAGAAGTAGACCGAAGTAGACTACGTTCTAACCAAATCACTTAATGAAAGATAAGAAAAGGATCACAAAAAAGAGATATGATCTCAGGCATTATTTTTCTACTTTTAGTGGAGAACTGACAAAAATTTAACATTCATCGCCAAAACAAGAATATTTTGCAATACGATCTCTGCATTGCGGTTATGTTTGCTGGGATGAGTGCATTAAGTTATCATTAACTTAAATTATTATTCCGATTGAAATTTTGTAATAAATTGAAATTAAAATTACAAAATAAGTATGAAACAACTAATTGTATTATCATTATATATTTATAATTTATTTTCTTACGATACATATATTTTGGGTCCGCCGACATGCAGGCATTGATAGCTGATGCACTGACCAAAAAGAGGGTCCAACTACCAGCTGAGGAAGTGACATTGGTTCGCATACCAATTCAATATCTGAAAGGGAACGTAGGCTCTAGAATGAAATATGAAGCGAAGAAAGTGTTGCGCGATATTAAAACCTGCTAAACTTTTAAGATCATGTGGAGCGCTTATGCCTCTAAGTCGTCTGGAGTCCTTTTATCGTTAACTAAAGGCGACTGTAGACTTCTAGTGGGGCATTGCGGGACAGCTTCGTTTGTTGTCAAAATAGAGCAGCTACTGTGCCATTGTTCGGCTCTAGGCTGCACAAAATATACTTCTCATGGTGATAACACTTTGAAGTGTCTTGAACTTGAAGCGAGAGTAGGTCTATGTAGACTACTGAGATTTGTTAAATCTAAGAAGAAGTTTTTCAAAACAAGTCACCTATAACTAGATTGCTAGGATTTTTTATTTTTATTTTATGCTAATACCGTTAAGGACGTTCAGGACGAGGTCTACAATCATCTACAATGACCTTATCTTAACTTATATAAGTCCTCATAGTATTTTGAGGCCATAAAATAATTAGAATCATTATTTTTCTTTTTAAAAAGAATAATAGACGAAAATGTCGTAATTGAAATCAATTAAAAGCAAAATGTTGTATTTTCTAATTACACAAATAAACGCAATATTGGATAAGTGGGCGTGCAAATATTTGCTTATAGACATTCTTTCTAGCCCATTCTCATGCCTTTGGAAATGATATTGTCCATTATTTAGTAAATATGAGTACGTTCGTTCGTTCATCCATTTGTTGCAAGACACGTGACTTGTGCACCCTGTGCGTTACTTTTGCCGCTCGTGTTTTATTAAATCAAATTCAAACCCGCATATATACATACACACACACACATCCAAACAGACCAGCAGACTAAAAAAATTAATGTTTTTGTATTTTCCTGTTGTTTTTGGCGGTAAACAAAATGTTAACGCGTGTTGTCAATAAGTCCTCAATCACTTCCGCTTCAGTTCAGCTCCGTGATTTAGCACAAATAAAATTTTGATTGCCCCCGTAGTAGTGTGTGACATGTAATTATAAAAAACCCCAGATGATGCTGATTGTAAGGTGACAGTAATAACTAGAAGTCGCTGCAGAAGTTTTATGAATTCATTAAGAAAAGAGTTTTTTTTTTTGTTTTAGAAAGATTGAAAATTTTAAAAAAGTTCTTAAAAATTATTCTTTCAAAGATACGATTGCAAGCACGTTTTTTTCATTTAAAAAAACCAAACATAGATACGTATGTATGTACGGAAACGTTCTCATATTCTTTGAATATTTTAATACTTTTAACTAGTGGTGTAAAAAGCGGCTACTTTTGACTACTCAATACTACTCAATACTTTTTCAAGTGAATACTCGCTACTACTCGATACTTTTTTTATTTCAAAGTAAATATATTTAATAGATTAAAATTCGATATTATTATTACACGTACTTCATAATAATTCACGTATTAGCAAATTTAATAATCCATTTCAAATATCTTATTAACTGTTGCAAACGATTAAATAATTTGCGCTTAACTTTCCTCAAAACCGAGTTGCATTAATGTAAAACATTTTCAAACAAAATTTTCGTTTTTATATATGGAAATGCATCTCTGAAAGTATTGAGTAGTTAGTTTTGGATATAGAGTACCGGGAGATGTATACGATATTGAGTACTCGATACTCAAATACTCAATACTTTTACAACACTACTTTTAACTGCCACATGTGTAAATAATTTTCCATTTCATTTTAACAGTCATTTGAGTTAAAACTTCATTGGAATAACATTTATTTCCGTTTTATTTTAACCAATCCGTAAATTCAAGTTGGTTTGATGAATTCTTTGGATTTTGGTGAGCACTTTTAAATGCAGTGTCATCTGGATCAACGTTTGCAACTTTTGGCTTAACTGCTGCTTAGATAATGTATAGCAGCCGTAGTACACTGCAGAGAGTGAGATTTTTCTAGATGGGGAAAATTATTTATTTATTTATTTATTTTTTATTTATTTATTATTATTTGTCTATCGAATTGAATTCCTTACATACAATTACAAATATTTATTTACATTACACAACATTAAACAAAATACAAAAAAGTATGTTACAACAATTTGTTAAGAATTTAGAAAATTTATTATCTCATTTTTTATTACATTAGCATTTAATGAAAAGTCTATAAATCTATACAACTGGTTAAATGTGTTACACATTCTTCTAAGGGGATCGGCATCAGCATAATTAGCTCTAAAAAGTTTTACTGATAGAGGAATGAAATTACGGGATGTACGTTGATGAACGTTAAACGAAATTTCATGGATCAAAAATCCAGAACAGATATCACCATTAATAATATTGAAGACAAACGATACATTCAGCATAGTTCTACGGCTTTTTAAAGTAGGCAACTTAATAAGGGCAAGTCGAGCAGAATAAAAAGGCAAGTTAACTGGGTTAAAACGTAATCCTCGAAGAGAAAATAATAGGAATTGCTTTTGCAGCGATTCAATTGCATCAAAGTGAATTTGATAAATAGGATCCCATATTATTGATACATACTCTAGAATCGGACGTACCAGTGACATGTACAATGCTTTCCCAAGGTACGGGTCACTAAACTCTTTTGCGCAGCGTTTAATATAACCCAGTGTGCCCCTGCCCTTGTTTACTGCAAATGTTATATGTGAGATAACATTCAGCTTAGAGTCTAGTAAAATACCTAAGTCTAGAAAACTGTCGACCAAATCCAATTGATGATCACCAAGTAAATAGTTTGCAGTAATTTGATTAAATCTTAAAAATCGCATTAATTTACATTTTTTCAAACTAAGCTCCATTAAGTTTAGGTAGCACCGCTCATAAAGTGAGTCCAGGTCCATTTGAAGAAGTTTATGATCCAAAAATTTGTTATAACTTAGAAAAACTTTTACGTCATCAGCATACATCAGGATATATGAAAATTTTATTGCTGTAGACAAGTCATTAATAAAAAGTGAAAGAAGTAGAGGCCCAAGATGGCTACCCTGGGGTACACCTGAAGGTACGGCAATGCATTTAGAAAATATGTTTTTGAAACGAACTGTCTGTGATCTTTTTGTTAAGTAGGAATATATCCATATTATGCTTAGATCTGTAAATCCCATTATTCGAAGTTTCTTGATAAGAAGTAAATGATTAACTTTGTCAAATGCTTTTCTAAAATCTGTGTAGACAACATCTTTTTGCATTTTTTGTAAAAAACCACGATTTATTGCAATCGTAATTTTTCAAATAGTTTCTAAGAAGTTTTTGACAGTCTTCCGGAAGTAGTTGTGTTAGTTTAATAATACAGATTGGTCAAAATGCAAGCATCTTTGTAAGTCTTATGATATCAGACAGTATCATACGATCGCGAACCAGAATGAGACACTTTGCGCTTGAACAACGTTGAAAAACGTTACAAACTTATTATCGGACATAGAATTTCCCGAAAAATCATCGAAAAATAGTGCTATCAGCCGTTTTAGCGATGTCAATTGGCAGCATCGCTGCTGCGATTTTACACCTTTTTTGTGTTGCACCGTTAAAGATCGATGCGAATAACCCAGAAATGATCCAACCCCCTAAGTATAATATCATCCAAGCCTTTAATGAGATAGAACCAGAAACCGTCAACAAAGTCTTTTTGAAAATTGGACTAATATTATAGGCCACCGGGAACCTAGCCGCTGCAGTCACTTGAATGAAATAGTACGAATATATGTTATTTCTAATAAAGCCATAATACTCGTATACCAAAAGGTACTAATAGCCTTTTTCCACTGACCTAAGTCTTTCATCAATTTGTAACATAAGAATTATACAGGGCAAAAATTCTACATCTTTCTACATCTACAGAAGATGATCTTTTCTCATTTTGTTCCACCTTACATTTTTGGTTATTTTAAGTGTCACCACTAATAAAATGGCAAAAAATCGATTTTCTTTGTGTCATCACTAGCAAACTGACATTGCAGAAAATAAACAAACTTATGTCTGCCAAAAATTCTTCATCGTCGTCATCTTATTCCAGAATGTGACTTCAATATTTCAATGTACTGCATTAAAATTTGGATTTGTTCTTGCAAAGCAACAACTACTCCAATGATAATTGCTTTTTCTAAACCTATTTTTTAAGATTTTTAATTTTTAACAAAAATTATGTGTCTTTTTCTTTTATGGAATGGATGTTGCCAATGTAAATTCATGTTTCACGTTTTCAACATCTTTCATGCGTTTCAGAAAGATGTTGTTCAGTGTAAAAAGCCTATAAGTTTATTTAATTTTTTTGTTAAATGTGCTTGTACTTGAATCACCATGGTTACTTAAAGATGATTTTTGGCGTTTTTTAAGGGTCCCAGACAAGTTCGTGTACGTGTGCTTGCTGGCTTGATGTTACCACGCTTGATGACTCACCAAACATTCAAGTTTACTTTGATTTTGTGCTGTTCGTTTAGCTAAAAAAAATATAACAATGTCGCTAAATAACGAAATTTTAATAACAAAAATGTTATTTAATAAGTTCTAGCACTTCTTTTGTCTTTATCAGTCATTAGTTTGTTTTTCTTTTAATTCTAACACTTTTTTTGTACGAAATTTTGTTTTAGTTGCGATTTTTCGACAACTGTTCACAATGAAAATATAATTCTACTAAAATTTGTTTGTGCTTCATGGGTTAGCACTATACATGTGCAAACAACTGACAGCAAGCATGCCAAAAATCTAAATATTTAGATTTTCCATCAAGCGTCGTTGGTGTCACACATACATATGTACCATCAAATTTTCACTTATACACTTATATACCATGCTTAGCAAGCATTTTGAACGTGTCCGGAGGACTTTAACCTTATAGTACTTTAAGTTGGCAATACTGCACCATTTTCAAAGCTTATACTTGTTTAGTGTTTAGTTGGGTTTGCCATTTTATCATGAATTGGAAATTCCGCTGATTTCTTACGAAAAACATGTTTGGCTCAGTTCGAGAAACTTATCGCCCGTTTTACGTTCGGCATAATCGTTTATCAGAGCAATTAATTGGAGCAATCCAAGAATCGTTTCAGCATATCTATTATTCTGCAGAACAACAAGCATCATCACCGAAGAAGTTCTTATATTTTATTGAGAGAAACCGTGACCGCCAATGGGCCATGGCCACTGGCTCTTATCTACCATAATTGAACGCTCATATTGTGAAGAAGCTGTGGTTTCAGCAAGGTGGTGCAACAAACCACACAGCGCATGCAAAATTTAACTTATTAAAACAAACATATGGTAAACAAATAAAATCCCGTAATGGACTCGTAAATTGACCTAAATTATCATGCAATTTAACGCCGCTGAACTATTTTTTGTGCAGATAAGTGAAGTCTCTGGTCTAGATAAGACTGATGCCTTGAAATACAACATTCGCCACGTTATCGCTGACATAGTCAATCCTCTATTGCTGCAGCAAGTGACTGCAAATTGAACTTCCCGATACACCGGAAATCATATTAAAATAAAAATGGCAAAGAACTATATTTAAAATAAATCAAAACTCAAGGCAATTGATTCCATTTATCTGTATTTTATTTACCTCAAAGTTGTACACATCAAAAATTACTAAATTAAACAATTCCAAAGTTGGTATATTTTATATTTTTAAATGCAGTTATATTAAAACAGAAACAATTCAATATCTCTCTTCGAACATTAATAGACTTATGCCACTTTCATTGTATTGAAGAACTTTGTTTTTAGACACAAAAATATTAAATCTAATGAACGCAAATATTAAATCAAAAAAAAATTAAATACTTTCATATAATTCATTTCCTAAATCCACACAAATCTGTATGATATTTATTTTTTAATATACCGGAAAAAAACCAGACCGGAAATGATAACGTTTCTTAGATAGTACAACTACATACGCAACGATGCTTGATGTATCATTTATTACATTCTCTCCTTTTTATTTTCAGCTCTAATCCAGATTCAATTCCTTTGCATCTCCCTTCCCTAACATAAAAAAGCAGCAACAGAAATATTGTAATAGTTTAAGTTTGTTTGTCCACTTTTTTTTAGATATTAACTTGTTGTTGCTGCTGTTGTTGATGTTGTTGCTGTTGTTACTGTTGTTGTAATATATCGCCAAATAATAAAGTGACAAACGTTACAAATCAAAACACTCGACACACGCCACTACACAGGGTGTCCTTTAAGAGGCCAAAAATGAACAGTTAAATGAACAACCAACAAACAAAAAAAACTTCCCAACAAATCGTATTTCATAAATAATGATGACAACTTAAACAACAGGACAAACGAACAACGAAAATGATGTGAATGATACAACACGAGAATGCACATAGAATGAATTTATGAGATGGGGGAGGGGAAGCGGGGTTGTTAATAATGAATGTTTTTTATTATGAAAATTATGTGTGCAGAGATACATACTTACTTAGATCTGTGCGTATGAGCGTATAAATTGCATATGAGTTGTGAAGTTCTGGCTTTTGTGAATTATTGTCTCAGTTTCTTATAACTTTCCATTTTTTGTGCTTTTGTCAACCGAAACGGAATTGGGAATTATTTTCGTTTACATCTTTTGAAATGTTTATTGGCATGGCCGTGTGTCACTGTTATAGTTTTGTCTCATCACTTGCTTTTAGAGGGACTACAGAAGGTCAAAGTTCAACTTATGCGAAGAAAAGCCAGATATCAAAATATAGAGTTAAAGTGGATAGCAAAAAGTCACACCAATACTATTTGAAAAAAAAAATCTGAAGAACTTTTATCGGTTTTCGAAATGTACTGGATATGCGTTGCGTACTACACTTGAAGGTTCTGAATTTTAAAAAATTTTTTTGTACCAGCTTTCTTCACGCTTCCATTTTTATTTGATTCGGTTGGTGAATTTTGTATTATTGTTTATTTATTAATATCTAAATACATATGTACATGTATACATACATACATATTTATGTACATATTCGTTTCATTCGATTCGTTTTCTTGATGTTTTACCTTTGGTTGTTTTTATATATACTACTGTATCCTGCGGCCGACTCAATCGACTGCATTCTAGAAATTAATATTAAACATTTACATAAATACATACGATCAAATACAAAAACAAAAAACATTCTATATAAACAACTTAAAACTCTGTCTCATTTCTATGCAAAAGCAAATTGGGCAAACAACATGCACACTTTGTTTATTTTTTAAGTTGAAGCTGGGGTACATGCATGTTGAATAAGAGCGCATGTGTTAATAGCACATTTAAACGCTTATAGCTCCCTAAATATGGAACCGATTTAAATTAAATTAAGATTGTGCACATATGTGTAAAAACCCGTTTAAAAACGTATAAATATTTCCGAAATCGGATCAGTATTACGGCCGTAAAAGGGATCTAAAAAAACGTGCTTGCCTATTAATAATATAGATAATTTTATTTTTGCTCTATTTTACGTAAAAATTTTGCGTTTTGTAAAATATTAAGTTTTTGTTAAATTTTAAATTGTTTTTCTAATTGAGAAGTGATTTTTAAAAGAATTTATTTACACTTACGACATTGTACAAACATATGAATGGCATCGCTGTTTTCATGTTAAAATATATCCTCATGTTCATAATCATAATATTTTTAAAGTTAATTCAGCATTTTAACGATGCGACTTAGATTCGCCAAAGAGAACTGCAGAATATGGTAGCAGTTGGTAGCTCTAACGTTTATTCTTCTTCGAACAACGCAACCATCAAGATACATTTTTAAGAACAAATAATTTGAAATAACGTTGCGTAATGCAGTCGTCCCCTTTTTACAAAACATAAGCAAATGTGTAGAACCGACCTTAGGTAGCACCGGGAATAGTTGCCAGATGTAAGCCTGCCAAGAAACTCATGGATTTTTACCGTGCATTGACCGTTTTTTTCAATTTCAATTCTGTTTTAATATTTTAGAAAATTATTAAAATAAAAGGAACGTTCTTACTAATTGTCTCTAAATATTATTCCACCATATACAGTTGTTCATTCCGCTTTAAGCAGCAGTTCTATATCGCCCTGCTCTTTAAGCCTGTTTTCAAAATTTTACATCGTTTTCTTGTATCAGGTACCAGAGACCTGCATGAATCGCATAAAAAGGCAAAATTGTTCCTTCATTGAAAGCTAAATTTAATGAACAAGGTAAACTCGTTAGTGCAAAAAAAACATGTATATTTTCTGAGTATTAAACAAAATCCAATCATTTGTGTTAATATACAATGAGGATACTTAAATTCTCAATTGTAATAATTTTTAATATACAAACGCCTCAAATTCTAAAAACCCATTTTTTAACGATTTTCTTATAACTTGAATAAATTAAGTAAGATATCATTAACATTTTTTTTTAAATATATATAGTACATAAAAATGTATATCGAAATAATAATGTAAAATCCAATATTATTAAAAAAAATTTACTGTCTCGTTTTTCCATAACTACACAAAATTCGGCAATGCTGGCTAGCTCTCACTTTCTCTCATTGATTTTCCACTTGATACAATTTCTTTTGCTCTACTTTGAATGGCAAAGAGACGAAAAGTGATCGGTAGTTTTTCAATCAATGCATGATTTTATTTTGCTGTACAGCAGCGCTTTGTTTTCATTGCTATGCTGCGTAGTACGAAGTTATACCTTAATTCATGTTAATGTGAATGACATATTTTTTAATAGCGCCTTTTTGTACTCATTTAAATTGTTTGTTCCGTGTGTGTTGTGTTGTATTATATATTGACCAACAATTCGTTGTGTATTCACTGTTGTAATACATGTGAATTCATTCATGCACCTCTTTAGTATGTACACATTAAATATATTGGATAACGTAATTTTTAAAAACATCAATATGGTTGTATTCTGCTCTGCGGTGGTTGTCTTGGCTAACTAATATTATTAGTATTTTTAAGTGTTTTCTCAAACCAAAGCTCTTTCACTCGAAACTCAACTGTAATATATGTACATTAAAGTTAAAGTACTAAAAAAGTTTTCTTTTACAAAAATTAATAAAGAAAATTTTGCTGAATTTAACTAATTTTTTGTATGGGAGACATTGTGTTTGTGTGATTATATTCTTCTCTCATTAATGATACTAAAAAGTAAAACAGTCATTTCTGCGCTGACGTTAAAAAGACGAGACGTTCATAAAAAAGCAATTTATTTTTTGTAAAAATTTATTTTATAATTATTTATTTTTATTACAAATTAATCTAATAAAATTAATAAACAAATCCGAAAATTTATTCCAAAGCAATTTTAATAAATCAAACAACAAAAAGAATAAAAAGTTCAGTGTTTTCTGCTAAAAATATTCCCAAAAAAAAAGTTCCTGTATAATAAACATGAAAAAACAACCGACCAATCTGCAAAAAAGAAAAGAATTTTGTATATAGAACCACCGTGAAAATAAAGAAAAGTTTTTGAGTTAAGTGAGTTTATTGTGTAAATTGGAAAAAAACAAGAAAATATCTTAAATCTTCAATATATTTTTGAGGAAATTAATTTGAAATTGTTTTTTGTGTGGTGTGGTTGGTCATTTATGAAATTAATTTAAATAACAACAAAAAACATGAAAAATAATAAAGTAACAATAACAAGAAAAAGTAATACACGGTTGCCAAGCATCATTATCATGTTTTTAATCGCGCACATAAAAAGCGGCATTTAAGGGGTCCGATATTAAAACACACAAAGAGCAAAACACATTTGTTGTATTTCTATCACAACAAACAATTTTTATTTCATGTTTTTCATTTCCCCCTCGAGCATACATTCATATGTGCATAGATAAGTAGCATGTATGTACATATGTATATAGGAAAATACACAAACAACCTCTAAGAGCCGCAGTACATATTCGTTTGCAGCATAAAAAAAATTCTTTAACATACGAATAACACATTTATATAAAAATAGAAAAATCAATTCCATGATGATGATAATATGGGCAAGGAACTATGTACTTGCCATTCATTTGAAAATTTTCATTAGAGAGCGTCGCAATAAATGAGATAGAGAGAGAGAGAGAGCAAAAGCCTTTTGCAAAACAATTTGTTCATCAGGGCTGCCGTTCACCAGACTAAACTCGCAATTTTACCCTTTTTTAACGGTCTGCGAGTTTTTGTGAGACTTTTCTTATTAGCGACTTTTTTTAAATTTTGTTGCGTCTTTTTGTCCTTTTTTTGTTTCTCATAAAAAACATTTAATTTGCAGTACTTTTATAAAAAAAGTCGTGATATATAAAAGCAAATTTCAGATCATTGTTCATTTGGGAACACTTTTATCAGTTTTTTGCAACCTTGTCATGTACACAATGTATTCAAGAAATTGTTCACAAATTTTCGGTAAATGTTTCAAAGAACATTTTTAGCAGAAAAGCTTTTTAAACTAAGAAATTGTGGGTTTTGAAGTGCTTATTTTGCAAAATTTTTCGTAAAACATGAACATTCTTTAAAATAAGATTTCTTGTTGGAACGAAAAAGAAAATTAATCCCCGTGTCTCTTAAAACTTGTCCAAGCGCGTCCTCTGATATTCCGTAAAATCCTTTATTTTTTCCGTTTTACGGAATGAGCATTTATATTTGGTAACCATTAATAAAAATGTTTGTCATGGCAACAGTGATTGCACGCGAAGTGGCAGCTTTGGTGTAAAATGAGTAAATAACGGCAAATGTAGAAATTAGTAAATAAACTGCAAAAAGAGACGGCAAGAGATTGAGTGAGTGACGGAGAGAGGAAGACTTGTGAGAAAGAAAGTACTCTAATGAAAGCTGCGAGTGTAAAGGTTGGTTAAGTAACATTACTAAAAAGCTTTCATAGAAGTTCTAAAAAGTAAATAACCGTAATTTTTCGTACATGCTATCATGACACTTCAAAGTTTTTCTTCATACGTACCTATGTACATAGTTTTCCCAGTCCAATGGGTTGGAAAATTGTCAGTTTAGGGCTTCACTAGACTTCTTTTTTCTTTTGTAGCATGAAAATGAGATTAAGTGCAACGCATTTCCTCCATACCCAAATGTATTGAATAAATAAAAGTTGTTTAAAAAAAATCGGTTTATTTTAATGCTTAAAGGCAACAATTTGTTTATATCTTTAATGGCTTTCGCTTATTATTTGCCTTAACGTCTCTAATGAATGCAAAAGTCAAAAAGGGAGAAAGCTAAAGAGAATGTAATTAACATTTTAATAAAAATTTATATAATTTTCTTAAGGGAGCTTTCCTGTTACTTTTGTTTAGTTTTTTTTCGGCTCGTAATTTCTTTTAGTTTTTCCCAAGATGCTTGCGGAAAATGTCTAAAACCAACGACAGTTTTCTGCAATAATTGCGTGTTTATGTGCGTGTTGTGTGTCATTTTAGAATAACCATAAAAACGGGGTGTTCCTGTTTAAAAGCAACAAGAACAACATACAAAATAATCCAAAAAGAAAACTAACTAACCCAAATTATTCTAAATAAAGTGCTTAAATACCACAATAACAAGAAAACACGTTAAAAATTTAGTAATAAAAAAAGTTTGAATAAAAAAAATGAAAAGAACGAAAGTGTTTGTTTTTATTACATCAAGGACTTTTCTTTCACCAAAGAGGCGTTAACCCTTCGAAAAGTTCAAAATGGGAAAAGGCAATAATAGCAATGATTATGAGGACTGCTGACAAAATGCCGACAAATGTGACCTTATAAATTTATTTTATATTAAAAAAATGTGCAAGAAATTCGGAAAAATAATTATGTATGTATGTACGTATATCTCAGATAACAACTATTACCTCGTTTATTGGGAAGTCTTGGCAAGCAATCTGATTTGAATTTGCTTTGGTCAACACTGCCATCGTTCTTCCCAAAAAAAAGGCGAAGTCAGTCAGCTACTTAGTTAGAAAGTCTGTTGTAGTGGTCTATTAACTAATTTAGACAAAGCATCTGTTTCCATGTCTTGCTTCTGTTGTGCTAGATGGCTCCCTCCTGTTTAAATACCAACCGAAAAACTGTTTAACCCACCCCTCCACCTGCTGCTTTATTAATCTGTACATACCACGAACTTCTATTTCGGATTTTACTGCTTTTCGCTGAATACACACAGCGCGCCGTTTTATTTACAGCTAATTCACGTTAGTTTGTAATTGTTTATGTGTTCCTTTTGTGTCTGTGTTTAAAAAAAAAAGCTATTAATGTCAGTTGCTCGTTACTAGTTATTCGAATGGTTGGTTAGTTCGTTAACACTCTTTTCTTAAATGGATACTACAAAAATCTATTAACCCTGTAAAGATCCATCGAATAAAATGTTTGTTCAAAAACGGTTTTGGTGACACTGTGTACTTATAACAAATTCAAATGCATTTTTGCCATTCGCAATCGGGTACGTAAGGCTTAGGTTCGAAATATTTGACAACCGCGATATTTTAAAAATTGTAAATGAGAAAAAATTTCGACAACGATATGTCTCGTACGACTTAATCGATTTTGATATTATTTGTGGCATTCGTCTCGACGTTCCAAGTAAAATGGTAATCGAAACAAAAATATCGATCCAGAAAATTTCCAACAGGCGATAAAATCGACACATAAAGAAAAATTTATTTTCGAAAATTTCTTCCATGCCGCGACTTCTTTATTTAAAGGCGGCACAGAACTCTTACGGAAATTCACAGTTGCATATTTACATTTATTTCTACATGAAAACAAATACTCATGTAGACTTGTGTGCAAAGTTGTCGTTACTTTTTGTGTTTGTTTTCTTTTTGTTTTAAATGCAATTTCGTAAAAGAACGATATCGTTTGACATCGTGGGCCAGGCAGTTATTTTTACACGGAAAAACACTCATGTAGACCAGTGTGAAAAATTGTCGTTATATTTACACAAATTTAACTAATTTCATAAAATACAACAAACAAAATAATTTAAAATTTTTAAACAAAGCCCAAGTAGTCGATATATGGAGCATCTATAAGTCCGAGACTTTTTGAATAAAATACAGATTCTTAGCAAAAAAAAATTTAACAAAAGCTACGATTTTTAAAGGTGAATTGGTTTATTAAATGTTTTTATTGTTGGAAAGAGATTCCGAAAAGCCATTTCTTTGGCAAGCAATTCGTAACCGAAAGTCTTAATTATTAACACGGCAACTTATCACGCGTGCATCATTGCACGACCTCGCGGTCGTATTTTTTAAATCGTCGTTGAACTGGTTAAACAAATTGGAATAATACTCAACATTAAGCGCCACTAATCGAGAGACCCAGAAAAGAAAACCCTTAAGACCTGCTGGACACAAATCCTTTGTACACCGCAGCCGCAATTCGATATACATATTGGCGGTATTCAGTGTTTGGTGCAAATGGTCTTGCGAAAGAGGAAATATAAAATATCGTAGCTTTTTTGCAAAATTTAACGGCAACTCTGTGTATTTTGGTATTGGATTTCACAAAAAGCAACGATATTTTGCATTAGCACTTTTGCAAGACCATTTGCATTAAACGCTGAATACCGCTATTGTTACGCTTAGACCTTCACTTAGTTTCTTCATATTCGTTGAAGTTATTCACACCACTGTTTATTTATTTATTTATTCACCAAAAAGAATAAATACACTTTTATCAATTGTCTTCGCTAAAGATTAACAGATGCTGCTCAATACTGAACGAATGTGAAATTCACACTGCCTCTTTTACACGAGCATGATTCACTGACGGCGATGTTTATTCAACACGACTTTGTACTCAACTAACTCGAAACACACATTGCCACCGGCCATTAAGTTTTCCCGAGTAGTCTGGAAATATCTTGTCACTGCTTTTAAAATTTTTCACAAAATTCCGTTATTTTAAATTTCAACGCTTCTTTAAGTAAAGCGCGGTTCACGCAATTCAGAAGGTTGACTTGAGTAGAAAATTTGTTTAGGAATCACTCACACACAAAATTGAGAACTTTTCATATAAATTTTTAGCCAACACAAGATTTTTATTCCGTAAATGCTTCTTGGAACATTTATGGGTTAAATGTTTCCTTCCTAAAGTATGAATACCGATTACCGTGTGTTCTTCAAAATGACTATGCGCAGTTTAAGTTTTCCTTTTTCATGTTATCCAGAGATTCCTTAATCACAATCATCATCATTACAATATACCAAGACATAACTTCACTTTCAAACCAGCAGGAATAAAAAAAGTATCAAAAAATAAAAATCATTAATAATGGTGACTTAAATACCAAAAAAAACGAAAAGAAAATGAAAAAACTAGTAAATTTTGATCTAAATGAATGTCCTGGGGCCTGTTTGAAAAAGAAAATTGAGATTACTGCAATCAATTTGGAAATGAGTTAAGAAAACAACGGGTCATATCATTTGTGTAAAATTATATATTTTCCTAAAAAAAATGTCCTTTAAGCATACATACGAGTACATACATGCATTTATACATTAATTTAATATCCCAGCTATCCACGTACATATTGAAGGAACTTTAAGATCTTAAAAACCTTAAGTTTGAAATCACATAAATATTTGTTTAATTAATTGTAAATATTTAATTTTAGTTTTTGCGGCCCCAGTTTCGAAATTGTAAAACATAAAAAAGTAACAAAAGTGAAGAAAAATTGTGATTTGATAATAAAAATTGTATTAAATCGACTCAAATATTATGGGCTGTGGACAGAGTAAAATTCATCTTTATCCTAGAAAATCGAAAAGTAAAGCGAATGGCAAAAAAGGAGGGCACGGTAAGTAATGAAAAATGTGAATAAAATTTTACAAATACTGAAAAAAAAGTTGTAGCCACACATTTCTATTTTAAAACTCTTCACCCTTAGGACTACCCCCCACATACACTCTCAAACTAACATTTGTTTGGGTGTGTGTATATATGTGCGTATGAATATGTACATAGTTGCATATGTGTGTGCATTTGTAAGAATATTCATTCAAATATACAATACTTTCTTTCTTTCTTTCGAAGGATACCAAATACCACCACCTGTTTGTTTATTCCAATGCTATTTTCTGCCACTGTATTTTAGTTCAATTATTAAAACATTAAAAAGAACATTAAAGTGTGTGTTAACAAATTCGTTGCAATAGTAGGGGTCTTAAATATAATGTCGTTTGTTCTGAAACAATATTTAATACGTACTAATCAGCTATATAATTATATTTGTATGTATGTACATTAACTCAACATGCAACGTCAATGATGAAGTGCATCTATCTTCTCATTTGATCCAAAAACAGCCGGCGATAATTCCTTTTTTCTTTTGAACAAACCTCGTACTTCATATACTTACATAAGTAATCGTATGTTCATAAATTTTTGCAAAAGCAACGATGGACACCCTTAAATATCAATGACAGCTGAATAACTATTTATGTATATAGAAGAGTTATTTCATATAGTAGTTTAATCTGTAATATCTTCCGCTTCCTACTTTTGGCTGCTTTTTTCAGAAGAGCCATTCTGTTTGAAACTGTGGAGTCGGTATGAAATTTTTTTAAACTTGGCGAACCACTCATGTCAATATGATTTAAAAATGTTTTCAGAGATAACTTTAGGGGATGTTCAGATATTTCTGATCTGTTTGACCCTTCAACTCTCCTTCGTAACGCATTTAACCCAACATCGGTCAATTATATATAATTATATTCTCTTTAATTGTTTGCATTTAATAATTGAATCTATAATTTATAGATGTCTCTCTAAACATTTACTCGTGCGAAATAAAAGATTATGGAAACTACAGCCAGTACTTTAATGTTCAGCAACATCACGCAACGTCATGCAAAGTTACAAAGCAATTAAGTTTTGTGCGTGTAATAATTAGCCCACTTGGCCGGGTTAAAAAAAACAAAACTTTAATATGTATTATAAATTCCGTAATAAATTTTCAACCTTTTCCCATCACAAGTGCGTTCGTTTCTCCTAAGTGCACGTGTGCTTGTCAAATGTTTGCGACAAATGTACATTGCCAGTGCATAAAACTATTTTAATAAATACAAAACATGGTAGAACAATACAGGTAGTGTCGAAGCGTTAACGGACTTTTTTGGGTTCGGGTCTGTCAAAATTTGATTATGTATTACCAAACACACACCCACACTACTAAAAAAGCACACTTTAAGATTTGTTTTAAATGCAAATAAGAAGAGGAAAAGAAACAGAATTCTTTATAGAACAGAAAATGCAACCATTTTGCCATTTTTCTTTTGTGCTTTTTGACAGCTTCGAACCTAGAAGCAGTTTTGTTGTAGCTTCGACACTACCGGTATTATTCTACCATGATACAAAAGATACGACAACATGAACTTACGAGGTTATTCTTGAAACCCGCAAGAAAATCGCATTCACAAATATTATATTTTTCGATTTTTATTTAACTTTTAATTTTTGTTGATTTCCGATTTTTCGATAAATTTTGTAAATTTTTTTAGAAAATTCCATTCTTAGGCATAATTATCGAGCTCTTGTTGCCACTTTGATTTCTTTAGGAAATTGATATTTTTCATTTACCTTTTTTGGGTACATTTTGAATTTGTTTTTTCTCTTTTTTTTATAATTTTCCGATACTTTCTATAGAAAACTTTAATTTTTGGCGAAATTTAAGCTTTTAATAATTATAATTTTTTAATATCGACGTTTTTATGAAATTTTTTCCAAAAGTTTCAAAGGTTTTAGAAAAAAGATATCGAGACGTGTCTCGAATAATAAGTTGAATAATTAGTTATTTGTAAGTGAATTTTAAAACTCTTTCACACATAAATAAGTACTGGTTACTTAGCGCACAGATGGTTCCTTTGGCAATCTTTTGGTACGGAGTTATAACCCCCCCTTATTGACTGGGAATAAATTCATTACCCCTCGTGTTGGCTGGCAATAAAGCAATAACGACGGCAGAATAACGGAATAATATTACATATTGCTTTGCTATGGGTAATCGTATTTATGTTAACACACAACTTACAAAATTTCAAACAGAAAGGTTCTACATATAATAAAGAAGAAGAAACAGAAAGACTTTTTAACTTTTCATCTGAAAAACTCATTCTGAAATATGTAAGAAATTTTGCATATTTATGTATTTTATAAAATATTTTCTTTTTAACTTAACTTTTTAATGTCTGTTAATAATTGATTTAATTTTTTTACAAAAATATTTCTTCTTGTTTTATGGCACGTCTTTTTTTATTTTATTTGAAAATGTCAAACGGTTTATGACGTTTTATGGTCGCAATAATTGTCAACGAAAAACTGTTTACAATTATTGCCGCAATTATTGCCAAGTACGAAAAAAATGTGTCTCCGCTGGAAATAACATAACATTGACATTTGCTGCAATACGCCAATGAATTTATTGCAGCAAATATTAAAATTATGTTATCGCCAGTGAAGACGCACAATTTTCGTACTTGGCAATAATTGTCAACAGTTTTTCGTTGACAATTATTGCGAACATAAAACGTTTGACATTTTCAAAGAAAACAAAAAAACAGAAAGAAGAAGAAATTTTTTGCAAACGTATTAAATAAATTATTGAACCATATTAAAAAGGCAAATTAAAAATAAGATCTTTAATAATATACATACACGAAAATGCAAAAGTTCTTATATCTGGATGAGTTTTTCAGATGAAATTTTAAAAAGCCTTTCAGTTTTTTTCTTCTTTGTTATCGAACCTTTCTCTATGAAATTTAGTATATTGTACGTTAACATAATTACGATTTCCCATAGCAAAACAATATTATTCCATTATATATATATTATATAAAAAATATATTCCATTATTCTGCCGCGGTTATTGCTTTATTGCCAGTCAAGATTTTAATTGGTGTTAAAATTTCCCTTGTTCCTTTGGAATATTGTATCATGTCCAATTCTTTCTGACTAAATATGTTACGGATATTAGCCAAAATAATAATCACTTTGGATAAGAAACTACTAATTTGTATATCTGTTGGTTTGATTCTAACGCGATATCGAAGGTTTTTAGCTTTAGGGATTGGACTTTTATTTTTATAAGAAGAACTCAGATAACTTTGTGGGCCACGTTGTGCGCCGTATGTCAGATACATTTGCTTTGAAACCAATCCATAAATTATTTGATCACCGTCGTTGCAATTTTCCTATCAACATTTGGTTGCCTTCCGCCCATCTTTGCAATTGTCGCTTCACTAAATAGTGTTTTTATTTTTCCCTGTTTCTCTTTCCTGTTTAATTGTTCTTCAAAACTCGAAGGACATTAAAACGGGTGAATAACTAGAATACAAATATGTACTTATGTTCATAAAAAAAAAGAAGAACACTTTGCAATAACTGATTGATTTTTTACTAATTTGTTACTTGATTAAAAGGAAGAGGAATAAAGTACAGATACTACAGCAATATTGTTCTCCTGGCACATAATAAGTAAGTATTTAGTTGCATTATAGTGATGAGTTGGCTTTAAAAGGGAACGAGGAATATCGAAAACAAGGTAGTAGAAGTAACGGTAACAACAAATTGCAAAGATACACATAAATTGTCATCAAGTGTATAAAGAAAATAGAATGAAAACAAAGGATTCAGGTCATGCAAAATATTTCTATTTGTTAAGGTATTATTGTACTTACTCGTATGAAGAAGTTAAAAAATAGCAAATGCAACAACAGCAGTATTAGAATATTATGAAATCAAAACAGTTAAGTGCTTGTATCGATTAATATTATTAGAACAAAAATTAAGAAGAGATTCGATATACTCGTATCATTCAGCCAACACACATTTCAAATCACGAGTAATTGTATAATCCAAGACGATGTGGATTATCTCAAACGGGATGCACCAAACATTTTAATGTTTTCGCCTCAACCATTTTCATTTGATATAAAATATCTTACAGATCACAATCCTGGCGGTTGTTCGCATTATCATTGAACACACTTTTCCTAAGAAATCCCAGCCGATGTTGATTATTTTAAAGTATTAAAAATGTTTAACCCTTTCAGACCTGACGCTACACTACTGGGAACTTTTTAATAATTTTTGGAATATACATATGGTCTCTATATCATATGAAAATATAATCAATGTTTATGTTATAATTTTTATATCCTTCCATGTACAATTGATACATCTCAGTAAAAAGTTTTAGCCAAAACGCTTTTTTATTGCATCAAATGACTTCAATTGGTGTGAAGCAATAAAATTTATATTTTTTTTTAATTTAAATATGCTCACTTCACTATTAATTAATTAAAAGCACAACTTACTTCTGCAGATCATTTGAAAAAAACTGAGATGTGACGCAAGAATTTCGCAAAAATTCAAGTAACGATAAAACGAACAGCGGAATAATGTGAGAAACATTAAAATATGCACGCCGGTATATTTGACATTGGTCAAATAGATGCGAAAATATTGAGCGCGAAACCCACCCTCACAATCGATGCAGCACGGTCTGAAAGGGTTAACAGGACACTTCCACTTGATTTCAATTATTTCCTAAGATCCACTCTTAGAGCTTTTTATGGTCTCAGTCGATATTAACTTGTAAAAAACTGTTGCACGCGGTAACGGAAAATTCTCCAGAAAATTCGTAACGCGTGCACTTAAGAAATAATTGCCAATGACGCTTGATGTTCACTCGCCCAGAGCACAAAGCATACAGATGTGACAGAACGGGAGAACTATATATGCGCTATTTACGACCCACTCTATACGCACAATTAACGAAAAATAAATGAAAAATTTATTGGCATTCTCTTGATATTATTTTTCGCGTAGGTACATTTGAGAAATATGTAATATTTTGTATTAAATAAGATAAAAGACCAACACATCAATGACTTCTAAGTTAATTAAAAAAATTAAAAAATTTGAATTTTTTTTAATATACATACATATGTATAAACATTTTTCGTGCATAGATGTTGTATTGTTTTTTGTTTACATCCCTTCATTCGTAACATTTTGTACTTTAGAGTTGTCTCTTTCTGCACCGACAAGCGATTTAGCTGATTTGGACCATTTGCAAATGTAATTTTTTACATGTCTGTTAGTAGTTTGTGCCCAGAGCTACTTACCAACACCAATCAATTAATATCATTAGATCAGCTGATTTATGTTTACTTGTAATATTGAATGTCAAATTGTATACATGTGTGTACTTATCGTATATGCATGAGGCTCTACGGTTATGAGTATGTGCGTCACACCTTTGTATTCTTCTCTACCTGCAAAATGAGTGTTGTTTTTTCTGTTAACTGATTGAATATGCTTTGTCCAGTAGTTTACTTTAACATGTGTTCAGTCCATCGCGAGTACACTGTTTTATAATTTGTTTATTTTTAATGACGGGAAGACAAAATAGATAAATTTAATCAGGAGTGCAAGGTCTATGCAAGCGCCCAGCTGATCGGTACTCACATTGTCAAACTTTGTTTTATGTATGTTATCGATACACTTGCATTCACGATTTGAGACCTATCACATATACATATATTTAGCAAAACAAAGTCATTACTGAAAACTTTTCGATTTCAGGCGATTCTGAAGCCGAGACAGACGAGGAGGAAGGTCATATCGAAGATACTGAGAATCGAGAACGAGATAAAACTGAAGAGTCTGAAGAGAATAGCAATAAAGAATCTGTAGAATCGGATGAGGAGGTGTCAGTTTCCTTGCTAAGAGCAAGAAATCTATCATTACTACAAAGCCAGTGAGTAGTTTTGAAATATTAATTCATGCATCCTTAAATACTTTAATATTTGCCCTGTTTTAGGGAAATTTCCAGTAGTCAGCAAAACTTCTTCCGAATGCTAGACAAAAAAATAGAAGAGGTAAATATCAATGGGAACGATCAGCATAAAAATGCCAATACAATTTATAAACTCATTTCAGGGACCGGACTACGATTCAAATAGTGAAACAGAAATCGCTCTGGAAGAGGCTCGCTTAAATGCCTTGGTGCAACATTGGGAATCGGCCAGTTTGACGACTTCAATGTGTTCCTCGGCCAGCCGTTCATTGCAAACAACACCGGTACGGCAGACTCCAGCCAAACAATTGACCACGGCGGCTCGAACTTTGCTGCCAACTGGATTACCACCACAAGTTCTAGCATCAGAGTTTCTACCTCATCCTGGTACACCACCCACAAGCAGTCAACTAACCGCTAGTGGTACACTCAAACTTACGCCTAGTAAACAAATAACCATTCCTCAAATGAATTCTGGCATGTTGCATCAAATATCGGTTATGCCACAAATACCGTTAAGTATAAACACCGAGATATCGTCGCCAAACATGGCCACCGTAACCGCTAATTCGTCCAATGCGCTGGCAATAATGCAAGCGTCCAATGCACAAACTACGCCACAGTATATGCTGGCCATACCGACAGGGTCCTCGCCGCTATTAGGCAAAACTGGACAAGTTAGTCCAAAGCGTTTGGCTGATGGACGCTTATTAATGAATACGACGAGCCCTTTGTGCAACACACAACAAATGCAACCACCCCCGCCGACCAATCCCATACAACAGTATATAACTGCTACCCCGCCAAATTTACAACAAACAGCCCCATTGAACTATGTCAATGGAGGAAGAGCACCGCCACCACCCCAATCAGCGGTTGGATTGCAATTGACATATTACGGACAAGCTGCCACTATGCAACAGTATGGTGAAACTATAACGCAACAACAGCTGCAACAGCAGCAGCAGCAGCAACAACAACAACAACACTATGAACAAACTCCACATAGCCAAACTCAAACATCCTCCTCATCAACATCAGTTGGGCCTGGCTCCTATTACGGTGATGTCATGCATAACGCTCAGGCAAGTCCATTCATTCAAATGTTTACAAATACATACACACATACTACATATCGTCATGTAAAATGGCAAACCATGTAACTGGCGAAAGTTATTAATTATTAAAACTCAAAAAATTGCGAATACACACAACAATTATGTAGCACTTGAAGAATTTCATAAAGGATTTTCTTTATCCTATACATAAAGTTATAAAAATTTTAGTTGCGTGGTTATTCATTTCATCCAGAGAGCTGCAACGGGTATTAAACCTTTGAGTATACTCGGTCAGGGCAACCGTAGTGATTTTTGAAAAGTCGCACAAAAGGTCGTTTTAAAAAAATAAAGTCACACAAAACAGTCGTTTGAGAAAATAAAAGTCGCACATCTTTTTTAAAACTTTTTCTTATCAATAAAAAGCATAACCAAATAAAAAAACAATTGAAACAAAACAAAAATCTTTTACAGAATGCATTTTCTCATATTTCATAGCACATGCAGTTGCATTATATATTCTTCTCTACATGTTTTCATGTATACTAAACAAGTTTAGTTAAGTTTAATAAACTTGACTGTCGTATGCTGCCAAGGTGATAAGAGTATGACTTCTGTTAAAAACAAAGCCAAGCAAAAGATTATTGTTTTAGTTCACTAAAAGCTGTTTACAAACAATACAAAAAGGGCTCTTTGGCTCCATCTCTTGCTTAAGCTATTTGTAATTCAGTTCCCAGTCTCTCGAACAGTATTGGGAAATATTACGTTTCTTGGAAGGACCTGCAGCGTTGTTAATGTTATCCCTCTCAGACTCCTTCAATTCCTTGAATACATTGTGTACATGACAAGGTTGCAAAAAACTGATAAAAGTGTTCCCAAATGAACAATGATCTTAAATTTGCTTTTATATATCACGACTTTTTTTTATAAAATTACTGCAAATTAAATGTTTTTTGTGAGAAACAAAAAAAAGGACCAAAAGACTCAACAAAATTAAAAAAGTCGCAATAGTCGCTAACAAAAAGTCTTACAAAGATTCGCAGACAGCAAAAAAGGGTAAAATTGCGACTTTAGTCTGGTGAACGATAACCCTGTACTCGATCATGTACTCCGATTTTTTATGATGCAACCGTAATTGTTCAAGCTTTCATTTCAAACAATCAGCTGTTGTATTATATATGATTGTATCGCACCGGATTGTAACGAACTGTTCGCATCCTTCTCGTAATGGTATTTTCCAGAAGGTTCGAGCTACCCGTGTTGATACTAGAGATGCGATCGTGAGTGACTTTTCACTCACACTCATGCAGGATCACGATCAAAAAATGTTATTCATGCACGACCTGAGTGGAAAAAATGTAGCTACAATCACGAAAACTCACGCTCACGAATACTCACAAAAAATTGTTAAAAAAAAGTACAAGAAAATCACGAAACAATCACGCCAAAAATCTGCCCATGCGCACTCACTCACACTCTATTTTTTATACTTACGTTACGTTTTATATGAACGCTCACGTGATTGAAACAAAAAATTAATCAGAATTCACGCAAATCATGTGAGCGGTGCCCATCTCTAGTTACTAAACAATTAGAGTGATCGACTCGGGTTTTTTCAGCAATACGGTATTCGGTTTTTTTTCAAAACGATGATTTTTCAAATGTCGAATAGCCCGGTTTCTTGTCAGTAAAAAACGAGCAGACAAATATTTTCCGAAACATTCTAAGTATAATCCGTGTTGTCATATCCTAAGGTTTACCATTTTGCAAGTTTTTTGAAATGCAAAAATATTTCTTTATCTGGAAATAAGTTTTTTTTATGAAGACTGATAGAAATTTGATGCTACGAAAAAGGACACATGGACATTTCATTGTTTTTCACGATTTGTGAAAAAATGTTTTTTTTTGCCGAAAAAGGTTTTTTTTCGCAAATTAAATGATGTAAAAAAATTTAACAGCACTGCCCATAATTAACAAAATTACGATTTAACGATATTTTTTTGGAGAATATAGAATTTTGTTTAATAAAGAAAAAACTCCAAGGCCTTGTTCCTAGTATATATACATATATATATATACCTGAAGTTGGCTGCAAGTGAGTAATTTCTTATTGTATTTCGACAAATTTTGTAAAACTGAACTTTCTCTGCCTAAACACAAAAGAAAGTTTAAAAGAGATTTTAAATCAAATCAATTGATCAAATCAAATGGGGTCTAAACAAAAATTTCAATTAAAGTTCTTCTCAAAAAAATGCCCGTTACAAATTTATGATATCCTGAGATTCGTTTCTTAACTTTTTGTAAATATCTTGTATTTTTATATTACGAACAAATTTGGATGTTTAGATAATAATTTTCAAATAAGGAATCCCAAAGTAGTTGTTAGTTGGACAGTTTTTTCGCTCGCACATACCACCTATACAAATTTTACACACACATTCTACATATATTCATGTATGTACGTGCTTCTTTTGCTAAAATTGTAATAAACATTTTCGAAATACTTTTTGATTTTAGGCTCCTAATACGGAATACCGATTCCCACCAGCCATCAGTGTGCAACGTTTGGCGCCTCAAGTGCAGCGACAACTGCGCGAAACACAGGAACTCATTAAAGACTCATGTCCACAACTATATGCTGCAGGTTATGGCAGTCCCGGGCCACCGCCCCTACGCAATCAAGCGGCTGTCACAGCACGTAATCATCCAACTAACAGAAGACCTACCCTGGAGACACAATTCTCCCAGGAACTCTCGTGATATCTACACAATTAACATAAACAGTAAAACAAAAACACACACACATATATATACAGACATACATACATACTTGCATACATACATAGCAAACTAAGCTAATTAAGCCAAAATTTAGCACGTTAACAAATTTGAAAAACAAAAAAAAAACAGATGTAAAGGACAACAAAGAAAATTAAAATAAAATTTACGTAAAATTCATAGAATCACAGAGTGACTGAATAAAAAACATCAGTGGACTCCACCAAGATGGTGATTATAAAGTACTGCAGCCGATTTAATCATTCATTAAAAGACTTGGTGTATAGTCAATAAAAAGTTGAAACATTCTTATTACTATAAAAATTAAACAATTACAGAATAAAAATTTCGTTAAATAATGATTCAGAATAGTTCAATACCTATAAAATTAAGAAAAAAAAATTAAGCCAAATATTTAACAAACAAAAAAACACATACTTTACATATAAATTGCATAAACCAAAAAAAGGACTCTGATATTTATTTTTATTTTCATTTATTTACAAAACTATGTATACCGAAAATTTTGGATTTGTGGTAATCTTTCGGTCTCTCCCTTTTGGAAAAAATAAATTTATATACAACATACATACATACACAGTGCAGACTTAAAAAGATACTTAAATATGAAATAGTAAACTTAAAATTCATAAAGGACTCTCACGCCGAAACGAACAACAATAAAATTTACACTCAATCTTGCCTGCATATTCATAGTACTCATTCATAAATGTTCTGTAATTCATACACACATACATACATGCGCACCTGCATATGGGGGAAGTGTGTATACGGCATGTATGTATTTGAAAAATCCTGATGCACCAAAATATGAATTATTACGTATACAAATTAAACCGCAGTAAAAATAAAAACGTAAGAACAAACAAAAAATTAAAATAAAAGATCATTTCTGAAACTAAAAGAAAAATAAAATAAAACTCTAATATTAGCATCGTTTTAAATTGAAATATAAATATTAAAAACATTAATATTTATACATACATACGTAATTAGTCGAACTGTTTAGGTTTATGCCGAACGAAGGGTATTGTTGGCTCAAATTCAAATCTGACTTAGCCGACTACGAAGTTCATTCGTAGTCTGATGTTTACAAATTTTCCAAAATTACGTTCTTAATAAAAATAATTCTAAGCTATCAAAAAATTCTTATTAAAAAGGAAATTGGAAGTCAGATTAGAACTTGATCTTTTCGAGGCGTATTAATCAGTTATAAGTATATTTTAATTGTCAAAAAAGATGTCTTTATATTTTTTTTGTATCTGTTTTCTGTAGATGTGTTTGACACAAACAATATAAAAAATGTTGGTTGTTCTTGTATTGTTGTAACTATTGTACTAATAATTTCACCTAGTTAATACGCCTTGGAGAAACCTTTGAACTTAAAATATTAAATGATAAATACATCCATAAGTTATGATGCAGTATTGAAAAAAATGATAGGAACGTCCAAAATGTTTGCTGCTTTTCGGGAAAAATTCCGTTACATGCCCCCAAGTCATTCATGTACTATTAAAATTTGGAAGTTCGAATAGCACTAAAAACGTACAACTTCCCCATTCCTATCATACACTCACCCATGCATACATACATATATATGTATGTATATGCATGCATGTCACTGCAGATAACGCGACTAGTCCAAACACGAATGTAAAGTATACTCCTTAAAGGACTAGGACTAGTCCAAAATATGGTCCAAGTTTGCATTACATCGGATTAACCCAAATACTACTCCATGTGATTAAAAATGGAGCACTCACAAGAAGTTTGTTAGGCACGAGTAAGTTCGTGAAAGCACGAAGAATTGTCGTGTAGCAATAAGTTCATGTTTGAAAATGACATACTCCATGACTGCACATTCGATTTAATGAACATCGTATTTAACGAACACCCAAATATTTTCTACTGAGCACCTTATATTACGAATAAACATTTTATTTTGTACTCGGTTTAACGAACAAATGTAAAATATATCAGCTGATAGTTTGAAAAGATGGATTGAAAATAAACTTTTCATGGTGAATGCGATAATAAAAATTTGAAAATAATGAAACAGAAATTCTAGAGACCAGAATAAAGCATGAAGACATCATTAAGCAATAGGATTGTCGTTCGAATAATTCGAATAATTCTTTTCATTTTTGTTCGAACGAACAAACATTTCTCAATTTAGAATAAAGAATTAATCGAATAACTTTTTTCGAATAATCGAAGATTCGAATAATTCGAATGAACGACGTTTAATATTATTCCTAAATCCTATGAACTTCCCATCCAATACTAGTTTTTACAATATGCCAAGAAGCTAAACAAAAAAGTACGCAAATACTTGTACTTTGTTTTCACGATTATTTTGTAATACAAATATGTATTGTGATTGACCTCAACTACGATGAAGGTTTTATCAACTGATCTAAAAAAGTCTATAAATAAAGTAAGAAATTATATTAACGCAAAAATCGTTAACAGTATTGATGATGATCTGAACTATTTAGAAAAATCAAAGAAAAGAACAAACAAAATTAATATTATGCTCTTTAGTGCTGTTTTAACCGTAAATTTTGTATTCCTTGTTCGTTAAAAATTATTCGTTTATTCGAACAAAAAAAATATCATGAAATTTTATTCGAACAAATCCTATTAAGAAGCACTTAGAAGTTCTTATTACATGGACTTAGCAAAACAATATTAGTAGCAAAAATTTAATGCTTTTGAAAGAGTTTCAATAAGAAATCCATTCCAAGAAAGCAAACTGTGCTTAACCAATTTTCAAAATAAATTATTTTTGTATTACAGTGTTTTTATGCATTTTTCAATTTCTTTACACATATTTTTAATGAAATATTTATTTTATATTACATACTATAATTTTAATAAAATATTAAAAAAATACTCTACTTATTTAGAGTTTTGAATAAAATAGACGACGCTTAATTTTTAATTTAGTACTAGATATAACGAACAATTCACTTTAACGAACAGGCCTGACAGGAATTAGGTTCGTTAAATCGTGAAACTACTGAACTTCTGAAATATTCGTATATGTACATACTCTTACATGTCGTTCCTTCATTGCAACGTAGTCAAATCTCGAAAAAAATCGTTTTTCAGAAAACGAGTTTAAAATTGTTAATTTATGTACTCACATCTCAATGGGAAAATAAAAATAATATTCTCCCCCTCGAGAACTGAGTAAGTAAACAAGATATTTTTATAAAATTTTTACATAAAATGAAGAATGATACGACAATTAATTCTGCATTCTTAAGTCAAACATCAGGTTTCTTGATATATGAGTACGTAGCAATAAAGGAGCGATACGCAATTTAGATAAGTATTTAGAGGTAGAAAAATTCATTTGTGTTCCATTTGAAATTGAACTCAGTTTCTTTAGTGACTTCCGATTTCTTTTAAATTTATTATTGATTTATTACAGGACTACGATGAATCCAACCTGAAGTGGAGCTCTGCTCTCATTTCATAAATTCAGAATCGAGCCTTTAAAATTAGTTCAAACATGAAACATACATACATATGTACATATTTTAATAAAAAATTCTATTCATATTGTTTCGAATGATTCGCAGGCAAATGCATGTTTAAGTGAATATTTAAAAAAAAATTTCAGCGTATAAAATTTTGAGGCTTGTTTTAAATAGTGTATCAATAAATTTCCAAACCATGTCAAATTTCAAACTATACATACATACATACATACATACATACGCATTATCATATGTACATATGTATGTATGTGCATATCAAAGAGATAATTTTGGTCCTATTATTTTTTCCAATATTGTAAATAACAAATGAAGATAAAACCTACAAAACGACCCCATTGAGAATTATTACTGTTTTACTTTTGTGCGTTCGATGTACTGCAAAAATAAAATAAAAGAGAAAAATAATCTTTATAATCGTATGTACTTGTATTGAATTTTAAGTAATTTTTAAAACAAAAACTTAAAAACTAAAAAAGGAAAAACCAAAATGATGATAATGTGTAGCATATTATTACTATTTATTTATTTATTAATAAATTATTATTATTAAAATATGTACTGTATTTATAAATAATTTATTATAATGATCATTATTAGTTCTATATACTCTTATTTGATGTAAAATAGTTTTTTCTTATAAAAAAAAATGAAATTAATAATAATAATTAAACCAAAAGAAAAATATAACAACAATATCTATGATAAATAAATGACTATACGATGATGATGATGATTTTTAGTTATTTTTCTGTATGGAAAAAAGTTCAGTTGACATATGTATGTACGTACATATCGTCGTCGAAAATGCAAAAGTACCTACATACGTAACATCACTGGTTCTAATTTTACAAGATAAATAAAAAATAAAAAAAAACGTGTGGCACTCGGGGACTGCCGCGGCAAAGTTATTGCATAGCATTTTTTATCAACTTATCAAATTATAATTATTTATTTTTTTTTATTTATGCATTATTTTTTTCTTCGATATTAATTCCAGTTACCCTTTTTAAGCGTGGTGACCGATAAGAAAACAATTTTTTTTCTTTTATTGAATAAATGAGAAGTTAATATTTAAATTATTTTTATTATCTTACAATACATGTAGGCTATTCAGTAATGTTTATCATTGAAACTATAGGTTTATGGTAACTGAAATAAGAAACATAAGTTTGAGACTTGATATCCTCTAAATATCTGGAAAATACCGCAATAGCATAAAAACCTACGCGAACGGAAAATTTTGTAAAAATTAGTAAGATTAAGGAAACAAGTAATTGCAATCAATGTAGTGTTGAAATATATTTACACTTTGGACTACTCAACTCTTTTTCTTGTTGGTACTCGGTGCAATATTTATTATAACACGAATATTTTAAGAAAATATAAACAAATCATTTTCTATAATCGTTTCCAAGTGTTGATTTTCATTTTATTTGATTTTCCTAAGTTGTGTCTGATTAAATTTATTCAAAAGTATGTGATTATTTGTTTTTAAATAATTGATCACTTATTATATTTTATTATTTTGTTTCAGTTTTTCTCTTTTTAAATAATTTTTTTTCACAAATTATATACTTTTTAATTTCTTACCTTTGTTTACCTTTTGAATCAAATGTTTTTCTGTTTTACTAAGTTTTAGTGCAAGAAATTTCTGCAGTAAATATTTGTGAATTCTCAGCCATGAACCGTCACTTTAAGCTCTCAATTTGTGTTCTCATTTACTGTAACTTGAGTAAACGAACGCAATTTAGTAAAATGCAGTAAAATTCAGTAAAAAATTTTAAAAACTTTTGGGTACTCGAACACACTTATGATTACGTTTTGACCTTTTCGAAAACGTTTTCTTGCATAGGTTTTTTTAATTTTTCAAAAATAAAATAAAAACACAATTAGATTTATGTTTATGATCTACACTGTTTTATTTAGTTTATAACACTAAATAAATACGCGAAGCTGTGGCTTTGACAGGACTAACCACAAATTAACAGACTAACTCCCATGGTCATGCAGCAGTTTCTTATAAATGTATGTATGTAGTAGAGTACAAGATTATTCGAGACGGTATTTTTCGAGACATATTTTAATTAGTGTTGGCAGCTAGCATGTGCAGTAAGTACAATAGTGGAATTTTCGATTTTAATTTTTTTAATGTTACGTACTTTTGGATTATTGTCGTAGTTATATCTTTATTGTAACATAGTTATATCTAAAAAAACGTAATTATTGAGTTATGAATGCAGAATTATTAATTTTATCGCTCATTTTCTGTAAGAAATGTATAAAAATATTTTTTTTACTCACCTCGTGAGGTGAGAATACTTTTTTACTTTAGCATTGGGATGTGAGCAAATTAAAAACTTCAAACTTGTTCTCTGAAGAACGAGTTTTTTGAGATAGGAAGTACTACATACGTTGTTTTCACACAAAATTCATTCGAATTAACAGCTGTGATGTTGTCTACACGCAAATTGAAAGCAATTTTATTTTGGAAGATATCATCGTCAAGAAAACAACTCATAGGCCATGGTACATTTCTACCTACATTGTTGTTTTGTCAGTCTCTAAGTAAACTCCCAGCATGCAATATACATACAAATGTATGTACATATGTATATGTTTTTTCTACTGCACTTACCTGGTAATAATTTTCGGATGTCGTAGGCCTTTATTTTTTTGTTTTATCATTTCGTCGGTATGATGAAACGCTCATATTTCACAGAACTCCATGCCTTCCTTAATAAGTTTGTCTGTCATGCCTTCTGTACAGCTCTATGAATCGCAACATATCATTCATTATTCACACAAACATACATATCTTACATACATACATTAAATTATCTGCTTTTAGTTAGTTTTAAATTCCCTCAAAATATATCTTTTTTAAAATATAAACGAAAAATTTTTCCTAGTAATTGTAATAAGCTGCTTCCTTGACAATTTGCACTTTTTTTACCGAATCAACCATTTCTGCTGAAATTGACGAAAAATGCGCCACGATGGGAGAAGGGGGTCAAAATTTACAAAAGTGCCGATGCGTAAAATCTAAAAAACCTCTAAAATAGTGACTATGTTAGCGTCGCCTTTAAAACGTTGTGACACTTTGATACTATGATAATACGCATTTAAAAGAATTCTATATGGTTTTTCAGTGGCGGTATTCAGTGTTTGGTGCAAATGCTCTTGCGAAAGTGCGAATGCAAAATATCGTAGCTCTTTTGTGAAATCCAACAACAAAATACACGGAGTTGCCGTTAAATTTCACAAAAAAGCTACGATATTTTGCATTTGCATTTCAGCAAGAGCGTTTGCACCAAACACTGAATACCGCCAGTATGTACTTTCTCAATAAAACCGATTGATTCACTGTTGCAATTCCGTTTGAAAGCGAAATTAAATGTTTATGAATTGGAATTCAGTGGAATGTGTAATCGTCGCTCTCGACGAGCAGATCTGATTAAGTACTTTTAGTTTCAGACGATTAGATACCGAGTTCATTCATTTGATAACTAGAGCACTTTATTTCGTATCTTGCAATTTGTTAAAATATATGTACATATGTACATATATTTTTTAACTGCGAACGAATATAAAACAAATTCGAACAAAGTGATGTTTTTATTCCGTAACGATGATGCAGCCTAAGAAGGAATTACGTATGCGCATCAGATGAAGTGCGGTAAACTTGTGCAACATCTGCGAGCTTTTGTAACAGTAGTTTTTTGTGTTGCGGTCCTTCTCCAATTTAATATGCTGCCACCCGGACCAAAATCGTACAATTTTTTAACGAACTAACGAATAAAACGCCAATTTACGTAGTTTAGTAATACAACATATTTTTTTTAAATTTATTAGAATATTTTAAATATTTATTTCACCAAAAAGCTGTTAAAATAGTTAATTTTTATTCAATTTTCGTGTTGAAATTTATCTCATTTTGTATGTTTAATTTGTTGTCACACTAAGTAAATACAGCTAGAGATAATTATTTTAATGTTTTAATCAAAACTAAAAAATACGTTTATAATAAAATCTTAAATTGTATATAAACGCAAATATATATTCATATGTATATACTTTGTATACATATATATTCTTATATATTTGTAGATAAATTAAACAAACACATTCAAAAGATATAATAGGAAAAGGAAGAGGAAGTAATAAAAACTTAAGAAATCCATACACGTTTTATAATAATACTACTACAATATATTATAATTAATTTCTAGATAAAAGAAGTATATAATGAATATGTCAATTATGTATGTTTGCTAAATGTAAGAAGCCTCTTTGAACGGTTTGTTTAAAATTTAGTTTTAAACCGGTAAAGGAGGTGGTGGATACGCATACATATCCGAAGATGAGGGAACGACATACGCAGCTGCAGGAAGAGGAGGTTCTTGCACATAGCCGCCAGCTCCCAAATTCTTAGGTAAATAACCTTCATAACCACCACTTTGATGATGTGGAGGGCCTGAAGGAGGTGCTTGGCCGAATCGTGATTTTTTCTCTTCACTATTATTGTACGCTGGAGGGCCAGATGAGAATCGCGATTGGTGACCATTCGATCGTGTCATTTGTGCATTGTTGATGGGATAACCACCACTGCCTTGTGGTTGCTGTTGTTGGGGAGGATATTGTGAATATGGAGGTCTTTGATGCTGTTGTTGATCTGGGCGACCATAATTGTTATTTGGTCGATTATTAAAACGCTGATAGTTGTTATTGCCACCAAACGACTGTTGGGGGCCCATCTTCTTATACCCTTGGGAATTGTTCCGACCGCCTCGTCTAAACAGTGTTGATGCCATTTCCATTAGACGAGGATTTATCACCTTAGTATTATAGAAATATAAATAAGCATAAAGTATAAACAAAAAGTTTCCAATAGTTAGAAACTGATTAAACCAACTCACCTGATTCGCTTCCTTCAAGACTTGTACCAAATCATTGGCTTTGTTGGCATTTGAATTTGTAAAGAGAGTGTATGCCGTTCCCGTATTGTTGGAACGCCCTGTGCGTCCAATGCGGTGTACATAATCCTCAGAGTTTGATGGATAATCATAATTGATGACAAATTTTACATCATCGACATCTATTTGTCGCATGCGGTGGAAAGAAATTCAATTTTTATGTTAGCCCAAGTAAGCAAACATTGTCTTTTGAAAGAAAATACGTAAAATACTTTTATACTTAAGTAATTGGAACAAAAATTTATCCATCAATATAAACAAAATTGTAATTGGATTGGATTTTTTACAATCTTTTTTCATTTGTCTATTTTTTTTTTATAATAGTGGACCTCGACCTTTTTCACATACAATTTTTATATAAAACTACAAATGTCATTTGTTCCTTAGATATAATTTTATATATTATGAATATTTTAAAATTTGTGAGTTAGGAAACAAATAACACAAAATTAAAGCTTAATTCATTTATTATAAATTTTTAATAGTGAAAAATATCTAATAGAAAAATAATCAGTGTGTACTTACCTAAGTATCCAGAGGGAGGGGAAGGGTCAACCTATTATAACTGTGAATGAAAAAAAAATAATATGCCGCAGCAGTGGCAACACAGCTGCATGGGGTTTTTAACCGAAGGATAATTGAATTTAGCTTTTTTTTAATTGCGTTTTATGGGTTTTCATTTCATACTAAAGCAAGATGTAATATACTAGCTTAAGCTTAAATCAAACTTAAAAAAAATATTTAGGTGTATATATATCAAAAAGTATATCTATAAAAATCGAAGTCCATTTTTTAGATGAATTTTTTAGAAACTGATGTTATTATTTTTGTTCACTCATAATCATTGTATAAAATTCTTCCCAATTATTTGATATATAATTAGGAAATATACCTAAGATAAACTTGTTCAAAGTCAGTCAAAAATATATTTGATAGCCGTAATGTTGCATTTAATTCAAAACAAATAATCAAGGGGACAATTAAAGTTAATACCAAAAATGTTTCAATAAGGATCTTTCCCATCATCTCGAAAACCATTGGATTTATGAAAACGACCAATGTAAACTTAATGTAGAGTAATAGAAAGATTTATTAACTTATCCTCAGACTTCATACATCATAGTGTGAAATTAAAAAAAAATAATAAGCCTTGGAAAGTAAAGAAATAAAGAAAAATTTTAATAGTTATACGTTTAGTAAAGTAATTTTTACATATTTTAGAACATTACGAATTGTTGACTAGAAGTTTGTTTTTTGGTTATGAATCCACACTTTTCATTTTAAGCCCAATATTTTCCATCAGCTTTCGAGTTTATTCCAAATTGGTTTATTTAGAACTTTTCTTATTCATTTATATTTTGTTGAATTAAATTCCTTTCGATTTTATAACGACTTCATTTTTTGTCCTTGACTGACCATAGTACATATATTTATAGAAAATAAATGTGTTACAATGTATTAACCAGCAATGTATGGAAAAAAATTCTCCTCATTATTTTCCCCGCACCAGTAAACAACAGAAATAAAAATCAAAACTAATCACCCAAACTACATTTTGTGTTTGTTTTCAAATTAAACAAAAAGATCTTTAATGCGATCGATTTTTGTAATATCAACGCGTTTGATATTAAACTAATTTTCGCCATTTCTCAAATAGAAATTAAAAACAATTAAATTTTTATAAATTTTAAAGAAAAATATCAACGGTGTCGGTTGGGTTTAAGTTTCGATTAATCCTGTAATTCTCATTGAGAACATTTGAACTTCATGACAGGAATCACGGGCGAACCAGTCAAATAATGAAAGAATTCATTAACAAATTTTCATCCACAGCATCACTCGCTTTGCCATTATAATCATCAAAAAACAAGTTGTTACATGAACACTGATTTTGCAATGTGCATATCATATACAATAACGCTTACCTAAACCGCGAGCAGCTACATCAGTAGCTACTAGTATAGAATTGCGGCCATTACGGAATGAAGTCAAAACAAAGTCTCGCTCCTGTTGAGACTTGTCGCCATGAATGGCACATGCCCGCCAACCTTGACGTGAAATTGAGCGAGTTATTTCATCGACTCTCTTTTTAGTCTCAACAAATATTATGGTTTTCGTGTCTTTTTCTGAAGCGATCTCACCCAAAAGCTTAATCAATTTAAAATCTTTTTCATTTTCATCGCACACATCAACAATTTGCAAAATATTATGATTGGCAGACAAGGTCAAAGAGCCAATATTGATTTGAATATAATTGTCTAAGAATTCTTCGGCCAAATTGCGTACTTCTTTTGGCCAGGTGGCGGACCACATCAAAACTTGGCGATCGGGACGAATTTGTTTTATAATTTTACGAATCTGGGGTTCAAAACCCATGTCTAACATGCGATCGGCTTCGTCCAACACCAAGTAGGTGCATCGTTTCAAATTGGTAACACCACGTTCAAGAAAATCAATCAATCTTCCAGGAGTGGCAATAACGATTTCGACTCCCCGCTCCAAGTCTCGAGATTGAAAGTGTTTTGGAGCGCCGCCAAATATACACGTATTGCGTACATGAGTCTGAGAGCCGAATTCGTTTGCGACTTGCTGGATTTGCTGAGCTAGTTCACGAGTGGGCGCCAGAATCAAAGCAATTGGGCCGTCGCCATGCTCCAGACGTGGTTGATTGTTAATGTGGACCACGGCTGGCAATACATATGCTAACGTCTTACCCGAACCGGTTTGAGCCACGCCCACCATGTCTCTCCCACTAAGTGCGATTGGCCATCCCTGGGCTTGAATTGCTGTTGGTTTAGCAAAGCCCATTTTTTTAATGCCACTCATAACGTACTCGGGAAAACCACCTTCATCGAATTCAATACTTGGTGTCGGAATGCTTACGCCTTTTAATGTGATTGAATTAGTTGACAAATAACCATCAACTTCTGTCTGAGTTCGTGCAGCCACCGAATCGCACGGCTTATAGAAGTTTTTCTTGAACGGAGTAAGCGTTATCTCGGACCATATAATGTTAGGCAAACGATCTCCAGATGCGAACGTATTATTTGCATTTTTGTTGCCATCTTCAAATTGACGCATATCTTTAGAATTGTTGTAATTTGAATTTTGAGGACGTCCGTAAGGGGTTGGCCGTTTATGTTGCATACCGCCAGGACCATGACGCATTGGTCCACCACCACGATGTTGCTGCTGATCACGGAAACCACCTCCACCACCATAACGACCCATTTGCATGTTGGGTTGATTTTCACCACGATTTTCAAACCTGCAAACAAATAAACATTAAAAAACGTGGCATACATTAAAAACATAGTGTGAATATTAACAGTTTAATGATTTGTAGAAGTTAAAGACTTAAATATGCTAATACCCTTTTTAGGCAAATTGAATTTTTAATGTAGAATGTTAGTGTAACTCAAAACACGTCATTTCCAAAAAATAAAACGCCGTTGTTTTTTTCTTGTTGTTATGCATTGATAAGCGCTTTTATGAGAAAACACCCGTTTTATCCATCGGAAAACAATATACATCTAGTCACTAGATTTTAAGGAAAATGTTTGTAGGGAGAAACCTTTCTTTATGACACTCCTGGTTGCAATATTCACGAGTAGTAAATGTAAATAGCCGAAAAAACTTCGTAACCGTGGTAAACGAGCGCCTATCACTGATCTAGTGTACTTGCACCATTGAACAAGATATGAAAAATGAAAATGTTGATGTCCCTACTGAATAAATTTGTATCTGCAAAACAGCTCGAAAAAACCCCTAGCCTTATGATGTAACATATTTCGACTTTTCGTTTTTTTAAAATATTAATACATACCAAATTTATTTTAAAAAAGTATTCGGCCTGGACGGGGTAATGGCGATTCCAAAGTGACGGATATTCGCGCCATTAAATACAATCCAGATATTAATATATTTCATAATCTTCAACTCTCTGAAGATTAGAAAATTTTACCTCAAAAGATAAATTAAAATATAGGGGCTATGGTGTTTTCAAATTTGGAACAACTTTACCAAGAAAGAAGAAAAATAACAGTCAGAAAATACGAGGACTTGCAATTTTTAAAATTAACTTTACCCAAAGACCACCATAAATTTTATGATGATTTAACTCACCTATGAATTATTTTTTTAATTATTAATTCTTTCAATTTAAAAGTACAAACATGTACATATATATCATGTTATTTTTCTAAAAAGCAGTAAGACTATTTGTTATAAATTATTTACTTTATTTTTGTCAACAGCAATGAAATAATTCTAATGTATTTCTTTATTTAAAAACGCATAATAAAAAAACCAATAAAATTTAAAGAAAAACTGCCAAGTTCACATTTAAAATATTTTTTTTTTGTTTGTATTTTTATTTGCAATCTATTTAAAATTAAAATAAGCAAATTTAATGGATACATTAACAAAAAAAATAACAGTAGCGTTAAATTCCATTAAATTTAACAATACATTTAAAATATGAAATCATAAAGAGCAAATATGCTAAGTCCAAAAAGAGTCCCTGTAAAAAAAAACTCTGTAAAAGCTTTTTTTGCAATTCTGCGCGACTATTTGTATTCAAACAAGATGAAATAAAGAAGAATCTTGCGTTTACAGATTTAAAAACAATTCATCCAAAAAAAGTTAGTTTTTTGTCCCTCCTGAATAATTAAAAAACAGACAGCATATTTACCGACTAAGCCAACGATATTTATTATGTAGTTTTTTAATCCAAAGTGATTATTATTTTTTGGCTAATGTTCGTAACGTTTTTAGTCAGAAAGAATTGGAATTGATCAAATAAATCAAAAAAACTCAACTAGTTGGCAAAAAACAAAAATACTTACGTATTAATCAAACCATAAAAGTTTGTCTTAAGTACAACAAAAATTAAAAAGAAAAATGGTACATGAGATAAAAACCAACGTGTAACAATGGGTTAATTTAACGTTAATTAGTGATGGTAAAATTTTAATATTGATAGTGTTTACTGTAATAACAACTAGTAATACAAATAACTCTCGTATGCTTTTTCTCAACATTATTTGTATAAATACAAATTTGAAATCACATTCAACCGAGCCACCTAAACAGTGGCGGATACATGGAAACACACATGAACACTGATGATGGGAGTGTAGCGGCTTTCGAAAAACAACGTTGTTTCTGTTCTGCCGTGTAAGTTGAAATTAATTAGTGTTAAAATTTTTCCTTGTTCCTTTGGAATATTGTCTCATGTCCAATTCTTTCTGACTAAAAACGTTACGAACATTAGCCAAAAAATAATAATCACTTTGGATTAAAAAAACTACTAAACAACCAATTTGTTCGAAAAATAATCACTTTAAATAAAGATTTTTATTATTTTTATTGCAAAACGTGAGCGTCTTTTACGCGTGCATTGCAAATTAATAAACCAATTGTTTTTTGTTTTGTTATGGTAAATCTATGTTATTGACTATAAATTTTTATGTATTTTAAACAATGTATTTCCACACGAAAAGTTTTACTTTGACAAATATTGTGTGCTTTTGTTGGACCAACGTGTAAGTAAACCAACTACAAACATCCAAACAAATCCAACTACATACATATGTATGTTTGTATAAACGACGAACGGAGAACAAAGCAACTTTGCGAGTACATCAGTCTGTGCTCACCCCATTCTTCTTTCCCTTCTCTCAAACAAACACATGTCTTTACAAACCAATATTTGCATGAGGATATGGGATCTTATTTCCCATCATTCTCAACTTTATATCAAGACTTCGCAGGGTTTCTATTTTTAATGAAGCCTTATTATTAATTTTTGATCACCATAAATAACCAAAATCTCTTTTCTTCTCGTGAATACCAGACAAATTTTCATGTTTCCCATTTGTATTTGATCAACTGGGATTTTTTTGCAATACGTTATCCCCCACAAATGCTCTAGCAGAAAAAGCCGATTTGCACACGAAAAATTATCCCCAATTTGGGTAGATGTCTCCTAAACGAGAAACGCTGAACTTCTGTCTGCTGGGTAAATACGTATGTATAACAGTTTCGATTCAATGCACAAACATTCCTACAAAAATATTTATTATACATATTTATTTATTGTACATACTTATAAAAAAAAACATCCATACGTACTTATAAAAATGAAACGTAATCGAATGTTACTCTACATAATCTCATACAATCTGTCATACATTTCAAAAATAGCTAAATAGTTCGTTGTGACCCTTCTTTATATATAATCAATTCATATCAGTAGTTTATTCACTTTTGTAAAAAATTATTTTATGCAAGTACTATGTACATATCGATTTATCCAGGTCGGCCATTTTGTTTTCTCATTTTTAACATTATATAGGGGCAAGACTTAATTTAAGAATTTATTAAGATCTACTTTAATTAACATGTTAATGACATAAGAAAATTTACTTACATTTCTTTTTATTTATATATTTTTTTAATCTAGGTTAATAATAAAATATTCTAATCTTTCCCACAAGACTCAACTAGCACAGAAAAATACTTTTCAACGAATGAAAGACGACAGTGGAGAAAATCGTGGTCGACATATTGCCGCCGCCTATTCCAATTGCAGACAGCCAGGGCGTTCTTACATAGAATCTACACAAGATATAATATCTGAGATCTTCCTATTGTGTTATTGCAGTGTTATCCATAAAATTTTCAAGTTGTTTACTTAGAATGATTTTTGTTTTTGTAAATTATCGTATGTATTTATGAAAACGTTTAATATTAATTTCTAGAATGCGGTCGATTGATACACTAGTAATAACTGTTATGATATCGTCGTTATTTTAAATCTTATCACAACAATTTCATGGTATGCATATGTCAAAAAACTTTCATGTGCATAATAATATATGCATAAGGGAAAGTGTATATGCTTATATAAATAGCTAAACCCATTGCTGAAGGAATTTAGAAATTATCCCTTAAGAAATATTGCTATGCAAGTTGAATAATTTTGGAGAAATTGCATATGGTTACTCAACGAGCTATTATATAAGATGAAATATTTTAACATAAGTAAATATATGGGTTCCTCTGTATGATAGGCTATAATAAAAAAATTTTTTAATTTTTTTGCTATTCTGCCGACGTTCTCTTTTATGTTATATCAGAGCTAATCGCAGTTTTAGACGGTATGTTACGTCCTCACAAGATGTCATGTTCATTTTACAGGTAGTGTGCTACAAGCTACTTTTTACATCTATATTTAGCTAAAAAGTACAACTCTGAAAGAAAGCCACCACTATTAAGTACTCATTGCTGAAATCCTCAATACTGTTGAAACCATGGTAGACCTTTTTTAGGGTTCCCAGCTGTTAAAATTTTATTATGTACTAAAAAAGCACACTTTAACATTTCTTTTAAATGCATATAAGAAAAGGAAAAGAAACAAAATTCTTTATAGAACAGAAAATGCAACCAAACACATATGAGAATATACAATTTATTGGCACTTTTCTTTTGTTGTTCTTGACAGCTTCGCACCAAAAAACAGTGTTGGTGTAGCTTCGACACTACCTGTATTAATTTACCATGGTTAAAACTACGCAGCTTATTTCGGTGACGGCTAAATTTCGTAGCATAGGCTGGCTTCGTTCACTGTCCTTGTTTTTTAAACTTTTTAGAATTTTCATTAATATGAATAATTTAGATACAAGCTTACAAGTAAATTCTAAATTGGAAAAGGTACTCATTCAGTTAATTAAACATTTGTTACGTTATGAGAATAAATACTGTTGCTTAACAATTATAGGAAACATCCAATTTGGTTTTATTGAGGGAGAGAGTGGATAAATATCATGATTTGTCCAATCAAATGTCTGATATCCTCACAGTATTCGAAAACCGTTTAGGAAAACTTGAACAAACCATTTTGCCGGTATATCATGAAACAGAGCAATTACAAAAACGTCAACATAGTAAGTGTAAATAAACCACCCATTGAAAGAACGGAATAAACCCAAAAATATCTCAAATAATAAAAAACATGTTCACCCAATCTGGAGGCTCTACACCCATACAGTACATTTCCGTTTAAAAAATGTATTTTAATCAAATCTTTTTGCTGGACTATGCAAATCTGAAATTAAAATACATGCATTGCAATCACAAATGTAGATAACGTTTTAAGATTAAAACGTAACATTTTACTTTAGTAGTGAATGTAAAAATAAAATTTGTCAATTTCCGTAAAACCATCCGCAGGATATTCCAATAAGAGGCTTGATTTTGATATGTGAAAAACAATTATTTAATTTAAGGAAAACAATATTAGCCAAATGGCCGCAAATTTGACGGTTCAATTAGTTATATGATTTAAAGTACATACATAAATAATATTTTCGTTCATTAGATTTGGAATCTACCCTTAATTGTTTGGAGACAGTGCTGTCTCATTATGATGTGTCGCAAGAGGTATGCAATCTTATTCACCAAGGTCCCACCGAGGGCAGCGTCGGTCTATTTTTGGAAGCATTAGGTCGCCTACGCTCAGCCATGGAATATTTTCTTCATCATAATTCACAGAGTGTTGAATTAGAAAATGTTACCAGCCTGTTTAACACAGGCTGCGAGGGTCTAAACAATCACTATCGTTTGCTGTTGAAGAAAAATGGCTCTCCATTAAAACCTATCGAAATTTTGGATCTCATATATAGTGAAGATGATTCATCAAATGATGAATACACTTCGTTTAGACAGTTGACTCAAAGTACGAGGGAAGAACTGTTCACAATATCACATTGGTTGGAACAAAATTTGAGGTTTGAATATACTATGATTTATGCCACTGAGCGCGGAGAAGTTGTCTTTCGTTCTTTACAGAACTTAAAAGATCATCAGAAAAGCAGTAGCTGGGGAAATGAAGCATTGGTAAGTTGATTTGTAAGTACGTATAATTCCAATAATTTGGTTATTTAAATCTTTCTTTTTTTACTCAATAAACGTCGCTTTAAATGTAATTCAAGTATTAATTTTATATTCCAAGTATCAAAGAGAATTCATTTTATAGGTTGCGATGATACACTTTACCCGGTAGTCGCAAATTGACAAAAAGAAGAAGAATATTTAAATTTACTTTCAGATTTAGTTCACACACAAAAAAATCTGATAAATCCATCATCTAAGGCGAATTAGTCAGCTGTGCTTTCAACATCACCTGCACAATGAATTCGCCTTGCCAAATACATATAAAGTTTTTATTGATTTGGTGATTTCGATATAATTGGTGTTGTCAAAATGTTAATCTGATCAATGATTAAAATTTAACGATTAAAAAACTAAAACTAATCGTAATCGATAATCACAATTAAAAAAAGTAGGAAAATTTTAATTTTTTTCATCTTTTTCTGAATTTCAGTTGTAAAATACATTTTTGAATGTGTATCTTTTTATAATTTATACATACAGTGAAAGCTCGGTATTCGCGACCACCCATTATCGCGACGGTTTAATATTTATAATTGCAGGTTCTATAATAGAGACAGTTTGAAAAAACGGGTTCTATTTTCGCGACTTTTATCTCTTTTTCTAATTGGATTACAATGTCTATAACCAAAATAGGTAAATCCCGTCTTTTGTTATATTAACCGTTTTGGATGATTTTGATCTTTAATTTTGTCAGTTTATTCGTGTCATTTGTTGTGTAAATATATCTCTTAAAATTGGAAAAACAACATATTTTAAAGCCAACGATTTCACAAAAATTTGAGATTTAAAAAAAATTTATAGTGGAGATTCTATAAATTCAATTTGCGTGAATTACAAGTATCATAAGTCTTCTGTTTACCGCAATATAAAGCAAGAAAATTTCTTAAAAAATTTCGTACGTACAACAGAAAGTGGTCCTGGCAAACGTTGAAACTTAAAGAAAGCTGAGTACCCAAGAATGGAAAAAATGCTTTATAAGTGGTTTATAAAACAAAGGAGAAAAAATTTTCCAATATCAGCAGCGATTTTGCAATCAAAAGCCAGTCCAATTAAACAAAATTAAGGGGGACAATTCTATAACATTGTTAAACATACGCATACAATGGGCTTTGGAAAGTGATAAGCCGACAATAGCACTATATAAATTGATTGTTTGATATAAAAAATCAAAAATGACATAGCAGTACGCAAATTGCCAGAGTATCCCACGAATAGGTGCTTCCTTTAGCAATTGCCAAGCGACCTATACCTTCATATAGAAAGTGGAATTCCTAAGATCCACTCTTAGAGTTTTTATGGTCTCCACCAGTATTGTTAAAAACGTTTGCACGCGATAATGGAAAATTCCACAAAAAACCGTAGAGATTTACAGTTAGTCGAGGTAGACCATTAACACGTGCGAGAGTGAGACGCAAAACTCTCGAAGGCCAATAAACTAACAGTGGCGTGGTTGCACTTAAAAAATAATTGCCAACGACGCGTGTTGTTTACTCGCCCAGAGCTGCTTTATGACTCTGAGCACTATATGAACTACATAATTCAGCTGTTATTTAAAAAAAGCCAAAAAAGCAAATCGGAAAATCCAATAAAAACAATTCTAATTTTAATAAAAAATTGCATAAAAAGTGTTTTCTTGAAATGTACTTTTATGAGAAAGGTACGTTATTGAAAGGGTATTTTTCGCGATTTTTAAGAAGTTTTTACTAATTTTCTCTATTTTTCGACATTCTTTACAATTTTAGGGGTTTTGAATCAGTGTTTTCGACTATTCATGAACTTTCGCGAGATCACGTTTTTTTTTATTTATGACGTTGTTTGGGTAAAAGAGCGATATGTACGTTGTACATATGAACATACATGCATGTGTATTAGAGATGAGACCGTGAGTAACTTTTCACTCACGCCCATGCACGCTCACAATAAAAAAAGTTTACTCATGCAAGACCTTATATTTGTGGCTCACATTCATGCACGCTGTAGTGATTGGAAAAAGTTAGCACTAATTACGAAAACTCACGCGCACCAAATACTTACGAAAAAAAATTAAAATAATTCGAAATTTAAACAAATAAATTAGAAAATTACAATAAAGCAAATGAAATCACGAAAAATCACGCTAAAAGTCTACTCATGCAAGCATGATTCAAGATAATCACATAAGCGGCGCCCATCTCCAATGTGTATATAAAACTAATTCTATAAAATTTCGTCCAGCTTCCAATAATATACCGTTATAAATATGTATGTATTACAAAAGCATTCAGAATTTCGTTTAGTACATAATTATTTTGCAAGTGTTAATTTCAATTGTGTGTAATTTTAAAAAAGGAAAATAGATAAGTTGAAAAGAAATAAAATGGAAGATTGTCGTACACCGACTTTTAATACTCCTGGAGAGTTTAAGTTTAATGTTACGCCCACTGCCATGAATTCAACTATACTACCTTATCAAGATATTCACAATATTATGTCTAGTCGACGTTCTTTTACACCGCTCCAGACTAATTTTCGATCACCTGGATTGTCACCCATTTATAAAATGTCTGGGTCCGTAGGGAGTCCCTTAACAGCACATCACAGTTCCTCATTTATGGAATTTAAAAAGCCAACTTTATTCGCTAAACCAGTAGTTACTTATACACCCTCTCCTAAATGTGACGACCAAACAACGTACCTAAGTCCATGTCCATCGTTTGCTAATTTTTCAAATTCTCCGAACTATGGAACCGCAGATGTCAGTGGTAAAAGCCCGCAATTGGAAGATAACAAAAAGGGTTCCATTTTGAATCATAATTTAAACATTAAATTGTTATTGAAAACATTAGGTCTGGAACGTTACAGTGAAAATTTTGAAAGGGCAGGCATAGACTGTCAAACAGTGATGGATATTAAATCATGTGATCTCAAAAGCATTGGTATTAAATCCGATGAAGATCGCAATTGTATTATGGAAATGTTTCAAAATCTCTTTTCAACTTGAAAAATAAATAATATATGTAATGGCATTTTAGTAAATTTATGTAGTGCTTTTTAATATCTGTTTCATTTAATATAATCTTGTTGTTATTTTTAATTTACTTAATGTTTATTTAATAAAATTGATATGTAATTTCAACGAAAATGTTGTTGTGTTTATTTGCTAAACTAAAAATTTTCATATCTATTGAGGTTATGTGAGAAATTTTTTTTTTTTAGAAATCTCGTCATTCTGGGCGTCAGGAAACCAAAAAAAGCCCTTCCATACGTTTACAACAAATGTAAGTCAGTCGTTTTATTCAATAGACGAATAAAATTTTTATAAGAGAAACTGTTAATATGTATTGATCTACTATAGATTTGAACGCAAAGCCAATAAATTGTATCTAAAAGCTACACAGACATTGGAACAGTCAACTGGAATTTCAATTAAAAAAGCCACATCCCATTCAGATCATTTGTCTTCTGAGGAGTATGCTGATGGTGATCAAGAATTAGATAAATATCTCGTTATGCTGCTTGGTCTACAGAGACTTTTAAATTGGGAGCGAGCTCTAATGCAAGAAATCATACCAAATTCAAAACAATCTGATGTATTCGCTAAACTGGCTTTTAAATCGATTGATATGGTAGTTAAAGATGCCGAAGCGATTACAAGTCGCATAATGCGTAGTATCTCGCGCAAGGAGTGGACCTCGGCTCTAGGTATTTTTAAGACTTTAAAAAATGTTTTGCTCTTGCAACCCGATATCGATCGTACTTATGATGCGCAACAACGAGAGAAATTAACTAACGTTTTAAATAAATTACAATACACGGTAAGACGATGGAGCCATATCTAATAAATATTTGTAACGTAATGAAAAAATTTAGGGTGCCAAAGCTCTGGAACATTTCCTTGAAGTCGTAAGAGGCGACTCAACAACAAATATAGTGGGCATGAGTTCTAGCACTTTGGGTTATGTTAATGTCCCAAAAGATGCTACCGTTCACGAGTTAACATCAAACACAATATGGTTTATAGAAAATCTTTTGAACCATTACGATGTTATAGGTGTTATACTGCAGCCTGATGTACTATATTCCACCCAACTGGACACAATTCTTATGAAAAAGCAATTGCCCGAAGAAGAACGTAACAAAGCTCTGTTAGCCATATACATAAGTAAGCATAGTTGTCAAACAGAAAAAGGATTTATTATTAACTTTTCTTCTTACTTTATTCAGAAAAAGCTTTAGCTGAGTTAAATCTCTCCATAATGAATAAATGTGAACAATACAATGATCAGGCTACAAAACATTTGTTTCGTTTAAATAACATAAACTATATACTTAATTCGTTAATAACTTCTAACTTGATCGATATTGTCACAATTGCTGAACCAGATTGTCGTAATAGTTACATTGAAACTATTAAGGAATTGAAATTTTCATATCAAAAAACTTGGTCGAAAATGCTGTCGAATATTTCACCTCTAGATGAGTTACCAAAACCTACTCAAGGAAAAATAAAAGATAAAGATCGCAGTATTTTAAAGGAAAAGTTTTTGGTGAGCAAAATAAACAAATTAATTTTTTTACTTTGTACTGCTCTAAACATTTAGGAAAGAATTTCGGTTATTAGGAAATCCAAAAATATCGTGATCTAAAACGCACCAGCTGCGATATAAATAATTTTACAGTAGAAACAAAAAATATGTTTAATTGAAATATGTACATATATCATGGTTTTCAACCAAAGTTTTTCAATACAATATAGAAAGAAGTCCGATTATTTTTATGGCTGCTTTTTTCGATAAACATGCCGGAATCAATAAAAAAGTCCATTTTTTAATTTTTTGTAGATGTTATATTATGAAGTTTTCCAGGTCAAACAACGATGAACTCGCACGATTAGGCTTCACGTTAGATGAGGTAGTGAGTATATGGAACTCAAAAACTAGGTTTTAGATAGAAACTGTTGCGCTTACCATCTGTCAGTACTTGAGAATAAAACGCTGCAGCCTTAAATGAATATGCAGAAGACTCCGCGAGAGTCTAAGTGCAAGTTTGAAGATATCAAAATTAGTCATATTTCTTTTCCCGGAGGAGTAGATTTTTGAGGGTTTAAAAATCAAAAAGGAGATCTCAATAGCACTTTAATCATTTAATTACGAAGTCCGTTAACACTAGATATAAAAATTAAATCACATTAAACAATTGTTTACCGAGGAATATAATTAAATAGATATCAATATAAAAATAATAATATAGTGCGAAAATTGTCGTTAAGTATAGGCATTCATTGCTTTTAAACATTTCTTTATTATATCGTGTAGGCTTTTAACAAAGATTTTGAAGAAGCTTGTAAAATTCAAAGAGCCATATCTATACCAGATGTTACTCTAAGGCAAGGTATCAAACGTGACAACGAGGAGCATATATTACCAAAATATAATGAATTCTTTAATATGTAAGTAATATTTTGTTAATGTTTATTGTTTTATAATTTCATGTTTAAAAGTCACCCACTGCACTCATTTGTTTATATCGTATCATAAACTCATTATTCCCGCTTAGGGAGAATTATTCTTCGCATAACAAGTATGTTCCAAAGCATTTTTTAAATCACTAAGTCACATATGTAAATACATCTATTTATTTTGAATATCATTATGATATTGTTTTGGGTCTCATTAACAATAGAAATTTACACACTGGTATACAGGAAAACTCTTATCACAGTTATGTTATGACCATTTAAAATTCCAAAATTTAGATACAATTTAACGGTTATGATCTTAAGCCATAATATTGTAATAATAACCCTGTTAGAAATGCTTTCAATATATCGATTCTGATATGGTGATAAGACGTAGCTTACTTTTTATTGATTTTTTGGAAAAGCAAATGACCACAAAACAAAACAACTCCTAATTAAAACTCGAGTGGTATGTATTGATTAATATTCGATTTTAAAATTTCGTGACTAGTATCGTTCTTAGCGAAAATCTGTTACGTGTTGTCAACATCGACAGGAAAAGCTCTGGCCCTTAACAAGTTTCACTTAATATTTTTCATCAAACATTACATTCCGTGTTTCCTTTTTAGTTTTTATTTATATTTTACGATTTATGTACTTTTCAAAAAGTTTCTTATTCGTGTTTCTATACATTTTTTATAGGTATGTCGGTGTACAATTTAGTAAAAACCCTGATAAGTATATAAAATATAAGCCACATGAAGTTAAGGCTTGCCTTAATAAACTTTTTGATGATTCTGCTTGATTTAAAATCATACTAATTTATATATTTCGGTATTTTCTTTTATAAGTTTTTTTTTTATTTTAATTACATATTATATTATAAAGTTAGATACATACATATAAAAAATGTCTTATTGTATAACAATTATTAAACTAAGCAAATAAATAAATAATTTCATAAATATATTAAATATACACATCTACCCCTGGGGTCGATATGTTAAAAAAATCAATCGTTTATCAATTTTTGTTGTTCTTCAATTTTTAATTTGACAACTAGACAATAATTAATATAAGAAATTCGTTGATGGTGCTTCTGGTCGACCACAAGCACCGTAATGTGATATCGCTATTGTGTTGTTACTATGACAATTTTCCATATCCAAAAAGCAATCATTAGAGTATGTCATATTGTCAGTACCACACACGGGCTCGAAATCAGGTGGACATATTTTGGCACATCCCTTAAATTGCACATTGCTTAGGCATCTTTTTAAAGGCACAACAAAAACATGTTTGCCACAATTTTCTTTGCGCATATGACATTCTGACTTATAGAATTTATTATCCGAACCACATACGAAATTAGGTGGTTGGGCATCACAATCGGTTTCGCAGTCAGCGGTTAAAAGGCAGTTTTTCAGGGATACTTGTACAACTCTTAAATGGCAAGTCTTACGTTTGAATTCACAATTTGTGACATATGTGTTGCCGTCAGAACCACATACAGGACCTCCTTCGATGTCAGTTTTAGTGCAACGTTCACCACAATCCTTGGGGGGTGATTTTAAATCCGTACAGGGTCCAATATGGGCCAAATTAACTCCTCTCCTGAAACGTAAAACAAAAAATCGTAAAATCTGTCCCCAATAAAAATGGAAAAAGAATCTTACAAACAAGTTGCGTGTGCCAATTCACATTCATTATTATAAGTCTTTGCGTCGGTACCACATAATTTATCACTTTTCTTTGAAGAGAATATGGATCCAAAAAGATTATTGAAATCTTTGCAGGGCGGCAATTGCTTACATCTGGATAAACGTGCTTTACATTTATCCATGCTCATCTTTTGTATGGCTTTACGCTGGGGCCTTTAGAAATATTAGCTTCATTACAGAAAATGCATTAAATTAATAGTTTATACGGTACCTACCCACAATTTAACATTTTCAATTCACACAAAGATGAGTAAATATTGCCATCGCTACCACACACATATGCCAAACTATCGGTTTTGGGGCATTCGGTGGGGCAGTTGTCTATTTGATTTCCGTTGCGTTCCTGAGGCATACAAAAAGAAAGTGGCACTTCAAATACATGCTTGCCGCAATTAGAGGAACGCATTTTACAGGGACTAGCATAGAGTCTTCCATCCGAACCGCAAGTAGGTCGAGCTACACGCCAACAAGATTCCCGGCACATTCTGGTTGATTGGCAATGTTTTCGGCTGGTTTTCACAACACCTTGCCCACAAGTCAACAATTTCATTTCACAGGTTGAGTTGTATACGTTGCCATCTGAAGCACAAATAGGACCATCTTTAGGCGCACTATTGCAGTCTACGGGACACGATTCACGTATGGCGCTTGTATTACTGCAAGGTCCTACATGGGCCATCTTTACAGCGGTCATACCAACTCGACAAGCTTGTACACGTAGCATGCATCTAAAAACAATATTAAATATAAATTTTCCATATGTACATACATACAAAAATATTTTAATGCTAAATTTTGTGTTCTAATTTTTACTACTGACCTATTTAAATATGTACGGCCATCTGTACCACATATTGGATCCTTTTCACTTGGACAACGATGTTTGCAATCGGAACCACGAGCTCTTTCGCAACCATCTCTTATATCCTGTAAAGAAATCGTTAACACAATATTTATTTATTTATTGGTATATATTCTGCAAAGTAAATTTGCATAATATAGTTGCACATAAATGGCGCCGGTAGCTAGACCATATGTCCATGATGTTATTAACAGTATCTTAAAAATGTTTTTGTGACTGACTATACCCGACCTATGCCTTCACATAGGAAGTAGCAACGTGGTTGTCAACGAAATTCCACAAAAGAACCACAAGACTATACGGTTATCCATGGCAAATCAGTCAACCAGTGCGAGCGAGACGAAAAACTCTCGAAGGCCAAACAACATACGCAAGCCTGACCGCACTTAAGAAATAATTACGATGACGCGAGAGCTGTTCTTCAGCCCAGAGCTGCTCAACGACTGTTAACACAATATAATATAAATTAAAAATGTCAGTGTGACACACCTTTATGGCACCATTTCTGGAACAAGTTTTCTTTTTCATATCACATAAGTTGGCATAAATCAAACCATCTGAACCACATACTGGCTCAGCTCCCACAGTTACACTTGGTGGACATGATCTAGGACAGTTACTGTTGCTACCACGATTCTGTCGTGGCATTAATGAATTGATTGTTCCACCCAAATTTAGAAAGCCAAAGGAATCGTCATTTTGAAAATCCGACTCTGTTTGCTGCATCAACCCGATTTCATCCGTTGTAGTTATGAAGGACTCATTTCCTGTTGCAGACTTCTCTTCTGGTTGCAGTTCAATGCGACTGTAACGTATTACTGGGGCCTGCGCTGGTAGTTTTATGATTTTAATTGGTGAATCGGTTACTGAAAATGTAAATAGAAATTTCTTTAACTTTAATACTCGTTTTTGAATATCGATGTCTTATAGTTAAAAGAATCCTATTCGAAATAAAGAGTTATAGGTTTTCTTAAAATATATTTTAATAGATCTTATGAAAGCCCTGAATTTATTTTCTCGCTTTGTAGGCATATTGAGATTTTGGTACAATTTGAAAAGGTTGTATAGTGTAACAGAATATAAATACAGTTAACGCATGTTTTTTACGGACTCAATACAAGCAATAATGGGAACCCACCCTTGCATTACGCGAAATGCGCCACATACTACGTTCTGAATGCATTTGGTTTCTTAGAAACACTCAATAATAAATGTTAAATGTATTTTTATATCAATAAATAATTATTACAAAAATTCTTCAACAAAATCAAAATTTCAGCAAAAGCCGAAGAATAAATAATTAAAAAAATTTATGCGAAAATCGAAAATATCAAACACTTAAAATTTAAAAAAAATATTTATCAAAAATCGAATATCGAAATCCACAAAAAACATTAATTTCGCAATAGGACAACATAACCAGTACAATACATACATTATGTATTTACATAACTGAGAAAAATCATTAAAACCAGATACGAGAATAATAGAAATTTTAAGTCTATCCATGAAACTTCTCTTTTCGAACTTTTTCGATCAAAATTATTGGATTTGACGTAATCAATATAGAAAATTGTTTTACCACAATAGGTTTTGGATTAAAAAAACTGGAGAGGGAGTTTCCGAAAGCCTACGTTTGTAAAACTGTTAAATCATATAGACGACATGCCAAACATAGAATCGAGTTCGAATAGGGAATTGATACACAACTGCGGAATTGGAATAAATGAAATTATAAAAATAAAAGGAACTAATTGTTAACTAAATCAGGCACATCATGGCATTTGTATGTATACGGTGAATGGCCGGCCATAGACTCTAGCCGTTAGAGTATGATTAACATTTCGATCTCTTTTAATTATCGTAAGTAACATTAAAATTTTATTTTTTTATATTGTCAAACATGTTTTAAATACGTAAATAAATTGTCGCTTATTAACAATTTGGACAACTTTAAACTATCGGCGGTTAGGTTCACGAAATTTCAATAAATTTTATAATTATAAAATGTGTCGATTTGAGCCCAGATTTTGTAATAACTTGGAGCGAAGGAGTGGATTTAATGAATGCAAAAGGAATAAAGGATTTGTTCGTAAATCCATTAAATTTGAGCATCCAGTCTGCAAACTAATGTATGTAACAGTAAATGAAGTGTGTGGCAGTACTGTCAATTACTTAGTCCCGATTCACAAACGTCAGGACAGGAAAAGAGAATGGAGAGGGATACAGGTTTGACCGTATCGGTAAATTTTCCCTCCTTTTTGGTTGTCATCCGTAATATACGAAGTTGACGCTGGTTGACATTTAGTTGAAACAGATTTCTCCGTCTGGACATTAAGGAAACTTTAAAAGAACATTGAACTTCATCAGCTAAACTTGATGTATGTGAACCGGGATTAAGATAAAGAAACTAGACTATTTATGAATTTACCCAAATTTTTATTTAATGGGCCTTATTACGGTTGTGAATTTTTCGTCAGTTTGTAATAGATTAAAAACACTGTGCAATATTTCTCTTTAATAGATTACAAGTTGTCGAAAAATTCCACATCCGTAATTAGGCTCAATAACATAATCTTGTTTGTGTTAGAATAATATATCATATTTGATAAAAATTAGTTTCTTTATTATATGTACTATAGTTTTTTTTTCATTAAATATTTGCCACATCTGACCTTACTTTTAATTGTATCATTTACATATAAGTATGTATGTATGTATACATAATTTGACATCATCACCACAAGTAACTGACGGTTTACATAAACTATAGTGCTATTGTACGGTATGCTTTGGCAACGCAAACACGACGATGTGCTAATACATATTTGTCATTCCTTTTACATTCATACATTAGATTCATTAAATGTTCATCATACTCTAGGTCATTCCCCGTATATAGAATTGTTAAATAAAAGTAAATATCATGTGCATGATTTGATTTAACGATCATGTGCGGAATTTAATTTTAAGATTAATTTCTTTTCTTTTTTATTATTGTACATATGTACATATGTACATACTCGTATGTATATGGATGGGTAGATGTACATATTTATGTATTTCTAATTCAAACAAACTGTCTTAGATACTTTTACACTTTATGTATGTGCGCATATTTTCATTTTTTATCCATTAGAAGAATGACCACCACGAATAGTATTCATTCATTCATTTCTCATATTCGTTGTACATCCAATTCATTATGATGTACATGAAAGTCAAAGATAGAAAATGAGAGAGGCTCCTTCCTATTTCAATAGTTGAAATGCGCCACACACAAACGCAACAAAAAAGTAAATCATAAGGAAAATCTAAAATTCAAATGATAGAAGTGAAAGTATAAAAAAAGAAAAATATTTTCTTGTTAAACTTTTTATTGTCTGCCGTTTTAAAAGAAGAAAATGAAAAACGACAAAATGAAAACCTTTTACTTTAACTGAATCAAATACAAAGGAAATATTGTAGGCTCAAGCACATGATTTATGAAACAAGTCATCAATCTATCCAAACTTACTGGTTTTGGGTTATGATTGTGTGCGTTCCTACTACAAATTGGCAGCAATTTCAACCAGCAAAAATATAAAATCAACAGACAATCAGTGGTAAGTTGAGGCAGCAAGAAAAAACAATTGCTTTTAGCATTTGTGAATTTTGCCACATATGTACATAAATTAGACTTGTCCAAGAAGATATGAAATTTGTAAAAACATTCCCAACGACAAAATTAAGTTAGTTGGTGATTGCTATTTATTAATAAATTTTTATTTTATATTAATGTTTTCAGCGATATTACGATGTAGTTTCTTATTCTGAAAATTTCAAAAATTCCCAGGATTTCATTTACAAAAAAATAAAAATAAAAATTCTTGAAACTCATGATTTATTTATTCAAAAAAATCAAATAGGTATGCTATAAAAAACTAAAAGAGCCGAAACTTCGAATTAAAATCAATAATAAAACGAAAACTCCGAAAAAAATCTAAAATTTACCAAAACATGAGATCTAGTAAGTTATTAAATTTATATTAATCGAGATTGCCTCGATATCTTTTTGCAAAGATTTAAAAAACTTTTGTTTGTTGAGGGTTTTTAGCTAGTCTACATACATACATGCATTTCATTGGTGCTAAAGCCAAATCATCAGTAGACCTTAAACCTAATTTTTAAATGCTTCAAACCTCTTTACTTATACAAAAACTTTTAAAAACTCAATGAGAGTTATAAAAATTACAATAGTATAAGCATAGTAGGCTTTGGAACTTATTCAAAAATCCCAACAAACAAATTATTATATTCGATATGAATCTATTTTATTTTCTTTACAACCTTTATACAATTAGACGCCCTTTGGGTGACAATAAATAAATAAGTAAAGAAAACCAAAAATCACCAAAAACCGAAATTTTAATAAGGATCCTCGAAAAGATATCTATTATATATTGCTACTAACTAAACTATTCTATAATTAAAGTAAACAAATTTCCCTATTATAGTTTTTCATTTCAACTAGATACAGTGTATATAATAATGACTACAAGTACTATACATATGGATGTATGTAAGTATGTATGTACGTATGTATGCACATGACAATGTCGTTCATATTTAGAGTAATCCGTTTTCATTTCTTTTACAAAAGCATAAAAATAAATACAAACTTTCTTTTAAAATGCAAAGAAAATAAAAATACTCCACAATTATAATTTTATATTAGTGTGACTGTGTGTAATTAGTCGTTAGGTTTCTCCTGTCTGAGTTTGCCCATAATAAAATTCAATTAGTTTAACATACAAAATATGCATAAACATATGTATGTATGGCGCTATTTATTTGTTAGTTAGACTGCAGTCGCTTACTTTAATACTATTTATCAGTAAAGCTAAACAAACTACTTACATACACACATACATGTGTATATAATTATGTGTATTAGGGAGGCCCTGTTGTGCTAAAAAAGTATCAAAATTAAAAATATGCGAATATGTTAGATCGAAAATATTCATGGTCAAAACTTGATTAGAAGTAACTGATTTTTTATTGATTTTCAAGCAACGAAAAGCGTACACGCAAATATATGTATGTATTTCTATGCATTCTCAACGAAAAAATAAAAAATCAAATTAGTTCCTATTGCAAGTTAATGTATAAGCGCAAGGAACCATCAATTTCTTTTACTATTAATGGTGTTTTGAAAATAACGAGATTTGGATTCAACGAAGTTAAAATTAAACAATACCTATGAACAAACGGGATTTTTCAATTAGAATAAAAATAAGCAAAAAAAACAAAATCTTTTACATTTAGGATATTGGTTTCCACTGCGAATAGCGAGGGAAACGAAATCTATAGAATTTTTACGAACTAAAGCGATTTTTCAAGGGACCAACAGATTTTTACGAATTATTTAGATTTTCCAACTGACGGGATACGAACTATAGCGATTCTTCTGTATTTATTAATTAATTTTCAGTTTTTTATTTGGTGTTTAGCAAAGTATGTATTTATCGAAATCATAATGGATTTTCTTTGTGTGAAAACTTTAACAAAATCCGTTACGTGTTGTCAACGTTTGACCATCGATATATCAATTCTTAGATCGGTTAAAAAAATTTCCGAATATATAATTATGTACATATGTTGAAAATTACACGTCTCTAGAGCATATAGGGAGGGTCACTTAATTAAACGTACTCAAATTCCGGGCTTGAAAGATATTTTATTTCATAATTTTATTACTGTTGGTTCGATTTTCCTCCTTTTGTAAATGTAGTAAAACAAGTTAGGTCTAAAATTATTTATTTGTGGCTTAAGGGCTACCTTAATGAACAGACAGACACATTTATCTATCATTTAAATTCCTCTACATTTGAGTGAAGACTACAATCAAAAGAAAAATTAAAACAATTCAGAATTTTAATTGATGGCATGTTAACAGTTTGCTGTTAGATTGTTGCAATGGTTTAAATTATTTTCGCATTTCAGAGATGCTATAGGTACGAAAAATTGCAAAATTTTTGAGAGGAAATGAAAACTCCTTTTAGAATTTAAGACAGTGGACATCGTATCTGCACTTAAGCAAATATATTATTTATAACACTGTACCTATTAGTCGAATTTAAATAGGTAAAAATCAAGTTTTCTGCAATATGACTACCTTGCAATAAAGGAGCGATATGTTATAAATTTATTACCACTCACTGTTTTTTAACCAAAAAGTACAATTTCACACTACATCTCACCTGAAAACTACATCTACATATACATATATTACGTATTTTTCTCACAAAATCCTAAACATTGTGTGACAGTCGACGAACAACAAGCAGCCTACTCTTAATTCGCTTCATATTGTTTTTTTATAATTTTAATTTCCTTTCGTGTTTCGTTGTTTGTTCATTTTAGAGGCTAGATAACGTAACCAGTTTAACACCTTAAGGCGAAGATGTCATTTTGCTACTGAAGTGCATGAAGTGAGTGAGCGATGATAAAGAATTCGAAATAATAGTTTGCAGTGCTCTGTAGTTGATAATTGCTCGCAAGGTACAGTGGACTCTTTGTATAACTATCAACATGTCTGTATATGCATATTTTACATAGCGCTCCTTTAATTCAACGTAATCATCTCAAAAAAAAATTCCAAGTTAGTGAAAAAAGAGTATGATACTGTGGGCTAAAAGTGAATATGTATGACAGATGTTTTGACAGATACATAGTTATACATATATGTCAGAAAAAAATAAATTGTGCGATTTGAAATCACTCAAATAACAGAACAAAACTGTCTCACTTTCCATAACCTTGCGATGTAAACCTTATGCGTGCGTGTTTGCAAACAAAGTTGATAACCAACCTCTCCACTAATTAATAGGCAAACACGTTTTTTATTTCCCATTTACCCTCATATTATACAACCTATTTTGACAAAACGTATATAATTTTGAAGATATATATTCACAAACATCCACAATCTATATTTTCCTAAAATCGGTTCAGTATTTTGGGAGCTATAAGCATTTAAAGTTGCTACTAGTACATGCTCATTTATTGTACATGCATGTGTCAGCTTCAAGTTTAAAAAGAAACAACGCATGCATGTATACTTGTCCAGTTTGATTTTGCAAAGAAATAAGACAGAGCATACATAGTTTATACATATTTTGTAAGCAAAAGAGAGCTAATAAGTTTTAAGTTGCTTATGAATCGTCGATGACAATGTAGAGTGCGACGGTTTGGCCATCTGGGGTGTGTTAGGCCATGAAGCTCGCATGCAAAAGTGATAGTATGTGTTTGCGCAACCCGCGCAGATACTATTGGACTACGCGTTACATTCTAGTTGATATCGTCCTACGTAATGCCCTCATGGACCATATCATTTTCAAGAAATACATAACTTATTGCTACACGACAAGTGTTTGGGCTTATGCTCAAACTTAATATCAGATAAGAAAATATTCGTCTCTCTGTCTTTGTCTCAGCTAAATTGAAACTTTGCAAAGTAAACTTTGACTGTGGAAAAACCGTCTTTGCAAATATGTAGATTTGAAAGCTTTGGATCCAAAAATAGTTTAAATGCCATTGTACCAGATCCAAGAAATTTATATTCATACATATGTACATACCTATATGTATGTATGTATGTACACTCGTACATATGTACATGCTTAAACAAATAAATATAATGTGCAAATTTGAAAATCAATGCACAATTAAACCGTTATTTCTTTTTTTCTAATTTACTACGTTATTTTAAAAGTTCATTATTACAACACACAATATGCATATATGATAACACATCCATTCATACATATACATATCTACATAAGTATATGTATGTATGTATATATGTATGTATTTGTGCACATGTGAATAACACACATACATATATTAAGGGCATAGCCATTCATACTGTTATAATATACTAGGTATTATCATTTTGGAAAACAACCCATTTTTCTATTAACATCGAAATTTTCTGCAAATTACATACATATGTATGTACGTACACACATGCATATGTATGTACGTACACACATGCATATGTATGGTCATATATGCATATGTACATATGTATGTAAAGTCTGTTCTCGTAGTTGATAATTTGTGCAAATTGTTTCTGGACTTAACTGGATTGCGTTCGCTTCTTGAAATTGCAATTGAAAATCAAGAATAAGGGCAAATAATTATCTAGTAAAAATTTCTAGATTATACTGGAGAACTTTTGTTCATCAAAAATTATAAAGATATAAACATATGAAGAAAAATAGATGTATGATTATATTTTAAGGAAGTGTGTGTTAGCTTACAAAAATTAGTTAAGCGTTAATACGACGATGATAGTTATTTTTGTTTGCCAGAAAGAAGGTATAAAAGTGCAGATTTACGACTACGCAATATGCAAACTGTCAAAGGAGGAAAGAAAGCACTACGTCTTCGTGGACCCTTTGAAATGTTATTATTTGTCATTTGAGAATTATTGGCTCATAAGGTAAATTTTCCTATTCTGGTCAAATAAATATAAGAAAGGTTATACTACTAATAACGATGTACATATTTTCGCAATAATTCTCGCTGTTATTTCTTTTAATGGTTTACAAATTACGGTTTAATGAAAACAACAATTAAATTACTCTCAAAAGGTGGTGGTTGGTAAAAACAGAATTTTAAAACATCATCAGTAGCAACAATAGGGCATTTCTATGTTTGTTTTTTATTTTATTTTGCTGCTGACTCGTATAATGAGTATGTTTTGTTTATTTGTTTGATTTGTGAGTGATGAGCACCGTAAATGTGTGAATTCATTCATTCACTCTTGAGAATGGCACATTCATACAAACACATTAAAAAACAACTTAAGAAAGTTTAAAACTTTTTCAAATGCACAGATTTTTATCGAAACGTAAATTAAAAGAACACCAAAAAAATATTAATTTTAATTTAAAAGGCTGTTCAAACATACATACATGCATACATATCTACATATTTAAATGTATTTTCATTAATAATAAACTGCTTTCTATCTTCAGTCTGTGTGTAATAATTTTTTTTTATTTATAAAAGAACTATCATCCATAATTAGTATCGTATCGGTAGGAAAATAAATATCGTTAACGATCAAAAAGACTCTGCACAAAGAAACACTAAAAGCGTGCTGCAGTTAAATATTCAGCACCGCATTATGGCATCAGCAGTGGTGATGCGAAGCATTGAAGAATAAAAAAACTGAATATAACATGTATCTAAGTATCTACTTGGCAGATCACAGTGTTGTAACGATTGGCGAGGTCACTGGGGATCATTCATTATCGCATCAGTATAACTAATTTTTAGTATACAGCATCCACCTCCTTCAACAGCAATGAGGAACGAGGACGTTTTTTGTAAGCAGAGTAGTTTTTTTAAATACACACACACAAACCGCCAAGCTATTTCGGCTTGTCTGCCGAAACACCCAGGATCCAGGCAGGAATCGAACCTGCGACCCCCAGACTAATAGTCAAGTATGCTATCTATTAGGCTACGGGGCCAGAAAAGGCGTTGGTGATTGAGTTCAATCTATACTTAATTCCAATGCTGCATGAATTCACAACTTTAAGGTATTGAACGGAATAGGGAAATCTGAAAACTATAAAATTTGGAATTCGGCATATCAAAAAATAGAGCGATTAGCTCGCTCGAAGAAATGCAACTTGTACCAATGCAAAAAGTATCTATCAACGGCGAAAACCTCGGAATATTGGCACTCAGGGATCCGACACCATAATGGAACGGATAAATTGAAGACAGAGAAATCCCATTATTTGGAATAAAGATACTCTAACTTACAGAACCTCTATGAGGAAACGAAGAGAGTCAAAAACGACGAATGTAGATGGCACTGTAGGCTGATAAATTTTGACTTTGCAACAAAAACAGGACAGATTGGCCTGCATGTCAAAAACTATGGAAAAAACGTTGAAGTCGCTGATGAAGGTATATTTCTCTATAGCTTCCAATCGAACAACTCGTATTAACAAAGGAATCAGTAGGAGAATGAGCAAGGAAGCTGAGCGGTGTGAAAAGTGCGCTAATTTATGAAAAGGATACTAATTACTGAGATGAGGGGGAAACTTGACCATCAATGCACACTGGGTTTACACAATGTTGGCGAGACCCCGAGTTGCTTATGTTCCGCTGTTTAGCAGTCGATCTCCTCTCAAAAAACCATCAAGCAGAAGCTAATTAGGGATAATTAGAATGGGTATGTGTGGTGCTATACGCACTCCTCCAACGCAAATAATTAAAAGATTATCGCCGCTGAACTTAGGTACACATAAAAGGGCAAGGGTGACACAGATAGCATTGCAATGCAAGCAGAAGCCAGTTGATAATCTATATATTTGCTGCTGAATCTCACATAGACCGAAGACAAGGAGAAAGTGCTTAGTAAAATTAATAGAGTTTCTTTTGCACTGTATGATCGGGGATACTAGAACAGCTTCGGTTAGCATTATACAGTTTCGTTTTGATTAGTCAGGAAATAGTCAATTATCAGTCGACAGCCGGATATGAAAGAAAAGTTACAAAAATAGATATAAAATATGAAGGGTGTCTGTCCTTCGGTGTATCATCAGGGCCGTTTTCTTCTACTAAACTGCTTGTATAAACATGTGTGACTAACAGTGTTACCATATGTGAAGATTTATCTTATTTTTAAAGTTTTTTGATATGCCAAAAAGATTAAAAGATTTTTTAGCTAAAAAAAATATTTTTTTAATATATGATATTTTGCACCTTTAGTCTATTACTTGAGATTCCTGTTAACAAAACTACATATGATCTTCTTTTCTTCATTAAAAGTGTGAAAAGAAGTTAACCGCTGCAACATTAAATTGCAACGATGTTTTATTTTTATATACAAATTCATTTACTTTATAATGAAATCCGTCATCTGTATTAAAAAATATTTGAATACATTGTAAAAGATGCATATACTCGTATCTGTTTTGAAAAGTTCAACAAAATTGATGTTAATAATTGTACATACACTGCGCGTCATCAGGTTAGCCCCCCCTACTAATATAATGAAAAGCAAAGATAAAAGTATTTCCCAATTTTCGAAATTCTTCCCAAATGTTATCGATGCGAATAATATTCAACAAAACGATGACGAATGGCGAGAATTGTCCCACTTCAATTTTAAAGAATATATTTTATTGGATGAAAAGAATATTGAAAAATTTCGGGAAATCATTTTGAATGCAATCGTTGCGATAACTCTGAAGCTTTCCTTGTTTGAAAAAATTAGTTTACGCAGATTTGTCAATACGAATAGCAAAAGCTAACGTCGAAAGAATTTTTTCTCAATTCAATATCAATAAGAACAAAGTAAGAAACAAATTAGATATACTCGTACCAACATTGTCTAGTATTTTAAGGACTCAAGACTTTTTGAAAAAATTTGATCGTAATTGTACAAATTTTAAACAAACAAAAGAAATGAATAGCAAGATTAATAAAAAATGTAAATTGTTACCATAAAAAATGTATGAATTTAATGTAAATACGTTATTACTCTAATTATAGGCTTTTATCTTCAAATTTGGTCTTTTCAGATTTAAAAAAAATATGTTTTGAATTTTTCAAAACAAATTCCGTATTTTATAAATCAAACACAGCATTTTTCAAACCAAGTTTAGCATTTTAAAAACCAAAATCAGCCCGTTTTAGATAAAATTCATTTGAAAAAGCCTGATTTTGACTTTAAAACGCCGAATTTGGTTTGAAAAATACTGAATGTGTTTTAATTTGGACAATTCTGAATTTGTTTTATGCAATAAATATTTTGTGCTATTTCATTTTATGTCCACAAAAAAGTTTTATTGTGTTAGTTTAATTAAAATAAATTTGAACTGAATTTGATTTCAATAAAATCACCTTAAAAAAAGATTTTTTGTTCGATTCGAAGATTTTTGAAAAAAATATATGGCGACAGTGGTGACTAAATAAGTTTTCTCAGTGTACATATGTATTTACTCGTAACACAAGGGTTACGTGCTATGCTGCCATTTCTGGCAATGTAAAGCAAACGTGAATAGATTAAAAAAATATTTCCATCAAATGCATAAAATTACTTAATTTATTATTTTGAGATTTTGCCAAAGACAAACAAATCAATGGATTGAAATTTATTCAACGTATTGACGAATAGACTTGCGTGCTGGCGTTATTATCTTTCACTTTTCTTTAAATTTATGTGATTTTTATTTTAATTATCGTTTTTTATAGTTTTACATGCCAATTAATTAATACTGAAATTTTTTCTAGTGTAAAAAATAAAGAAAATACCTTTTTTCTCACTTTTAGTTTCTTGGCCACAAAATTTGAGCTTCATATGACTTTTAAATGAGTTTCCTTGCTTTACTTTTTCATTATTATACTTATTTTGTTATAGCGACGCCTTAAATTTAATTTGTTGTACTTACCTGCTGCAGCATGAACGTGCTGGCAAAGAGCCAGTATTATAGAAATAATCACCATAAGAGTTTGAAGTTGCTGGTACTGCTGCTTTTGATTTTGATGCCGGTGCCAGAATTGAAGAGTTTTGTTGCTGGTGACTTTAATGTTAACACTTTTTGGTAAACCGTTCATTTTTATAATTGCTTTGTTTGGCATTATTGTTGTTGGTGCTTCTATTGCTGGTAATAAACGAAACATTTTACTGCACTTTCCTTCTAGCGCTTTCGCTGCTTTAACAATTGTGGTTAAAAAATTTTATTCAAATAAGAAATTTTACATAAAATAAGATTCTTTTTATTATATTTACATACATACATACATACATACATACATACATACATACATACATACATACATACATACATACATACATACATACATACATATGTACATACATACAAGCGTACATAAAAATTTATGTATTTTTCTTTAAAACTTTGGAAAGCCTATGATGTGAGAGTTTATGATTACGTTTAATAACTTTTGGAATAAAAATTGATGGAGCTTTAAAGGTATCTATCGAGAAAAAAACATACATACATATATATGTATGTACATACTCGTATGTAGTACAACCTAGCAAGAAATGTCAAAAGTTGTTCCAAAAGCATACTAATTGCATTGTATACCACCAAGTACAAGTAATGAATTCAGTATTCTAAAAATGCTGTTTTTCAGCAGAAATAGAGTTATACTAATTTTTTTGCTGGGATCATATGCTAATAGTATACAAATTTTTATCTGTTATTTTCAAATAATTTTATTTTGTTTTATTAAGAGAATACAATCAATATTTTTAAATGAGTTCTGTTGAATTACACTGATCAATAAGGTTTTCGCCACACGAATTCTGTATGCTAATTATTACTTTACTATATACCCTCATTGCAAAACACAAACTAATTTGTTTCTGTCACGCACAGATTTGTTGTGACACCCACTTATGATTTTACCTTATTTACCGTTAATACTACTGTACGTACGGTTTAATTGCATCAAGTTTTCATTTAAAAAAGTGTAATATTTTGAGTTTAGAATACAAAAACAAAACGTTGTTATTTTCTAAACATACAAAGGAAGTGTATCAATCATCATAACTCTTTTTGCTACGTATGTAATGAACTTTCAAAAGTCAGCGGCGAAATTTAACTGAACTGGTAAAGCAGTGTTATCGTGATTATTTTGGCTTCTCTGTGGCTCATCAAGATAAGAATTGGGAACCTCATATATACTGTAGGACATGTGTAAAGAATCTTACAAGTTGGGCAAAAGGAAATCGATATATGGCTTTTGGAAAACCCATGATTTGGACAGAGCCTGTAGACCACGTATCTGATTGTTACTTTTGCCTAACTTGTATAAATTTTATAAATATAGCATCAAAACATACAGTTAAATATGCAAATGTACGTTCTGCAACACGACCACTTCCTCATAGTGCTGATTTACATGCGGTGCCAAATCCAAGAAATGGCGCAAACGGCGAAAGGTTCCAGCATGGAAAAACGATACCAGGGCAAATGGAGTCCTCGAATGTTGGCAGATTATTGTTGAACACTTGCAAGAGACCAGCCTCAGGTGAAATACTCCAGAAAATCACAGCATTTAGTTTTAAAAAACATTATCAAGTATAATTGTATGTAAAGTACCAGTATTTTTTATGAAATATAAAATTCCTGTCAATAAAAAACTATCGGTGTAAAATTTTTTCTACTTCTGTTTTCCACCTTAGGAAGTAAAAATAAAGTAAAAAAGACCAAAAAAGTTCATGTGACAAACTAAAAGTTCATTTTTGTCAATCAGTGTTATTAATCAAAAATTCTCTATGAACCGTTTAATCCGATTACGAAAATTGAAAAAATTAAACAATTATTACAAAAAATACAATTTCTCTATAATACATAAATGTTTAATTCCAGTAGCAATTTGTGTGTTCGTCGGTGCATTTATAGATTTTTGCACAAGCAACAACCAAAAAAAGTTGCACTTAATTCTGTTTTAACGCGAATTTGATGTAACTCGTTTCCAAGCAAATATTTCATTCTGTTCTTACGCGATTTGATTTTATGAAACGCAATCTAAAAATGTGGAAAATGTGTGGAAGAATTTTCTATTACTCGTATGGACTGTGTCAAACGCGCTGGATTAGCGTTATCAAAATTAAAAGAATCCACTTTAAACGCAAATTGGGGAGCTGTTTGGTCAGATTATCTTAAAAATAGTAACGCAGTGCTTTCTAAAATGATGTTGGAGGAGAAGGCTTTGATGATTTATCGTCTGCAGATGTTGACGAATTATTGTTAGATATGACATTTACTGATGATGAAATCATTGGTTTAGCGCTTGATTAAATGCCTTAATTTTCATATCGAAATGTTGTCCCACCGCTCAGCGCCGTTTTAGATTTTGCTGCTTTTCTCTGATTAAAAGCACAAAAATGTTTGCTGTGCGTTCATGACTGTGAAAAACAAAATGTGGAAATGTACGTTTAAGATTTTGCTGCTGCTTTTCATGCATGTGTGATGACTTTTTACTTTGCACATTCATGTGTGATCAAATTCAATAAAAATTTTGGAAATCTCATTTATGAAAAATATCAAATCGATCAATCATGTATATGTACTCGTATTAATGCCAAATTATGCTTAATCTATTCTATATAATTAATAGGCAAACTCGTTTTTTAGATCCCTTTTACTCTCATATTATACAGCCGATTTTGACAAAACTTGTATAATTTTGAAGATATATATCCACAATCTAAATTTTCCTAAAATCGGATCAGTATTTTGGGAGCTATAAGTGTTTAAAGTTGCTATTAATAAATTCACATTTATTGCACATGCATGTATCAGCTTGAAGTTGAAATGAGAAAAAGCAATTTCTATACATACTTTGTAAACAAAAGAGAATTAATAAGTTTTAAATTGTTTATTTATAATTTTTTTGTTTTTGTATTTTATCTTATATATTTATGTACATATGTATGTAAATGTCTAATAATTAATTACTAAAATATGGTGGATTGCGTCGGCCATAGTAAATATTAGTAGTTACGAGTATTAATGTGTGCGTCACACAGACAACAGATTTTGACGGCTTTTGTTTGTATTCTTTTCTAACAACTGTCTTATTTGAATTGATGGTACCTGATTCATTGTATCACGGCTTTTCATGAGATATAAAAACACATTTATAAATGTGAAAAAGAAATAGGTACAAAATTTTAGAAATTTTATTTATGAAAAATATCAGAAATGTTCATATTTTAGCATTCATAAATGACAATTTCCCAACCCTGGCTATTTGTATTTGGCTGCGAAAGCAAATTGTAAAATTTGTTTGCTTCATATAAAACTTTCCCCCCAAAAGGTTAAGCTGAATCTGCGTCTAAGAATACAAATGTACATACATACCTCCATATAGTTCCATAAATATCGTCACTTAAAATCCAAATGGTCGTAACTTCACATAAATTAAAAATTTATTTTTGATTAAAATTGATGTACATAACCAGAAATTTGTACTAATATTGTCGTCCCGAAGTTATATTCGCGTATCTCGAAAAAATTGAGTTTAAAGTTTCAACATTATAGGTATACAAAAAAAAATATTTGATGATCCGAATTTGCACTAGTTCTGGAGCATAAGTTCATCTTAGACCCACCTCACACACGTCAAGTTTGACTCGTCAAGTCTTGAGTTTTTAGGAGAAGCGGCATTATCTCATTTTTTTAGATTTGCGGTCTTTTGGATTTCAGGTGACGATGTGTAAAAACAGATAAAGAATATGTTAGTCAAATTAAAATAATAATAAGAACGTCCGTTTTAATTGTACACATTTATTTAAGTATAAAAAATTATGTTTTTTGCTGCGTCAATTTTATTACAGTAGATACCGGATATAAGCACATCGCATATAAGAAAAAACCGCTTATAAGAAAATGGACCAAAAACACCTTGTCTTTTTCTATACTTTTCATACAAATAATTTGGTATAAAAGAAAATCGTATATAAGAAAAAACCTGACATAAGAATCTTTTTTAAGCATCAAAGATGAATGATATGAAAAAATATTTTATAGGTATTAGAAATTTTTTTTCGGAAAAACTGAATGTACCTATCAAAATTTAAAATTTGTCCGAACATACATTTTTGTGTTTTATAGAATAGTCACTTATAAGAAAAAGTTTCTGATGTCCATATAGTATATGTTTATAAGAAATAACTTTCTTATAAACAATAATTGCTTATAAGAAAAAACACTGTATAATAAACAATTAATTAATTAATTTTCTGTTGTTATTAATTTTGTTTAACGTGAACGTCCGTAAAAATACAAGAAATTGCATGCATTTGGTCATCACCTGGTCGTCAATATGCCTTTACATGGCATATTTTTTACATCTGACCTGTCAGTTTTGTGATCATCGCATATCTGTTATAGTTGTCAAATTACAAATTGTTTACAATTTTTGCTTTCAAACGTACATGTGTAATTACATCTAACATAGCCAGTGAATTTTTACAACGATTTATTTTTTGTTCAACACATTTGATTTTATCCGCGAGCTTAGTTAAAAGTAAACTATTATATGTAAATAAAGTGAAATGGATTAATTTAGCAATCTGCAGTGTCCAGTATTATTTGAATACCTCTTTGATACAATCAAACTAAAACAAATAAAAATATTATTATAACTATTTTTTATAAAATAAAAAATAGAATACTCTGTTTTCCTTGTTCTATTTCCTTTTTGTTCTGGTGTTAACAAATAGTTCTGATGTTAAATAAAATTGATTTTAATTCAGTTGTATAAATATTATTGTGATAGACATTTGCCGCCACACACAAAGTTCATTTAAATTGATAGCTGTGACGTAGGCTGCACGCAGTTTTATTTTTCAAGATGTCATCGTCAAGAAAACAGCCTTAAATGGTCATCGCCCAACATCATTACACTTATTACTTTTATTCATAAATATATTTTATTATTTTATTTTAATTATTAGTTTTAAATTGCGGCAAAACATTTGTAAAAAAACAAACCAAAAAATTATAAAAATGCATAAGATTTTTAAAACACAAAATTGTTTGTATATTTTTGAAAGAAAGCCCAAAAATTTATTTCAAATTGAACATAAAATTGCCAGATAATAGATACATAGATGGGATAGTAAAGAAATTGTGAGTGTGTTACAAATTGAAAGGCAAAATTTAACGTGTGGTCCCCACGTTAAGAGGGCTTTATTCAATAAATCTTAAAACACGAAAATCGCAACGTTTTGTCATCATGCATTTCCTCAAATTTATTTTATAGATTACAAATTATAGATTTATCATCGAAGAAAATTTCGTCTATGACCAGCTGGCCAACTGGGTTAAGTGTGTACCTATTTTAATTTGTGGATACATTGTGTATGTATGCATGTACATATGTACATACGAGTACATATATTATATTTCAACAAGTTTGTTGGTTTATTGCTTGTTTACGCTGTTCTTTGTAATTTTCTTATTAGAATGTGCGAAACTCAGATAGATTTTCACATACAATGAATGCATTTATTTAGATTCAAAATTTTGGAATGATGACACTTTCTTCATACAAATGTATTTATGCACAGATGTGTGTATACACCCAGCGAACATTTTTGCCGAATTCGGTCAAAAAGTCTACACAAGCTGGCGATGTCGGTCAAAAGTTGTACCGAAAATCGTATGAGGAACTTCGGAAAACTTTTACGATGTATCCCGGGGAATTATGATGCAAATTTTAAAGGAATTTCTTGAGGAAATTCTAAAAGAATTTTCGACATGTCGGACACGTGACATTTTTACCAATTTGTTGTATTAATGTAGTAGGAAAGTCTGAAAACCACATAACGGTTTGACAAACAAGTGCAAATTTTACGTTTGCACAAACCTTTTGCGTTGTTTAAGGGAATGTTTCCTCGTTTGCACAAAAGTTTGAAGCATGTTTGAATGAAAATCAAAAATTTTTGATTTTTGGCATGTTGAATGTTTGTGTGTTCGTGTGTTTATACAAGTTATGTTTGTATCCTGGAAAGTGCGTGTTTGTCAAACCGTTTGTGTAGTTTATTTGGTCCTTGAGACACGAGAAAATTGTTAGAAGTGTCTAAATATTTTTTTGCAATTAAGAATTGTAAGAACGTCTTACTTCAGCGGAGTGATGTTTTTATATATTTTTCGGTGTTTTTTAGTTCGTCGATTGAGCGGATTCCTTCGATAGTTCATAACACGGTATAAGTTGACCGATTAATTTGGGAAGGAAATTAACTTTCCTTCCGGCAATGTGCAGAAACGGCGTACCAGACTAATATAATAACAACTAATATTACGACATTTAGTGCAAAAACTAGTTGAGTTCTAGTACATTTACTATACAAAATAAAATCTATTTCATGAATAGATTTTGACAAAATCTACTAAAATCTAGTACTAAGTGATGCAAATTACACTAAAAAATACAACGTTGTACCTGAACTTTCCTTTATAAGATTTGCTAGCTTGTAGCAAATTTCAATTGCAATTACTCGATTTCGTGCAGGTGCAAATGCACTATAAGAGACTTTTACAGCCCAATTATGAATAAAAAATTCCCCGGGAGATTTCTCCCTTTTCCCAAAAAGAGGCTGTTCACATATAATATGCAAACAATTAATATGTGACCATATATGTGAACAGCCCCTTTTTTGGGAAAAGGGAGAAATCTCCCGGGGAATTTTTATTCATAATTGGGCTGTTAGATAAATCGGTACACCAACAAATGTGCACTGGGTATGTACTGTATCACACATTCAGTAAAATTTTCATACAAATTATTTTCTTTTATTCAGTTTTATGGAATTCTTGCAAACGGAGTTTTATTCGGGACTGTTTGTTTATTTCTCTTTTCATGATTGTCACATAACCAACAAGTTTATATATGTACATACATACATATACGGCTACATTCGTGCATATCTACATACATATGTATGTATATATGTACATTAATATAAACTTGGATATGTACATACATATGTGTGTACTTATGCATGTGACTTGTACTACTTTTAATTGACCTCTTGAAAATTAAATGGGAATGAACCTGAATTCCATAGACAGTGAATGATTTCAATTTCAATAAATTTGTCATCAATCTAAGCTGATGATACTTATGATAGGTATAGTATAGTATATGTATGTATGTATGTAGGTACATATGTATGTATCTACCTACATATTTATTAAACTGTTTAATTGAAATGGAATTCGTTATAAAAAAATATGTAAAAATAAAATAATAATAATAAAATAAATCTTAGGACATTTTTATTTTTGCTCACATTAGTTTTATAAAAGAAATATTTTCTTTTTTTATAGAGTATGTATATATATGTATGTACGTATGTGTGTGTTTTATTCGAAAAATTTTAAGTAACGGTTAAATTCATCCAAGAACTAACAAATTTTATATTCACTGCTTTTCCAGTCGAAGTCTTCTTAATAACGCTGCACTTTTTGAATTAATATTAATTTCTAACACTTTATTGTTAATGTTGCTGTTTGTTGTTTCATAAGCTAATTTTACTCTTTTTTAAACATTTTCTTCATGTTTTTCTTAAGTATATGTACATATGTATGCATGTGTGATGTACATATGTATTTTATTTCATGCTCTTGATTTGCTCCTCACGATCCATTTAATTTTAAGACCACGTCTGGTGACAAACCGTGCAATAGGACAACTTAAACTTTTTTCTTTCTTTATTGTATATTAAAATTTCTTTATTTTTTATTTATTTATTTAACACTAAACAAACTACTTAAACAAACGATCGAATCGTAACGAAAGAAAATGTTTGATGCGCGAATGCTGAATGAATGCTTGCCGCGTTATGTCTTCTAGTTTTATACATATACCCAGTGAAAGGCAGACACGACAAGCGAGCAATTTGGCTGCATGGTTTGCTACTAATACTGACTGCGTTATATGTACTTACTTTACAATAATACTTTATTCATACTACATGGAAGACTGACTGACTGAATGAATGTGTAGCATAAAGCAGCACTGTCAAGTTAAAAAAAAATGTACAAGTAAAGAGCAGTAGTGTTCCTTACACGCAAAACAAACAAAAAAGTAATAATAATAAAAAAATAAATAAGTAAAAACCGCAAATACGAATAAAAATTGAGGCACGAGTACTTTTAAATTTACTTACTAACATTTCATGCAATTGTTTGTTTATTTGCTATTGCTGTGTGTTTTTTTTTTTTTTTTTATTAAATGAGAATAAAAACCCATCATCGAACATTCGACATCCAACAAATCCCAAAAAAAGACTGTGAATTTGCGCTGAAATTGAAACTTGATTTGGAGCTACTGCATGCAGTTTATTGTTTTCATAGCCTACTAGCTTTGTTTGGCCGTGAGCAGATTATAACAATGCCGCTGCATCTCAAGACTAACAGTGGGTCTGTTAAGGACAAAAAGTCAATCTAACAAAAATTATTTAAATAATATATTTTCGCCTGATTATGTTTTCAAATATGTACAGAATTCAAGATTTTCGATTTTTTGACTATTTTGAATATTGCTACGAAATTAAAATGATTAAAATTTAACGAACAAAATACTACACTGATTATATGGATTATAGATTAATCTAAGATTAACTCTACATCACGAAGCTGCCAACATATGTATAACCTGGATAAACAACAACTGTGAAAGTCAATGTAACGGAAACGGAAAAGCAGTGACGGGAACGTGCAAGACTGTTCGACAATACTTAGTGACAAGTGTTAGAGGCTGATGGGTGTTTTGTATAAAAGTTCAGTTAAGTATAAAGTCATTTTGAATAAACATTGCCGTCAGTTAATAATCGGTCGGTATTTATTCTTATTGATGAAATATTAGTGTAAATAAGTAAATACATAGCTGTATATATTTCATGTTTAAGAAAATAAAAAATAACTGTAGAAAGAGTTTAACCATAACATGCACATGCATGACTATATATAACCCATGTATAAAAATATACTTTACACCAATCTAGTTAGTGATGGTTCATACACATAAAGTTTACCTGATCAATTTAATTTTCTTTTGAACTTGCGTTCGCGTTCATGCATGAAAAGGTCGTTTCAACTATTTTCGCTTGTTTTGCTTCAAAATCATTTTTGCATAATATTACGGATGACAAACGAAAAGGAAAAAAACTGACTGGTACGGTCAAATCCGTACCCTTTTCATTCTCTTTTCCCCTCTCTCCTAAAAACACAAAGACTTGAAGAGTCAAACTTGATGTGTGTAAGCCAAATTTTTAGTAACTTTTTTTAATTGGTATTTACTAGAAAAATTCCAAGAGCAACTGCTGTTTCTAGGGCTGCCAACCGTACTATAATATATAGTATTGTACTATAATTTGGGTTTGCTTGCTATATACTGTTGATAAAATATACAGTACGAAATAATGCTATATCTCGTTTTTTTTTTGCAAACTGAATTTCGAAGCAGACAAATTTAAGTCCAAGGTTTGCATTATTAAAGTTTACGTTTGTATACAATATACAGTTAAAAAATATTAAGTTTTATATATATATTGTATATTTACACTTTTCTTTGCACAAATAAATTTTAATTAAATTTTTACAAATTAATCCTGTTGGCGTTTGCATTTTAGGTGACCAAAGTTGTTAAAAAATGAAAAAAGTCCATAAATATAGCTTTTATAAGAAATAAATTTAAAAAAACGTATATATTTTGTTTAAAGCTTTTTATTCATAAAAAATAATTGTATTTGAAATGTTTATATTTTAAGACATACACGTATTTTTCATACAAATTTTTTATTTAAAATACATTTCAAACCTAAATTATTTTTTCTGAAAACGGCCGTATATTTATTAGAAGTGTACTATATTTTTTTTAAGGAAATTTCTATAAAATACTATATTTATTCACTAAAATGTTGAGAACCCTAGCTGCTGCTGATGTAAAGCAAAAACTCTACATTTCGGATAGAAACTTCGCAATTAATTGGCCAAAGTCGTAGGTAGGATAACCGCGAATTTTGTAAAAGATAAGTGGAAAAAACCCGATGGCATCTAATCGCAATGCAAGCAAAGGCATGTTCTGTAAAACGAGTGAGGAAATCGTACGTTTTAAAAATAAAAATATTTTTATGGATCGATTATGGATGGAGACGAAACCTCAGCTGAGTTGCTAAAAACGATATTACGAATAGCAACTGTCAATCAGGGTTGTGCTGCTATTTAATGTTTTTTTAAAAAGTTTTAGTTGCCGTCTGGCAACGCAACACAGGTTTGGTTGCCATCCATATTCGACCTATGAGTAAAAAAGCTGGCTTATTTGTGCTATATGAATTTTTTCTTTGATTTTGATGTTTAAAATATTTAATTTTAACTAAATTTTGAATGTGCGATTTAAAACTTGCAATTTGACAAGCAAGTATTTTGAAATTGCACGATATGAAATCAATCGATTTACAAAAAAGGCCCGAATAATTTACAAAAAAAAACGATTTTGATTTTTTGTCAGTTAATTGGTTTCAAATTAAACTTAAAAAATTTACCTTAAATTTTCACCAGTGCTGAAGGGCATACAAATGTTTCCATTTCTAAGGGGCTTCTTACCAATTTGTATGGTGAGCTAGATTTTACTTTTATACCCATGTGTTTGCTTGCCACGATGTTGTATGTTAATGCTGCTGCAGACCGTTGGCGCATCATATACTGCTGCTGCACAACAAAAGCACCTATAACCAATATTTGTATTTGGTTGTGTGTACATACAGAAATGTAAAATGATACTTTACATATATATATACATACATATACTTATATGTATATGTGTAAATATGTGTATGTAAAAGGTAAAACCATATGCCGCATTCAACTTCAAACAATTTGCAATATTTATATTGGAAAAACTCTCTTTTTTATTTAATACTACAACTGCATAAATGATAATGATAAAATTTACTTCAATAATGCCCCTTTTCCAACTTTCAAATATAAACTTATACTGCACATGCATCTGCACATATTTTTATATTTATTTGCAAAAAAAAAAACAACAAAAAAAGAAATGTGTAAAAAATGATAGTTTAAATAAACTAAAGAATTAAATTTGCATTAACTATTGACAGGTTTTTGCTTTTATTTCTTGCCACTTTTATATTCTCCAGAACAGCAGTATTCAGATAGTTTCATATTAACCGCAGCATGTTCAATTTAAAAGAGATGATTGCTTTGACCCTCATTATGCTGTGGTAGCAATAAAAACAAAAATCTATTAACGCGACTTGCCACATGGCCGTTATTAAAAAGTTATTCTCGTTGCTTTTTTTTTGCATATTTTACAATATTCCTTTCGCCAAATAAAATAAAAAATAAACAGAAGAAAATAAAATTAAAAAAAGTGAAGAGTTTTTGATTTGCGGTGGCCAGTTTGACCATTCGGTCGTTTTAAGTGTTATGATGGTGATAGTATTGGTGTGCACCAGTGGTGATGATGCCTTGTAACCATATAGCCGTCATTTTATACCCTACACCGAGTGTTGTCATATATTTTTTTGTAAATCTTAAAATTTCTGAGTAAAAAACTTTTTTCGGCCCAAAATCTTTTTTCTTACAAATCATTAAACTGAAGTATAAATGTGTATTTTTTAGTTTTATTTTATTAATAAAACATACATACATATGTATATGTTTGTACATATGTATATCTATTATAAAAAATTTTAGTCGCACATTGTCTTATTAAATTTTAAATTCATTTATTTGAATGAAATGAAGTTTGTACAATTGCTATTATTTATTTTCTAAAAAGTCTAGAAGAAGTAACTTAGAATGCACTTAATGTTGAAATTTCTAATTTATTTCTTATTTTACTTTTATTTAAATTAATTTGCAAAAATATTCGCTCTACGTTAGCTGTGGATATAGGACCCGACAGAACCGCACAAACTATTTATAAAAATGAAAAACTTTCTCCCCAAAACTTTTCAATGTTTCGCTCTTCCACACAGATTAATTTTCGAAAAGTCAAAGTGACGAAGGTCGAGCCATTCATCTGTTTTTTTTTTTTGACTATTTTGTATATTAATTACATTTGGCAGAGAACCACACAAATATACATTGGTTTTTTAATATTATTTACATTGGTGCTAATGCCTCCACACATTTAAGAAAAAGGTTGTGGAAATCGAACCTTTTTAAAATGCCATTGCAGAGCTCAGTATAAAATTTTAAACAGTGCTCTCTGAATTCAATTTCGTTGCCGGCATTGGGGGAAACAATATCTTAAGAAAAGTTCGAACAGTTTTTGAAATAAACGAAAAATGGAGAAGTTTAAAAAAATATAAAAATTATTTTAAACAAATATTGTGAGGTATACAAATTTTTAAAAAACTTTTATTTGAGAACTTGCAAAAAAGATAAATCGTACAATATGACAACGCTGCCTACACATCAAATTGTTATTGTGCTGATTTTGTTTTAGACTTAGAATGCAGTTCTCAAAAGTAAAATGCTTCCTTTTCAATCCGACGTTTTGACAAGATTAAAACTGTTAGCTGACAAGCTGAAAACGTACTTACATATATTCATACACTCTTCCTGAATTGTTTCCAATATACATATATTTTTTTAGAGGAAGAGATCTTTAATTATATGTATGTTTGTATGTAGGTACATATATAAAAGAGCATGGTGCAATTATTAGCAACACGCCATTTTCACCCACAAGTTGCGTCTGCTATTGGGATAGTTGTGCCGCCCACGATAGTGGTGCTGCGATTGTGTCAGCAATTGTCATCTATGAATGGTTTTGACAGTTGATTTCTTTCTTTTGAAAAACTTCAAAAAAGAAGTTGATTTTTTAATGAATGCTTGTGGCTGAAATGTAGCACAAATTACCAGTGTGAAAGGTGGACTCACAGTATTGTCAGAATGTCCCATGGAAGCGAACCATAATGTGAACGGGGCTTTAGAAATAGTAAATGGCGCTTCTAGCTTTCCACTATCCAGTATTGTAATCAGTGAAATTAAAAACTTTCCCTTTGCATTTCAGCCAGGTATGTATGTTAATCAAGGTACTAAACTATACGCACACCAAATTTTACAAAAATTCACCCAGCAGTTTTTACGTAATGCACGTTCAGATAAGCAGACTCGAAAATTCCAACTCACCACATACATATTTTATCAAAAAAAAAATCATGTAACACACACGGCTTTGAAATAACCCTGCAGGAAATGTCAATAGTGAAATTATACTGATTATCTATTGACGATGTATTCAATAGTAAGATTGTACTGACTTACTATTGACGATATCACCACACTGTGGGAAATGTCCTTAGTAAAAGTGTACTGATCCACTATAGACGATGTCACCACCTGCAGGAAATGTCAATACTTGAATTATACTGACGATGTCACCAATACTATTTTAATTTAATTCAAACAGGTACAAGTTTTTTATTTAAAATAATATTTAAAAGTAAAATAAGGTATAAAATATTTCACAGTCTTATTGTTAAATATCATAAAAGAAACTTGGTTTCGTTTTAAATTAATGATTTGCTTTTAATCGTCAAACATTTTCTCTACCTATCAAAAACAAAAGACAAAAACAAGTTGTTGACAGTGTCACAAAAAAGACACCATAATTGTTGACAAAATATTGACACGGATACACTTAACCCCTTGTTTCCTTCAGGGTATCTTATACATATGCATGTATATGTACATATGTATGTCTGCATGTGTAGATACTTTTGTACTATTATTTTTATAATTTTAATTCAATAAATGAGGGTTTGTTTATTTGTCTAATTTTTTGCGTGTTTTTTTTTAATGTAAATTTCTATAAAACCATAGATCCCACGATTTGAAATTCTAAAATTCCGAACACTGGGACTTACGAAAATCAGTCCCATTTGGCATCCCTAGTTACTATATTACAGCATCTATTATAGTTAGGGTATTGTTTGGTCGCACTTGCACGACAATACTTCTTTGCTACATATCAACATTTGAATGCCACAACTCACTAACTAACTTCTTAACTAATGTCTATATAATTTTATTGTTTTTCTTTGAATGCGGCAAAATCATCTTTTATTCGAACTAATGATGCGTAAGCCTCGCAAGCCTTTTCTTTTTAAAATTAATTATCATTGTCCCTCCGTGCTATGTAAGATGCCAAAAATAATTAAAAACAAAATTACTTACAAGGATTTCAACAAGATCATAATAAATCATACTTGCTGCACATGAATATGAATAATGTTAATGTAAAAGTGACCTACATATATTTTTATTGCAGATTTGCAATAAGAAAGCAATCATTTTTTACAATCTGAAAATACAGAACATACGAGTATGATGAGTTCAAAAATTTTTCAAGAGGATATCCAACCGTATGCAAGTGCAATGCTGTTTAAAAAAACCATCATCCTTTCTTTACTCTACAACCATGTTATAAGTATTTATGGATTGCTTTTTGTTTTGATGTGCGCGTGCCGAGATTTTTATGTGATAATTTTTAATATACCTACTTGCATGCATACATGTACAGTGTACATATGTACATACATATTTATGTATGTATACGAGGGAATGATTATGATTTTAATTTTAAGATCGCCCATGGTTTTTTATACACTCACTTTGCAAAATTGAGTAGGTTCATTTTTTGTTTTATGTGCGCAGCCTCTTTTTGTTTACAATTTGGCACGTTTCCCCAGCATGTAACCAAATTTGTTCTTCCTGTTTTTCTTAAATCACAAAAGACAGTTTCTGTTAAAAATTCTATATTTTTCATTTTATATTCAAATCATTTTCAAATTTATTATTTCGTGGGCACACGGGCAAGAGGGGATATGTCAGAAACACGCCGTTTTGGGAAATCAAGAAGTAAAGTTTGATTTCACTTCATATTTTAAAATTTTGCCCGCAAGTCCTCGATTTAACAGTTTGACTTCAAACTATAGTAGTTTTTCGATTTAACGAACATTCGATTTAATGAACATCGCATTTAACGAACACTCAAATTTTTATTTCTATTAAATAAGTACCCTATATTACGAACAAAAAAATTGTTTTTATTTGTTTCAAAATTCAAGAACCAAGCCCTTAGGACCAAATATGGTTCATAAACTACTCGTTTCAAGTATGTACATACATATATAAAGGGTAACAATAATTATATTGATAAAAAATCTTAAAACTAGAAATTTGTATAAATTTAAAAAAAACGTAAACACACACATATGTATATATATGTATATCCACTACTTTTTTTATTGGGATGATGACAAATAAGCATTGGCTGTGATATTTTAATATACATACATAGGTATTTATGAACCTGTTTTGCATTTTTTTGCTTTAAATTCATTATGTTTTTGTTTTTGATTGTCCTTTTTACAAAAAAAAAAAAAAAACTGTGATATTTTTAATTAGAATGCTGTAGAATTGGTATAAAGAAGATTATACATCTACAAAAATAAAACAAATTACCTAAAGAAGTTGGAAAATATCAACAAAACTTCGGAATAATATGTAAAAAATAATATTTTATTAAATCACCTTGAAAGCCCAAATATTGAATACATATTCATAATCAACAAATTTTTGGAATTACACCAATCTAAGCAAATCAGAGCACGTTACTTTGCAAAAAAAACATGTGTAATTCTCATGCAGCAAGAAAACAAGATTGTGCATTGCGCAGGTCCGTTATTTTTGTGTGATTGTGTTGTGACGTAGAAAGTAAGCCGAAATGTAAAACTTTGGTAGCCCGAGGAAGCTCTTCCTCAAATAGCTTCAAGCTCAAACTTAAAAGTTTTATTCGTCTGCAACTCTTTCCTGTCCATCTAAAATTTTGCTCACATCAGTGCACCCGTTTAGAAGTTATTTAGTTATTTCCAGTTTTTCGCCAAAAATCTCTTGCACTTTTTACAACAAACACGCAGATGCGCGGTAGAATTTTGTTTTGTGCAGCTGAGTGAGCAATCTTGTTTTCTTGATTCATGTGTATGTAATTCATTCATAAAAAGTAATTTGTTTATTTAAAGACTTGGATGTGTTATAAGTGTGCGTTTATTAGTAGCAACTTTAAATACTTCCATTACATAATGGAACTTTTGTTTTAAAAACTTTGATTTTCAAGTGGGAAAGAGCGAGAGAGGAATAAAAATGGTATATATGTATATACATATGTATATCTATTTCACCACTATCTCACAAACTGAAAGTTTATGTACATATAATTGCGACTAACTGCCAAAATGCTGAACCGATCTTAATAAAATTACAAATTGTGCTCATCTGCCAGCAAATACCTTTAAAATGGTATAAGCTTTGGCAAATCGCGTATATAATGTGATCACAAACTACATAACTAAATATGGTCTCTTTTATTAATAATGTAGATTAGCTTGTTTTTGCTATATTTCACAAATAATAGGTACAGTAGTTTTGATTTAACTGCCTTTTGGTTAAGAGCACTTATAACTTAACTGCATAAAATTAATAATTTCGTCACTATTCTTTAAAATCCCATACAAATTCCTTTTTTAAGTGCTCTTTTTGTACCTACACATTTAAGATAAAAGCCCAAAATTTTTGGCATTTTAAAATGATTTTCATACAAAAAATCAACGTTAGCGTGTTTACTTAACTGCCCGAAAATACATATTTTCTGCAATTATTCTTCTTAAACCTTTTTTAAGTGCATTTTGTATATCTGCATATTTACCATATTTTTTGGCAATTTAAAAATATTTTCATATAAAAAATCAAAGTTAGCTGCACACATTAAAAAAAATATGGTGGCCACTTTTTTACATAAAAATCCTTAAGCCATTTACAAGGCAAATTCATAACAGGTTGATTCGCCTCAAATCGCTTTAAAAAATAACTGCTTTCTTTTTCAAAATCAACGTCCAACACTATATAGGATAAATCAAACATAAACAAATTTTGACTATCAAAACAGATCAAAATGCAAGGAGATGCAAGGAGCAAAAATATATATATCATTAAAATTCATATATTTTGTTTGCATGTACATACATACATATATTTAAGATAACAGCATTTTTGACTTATCTGCACAAATAATCGAGCAAAGTTGATTGTGCAGCTAAGTCAAAATTACTGTATTTAGACCTCACATTTTTCCATCGCCATGTTGAAAAGGATTGCTAAAAATTTATTTTTCACGGCGATTAAAAAGTGGTTGAGAACTTCGAAAAAGTTACATTAAAAGTAAATTTAAACGGCTGCGAACACATTATAAGGTGTGTCGATTGACACAATCAAAGTAATTTACTTAAAATCTACTTGATTTCAAGTCATGGAAACAATGATATTCTACTATTACTGTGGTGAAATTAATGTTAGTACTTAAAATACATCCACCCAAGGCGAAACAATCAGCTGTGCTTTCAACCAAGGCCATTAAAATGTAACTAACCACAAAATAAAGTAATTTCAAATTAATTATCTCAATTCGGTTTTATTTTGTAGATTGTTCCTTTTGCGATTTACATAAAGTTTCTGCGTTTCCTGAAAAAATTATAAAATTTCACTTCCGAGGTGTCAACTTGAGTTGGCCGTATGTAGTTGACGTAGTGACACCATCTGGTAGTCATTTCACTTTGGCACGGCTTAGTGCGTAAAAGCAGAATATGTCACGTAGGTGTTTGTCTTGGCTGTCCAAGATTTAGATACTCTACAAGAAATAAAATCAAAACTCAGTCATTTCACTGCTGTTCTAATGAGATAGATTTCTTCATACACATGTCAGTTTACTGAATTATAGTTGTAAGCACTAGCAGTAGTATATTTAAGTTTTTATCGTTTCAAAATAAAAGCATTTGCTAAAATAAAATGCTAAATTTTCTTTGAGTAACTTTAGATTATTCAATATTAAAAAACAACCTAGATATTTTTATGGTTGATTATATAAAAATACTTTAATGCTTATTTATACAGCTAACAAAAAAAATACACTCTTGATCAACTGTGAGTTTTCATTGAAAATTAAAGACTACATATATGCAGTGAGTGTTAAAAAATAAAATCCAGACAAAAGTTAATCTTTTTCAATTTAATACAATTAATAAACTTATGAAAACTGTGCTGAAACTTTTGAAAAAAGTGTTAATGAAAAAAAAGTGAAATTTGTGTTGTTTAAAAAACTTGCAACTAAAATTCGTTTTTAGTTGCATCTGCTGCAAAAGTTTTTGGGGACAAAGTAACAGACGACGTCGACGACGGTGACTACCAAGACGGACGGACGTAAAAGATGGCGACGAGCCGTACAAGTCGCATACAGCAATCGAAAAACATAAGTTCGATATTTTCCAAGCTCCATGGAGCTTTTTCGGAGGCATGTGGTCCCCAGCGGCTGTCCACTGATAAGAAGACCCTCGAAAAGACATGGAAATTAATGGACAAAGTTGTAAAATTGTGCCAGCAACCGAAAATGAATTTAAAAAACAGTCCACCCTTTATATTGGATATTCTGCCGGACACGTATCAGAGGTTGCGTTTGATATATTCCAAAAATGAGGATCAAATGCATATTTTACACAACAATGAGCATTTTAATGTATTTATTAACAATTTGATGCGAAAATGCAAGCAGGCAATTAAACTGTTCAAAGAGGGCAAAGAAAAAATGTTTGATGAAAACTCCCACTATCGTCGAAATTTAACTAAACTTAGTTTGGTATTCTCGCATATGTTAAGTGAGTTAAAGGCTATATTTCCGAATGGTGTCTTTGCTGGAGATCAATTCCGAATTACAAAAGCGGATGCAGCTGATTTCTGGAAATCCAATTTCGGCAATAGGTTGGCGATAATTCAATTTATAACGATTTCATAATAATTATTTTTCCTATCTGTGTTTATGCGTAGTACTCTGGTGCCTTGGAAAATCTTTCGTCAAGAGTTGAATAAAGTTCATCCCATATCATCTGGCTTAGAGGCAATGGCATTAAAGACAACAATTGACTTAACATGCAACGACTATATATCAAATTTCGAATTTGATGTATTTACAAGACTTTTTCAGCCCTGGGCAACACTTTTAAGAAATTGGCAAATTTTGGCTGTTACCCATCCTGGCTATGTGGCATTTTTGACATATGATGAAGTCAAAGCTAGATTACAGCGCTATATACATAAAGCAGGAAGTTATGTATTTAGGTACGTATTCAATCCCTGTAACTGAATTAAAAATAAACCTGAATTTCTTAAAAGCCAAATAAAAACACCATCACCATTCAACGGCGAAATATCTGTGGCAAAAAAGAAAAACTGCTTGAGTCTTGTATTTTGTTAACGCGAATAAATTAAATTGGGCATGCCTGTCAATGAAAAGTAGAACGATATATTCTTATTAAATATATAAACGAAAGAAAATGTTAGCCTTTACTACAATGTAAATAAATTTATATAAACTAACTCAAAACTTAACTAAATTAAAACGGCAAAATCAATTTTTCCTTATTGCCATAGATATGTAAATGAATATAAAACGGTTGGTGTCATTTCAAATGTAATGTTTACTATTTGTCGTTTTTAATCAATTTATTATTTTGCATATTATAAAGATTGTCGTGCACACGGTTAGGTCAATGGGCAATCGGATATGTCACAGCAGATGGTGAAATTTTACAAACTATACCGCAAAACAAGTCTTTATGTCAAGCATTATTAGACGGACATAGGTAAGTGAAAATTAAATTAACTATTAAAGATTTTTTGTATTAAAATATATATAAATTTTAGTTTGAAATTAATTTGAAAACAGTAATCTATGGATAAATAATGTATTCACTAAATTTTTCAAAAATATATTCATAATGCAAGTCTCACAATACTGTGTACATAAAAGATATCTGCCATACTTAAGTTAAAAGTCAAATAAGGGAAAATTTAAACTAGCTTAAGGTACCAATGGTATATTAGACAAACTATGATGTTATTAAGGAATAATATTTGTAATAATATATTGATATGTTAAAAATCATTGAAGGAATTTATTGGCATCAAAATTAAAAAAGTAAAGTGTACTACTTTTTTCAGCGTAAATATCTTTACGTCATTAAATATGTAGTCTCGACTTGAATTGTCCGTGTTTACAATTTAGGCTAAATTAATTTTAATTCAAATAGTTTACGTAGTTTTCTCGCGGGCATTTAAATAGCAGTAAACTTGTGCAATCTGTGCTGCAAGAAATATGTGGCTACATTTTCAATTGTTTTCATAAAGAGACTTGAAGAAAAAATGTGCTGCTAAGTGGAGGTTTTCATTATTTCACCGATACTGCATGTAGGAATGTACCCAACATTTTTATAGATGAACAAAATGATTTGCTAGATGATCTACATGCATGTATTATATTCTGAATCGGAAGAAATTTATATCTAACTAGAGTTCTTAACATTTTTTTTCAAAAAGAATTTGACATGAAATCTATTTTACAGACAACAGGGAAAAGCTATTTAATTTCGACATAGGTTATTATTAAAGATTTTTGTTTACTTCTTCCTAATATTGTGTGGCTGGGGAGCCACTGGGACTTTTTCTTTTCACCTATAATTAATTTTAATTTTGTAGCCTAAGTGACTATTAAAGTATTCTATAGATACATGTATAATTGGCCTTATAGGCTTCCTATGTATCGGATTGAAATAAATAAAATAAAATAAAAATAAAAATAAATACAATTTCTCGGATGCATGTTTATTGTCATTTTTTATTTTCTGTGCACATGTTTGTCAATTAAGTCATTCATCAAAACAGAGTGCACATAAAAAATGTTAAAACGCAAAATGTATATGTAATTAAAAAAACTAGAACTAGAATGAAAACGCAATATAATTTAAATATATTCCGAGGTCTATTAATATAGGTCAAGTTTTAAGCATGGCTGATCAAATTTTTTTTCTGTATAATTCAATTAATTATGTACATACATACGAATATATGTTCTTACGTCAAAATTTGTTAATGTTTTCAAATAATTTTTTACACAAAAACAAAAATGGCACGTGACCATTTTTAATCGAATTTGTTTGAACTTGAATGCTTTAATATAATTGAATTCGTTATTTCTTAATTCAATAGTGTTTCAATAGTTTATATATGGAGCTAATGTATCGTTTTATGCTAATTCGGATTGTGCGAATTTTCCCTGAAAGGATAAAACGTACAAAACGACGTTTGATATCCCTCTATACTATTGCATAATATAATACATATGCATACATACGTTTGTATGTATAAAGAGCGAGGCACATAGAATCCGTCCTACGTTATACGTTGCTTTTTTCAACTGGCAGTAAAGTATCGGTGCATCAGTTTGACATAATGAGTACTTTGTTGACGGACATTAAATCAGCTTCATTTGATTAAAGTACACATTTTCTATAGAATTATAGGATATTTTGGTTGTTTTTTTTTAATTTTTATTTAATTTAATTTTGTCACCACACAACACAAAAAGCTTAATAAAAACAAAGCAAAAAACTGATATTTATCGAAGTACTCAACGTACATTAAAAGTAAAAAGTTGCCCACTTTTAGTACTTTACGTACGCGGAGACGTACGGAATGTGACAAAGCTCATAAGAAAACCTGTATTTCAACTTAGTTGTCAGTTGAAAAAAGCAACGTATAACGTACGACTGATTCTATGTTCCTTGGCCTTAAACTATACATATCGTTGGCTTAATATAGAAAGGACGTAGCTCGATTTTTTTACTAAGCGCCGTTTTTAATCTTTTTTGATATTACAATTCCAAATAGACAAGAAAAACTTAGAATTGCAATTTAAAAAAAATCAAGACGCGTCCTTTCTATATTAAGCCAACGATATATTAAAGTTTTTGTTTTTTATTGTTTTATTTAATGCAACAAAAAAAACTTTTGATATATTCTTAATAGGGAGGGTTTCTATTTATATCCTGATGGCCAAGCATACAATCCAGATTTGTCTTCGGCTGTACAAAGCCCAACTGAAGATCATATAACAGTGACACAAGAACAGTATGAACTTTACTGCGAAATGGGTTAGTATTAAATTAAGATAGAAAATTGACTAAGTATTATTTATAATCAAGTTCTCATCAATATTTAAAAAATAAAATAAAAAAAAATAGGAAGTACCTTCCAACTGTGTAAGATATGTGCTGAAAATGATAAAGACATACGCATAGAACCATGCGGTCACTTGTTGTGTACACCATGTTTAACGTCATGGCAGGTTGACTCCGAGGGTCAGGTAATTGTTTTAGCGAAACACGAACTAATGCATAACAAAATTAACTATTGTAATTAACACTTATAGGGGTGCCCTTTTTGTCGTGCTGAAATTAAAGGTACCGAACAAATAGTCGTAGATGCCTTTGATCCTCGTAAACAACACAATCGTAATGCAACTAATGGGCGCCATCAGTTAACTAATGATGATGACGACACTGAGGTATAGTTTAAAATTAATTAGATTAAGTTCTTATTACTTTTTTTGTTTTTATACGTAAATATTAATCGAAAGAAACATTTCGATGTTTACAAGCCGCCTTTTCTCTTTATAATCAACTGAAACTAATGATTATGTATTTTTTTTTTTGTTTTAAAAAAGAAATCAAAATTAAGCTCAATTATATAACAAAATTTTATATAACTCTTGCAAAGAGTTTTACTTGTTTTGTTTGTTTTAATTTAATAGCCTGTATCTATCACAAGCATGTGTACTTTGCTATTTGAATAGCTATCTCAAGACGTTACAAATTGATTATGTACTTATGTACGTCTTGACATAAATCTTGTAAAAAGACCATATTCCTTATTTTTCAAATTTCCTTAATCATAAATCTTTCTAGATATTTCCTTTGTAAATTCTTCATTTGTAAATAGCATTTTGAAAAGAAAACGTATTTATTTTAAAGAGTTTATGTTTTATTTTCAACTCTATTCTTTTTCATTATGCATATTGTAGTATTGTATTTAATTTATCCTTTAATTAGTTTTATAAAATCATTAACTTATTTTATATATAATTTTAAAAATTATATGTTACTTTAAAAGATTTTTTTAATTTGTTGAAAAGCACTCGAAACAGATCGATCTTCTTAAATTAACGACAAACTCGTTAAAAGAAATTGTTGTTTAAAGAATTTTTATGTGTAATTCAAGAAATTTTTGGGTTTCGTATCCAGAAATTTTATTGTTATTTTTAAATATAAGAGAAGAATTTGAAAACCTTCAATATTTGAAAAGATTCCCAAAGGGTGTTTTGTTTTTACACAATTTCGAACAAAAAATTTGCTTTATTAGATGGATCACACCGTATCTCGTCAAAATACCGCACAATTTAGTATTCCAATTCGTATAAAGTTGTTGGTTTTTGCGCATAAACCGATACTTTGACGCGCTGTGTATGCCACAGCCACAGGAAGAATATGTTTTCAATAAACATACCATCCAATTACAACCCCAAATAATTGGTAGTAATGCCTCTATTCCGCTTGCTGTTGACCGCAACTCTCTCGCCGGCCTCATTTCTAAAGAAGTAAGGACCAACGATTTTTTGCGGATGTAGATGGGGCTCGATAATTTTTCGTGCGGCAGTTTCACTGGTTGACATTGAGTCAAAATTTCCGCTTATCAACGAAACAGTGCGATAAAACAGTAGTTTGACTTCAGTTAATTTTCAGCCCCCAATGACCGTTGATCAAATGGAAAACCAAACTGAGCACAAATGATAATAAGTTTGTAAGATGTGACAACTGTATGTCAGTTTAATCCCTGTATGAAGTTAAAGTATTTCACAGTTCACTCAGCATTCTTATAAATTCTACAGAGGCCATTCATTCTTAACGCTGTTGGATTATTTACGCCGAAAGTTAAATCGCAACGTGATTGGCGAAAATGCTGATGAATACTTATTAGAGTATTTGTCGAAGCCTGCCAACACAGCCTCAAGTGTGCATAGAGGATTCTATGGTTTTTTAATCAAACTGAAGCCAAAAAATCCACTCCGTCCAGGGATATACAAATTTTTGGGGGCTAGGAAAGCTATCTTAATTGCTATTTTAATGCAATGCCTAAAGTAAACTTCTTTAATTGCACATAATAAACTATTTAGATTAGAACTTCCTTAAAAATATATCTGCAAGTAATAACGCTAATCTTTTAGAGTCATACTGAACGTCATTTGGAGATATAATTAAAAGTTTTGTGTGGAAAATCTTTTCAAACAAACATATTTCTCATGCAATGTAATCTCATTAAGATATCTTTTTTTGTCATTACTGGCACATATAGTTCAAATAAAAATATATTCACCTAATTAGGAAATAATAAATATAATACAATAGTGTCATTATTAATAAAATTGTATTTTGTTTATTTGCATTTTCTCCCAAAGATTGTAGAAATTACCATTTTATTTTTAATAAGAATCATCATCATTTTATTTTAAAATAAACAAACATAACATACATTTAATTAAATATTTTTTTAAATTTATTAATCGAGATTATCTTCGATATCTTTTTTCAAAGATTTTCAAAAACGTTTTGTTTGTTGAGGGTTTTTGTTTAGCTAGTCTATATACATACATGCATTTCATTGGTGCTAATGCCAAATCATTAGTAGACCTTCAAAAAAAACCCCCCTCAACAAACAAAAGTTTTTGAAAATCTTTAATTAAATAAGTTTAAAAATCAAAAAAACGATAATATTAATGCATGAACATGAACAAAAATCAAAAAGATGTATTATTTTTTTTCTTTTAATGAATAATAAAAAGATAACATATGCCTTTTGAAATTATATGCTTTTAACAATTTTTATAATTTCGTAAAAAGAATTTTTAGTTTAATTGTTATCACTAGAGTCTCGAGTACACATATAAGACTGTTTTTATAAAAATTAATTTAACTAATAAATATAATAAAGCAGCCTGCAGTTTTATAGGTTTCATACAATTTCCAAATACACATCGCTCATTTACTCAAACAACTTTATAAGTTAAAGTTTTTAAATTGCACACAGCTCAATGGAAAAACCAAAAAAAAAAAAAAGAAATTCACCACTCAAAAGGTGACTAAACAAGATATTTGAATGAAATTTTTGAACAATATAAAGAACGATTTAAAAAAAATCACATTTTTGAGTTGTGACGTTAATCAAGTAAATGAGCGATATAATTTTTTATTTTTAACAAATTTTTTCTTTGAAACTGAGGCTGCTTAAAGTAATTTTAGTGTTAGTTTTTGTTAGCCATCCTCTACAGAGATTTTTCAGATAAAAACAATTGTTTTAATTTTCCTTTGGCAATTTCCTTTTTAATTCCTTTTTTTTTCTAGGATTATTTACGTGTGTTAAAACTTCTTTTAATAAATAAAGAAAACAATATATTTATGTAAAAAAATTATATAATAAAACTAATTTATTATGTTAATATCTTGTGAGTCTTGTAAATTATTAGTTATTTAATTTTTATTGGATTGAAAAAAATAACCTAAATAAACTTAATGAAATAATAATTATTATAATATTTATACAAACTAAATATTATTTTATTGTTTTTTTTATTTGGCCGTTTTTATAAATGTTTTTCATTATTTTATTTATTTATGCAGATTTAATTGACAACAAAAAATAAACATATAATCTTAAATAATAAAAAAAAAATTAAATAAAATCTATACTTGTTTATATTTTATAATTTTGTATATTATCTGCGTTTTTGTGCATGATATATTAATTCTTTTGTTTATTTAAAATGTTTGTCATCGTTGTGCTTTTTTATGGTTTCTTAGTAAATAATTTGTTTTTAATAATTTTGTCAATTCATTTTTCTGAAGCACGCCTTAAATAAACTCATTACTTCATTATATTTCTCGTCTGTGCGTTAAAAATAAATAAATGAATGTAACTATTAAACTTGTGTATTTACACTAAAAGTAAATTTTCTGACAATTTACTTCTCCTTTTTTTCTTCGTACTACGTGCTGTAAATTTAAACCATTATATTATCTTATATTTAAAGCTTTCATACCTTTTGATCCACGTTTTTTACAACGAAAATAAAAAGCTTTACAATTTTTGTCCCACACTCAATTGTTTTATTTGAGCGTTGCCTTGCAAATTTAGTATTCGAAATTCATTAAAATTTAATTTTATTATGTATTTATTGTTGCGGATAAGCTAGTCTAGATAGATATAGTTGGCTCAGAAAGTGAGGGCTCAAGCTAACTTTTATTCTTCGAATATACTTTTTAGTTATTAACATTATTTATACTTTTTAATTTATCTTATATTTGTATTGCCTTCAGTCCTGTATAAGAAATAAATTTATAAAAATTTAATTTTATTTTAATATGTAAGATTTAGAAAACAAAAACAAGAACTGGTTCTAATTTAAAGCTTCAAAAAGTGAGTGCTCAACAATAATAATAATAAAACAAAAAAATATTTTCGCGAAAGTCGTCCTAAGAGAAGATGCAATATTAAAGAAAAAATTCGACATGTCTCTAAAACGCAAAGAAACAACAGAATCTGAGCGAAAAATAATAATAAACTTGCGAAAAGATAAATATTCCCTTCGGAAAATTGGAGCAATGGTCAAAAGGTCTTACTCGACTATAAAAAAAATTGTAGACAAGTACAACACAAGACTAAAAAAATTGTTAATGTGCGATGACGTGGACGCCCTCAAGCACTTTCCGAAGCTGAAAAAATATCTCTTGTTCGAGAAGTAAAATAAAAATCCTAAAATACCGGTCACAGCATTGACAAAAAATCTTAACAAAAACTTTAATAAACGCGTTTGTCCAAATACAGTTCGAAAAGTCCTTCAAAAAGGTTATAACAGTCGTGTCGCCCGTAAAAAAACGTACATACACGGCGTTCAATACTAAGTTGTGGCTCCTATACAACGTACCGAAACGGATGGAAACTCCCCCACAATCACCCTATCGAGAATCTTTGGGATCATTTGGATAGAAAAGTTCGAGAAAGGCAGATAAGGAACAGAAATAAATTAATAAATGCTGTACAGGACGAATGGTCCAAAATATCACGCGACGTTACCCAAAATTTAGTGAACTTGATTCCAAGACGACTACAAGCCATAATAAAGAACAAAAGATCACATACCAACTATTAAGAATGATTTTTTAATAGATTTTGTAACAAAAGTTACTAGTGAGCACTCACTTTTTGAAGTTTAAAATTTGGTTATTTTTTATTTTTGCTTTAATTTTTAAAATCAGAAGTTATTTGAATTTTTATTTCTTTAAAATTAATTAAAATGTAATGTTAAGTATTATGTTAAATATAAAGTTTGTTTAAAAAAATTGATTTAAAAACTTACTCAAGAATTCTGAGCCAACTGTACATGCAGATATTTCGTTGGCACTCTTTTTGAAAAGTTTCATGTACATATTTTACATGATTTTTTCTCAAAAAATTTCTCAGAATATTGTGCTTTGTGCTTATTTAATAAATTTTACTGAATTTAAATTTAAAACAATTTTTATTTAAATTTAACGTCAAAATTTAAAATCGCGAATACGAGCGTTATATTCGAAACGATTGAATTCAGCATCCTCGATTTATTGTTACCCCATTTGCTGTCTTAAAAAAAGGCGGCCATTTCAAGCACTCTGTTATTACTGAAAAAGTACGCAGACAGACAGACACCTCTTTTATGTGAAAATATAATTTTTATTTTTTATTTATGCACATGCTTTCATTTTAATTTTCTATAGTTTTACTTACGAAATTTGCGCAAACAAAAAATTTTTCAAGTTTTCTTAACACGTTACAATAAATTTGATATGCGATTCCCCTTTGAATTCTTATATCAATACAGGATACTGGCGAATTTAATATAGCAACTTCATCATTGCATGCTTTAAGCAATAATATGACCTCATCCACGCATTCCTCGGACAAACATAGTCCACATACATCGCCAAGGTTTTCTAGACGCAGCACTACACCCAGTTTGATGGCGGTACAAAACGATTTATATGCTGGTCATACGCCATCACTTTCGCTAGTAAATCCCTCAGTAAATTACATTACAGCGGCCAGTGCTATAACTGGTACGCATCCTCCCTCAGCTCCACCCATGAATGTGCTTAACGGTAGTAATAGCAGTACAGGTGTCGTCACTTCACCACCAGCAAACGCCGTGATGGTATCGTCGGCAACAACGACAACAACTACAGCACCACAATCATCACAAAAATCCACCAATCGTATGAGTGCTCCTTTAATGGGCACCAACACTGCTGTTATACCCGGATATGCTAGTAAAATGGCTGGAAAATCAGATAGTAATGACAATTCAAATTCCTCATATGCTATTTTACAAAATCTTCAGGAATCACAAGCAATTATTGCTAAGGAGACTCAAAAAAGAGAAGCTATCAGTGCAGCTTTAGCCTCGGCTGCACCACCTCTGCCCCCTAGAAAATCATCTCCTGGAGCAGACAATTCGATGACTCCCATGGCATCCAATGTTACCGCTTCGAATGGTCACACCACTAATGGAAGCGGAGCTGGAGCTATACAAAAAACTTCATGTACACCTCCACAGACGAGTAAGAGTGTTGACAATTTAGTCGCTTCTTTGGGTGATATATGTGTGCCCAAGACAACAGCTCCTCCCATACCGCCGCACAACACAAGCAACAATGTTGATACGCTGGTCGAAGAGTTAAGAACCCAACGTATAACGACAACTTTAACTTCTTCGTCCACACTAATGGACGATGATATTGTTGGACCCGCTGAAACTATAACGGGTGTCATAGACACTAGGCCTTTAGAAGCTAGATCATCAGCTGCAAATTACACACAATTGTGTACAACCACCACTAACACCAACTCATCAAATACTTCCTTGCGAAATGAGCTCAAAAACCAAACTGAAAAACTCATTGAATTCCCCAAACAAATCAAAAACCAACAACATCATACACAAACACAACAACAACAACAACAGCATCATCAAAAGAAACAACATCAACAGCCTTTACTTTATGAAAACGTCTCGATCAATCAAAAAGGCGAATGTAGCGTTCCCTACGAAAACATCAATTTAGAATATATAGCACGTCTAATGAACGAAGGCTATTCGAAAGAGAATGCCATTACAGCCTTGGGTATATCACGTAATAATATTGAAATGGCTTGTGATATTCTAAGAGAATTTGTTGCTAAAAATAGTGTTTAAGATGATTATAGTATTCATTGATTTCTTTTTTTTTTGTTTGTTCTTAATTTGTGTTCGTTCGATATGAAGCTTAATTCTAATAGAATTTATATTTTCGTTATTTGTCGTTGTTTTATTTTTATTATTTCTTTAAAGAGCTTTCTTTACGTTATTTAGCCATGTAGATTTTCTATGTAGTGCATTACGGCGCAAACTTGTAATTTATTGTAACGCAGTCATATTTCAAAAAAGCGTGAGTTTTAAGTTAAGAATGCAGAATTATTCGTGTAAAAATTGTATACAAATATCTCGCTTATTCACCTCTTGAGAGGAGAATATTTCTTTTTATTTTTCAATTAAGTTGTGAGTAAATTGAAAACTTTAAACTCGTTTCCTGAAGAACGAGATATGACTATTTTAAATTTTTATTCGCAAGAAAACAAAAACAATTGGTTGATTATTGAGTTCTTGTTACAACTTTGATATTATTTAAACTTTTAATTTCTTTTAATCTCCAGTTGTTCTAAGAAATATTTGGGTAAAGTTCCCTGATGATCTGCACTAACAACAGTAAAATGCGCATAGGAACAAGCTATACCCCTCAATAATCAATTACAATTTGTTTTTAACAAAATTATTAATCTTTTACAAAATAAGTAATATATTATTTTTGGGAAAAAGAGCGAATAAAAATTTAAAATACTAAAATTTTAGTAATTCCAGTAAAAAGCACCAGATATGACTATGTTGCAATAAAGGAGTGATATATATTAAAGAGCTGCAGAAGGGGTTCTAAAAGATATGTGTTCTATTTCACATTATTTGCAAGCACGGTATTTCAGTGTAAACATGAATAACAAAACATGACTAATCTCACTAAAATAAATAGTTTATCATTCGAAAAGTTTTGTTACAACTTGGATTTTTAAAATAAGTAGAATATCAAAACAAAAAGGCACAATGAAGTAAAGAAACGACGATAAATCATAGTAAGAATATCCAGTCTAGTACATATAAAAAATAAAAAAATAAAAACGTGAAAAGTATTAATTAGAAGTGTTATTAAATCCTTCAGACCTGACGCTAAACTACTGGGAATTTTCTTCATAATTTTGGAAAGTATGGTCTCTACATCGTATGAAAATATAATCAATGTTTATCTTTTATCGTTTTTAAATTCTTCAAGGATTTTCAGGACATGCACAATTGATGCATCTCGCTAAACTTTTTAACTAAAACGCTTTTTTATTGCATCGAATGACTTCAATTTTCTTGAAATATTAAAATTTATATTTTTTTAATTAAAATCTGCACAATTTACAATTTGTTAACACGATCAGTACTTTTGTAATTGAAAATACAACTTACTTCTGCGGCTCATTTTTACAAAACTCAAATGTGACCCAAGAATTTCGCAAAAATTTAAGTGACGGTAAAAAGAACAGCGTAACAACGTGAGAAACAAATATTAAAAACATTTAGCGCAATCGATGCATCCCGGTCTATTTCACATTTGTCAAATATAGAAGCGAAAATATTGAAACCGAAACCCGCCCGCACAATGCATCCCGGTCTGAAAGGGTTAAATAATTGCACTTTGCACTGTTTAAAGCGATTATTTTAATACACGTGGTGTACTCATCTTATTACAGAACATTAAAGTTATTTTTTTTGTTCTTATAGACTAAGCGAAAATGTTCCTGCCTAAATAAAATTTCGTTTAGTCCTAGAAATACTATCAAAATACTAAAGCATTGTTCTATATCAGTTCTGTTCTTTCCTTTAATAATCGTATCATGGTAGAATTATACAGATAGTGTCGAAGCTACAACAACAATGCTTTTAGGTTCGAAGCTGTCAAAAAGCACAAGAGAAAAATGACAAACTGGTTGCATTTTCTGTTCTATAAAGAATTTTGTTTCTTTTCCTTTTTCTTATTTGCATTTGAAACAAATGTTAAATTGTGCTTTTTTTAGTAGTGTGGATGTGTTTTAGTAATACATAATCAAATTTTGACAGACTCGAACCCAAAAAAAAGTCCGTTAACGCTCCGACACTACCTGTATTATTCTACCATGAATCGTATTCTATTAGTAACTTGGTAGTCACACGATCAAATTTTCGTTCAAATTTTAAATTCTATCTCATTCTTTCTTACCAATACACTCACACTTTTAAAATTTGACGAGAATTTGCTTACAAATTTTCATTCCATAAAGTGTTTCAAATTACAGTCAAATATTAAAAAAAATATTTGTTGTTTGTTTTTTTCTGTTTCTATGATTTTGTTTATTTCCTTTAATAATTGTAGGGAAAAAATTATTTTAAGTGGTTTTCTTAATGGCATCTTGTTGAAAAATTTTCTTTAAATTTTTGTGAATTTTGACAAGCTGTATGTGTAAAAATCTTGAATGAGAATTGAAAATAATTTTGATGGTGTGACTGCAGGTTAAAGTAAAACATACATTTTTGAAAGTATGTGTTTTAAAATGACAGAGTAATATACACATACTATTTTAAATTTGTTGATATTGCTTGTAAGACATTTTCCTTATCCTTGTGCAGCTATTTAATATGCATGTACATGCAAAGCAGGAAGTCGGAAGCGGTGAAAAAATAATTCAACTTTTCTACGCTTTTCTGTTGCATACACATACTTGATGGTTTCGTCGCAACACGTATGTTATTCACAGCTTTCAATACAAGACGCTATGAAAAAATTGGAATAGTCAAACCAGTGCATGGCACAAGAATACCAGGTAATGCTAATAGCACAGCTGACCCAGACAATAGATTTTGACATAAACCTTGTACGTTTCTAGCAACAAAATGCGTGTGTTTTTTTGGTGTTGTAATTTGTTATAGAATCACTATTACCAGTGATAATTGTACAATGAACCAGTGGCTACACCTAAATAATATTTCCTAATATTTCAGTCTTGTGTGAGCCTCCTCAACTTTGATGGAAATCCTTTTTTAATTACAAATCGTCAAAAAACGGTAAATCGTCAAGTATGAGAACTATGCCGGAAAGTTTGTTTAAAACTCTCGGTTTTTCTTTCATATATTGATTATATTTTCATTTCTCTACAATTTCTGGGCTGTTCAAAGCTGTAACCAGTTTTGATGATTTGCTTTTCTTGTTATGAAAAGTTGATGTCAACATCTCTATCCAGACCTTAAGATCTTGCAATGGTAGAATATCCCTTAGGCGTTCATATCATTTTCTTCTTCTACGAATGAACAACAAAGATTGTTGTCGATCTTGTTCCAATAATGGAACTCCTTTATTGAGCCCATTTAATCACGATGCTTTGTAAAATGGAATAAAAAATGTTTAAAGAGAAACATACATACGAGTACATAATATCCAAAGATTTTTGATTGAGCCACAATTTTCAATCAGCCAATAACCGATATTCGGCATTAGTTTTCCCGACAGCCAAACTTTTTCGTTAATAATAAATTTTTAATTTTAATAATAAATTTTGTCTGTTCTCCCTCCCTTACCGTGATTTTTGTAACAAAAAACGTTTATCAATGAATTGATTTTTATCAATTTGTACAAAATTACTGTCGGCACACGCAGACGTTTGCGACAAGTTTTGCTTGCAATTTTTAGAATTTTCAACAGTAAAAGTGCTTAAAGTTTTTTATTTACTCATTTATAGCTTAATGGAAAAATGTTATTCACCCTTATTGTGATTGGCGTAGTCGCAATACGCCAACTGTCGTAGTTGCTGTCGAATTTAAAATCTTATGTTACCGTGTAAAATTTTCGACCGTAAAATTTTTGTAAAAAAAAGTGTTTATGAAACAACCTGTTGCAAAAAATTTCAAAAACTGTTGTTTATAAATATTTATATTATTCTTTAAATTAAGCTTGAGGTCACTTTTTTTATAAAAATCATCCAAATTTATTTTAACTCGATATTTCATTAATTTTTAATTTTTGTTATTTAAATTGTTTATTGATTTTTTTCCTGCTGAAGAAGTTACCCAAAGGGTAAAGAAATATCGAGATAAAATAAATTTGGATGATTTTTATAAAAAAGTGACCTCAAGCTTAATTTAAAGAATAATATGAATATTTAAAAAACGAAAAGATCGAAAAATTATGTATTAAAACAGTTGTTTATAAATAATTAAATTGAATTACATATGTCGTGAAGAAAATTCTTAACGAAAATTTTAGAAACTTTTAGCACACAAATACGCCAAACCCTTGACCGTTTTAACGACAGTTTGTGTTATATATATTGGCGTTTTTGCCAAATACGGCACCATTTTTTAATAACTTCCGACTTTGGCCAAAAAACGCCAAACACAATAAGGGTGATTATAATTTCTTCCTAAGAGATGATTATTAGAGATCCAATCGGGATTAATTTTTACAAATCCATTTCGGTATTTCGAGATCACATGAACATTTTTTTTACTTAAATACACAATTATTTAACACTCTATTAGGCTTTTTTATTTGAAACCTTCTTCGACACATTAAAAAGTACAGAAAAGTGGTTTTTCAAGTCTTTGATTAAAAATATTTTTTTATGAAGTAGTACAAAAAATAAAAATATATACAGCCGAAATTTAATTTATGTATATGATTACGAGTATATACTATAACAAATACATACATATAATTTATTTTTCTAGTAAGCACCGGAATTTAAACAATATAATTAATAAAAAATAAAACAAACAAACATACCGAAATTTCGCAAAGAAATATAATAAAATGAAAACATGAAATCTATACAAAATTTAAAGTAACCAAAAGCAATCCTTCTAAAATAAATTTCTTGCTTTTCTAAAAATAGAACACAGCAATATTAAATTAATTTATAAATTGCGTACATATTTACGAATTACGAATCATTTACATCCTTTTTACTTTTACACACTAAACAAAAAATTAAAAGTAAATATGTAATCAACGTGTTGATAGAATTCTTTACGGAATTGAACTGGAAACGAAATTCAAACGCATATATTAAGGATCAATTTCGTTTTTAGAGTTATCAAATATTCGACATATTAAAAAATCCGGGTTTCTAATAATTCCAAAAAGTTAATTTTATTTACATAATCAACATTTTAATTTAATTTAATTTTTTCCTGATTTAATCATACACTTAGGGCCACTTTTTGACTTTGAGATTAGATATTAAATTAACCTTTATGTGTGGTTTTTGGGTAGTCGATTATATGGTTTTGCTTGCTAGTTTAATCGGCCAATCGTGGTAGTTTAATCTCAAACTAGAACTGTCAACATACATATGCTTAACATAAACAGTTGTTAAACCAATAAAAACATGACAAAAAAGACGGAATTTTAAGAAAACTTTAATGGATTATTCGAGTGGAGAGAAAGATTTTAGTGATTCCGAAATATATAAAAACATTAATCCACCTCACTAGTTGTGAAATTCGTCGATATTCTTGTATTCACATTCATATCACTTGTAAAGATAGATAATTCATTCAACACTCTAAAATTGTAAATATGATCACATTCGGACATTTTCTTCTTGTGTAAAAAAAACCGTGTTGCTTTGATAGCAAATTTAAAAGCTGCAAGAAAATGTTGCCATTTTATGTTATTCAATATGGGAATACTCCAGGGTTTAAACCCAAAAACATTATATTCATTTGATACTGAATTAATTTAATTGTCAGATTAGCTAATTAGAGAATAAAATTAGGTTTAATTTCAAAGTCAAAAAGTGGCTCTAAATTTGTTATAATCTTTTAATCATGCAAAACAAATCAACGTTGAGTAAAATCAGCATCGTAGTAATGAATGGTTCATTTAAGTAAAATTAAGTCGAGTGATCAAACATGTTTTACGCAAATCATTCATCATACACTAAAATGTTTACTCACATTTAATCATGCAACAAAACTCAATGTTGAATAAAATCAGTATCATACTTACGAACACATCATTTGGGTAGTTGTGTGTCTATTGATCGAACATGTTTTACTCAAATTTATACACAAACAAGTGTTCTCAATTATTATTATTTTAACACACTATAGCAAGTAAATAATCACCCTTATTCCAATTGTCGTCGTCAACGTCGCCGTCATTTTATTCCTTATTCCAATTGTCGTCGTCAACGTCGCCGTCATTTTATCGTCATATTTAAACTACCGGACAGCAAGTGAACACCAATTTCAGTGTATTGTTGTAATGATTGTATAATTTTTTTTGAAAAGGTTTGAAAGTTACTTTAGAGCACTTTAAACTTCAATTCTCGCCAAACCTATTAGGAAATTTTATTTTTATGTTCCACTATTTTCGCTCATTACTTCCTTACCTTTTGTCATCCATCTCCTAAACGTATCGGCGAGCCAAGAGAATTTAAAACTCTTGCGATTTCTTCCCATTGTTCTCTAAAATTACTTGGAAGAGTGCCTCTGCAAAATCCCACTGCAAGAAAGGGATTCTTCTGCAAATCTTCCATTAATTTTTCAAACTTAGTTACAGTTGTTATTTTAAATTTTTCAGTTTTTTCCATTTTTCAATTTAGGTATATTTCAAATAAAGTCAAGTCGTTATGAAAAATGGCGACGACAAAGTCAAATTCTTGTAGAATACAAATTCTATGTTGACAGTCATCGAAAATATCCAATAACGACAACTGGAATAACAATTTGAAATAAACAAGGCAAAGCAATATCGTTTTGTATTCATGTTGACAATTGGAATAAGGGTGAATTAAAAATGGAAAACGACCAGGATATTTGATATATTAAAAAGATGAAAAATTGCAAATTTGTATTTTCCTTTAAAAATTACTACAGTTGTTAGATGTTTCTAAAAAACTTCTGCCTTCATGAAATTATAATATGTATGTATGTATAACACAAAACTAAATTATACAAACAAAAACAAAAAAAAAAGACGTGTGGACTCGGGGACTGCCGCGGCAAGGCTATTGCATAGCATTTTTTTTATCAACTTATGCAATTATAATTAATTATTTATTTTTTATTTATGCATTATTTTTTTTTTTTCTTTGATATTAAGTTTTTTCTTTGATATTAATTCAAGTTACACTTTTTGAGCGTGGTGACCGATAAGAAAACAAATTTTTTTCTTTTATTGAATAAATGAGAAGTTAATATCGTTTAAAATATTTTTATTATCTTACAATACATGGAGGTTATTCAGGAATGTTTATCATTGAAATTATAGGTTTGTGGTAACTGAAATAAGAAGTATAAGTTTGAGACTTGATATCCTCTAAATATCTGGAAAATACCGCTTAAAAACCTACAAATTGTCTGTCTGTTTGTTTGTGTATATCATTTTTTGTCAACCTCGATAGCTCGTAAGTACGCCATTTTGTGTTTTCTTACATGTAAAAATCTGTTCTGGCAATACTGTATGTTAATGAAATCAATAGCATACTTTAGGGGTTAACATACGCTAGGCGATTCAAATACTTAAAAAAAGACTTAAGAAACAAACTTAGTGTTAGGTTTTATTTGCGTTAAGCAATTTTTGATTCGGTCACCGCGCTCAAAGCCCGCGATAAAAGCTATGCAATAGCTTAAAAACAAAAATAATTTTATAAACTTAGCCACCTACACCCGTTAGAATACTTAGCATACCTTTGAGAATTCCATTATTGTATCGATGTACATAATTAACTTTTAAGATATTTAATTTAAATCTAAAGAAAAACAAAAAATAAAACCTTTTCATCTAATCCTCAATATGCATACATACATACATATTTAACAAACACTACTACGATAAAAAAAAAAAAATAAATACATATAAATAAAATATGCAGATATAAATAGTGTAAAAGTTAAAAGGAAAAATGTCAAATCACAGAAAGCGTTTCTTTTATTATCCAGTAACTCTTAAAAATCCGAGACTATATCCCGCATTTATGTTTTATTAACTTCTTACATTCTATCTAAATATAATAAGATTATTTCATGTTGAAAAGGAGACAAAACCAATAATAACTAATTTAAGAAATGATTATATAAATACATACATATATTCTATACATATTAAAAAAGCAAGCATACATACTATAAACGTACGACTAAATATACATTCTTACATACATACATATATATTTACTACATTAAATAAAATAAGCATGATTATTCTATCACAACAAACAACTCATTATCATCATATAAGTAATGCCATACCAAAACATTTCATATTTTTCTTTAAAAAGTAAACTTTGTTTTATTTTAAGCCTTCGAAATGGCTTCAAAAAAATCAAAAATCCCTATTCGTAGGGATTTTCTTCTACAAAAAATGGCCGTTTTATTGAATGACAGATTTTTTGAAGTCATTAAAATGTAGTGACTTTTCAATAATACGGCAAAAATGTATTAATTTTGCAACCTTATTCGATTTGTGACAACATACTAACGGAATTTTTAATACGAGAATATTACAAATTGTCATATTTTTTTTAAAATGATCACTTGCCGCCATTTCAGCTTTCATTTTAAAGTACATTTGTGAAATATTGCCTTTTTTATATTTACGAGTATATATAATCAACTCTTCGTTTTCTTCAGACTTTTCGGCGTGCTTAGAGGAAACCGAAAAGAACTGAAAACAAAGGACGCTAACTTTTAAGGCTGCCTGGAAGCTGTCTCTGATGAACCGTTCAAATACAAGTGTTTGGTGGGCGTTCGGCACGCCTTAATCTATGACTTTTCGCGATTGTGACTAAATATTTTTACTCACGTGAGCGTGCATGAACTTAAGCCAAAATATTATGGTCGTAAGTAAAATGTTTTTATCGTGAGTGTGAGTGAAAATTTCATTTCGCGACTATTTATATTGAAAAACGCATCAAAAGCTCATACATCAGTAATTATATAAAATCATTTCTATTTCGAATCTGTTTGCCGGAAACTATGTCCACACAATCAGTTTGCTTCTTTCATGCCTAAATTTCCTCTACAATTACCGAACTGTTGACATGCAATCCTAATCATTCAAATTGAATTTTGGGTTGACGATAAACAGAACAGTTTGTGATTTCTGCACGATCCAATTCATGTGCATTTGCAACGTTTAATCTAAAAAAACATGTTAAGGACATATCGCTCATTCACTTGAATAATGTCATAACTCGAAAAAAAACTTGATTTTTGAATTAAGAATACAGAGTTATTGTTCGTATCGTTCTTTATATATTGTGTAAAAATTTTATACAAATGTCTTTTTTACTCACTCACTTCTTGAGAAGAGAATATTTTCTTGTTTTTACATTTAGGTGTGCAATTTTTTTTGTGTTATGACTTTGAGTAAATGAGCGATATGTAAAATCAGTAGAACTAACGTAATAAAACAAAAAGAAAATGTTTATAGTTAATTTTCTCTTTTGAATAAATATTCTTTGTGATTTTTTAGTCTGTAGTTTTTATAAATTGTTATCTATTGTTCGAACATACACTGTACTATTGCGGCAGTTCTATTTAAATAATTTCCTGACTTCATTATATCATAAATACTTTACCCCCCAAAAACAAATAGTAATAATTAAAAATACACATATGTGCATATGTGTCTTTGAACCACATTAAAAAAATCTCATTAACAAACTTATGATTAAATTTAAAGATATGCATTAGATACTCGTACATACATACATTTATTTAGGCGCATACACGTTTCATTCAATATACAAATAATAAATATAAACAAAAAAAAAAAATTAAAAATATAAAATATATTTATTTTCGTACTCGTATTATAATCTCAGTCAGTAAGTTAATTTATCTGTCTTATAATCAACATTATTTTTTTCATTCAGATGACAGATCATCAGTAAAAATATTTATTATATCACAATCACTATTTTAACTCACTAAATATAAAAAATATATATTAATAAGCTTAAGATTGAAAGCAAATATTAAAACTACATTAAAATTACTTATATGTTTAAGCAGATGCAATTATTCTTATAAGTAAAGATGGACAAAAAATCAATAAAAAAATTAAACGAGAAATTTGTTTTACATGTTTTTAAGTATAAAAAGTCTGGCGGTTTTATGTATTTAGATTCGAAAGAAAACATTTTCGAAACGCAATGTATAAGCTATACAAATGCGATTGATTTCCGTTTCGAATCGAAATGCATAATAACCGTTATGGTTGGTTGTAAGAAGTAAGTAGTATTTTTTTTTATTCTGATTATCTCTAAATTCAATGATATCGAAAATTGTATATTGAAAAAAGTGTTTATAGCAAACGGCTTCAGATGAAACTTATTTTTTGAATGACATCGCACAGAAACATTGCCAAAACAATTGAATAGAACTATTTCGCAACTTTGCAGTCGATGGAGTTGGAGCGGCTCTCAAGAGAAAAATTTTGGGAATAACCAAAACAAAAAATGTTAATTTCAGTGATGCATTTTCTTTCTTCAAATGCGCACGAAATTGAAGAGATGTCGCCTATATTAACGGAAAAATGGAACGAAATACCAAATATTCCAGGCATCCGAAAAATTCATTATTTTTCTTGTAATGAACATTTGAAATTAAAAGCAGCTCAAACGGCGTATTCTTTGAAAAATAATATTTGATAATTTTGCTTACTATACTTACTACTAAAAACTGAAATATATCTGTAAATATATCTATGAGTGTAATGAGTATGTATAAAATAATAAACATGAAATTTTTCGTAGTTAATACAATTTTAACTACAGAATTCGATATTTAACGAAATTTCCATACAAATTCAAAAAATTTTGTATGGGATTTCGTTGGATATCGAATACCGTAATTTGCCCCTGTATTCTAATTTTTATTTGAAGTTGGTACTGAATGAATGAACCACGTTGAATACGTTCATGCAGAACTATATACAGTAGTAACTCGATTCTTGCACATACTTGATACTTGCACACCTCGATTCTTGCAACATAGAAATATTTTTCATTACGCACTCAGTACTTTTTTGAACTCGATACTTGCAACATTTTTGAATTACTTTTGCGTGCTGCTTTGTTTACGTTTTCTTAGACTGAATACATTTCGGGAAATCCCCGTCGTTTTATGCTGCTGATGAAATGTTGTAATCAGTTTTAAGCTGACTATTGAGAGGTGCGGTGTCATAATGGCAAAGAAAAAATTTAAGTTTTTTAGCTAATGCGTAGAATGCCCTTAATGAGTCTTCAATTCGGCCATCATTTCAAAAACTATTTAATAAATCATCCGACTGGGATAATGAGATGTCATTCCTCTTTCAGAGTTACGTTTTCAGCTAGCTGACGATGCATTCAATATTCAATCCATTGCAACTTTGCTTCAAAAAGTAGAACCATTGCAGCAAATATCACACAATGATAGAGCAGTGTACCGATGATGACCTTACTGATGGTGAAGCAACCGGTGATGTGGTACTCAATACGAAGCAAGTTAAATCGGAGGAGACTATATCAGCGTTCAACATTTGCTTAGAATGGGCGGAGCAAAACAATGCTTCATTAGACGATATTATGTTGCTCCAAAGACTAAGAAGCAGTGTAGTACTCAACGAGCGACTTTGTACAAAACAACAATTTTAAATTTCTTTAATTCCACATAAAATATGTATCTACTGTTATACGAATGCGTTGAACTTAAGTGGTTTGAATTGAAATATTAAACTTAGATTCTAAACAGATGTATGTGCCTTTTATTTTGTATGGGAAATTAATACTCGGTACTTGCGACAACGTCGAAACTTGCACCGAGCCCGGTTTTCATTACGTGCAAGAATCGAGTTTCTACTATATACATATATATATATAAATAAGATGTCCTATGTTCGTCAACATATTACTCGAGAACCACTTAACGGACTTGCAAACCAATACATTGGTGGAAAGGGTCTACTTTCACTGATGGTTAAAAAAAACTAATTGTAAAATGTCTACACGTACACGTTATACCCACCCTTTTGTGATGTTGTATTTTTCCCATAAAATATAGATTTCATTTGTAATACAAAGACGTAAACGTATATTATTGTATTGTCCAACAACGCGGACAGGATCACTATATTAATGTATATATCGCTCCTTTATTCGTCGTTTGTCAGAAAATGAGCTCAATTTTCTTAATTTACACACACACATTAATGGAAAAAATAAAAAAGTATTCTCCCCTCAAGAGGTGAGTAAACGAGATATTTGTATATAAGTTTTTTACACAAAATGAAGAGCGATACGACGAATATTTCTGAATTCTTAACTCAAAAATTGAATGAAGGAAGCATTATGTAACTTGTAATAGAAATAATTTTTAGTATACTTAACAAATACTTACTTTCTTGCATGTTAATCATACGCTCCTATTTACAGATGGCAATAAATAAGATAGATGGGTTGGCTCAAAAGAAACGAGGTTATAGTTTATTTATTTTAAAGTCAATTTAGTCTTCTGTAGTACATACATATACATATGTATAGTCTTTCCATCTCCCAACTCTTATTTATAATATTCCAGAAAACTAAAAGAAAAACCTATTAATCCTCCGTTGTCACATAAGCTCAGAGCAAAAAGAAGTTGGTATTTGTTTTTTATGAGATTAATGTTAGAAAAAGCCATCAGTTGCCCTCTTTGTATTTGAAAAAAAAAATTTGAAATAATTAATTAGTTTTTTTTTAACAATTCTGTTATTTTGTATAAAACTTTTTACTTGGCAACACTGTTTATAATCATTTTGACACTTGCTGCAAGTGTCGAAAAATTACTGTCTTGCAAGTTGAGCTGCAAGTAGAGATAACATGAGTGTGTTATTAAAAAAAGTGAGATAGTAGTGAGTTTTTCGAACTTGCACTTGCATGTGGCAACGGGGTTTAAAATATTTTAAATATATTTTAAACAAGCCCCTTCGTTTCTTTAGCGCCACAATAGAAAAGACCATTTTTCGTCATTCCTTTAACTCACTAATTCCCTGCGGATATTGGACTAACAACTAGTTGCTGCACGAGCATTAATGACATGCAAGTTTTTGGACTAGTTCGATGTAATGGAGTATATGGTCCAGTCGTAGGATATCGTAATATTAAAACGACCATGTTTTTTCTATTCAATTAGTTTTCATTTCAGCTAATTCTTGTCTTTTATGAAGTATCATTTATTTCCGTGTACACATGCAATTTGTGTTTCTCAATTTTCTTTCGTGACTTGCATTTGTCTTCCCACACTTCAACTCTATTTGTGCAATTTTCGTTTTGCTTACATATAATTTGTTGTTGTTTACAACTCTTCATTACTTTCGCTTCTACATAATTACAGAGTAAAGCTCTTATTTGCATAAAATATTTGTCACGTCTAATCTCACCTTCAGAGGTAATCCAAAAGGGCTACTAAGTCTATCGCAAAACTCGATAAGTTGGCGTAATTGATATTTAAACTGTATAATACAAAATGCTTCCTTTTAATAAAAAAATCACAAAAATGAGGTTTATATTAATGAAATTTATATTTATTTATACTTTTTACTTGTATTTTATAAGATCGCAATGTTCAAATTATAATTTCTTTTACTTTTGTATTCACTTTTCTGTTTATTTTTTTGTTTTTATAAGCAAGTACATTTTTGCCCATTTCGATGAGTTTTTTCATTAAAATTTGTGTGTAAATAAAAACATGGCTATAATTAAAAAAGTAACTTGTTATCTGATCCCAAAAAAAAATAAAAAAAATAATAAGTACTACTGAGTAAATGCTTAAAAAGTTTAGTTTGGTTTGAATTTAAACAAATAATAAGCTGATGATACATACAACCACTTCTTGAACACATTCAAAATTATATTTTATTAAAATTAAAAATTTCAAAAATGCATACTTGTAAAAACAAAAATATTAAATAAAAATGAGTGCGAGCACATTATTCAGACTGCATTTTTACTGTTACTAGAGTACCCTTAGTGGTCGAAATTCGACCGCCAGTTTTAGTTGCATTCATTTAGAAAGAAAAAACTACCAAATTAATTATTCCCTTCCCCATGGGAAAAACAATAAACGAAATAAATTTGTATGTAGGTACTGTTAAACGCTTCAATTGCTTTGCCTATGTGTTTACCTGAACTAATACGTACATAGTGAATGCGTCTACGTGTATTTTTAGCTTTTGTTGTGGTGTCAACTTTATGAGCGTTTTATTCCATTAATAGTAAAGCGATTCATATAATATATAGTCGGGTCACTAAAGCTCAACAATGTTTACCATTTGGTAAAAGAATGAAGAAAATCGGTTGAAAAACAAAGGAGAAAAAGGGATCTAAAAATTTGCCTTTGCCTATTTATATATAGATTAATGCAGCTAACTTTACAAAACGAATTATTTGGGGCTACTTTCACGTGCAATTCTCAGAATTTAATCCCAAATCAATGAGCTGAAAAATGTTGTACTGTGCTATATACTACTATTAACAGTCTCTTACTGTTCTTTAAGGCCTTAATGTGACGATGACAAATAATTACGAAATAAGGGGGATTAAAAACAAAAATAAAGAAATCGAATTGGTTTTTGTTTTTAATACAAACCTTCCAATAAAATTTGCTTACTAAAAGTACGAAACTTTAAATTTTGTCCTACCTGTATTATTAATTAATACGAAGGAACTGATTTTTATACTTTCATCTGTCCAAATGTATTTAGTGTTTAATATAAACACATTTGTTCAATTCACAAGCTCGTATTAAAGTCGTATGTGTTGTGTAATCGTCTAATTATACAGTATTGTATTTTTGTTGTTGGTAATTTGCATACAAAAGTGTGTTGTAATTATACGTTTGAATTTTATATGTTTTATAATTGGTTGTATTGAGGACAGGTTATAGAAAAATTCTATTTGTAAAGCTAAGTTTAGACGATATGTTGAATCAGCATATTTATGCTGAAAATTTTGTTAAGTCACATTGCAAAAAACGTGAAATTCCGCCAAAAGTTGCAAAATTTAGAAGTCGTAAAATCTAACGAGGTAGAAATGCAAGGGGAATGTTAAAAACTCGCAAAAAACTACAAAAATGGCGAAAATTCGCAATAACTTCCAATCATTGGGACGATTAAAATGTTTAATATCATTTAAAAGTCGATAAAACCAAAAAAAAAACAGAAAAAGTATCCCACATTGCAAAACACGCAAAATTTCCCAAAAAGTTGCAAATTTCTGAAAAAGCCAGAAAAATTTGTAGCCATGTACCCGTGTAGCCTGCTGTCGTGAATGTGTTTATGTCTTAATTTATCTCGATTTTGTACTTGGTAAGTTTTGCAATAGCTAGTGATATTTCCTCCGGCGACATCATTTATGTTTATTTTTTATTTATATTAATAGATTTTATGGCAAAAATTATACGTATAAGTACCAAGTTGAATAATAATTAAAAATTGTTGTCGAACTCACTAATTTCACAGACTACATTGAATTGACATATAAAATGCGACAAAACGACGATACAACAAATTTGCCTGTTCACAAGCACATAAACAAATATCGTCCTTTTTTAAACGATAAGCCATACGACTGAGCTTGTTAATTGAACAATTGTTCGAAAGCGACGATTAAACCCCTGGTTTTTAGTCTAATACAGCGCTATTCTTATTATTGTAAAGGGATAGAGCACACAAATACATTTTCAAAAAAATTCTTATTAGTAAGTTAAAAGCTAGTTGTCTCACGCTACATTTCACTGGTGTTTAGGCCAAATCTTTGAAAAAAAAAACATAAACACGCTCAAGAAATGCACAAGTATGTACGAGTATATGAGAACTTTTCCAAAATTAATTGGTGGAATATCTCGAATAATTTAATACATTTTAGAAACAAATAAAAATATTAAATAAAAAGTGAAGTGGTTGGTTGGTATTATAATTATTTTTCATGTTTTATTCAAGAAATTTAAAGTAGTTTTACTGTAATTTATATTTTTTAGCATTTTATATATCATATTGTTGTTGTTCCTTTCTTTACGTTTGCATTATTTTGTCAGTTATATGTTTTAGTAGACTGTGAAAAAATTGTCTTTTAATTACTGTTTTTTATTGTATTTAAAATTATATTATAATTAAACTCTACTATTTACTGTTTCTTTCTTTTTTATTTTTTTTTTTGTTTGCTTTTTTATATGTAAGTGTGCATGTATTACCCATGTTTATTGCTAAATTGTTATTTTTCTCTCTTGTATTTTTATAAGTTTCATTTGTTTGTTTAAATATTATTCTTTAATGCTGCCGTTTTTATTTAATTTAATTTTTTTTTGGTTAAAGAGAATAGTTTTTTATTTCAGCATTTTGAAAGGATTTTATAATTTGTTTCATATAAACATCTTTTTTGTTTTAGATGATGGAACTGAGTGCAATCAATCTCTGGCCATTATCATCAAAATCCTTCATATACATGTGTATTTATTTTTGTTTATAATTGTGGTGTTGTATATCATTGAGTTATTATTAGTATAGTTGTTCTTGAGTGTAGCTTTTTAAGTTTTTAAAGCAAAAATATAAGGAAAAATAAATTAAAAAAGATTGAATACATATTATCTTCGATATATCATAAAAATTGTATCGTATGGTATCATATCGATGTTCATAAGTTTTGTTCTTCAATTTTTTTCTTTATATATATATTTGTATCGTTTAGAATATAGATAATGTTTCGTTACGTTTTTAAAGTGTATTTTTTTATTTTATGTATATAATATTTTTTTGTTTATTTATTGTAATTTTTCTTATGCATATTAATAATAAATACTCAATTCGGTTTAATATTTTTTCCTTTTGTTTGTGTATTTTTTTTATTTCATATGGAAAGTTAATGTTAGACATGTGGGTATGTTTGGGGATGTGTGTGTGTGTACGTGTATGAGTTCTTCTTTCTATATGCTTCATTCTGTTTCTTTTTATAATTTTTATTGTTTTATTGCATAAATAACTGTTGAATAGGATTTAAATAGATTTATTTCATTTGTTTATATTTGCATTACGTTTAGCAGTGTTTTCACTTAATAGATTATAGCAGTGTATGTTGTTGATGTTTACCTTCTTAAACTTATCGATATTTCGTGTTTCTTTCATTGCGGCAACTTGTCTTCAGTCAATAAATCCCACCTTAGCCATTTGTTATTGGATAGTATTTTACTCTACCAAAATGCCTGTAACACATAAAAAACGTATTCGAAGAAATTTAAATGTTTCATCTTTTCATTCAAATCTATTTTTGCAAGCTAAAAAAGTCATTTTCTAAATTATACGTAAAGGGTGAATTTTTTAATTCATTGTTGACAATAGTGCGGGCATTAACACGCCAAAAACAGCCGATTGAATGAATTTATCTAGGCTGTGATTTTAATAGGTGGTAAAGACCTTTTAATCGTATCTATCAGGACCTATAACTTTCAAATTGTATTTTTTACAAATTTTTTGGCTTTCGAACTTTTTCCGCTTTAATTTCGAATGCATCAAGCTGAGCGGATGCTTTCGTTATCGATAAAAACTCATGTAATGAAATATATTATCACAAATATATATTTATTATTAATGCAGAAAAAAAGAGTAGGAAAAAGAACTCCCATATTTACTATCAACCTTGCAACAAATGGATGTACGCCGCACTGATTTGAAACGAAATTTCTTTATATTTTTTTTATATACATATGGGACATAAAATGAAAACTAATATTTTATTTACATATTTAAAAAGATATGTAATTTGTGTGTGGACAACAATCTTATTTCTGATGATTAGAATATTTTCACTTTAATTGAAAAAGTTCTAAACTCATGACAAAGATAAATAAATTATCTTAAGATCAGAATATTGACGCTATTAATGTATTTCCAGATTTGCTTGGGAAAACAATGTTTTGCTTACACTGTTGTAATGTGATATGCAAATAAATCATACCTGAAATTTTGGGTAACCTTGCCTGAGGCGCGAAACCTTTTCCTTGTGGGCCCTTTGGAGCTCTAATAACAATCAAGCGTGGTAAAGTGTCATCTGTTAATTTTAGACGAGAGATCAAACGATCAGGACGATCGTTTATTTTTAAAACATTGCAAGCCGAAGATTTTCCATTACGCTAAAAAAAAGACAGAAAAAAGAGACGGAAGACCATAAACTCAATGAAAAACTTAATGCGAAATTGGTAGGGTATAATTACCTGGTTTGTGACCACAGAAAATTCAACAGTGTCACCGGGATGTAAAGACACAGCGTTACCTTGAACTTCTGACATGTGGAAAAATAGTTTTTTTCCATCTTCAATTTCGTAGTTGAGAAAACCAAATTGACCTTTTATGGAATCAACAGTGGCGCGTTTCTTTTGCCGCACGGCTGTAATGTCAGCTGCTCTACCAGTTTCATCAATTTTAAAACTGACTAAGTCACCCTTTTGCAACAGGTCACGTTTGTTGATTAAACTAGTGATGCCGAAATCGTGATGTGACAGTACTTGGCTTCGAGTCTCGTCTAAGATTTCAATGAGCCCAGAATATTCTTGCTGTTCGGGATTAATGCAGCGCAAAGGTCGAGCAACTACACCATTGTGAACTCCCTCTAACACAGCCGGCTGTGGTATAGAGCCCTTGGGTAAAGTGCGTACATTTTCGGCTGGCAAGCAATTGCCCGATACCGATGTGTTGCCATTCGGCGACAAGGTATATTCGACCTCTTGACCCAGTTCCAACCAATTAGGATTGCCGACGTAGTTGCTGAAATGGAAGAAAACTTCCTCATCGTGCGATAAGGTCTCGATGAATCCAAAATTCTCCTTAATAACAGCTATAAAGCCGCGATAAATAACTTGGCCAGTTTCGGAGTTTGACATTGAATTGTTATTTTCCAATTTATTAAAATCTTCTATTTTTGGTGTTGTTGGAGTCATCATTTGATTGTTGCCCATGGTTAAGTAGCCATTCTGAGGCATTATAATGCTGCCTACACTGACTCCCCCTACACCAACACCAACTCCGCCCACAGCACTGATAATACCATTTGCGTGAATAATTGAAGGATCATTATTTTGATTGTGAATATGAAGATGTTGTTGTGATGATGTTAATGGTTGTTGTGGATTCGTTGTATTTGTTGCCAATTGTTGTAATGGCTGTTGCTGAAGAAGTTGTGGCTGCTGCGGCTGCTGTTGTGTTGGTAGTTGCGTTTGATGCAACGTCTGCATACCGGATTGAATTGCATTATGCAAATTTTGCACATTTACAGCAATCAATTCTTTATTTCGTTTTACCTTTAAAATGTATTCAAATCGAAAATAAATTAGGATATGTATCAATCATTTGTTCGTTTGTTTTAAATACGTACCAAATAAATATCAAAACGCACACGATCTCCAATTCTTGGTGGTTTTTCGCAGTCTTTAAGAAAATACATAATAGTCTTTTTAAGCTCACCATGCTCATAGGTAATCACACCGCCCTCAACACGGTCTTGGGATTTAACTGGACTCTTTGGAGCCTCACGAGTAATATAACCTATTGTATATATAAATTTAAACTCATTAATTTTGACTTTTTTAACAGCTTCTGGTTGCTCCATCTCACCTTCAATATTGCTGGCCATTAAAGTTTCAAATTGCACAGTACCGGTGGGTAAATGCTTGATTCGAATGCCATGCAAGCGTGATGTGTTATATGGTACACCTTGTTCTTGAACTACAGTGAATTCAACTTCATCATTAAGAGCAATTTCACGACTCTAAAAACAGGATTTTTTTCGAAACGATAATCTTTAGAAAATAGTTTAAGATTTTAATTGCTTTCTTACCGTATCTAAAACTTCGGTGTAATGGAAAAATATACGAACATTGCGTTCAACGCAACGTATAAATCCAAAGCCTTCCTTTAAGGATGATATAACACCTTGTTCACGCTTTTCGCCTGACACTTTAAAAGTTTCATCGAGCAAAGAAATCGACGTGGCACGCTGCAATTGATCTCGACGATCAGTAGCCAACAAAAATTGAACCCAATCGCCATGACGTAAGGTAAAATCTCCCTTCTAATTACAAAATAAAATAAAAATACATAACAAATTTAGTTGTGACTTTCAATACTCCTTATTATGAAAACTGAAAATTTGTATAAATATATCTAATCGTAATGCTTTAATTACCTGATCTTTATCGCCAAAGGGTACTTCAACTTCAGAATAATCTGCGGCTCTGTAGCGTATACGACCGGGTAAGGGATCGTTAGTTTGCCTTGCAGGATTATTACGATCCAAAGGTTTTAAGACTTGACCCTTATAAATGGTAGTATCAACATCTTCAAATATAACCGATCCGGGTGGCAAGCGAGTTATGTTGCATGCAAATTCACGCCCCTAAAAACGATTTTAAATTAATTCTCACAATTTCCATAGTGGTGCAAAAAATTTAGAACTTACACTACGAGTTTGTATAGTGAATTCGACGTCATCGCCGGGACGTAGTTCAATGTTGCCTTCTGCTTCGGAGAAATGAAAGAAAATTTCTTTAACAACATCAGCACGTTCAATAAAACCAAATGATTCCTTCATTGAACAAACAACACCGCGATATTTTACCGGTTGTGCTGGATTTTCCAAGCGAATATGGCAAGCCCCCAAGTTTCCTCTAAATTTTATTTAAAAAAAATTTAAATAAATCAGAACATGTTGACGAAAATATGATTTCAAGACAATTAATAACCTTTGGTTGGTTGCAATTTGGAAGCTAACTTTATCGCCAGCTCTCAAATTAACATTACCCTCAACATCATCTTTGGTATAGGGCAAGAAAAAACATTCACCGCGATTCTCATAACTTATGCGGCCAGTAGTTTCACTTGATGACAATAAGTTATTTGAACTATCAATGCGTAATTCAGTGGTAACTGTTCCAGTTACGCGCTCCTCTGAAAGGACCTTATGAATAAATGAAATATCTTAGTTTCGAAAATGTATCGACATTCATAAGCGACTTACAACTTCAGGAGCAATTTTAGAAACTTGACTAGCAATTGGCTTTCCAGTACGACGGTCATAAGTCATTTCAAATTCTACTGGGTCACCGATTTTTAAATGATCAATATTGCCACTGAACTGGGAAAAATGGAAAAACAATCGAGCCTGACGCTCACAGCATTGAATGAATCCATAAGAATGCTTAAAATAATAATTTATTAAAAATATTTTACATTTGTTGAAACTCACAAGAAGACGTTAATTACCAATAATTTTTCAATTATACCAGTCTCACGCGTTGTCTGATTTGGGTCGTTGGCAGCCGAAGAAGAAGAGTTCGAACCAAAGATTGAGTTGGAATTGTTACCGCTTCCATTTGTCAAAACACTATTCGATTGAAATACACCAATTGTTGCCGGATTTTGTATAATTTCCGGTCCCTCGTTGGCATCAAACATACTATGATGTTGATTCATTGGTGGTGGTCCCTGCTGCTGCTGCTGCTGATGGTGGTGATGCTGCTGCTGCTGTTGTTGTTGCTGCTGCTGCTGTTGTTGTTGCTGCTGCTGCTGCTGTTGTTGCTGCTGCTGCTGCTGCTGTTGTTGTTGCTGCTGCTGCTGTTGTTGCTGCTGCTGCTGATGGTGGTGCTGGGATTGAGATTGAGTGGTTTGTGGACCTAAACCTTCTAAAGAAAAGGTCCCGATTGGTGGAAAATTGTTTGAAATATTTAAATTACGCATGGCGTTCATGTTGAAAAATCCATCACAAGGCAAGTTATCGTAGATTTCTAATGAATTTCAAAAGCAATTAAAAATTGTTCGGTAATCATCAAAATAGAATATTTAAGATTATATTCCCACACGATACGAGTACAATACGAGTAATTATTAAAATGTTTTTTACAACAGATTTTTTGGAAATTGTTTTTTAAGATTGCAAAAAATTTAGCCTAAAGAAAACTTTTCTGAAAATTTTTGTAAGATTGTTTTTAATTGAGATCAGTTGGTTACGATTTTAGAAAATTGATAATAATTTTTAATATGTTTTTTCAAATAAACTATTTTTGAATTAGATATAAAATATAAATAAATTTGATTGAAGCATGCTACAATAAAGAAAGTAATCCCTTTAGTTTTGCTTTCTTATTGTCCAACAAATCTTTTATCATATCGAGTTTGACAATCAGGAAAAATATCCTAAACGATCAGCTCTTTCGTCGAAGGTTTTAAGCATGGTGTAATTATTACAAAGTAGATGTATACTGTCAAATAAACAATAACATTTACACATAAAAAATTTTGCTCTTAGAATAAATAAAATTGAGGAAGAAATATATGCTAACCGTTAATTACATATTTTCATATTGTAGGAACTGCGCACACACAATTAATTGCTAATTATTGTACCATTGGGCATAATTTAAAAAAGCGCTTTTATTATTTTTTTATATGGCAGTCTAGAGCAGTGATGTTATATCCTTTTTTGCGAAGTCTTTACGCAGCCCGAATAAAATCCATATTTTTCCCTACGCGTTCAAAAAATTGTCGCAACAAAAATCCCAACAACTTTTAAATGATGTATACGTACAAATTTTATTTAAATATAAACACTTTTATGTACGTGAATCAGTTATTTTTTTTCAAGTGGTCGATGATTTGTAACGCCACATCGTGCTCAGCGAAAAACAGCTGAGTCGCTGCTTTTCTTTTTTAAAAAATTATCAATTTGTTTGTCTTTTTACAGAATTCACATTTTTTTGTGTTTCTTCCTTTCTGCGTGCTTCAGAAGATCAGACTTGCCGTAATTTAAAAGTTTATTGCATGCAAAACACTTGTATTTGAACGGTTCATCAGAGACAGCTTCCAGCCAGCCTTAAAAGTTATCGTCCTTCAGCCATTTTTTGCTGAATTTTTGTTTTCAGTTCTTTTCGGTTTCCTCTAAGCACGCCGAAAAGTCTGAAGAAAACGAAGAGTTCATTATATATACTCGTAATTATAAAAAAGGCAATATTTCACAAATGTACTTTAAAATGAAAGCTGAAATGGCGGCAAGTGATCATTTTTAAAAAATATGACAATTTGTAATATTCTCGTATTAAAAATTCCGTTAGTATGTTGTCACAAATCGAATAAGGTTGCAAAATTAATACATTTTTGCCGTATTATTGAAAAATCACTACATTTTAATGACTTCAAGAAATCTGTCATTTTCTCCCTACGGCCATTTTTTGTAGAAGAAAATCCCTACCTACGAACATCACTGGTCTAGAGTTAAATTCTCAGCTAACAATATACATACATATACTTATGTTTTTCTACTGCACATACCTGGTAATATTTGTACCGAGTTTTAGCTTGTTTTTTGTATCATGGACTGAAGTTCTAAAACATATTGTCAACTCATAAATGGAGAAAATCGATAGAGAAAGTTTAACATGAAGTTTTCTCAAAAAATACTCCAGAGAATTTCTAAAAATGTAAATTTTTGTTAAATTTCATGTATGAAGTTAAAAGTTAATATTCTTTTATTGATTATGAAAAATCTTGTGTGTGCATATTCAAATTTAAAAAAATAGCATTTTGTACTTCATGCGTATATATTAACTGCCGCGTATTGAGTAGCTGGTGTTTATTTTCTTACAGTCCAGAGAAACATGCCAATCGGCTTAAGGTCGTGATTCACTATCCTACATAGTCGTACGATCTGCCAAATATGGCGTGTGTGGACTAAAAATGCTACTGTGTGGCAGATTTTTTTGGCAAGTCGTGCGATTTGGTAAACTTTATGAAAATTTTCAGAAAGTTATAGTTTTCGTGCGATCAGAATAGTATTTATTGTTAAACAGCATCATCAATAGATAATATTTGAACATTTTTACTTCATTCGTTAACATTTTATATTCACTTTTTCTATTTTTAAAACAACGAAAGCAAAGTATTTTTTATAATAATGGATTTCATGAACATACATATGTACATATATACACAAAATAACAAAGAGATGTTTGTGCATCATTATTGTAGAATAGTGTGGCACCTAATCGTGTGGCGCCATTTCGAAGCGATTTTTTAAAGTCGGTCAGACTTATGTAAAATTTTCCTGTGAATGAATCGTGCGATAATGTAGGATAGTGAATATAATAATCTAACTAATATTATAAAAGTGAAATTTTGGATGGATGGATATTTGAAAAATTTGGCCAGCCATAGATTATAGTCTGAAATAGCACATATTCTACTTTTTATCCCGGTAAAATGTTTTAATCATTCATAGAGAACAAAATCTATGTACATTATTTTTTGCATAGGCAGTGGTAGTTTAGAGATCAGAAAATTACATAGGCTATTCAGTTAAATTGTGATTACGATTAGTAATCAATTAGATTACATTTTAAAAAGAATCGTAATGATTATGTACGTACTTCACTGATAAGATATTTTTTTTACTAATTGCTTTCGATTTGAAATAATCAAAAATTGAAAAGTAAATCGACCACTTTCAAAGATTGCTTTTGAATTCTTTTTTATTTTTTTATTTTCCAAGTGTAAAGTATCACACGCATTGAATACCATTATCAAGTGCAGGGATAATATCCAACCAGCATTTGATTTTAGTAGTTTTTTTTACCGATATAACTTTAAAAGAACTAATAATAATAAATACATTTGTTCTTTTTTATACAAAATATTGACCTAAAGTTCAACGGCCTTATTTATAAAAATGACTTATTTTAAGATTTAAATTCACATTAGTTATTAAACACTTTTTGTTTTGTAAACCAATAATAAGAAAGAGTAGTCATAAATGTTCAATAAGTCTAAATTAACTATTAGACAGCTTTATTAGTTTTATAGTCTCATGTATGTATATACTATACTTTTAGGAGCGAATATATAAATACTTGCTTTGCTAGCTTTGTATGTTAATAAATCTTAGAGTAGCGCCTGAAGGTATTCACAGTTATTACAGCCACATAAATTGTCTTTACTTTTTGTTTTTGCTTGAACTTGGGGTAACGATTTCTATCGAAAATGAAACAGAACTAAAATCAAACAATAAATTTTTTATTTAACAATTATTTTGATTAAATGCAACTTCGCAAAAGTTCCAGAACATTTTTATATACCTTTAACTTTTTTTATATTTCAAATATACTGCTTTAAGTTCATGGCCCGGGATTAGGAATTCTTACCTCAAAACTATTGTTAATAGTACTCTCCTATTAGGCGAATTGTGTTTATCGATTCTATAATATTAATTAAATCACTTTTTTCAATAATGTTCACGAAAAATGTTTTTATAAAATGTAAATATGTTTAAACAAAATATCAAAATGCCAAAGTGTCCCTTTATTTTTGGTTTAAAGAAGCGTGAAACCAACAATAAAATTTCAGTTTTTATAGATGCTTTATTAAACGTTTAAGAGCCTATTAATAATTTATGAATTTTAGGAGCAAAAATATAAATATTTTCTTCACTAGCTTTGCCACGGTTCACACCATGAAATTTTTCTTTCTGAAAGTGTTAGTTTGTAGGTGTATGGGGAGAGAAGATTTGGAAGGAGTACACTCTTTCATTTACTTTGAAATTCTCTTGTCTTTTCTTATTCGTAACTGTCAAACTGAAAATGGCTGCAACTTTATTTTGCATTTTCTTTTTCATTTCTTTCATGGTGGTTAGAGCAAAAATTTGTGTACATAAAAAGAGAATCTCAAGATAAATATGCAAAAATCTTGAATTTCATAACAAAAAATTTCAATGTGTAGACATTAATGAAAGCTCAAAAGAGAATTAGAGAAAATTTCAGAAAGAAAACTTCCATAGTCTGAACCGGGACTTTTTGTGTTATAAATTTTTAAGGTGTTTACAGTTTTTACATCAACTTTAAATTGTCTTTATTTAGTATTTGGTTTTGCTTGTTGACATTTTGTGAACGAAGGGTTCATGGCATTATTGCACGTTTATGAATAATGTTTTTGCGTTTTTTTCTTATAAACCTTTTTTTCATGTATTTATGTATTAGACAGCAAACATTTAAACATGCGTTATAAAATGGATTTGTTTGCTTTGTTATTTAAACATGAAGCATATTTTTAGAAAAAGAAAAATATGAAGTTGACAATTGTTGCAAATAAAATTTTGCATATACAGTGAACTCGCGAAAACGTGAACACTCGAAAGTGTCAACGTCTCAGAAACGTGAACAAATTTTTTTTCCATAGAGTATTCTAAAACGTGAACAAAATCTGAAAGCTCTAAAACGTGAACACTGTTTTTTCAATTAATTTATTATAGGTAATTTAAAAAATTTAACTCGTGAAAATGAAATATGTATTTTAAGAGAGAAGATTCTCCTCCAGAAATAACACAGCTAGAAAATAGTGCGGTTCTACTTCTTCAGGCGCTGAATTCTCAAGTTTGTTTTATTGTAGGTTTTAGTATTTTTAGAGAATTTAAATCAAATTTAATTACATATACATATGTACATGTTAATCTTTCCACGGTCAAAGATTGGAACAACAAAATTGCACAGAAGTAGGAAGTATTGAATTAAAGCCAAGGAAGCTGTAGATGAATAAGGCTTTAATATGGGCTGAAAACGAGATGGTAGACCAAAGTGACATTCGAGTGCTGAGAAACCTTAAAGAAGAAGCTCTTTTAAAGATTTTTTCATATTACTGATATTTTTCTTTAACATTTGTTTAACTGTTCCGTTGAAAGTTCCGATTACTTTTTTGTCATTTTTGTTTTAAATTTGGGTTCTCGATAACGTGAACAAACTCGAAAATGTGAACTGCCTTGGTGAAAATTAGTTCATGTTATCGCGAGTTCAATGTATTTATTTTTTTTTAATATGTTATACGTTTTGAAATTTTTTTCGTATTTTGAACAAAAAAAAATGGGTAGTAAATGTAATACACTTTAAAATAATCAAAAAGAATCAAAAGTAACACAAGCGCATTTGTCAATGATCTGACGGTGTCATTTAATAAGAAATACAGATTGTATAACACTGAAAAAATATAGCAGGAAAATTTCGTCAATTAACTCCAATAGAAAAAGCTGCAAAAACAACAAAATGTGAAGAATTTAGACCAATAAATACACTAAAAACTTTCGAAAAAATAATTGAAAAAGTTGTAAAGAAACAACTAGAAAACTATTTTAAGCAAAACAATATAATTTCAAAATACTAATCAGGTTTTAGATAAAAATTTTCTTGTGAAACAACAGTGAACTATGTTATTAATAGATGGAAATATGTGGAAAGAGATAAACGAATTATGGCAGTGTTCTTAGATTTTAAAATAGCTTTCGAAACAATAGACAGAAAGATCTTACGAGTAGTTCAAAAACTTTACACGTATGGAATACAAGGAACTGAATTAAAATGGTTTAAATCATATTTAACAGGCAGAAAGCAAATGGTGAAAGTTAATAGTGTAAGATCTGAAAGTATAAACAGCGAATATGGAGTTCCACAAGGGTCCGTTTTAGGACAACTTCTTTTTATTATATATATAAACGATATGCCAAACGTGTTAAAAAAAATTTGAAATAGTCTTATATGCGGATGATATACTGATTTTTACGGAAGGATATACAGATCAACAATGCCAAGACAACATGGCAAACGATATAAATATTGTAAATAATGGTTAGAGATGAATGAATTAAAACTAAACGAAACTAAAACAAAACTAATGCAAATAAATTTGAAGAGTGAATCAGCTTTCGAAATTAACAGCCAAATAATAGAAGTAGATACAATTAAATACCTTGGCTTTATAATAGACAAAAAAGTAAAATTCAATGAACATATAGAATACATATACAAAAAAAATTGGTACAAAATAGATTTCTTTTAAAGAATACGTAACAAGGTATCCATAATAACAGCTATAAATTTATATAACGTAATAATAAAACCACATTTTGAATTTGGATCAACAATATTATATACTTGCTGCACGTTAACACAAATAGAGAGGCTCCAGAAACTACAAAACAAAGCTATGAGATCAATATTAAAATATAACATTTATACACTAATAGGATTTATGCTGAATACGTTAAAATGGCTAAAGATAAAACAAAGAATCGAAATTAATACTCTATACTCATAGTTGGGCAAAATACATGGTTTGCGGTATTTAAAATACAAAATACAAAATACTTATATTTACTGTACGTATTTCGAACACAAAATACAAAATATGTACTTCCATGTCATGTATGTATTTAAAATACAAAATACACCGTTTTTATTCAAACCAAAAAATACATTAGATAAAACTAACCAACAAAACAATTGTTTGCTTTCATAAATATCAGATTTTTTAATGTAGCATCAGACAAACTGTTTCTTGTTGGAGAATAAATAAAACCAGCTGAAGAAAATAGTCTTTCTACAGATCCTGGTGAGCACAAACTTGTATGAAATTCTATGAATACTCTTTTTATATTTGGATATCTGTCAAGAGTGATAATATCTTTGCTTTTTTCACTGAGGAAACTGACAAATTCCAACTCCAAATTTGATGTCCTAGATTCAACATCATCCCTATCTATGAAAACAACAAAATCATCGTCTTCTTTAATGGTGCATCTACTCCAGGTGTCATTTTAAGGTTTTTTGTAATTTTCCTCCAGAGTATAAATTGCAAGATTTTGGATTCTTTGCATTTCTTCTGTCGTGATGTTTTCTGGCAGCCAACGCATCTTATAACCAGGATGATAACAGGGAGCCAAAATAGCTCTATTTGTTTTCGGTGATAGTTAAAAAAACTTATCGAATCTTTCTTCCAAGCTCTCTTTTAGTAGTGATAGGACTTAAATGTCTTAAATTGTTTCCATTTAACCGACTTAATCTTGTTCTAATAGACTTTAAAGTCGGCAAAAGTTTTCCGTAATAAAAGTTGTTACCCTGAAGGTAATCTAAAGCAGTGGCAATAGGTTTCAAAACTACAATGAATTCCTCTAAATATTCCAATTCTATAGCCGCGAAAGTGCTCTCCTTACGTAACTTACCAAATAATTAATTTAATTTGGATTTACTTTTCATAAGTTGTGCTACAGAATCATACAGATAAATACTGCCACTTTTTGTATGTATTTAAAATACAAACTACTTCTATTTATTGTATGTATTTAAAATACAAACTACTTCTATTTATTGTATGTTTTTAAAATACAAAATAGTTGCAGGACATGTATTTAAAATACAAATACAAAATACGTATGTATTTGTATTTTAAATACGTATTTCAAACACATCGCTTTAGTTTTGGAAGAGTTTATTTCAAAGTTATTATGGTGCATCCAATTTAGTATTCTATTAAGCTGAGTATTTATAATGTCTGCATATGATCCATATCAAATAAAAGAAAATTATCATCAGCAAAAGCAAAAATTTTATAGGGGTTATCACATCTGCCAAAAAAAAGACAGTCATTTAAATAAGCGAGAAATAACAGTGGTCCTAGTACCGAACATTGTAGTACACTCGATGAAACATAACCAACGCTAGAAGTATAGTTACCGACAGATACGTACTGACGTCGATCAGATAGATATGAGTATATTATTTTACATTCAGATTTTGAAGATTTAAATTTGTCCCTAAGCTTTACAGTGAGGAAATTGTGATTTATACGGTCGAAGGCCTTTGAGAGGTCAAGAGATACATACTAGAACAGGATTTTGATGACTATTTTATTAAAATTTCATCACGAATTTAGTCTCAATGTAGAAAATTCTATATGAATAATTTTATTAGTAGTGTTTATTTCTAATGGTTATTAATTTTTATTTTGAAAAACTTACCTTCCCCTGTGCGGTATCCTTTCGATTGAGTGTTCATACTGATGAGAAAATCAGTAAAAAAAAACGCGAAAAGAAAAAACCGGTTTGAATGAAAACTGTTTGTTTGCTTAAATGATTTAGAGTTGGATTTTTATGATTGCACACTCAAATACACTGGGTTGGTTCTATTGAATCCTTCAATTATCAATTTCGTCTTTTTTGTCGATTTTGTTTTTTATATTTTTTATTTTATAATGAGAGGCACTGAATTACACTTTATTGAGAGTACTCAAAATGAAAAGTTCACAAAAGTTTAGAAACGATTTTAAAATTTTTAAATGGCGATTGAGAAATGCGTGAAATTTTTAACGCGTTTACGGCGGTTTGTTTTAAGTCTTTTTTAAATTACTTTTAAATTGGAACTTTTTGTTTTCGTTCTAATCTAGTTTAACTATTTTTCATTCTATATTTTATTTTTTTTTATTTTTTATTGCTTGGTATTATAAATAAGTTTTTAGTTGAGTTTCATTATTGTAATTTTTTGTTTGAAATTAAAAAAAACACAGTTTTGGAAAAATAAATCTTTGGGATCAGATGCAAGTTTGCTTTTTTTTAAATACTTGAAATAAAAATTGAGAATTATAGAATTACTCGTTTTAAAATTTTCATTAGTTAGTTGTTCTTGATGTTCTAAATTTAGATTTTTGGCGTGGTCTGTGTTTAAAAACACTTGAGGGTTTTTTTAAATATAATTATGTAAGAAGTCAATACAATTATAATTATTTATTTTTTCTTTTACTTTTTAATAATTAAATTATTCAAGTCTTAATTTAGACTAACGGATTTAAGTTGTTGTTTTCAATTGTTTTTATTATGTTTTTTTTTTGTTATTATATTACATATAAGCTTATAACTTATAGTTTATAATATATAGTTTTTATTTATTCAATATTTTTGTTTTGTTAATTATACATTATTTTAATATATAATATATACTATAGTATATGTATCGAAGTCCTTTAAGATATCACGTATTTGTTTCAATGTTTCATTATCTTGTGTTTGTTTGTTTGTTTTCTATTTTAATTTTTTGTTTTTCTCTTAATAAACTAAATTAATATTTAGGCTTGTATTTTTGTTTTTCTTTTTTTTTATAATTTTTTAGCTTCGTAAGGTTAAATATATATTTTTATTTTAAATATAAGAAGGTTGGTTTTGTTTTTTTTATTAAATTTGCATTTCTAAAGATTCCATTATTTAATAAGTTTATAAATTTACAATAATTATCACAGAGATGTTTAAATCTTTCTTTGAATTTTTTTTAAATGTTTCTTTTTGTGTTTCAATAGCTTTTTTAAAGAAATTTTAAGTTTATTAACTAAGAAATTTTTGTTTGCATTCACTTTAGGATTTATGTGGGTGTATATTTGAATTATTTTCAAAATCTCTTTTTTATGTAGTCTTTTTTATTCCATTTTGTTTTCTGTTTATAATTAAAATTAAAAAGATCCCCTTTAAAAAGGGATCCTTTTTTATTGAGAGATCGTCGAAAACAAGCTGTTTTCTTATTTTTTCGGAAAACAGCAGCCGTATATATTTAAAATTTTTTTTAATTTATTTTTTTTTTAATTATATTTGTTAATTATAAATATTCTGGAATAACGTTTTTAAATATTTAATTTTTTTAGATTTTAAATATAAAAATGTCTTAATATGATTCTTATACAGTTAATTTAATTTGATTATTTTAATATTATTTGTTGGTTGGTTGGTTGGTTATTTTTTTTAATTTTTTATAAGAATGAAATATTTTTAATTATTGTTTCCGTTTGTTGTTTTTGTTGCTTTTTTTCAGAGAATTTTTCTTTTTTAAGTTACGTTTGGCCTTATGCCTTTTAGGCATAAAAATTCCGCTCTCGAACTTTTCTTCTCTTCCTTATTCGGGTTTTAAATGTTTTGTTGTTTAAACTTTTTATTATGTTACTTTTTTTTAAGTTTATTATAATCTTTAATACTTTGTACAATTATAAAAATCTTAATTAATCATTAAATTCAGTGTTTTTAAGTTCTTTTTGTAATGTTGCGTTTTTTTTAAGTTTATTTATTAATTTTAATTTTTTCGTTTTATTTGTACTTTAAAACTTTCTTTTCAGTTGTTGGTAGTTTTTTGTTGTTGCCGTCTTAATGTTGAGGATTTATATTGTTGTTTTATTTTTTTTAATGTTTGTTGTGGGCGTGGTGTTTGTGTTAAAAAATTTAATTAAAACAAATATTTAAAGCTTGTGTAGATAAATATTGGGTTTCCAAAAATAAAAGAAATAAAAATGAGGAGTTTATGTTTGGGTAATAGGTATATGTAGTATTCGAGCTCCAGGAAGTTTATAAATGATGAGTTATGACTTTTTGCGGAAATACACAATAAAATAAGGCGTAATGAATTTATGTTTGCTTCTCTCTCCTTCGTGATCTCACTATCGTTTCCTTGATAACCAAATTTAGTGCTTCTTTGCTGCGTGTTGTAAATACTCCTTTATATAAATGATGAAGTCCTTATTAAATGAAGATGATCTATGCAACGAACTTATTGTTTTAGTATAGCAAAGTATAACAATAATAAAAGCCAAGCTTTGCCGTTTATACTTTACAATTCGTTTTGCTAACTTATAGTAAGTATGTAGTATTTTTGTGGACAGATGTGTTTTTGTAATTTTTAGTTATTATGTTTTTATTTTTAATTTTGAATTTCTTGGAAATTCTGAGTATTTTCTTATTTAGAAGTTTTATTGCTAATTTCACTAAGTGTTTTTATAATTTTTTTTCTCCCAGGGAAATTTTCTTAGTTTTTATTGGGGTTCAATAAGCTAAGCTTGGCTTTAGCTTTTTTTAACCGTAGCAAACCGTTTCCAGCAGCTTTTTCACAATTTATGACATTATTTTTCACAATATTTTTGGGCTTGGTATTTTAATGCAGCTTGAAATTAAAACATTTTTGTAATTTTTAATTTTGGAGCAGTTGTAGTTGCCACTTTCTCAAAATGTCCTCCTCCTAAAAACGCCGGTTTGGTAGTTTTTGGCTTTGAGCTAAAGTTGATTAAATTCTCAGTTTTGTTGTTGTTTTAAGGTTTTTTTGTTTTTGTTTTGATTTTTGTATTCGTTTAAATGGAGTTTTATTATTTCAGTTTATGATGAAAAGTGATGTCAAAACGGAGATTTAGTTACAAAAGCTACGGAGAAAGAGAAAAGACAGATATAATTTTAAATACATAGAACAAACATTATATATTGGTATATCCACTGATGCCAAGAGTAGGGAATTTTCCCTTTTTGTAGGGAATTCATTTGAAAATTTCAAGGGAAGAGAAAAAGGCACAGATTTCTCATTTTAAGGAAAATGTAGGGAATTTTTAAAACTTAGCTATTCTTCCTTTTATATTGCGGTATAATTGAGTAAAACACCCCACAAAAGTAATAAATACATATAAAAATATAAATTTCAAATTGTGTTATAGTATTACGCGAGATATTTCATACAGACTGAAAACATCTTTTGGTAAATAATATATAGAGACAACGAAAGGCAAAGAAATCCCCGATTTTCTTCTGAATAAAATTAGTATGAAAAATAAGAACAAATTTGAAAATTTTGTAATTTTTTTTGTTGTTTGATATAGAAATTACGACTTTTTGAAAAATAAACATATATTAAGCTATTTAAATATTAAAATGCGGTCTTATAAACAAAAAAAAAATAACTTATTCTTTTCATTCCCGGTCACATTTTTTTTTAACTTGGATAACATTTTATTACAAATTCAGAATTAAGATTTCGATTGCCTTCTAAGATGATGCCCCATTATATTTCCTTAGGTAAACTTTAAGCCTTCAAACTAAAAAAACGGTTATCATAAAAATTACAGAAAAAAGAAAATCTTTCTCCAAGCCACACTTTTTTTTACAGAAATTAAAAGGCTGCTTGCTTGAAGTATAAATTAATAAAAAGCAGCCTGCAAACCACAAACTAAAGCAGGAGGTAGCAGGCCTTATGAGTTTATATATTTTTTAGGAATAGTATAACATTTTCTGATGGAGTGTTTATTAAAAATATACTCCGCAAGACTATATTACATGTTCCCTTGTTCCGTGATACTGTTGCCCAGTATTGTTTACAGTTCGGCGCATGTGTAGATTCATTCATTAACGAAAAGCTAAAAAATTAACTATTTTTTCTTTAAATGATAGCATAGAGATCAATCATCATAGAGTACAATACGCGCAACTTGCTGTTGGATGTCGTCAATAAAAAACTTGTTTCTATTGTAGACTCCAAAAAATAGCTGGCGTTTGTACGGATGCATCCGTATGGTGCAAATGTGTGGAAAATATGAAGGTTTCATAGGTCAGTTAAAAAGGTGTGCATTTGAATTTGATAGTATTCATTGCATTATGCATCAGGTAGCTCCTGCATGGAATTTTTTTTAACTGATTGTCTAAAAAATTAGTTGTCCTAAGACAAGGAAGGAGTGATGGTCTCTAGAAATAGAAAAATTGTTTAAAGTACATATGAATGTGTGTAAATTAAATAAATGCTCCAATTATAATATTTGATAGCATAAAAGGCCTCATACATATGTTACCTCCCTCTTGACTGGCAATAAATATTGCTTTGATTATTGCTTTGCTATGGGTAATCGTATTTATGTTAACACACAATTTACAACATTTCAAAGAGAAAGGTTCGCTAACAAAGAAAATACTGAGGCTTTTCAAATTTTCATCTGTAAAACTCATCCTGAAATAAATTAAATTTTGCAATTTTATGTATATTAATAAAGAATTTCTTTTTAATTTGCCTTTTTAATATCCTTCAATAATTTATTTAATTTTTTTTGCAAAAATTTTCTTCTTTTTGTTTTATTTCTTTTATTTGGAAATATCAAACGGTTTGTGACGTTTTATGTTCACAGTAATTGTCAACGAAAAATTGTTGACAATTATTGTCGCAATTATTGCCAAGTACGAAAAAGATGCATCTTCACTGGACATAACATAATTTTGACATTTGCTGCAATATATGTCAATGAATTTATTGCCAGTCAAGACTTTGCAAAATTAAAAAAATTATTCGACTCTACATGACTTGCAAGTTTATAAAAAACTGTATAATAGTATATTCTATGAATTTCTATTTAAAAGATTTAAAAACTTTTGTTTGTTGAGGGTTTTTAGCTAGTCTATATACATGCATTTCATTGGTGCTTAAGCCAAATCATCAGTAGACCTTAAACCTAATTTTTAAATGTTTCAAACCTCTTTACTTATACAAAAACTTTTAAAAACTCAATAAGAGTTATAAAAATTACAATAGTATAAGCACAGTAATGCTTTGAAACTTATTCAAAAATCCCAACAAACAAATTATTATATTCGATATGAATCTATTTTATTTTCTTTACAACCTTTTTCAATCTCGATTAATATAAATTTCATAATTACCTAGTTAACATTTTATTTTCCGTTTTGCCTTATTAAATACTTTTATTGTCACCCAAAGGGCGTCTAATTGTAAAAAAGGTTGTAAAGAAAATAAAATAGATTCATATCGAATATAATAATTTGTTTGTTGGGATTTTTGAATAAGTTTCAAAGCATTACTGTGCTTATACTATTGTAATTTTTATAACTCTTATTGAGTTTTTAAAAGTTTTTGTATAAGTAAAGAGGTTTGAAACATTTAAAAATTAGGTTTAAGGTCTACTGATGATTTGGCTTAAGCACCAATGAAATGCATGTATATAGACTAGCTAAAAACCCTCAACAAACAAAAGTTTTTAAATCTTTGAAAAAAGATATCGAGGCAATCTCGATTAATATAAATTTCATAATTTCTATTTAAATTAAAATATAAAACATATCATTTTAGCGCTTATTTTGGAACGTATATAACCTGTTTCGCCACAAAATCTCTTCAAATCTTGTTTTGAATTGAATAAAATGTTTAAGGTTTTTGTTGTTTTTAATAAATCTCTTGAATTAATTTTTAAATTAAAGATTGTTGTATAAAACAGAAGATTTTTGAGTGACGATATTTGACTTTTTTTAATACTGCCGATTTTGACGATTTTATTTACAAAATTTTATAATTTTTCTGAAAATAATACTGGCACTCTATCGGAAGATGGTATAATTTTTGCAAATGGAGTTGTACGTCAATCTTATTCGACATTTGTGAACTAGACAGCTGCACTATATAAACAGGCAATCAATCGAACGCTATAACCCGGAAGATCGTAGAATAATTGTGTCGAAGCATTTCCTGGTAGCGTAATCTCCCGTTTTGGTGATAACCATCCCGGACTTCTTTCTTTGTGGTTACTTGAAGTCGCAGGTTTATGCCAACAAGCTCAGACCATTAGGAGAATATTCGATATGAATGCCAACCGTTATCACCGGAATCCTTGCGGAAAATTTAAAATTCGATAGTACAAACGTGTTTCAACGCTGATAGCAGCCATCATTTCCACTTACGAGTAACAGGAAAAATTTTAAAGCCTAAATAAAGATTCAAATGACTCAAAATCATTTTTTTAATCTATAAAAAAATTTATTCAAAAACAAAATGGTACCAGTTTGACTGGGTTTGATTTTACCTTTATTTTTATTACTACGTCTTATTATTCTTTTTTTTCGGAGATGAAGGAGTCGGCGAGCTGGGATGTTTAAAGGTATATTTAATTTTTTATTATTGTTAATACTCATAGATGTATGTATAATAATTACATGTAACGATTAAAATTGGTCTAAGGCTATATGTATTATGGATAAATAAATTTAGGTATTGAACTCAAGATAAAGTAACAACTTTTAATTTAAACTTACACAGTACGGAGAATATACGTACAATTTTTTTTTCTTAAAAAAGTGCTACATGCTGAAAAATTTTTTTCTTGCTAATTCCATATTTATAATACACAACTTTGTTGCATGAAATTTTCATTTTACGTTTGAAAGACAAGAATGTATATGTACATTCTATTTCAACACTCTCACCATGGTACAATTGTACTATGCACTCTCACCTAAAATGAAAATTGCAATCTTGAAGTTCTCGTGTATTAAATCAGGTCTTCTAAAATAAGAAAAGTCGGATTAAGAAGTGTTCTAGATTGAAATCCACGTTTCTATCAAGTCTATCAAGGATAGTCCGACAAAAAGATGTTTTCAAAGGCTATTTTATAATATATTTCTGTAATGTTCCTAATTTAGGCAGGCTCGAAATATTCACCCTTATTCCAGTTGGCGACAACGAGGTCACGTCAATACAATACCAAAAAATTGGAGCTTGTCTACTCGCTTTCGGGAACAATTTTGTGCTAATGAAAGTGTACTTCTGTTCTATAAGATCTAGAAAATAACATGAGCCTATCAATAGTAGTCAGTTGTTTTCGACAACGGGTTAACAAGCCCCAATTTTTTGCTATTGTGTTGACGTGACGTCGATGTCGCCAACTGGAATAAGGGTGATTGTTTCATTTTAAACACATATACATAGGTATAAGTTGAGTGCAATAGCAATTTTATGCATCTAAAATATACTTGTTTGATGTTAAAATTGGTAGTTTATAAATAAAAAATATGTCAGATGATGAATAAACTTTATCTTATAAATATGCATGCATTTTAACACCTATTTACTATATACTAGTGTATCCAGCTGCCGATTCAATCGACCGCATTCTAGAAATTAATATTAAACATTTACATAAGTACATACGATAAAATGAAAATCAAAAAACATTCTAAATAAACAACGTAAAATTTTCTCATTTCTATGCAAAAGTAAATTAGACACACATGCACAATTTGTTTATTTTTCAAGTTGAAGCTTGTATGTACAGGCGTGTTTAATAAGTGTCCATGTTTAGTAGCAACTTTAAACTAAATATTGGACCGATTTAAATAAAATTAAAATAGTGCACATCTATGTAGAACCCTGATTAAGAAGATCTTGCCACGATCGGTTCAGTATTACGGCCTTAAGAGATCTAAAAAAACATGAGCCATTTAAACGCAGACTAATATAGAATAGTTTGAAAAGAATATCAGGGTTCCCATAATTTTCAGGCCTCATACCCAATTTTCGGTATTTGGTCGCAAAAACCCCTAGTTTTTCCTTACAACAAATTAATACAAGTCATTTTCTAATTTCCAATTTATAATTGTTCTATTAAAATTTGTGCCACATATTTCAGAGGTTTTAAATTAAAATTATGCTATTTTGGCAATACTCGGACCAATTTTTTCAAACCTGATTATAGATAAAAGGCCGAAATGTTGGTATGAAAATAAAAACGGATTATTAAAAATAAAGTCCAATAGAAGTATATTATCCCCAAAAAATTCCCAGATCCAACATGAAATTGTCATCCCCAACCACGAAAAAATCTCATAAACTGGGAACGCTGAAGAAAAACACAAAAAGACCTAAATAGAAATGCCGGCTTCGTAAATACAATGCATTAAATTTATCTTCTACAATAATACACTGTAGCACCATTACTAAATTTGACAAAAATACATTCGTTAAATTGAACCCCCCATTTACAAAAACCATTTAAATAGATGGGGAAAACCACATTTCCACCTCCATCAACATTGCAGAATTATTGATTTTTCAGAGATTGCAACATTTAAACTCAAAAAGCCCCTCCCTGAATAAACTAGATGAAATATATCTTCTTCCCATCTTCACAAAAAAATTTATTTTCAAGGTGTTTATTTGTATTATTTTTCTTCTACTTTTTTCATTTCACCAAATTGATTTAATATTAATGCACTTTCTGTAAATTTTCGAACCAAATATTTTTTTGCAAGCCGACGACGGTAACGTCGCAAAAAATTTCTAATAGCTTTTAATATACTCTGAAGCGGCGACTGCGAATACATACAATACACACACATTCACTTTTAGTTACAGGAAAAATGCATATACATTTTTTTAAATCAGTTATGGCTAACAAATTTATAGTGTCTTTCATAAATGTATATTTCTTGCACGTTTTTTCATTATTTTTAGTAAGTTTTATATATTTCTAATCATTTTTTTAAATATATTTTTGGCAAAATAAAAAATCTCCGTCCAACAATACGTACCCACGAACACAGCACAACACATACCATGGTTGTATTAAATATTATAACGTTCAACTTCAAGTAACACACAAAAAAGGAGTAGATTCTACAATGGTATTGCCTCGAACATTACAATATAGAAAAACTATATTAAAATAAAATCGTACTTGTAAAATTCAATTATTTATTGTAAGAGATTGTTTTTAGTTTAAACAGACTAATATTACATTTTCCATATATAAATGTTACATTTTTAGCTTTAACTACTAAGTAATTCCAATGCTGCTCATTTCAGGCATCCATTTTGTTTTAGATGTAAAACTCAACACACTGAGGTGGAAACTCATGTATATAAATTTAATGTTACCGTAAAAGCGTTGAACAACATATTCTACGTGTGGATTGATGCATTTTTCAAATCAAACTAAAATACCATAGAAAAAAGATATCGAGGCAATCTCGAATAATAAATTTAAAAAAATTAAATATTTTTATTTAAAAATACACATGTATATAGAATATATTTCCAAACCATTGAGACAACACAAAATTTCACAATTCTATATTTTAAAATTGTATCAATAATGCAACCGTTTACTCTGATTTATTAGAACTTGATTGTTTATCTTGGAAGCAGCGACGTTTATAGGCAATATATACGACCCACATAAAAGAAACCAAGCCCATGGTTATAGTACGAAACTAAATATATAAAAATTTATGATTAGTAAATGAGATTAAATAATATAAAACTATCTATCTGATTACCAAAGGTGGTACATAATAAATATTAAGGAAAACAGCTAGCGATAGGTATTGCCAATTGTCCTTAAGTAAAGGCCAATATAATTTTTCCAAATTCTCCATTGCTACTTGGTGTGAATTCATCTAATGTAAAAACGAGCATGATACGTAGTTTAATTAAAAATAAACATTATATACATATGTATGTAAGTACTTACTTCAAACCTAGACAAAAAATACAAAGATAAAACTTGGTATAATGGCGCATATATCAAACGTTCAGAAATAAATTGAAAAAATTTTCTGAATTTAACATCCTGATGGAATAAACGATCTACGTTCTGATAAAAATAATGAGGGACGCTTCCACCAAAAATCAAACTAAGAAATTTAGAATATAAACAGATGTATAAACGTAAAAATATATATCGTTATCTTAATTTAGAAAAGGCATAAATAAGTTTACAGAAGACAAATAACTTATGCCGTTTTCTTTTCTAACAAAATTTAACATTTCTTTTACATTTGATAAAAAAAAAATTTATATTTAAAGTTTTTTTAAGACCTCGTAAGGGATGATACAATTATTTTTGATAAACGCAGAATTTCAAAAAATCATACTGCAAATTTTCAATAAAAAGGACAAAAACATTTTTCACTTTTTTCTAGAAAAGAAAACGCCAATAATGAAATAACCAAGCACAAAATTCAAAAGCACAATAAGTCAGGTTTTTAGTTGAATTCTTTCATAAAAATTAAGCGATTTCAAATAACATATATATACATACATATATATATATATATATATATATATATATATATATATATATATATATATATATATATATATATATATATACATTATATATAAGATTTTGTATAGTTCTTTCAAGTTGTTATCTCCTGTACATATGTACATATTTCAATATGTTACATACGACTTCATAAATTATGGTGTCGATATGTACTATGTATATGTATTTGATATGCAATGATACTAACCCATACAAGGCATACGCTAAGACGCTTTTCTGATTGATATTCTTTTTGCCGGACAAACGCTGGGAGGTATAATTCGCCGATGCAGCTAATGCAGAACTGAAAATAGATTTTTTTTATTAAGAAAATATATAAGGTTTGAGCTTAAAGTGCAAAGTCGACGAGGTCCATCATTTGGCAATTCGTTATTTTTTTAACGGAATGCAAAAATTAAAAATTTTTAAATATGTAAAACTTCATTCTATGATACATTACAAAACTATGATTGGAAACGGAATAACTCAATTTTTTTGTAAATTGCGCTTTCTGAAATATTATTCATAAATCATATTTTAAAAATGAGTATATTTGCAGAAATAATTAAATAGTTAAGTAACAAGCTATTTGGCCAATGTACTTGTACTTCAACTCATACCTTAACAAAAGAGCCTCCTCGAAGTTTAGTTGAAATGTTGCAGCCCAATCAATACATATTGAGTTAAATTCTAATGTAAATCTTAAATAAGATACATTACATTACGTTAAGAAATCCTTTATGTAATCCCGTTCCTTTTCATACCATGATAAATTTTAAAATTTTGTAAGACAGTGTATACGAGATACTTACGCTGTTATAGATTTTGTGCGGACTGGATGATTAAACAGTTGTTCCATATATACACCCAATAAAGAGTAAACAGGCCGAGATAGAAGAGACATTATGGCAACTGATAGACACACCGATATGTTAAATACAATTTTTTTCAGATTCTTCCCTTCCAAAGTACAAAGTCTGTTTGAAGCAGATTAATTTAATACGATGTTTGGCTTTTGTTTATAAATTTATACTTACTTCAGATTGAATAAAATGTATAATTACGTAGAGCAAAAATTAAAGAAAGTGAAAATAATTTGCGTTTAAGTGGAATGTAAAAAAAGTTTTAATATTTTAAAGTAATTTTCTAATCTTTCAATGCATTTGTTCATCTTTTGATAATAATTACTATATATAAATTCGCCCATGACACAATAAACAAGGAATGGCCATTAAAGCAGCTCATCGCTATAATATATGTCCTGAATGTCAAACTCTATATAAAATAAACAAACAATATTTTTCGTATATAGAATCTGCTTGTCGATAAGAAAATATAAAGTTTTTTGCTACACGACCAGACTTACCTTGTTCATTGTAAAATGAATTCGCCTTAATCAAAGCATTTTAAAAGATTTCATAACAATCAGCTTTTGGTTAGGTTGTCTACTGATAATCCCGCCGTTGCAAATTTGTGTACTGAGTGCCCACTAAATGAGTACGAGTCTTATCAACAGTGCTTTCTCATCTTTTCTTTTAATTGGCCGGTTTTTGCGGTGTGATAGCAATAAAAAAGAATAAAATTTTGTTTTCTCGAAAAAGAAATTAAATATTTAAAATTTTTAAGCTAATTTTATTTGAACGGAATGCCTAAACAAGATAAGACAACTAAAATGCGTAATGAAAGCAATGAAAAGAATGGACAAAAGAAGGCGGAAACAACGGTGGACGGAATCACCAAGACTACACAGAACGAAAATGTCGATGATGATGCAAATAAACAAGTGGAAATAAAGGAACCGGGAGATGTAGCCAATGAAAAACCCCCAGCTATTGTTAATTTAGGATACGATCTAAGTAAGAAATAAATTATAGTATATATTAATTTTTCGGTAGTTTCGCAGATTGGGGCGTGGCTCTGCAATAATCCTCCAAATAGTGCTGATGTGACAACTAGTAATTAAACATATAGCATAGGGAGAAAGTGGTACCTCTTTATCCTCATTAATAGTTGAGATTAAACTATATATTTAAATTAAATATATTACTTTAGTTTATTAAATTTATTATTCAGGATGCTCTGCAATTTAATTGCAACAGCATGCTGATATGGCTAAGCACCAATGAAATGCAAACATAGACTACATCAGCCCAAAACAAATGAAAAACTTTGGTATTACAGTAGGCTAGCATTTTATCGATAAGCAAGTAGATATTCGTTTGGCTAGAAATCGTACACTAAAAAAAGAATCCTCCGCACTAAAACTTATAAATGTTATTGTAAATAAGGCACGCATAAATGATTTTTTTTAACGTTATTTGAGACGCCTCTATTAAAAAAGTACCAATGCGTTAAACAAATGGTATTAAAGAGTAAATCGTAAGGCTTACTAAAAATATGTCCTTCGTTTCCTAAGTATGTTATGTAACAGTTTAAGAAAACAATAAATGCAAAGTAGACGTTAGATCCATGATGGAATGTTAACGATAATAGTGTTTCCTTTGTATGCTTTCTTGAGCTTCAACATCCTCAGAGTCTGCCAGATCGATTTTATATTAGCAATGTGGATTAATATTGCACTTGTGATTACTCGGTAAATTTATTTAAAAAAATTGTACAAATCTCATCTTATTTAAACTGTTTAATGGCTTCCGAGAAAATTTAAATTAAAAAAAATGTCTCGTGAACTCTTAGAAGACATATTCTTAATATTATTAGAAATCGTAAGAATAGCTTCGAAGATTAGTTTAAACATTGAAACATTAACTATTTATAACATTAGAATAGATTATATATATATATATATATATATACATATATATATATATATATACATATATATATATATATATATATACATATATATATATATATATATATACATATATTAATTTTTACAGATATGCTTAATAGACAAGATCTTTTACAAGCGGTATCTGATGCTGTGTCTGGCAATCGTCAGACGAAACAATTTGCTTTCTGGTCAACTCAGCCTGTACCTAAACTACACGAAGAAATCACAACAAATGAGTGCATTGAACCAGATAAAGATATTTCAGAAATAAGGCCCGAAGCCTATGCTCTGCCAGAAGGGTTTAAGTGGGATACATTGGATTTGAACAATAGCAGTGATTTAACGGAACTATACACGCTTCTAAATGAAAATTACGTAGAGGATGATGATGCTATGTTTCGATTTGACTATCAACCAGAGTTTTTAAAATGGTCCCTGCAGTCACCAGGATGGAAAAGAGACTGGCATTTGGGTGTGCGCGTTGTCAAGTCGGGACGTTTAGTCGGTTTCATTTCGGCCATACCAAGTAATCTAAGAGCTTATGATAAGGTGCTAAAAGTTGTCGAAATAAATTTCTTATGTGTGCATAAAAAATTGCGCAGCAAACGTGTTGCTCCCGTTTTAATACGTGAAATAACCAGACGCGTAAATTTAAGCGGTATCTTTCAAGCAGCTTATACAGCTGGTGTTGTTTTGCCAAAGCCAGTCTCTACATGTCGCTATTGGCATCGTTCATTAAATCCTAAGAAATTAATTGAGGTAAGTTTTAGTTTAAGTTGATTTTGTTAAATTAAAAAAATGAGTTTTGGAATGTAGTCAATATTTCTATAAAAGATAAAATAAATATATTAAATCATTTACTGATTAGAGATTAGCGATATTTATTTACCTGTGATTTAATCAGTTACTGAAAAATCACTGATTCCTGCTGAAACTGAATTTATCAAGTAATAGTTACTTCTAATGTAGTTCTTGAAAATATTTTACAAACATATTTATTAATTATTAAGTATTTTTTTTAATTTATTAATCGAGATTGCCTCGATATCTTCTTTCAAAGATTTTAAAAAAATTTTTTGTTTGTTGAGGGTTTTTTAGCTAGTCTATATACATGCATTTCATTGGTGCTAATGCCAAATCATCAGTAGACCTTAAACCATATTTTTGAAATGTTTCAAACCTCTTATCTTATACACAAACTTTAAAAAACCAATGAGAATTTCAAAAATTACAAAAGTATAAATAAGCATAGTAGGTTTTGAAACTTCAAAAATCCAAACAAACAAATTATATTATTCGATATGAATCTATTTTATTTTCTTTACAACCCTTATACAATTAGACGCCCTTTGGGTGACAATAAAAGTATTTAATAAGGCAAAACGGAAAATAAAATCTTAATTAAGTATTAAGTATTTCAAAAATATGGTTTAAGGTCTACTGATGATTTGGCATTAGCACCAATGAAATGCATGTATGTATATAGACTAGCTAAAAAACCCTCAACAAACAAAAAAATTTTTGAAAATATTTATTAATGTTTATATTTTACTAACAGGACTTATATGTTACAACTAGGACAGCAGTGACAATCAGGGCTTCTACTTTGTTTTGATAACAAAGTGGCAGAAACGTTTAATTTATATATCAATTTGTAGTTTGTAGTAGAAAACATTTTTAATAATTTAAACTATAATATTATTTGTTATTTATCATGAAAAAATCTCATTAAAAATTTTTATTTTTATAGTATCAAATATGGGGGGTTACTCTCTATTGCGATGCGAAAGGAATTGCAGTGTATCATTAGTTCAGTTCCATGCGATTTTTATCTCTAAGTATATTTTTTGATCGCGGAATAAATAAATATGTGAAAACTAGACTCATTCATGTTTATGACTTTAATTTACAAACTATGAAATTTTAGTATTTGATTAATTTAAAAATCGGAATAAAACCCTGTGACATACTTTTTTAAGTTTTGAATTCTGCAGGCAGTCAGTCAGTCAACTTTTCATCAGAATAAGTTCCTAAAAATGATCATATAAAATAATGAAATCATTCGATTGTGAATTTATTACTTTACAGCTATAATTTCTTCTCTAATATTTTATATTATTTTGTAGGTGAAATTCTCTCACCTAGCACGTAATATGACCATGCAACGTACAATAAAATTGTATAAACTACCAGACCAGCCAAAAACAAAGGGATATCGTCGGATTGAAGCCAAAGATATGGAAAAAGCTCGCAAACTCATGGATGATTATATGAAAAAGTTTAATTTGTGTCCAGTGTTCAGTAAGGAGGAATTTCGCCATTGGTTTTCGCCTAAAGAAGGCATTGTTGACTGTTTTATTGTCGAAGATGATCAAGGAAACATAACCGATATGACCAGTTTCTATTGCTTGCCTTCGTCGGTAATGCATCACCCGGTGCATAAGACTCTGAGGGCCGCATATTCTTTCTATAATGTTTCTACTAAAACCCCTTGGTTGGAGCTCGTTAATGATGCTCTAATATCAGCTAGAAACTTACAAATGGATGTATATAACGCATTGGATCTAATGGAGAACAATACATTTTTGCGACCTTTAAAGTTTGGTCCTGGCGATGGCAACTTACAATACTATTTGTATAATTGGAGATGTCCAAGCATGAAACCTCAAGATGTAGCTTTAATACTCATGTAGATAAAGTATAAGAAAAGGATCTTTGTATGTTTTTGGGATTGTACACAACTTTTAATTTCATTGGCACTTAGTTTCTTTTAAAGTATTTTCTATCAGTTAATTCAAGAAATATTTAAGTACAAGTATACCATCACCGCCACAATTTTCTAGGGTTCCTGTTTCCGGTACTTGTTTATTATTTATAATTTCTCTTTTAAATATGTTTTAAATGCGAATGTTTTTATTGAATAAGTACTCTTTTAGTTTTTATTAATAAACAAAATTGATTGCAAACCCTAAACAAAATATTTTTTCAAATAAAAATTCTTGCTAATAATAAAAAACACGTTTTAACAGATGTCTTCTCAAATAATCAGAATGGATTTACTTTTGACAATGCAGAAAAATGTATAATTTTTTACTTTTTATCAAAAAAAAATTGCTATTCAAAGTTTTCTTAAGATAAAAATTTTGCCTCGTAAGTGATAATACAATTTCTAATAAACTCACTATTTCAAAAAATCATTATATTGCAAATTTTCAATAAAAAAGGCAACAAATGTTGCACTCTTTTTAGAAATGAAAACGCCATTAATGTTGAAGGGATAAAAAAAATTATATGAATATTGTATCTGTACCTCGGAGATGTACTGTAGTATGTCGACATGGTTTTGTTTTGTACAAGTTCATTTTACACTATACCAAGTATTAATGACGTCATAATTAACGTGTGTTTTACAAAAAAAACTTGCGTACTAGTGCACTATACCTCCAAAGTACATACATATGTGATTTATTTTTTATAAACGATGTCGCAACAGATTTAAATTTGTCATTTATGCACTAAAGTGTTGGCAACTCTAAAAAACAATTTGACAGCTGACAGTTTAGCCTTAGTAAAAATAGAGCGTTACATGATAGAACGTCTCTTCATTATTGAACAATATTTCAAAAATGATGAAAGCTTGGCAGGTGATTTATCGAGGCGGTGAAGCACATTCTCTCCTTGTGTCAATCGCCAAAATTGCCGCTTTTAGGATTTCCACATGTTATGGTCGCAACACAAATGCATCCACAACCTGTCACTGTTAAATGTGTATTTTCGGCTGGAGGCATAATTGGACCATACTTTTTTGATAATGAGGCAGGTCAAGGTGACTGTTACTGTGCTCGATATCGCGATATGCTAACACAGTTCTTTCTGCAGAAATTGGATAATTTTTATGTTGCCAATATATATTTTCAAGAAGGTGCCACATGCCATACAGCTCGTTAAACAATTCAATTAGGTTAGCATGACAGGGTGCCTGTGAAGTATTTAAAGCTAGGAGTACCAGTCCACTTGGGTCCAAAAGTCATTATGATCCCTTTGTGTTAAGAAGAGAATGAATTTAAGTGGTACAGAGTAACCGGGAAGTCAAAGATGAAGCTGGAGAGAGACAGGTAGAGGAAAAGAAAGAGGCGCAATTCTGTGTAGGAGGGATTGTACAAGGCTACGTCCAGGAGGGAGTCAGCGAAAGAACCAACCACTGCTAACAATGAAGAAACGTATGCTTTTGAGTTTCGTGCCCGACAGCTCCGAAAGACTACTAAAGCAGGCAGAGTAAATGAGTTATATTCTTTTTCTCCTCCTCGTACTAACAGCTGAAAAAATTCCATTAATGCATGATACATTTCCAGGTCTTGTACTATCTGGTTTCGGTGATCAGACTTGGCCCCCTAGTGTGATTTAACACCATTAGATTTCTTTTTATGAGGTTATTTGAAATCGCAGGTCCATGTCAACAAGCCCACAACTATCGTGCATTAAAGGAGGAGATTTAATGCTGCATCAACAAATTCAACCACAATTATTCAAAATGGTCATGTAATATTTCGACAAACGCGTGCGTATGTGCATGCAAAGCCGTGGAGATGAGTGACGATGAGTTATTCCATAAATAACCGTATCCTATGTACTTTATGATTCAATAAAAAAATTAAAATCAAGAGACTAAAAATCGTGATTTCTATTTAATTCAAATCTTGCTTTAGTTTTGAAACATCCTTTATAAATAGTGCAATGCTTTAATTTATTATTTCACAGAATATGAAAATCGAGGAACAAAATATGTGCCATTTATGTCAAAAATAATTTTACGATAATTGATAAAGTTTTTCTTATCATGGAGTGAAGGATCATTACTTCATTGAAAAGTAGATACATATATTTTGTAATGAGACCCACAAACAAAAAGAAAAAATTACGATTACACATCCGTCAATGAATAAATAGATCTTAATAATTTGTGATAGTACTTCGAGCCAGCTTATAATTGCCAACCTGAATTGCGCCAGCGGCACTGTTAAGTATCAACGACACCCACAGTGATGTCATAAAAGTATAACAAAGGATGTAGCGGTTAGATAAGGTGTCGGTCACGTGGTTGGATAAGTTCGTTGAATCTAAAACTCTGAAAGGCAAAAATGAATGTCACATTATTGGCAGCAAGTCGTACCTCTAAACGGATATATATATGTATATAATATATAAAGATTTGACATGGATACATAAAAATACATACATATATTCTACAAATAAAATTGAGTACAATAATAGTATTAACATAATCAATATAAACAAATTTACAAAAATCTAAGTGCGCCTTCTGACAATTACATTGTTTGCCAATTGGACGATACGATTGAAATCAGTTTTTGAATGAACTCGCCAAAATTTGCAACGATACCACATCACTGCCGGATAATTAGGACTTGAAATACCATGAAATATTCTAGCAATATTACGACCGCTAAAATTATTTTCAGGGTACATGTTTATAAGACTGATGACGTCAGATTCTAATTCATCATCGGAAACGTTAGATGGCTGAAAACCCAAAAAAATACATACATACACATGTTTATAAATATGTATGTATGTATAAAAAAATCATTTAATATAAATAAAATTAAAATTTAAGAAAATAAAAGAATACGTACATCTATTTGTAATTTCAAGTTTTTGGGATAATCATTACAGAAATAATCACGTATTATACCTTTTAACTGATTTGAACGATCGTGGGAAAATGTTTCATTACAGCAAGGCCCGTAGTTATTATAAGCTACAGATGATAAGCCTTGGAAAATATATTGTAGCTAAAACCAAATGTAATTTATGTCTAAAAAGTATTCAAATTAAAATATACATATATATGTAACATACCTGTATTAGCTGAGTATGTTCTTGTTTAACTGATCGATGGTACAATGTATCAAGGGCATCATCGATTTCCTCGGCAGTGAAATCCCCAGGAGCCTTAATTCGAAAACCCAAATCATAAAAGCTAACAGTTATAGGTGATCGTTTAGAGTAACCATTTACTAAAAAATATGTAAAAGAAAATTTATTAGGGGTTTCACAGTGTCATATGTTTTAAAATAATAACAGAAAAATATGACTTCTGTGAAACCCTTATAATTTTTTTTAATTAAATTTGTAGTTGACTAGTTATAAACTAATATTGCCAGGGTTCCCACCCATCCCTTATAATTTAGTGTGCTATTTTAGTTGAAAAAAAATTAAAAATATTGTTCAAATAAAATTGCAAATGTGAAATGTATATGATATGACAAGGGAAAATATTTAATAACTTTTTTTTGCAAATTTTGGTCTTTTTTGCTAAAATTTTTTTATAGAATGCAGCGTTTAAAAAATTCGTTTTAAAAACATTCTTTTGCAAACAAAAAATTTTCGTTATTCTGTTAACGGCCATTATTACAATTTGCCGTTAGTTAAAGGCAAGGTTATGTCGGACCGATAATAGCCCTAAGGGCCATTATTACAACTTCCATTTTATATTGTTATTATTATTAATAAAAATAATATTTAATGTATGAAAAAATAATAAAAGAGGGTTTTATAATGCAAAGCCAATTATAGGTCCGACAAAATCCTGCCTTTAATTAACGACAAGTTGTAATAATACCAAGTCTGTTAACCTAACCTAACACAAAGGGATCATAATTACTTTGGACCCAAGTGGGCTGGTACTCTTTCTCTTATTTCTTCACTGGCAACCTGTTAACCTAATAATACCAAGTGCAATAACTAAATTCGATATTCTGAAAATGTTGTCAGTAATATTTAATACAGACCATATTTTAATCGTATACCGCTCAGCTCTTTGGAGAAATAGAACTACTTTAAGTTCAGTTAATGAATGATTTTAGTAATAATTGGTATAAACATTTTTTATATACTATATATACTATTTTAAAAATCAGCTTTTACACAGAGATATGTATATCCATAAGTAGGATATGATGCATACATATGTACTATATGAATGAAAGTACATGTGTAGTTATTTTTTTTAAATAAAAGTATTAAAGGTTGTAAACAAGGTGTATTTAACTAGGTGACAGCATTAGGAAAACAATTACAACAATATAAGAACAACAGACATTTTTGTTTGTGTAGTTTCATTGCGTATGTCAAAATCCTAACCCATAAAACAAAGAAAACAGATGCAGAAAAAAAGTAAAAAAGGGATATTTGTTCTATTGTATGAATATATTTTTTTTAATTTCATTTGATCTACTGTGGCTGGGGAGCCATCTGTAAGTTTACTTTTATAGTTTCTTTTATAATTTGTATATGTTTTATGAAATCAGTTAATTCGGGTTTTTTTGCTGTTGTAATATATATTTTATTGACATTCGCAAAGAATAGTCAGCTGCTGTAATGCTGTCACTTGGTTAATTACGCCTTGGTTGTAAAGAAAATATCGAATATGATTTGTTTGTTGTGTTTTTTCAATAAGTTTCAAAGCCTACTATTTATAAGGATAGTAAATTTGAAACCCGATTTCTTAAAAGGTCGAATTTTTTGCAGACATATACTGCTACCTGCGTTTGTTGCTTTACCTTGCACCCATTCTAAATTTTTTAGCTGATATTTAACGACGCCACTATTCCACCCGATCGCTGCAGCAACATCAACAACAGAAAATTCTATTATGTTAGCATCTTCTTTAAAACTACCATTTTTTATTTCCATTGCAATTGCCATGGCTAATGGTGGACATTCTTTGGCCGCATGTCTGCAAGAATATATGTATATATTTTTTGTTATTCATAAGCAAAAGTTTTAAGTTTTTATAATTTTTACTTTAGATACTTTGGACCACCATATGAAATTACTTTTGCCTTCATATATGCATTGCTAAGAACATTAATACACCAACGTTTATCCAATTCCATGTAACACAACAGTGTTGATATGTTTTCTTCAGGAATATCTAAAGCTTCAACAGTTTTTTCTATAGAAAATCCAATTTCGTGACCCTGGCATATGTGATAGCGTGCTTTAAGGACCCCTTCACCGTCATATGTTGAGGCATTTGAATCCAGTTTTGTTGTAATTTCATTATAGTTTTCCGAAAATTTCAAGACACCACTAGAAAGTATAAATTTATCTTAAGTTTTAATTTATTATAATTGAACGTTGTGAAATCAGGTTTAAGTTTGTTAATAAGCAAACTTTTATGAAGAAAGGAATTTAAGAAAAACTTTTAGGTCTGATAACGCTAAAGCTGAACGAAGCATCATACTGTTTTTGGAAGACAATAACACTGTCATCAGTGTTCATGAGTTTTTTTAGTCTCATTTAGATTTAGATACAACTATTTGATTTCATTATATATCCCTGATGTTATATTTTTAAAATAATTAAACGTTACAAAATTATATTTCTTTTAAATGAATTATCGATGCTTACGGTACGGTCACACTTGACAAACATTTGCCCAAAAAGAAGTAATCACTACTTTTGCGTAGGGTTAGTGTAATTTAACTTGGTTTTTATATCACAAAATGAAGTCAATTATGCTGCAAAATGCTATTTTTATATTATTTTTTATACATGCGAACCCATATTTAAAAAAATATTGGAATTAAAGAAAATTAAAATTTAGCTTGTCTGTTGGTCACGTTCTTTTCTGCAAATGTTTGTCAGATGTGACCGTATTTTAATATTCGAAGTAGGCCTTTGATAAATGAACATTTGAATGGAATGGAATAGTTCATGCGCCTCTATATTAAATAATTATGTTAAATATCATTGTTTACAACTTTATCAACTTACTCTTTAAGGTTTTTATCACAGGAACATGGAACAAAGATATGCTGCAACAACTTTCGAATGACATGACGGTCTAAGGAGTTAGCATATATATGTCTCCTTAACTCATTTTGATCAGAGCCATTCGCATCCAAGAAGAGATGGCAATGTGAAATTTTGTTATCGCGACCAGCACGACCAACTTCTTGAACGTAGCTTTCAAAGTTACGTGGCATATTATAATGAATGACAGCTCGAATGTCCGGTTTATTTATACCCATGCCAAAGGCTATAGTAGCAACAACTATACGTAGTTCATTGCTCATAAATGCATTCTGAATTGTTCGTCTTCTTGAGGCCGGCATGCCAGCATGGTAGGGTTCTGCGTGCCAATTAACTCGTTTACGCTTCTTTTTATCATTTTTTGTTTCTATTGCCTTGCAGTCCTGTAAACAAGTACGCAAATATCCCGCTATACGTTCACATTCATCACGACGAGTACAGTAAATTATAATGGACTGACAAGCTGCAAATCGCGTACTTAACAATAATTGCAACAGCGCAGAATCACGATTTTCATCCTTGGATACGGATAGTACTAGATTATCAGGTAAAGGAATGTCACTGATGACGCCCCCCTCACCGTCTATTATGTCCAAGTGATTAATGATACTCACGCGAGTAGGCAATGTAGCAGTAGCAGTTAAGCCAAGAACACATTTTACACCCAAATTTTGCTTGAGTACTTTGCATATCATTAAATAACTGGGACGAAAATTATGACTCCATTGTGAGACACAATGGGCTTCGTCAATGCACGCAAAAGCTATATGTGGCAACTGTCTTAATATAGAACCAAACCCTGTTGAACGTTCTCCGGCAACTACAGCTTCCGGAGATACCAGCAAAACATCGATTTCACCGTCAGCTATCATTTTCATTATTTTAGATTTTTGCTGAGGTGTCTGATTCGTGTGCAAGCAATGGGCTCGCAGAAAATGTGGTACACCCGTTACTTGATCCTCCATGAGGGATACCAACGGTGATATTACTAAAGTAATTGACTTCTTCTGTTTGGAATAGAGATAGGCTGGCAACTGGTAGCACAATGACTTACCACTTCCGGTTGACAAAGTCACCAATGTGGACATTCCCGACAATATACGCATTATAGCACGATCTTGACCCTTACGAAAGTTAGTGTGGCCAAACAATTTCAAGGCTTCTAAGACTTCTGTTGTCACCTCTTTAATACTGCCATCAGCATTGACATCATATAGTGGATCAACGACACGAAATTGAGTGGAGCTGTTAGAATTTGAATTACTTGGGTCTATGCCAGCAGCCTTTAAGAATTCGTCTGGTATTTTTGATCCAATATATTTTTTAACGGGCGATGCAGTTTCTTTACTTTCGAAAGTTGCCGAGTCGATATCAAAATTTTCCAACTCTTCATCTGTTTCTATTGAATACTCTTTAGGCAGACTTTCCTCATTTCTTATACTCTTAACATCGCTATCGAGAGTGTTGACTTTTACCTAAGAAAGAAACAGATTTTTAAATATATAAATGTTCGAAAAATTTGAATTTTAACATGTTTATCTAAGTGTTAGATTCTATTGAATAATACCTCATCTTCCCCACTATCATCTCTATCCTCTTGTTCCGTTTGATTGTATATGGCAACATTAGGGGCTTGAGGCATTTTTGCGATATTTCGGCTATGGACTGCCACTGCCGATTGGCTCGCCATACGTTCAGCTTCTTCGAGCGTTGGAAATGGCGAGGGATCTTCCTCAAGTTGAGCCGTTAACGGCAACAGAAAGTCTGCTTTCATTTTACAATTCTGGGCAAAATGCCCAGCTTGACCACAATTAAAACACTTTAAAATGCCACCATCACAACCACGCATATCCATATTAGGTCCTGATAAAGCAGCAATTTGTTTTTTATGCTTCCAAAGCTTTTTCTTGTATTTAGAATAATTGACGGTTTTTTTACCACGCACAAACGTTTTCTTCTGTATATTGATGGTGACGAAATTCTCATTCAATTTACCTGAAGCAATTTTTTCCTCCAACTTGCGTCTAGCTGCAGCTCTCATCTCTTCCGCTATCGTTGCCGGCATTGATTTTGATAACGATGTGGTACTCGTTATTGGTGCCATAGAACTTATATATTTTTGGGCTAAATTGTCCGCGTTTTCTAAATCTATTTGTTTTATGCGGGGAATCGAAGTTAAATTTCCTCTTTCCAGAGCTAAAGTATATTTAAGATCTTCTGGATCAAGTGGTTTGTCTTCGTTACCTTCTTCTGACAATTCTTCACGGCATTTAACTTTCTTTTTAGGTTCCCGTTTATTTGCTTTAGTCTTTTTTCCTTTATGAGATATCTTATTTTCTTTAGAAACAAGTTTTTTTATATCTTTTGCTGATGATTTTTTTGTTAGAGCTTTTTTTGTTTTTGCTCTAGGTATTTTCAATTTATAGTCTTCATCTTCATCTTTCTTGATGGTTTTTTTAGCTCGCCTAACTTTTGTTTCTTTTTGAAGCTTGGATGCTACGCATGGCAACACTTTTCTTCTCTTGACTATATGTCGAGATGAATGAGATCCTTTTTCTTCTTCGCTATCATCTACCACAGAATCAGAATCGTTAGATATAAATATTTTGGCCTGTTCTGCAGGTACTATTGCCAAATTTGTTAGTTTATTGTTTTCAGCATCTAATTTCGATTTGATATTAGGTTTGTTCATTTCCTGTAATAGCGTTTGTTGTTCTGTAATGGCCACTGGTTTTGTTTGTAACTTGGACAAATCTATGTTCGATAAACCATAGACAGACTTTCCACTCGTTTTTGATAAGGTATGCTTTTTGTTGACTTCGGTTTCTATTAAATTTACTTTAGATTTAGCGCATATGTGAGCAGTATTTCGCTCTAGCCATCCTTCATCAATCTGGGTTTTAATGTTGTCCTTTAACTTTTCTACAGCTAATAATGTATTTGATGTCACTGTTACCGCCGTTTGCTGTTCCTTGGCTTTTTGAAGCAAAATGGTTTCTAAATCTGGTAAAACTTCATTGTTACTTGTACTTAAAGTATTGCTTGCATTGCTTTGCTGGCTGCGTAATAAGGTATCCAATCCTGATTTTGAGATAGATTTTCTAGGATTTCGTTTCGAAAATGAGGAGTTTTGAAATAGTTTTTCTTTAAAATTTGGTTTACTTTTTCGAGGTACTCCCTTTTTCTCTTCACTTTCAGGTTTCATGGTCAAATTAGGACCCCAGGCGTTATTATTCTGTGTTAGCTCGTTGACAGGCTTAAATTCCTTTAAGACATGAGCTTCATTTCTGTTTGATAATTTCGTCAGCGCATAACCGCCTGTTAACTCGTTTATATTAGAAAACCCACAGCAATCTGCCTGTGGAAAACGATCGCCATCCTCAGTTTGTTGTTCTACTAACTTTGTTATATCTAAGGGCAGCTGGGGCACTAAGTTTATGCTTTCTGTCAGACTTACATCTCTATCAACTTCCCTTTGAGATATTTCTAAAACATCGAACCCATCATCGGACAAAACGTCGTTTAGAGTGTCTTCCAAAAACGACGTCTTTAATTTGTAATACATTTTGTAGGAGTCTCTTATATCCTGGGATGCTTCCCGGATATCGTACTAAAAGAATAAGCAATTAATTTTTTCATTACATTTTCAGTTAATCATATGTAATATACGAAGCCTTTTGGCCACTGTATTTTTATATTTCAATATCTATAATTTGTTAACATTACTTTGGACGGTATTCTTCCATGTTTCTTTTTAAAGTCTTTTTCCCACAGTTTAACCCGAAGTTTATATTTTTGATACTTTTGCTTAAATACTGGATCTTCCATTATCAATAGTAAGAAGTAAAATTTTTATACAGCCAATGTTTATAATTTTCTATTTTATTTTTTGTTTTAACAATTCCGCGCAAATTACAGATAGAACAAGCATTAGCAGTGAAAATCACAAATATAAATAAAATTTTTTATCTATATACATATATATTTCGTGGTGAGTTTCTCATATTGTTAAAAAGTACCTTTTAGTACCTCGATATGCACATTGATAACAAGTAATCGGATTAGCTATTTTGTTTGCCGCTTAGCAATGAAGTGACAAAGCAGACCGCAAAAGGGCGGAGTATCCACGAATATGTGCTTACTTCAAGAACTATTAAGCAAACGACATTTTCCTTCGTACAAGAAGTAGGAATTCTTAAGATAAGCTGCTAAAGTTTTTTATGTTCTCCACTAGTATTATGTTATTAAAAACAGTTGCAATAGCTATCAGCTTGAAAACGGAATTATTTTGAAAAAAAATCGTTCTTGATCTCGTATTGTTACATTGATGCGACTACCTATTTGATATGCTTTGGTACATATATTTCCAAAGCAACATATTACTCATAAAAAAATGTATGTAAACAAAATATAAGCAGCAAAACTAAATTTTTGCTGATCATTTGTATTTCACCATTAGACATATCAAAAATTAAAAAAACAATTTTTTGTATAAGTATGATATAATAAATAAGGCAGCCCCTTAAGAAAAACCGAAACATTTTTAATTTCTGACGGAATAGATAGAACTTTATTGACATTCTCAAGATGTTAATATTTTTGTTATTGCATACACTGCATTATTCTGCAATGGCCTCAAGCGTAAATAACAGGGGGTCTTCACGTGCAATAAACCTGGAAATAATTATGTTTTCAACTGTCAAATTCTATTGCCAACACAATAAGTTCACGTGTGGACTGCACAAACATTTATTTGCACATGTATTGCGAAATAGTTGTTCAAACTTATTTTCAAGCAATTATGTTGGAAATAAACTGTCAAATTTGGCTGTCATTTCCTTGACATTTATTTTTTCCGCGAATTAAATAAAAAAAAGGTGCAAATATGTATGTATATATTTACTTATTAGCATTCTGCTAAGTTTTGTGATCAACAAAAAAATCAAACAAGCACAGAAAACGCTGAAGCTAATGTATTCATTCACAGCGAACTTTTTAGTTTTATGTCCAATGTGCACTAAGTGTACTCCGCCTAAAAATATAAGCTTGTAAATGAACATATTTGTGACGTCATGCTGCCGACGTTATTACTTATGTTCGGAAATAAATATTGAGCGTGGAGACGTGCAGTAAAGAACCATATGTCCCGTTGCTAATGTGCCATCACACATAATTCGTTCAAATACAACACTGGAATTGCTTTTGAACTTTCTTATGGACTATAAAGAAATTTTTAGCACAGTAGTCTGTGATTTTTAGTGCATTCCAAAAAAGTCGAAAGAATTAGACACACAAGTATCAGAAAAATATGAAGTGTTAAATATTCTTTGTAAAATTATAAAATTATTTGTAATAAACCAATTTTAAGTAACTAATAAGAAAGTGTTGATTGTTTTTTAAAGGTAATTGATCAAAGCGTTAAATATAAATTGTGCTATACAAATTTCAGCAAATAATGAAAAGAACAATTTTGCAGCTAATGAAATTTTAGTGCTCAAATACATATGTATGTATGCACATATGTACTTAACAATTTCCAAAAATTAAAGTTAAATTATAGCAAAAAGTGATTCATTTAAAATAATGTGACAGAATTCATTAAAGTCCTAAAAAATAATTACTTTATAAAAAACCAATAATTCTTCAAAAAAAGTGGAAAAACATGAGTAACGAAAAGAGAAAGAAAGAATGGAGGTTAAACACCTTTCTTAATTTTCCATATTGCTATTTTTTTAATAAAAAATCATAAATAACTACTGTGCATCTCAGTTTCATAGTAATATAAATTTCCACTTTGTTTTATTGTAATTTTGCGATGTAAAATTGTTGATGTATGTATTTTTTATTATTAAAATAAATATCATTGATAGATGGTCACAAATAATTTGCAAATAACTACATATTTCTATTAATTGATAATTTTTTACCGGACCGCGACCGATTTGCAATTGTTGCAAGCAATAAAATTTTGTTATAATTTTAGTTATTTGTAAAATAACATGTAATTAAAAGGTATTAAATATAATATATGTAAATATGTATACAAAAATGTAACTCCTATCTTACTTGGTGGGCCTAAATGGAGAAAATATAAAATAAGATAAAATATACGTATGTATGTATATACAGTCAAGAAAAAAACTCTTCATACGCCTAATATTAAGTCTTAAGGATTGGTAATAAACATTTAAAAAAAAGTTATGTCAGTATTTCCATATGTATTTACATATTAATTTATTTCAGCAACTAAGAGGAAACGGTAAACCTAATTGAAAATATATATGTACATATATTGTTAAATATGTAGTATGTGTATCAAAATAACTTCAGTCTGTACAATAGAACCATAATGATCATATACATACATAAATATTTTTAATGTGAATTGTTTTTAATTTCTTTAGAAATCATTATAACCTGCATATAGAACCACTAGTTGCAAATTTCATCTAAATCGGTTGAATGGTTCGGGAGATATCGTTTTCTAAAAATTTCGAAAACGTTTTTTTACAAACACAAACTGCGAAGCCATTTTGGATTGCCTGCAGAAACACCAAGGGTCTAGGCAGGAGTCGAACCTGCGACCCCCCTCGACTAATAGTCTAGTACGCTAACTACTAGTCTACGGGGGTCGGAAAAAACTTCTGTTTTTTATTTATTTATAAAACAACAAAACAAACAAAAACTTGATTCTATAATAGAAAATCGTGATGCAGATGTAGCAAATGCCAAATGCTGCCATGACAGGGGGCTTGGCAATAGTATCCAATGATCTTGGGATTTTAATCTTTCTCGTTTAATCGGTTAAGGTTTTCGATTTACTCGAATAATTATGTAATTTTATTCAGTGAAAAAAATTATTAATTTGTTTTAATAGTTTTCTTTTATTAATAAAAAATTAATTAAAAGCATAGACAATAAAAAATCAATTCGCTTGAATGTATGTACTATATAAATAGGTCGATACAATTTAAGCATTAAGTTTTTAAAAAAATAAGCAAAAACAGGTTGGGTTTACACATTTACAAACATGAATATTTTGAATCATATTACCTCATGAGGCCCATCGATAATTTGTATAATGCTTAAATTGATTTTCTTCTAGAAAATCAACGTAAGTTTGCAGCATTTTCTTCTTTTTGTTTGACTAATTAAAAATAATAAACATGTCTCATTTTAAATATTATTAACGGGCACACAATTTTAAAGAATTTAATCACTGAAATATAAAAAATATATATGTAAATATATTTTAAAAAAGCTGAATTTAATAAGAAATACCATTAATCGATTAATTGATATAAACTTTAATATTATTCGTTATTCGAAATTTGGTAATTTGAATTAATCGTTCAAATAATAGAAACAATTCTTCGATGAAACGAAAAACGATTAGTCGAAGAGATACTCTAGTTGGCAATCAAGAGTCAGTTTCTGAGAAATTAAATGAAAATTTAATCGCATCATTACTTTTAAATTTTACTGTTGGAAAATGAAAGTTTATCGAAGCAAATGTGTAGTTACATTACATGACTTGTCAAAATATTGAAACAATGAAATAAAGAAAATAATGAGAAACAGCAATTGAGTGAGAGAGTATCAATTATAGAGATACAAGTTCAATAAGAAAAAAATACCCACTAAAAAGCTTAGTTTACAAAAAAGTTTAAGCCTTTGGAGCGTGCTTTGAATTACTAATTGTACACTCTTTAATAATGTCATCGAATTTTATTATTTTTTATGTATGCATGTATGTGTATACATTAGACAACATGCTATATATTTTTTATTTTTAAATATACATAAATTTGATATTCTAAAAATTATGCTAGAATGCTTTTATTAAATTCTAGTAAATTCTAGGTAAAAATTGCTTCATTCCCCGTACTTTCAAGAAATCGAAAGTAATACCGATTCGTAAAAAGGGTAAATATCATAAATTACCCACCATCTATAAGCCACTACTCATGTTAAGTTTACTGGACGAGGTCCTTGAAAAAATTACTCATAAAAGATTAGTAGAGTTTGCAGAGCAAAATAAGATTTTTAACCACACCAACAGCTTGGAATCCGTAAGAAATACAGTAGTATTCCGATTTAACGAACATGCAAATTTTTATTTCTACTAAGTAAGTACCTAATATTACGAATAAAAATTTTATTTTTTTCTCGGTTTAACGAACAAATGTAAAACAAATCAATGAACAGAACGAAAATGATGAAGACCTTGGTGAAACTGAAATTCTAGAGCTCAAATGGCCTCAGTAGAACAAATTTAATGCTTTTGAAAGAGCTTCAAGAAGATGCCATTAACAAATTTTTTAAATAGTAATTTATTTTTGCATTACAATGTTTTCATGAATTTTTCCTTTCCTTATACATATTTTTAAAGAAATATTTATTTTGAATTGCTATAATTTTAATAAAAAAACTACATATTTATGGTTATGAAAAATAGCAGACGCTATTAATTTTTAATTTAATACTGGATATAACGAACCTTTCACTTTAACGGAGAGGCTGACAACAATTACGTTCGTTAAATCGGAAAATTACTGTACATACTACAATACACCAAAATAAAGCGAGTTGCGAATTTTATCGAAAATAACAAAAGCAACTTTTTTTTAACTTCCGCGAAAAAAAATATTACTGAACTTTTTAATATATAGTTGGGTCACTAAAGCTCAACAATGTTTACCATTTCGTAAAAGAATGAAGAAAATCTGTTGGAAAACAAAATAGAGAAAGGGATCTAAAAATCTATGTCTTTGTCTATTTATATATAGATAATCACGATTTTTTAGATATGACTAGGTTGCAATAAAGGAGCGATACGTACATACAATGTCGTTTGGATATTTAAAAAAAAAAAAAATTTATATGCCTAATGTAGTGTAATGTATGTATGTATGTACATACATGAATAAACACATTCGAACAATGTTATTTAATATGTAATAATATACGTATGTATGTACATTACGATGCATATACAATGTATGTACATACATAAATAGATGTTAAAAAAAGCTATAAATTTTTCAGCACACCTTTGAATATAAATTAAGAGCCTTACTTTCTAAAACGCAATGCTTAGACGGCTTTTCCACAGTAAAATTTTTAATTCAGCTGGAAGACAGAATAAGAATAAGCAAAGAAAACTTTGACTGTGGCAAAGCTGTCTAATTTAGTACATACCCTGCAAAAACATGAATAGCAAAGTAATGGGAGAGTAAATGCTAACAAACGTATGAAGTACATATTTTTCACAGCTTTTTCAACTTTTTCGTTTTAACTCAATAATATAACAATTCGATGTCATTGGAGGCAAGCACTTACTACAGTGCTGCATGCATGGACTCACATCTCTTACGATAGTGAATGCACCAACCAACACACGAAATAAACAAATTAAATGAGAGAGAGAGAAGATGTTACTCCAAAACATTCCCATAAACAATAATTCTTATATGTACATAAAAGGCATAACCGCGTGTACTTCACGGCTTTGCAATGCAACGAAAACAAAATGCTGCACAGCAAATTAAAATCACGCATTCATTAAACAACAATTTGCTTTTCAATGTGGAGCAAAGAAAATTGTGTCAAGTGAGAGAGCGTCAGAAAAGAGAGCGAATCAGTGTTGCCAGTGATTGTGCAAAAATTTAACAACATTTTTAGGATAATCAAATTCCTGTGTAATCGACATTTAAATATTTTTTTTTTGGCGAGAGATGCGGAAAACTTAAATTATATTAAATTAATATAATTAATATTAAAAATTTACTTACAATTTACAAATCTTAAAATCTATATAAGGTACAATGTTATTGTACTACAACAAATCTGTTTAGTCTATATTTTCCTCACCTAGAGACTGTACTAAAGTTAACAGAATTAATTTTATGTCAACATTTTTATCCAAAAATGATAAGAAAAACCTGCACATAATTAAAAAAAAGAAAATGTTTTAAAATCAAAACAATTCTTGGAAATCCTAAAATTTACATAATTTAATATTTCTCCATTTTTTTGCAAGAAAAATTATTGTTTGTGGAAAAAAGGAAGAAATTTTTCGAAAACCTATTATGTTCCTTATAGGAAATTGTATGTACATTTTTAAATGTAAAAAAGGTGTCAAAATCGTGTGTTGAAAACTGTAATGTTTACTCGTATTTATGAAATAAAATTATATTTCAATCCTTGAAAACAAGTTGTTTTGCACTTGATTTCAAGAAAAATTGCTTGTTGGGTAAGAATAATTGTGCATCAAATAATGTGGAATTATGAAGAGCATAAATCATACCCAGAAATCAATTTTGCTTCCAGTCATATTTCAAGTACTGTAATTTTAATATTTTGGGTGTTTATTAAGTATTTTTTTTATTAATTTAATTACATTAATAAAATTTAGCTTAATAGTTTTGTTTTATTTTTTAATTTGTAGTAAGAACGCTGAGAGCGTCGGCTTATGACATCAAGTTTATATACATTCATATGTACATATGTATGTACATACATACATATGTATCTGTTATACATATGTATGTAGAATCTACATTGTAGAAGGAAATAAATATGTGATGTAAAAGAAAGAAAAAACGAACAAAATAAAATAAAATATGCATAATTACAGAATCAAACCTCGTGCTGTGCACGTGTTTAACCTTCATGTCATTTTGTTGTGTTTGATTGGAAATCGCCACATGTCTACATACATAAATATTTAAAACTTGGATTTTATTATGTTTTAAATAATAATTACAACTAAGTTTTTTTTCAAACACAACACCTTCAATTAATGTCGGTTTCCATAAACCAGACAGACAATCGGCTTGAGTAGAAAATTTGTATGGAAATTTTCTGATGAGCTGAAAAATTTGTTTGGAAAGAGGTCAAATACGTATGTATGTATGCACGTGCATGTATCCAAAGTTAACAGTTTTCAATTATCAACCGTGCAATTTTAAACTTCGTCAAAAAATATTAACTGTGTCCCATTTTAACTCTCTAGATCGACAATGTAGTTTAGCTTTCTTAACAAATGATATATAGCCTATATTGTGGTGTTATTTTTCAGAGGTATAACGAAATTTTTCCCATCGTTCCAACATATTGACAGTTTTGTATAGAATAATTTGCAAACAAATTACAATATAAACAAATGAAGAAATACATATGTATGTATGTATGTACGTAGCCAATTTAAAAGAGAATTGAAATGAAAACAATGGCTAGAAATAACTGAACCATGTAAATTCAGTCATTGTTTTATTGAAGAGTTGCGAGTTATTGTCATAAATGACAGTTTTACTGTTTCGCAACGAAACTCTACTTGGTAGCAGATTTCGGTTTATTTTGCAGAGCGATATTTCTTGCAGCATGACAGATTGACTTATTTTAAGTTTCTCAGTTGTAATTGGTGGCGATAAACTAGTTTTTGTCACTTAAATAATGGGATTAACAAAGAAATTATTAAAGTGCTGTTTACACAACCCAGAGATTCCTGAGCCGTCTAAAAAATTTCGCGAAAAAGCTGAGCTCCTTTCATATTAATTTTCTACTCAAGTGAACCGTGTGGGTTGTGTAAACAGCGCTTTATTAATTTCTTTGTTAATACAATGCACTTATGTTCTTGTCAAAAGAATTTCAAATAATACACCGAACAAGTTTTAAATGCAATCACCTGAGCCTTTGTTTACTAGTTATCAAAAAAATATACCAACTTAATTATAAAGTAAAGTCAATAAAATCAAAATATAAAACAAAATGCATATAGTAAATAGATATTTTTAATGGAAATATAACCGTAACAAGTGATGTTCGAGTAATGCAAATAATGTCCCCATTTGGTTTATTTTTTTTTAAAGAACAAACACAAACCGCGAAGCCATTTTGGCTCGTCTGCAGAAACACCCAGGGTCTAGCCAGAAATCGAACCTGCGACCCCCCGACTAATAGTCTAGTACGCTATCTACTAGTCTACGGGGGCTCCCTAATTGAACTGGGATTGCTATCAAGCTTAGAGTACTTTATAAGAATTTTCAATGCTTTTCAGACCAATGAAGTACCTATTTTTTCCATATGTTTTTCTTTTTATGATACTTTTACTAGTACATTTATTATTTATTAATATTTTGAGATCTAGAAACCATAAAGTTTTATTAGAAACCATAAAGTTTTATTTAATGTGATTATTTTCGAACAATTTTGTTAGTGGTTTTTTTAATCCAAAGTGATTATTATTTTTGGCTAAAGTTCGTAACATTTTTAGTCAGAAAGAATTGGACATGAGACAATATTCCAAAGCAATAAGGGAAAATTTTAATACCAATTAATTTCAACTTACACGGCAGAACAGAAACAACGTTGTTTGTTTTTAAAGTTTTATTTCGCCGGATTTTTTCTTGTTTTTAGTTTTTTAGAAAAGCTACTATACCACATTACCCGCCAATACAACAATACCCAAACTTGCTCTATATAAATCAATTAATTAATTAATTATTTAATAAAAATAAAAAAATAAAAAACGCACAAGATAATAATTTGAGAAACCACCTTCCAAAAGCAGGCGGCAGCAGACAATCTCAAGGAATATAGATACATATCTAATAACTTTATTGAATGCTTACTTAATTTTTCTACATTCATAACCCAATGTCATAATGCAAAATGAAACAATGGCATAACCATTGCAAGAACAGTTCGCTTCTTAACGTAAAAAGGTAATACCAAGTCCAACCTACATATATAAAGCTAACCTTCGAGACAATGGAGTTAATGTGACTTTAAATATAAAATTTACCATAACTGATAAGATCAGGACGGCTAATTCAATGGAGAAGATACCGCCTAACACAATAGAGACTTAAAAACTACTTATTTTTTATCGCGATATTCGAAATGTACTTTCATATGTATGTACGCATGTACATTAACGCTGCACTTAAGTCATTATTCGTAACTATAGTTACGAGTAATATCCAGCGGTCGACGGAGAATCGCCCGCACTCTAGTAATTAAATATTGACAATTTACATAAATATATACGGTAAAATACAAAAACAAAAAACAATATAAATAAATTAATTAAAATTCTCTTACTTATCTGGCTCTTATTACAAAATCCATACAGAAAAAACTCCGTCTCACATTTCTACTCAAAGCAAATTGGACAAACACACATACACACTTTGTATGTGTAATAAGAGTGCATGTATTGTTAGCAACTTCAAACATTTATAGCTCCCAAAATACTAAACGGATTTAAATAAAATTGACATTGTGCATATCTATCTAAAATTCTCACTAAGAACATATAAATCTTTCCAAAATCAGTTCAGTATTACGGCAGTAATTTGCCTATTAATAATATAGAGTGAAGGAAATAATTAGACAAGGCTGAATGTGTGGATCACTTGTCTCACAAGTGGACTTTTGGAACATTCCATAAAAGTGTTGTCGGTCTCTAAAAGCTATTTTCAATAGAAACTGAATTTCTTTCTGTCGCTTAAAATTTTTTAATAATCATGAGATCCATTATGATTTATTGTTAAAATTACTTTAATGAAGTACATACATATATTTCTGCTTTTATCTTTCTGATAATGTTTAGTATCTGAATAATATTATCTCCCATTTCCTCTTGTATGTACATATATATTTTGTTAATACAATACAAATCCCGATTTACCAGGGAATAAAAAAGTTCGAGAAAAAAAACCATGATAGCTAAGTACATGTATTTAATCTCAACGTCAGAAGCAATTTTTAAATGACAATAAAAATTATCTGGGGGCTAAAACTATAGTAGATCCTTTAAGTAATGTTAAAGAAAAGTGAAACCGCAATTATGTTGTGTGTAACATAATATTAAGTCATTTAATATTTATTGCGATAAAAATATAAAAGTATTTGTTATCATCGTTGAATATGATAAACAAAGCGTTCAGACATTCATATACATATGTACATACAGTATTAGTACAGTGACTCAAAATGGGTAAAAATTAAATGTCTATGGTAAATGAAAATTACAACACTAGTTTTATTTGCATCTGGGATGTGCTAAAATTATACACGAACTTAAATTAAATTATATAGTTTTATAAAATCCGTTGTCAATGAAAACTTCTCTAAAATTTAAAAAACGTTAACATTTACTGAAAATAATATATACTTAATACATAGTATGTATGTATATATAAAACCATTAATTCTTAATACATAGTAAGTATTAAATAATGACACGTAAATAATCACATTGCTGTTCAATAGTGTCCGACCGAAAAAAAATCAAAATCTCAACTCGAAACCGAACTTTTTTTCATTGAATAGAAACAATTTTACTGCCAGTCCCAGGATTTCACATATGGGCATTTCCAGAAAAAGGTCCAGAAAAGGTCGACAGAAATATTAAAAACCGGAAAAAAAAAATTTTCTTTTTCAAATTTAATTTAAACTTAAAAATATATTTCCATTTTTATTTTGAGTAAATTTGTTTGCAAGATGCATATTTGGTTTTCTTACACTTTGCGTCTCTTTTTGTAATTTTTTCCTTTTGTTATTACTGACTCTTAAGTATCATAACGATTGCACTCTTTTTATGCACTTATTGTATCAACAAATAGTTAAAAAAAGTAGCAGAGATCCAGTAAAGCACGAATAACGGTTAAATTTTAAGATTCTTTTACTTGCTTCTCCTCTGTCCCGTTTGCAATCAAAAATAATCATTTGTTACCAGTTCTTCGTGCTCATTGATCGAAATAGGTTGTTAAAGAAAATTTAAAGCTAAATTAGTGAGTTCATTAAAAAAAATAAAACACAAAAATTTACAGAGACAATTTTGTTTTTTATTAATTTTCAAATGTGTCCCGTGCGCAATCGTAATTGTTACTTTTTCCAACAAAAACTGATTTTGTTATTAAAGTTAAAATTATCTATGCAGATGGAGAATATAAGTTCTGAAAACAAACAAATTGCCCAGAAGAAGGGCAGGGAAAAAACTAAAAGCGATCCAGCCAAGAACAAGAAGTACCTAGAGAAAGCGGCAGAGAGGATGAAAAAATATCGCTCAAAACTCAGACAATTGGCAGAGAATAATGATAAGGTGCGTAAAAACATACGGGAAAAGGAACGTATAAGGAAACAAAGGAGCCGCGAAAGAATTAAAAATAAAGCAAATGAAGAAATAATTAGCATCGCGTCCTATAAGACCAAGCAAAGTTTTGGAAAAGCTCTGAAGAAGGCAGAAAATGCATTGCCCCAGGCAGCTGATAAAAGAGCGCAGGTTGTTAAAGCTTTATTTGAAAAATATGTTCAGCCATTAAATTTTGATGAACCTCTTACTGAAAATGTTGAAGCAAAAACGGCAATAAATGAAGTCAACAATTTTTTTTCTCAGTAGTGATATTAGCATTCAGTCTGCTGGCAGAAAGGACACATTAATCGTAGATGGAGAAGCTATTTCTAAGCGTTTTATGTTAATAACGGTGGCCGAAGCATATGAAATTTATAAAAAAGAATGTACTGGCGAACCTGTTAGTAAAACAACATTCTACGGATGTCGGCCAAGGCATATTCAGCTATCCAGTAAAATGCCACATAACATGTGTGTCTGCGTTCATCATGCCAATTTTTGTTTTTTATTAGATGGTTGGTCTCAAATAATAAAATCATTTCCTGGTGGCCATCAAAACTTTTTGAAGTCTGTTTGCTGCAACAATGGAAATGAAAATTGTATGTCAAACCGTTGCATAAAGTGTATCACTGATTTAAAAAATGACGTACCCCTTGCCCATTTTAGACAAGCTTCATTGGATCTGCTGCGATGAAAATTTTGAACTACATGTAGCTGAAACGGCAATTTCTTTAAAAATGAAAATTCCGGAATTATCTTGATATTTTATTATATTTAGTTTCTTTTACTTGAAATATGTATATTTTTTTATTTATTTTAAATATGTAATAAAAAGAAAACACTAAAAAATAATTTTTTGAAATTATGTCCCGTTTGCAATAGTTATAAATTTTTTTTAAATAATAAAAGCTAGTAGTAGTGCGAATTCGGATCATATAATCATTTTTGTATATAATATTGAAACTTCAAACGCAACTTTCGAAAGAAAAATTTTTTGGAGACGGGACGACGATATGTATGTACATGCATTTCATAAATTTCTTATTTTGACAACGTTGTACTTTTTCCACTTTAACATTTTACAATGTTTAATTTTTGCGTATCTTTGATGATACTCGTATACAAACAAGCATAAAGAATTTATCCCAAATTCGGCGTTCGGCGAAAAATTTTCCGAACGTCGAATGTAGTATTTTGCGAACTCCGACACCGAAACCGAGAGTTCGGTCGGACTCTACTGTTTAATAATGAAAATTATTTTATCTTATCAAATAAAATTTTTATGTGTATTTGTAAAATAATATACAGTGGAGTTTGGTTATAACATACAAAATACGAATTATGGCTTACAACAAACAATTTATTCACTCCCAAAAGTTGTGCCTTAATATTCCATACAAATTACTGCGTTTAAATAGAACTTCGGAGCATGTACACATGCATGTATCAGCTGCAACTTGAAAAATAAACAAAGTGTGCATGCGTTTTTGTCCAATTTGGTTTTGCCTAGAAATGAGACAGAGTTTTAATATGTTTATTTAGTTATTTAACTGATTATTCAAGCCTTTAGGTCAGTTTATATAAAAAACGTATATTATTTATTTTTTAAATCGATATTTCGCCAATATCATTGATTGGCTTCTTTAGGAAATATTGGCTAAATATCGATTTAAAAAATAAATATACGTTTTTTATGTAAACTGACCTAAGGGCTTGAATAATCACTTAAATAATTATTTAAAAAAACAAATACAAGTACCAACAAGAAAAAGTGTTGACTAGTCCAAAGTGTAAATATATTTCAACACTATATTGATTTTCAATCACCTGTTTCCTTAATCTTACTAATTTTTACAATTTTTCCGTTCGCGTACTTTTTTGTGCAACAGCTTTTCTTGAGAGTAAATTTTTCAGTTTACTCAGTTACTGCATTTTACTGTAAAACTACTCGAACGCAGCTAATATTACATTATGAGTTATCTCCCAGAGCTTTCAAAAAAAAATTTTTTTATTTTTATTTATTTATTAAAGTAACCAGTCGAACCCTTAGGGCCTTATAGCTGGTGGACTACAATATTAAATTCATATATAGGCAACAACTTATAAACTACTAACCATAATACATAGCAAATTAAAAATAGTAAAAAGTGAAAAAGCAAGAAATATTAATACAAATTACAAAGTTTCTATTTTTCGCGTACATTAACCTGTTTGATCTTGCATTAGATCAGTTCCACTGCAAGGAAAAATATTCAACAAGCTTGATCTTGAATGAATTACGATTAAAGTTAAATACTCTTAATAAGCGTGCTAAAGAATTCCAACAGCTAATGTAATGCTACAGCCCAAAAAATCCTTCACATATATAGAAACATGATCATGAATTTTTAAATTGTAAACAAAACAAATTATTCATTATTATACACCTATTTAACTCTTCAGCACTACAACCCGAAAAGACCTCTGTACAATACAATAAATTAGACATCAATAAGGAGTGAGCTACGATCTCTCTGATATGAAGGGGTAAATATAAATTCAATGCATATAGTTTCCTTAGGGTCAAATTGATTTTAGAAATTAATCCACTAATATGCTGCTCAGATCTGAGATTATTATCTAATAACACACCAAGACATTTCATACCAATAGCCTGGCCATCGATGGTTTTAGATAGTTCAATAGTAGTGCTTGGCGATTTAAAAATTAATGCCTTAGTCTTAGAAGAGTTAATACGAAAATTACAATTTCTCATCCAACGTGACACATTATACAATAAAGAATCATATTCGAATACACCCAGGAGCTGACGATGACCCTTAAAGAGTAATTGTATAACGTCTGCAAAGACAAAAGACTCCCACAAAAGATTTATTTTCATGTAATAGTGTGCAATATTCAAAATGAAAAAAAATCTTAATAAATTGTATTTTAAAAGTATTTATTACTTCATTAGTTCAACATACTTATACGCAGATGTAATAATCTACTTTCATAACGAACTAATATAATTTTCCCCTTCGAGCTCGTTATAAGCTTGTTCTTCTGTGTATAAGTTTATTCTAATAATGAGTGTGTAATTAACGATATGCAAAAACAAACAAATGCGTTTCACTTACTCGTATGTGTTTCAAAGATAGTGCATGAAAAAAGTAAAACTTACTTATCTTTTTCCTGTACACTGTATAGATCTGATAACTAAAGGGTAGTTGTACGGTTTTCTTGGTGATATTTCCCATTTCAAGGTTGAAATTCAACCAAACACGCAACATATACACACATTCATACATATGTATTTATATATGTATGTATATAAACATGTTCTGAATTTAACTGGGTTGAATAAATGTAATTTTGTACAGATTGTTTTATTTTTTTGTGTGGTATAGAACAATAGCATCGAAATTGGTTAAGAAACAAAAAGTATGCCAAGAATATTGTAAATTTTATAATAGAAATGAGATAAAAAAACGAATTGAAACAAATTGAAATGAGTACATGCGTTATTATTTAAATAACTTGTTTCAAAGATCAATAATGTAACGGCTCAAATTGAGTTTCCATTAATAGCCTTACATACTCATATACATACATATTTTTAAGAAGCGCATGGAATATTTTGAAAGTGCAAAAAAGAGCATTGATTCACACTTGGAACATCTTCACAATTTGATATTCATATATGTATGTATGTATGTATATCTATGTACATGTGTAACTGAAGTCACATTTTTGTTAATAAATTAAAAAAAAATTATGTAGAACAACAATAATTTGTGGGTAAATAAATAATTTCAGTTATTAATGCATTTCTTTTAATTAATGAATCACATTCAAGAGGATCATGGATTTTCGAATTGATGGTGGATGTTAGATATTAATAAGTGTGAAAAGGCTATACCAAAGTGTATTTAATCAAGCACCCATGTTCCTATAATAACAAAAACCACTGAGATTTTAATTTTATTATTTTTCCTGGGGGTAACTTTATTGCCATTTTCCTTTCGCATCGCAATAGAGTGTAACCCCCTGAATTTTTAAATCTATTTTTTCGATTGTGAACATTTTACAATTCAAGACAAATCACCTGCTAATAAGGTTTTTATATTCCGCAATTTTTCGTCTCCCGGAAGAGCGGGAAATAATACAAATATCCTGTTCATTGAAGAAAAGTAATAAAATATTTACCAAAAATTGTAATTTTCGGCAATTCATTGATTTTTATATGAAACGACGAGCAAAGTAAGTCTTTAAATCATTTTTTATTTTAACTTCAGCTTTATTTAAAAAAAAATATTTCAAGAACAAAACAGTTTCTAAATAAATGAGATTAAAAAAAGATTCAAAGTAAATTAAGATACATACTCATGTAGGTGCATACATACACATGTAGGTAATTTTTTTTTCTAAATTTTAAGGAAACTTATTTTACGGTGAATGATACTAATTTAAGGAAAATTGATATATTTTTAGTGCCAAAATTATAACTTTTTTATGTAAATAAATAGATTTTTGATCAAAATCAAAAATAATAGATTTCCCTGTATAAAACCCTAATAATATACCTTGGCCTATACGTAATAGTAATTACAAATTTACTTTCTTGAAAACAAAGTGCAGGGTGCCGCAATGGAATGTGCATTTTCGAAACGCATTTTACATACATACATATTTTTAAATTACATCACCAAAAGGATGGCAGTAATTCTCCAAATAAAATTTAAGCCGTATGTGATGGAAATCGTTCGATTGCAAAAGTATCGGTTTGAAAAGGTGTGATGGATTTTGAGTGATTTTAAGAATCAATTTTGAGACAATCTGAAATTATTAACACAAATAATGTAAAGGAAATTTGAAAAGAAGTTTATAACAAATTATTGAAAAATGCATTAAAATCTCTATGTATGTATATTTTAAAAATATTCACACACCTGATTATTACAGGAATCCCCACAATGAACCAAAGGATTCAGGTCTTAAAATATGTATGCTAAAGTTATATACCCCGTGGGATACTCAATTTTTTGGCCTAAACGGCCCACTCTACGCTGCATATGTTATATATACATTAGATATCCACTCTTAAATTATATCCGTGAAAATTATATTTAAAATGAGACAGACAGATTTAGTTTTCACTCCTTTTTATTTTCATTACACATTTTGCGAACAAAAAATCTAGCACAAACTGTATTAGAATAATACATGATTTCATGTAAGTATTTAGATAAAACAAAGACAAGTTCAGAAAAACTAGAAAATTTTTTTAATGCATCCTATCGCTATCACCAACATCTACTTTAAGTAAAAGGGTGTTTTCAACGTCATCGTGTTTTATTAAAACAAAAGAAAAAACTGTTTAAGAAGCAAAAACTGTATACAATTTTTAAAAGACTATTTTAAAAGATGTGATTCAAATATCAACAGTAAAATTTTTCATTAAACATAAGTTTTGATATGCATATTATTATTTTTTTTTAAGTTGTGGAACTTTATAAATACGTAGTTCAAATGAATAGAGTATATAAGGATTAGTAAATATTATATTTGGTATTCGAGGCAACACTTTACCGTAATCAATTCGCTTTAAATTGTCCATCTTGTAGCAGTGGTATAAATGTGTGCTTGGAAACAGATTTGAGATAAAATTGCAAATATTTACAATCAATATTTCGTCTTATGATTTCAAGAAAGCCCTAAGATTGATTACTATCCACCATATAAAAATACATGTCCCTGGAAAATTTTACATATTAAAATTGTGTTAATTCGTTAATAAGAAATAAGCTTAAACTGAAAAAATTTTGAAAAATGATGGTTAACTTTTCATATTAGAGAGTTTTTTGCTTGGCCTCCAAAATTTGTTCAACTTAATTTATATGAAGATTTGTAAATTAAATTTTTTTTCATTTACTTACATTTAAATCAAAGTTTTATACATATGTATATTTTTTAAAGTTTTATTTGCACAAATAAATAAATGTATCCGAAAGAAATTTTTTCAGACGAAGTGCCTAAATGTCTTGACGAATTTGTGACGACAGATCTGATTTCCGTAATGTCTTAACGAATTTTTTACGAAAAGTCTGGCTTTAGAAAAAGTCGAAACCTTTGGTTTGGTGGGTTATTTTTATTTTGAACAAGTCTGCAAGTATAAAAAATACTAATTGCGATAAAAATGTTATAGAATTGCAAAAATAGATTAAGTTTTAAACCTGTCAAAATGATGTAGTATTTTATTTCAAACAAAATTTATTACTTTTGATCAAATTCGATAAAAAAGCACACATTTTGACAATTTCTTTACATATGTATGTATGTATGTACATGCAAACATACGTAGTACATATGTATGCGTATAGTATGTATAAATATATGTATTTAAATTTTTAATAACTTGTAGATATATATGTATGTATATGCTTCCGTGTGTACTTGGGAGTTGGTTTTTGGATATTTTTTTTTTGCTTGAAATACCAACTAATTTTGGAAATAAGATATGTACATAGGTATGTATGTAATGCCATTATCAAAATTTCGATATAGTGTACATATATGTATGTACATGCATACACAGCAAAAAAAAGCAAATGAACGAGTTCAAAATGAAATGATTTACTTCTTAAGCACTTGACTTCTGGAATGCATTTATAATGCCATCGAAAATTTGAGTAAATTTTTTATTGTAAAATAAAATAGGTACTCGTATGTAGGTATATAAAACTTCCTCAAACGATTTCAATGAAATTTTGTGAGTGTATTTTCCAGCTTGAGCGATAGGGTACTTTTGGAATCTATAGAACCTGGTGTCGCTGTTGTCAAGGTAGATAGATATCTTTTAAGAAATTCGTTTTTAAGCGAACTGTGGCAAAGGCACTAGTAGTATATTTATAAATAATAAAAAGTATCTTAGTAACTAAATTTGTTTTCATTTTCATTGTATATTTTAAAATTAACATAACAACCAACAATTAATTGACGCTGACAAACTAATCTAAACAGTTACGGACAAAAACGCATTTATAACCCATTACATTGAAATAATTTGATCAAAAATTATTCGAACTTGGTCATAAGATCTCGTAATAGGATTTGTAACAAATAACCTTTTTCAATATTCACTCCTGTCGTAATGTAAATTATTGATGAAACTTTGTTAAGTGCCCTGGTGACGATCAAAAAAACACGTCAACGTTCTAAGTGTGTGCGTGCAGTCGTGTTTTTTCGTTTACACCGATAGGTTGTCGGCTCTGATTGATGAGAATCAAAAACTTTTGATATTTTATTTTGATGTATAATTATTTTGATAGTCTCCAATTGTGATTGACGATAGAAAATGTCAGTTGTTTTGTTATCGAAGTAGAAAGGTAAATAATTAAATAGATTTAAGATCTTCAAATTTATTTCCAGTAGCCAAATATCTCAATGTTGCTGACAAACCTATACTGGGTATTATTGTTTCTCGCATCACCGTGTTCTGTTTTTCTATTAACGGCTTCACTACACACAAAAGTTCCTCGAATGTCTAAGAATACATTCTCAAAAAATTTCCATAAGCAGTTTAATCTTAATTCACTTAAAAGATTTTCGTGTGTAAAAGTGTTTCTTTTTTGTACCCACTTTTCATCCATAGTTGTTTCTTCTTTTCATGTTTCTTTTTTAACAAAATTGCACAAGAGGCAATTAACAATAAGTCATCACCCGATGACGACATGTTTAGAAACGAACGCGGCGAAGTCAAAATACAAATGATGATTGACGATTTTATTTGTACGTCTCCATAAACACGACACTTACACATATGCACTGATTGACGTGTTTTTTTGATCGTCTCCAGGGCACTTTACAAATCTTATTTGCAACATCTGTTATCTAGAACGTCATTTAGGCTTACCTATTTTAACATTATTTTGAACTTTGAAGATATAGCAGGAAATTTCTTTTAAATTGCAATTGACATGCAAGTTTCTAAAGGGAAATGCAGAAACAATAATCAGACTTCATATATAATTTTCGAATAAATTTATATTTTCAAATTGTTTATTAAAACGATTTAGTGACCATTAATCAGTTTCGAAAATTGGAATTGATTTAGCAAAAAATCGTTTTTATAGCTGAAATGGTACGCCATTAAGTATACATACATATGTACATATTTATGAAAAATATTATAGTCCCACAGCTTTATGTGTGTTGATTGGAAAACTAAAACTTAGTTTATTAGCTCTTCTAGTTTGATTCACGACACGTGCACACGACTAGTTAACTCCTTCATATTACGAATCTTCTTACACCCGAATTTTGGTTTTGTCCCACACTGTCATTCATATTTTACGTTTTATATGTATATTTTGGTTACTATATTCGTTGTATGTACATATTTATAATTTGCTGTAGCCACGTAAAATCAAAAAGAAACTCATTGACAACACTACGAGCAAGTTATTATAAAGTAAATAATTCAATTTGTTCTTTTGTTTGAATTTATTTATTTCTTTTCTTTTAAATTGTGTTTTTTTATTTACATTCTTCTGAGTATTTAATTGTATTCTTTGTTTACATATGTTTGTTACTCATGCAACGATTTAGTGTGCATTTCTCCATTGCCGTGTTTAAATTTATTTAATTTTCTATTTATTTAATTTATTAACAATTAAGTCTGCGTCATATCAGATCTTCTTTTATGTAGTAAATGGAATTATTTTTGTAAGTCCGAAATTTCTATAAAAGTTGTGTTTTCAATTGCTAAAATTACATATATTTTTAATTATGTGCTTGAAATGTGTAAAATTTACTCAATAACAAAATTATTTAAAGTGATTTTTTTACTTACATACTTACGTAAATGTAGGTAGATATATTTTATTTTTGATTAAACATTTTTATGAAATAATTTTTTATATGCAATAGGTATTTATTGCAAATCGTGATTGCCAGATGAACTTTAAACAAATTCTAAATGTGTAAATTGTAAAAATGGTTGATAATAAAATTCTTTAAGGAATTCAGCTGCTGTTGTCGATTGTCGTAAATTAAACAAAAATTGGCAAAGAACTATCTAAAAAATAGCTGGAAAATAATTCAAGCTTTACTTTGTTACAATAAATTTAAAATTTAGATAATTTTTTTAGTAATTTAAATAAAACTGGAGTACGTCTTATGGTCGAAATTCGACCGCCAGTTTAAACGTATGCCTACTCGTATTTTAGTTGCATTTATTTAAAGAGAAAAAATTACCTAATTAATTATTTCCTTCCCCATGGATAAAACAATAAACGAAATAAAACACGCACATTTATAAAAAATTTTATATGTAGGTACTCTCAAACACTCTCATTATACTCATTGCTTTGCTTATGTTTTTGCTTGAACCAATACTTACATAAATGAATGCGTGTGCGTGTGTATTTTTAGCATTTGTAGTGGTGTCAAATTTATGAGCCTTTTATTCCTTTAATACCGAACCGATTTAAATAATATAAAGTCGGGTCACTAAAACTCAACAATGTTTACCATTTGGTAAAAGAATGAAGAAAATCGGTTAGCAAAAAAAATGAGAAAAAGGGATCTAAAAATTTGTCTTTGCCTATTTGTAAAGGGTGTCCCAACAAGAACGCAATTTTTAAATCTTTACTTTACGATATAATAAAGTTTCACGACTTTTTTTAAATATCTGTTTTATTTAAAATTTAAAAATTGCGCTCTTGTTGGGACACCCTTTATATGTATGTGACCTTCTCCGAGAAAAGGGACTTAGTGTGTGAAAATAAAGTTTTGAGAAAAACGCATTTAAAGTTTCATAACGCAGTATAACTTTGAACACATCTTTGCTATTGTTGCTGCTCTGTACACGTAAAAATAACTATAAGAAAGGAAAAGAATAAATTGACTTCAATCTTGTGCCAACTGTATAACGAGTGTTATCAATATCTCAAAAGTTGTTTCGCAACTTTGGATCTTTTGTAATTTTGTTACTAAGCTGATGTTAATTTGAAGTAATTTTTATATAAATGGATATTTCTGACAGTTTTGATAATGATTTAAAAAGACTAGACTCGGTTTATGGCCATGATGAGATCGTTATGACGTTATTTGAAAGTCTGAAAATCAAAGTTTTTTGCATGATGTTTCCGAATCCAATATATCCGAATTAAAACCAAAAAAAAAATTAAATTTTAATGTTTTTCTCAGTTTTATCGATTTTCCCAAGTTCCTTTTGTACGTTTTTATGGGGTAAATAAATTTTTATCAGAATCTAACTCATTTCATCTTATTCTACACCCTTTTATGTACCAGAACCCACTCTTAAGCCCAAACCCGTTTTTTGACAGAAGGTCACATATTTGATTCATGACTCTGTTGCAGCAAAGATTAAGCTAATAATTATATGCCCTCCCGTGTCATTTTTTAATTTATTATTTTATGTTATTTTATATTTTTTACGATCTTTTACTCTTATGAATCGGGTCACCAAATTCAGTTTTTTAATTCCTCAAAAAATTATTTACTAATCAGATTGAAATATCAAATATGTGTTTTAATTACTTAAAGTATAAACTTCTGCTTATATATATATATATATATTTTTAAATATTGATTTTTTTCTTGCAGATTTGCTAAAATGTCCAAATACTCAGGTAAAAAATGTCGGCTACTTTCAATGATGGTGTTGACCATTTTCTTCTTTTTCGTCGAAATTGTGGTCGGTTATGTAACAAATTCAATGGCGCTGGTAGCTGACAGTTTCCACATGTTGGGCGATATAGCCGCTTTACTAATATCGTTTTTATCAGTCAAGGTATGTGTACTTATTTAATAATTTTGCGACAGGTCCTATTTAAGTTGTTGCAATTTATGCTGCCAAACTTCGCAATTATTGATTCTAAATCAAAACAGCTGCATGCTCACCACCATTTATAAGTCTGAAGTTTCGGAACAATTAGGAAAACCAATCAACGAATAATAATCAAAAATTGCCTCAATCTTATTTTTTCGCGTTCAACGAGAAATCCGCAGCTACTTATACCCAGAATTTATTCTTTTTTTAATATCTCTTAATGTAAGAATTGCACTATGGTGAAATCTTTTGTCTTTTTCTTTACGTATTTATTTCGATTGTAATTGCATTTTTCGGTTAAAACTTTTGCGGGCTTCTTCATCTCCGTGATATCTGCATATGTATGTATCTGTTTATCTTTGTTGTTGCCATTGCAACCTTGGATCCTTTTACATTGCCAGACTAGTGATTATGACTAGTTTGCAAATCCTTGAATTTATTATTATTATTATTATTCCTCTCTCTTTTTTATTATTTTGTATACTTTGGTATTATTATTATTAATGTTTTTAATATATTTACTGCCAGTCCCACCCAGGATGTCACACATATTCGTTCTTTCGTCCAAAATTCTAAAATTTTAGAATTTGTTTTTTGTTTTAAATGTAGTTGTACGAAAGAACGAATAGTTGTGACATCGACGGACTGGCAGTTAATATAAACAAAGTGGGAAAAAAATTTCGTCAACAGCAATTAAATAGATTTTCATTTAAAAATTACTGTTTTTCCTTTGTCCTTACAATATAAATAGTGACTTTCGCATCATTATCAATTACCATTTTATAAAAATAGCTTCTTTTATGTGTGCTTGCTTTTTAGATGTCCCCAAAAAAATGGTCGAAAAACACATTTGGTTGGGCACGTGCCGAAGTATTGGGAGCTTTAGTCAACGCAGTATTTTTGGTTGCATTATGCTTTAGTATTACAATAGAAGCGTTTAAAAGGTACTTTAATTTCAATATATTATTATCTTATGCTCACAAAGTATGCTTTATTTAAAGCTCATAGGTACATATGTACATATGGTAAGCTAAAATTCAAAACTAGCGATATAAATTGTTTTTGTTATTCACGTGGTTTTGAATTTCAGCTACCGATATATAACGTGTAATTGCTTTAAGTTACTGGTATTTAAAATAGAATAATTATTGAAAAGTTTAATCGTCAATGAAACAATTTTTTTACTTTTGCAGATTTATAGAAGAAGAGACTATACATCAACCAGAATTGTTAGTTACTGTAGGAGTATTAGGTTTAGTTGTAAATGCCGTAGGCTTGTGTTTACTTTATGGTAAGTTGCAAACAACAATAATTATTTAATTATAAAATTTATAATTTGTTTGTTTGGTTTTTTGAATAAGTTTCAAAGCCACTATGCTTATACTTTTGTAATTTTTAAAATTCTCGTTTGATTTTTAAAAGTTATTGCATAAAGTAAGAGGTTTGCATGTATACAGACTCGCTAAAAAAACCCTCAACAAACAAAACTTTTTGAAATTCCTTAAAAATAATTATTCTTATTATATTATCTATATCAAAAATTATATAATGAATATTTAAATTGTAATCGCGTTTTTTATAGAGCATGGTGGCCATCATGGTCATTCACATGGTGGAGGCTTAAGGCGAAATCATAGTAGACTTACTGAATTAGCTAATGTGGATGAAGGTGAAAATCCAGATGAATTTGCTTACGAAAAACCGGTAAGTTGCGATTTATTTGTTCTATTTATTGTCATAGAAAAACAGCAATAATAAAAATTTTAAAGAAGGAGAAACCAATTAAAAAGTCAAGCCATGGCCATAGTCACGATCCCGGTTCTATGAATATGCGTGGTGCGTTTTTGCATGTGTTAAGTGATGCTTTAGGAAGTGTTATTGTCGTAATAAGTGCTCTGGTAGGTTCAATTTCCTTTGTTAAATAATTGTTTAATATATATTTTTTTCTAACTGATTTTAAACTTTTTTAAGGTTGTTTGGTTAACCGAATGGAAGTACCGTTTTTATATGGATCCTGCTTTATCGATCGTTTTAGTTGTGTTAATATTACATTCAGTTTGGCCTTTATTGCGTGAATCCGCTTTAATTTTGCTACAAACAGTTCCAACACATATACAAGTAAGTTAAATTTTTAATATATTATTTTGCAATTACAGTTTTGGCTCGCACAGTAGTACGAATTATATGTACATTGTAAGCTAACCATCATTATAGATAAAGCGGTCATCACAGAATTCGTTAGGAACTCTAAAGACTTATGTTGTGATTACAGTACATATTTGAAATATAACTGGAAGTAAATTTGAGTTCAAGCTTTGTTTCAAGTCTGTGCGTGTATTAATGTACAGTAATATTTTTCTGTATTGTTTAATTCATAACCTATTTGTAACAGTTGTATTATCCTTATTTTCATATTCACCCTTATTTTCGTATTCACCGTAACTATTTGTCAACGTTACATCAAGGCAAAAAATAAGCTCTTGCCTACTCGCTGTCGGCATCTATTTACTACTGTTAACAGCCACTTGCTTGTCTCTAATGCCTAGAAAATATCAAGAGAATGTTTAAGTAGTCAACTGTTGTCGATAACAAGTGGCGAAGATCTTGATGTCACGTTGACAAATATTTACGGGGTAAGGGGTATTATTAGCTTAATATTCAAGTATATACAAAGTTTAAGGCTTTGAGAAAATTTTAAAGATGCATATGAATTTGTAATTTTAACTATTTCGAAATACTTATAAAAAATGCTTCTTTTTATTTATTATAGGTTGATGCTATACAAAAACGTTTATTGGAAAAGGTTGATGGTGTTTTGGCAGTCCATGAATTTCATGTTTGGCAATTGGCTGGCGATCGCATCATAGCTTCAGCACACATAAGGTAATATTTTACAGTAAAAAAGTTAGCAACAACTCACAAAATTATTTTTTTTTTAAATAAAAATTAAACTGGGGTTTTTAGTATTATTTATATATTGCAAATGCCTTCCAAAATGTATGTACATATATGTCATTTTCGCATGTATGTACATATGTATGTACATTGGAGCGAATCTGCTTGTTCAATTAAAGCTTGGCTATCTAGCGAAAAATCTATATTTCGTATTTTCTCACAAATATACTTACATACAAACAAAATAGTATATACGTCATTTCAAAGTTTTTTTTTCAAGTCAATTGTGAATTAAATTTTTCCATTCATACCAATAACAATGCGATATGCAGTTGAAAAGGTTTGCTTTTTTATCTTTATTTGTTCATAAATTCCATCAACCATATGATATTCCATAAAATTTCAAAAGTAAGGGTTTTTTTATAAAATAATACATTTTCGTGAAATAGGACTGTTGGGCAGCAGATAATGTTCCTACTTACCTTTACAGAGTGTGTACCAACTTTTATAATAGTTAAAATTTTTTATCCGATTATTAATTTTTATATATACAGTACATTAATGGGGATTTTTGCCTTTAACCGTTGAGGCATATGCAGTGTGTGCTGTAGCTCCATCTTGTTGAAACCGCAAGGTTTGATGATTTTACACAAAACTTTCCAATTTTTCGTCCGATATTCACCACCACCGTTGGGATGATACACCGCACCAACCAGTACACTTAAGTTTATTTCTGGTTTATTGTTGACATTGTGGGTGCAATTCGCATATTAAAATTACGCAGCGTCAACATAATTGATTATTGTTGGTTTGAAAAATAAAATGCAATTCTTTTTTACGTTTTTTGATTGTTCATATTAAATTTCCAACCATATATCTCTTTCTGCGCCACCCTGTAGTAAAAAATAAATTTTAGAACATAATGTACATTTTTTTGAAGATAATATTCTTAACATAAGATTTAATAAATTGCAATAATATTAAATATGTGTAAACAACCAAATCACGCAATAGAAATAACCAATTTTTTTATTAATTTTTTAGATGTCACAACTTATCCGAATATATGAAAATCGCTGAAAAGGTAAAAGAATTCTTTCATAATGAAGGCATTCATTCAACAACAATACAGCCAGAATTTGTTGATATGGATGGAGCTTGTATAGTGTCAGAGGGTACATCTAGCCTCAACATGAGTAGTTCAGACTGCTGCGCTTTAGATTGTCCACCCTCGACAGACAATGGCTGTGTCAAAGCCACATGTTGCCAAAATAATAACAAAGTGGTTAGTCTCAAATACATATAGTAGACTTTAGAATTTGGGTATCATTATTAAAATTTTATTTTCAAAACAGAATCAACTACCGTCACCTACTAGTTCGCCGTATTTGTGTCGTCAGCGTAATTCAACTAGAATTGCCAATGATCTTGAATTCGGGTCACTATTGGATCCTGTAAACGGTACGGGTGGAGGTTCTATTGGTACTGTAGGTAGTGGTGGATTAACGACAAAAGAAAGTAATGGAGAGGTGGTGTGACAACATTCGTTTCATGCAACTCGAAGTAACATACCAGTAATGGCGCAGGAAATCGATCATTTATATACAACATCTTCAACAAAAAATATTCATCATCATCAACAGTTAAAGGAAGCGATGATAAATAATCATAATAGTCATATGCTTAATTTTAAAATACAACAACCAACGACAGCAGTCACAACCGGAACATCAACAACATTGTCATTATTATCAACATCATTTGATTTAGAGGTTAACTGTAAAGATGATTTTAAAGCAGTTAAAAGTAATCAAAGTGATGACGATTTTAGTATTCAACAAGAAAAACAATCACACATAAACAAAAACAAAGACAAAGAGAATGAAAAAATCATAGATGACTGCTTTACGCTGCCTATTAAATCCATGATGTCTCCTAGAACAACGCGTGATATATATGAAAATGGACTTAAAACAGCGACTTCTTCGAACTACCAACAATCAGTATCATCACCAAAGTTAACGTCATTCTCACCGCCTGTTACAACAACCACCGTAACAGCTTAACGACGCCGTGATTTAAAGCTTAAAGCCGAACAACAAGACCACGAACAAATTGAGCTTAACAAAGCCTCTTTACGACAAGGAGATGAGGTGGCTTTATAATTGAATCCCTTGATTTTGCTTTGTACAATACAAATGCATATGGATATACATACTCGTATGTATGAATGTATATATTTATTTGTACACTGTGTTTCGTTTCTATTGAGACATCATATTTGTCATATGCATCAAAAATATATATTGTCGTCCTTTCACTTAGAAATTTGTTTACAAAAATTGACCAATAAAATTAAACCATCTAATTTTATTTATTTATTTACATATTTTTTTGTATGAACAAAACACAAATAGGAAGTAAAATCAAGTTTTAAATTTTGTGTAGTGTAAATTTTGTTATTATACATATATGTAGTTACATAATAGTAGCAAAAAGTACTAAATTGTTGTTTTAGCTATTATAGCTAAAAAGGAAAAACATGAAGGAATCGTTACTATAATCCAAAATTGTTTTTTTATATAAGAAAATTTCATATTACGAAATAAAGTTTTGTTTGTATAATTATTTGCTAGTATAAATTTAAATTAATTTCATTCTTTAATATAATAAAGTGTGTGTTTTAACATCACTTTGTTAAAAAAAATATATGCTCAATACAGTTCTAAGTTTTTCAATGTTGTTGGCAATTTCTTTCTAAACATTTGCTTTTAAACATGTTTATGTGGAAATTACCAACAAAATTAATATAACTTACAACTGCTTTCAATTGGGCAATAAATAGAGTTTTTGTTAAAATGTAAACAATTATAAAATATGTGTAAAATTTAAATAAAACTGTAATTTTTTCGTTGTTTTATTTTTCTAACTAGTCTGTCCACTCTTCCTATGTGAAACATATTATTTTATTATTTTTTTAAATTAATTAAATTAATTTGTATTTTTGTCGAAATCCTAGCTTATAAATTGCATTTTCTGTATATGAACTTTGTTTTTTATTTTTGCAAAAAAAAAATTAATGAATAAATAAATTATATAATAAAAAACAAACGGTGTTGTGCATTTGAAAATACATTGTTTTTTAAACAAAAATCTTATTAATATCAATTTTAAACACTAACTCGAAATTTTGTATAATAAAGAAATACTCCACTTCAAATTCAATACATGTATAATAATATCGGCTAAGAGTATCTATCGATTTACTATGGTAATTGCTCTTAATTCACTAACATTGATTTGACACTTAGAACAATTTAACTTTCAGTTTTGAAATCTACTATAATAGGAATTTCGTGGCATAATAATAGCATTTAAAATAATACACAATAGGTGCGATTCCTTTTCGCTGAATTTCGATGATTGTCAATTATTAAGTTTTGTAATTTGTTATTAATAAACGTTATACTTTTATTTGTATAAAATAATAATATAATCATTAAAAATAACTTTCTGACAGTTGATTTTTCCGCACTTCAAAAATTATATTCTTGATTTTTTGTTTTCAGTAACAATCATACCTAAATAAGAGCGTTGAGCGTCGGGTTAGCAACAGGGTACGTATTTGCAATGTATTTTAAGAAATAAATTTACTCTGAATGTACTGTAAATCCGCACCCTCTTGCTAACGCGACGCTCTTATTTAGGTATGGCTGTAAGGATCGCTAGGATTTCCAATAATTTGCCGCAGGATTTTAAGTAGTTAGATTTTCTGTAAGTGTTTGTAGGAATAAACTTTGTGTTTTAATAACAATTAGTTTTCAATGTACATGCGTTTTCGAATGTGTAAAACTTAGGAAACTATGTACGTATAAATTAAATGGAATAGTGATCTATTTTTTTATATAAATATGACATCAAAATTTTATTTTGCATTTGTTTATATTTCTAGATTGCTGATATATTTTCCTACACATACTTTATATCTTGGAGTGGCTGTATTCTACAATATAAATTTTGCATTTATTTAAAGTGATTCTTCCCCTATATAAATATGATATTTGATTAGTTTATATATATATATGTAATATTAATATTAGTACTATGTAAACTATTTTTATATACAATATTGTTGGCCAAATACGGCCTTCGTGGGATCAGTTAACTAAATGAATTCTAATAAAAATCACTTAAATCAAAAGAATTACCAATATCTATAAAAAGAACTGAAATTTTTATTGAAAAGGGAGCAATATTCGAAATAAGTGAATGCCACTAAAATATCATACCAATAAAAATATGAAAAAAAATCCTGTGACACTGAAAAAAACAAATATTCTCATATGAAATATTTTTTTTAGTGATTTAAAATAGTTGGAAAAATATTGATATAGGTATTTACATACGTATTTTTTGCAAAAATAATGGCCAAACAAACAAATTTTGAACAAACCCTTTTAATTAGTCGGACACCAGTTATATAAATGCAATTTTTTTAATTGGAACTGAGTTATATCATATAACTTATATTTTGGCAAAACTGCAAAGTTCAATATTCTTGAGATTTCGGCTTAATGATAAAATTATGTCTAGGATAGGATAAGAATATTTACAGAACAATTCACAATAATTTTAAAATACATCCTTCTTTTAAACAGTATTTATAAAGAATTTAACAAGTGCTATAACTTCATATCAATATTGTCGTCCGTAGTCTCTTCAACAATTGCTTCATCCCATGGTCCGTGAATATTAAGCTTATGTCTTTGCTGTACCACAAAAATACAAGGACACACAATATTAACGAACGACGTTATAGAAACGTAAATCCATAAAACATTTGTTGATATAATATAGAGGCAATAGCAGCATGTCCCAAAAATGGGAATCAGCATGAATGAACGCCAATACTCCTTAATAACTATGGGATATAAAACAAAAAATATTGCAGCCTCTACCAATAAAACAAAGGCATGATATGATGTTGACAAACGGGATGCTAAGCATATAGATCCAAATATGGCTGCATTTAGGGATATCGTTTTTGACACCATTGCCACCGAAAGACCATAATCACAAAATATTAAATTTGAAAACATCACTATAAATGTCATAGAGAAAATCGTATCTGTGGATACAGCATCAGTGAGAGTATGTAAGATGGGGGCAAATAAGTATCCGAACAACAATACCGCTAACAATGTTTTTGAATCTTCCACAACATTTGCAAAAGTCATATGTTTTCGACGAAAACAAATGTATCCTAAAATAGTCACTAAGCAACTTGGCCATAGTATAGTTGTTGGTGACAATTTTTCACTGTACATCACATAGAAAATTATTAGAAATCCCGTAACACAGGATATTTGGTTGTTCATCACTGTTACGCCCTGGACAACTTCGTATAGCGTGTAAAATCGTACATGTAAATTTGTTCTCAAATCTTTTAAAAATGTGGGATCAGTATAATTATCTGGATATTCTTCATTCTCGTATAAATTTTTACGCCAAATTTTGCGTTTTGTATTCATTTATAAATTCTGAAATTATTTAATACAAATTAAATGAAAATAATTAAATTTATTTATTGGGGCATTACCGCGTGGTGAATGACACGGATATAATTTAATCAATATCAGAAACACGAGTTCACAACCAGGTGGCGTTACTATATATCTGAATATTTGTCGCGGGGATCACGTAAGACGGTGTTTTTTCCTTTAAGATGCTTATAAATCAAAACAATTTATTTCATGTATGTATATCGTCTGAGTTTTTTATTATAAATAAATTCTAGCAACAAATTACAAACAACACTTGTTGCTTTTAAGATACACGCACGTAAATGTACATAGATACGTATGTATGTTTGACGCCCGACTTTATTTAATCATAAGTTTTCCTAGAACACTAATATAGGTTTGTTTTAAAATATTTATCAAAATATGTTCTTTAATGTACATAAAATTTAAGTCCCACTTCTACTTCGTTTAAAAGCTTTTTTTATAACATAAGGAACTGTAAGAGTACCATTTAGAGAGGGATCAAACAAACATACATACATATGCATGTACATAAATACATATATTTATTTAATTTTAAAAATCATCAACAGCATATTGTGAAAACCACAGAGTTTACAAACTTTTATTTTTTAAACCGTTAAAGCACTAGCATTACTTTGAATACCACACATGAATTACACCGTGTGGTAAAATTTTTCTGGCGGAAAAGCTACTAAACACAGATTAGTATAAGGACAAAACATAGGCAAACTGCGTAATTGGTTTTTCATTTGTTCATCTTATGTCCTTTTTAAAGGACACTACATTTTTTAATAATGTAAGCAATGTGTTTTTTTGATATCAATACTTAACAATCAAAAACCCTCTTAAGAAACCCATTTTAATAAACTTAAGGATATGAATGCAAAATTGCCGTTCCTAAAATAACGCAGACTAAAATTTTACACTATTTAAACATTTAATTTTTTTATTTTTTGCAAATATACATGTATGTATCGCTTGGAACTGACATTCAATATTTTTATAGTTGTCTACATTAGCATACGAAATATCGAACTAATTTAATAATAAAGTTAAATAAAAATAATTTATATAATTGACTCTCTTACGCTCGTCAGTAGTTGACGATTCAGTCAACATTTGGGTCGACCTATCTTTCAAGCACTCACTGAAACACGCGAAGCACCAGCTTTTTTTCTAGACTTTATAGAATCCTGGCAGTCATAGAATTCCATTCTCATCACATAATCCTTAGTAATCGTTAGCACCACCTCCCTTAGGCTGAGGTATGCTAATTATCTGAGATACTTGTAAAATTAATTCGCCTTGGATTGAATAAACGTTTTGTAACATAGAATACATTTATTCAATAGAATTAAAATGTATGTATTAAAACTTACATAGAAATAAGTTGAAAAATCATTCCAATGAAGTTTTATCCATGGTGAAATAAACATTATTTCAGCATGGTTTTATTTAAAAAAGAAAAACGCCAGTGTTTATATTTTTTTAAATGTTTGTTTCTTCAGAACCCCTCTTCTTGTAAATCGATTTGGAAAATGTTTGTTTTGTTTGGATATACTACTTTCCAGATTGCTGACATTGTTTTAATTTTTATATTCGTATTAAATGTCCGTCAGCCTGTACCACCCTCTGTTTTTGTGTTAATTGTTTTTTGTAAGATATATTTTTTTAAAAAATAATTATATTGAAATAGCTTTGGTTAGTATACAACATAAATATTTTATATTTAAAGTTATATATGAATAACAACTGTTGATTAAAACATTTGAATAATTTCTATTGGTTGTTAGTCAGCATGCCTTTCTGTGCTTGGCACTTGCATGTCACTTCAGTTCCCACAAACAATAGCCCTGATTATGTATGTCGAAGTCGTGTTGGCAACAATTTGTCCTTGTCTTTTAATCGAGGACAATTTGTTTTATTCGATCATTCGGCTTCGACATATGTAGATGAGGGTGCAAGTTCCTATTTTTTAGAAATCATACCCAACCACCCGTCAGTTTATGGAACATTTCATCATTTAGAGTTTGATTGTTTTCTTTGGAACGCATGGACATGAAAATGTATCCACCAATAAATTCGTGAACAACTTTACAGTCAGCAGATTGCACAGAGAAAATTACATTTTCATCATGAAACTGAATCATCATGCATTTAATACCCCAATTAACATTCCATGCTTTCATGGTGTTGTAACGCCAAGTTTTAATGTGATCACCAGAACTTAGATCCATACGCATAATGCGATTGTAAGCAACACCCAAAAGTTCTTCCTTCTTATGACCATCGAATTTAATTATAAACATAGAGACTCCAAAGTTAGGTAATGACTGCCATGCTTGAATATATTTTAACTTGGCATCAATTAGGGATAATTTACGAACATTTGCATGGGCTTCGAGTATACGCTGGGCAGCTTTACTAGATACTTTGCGTAGCATTCTTGGTGACAAATAATCAATTGTTTCTATAGATCGAGGATCGACATTGACGGCTATATCATGAGCGGGTTTTTGCAAATTGAGTAATGTCTGAATATTCGAGACTTCACTTTCATAAGTACTATCAGCTAGAGAACGACCCTTCGAGGCGAGACGGCATGCTGCCATCCATTTTGAATATTGTTCTTCGTTCTCACAGCGAATCCAAACTTCACTGTTCGGTCCATTACTACCTTCTGGTGGAACTTCCAAACGTATGGCAAACTTTCCCTGCGACAGCAAAATATCGGGAGTAACTTCACAGCCCCTTAAATTAATAGTTATTACTGGGGCTCCACGTCTTGATTCTTCAGCAGTTTTATATAGGTGTAAATGAAGATCCCGATAAGTGAAGAAGTATCGTTTATATCCCTTCATAGTGAATTTGCGCGGTTTGAGGAAACGCAAATAATCGGACAGCTCGGGTATTTTTGTTATATTACCATCAGCCCTGGCATTGGGTCCTTCCAGTGATATTTGCAGTTCATTAAGAGCAGAATCAATGTCATCATCAGTACCATTTGTTGCGTTCAAAGAATTAATTCCCGATCCAATACCTTGATATGATTCGTTCTGTTGATTGATTTGAAATTGTAAAGCGGCAAACATAAGACTTTCTTCTTCAGTGCAATCTAATTCTTCGTTTAATATAGCCCATTTAGCTTGTTCGTACAATTGATTAATACGAACCTGATCATATTTTGGATTTAAATCAAAAAAGGTATAATATTTAAAGCGAAGACATAAAGTGTCATATTCGCGTATGCCCTGCTCCATAATCGATAGCGATGAATCTAACCAGCCGACATTCATACGGGCTTTTTCAATTAAGGACTTTGGTCTTACTAGCCGTGAACGCACATCCGGGCTAGGTGCACGAGGAGAAGTAGCTAAATTCTCTTGATAATCTCCGAGACTTGATGATCCAGAATCATATGTCATATATCCATTGCTGCTGGGTTTCCAATTACCTGTTGGTGAGCTTATCGGAGTTCCAGGAGCAGTTGCTGCTCTTCTTGGAGTGGTGGTATATTGTGAAACTGGCGCACACAAAAAGTTTCCGTTTTGTGTTCTGTCTAAGCTGCCATTGCTGCCGTGGTAAGCGGAGTTAATAGGTATAAAGGAATTAGTATCTGGAGCTGGCTGTAAATAAACTGTTCCGTTTGATTCGGCAATTTGTATTTTTTTCTGAGGAAACTTGCCAAAGTTTTTTTTCAGATGATCAGCCTCAAGAGGCTTGCACAGTGATAGCTCTTCGGGGTGGCGTATATCCAAATCTTTGCATAAATTAACAACGGCAGAAAATGTTTTAATAGAAAAATCTGTACGACAGTCAAGATACCGCAAGTCTGGCAGTTGAACACGTAGAATTTTATGCATTGGTGTGAAATGCAGCAAACAGTCAGCTTGAACGCCAACTTGGTCTAAAGTTGATCGAGTTCGGGTTAACCACACATTTTTTTCTGGCCACCACAAAGCATGATCGGACCAATCTTTAGGATTTCCAGGATCAACTAATTGTAGCATAATGCCACCAATGTGTTGATCACCTTTCACTCTCAAGTGCTTCTCCACCTGCAGATCTGTTATAAAAATCCGCAGATTCCAAGAGTTGTCGCCAACATGAATCATTTTTGCTAATGTTAATTAAAAATACCCAGAATTAGAGCGTAGAAACTTCAGTATATGGTCCAGTTGTATACGATAACTAAAATAAAAATCACAGATGTTTTCCCAGAAGTTCATGAAATTTAATGACGTAATATCTATACTTACAAATACAATGTACGCTGAGTTACTATACTGAGAACGTTTTCGTAATTAAAGAAAGTGATAGTACTCTTATCATTTCAGTCTCAAGAGGTTTCTAAAAAAATTATTGGCGATGGTAATTAAATTGCATTACGTTCTTAGATCTACATGAATGAACTGATGTGGTTTGTTTATTTTACAAACTTTGTTAATGAGGTTTAGACTTGTTCTGTCTCTCTTTACATATATCGTTCCCAAACACAGCCAAGGCTGTCTGTTAGGAGAGGGAACAAGCGCAAAATTCCAACAACGTTCAATATCAACAACCACACTCAACTGAACAATAATTTTTAAAATACATAGTAAATGTATGATGATAGGCGTACAAATTCGCTCATGTTATGTAGAAAGGAACTACATACATAATATGTATGTATGTACATACATACATATGTACTACGCAAAAGCAATCCAATTCATAATTTGACACGATCTAAATATCGCCCTTTAATTTCTTTTTATTTATGTATGTATGTATATATTTAAACGGTCGTCAACACCACCGACTGAATCACTGTATGATGAGTGTAGATCGATGATCGGACAAGTCAATTGGTGGTGTATTAGATACTATATTATTTTCGCTGTGAATTAAATTAAAATTACACGATTATAATGATGACGTTGTCGTGGAAAATAAAACAAGTTTAGCTCGACGTTTCTTCCTTACTTTGTCGTTCACAAAACTCAATGATGGAATTATATTGCTATTTATAGAAGAGAAACCCGCATAAAACAAATAAACAATAAATGATATACATACATACATAGGTATGTATGGATTTATAATTATTTAAACAGCCACAAACGAAAAAATGTATTAATGCTCGTTTGCGCACCCGTTCACTCTAGATAATACAACGTTTCTTAATCGAATTCTATTAACAACTAACGGAAAGTTGAGAATATACAAATGATTGATCTTAAAATTAAAATACATACATATGTATGGATGTATGTATGCATGGGAAAATAAAAAGAGATAAATAAATACATACATATGTATGTGGCAGAAGTTAATTATATGCATATCGTTGGCTTCACAAAGACAAGACGTATCTCGATTTCTTAAATTGCGATACTAAGCATTTCTTATGTATTTGGAAGTGTAATGTCAGAAAAGCGTTTCGAAGAAAATTCTAGATACGTAATTTCTACGAATCAAGAAAACAAGATTGCGCAGGTCCGTTATTTTGTTTTGTGGTTTTTTGTTGTGTTGGGACGTAGACAGAATATGTGTTGTAAACAAAAGTACATTTGTGTATGGAAAGCAAGCAAAAATGTAAAACTTTGGTAGCCCGAGGAAGATCTTCTTCAAATAGCTGCAAGCCCAAACTCAAAAGTTTTACTCGACCGCATCTCTTTTCTGTGCATTTAAAATTTTTTTAAAATCTATGCACCCGTTTAGAAGATATTTCCAGGTTTTCGCCAAAAATCTCTTACGCTTTTTACGACAAGCGCTCATTTGTATTCTATGATGACGTAGATGGGCATTAAAATTTTTTCTTGTACGGCTGAGTGCGAAATCTTGTTTTACTGATTCATGCGTCATTTCTATTTAAGCCAACGATATGTACATATGTACATATCTATATGTGTATAGTATGTCACATAAATCTTTTCAATTCCAGTTTTTCAATGAAAAATTATAACAAACATGAAAAATCTTGTTATCTTGCAAGTAAAGCTTTGAAAGAATTATTGATTCTGAATCTCAGGAATAGAAATGTTGATACAATCATTATTTTAAATTCCATGACAACTGTACTGTCATTCAATTTTTAGAATTTAGTGAAATCGGTTGATAAAAAAATGACAGAAAAAATTAAATGAAAATCACAATATAACCAATTTGTGATGTTCCTATGCTCCTTATAGGAACCCCGGGAACTTCAAGCTGCATAAGTAAATGATAAAAAATACAATAAAAATCAAATTCGCAATTGATATAATCTCTTTTTTCTCTGTGTATTTTTAGCCTCTTCATACTATTTCCATGGTAGATTATTATAAGTAGGTGGTGTCGAATCTACGACAAACCAACAACAGCAAAAACAGCATTGCTCATTGTTATTTAGGTTCGAAGCTGTCAAAAAGCACAAAAGAAAAATAGCAAAAAAATTATATATTATTTATGTGTTTGGTTGCAGTTTCTACTCTATAAAGAATTTTGTTTCTTTTCCTTTTCTTATATGCATTTGTAAACAAATATTCAAGTGTGTTTTTTAGTAGTGTGGGTGTGTGTTGGTAAAACATAAATAAATATTGACGGATGCGTTCCCAAAAAAAAGTTCATTAACGTTTCCCTACTACTTGTATTATTCTACCATGACCATTTCTTAAAATAATGGCAACATTTCAAACTTAAAACATGGTTGGCAATTCACCAGTTAATTTTCTCTCAGCAAAATCTACTAATACAATCTGTTGTAATAAAATAAGAAATACTCTATTCGTGTTGTTTTCTTTGCATTTTTTCTGGTACATAGCACAATCAGTTTCCATACATAAAGATAAATTTGAGAAAATTTTTAGAATTTTTCTTCCGACATTAGGGACAATTGAAGAAAAACTTTTACTTTTTGAAACAAATTCGCGGAGGCGTGCAAAAACATCATAATAATAAACTGAAAAATCAAACGAAAAACATTAAAACTTACGTCATCAAAATATCTTCGATGAGACAAGAATTGTATCTTTTCTCGAGGCTAAGACCAGTAAGAGTAACAAAGAAATATAAATTTATCTGTTTATATATAGAAAGTAATAAGTGTTTCTATATGTGTCATTATTTTTTTAATCCTTGTAGATTGTTTGATATCTTGAGTTGTTTGCATAGACCAATCAAGTTGGCACAGTATCGAAATCATTCAAGATGATTCATGTCGGTGAGAACACTTGGATTTTGCGAATTTTTATAACGGACCTTCAAGTGGAGAAGCAGTTAAGGGTGAAAGGTGATCAGCATATTGGCGGAATTATGTTACAACTAGTAGATCCGGAAAATCCCAAAGATTGGTCTGATCATGCTCTTTGGTGGCCAGAGAGAAACATTTGGTTGACTAGAACTCGTTCAACTCTAGATCAAGTGGGCGTACAAGCTGATTGTTTATTACACTTCACGCCCATGCATAAAATTTTACGTGTACAACTGCCAGATTTGCGATTTATTGATTGCAGAGTTGATTATTCTATTAAAACTTTTGCGTCTGTAGTGAGTTTGTGCAAAGATTTAGACATTAGACATCCCGAAGAGCTTTCCCTGTGTAAACCGCTAGAGCAGGAACATCTTAAAAAGAATTATGGAAAGTATCCACAGAAAAAAGCTGCAATACCAGAACCTAATGGTATGGTTTACTTACAACCCGCTCCCGACACAAATTCCTTTATACCAATCAATTCTACCCACATTGGGGGAAGTAATGGAAGCTTGGATAGAACACAAAATGGTAACTTACTGTGTGCCCCTGTTTCGCCATATAATACAACTCACAGAAAACCTGGAACTGCTCCCGGCACTCCCATATCGTCTCCAACCGGAACATGGAAAAATAGCAGCAACGGCTACGCCACATACGATTCATCTTCTAGTTTAGGCGATTATCAGGAGAATTTAGCAACTTCACCAAGGTCACCTAGTCCTGATGTCAGATCCCGATTGGTACGCCCAAAGACATTAATAGAGAAGGCTCGCATGAATGTTGGTTGGCTGGACTCCTCTTTATCAATAATGGAACAAGGAATAAGGGAATACGATACTTTGTGTTTACGTTTCAAATATTACACTTTCTTTGATTTGAATCCAAAATATGATCTTGTGCGTGTCAATCAACTGTACGAGCAGGCCAAATGGTCTATTCTAAACGAAGAAATCGATTGCACCGAAGAGGAAAGTTTAATGTTTGCAGCTCTTCAGTTTCAAATCAATCAACTCAATGAGTTTCAACCTTACCAGAATTCATGTTTGGATTCAAGATTCAATGATAACGGCACTGACGACGATATTGATTCGGCGTTAAATGAATTGCAAATAACTTTAGAGGGACCCGATTCGAATGATGATGGTAACATTACAAAAATTCCAGAACTTTCTGATTATTTAAAATTCTTAAAACCCCGTAAGTTCACGATGAAAGGTTACAAGCGATATTTCTTTGCCTATAGAGATCTGCACTTACACCTTTATAAGTCAGCCGAAGATTCCCGCAGAGGCGCTCCAGTAATAACGATCAATTTAAGAGGTTGTGAAGTGACACCGGATGTCAACTTGTCACAACAAAAGTTTGCAATACGTCTAGAGGTGCCACCGGAAGGCAAAAGTGGTCCAAATACCGAAGTATGGATCAGATGTGAAACGGAAGATCAATATGCCAAATGGATGGCAGCATGTCGATTAGCTGCCAAAGGCCGTTCTCTGGCCGATAGTTCATATGACAGTGAAGTTTCCAATATAAAGACACTGCTTAACCTACAGAAGCCAGCGCAAGGAGCAGCTGTGTCCATTGATCCACGTTCATTAGATGTTTTGGATTACCTTTCCCCAAAAATGATAAGAAAATTATCAAGTAAAGCAGCCATCAAAATATTGGAAGCTCATGCCAATGTAAGTAAACTGCCGCTGATGGATGCTAAACTAAAGTATATTCAAGCTTGGCAGTCATTGCCTGACTTTGGCGTTTCTTTGTTTGTTATCAAATTTGATGGACACAAAAAAGAAGAACTTTTGGGTGTTGCCCACAATCGCATTATGCGTATGGACTTAAATACTGGCGACCATATTAAAACATGGCGATATAATACAATGAAGGCTTGGAATGTCAATTGGGGTATTAAATGTATGATGATACAATTCAACGATGAGAATGTTGTTTTCTCCTGTTTATCGGCCGACTGTAAAGTTGTGCATGAATTCATTGGAGGTTATATTTTCATGTCGATGCGTTCAAAGGAAAATAACCAGACCTTAAATGAAGAAATGTTCCACAAACTAACCGGTGGATGGGTTTAAATAATAATAAATTTGTTTATTGTACAACTAACTAATTATGACGCACATTAAATACTAAACCAGACATAAACACACACACATGTTGTTATGTTGTATTTCAATAACTAACCTCAAATACAAATATTTATAATTGCCAAAGTGCCTACAATTTTTTTGTATAAAATATTTTCTTATTAAAAATAAAATCTTGCTTTTTTTGTCTTGTCTTTGAGAAGTGCGTGTATTTCTACTCTATAAGTATTCATAACTATTAACCTAATACATACATACTACATAAATACATTCATAATTATTAACAACATAGATTTTTATGTTTCTTATGTGTTAACAATTTCTTATATTTTTATTAAATTTTACTTGTCATTTTATATAAATTAATCCAAGTGTGTATTACGATAATAAACTTATACAACATATAAAAATAAAACTTTTCTAATTTTTTAAATCGCAATTGTTATCTTTGAGCACAGACATAATATGTGCCTGAATACCATTTTTTTATAAAAATTAAAATACATTTTTCGGAACTCGGAAACTAAAAACAAAAAATCAACGGAAGTTCGTAATATTAATGAAGAGAAAGATATGTATGTACATATATATGTATTTCTAAAGTTTGAGCGAAAGCAAGCAAAATGTATTTTTAATACGGTTGACTCATACGATAAACCGAACACTTTCAACATACTATGTATGTATGTAAAATATATATAAATACATATATTTTTATCTCAGCCCTTCAGTTGGCCTATGCCGTGTCTACCCTGTGATGCCGTTACAACAGCGTCGAACCCCGTTAATAGGGAGTTATATTTGCTCTTCTCCAATCGCTAATTTCCTACCGTGGCTGTAATTTAATTAATTTTAATTCATATGAGAAAACGAATTCTCTATTTTTATTTCAAGAAATGTCTCTTAAAGAATATACATATGCATATAAAGCTAGGTAAATATGAATTGTTGAACATTGTCTTTTTAATGGCGTCCAAAGATGCATTAAATACTAGTTTAATGTAGCGAAATTTTCTTGCACATTTGTGGCCAACAAAAAGTAAACACCGTTAACGATTATATATATAAAAGAAATGCATTTTCGATAAAGATGCACAAAGTTTATTAAGATAAGTTTTAATACACTTAGAGAAAAGATAAAAACCGTAAATAATTAAACTTGTGGTTAAGCAATCACATTTTTTTCATGCACAAAAGGACCAACTTTGGTAATATAAAGTGCCATTGTAGTTTATGTTTGATTTCAAATTTTCTTTCATATCTTTTTCTTTTAAGGACATCTAATAGCCAAAGAATACATAACTAATTTCTTTATGATGTTCACTGCAAAACTATAACAGAAGCACTTCTTTGCGAGAGAATACGATTGTTCAGAAGCCAAACTGTTTATTCTAAGGGCATGGTAAAATCAACAACATGTTTGAACTTTTTGTGTTATCTAATTCATAAACTGCATACATATGTGTGTACATATATGAGTCGATGTACGCGATTTCTTTATAAACTGGGTTTTGCCGAGCAGTCAACCAGTCCATGATTAGCTTACTCATCTTTTTAAAATGCCTAAAGTTGAATATTGTATATATTGATACCTTTTTTGGCTATATCTAGTAGACTATTTGTTAAGGTCCCTTTTTATATCGTAGAAGGTTTTCCACCTCCGGACTCAACTATTTTTTGTGTGAGTATTTTTTTAGCTTTTTATAGCCTTTGCAATTTTATTTATTGTTTTCCATTCCATTCGAAGGGTTTTTATGATTTTTTCCTCCGATTTGTGCAATTTTGAAGTAAATCTGTACAATAACAATTTCAATTTGCTCTTTATTAAGCCCGTGGGGTTTCGATCTCAAAATCAATTTATATGACATAGCATATCGCACAGATATTAAAATATATGTATGTATGTATTATTGTTTAATTGATGTTTCAGTCGTTTCTTTTTTTCATTTATTTATTTAATTTTTGCAATCATATTCGTTTATATAATTGAATTTACACAGCATTTATACGCCTTGGCAGAAATAATAAAATCTTTTAATCAATACATATTCTTTCTAATTTACTAGAAAATTTTACAAGAACGAAATCTAAACACAAGAAAACGTTATGAAAAAACAATAAAATATAATGAAACTATATAATAAAAATTGAAACAAAACAAAAATAATTAAATTATATTCAATCATTTCAATTCATAAGTAAATTCCAGGCATCATCTTCAGCTTTTTTGTTCGCTAAAGGTTTTATTTTAGCACTTGTCACATCAAAACTATCGAAACCTTCACTTAACTTTTGTGTAGGTTTTGCTAATTTCAGATCTGTTGTCGCTGCAGTGTTTGTTGTTGATGATAATGGTGTCGAATTTTGATACGAAGTTGTAGATTCATGGTAACTATCAAAACCCGACCAATCGTCCTCATCGTTGTTTAAATTATTGCAGTTGCTAGAACCGCGGTTGGAATCACTAAATTGATTGTATGATTTAGATGTGCGAACTTGCTTTTGAGGGCTATCTTGCCATCCCCAATCGTTATCATCCGTATTCGATTGATTGCCCATACCAGAAGCAATATTTCCCGTTACAGAATGTGAACGCTGATAAGAACTATCCTGGTTAAAATCACCATAACCACTGCATTGTTCTCCGGATGATGTAAAATTACTGCCGGCTAAATTATTCCAACCACGTTTGCCAATATCAGTCACCTAAATATAGTAAAGGAGCACAATGCCATTACAAGAAAATTTAAAATATTTAACGTATTTATTTATAAAATGTGTACATATGTATATGTACGTAATTAACTTCGTTTGCAAATACCAACCTTTGATGCCACTTCAGTGACTGAGTGTTGTAAGGTTTCTATTAAACCACCTTCATTAATCTACGGCAACAAAAATTAAAAAATAATGAAAAATATAAAATGCAAAACCCAAAAAGCAATGGATAAAATACTAATAAAAACTCAGGCAAATAAGATGAATTGAAAGCATAAAATAAGAAAAAGTATAAATAAACTATTTTGATATTTTACCTACAAATGAAAAAGACGTACCCGTTCTTAAGAAAATTGTTCCCCAAACTTTCGCCATTTTTATCCGAAATCAATTTTTTAACTTTGGACTTTTTTAAAATTAATTTTAAATTTCTTTCCGATTTAAAAATTTTATTGCATTTTAGCCTTTTTCGTCCTAATTTGTGAACTGTTTATTATGGCCGAAAAAAAGTGTTTCTTAGCTTAAATCGAGTTGGAGGGGTTCAAATAGCACCAAAGCCAGTCTTAATTTTTTTTTGTGAGTTTTAAATAATGAAATTCGTAAGTCTTTCTTTGTAAGCGTAAGTGGAGGTACTAACATTGACACCGCTATTTAAAAATAATGAGTATAAATGGTAAGTTTGACCACCTTTTATGCACAATATTGCAAAAGTAAATAAAATGTCATTGTTTGTATTAATAAACATTCGTGAAAAGTGTTTTTTCGAACGGAAAGTGAATTTACCCCTATGTTAATCATTAATTGGTAATAAAAGTTTTTCCTTGTATATTTTATAAATTTTCATAATCTATACAAAATAATACTAACCCTTGATGAAGCTATATTAGCAGTATTGACTGCTTTTTCTTTAGCAATAACAGCAAATTTAGAAGCTCCAGCTGAGAGTAAGCTCCACCCCTGAAATTAGAATTGTGAGCCTTTGGAATGCATTAGACAAACAATTACGTCTTACCGATGCCAAAGAAGACAAAGTTGTATCAATAATTTCCTGAGATTGCGTTTTGGGCGGTGGGTCTCGAGAATAACCAAAGCCACTGTATTTTCCTCCTTGGCTAGGTGGTAAATTTCTAGATAAAAATTAGGAAAAAGATCGCATAGCAACGTTATCTTTTTGAAACTATTTATTTTACTTACGCTGGCCTTGAAGCATTTTCAGATTGAATACGTGAGAAAAACTCCTCTTTCTGATCTTTAAATTCTTGAGTGTTGAATTGTTGATAGCCTACATCATTGTTTTGACCACCACCATTTTGATACCCTCCGCCAGATGATTGTTGATAGTTGCCACTATTTCGGGAATGTGCCATTGACAAGTTTGCTGAACCACCACTTGAGCTACCATATGATGATGTTGAAGACGACGAGCCCACACGTTTTCTTGCTTCATTTATATCCCATGGTTTTCCTTGCGCCAAAGTTGATATCTTATCTCGATATAAAGCGGCTGCTTTCGAATTGTACTTTTGATTGATGGAGGCACGATCGTTCCAGTCATCTTGATCTTCCAGAAACTCCCGAGCATTAAGATTACCGCCAACTTTCATTTTTTCCAATTCAATGTCTTTCCACTTATCCATTGTTACGGAACGTACAAATGAGAGGTGAACACCTAGACCTCTGTGTTTTCCAGAACACTCTAAGCAAATCCAAATGCCGTATGTTACAGAAGCCCATTGTGGATTGTGGGTGCCGCATTCAAAACATTTCTGAGATTTTTTAAATAAATTATTTTTGCTTATACTTTCAAAATTCAATAATAATGTGTAAAAATTACAATAACAGTAATATAAATTAAATAAAGCTTTTCTTTCATAAATAATTCAATAGATCGATTACTATTGAAGATATCTTGTGAAATGAAATTCTTTATCAGCAGACTCGACGACGTGTTTTTAATTTGTTTTTAATGATTTTACAGCGAACGGCTTCTTAAATATATTTGTTAATCGGAAAAATTATTTATTTATGAAAAGCTCACAAACACCACAATACTTCATACACCATGATTTCCTGACTTTTGAGTACATCTTATGGATGATGTCGCTAATGGTGGGAGGAGGGTGGCATTAGCGACTTAGTAATGGAAGTAAAAGGTATTGCTTTTTTCTCTTTTCTTACTCAATACTCAAAATTAATACGATTTATAAAAAATTTAATAAAGAGCTCATTAAATGTAAATGCAAAGATTTTTTTTGTTCGTTTGCCCTCATGTTTCTTGTTCCAAAGGGTGCCTCACCTGTTGCCAGCTACATGAGGAGTTTTTATTAAGATTTTAGCCAACTTTTCCGTATTTGTTTTAAATAACTAATAAACAAAAGTTATTCATTAAAATGTACATATGTAGGTTGTCTTGACATTCGAATTACAACTATTAACTCATACAAGTGCGTTCATTTGATGCCCGTAATTATTATAATCATAAAAATTACAATTTATTAAATTCTTTAATGGGAAAATTTAGAAAAATTAGTTAAATTTAATTCAAAAAGGATTTTCTTCTTTCATAAATTCTTAAAAATTACGGAAATTAAAAAATTTCACTCAAATAAAATTAGTTATAATTTTATTTGGAAAAATATATAGATATGTACATACATACATATCCCACTTGCTCAACAATAGTGTATCAACTCGATATCTTTACTTTTTCATCACTTTTTATTAAAAATTTACAGATTACCAGCTGTAAAAAATTTTTCTACATTTCGGTAGCAAAATGGATGATTTAAAAATTATTTTTCATATATCTTCAATGCAACATCCAAAAGTATTTTTTTTTTTGCTATTGAAAATTTTTAAATTTCGAGTTAATACAGTATTTTTAAACAATATAGTAAGCCACTATAGTAAAACGAAAGTTGCAATAATAAATTGCAGATAATTGAAGGGGATCCCGAGAATAACGTTGTAAGCGACAATTTTTAGGAAACCTTTTTTCACATAATACCGATAGAATGACTCTCTTTTATGACCCAAAAATCAAATTAGGCAAAACTATGCAGGTTTTCATTATGCAAATGCAATTCGAAGAAGTCAGTAAGAGGAATAACTTTATATGTATGTGTTAGCAATCATGCCAAAGATTTACCAGTCTAATCTATCTATCTACATTATTAATAGGCAAACACGTTTTTTTAAATCCCTTTTACGTCTATAATACTGAACCGATTTTGGAAAGATTTATATGTTTTTAATTCGGGCTTTACATAGATATCCACAATCTTAATTTTCTTTGAATCGGTTTAGTATTTTAGGAGCTATAAGCGTTTAAAGTTGCTCCTAACACTTGCACACTTATTACAAATGCATGTATCAGCTTGATACTAGTGTATCCAGCGGATATTTAGCTCCCTAAATATCGGACCAATTTAAATAAAATTCAGATTTTGCACATCTATTTAAAACGCCGTTTAAAAGCATATAAATCTTTCAAAATTGGTTTAGTATTACGGCCGTAAAAGGGATCTAAAAAAAACGAGTTTGCCTATTAACAATTATACAAATGTTCACCCTTTTGTATTATATATGTATGTCGACATGTATGTATTCAATTTATCTTCCAAAAGTCGGGTGATGTTATACTTCAATTAGATGATTACATAGCAAAATCTTGGATTTATCTTCCAGAAGTTTCCGTTCTTATTTTTTTAGAAGTATCCTCCTGGCCGTACAACACCTCTCACAAATGGATTTCAAATAGTTTTCCTAATAGCCAATAAAAATATATATTACTTAGCATTTCTACTATGAGACATAATTTAAATATGCATGTTGAAATATAAACAAAAAAATTTAAAACGTTCTAACATCCTAATGACTCCCACGCCAACACAAGTCCGTGTATTTTTTGTTTGTATGAGGAATGTATTTAAAAGTAAACGAAATCAAAGAAAGCTATTCTCTGGGAACTAGTAAAACACCTTTTTTACAGAAGCACTATATGCTTTGCACTATATGTATGAGGAACAGAATTCCACTTGACCTAAACACTCGATTTCCAAAAATTACAGTTTTGAAATTTACAAAAATTTTATCAGACAGAATACAAAATTTTAAATTCGAAAACATTTAAATAATTTCATTTCTCTCATGACTATAATAATTAATTTAAGACTCAAGGCTTATTAGTACGACTTGTAAAGACTAAAAATATTTATCCATACCGAATTCTCATCTTTTGGCTTGAGCTCTTGTAACTCACGCCTTGTCCTTGGACTGGCCATTTCCGGTTTTAGTGAACAGCAGAAAATATGCAATTGTGCTAAAACTCCGTATGCTGCTTCTGGATAGCTTCTAATTCACTAAAATATTTCGTAACGACGTATTTTATAAAAACTACAAAGCCAACTACACCAAATATGGTAATTCCTAGAACTTGAGTTTGGTACCTTCTGGAGACAGTTTCACAATCACGACTTGGTGTAGTAGCAAAGGCAGCAACAGCGGAACTCGTAGTGTTATCGACAGCCGATGATGCAGTTGCAGTTATTTCTGATTTAGAAGTTGACTTCATTAAAACTTTCTATACAACACCCCAAACAAAGGTATTTTAAATGCTCTCAAAGAAAATATAAATTTGAATAACTTTTAATTGTTAAAAATTGTAAAACATCACTTTTGCACTTGAAAATATTACGAAAAATTGGAAATTTTTTACTTTGCAAAACACCACACACACATACATTAAAAAACGAATTGTCAAGAACAGAAAAACTGTTGACGTGTGAAACAGAATTTTCGTAATACAACACTGTTATTTATTAAGCGCCCCATACACAGATTACTAAAAAATTTGACGTAATATTAATTTTTGGTACAATTGATACAAATTGTAATAATTAGTACCATGCACATTGTAAATACCCGCACAAAAACTAAATATAAAAATAAGGCCAGGTTAGAAAGCTGCTAAAAGTACTGTGGGGAAACTAAGGAGTCTAATGAGCTTATAGCTGTTTTCCTCAAAAAATTAAAGTGCATTGCTTTCTTTAAATTATGCTTGTCTTATTTCCCCCATGTACTTTTTCCAGTTACCTATCTGTAAAGAGAATTTGGTAGTTCGGAAGAGATAAATGATTAATCAGCTGATTAATAAATTTACGATGCGTACTGGAATAAATATACTTTGCGGTCCTACATATGCATTACAAGGTAAGACGGTCAAAGCCGCTGATCGCTTGCGTTATATTTCCTGAATGTCACTCAATAAGGAAAAAGCATAAGCTATATTTTTACTGTTTGGAATTTGTTTGAGGCGTGTTAACCAGCATTACGACAGCTTATTTTTGTCTTGCTTATGCTTTACCCATATTTTCAATGGCAAAAAGGCTGTCCCATGGTGAAATAAATAATACAGGTGGTGTCCAAGCTGCAACAGCAATGCTTTTAGATCCGAAGCTGTCAAAAATTACAAAAGAAAAATGGCAAAATGGTTGCATTTTCTGTTATATTAAGAATTTTTTCTTTTCATATTTGCTGCAATGTTTCTGGCAGAAACAATATAAAAATGCCCGTTGTTCTTGTATTGTTGTACTAATAATTTCAACTACTTAATAAGCCTTTGTTGTACCTACGGGCTACCTTGCTTATTATATCATGAACAGTGTAGTATATTTTTCGAAATGGCAGAACGAACGGGTTTAATACTATTAACAGGATCACCGGCTATTGGTAAGACGACATTAGTTCGTAATGTTTGTGAAGATCTTGTAAATAAACATAGCATTGTGTGCAATGGTTTCTTTACGGAAGAAGTTCGCAATCCAAGCAGCAAACAACGCATAGGATTCGACTTCGTCACTTTAAATAACAAAAGAGGAATATTATCCAGGTATTAAATATTTGCAATTTGTAAATCTAATTTGCAAGAATTAACTGTATTACAGGGAAAACTGTACAGGAAAAGGTCCCTTTGTTGGTAAATACTGTGTAAACATCAAAGATTTTGAAGATATTGCTGTTCCTTTAATAAAGCCTAGCAGAACGCAAGAAGTTCTAGTTATTGATGAGGTGGGAAAAATGGAATTAAAAAGCAAAAAGTTCGAAATGTCCGTACAAAACTGTATTATGAATACTGTTTTATTTGCAACAGTTCCATATAATTTGCGTAAACCTATACATTTGGTAGATAAACTAAAAAAACATCCTAAAGCTCAAGTAATTGTAGTTACAAAAGAGAATCGAAATCTTTTACAACGTGATATTACTGAAAAAATTTTGGATATCCTTAAAAATAATTAAAGCATTTTATGTTTCTGTATTGTTTAGATGCATACGAAAACCACTTTAAAATAGAGTAGGTGAAATTGGTCGGAGCTATTTGTGATTGAATACGATCACATTTTTTGGAGACTTTTTCGTAAAATTCTTCGTAGTTAAGAGACGCTAAAGGCTTTGGGGTTTACCCTGTGCCTTGGGTGAGGGTGTGAAGTTCACTTCACACCAGCCTAACTAATCTAACATAAGAGACGCAAATTAAATAATCAGCAAAATAAATGAAAAATTATAATGGAATTTTTTTCTTGATTAATTCTGTATACAATTAAAAATAGAATCCAAGAATATCAAAATTGTTGGATCTTACAACTACGAATTTTCTGTTTGCATACGAAAATACTACTATAAGTTAAAATTTTTAATACATCGAAATTGTATTCGGAAACTCAAGATTAATTGGATAATTATAAATATTTCATATTAAGTAAATAGGTTAACTTGTATCTGTATTATTAATAGCCGTACTTGTAATTGTTTTAGAATCACGTTGCGATCTTTTTCTAGCTCGTTTAGGCGATTTTTCATAGTCCATTTCATTATAAGTTTGTTCGGTGGCCCGCCATACCATTTCTTGCCTTTGCACCAAATCGGTATACCTTTGTTCAAATTGTATGTCAGGAGGCAAAATAAGTTCCCATTTTTTGTCTGAATTTAATTTTGCTACAGATTGTAGAACTTCAGAGGCCTCTTCAGGTGGCAATTGGGTTGCAAAAATTACCTGACGTCTATATAAGGTATTTGTGCGGGAAAACCGAAAAAGCTGAAAAGATAACAATGACGTAATGTTCAGTGTTTATTTAATTACAAAAATACCAACCACATAGTCCCGCGCTCTTATCATAAGTTCTGATTTAATACCATTTGCGTTAGAAAGTGTTTCGTTTGGATAAAGAATTTCTGACTGGGGCACCCAGTTGCCATGTATTAAAATACCGATTTGCGGAAGTGTTCTTAATACCCGCTCTGCGGTAATCTTTGGATCTATACTTTCTTGTAGTATGGCTATTATATCGTCGAAAGATAACATTTTTGCATCTTTAAGTATTACTTTTAGCTGTTCCATTAAATTCATTGATTTTAATTTAGCTTTGCTAATGACTCTAGTTGGCAAAACAGCATCTATACCTTGATCTTGACCTTCGGGTGGCAATAATTTCTCCACATATTTTGGTGTTTCTAGTACCAAAGCGTGACTTCCTTGTCTATTTGTAGCAAACAGTTTCTGACGTTCTAGCTCTGCAGTTGGTGATGTTCTTGAATGCCAATATGTTTCACACCAAGGCTCATCTACGCTTTTCTTTACAAATGTATCATAACCTTGCCTCTCTTTGACTTTCTTCCCTCCGGTTCGAGCAAATTTGACAGTTACCTGTTGAAGCTCTTCGTCGTCGTCCTCTTCATTAAGGGCCTTCTGTTCGGCTTTGTTACGTTTATCTTCTTTGTCGAAATATGAAAACGAAGGTCTCAATTGGAGAATGGAATTTAAAGGAGATAAATGAATCTCTTTATCGGTGTATATTCCCACAATATACTTGCTGACATCATCCAGGGACGCAGAACTCATAAAGGCTTGTTTGTCCATAATGCCTCTCTTAAATGTAGGCCTTTCACCTTTAGCTTGCGATTTGCCATCAGCAGCTAATGCTAGTTGTTCACCTTTAAAGCGATCATAAAATTGAGATTCTGTGTCCAAAGCAAAATCGACTTTAACTTCATGATTCAAAGGTTTTACGCAACAATTTACTACCGCCGCAGTTGCAAAATTCGAAACTTGTGTTTTCGTGGGATATTGAAAGAGATATAAATTATCCTGGAGATTTTTTGATAAAAACACCGGTATCTGAGGTATAAATAATTAAGTTTTATATACATATATTTGCAATACTAAAATTGTTAATCACCTCTTCTAAAATATCATCACATTCATTTTCAATTTCCATTTTATGAAATTAATCTTATAATTAAAGTAAAAAACAGGATTCTTATAATTGTAGAAATATTCTTAAAAGTATTTTCAGTAGCATGTGTTTGGAACACTTTACTTTTATTCGACCGACTTGTAAATGCAATTGTTTACATTCACAATAGTTACCCTAGGGGCATCGATATACGGTGACAGCAGTTCGTCAATAATAAAATCGAAATACATTTTGTTGAGTGGAATTGTATTTCAATATGTCAAAATGGAACTTAGCTGTTCGCAATTGACAGCGAAACAAAAAACTATTCAGAAACAAATCTTTTTTGTTTTTTGGTGTTTAAACGATTTTTTGGCTCCATAGAATAATATTGCATTGAAGAAATAAATATTTTTGTTTGTAAAAGTAGCTGAAATACATTTTAAATGAGTCAGCTAGCTGTCGAGCTCAGCTGGTATGAATTCTCCTTGGATCCCACTAAATCAGCGAACTCATTTTTTCGTCTCGGCAAGGAGAGTGACAATGTAAAGAAAACTACAAAATAGAAACAAGGAAAGGTCAACTATATTGGAATATATTTCTAGCTTGCTTTTCTACCATACAAATATTTTCATTATTTAATAAAAATATGCTGGAATTGATTATTAAGGGGTATCAGGTTTTTAGTAACATTTCACTGTTGCTAATATTATACAAACTGAATATAATATACTTAGCTTTCACTTGAAGAAATGAGAAGTCTGCATAATATCAAACATTAGCAACAGTGAAATGCACATTCCAGATGACAATGTGTTTTTTGAAATTGGGAGTTCGGTTTCAAATTCTATGCTATATATCACGATTAAATAAATGTGGTATCAGCGATTCTACAATATTTACAGCTCTGGATGAAAATAACACAAAAGTTGTAAGATTCCGTTGCATGATAGAATAAACATGGCAGTCCCGTTAGTACAACAAAAAACCTTTATTCTGTTCTGTCAAACAAATATCATATATAAAAAATTTTATACCGCTAAAAAATTATTGTTGTTCGTTTTTAGTTAGCAGCACTTGCCAGTAGAAAGCTTGTAAAATTCGGGAGAAGACATACATATTTCTTTAATGTTTTGTGCAAAAATCAAATTTAAGAAAGTGTGAAGAAATTATATTTCAAAAAGTTTTTTGATTCGTTAAGGAAACATTTTAACCACTAATGCAAGAACACGGCAGAAATAAATTTAGAAACGTTTGACAAAAATTAACTGAACAAAAGTTTTTTTAAATTCTTTGGGAAAAGCAAGGCCAAACAAATTGCCAAACTGGCAAAAAAGGAATAAAAATTGTGTATTTGTAACAAAATCATACATATATTGAGGGTTTAATTAAAATCAAAAGGATTCTTTCTCGGGAGTGATTATATATTCATATAAAGAGGTAAATATTCAGGAAATATGTCTGCTTTGAGGATGTGCCAGCCAATATGTGTCTACAAAATATAATTGAATGTGATCAAATAGCAATATTGAGGTCGTGTCTCTTTTGACGAGTTTGTAATAAAGATGTGTTTAAACTGCATAAAAATTGAGTCTTATTAAAAATTGTTAATCAATATGCTAACATGAATGCAGCATTATTACCCAGACATGGCTCCAATAAATACATAATTTTATTCTCTTTCTTTTTATATGAGCTCTACACTTTACGTTTGCTAAAAATAGTTGTCAGCTGGTTTGGCTCTTCTCTGTGTCACTTATAATCCCAAATTGATAATTTCAAAAAGACTATTTTAAGTCGGCCACTACAACAGTTAGGTGTTCCCTTTTTTGTTTAACATTTCTATGTTTTTCCAAGGTTTTCCGGAAGCACTTGTGTAGGCTTTATGCGGAAAATCAATTTAACTTTTTGCAGTATTCGTTTCGTCAGTTATGTGATGTCACTGTTTTGTACATATACTGCCCTAGTTCTATTTTCTATAGTTTTAAATAACTAACACGTTATATGGTATATTCGTATGCTATTTGTTATTGGAGTTATGACCGATTTAAAGTAAGAGCGACTAATGTACCACAATACATATATACATATATATACATATGTATTTATTTAAATAAACATTTGAACTCAAAAATATATATGTATGTATATTTAAAAATATATGTACATACATACATATATTTTTAAATAAATTTTTTCCATTGTATTATTTACGAGTGTTGGGTGTACCAAACTCCGGCTTCGTCAAACTTAAAACTTTTTTGTAGATTTGTATTTAGGAGTTTATTGACGTCTCCTAAAAATATTTTGCACTAGATTGGTCATATTTTGAAATTCTTTGAATTTTTGCAAATTTTTCAATACAAGTTACAATTTTGAGATTTTTTATAGCAAATAGCTTCCTAATAATTATCATATTAGATTTATATGAACTCAAAAATGCAGACATCTTTTAATAACGATGTGCATAATTTACATTTTATGTTGTTTGATAAAACATATTCAAAATGAAGGTTTGTGAAGTGACATTATTTCGGGCGTTGTTTAAGAAATCTGAATATAGAACTAATTACATAGATAAAAACTGTAAAAAAAACAACAAATAATTGCCTTTAAAATTTAAAATTTCTAAGTCATGTTACTGTTAAACTTTTATTTTCTATTCATTTTCTTTTATTTTTATTATTTTCTTTGTGTTATTTAATTTGCAATATTAGCTTTTTTCCTAATTTTCATATGTTGGCAAAAATGCGATAATTCTCTGTAGGTAATTATTCATTAGATGCCAAAAATAGTTAAAATTTATTTTCCTTTTAACTATTCTTAGTAGGTAGGTTTGTTTTATTTGCTTAGAAAATAGTACAAATGTCGCAAGTTGTACTAATTAGTTGCTGTAACCACTTTAAGATTTGAGCTATAACTGTCAATAAAATAATTTTAAAATACATACAGGAATTCTCAAAAATATTTTGCAACTTTTAGCCCGTAAAATTTGTTTATTCGTGAAAACTAAATACAATTTATCAAATTTTTGTGCATATAGTATGGGTCTGTATGCCTGCTCTAGGAGTTGAAAATTTAGTGTTTATAGTTGGTATTATGGACTGTTATATGTACATATGTACATATATGTCAATTCTTAAAACAACAGCAATGCGAGTGCTGTTATATTTATATGTTATATGTTATGTTGGATTTCCAACAAATGATTTCTTTCTCTAACATACATATATCCCAAACACAGCCTTAAACGTTAAACTGTGGATTTAATATAATGCAAAACATTTGCCTACGCCTGGGGAGGCCAGAACATACACCCAATGGAAATCTTATGGGCGCTTTTGTAGCAAAAGATTTGATGTCTTCGAAGAGTACATAAAAAAAATCTACAAAAATAATGAGTGAGAGAAATTACCTGCATAAAACTGCCGAAAATTGGTCGAACCAAGTATTATTTATTTATTTATATTATTTATTCATTCATAGTAATATGTGAAGCCACACTATGGCCAATTGTTAATATATATTACAAAGTAGCTAACCTGAATTAATATAATTCTTTCTATTTTAACAAAGTTATCCTAACTATTCTCGCTATCGTGAGTTAAATGTTTGTGTTCTCTTTACCAATATCGGTTTTTATGTACTGTTACTTAAAATCTCATCTTGTTTTTTTATTTTAGGATCGTTTTTAATTTTCACTTCAAACAAGTCGAAAATATTGGTCTAGAAAGGTGTTTCTGTCAAGTAATACTTTTGAAGGACATTAAACAATTCTTGAATATTTGGACTAACTGCAATTGATTAATAAAGTCAGCTCCCTATTTGACAATCAATCAGATAGATATAGGTTAATAATCAAATAAATAAATTATATTCCAAAGTTTTTTTTTCAGTTTTTTCCATATGTAGTCAAAACATATTCAAATTCCATATTAATTAGTCTTTTTAGTATAAATCTAAGACTCGAGCATGTTACAGGCTTTTTAAATACTTGGATAATTTTAAATAAACAAACATTAATATGTAAATAGGGCAAAACGTTCTAACTAAAATGAAATTTAAAAATATTTTTTTCAAATAAATTTTAGTGCATGGTATCAAAATATATCAGTACAAAAAAATCAGACTACCCCGGAAAAAATAGCGATTTAATTAAGAAAATCGAAAAGTAAAAAGAGCTAATTAATTACATTATTTTCAGTATTCACTTCTTAATTTCTAACGTTCTTTTATTTTTCATAGTAGAGCCATAGTTATACAAATCCTTTCAGAATTTAAACATATCATGGATCACAGATACAGATAAACCCTTAAAATTTTTGTTTTTCGTTTTGTTATAATAGCGGCATTGGATATATACCATATGAAAAATACAATTGTCTGCCTATTACGGTTTGAATGGTAAAAGCCCTACATGCTTTATGACACCATTTAAATTTTAGCTTTCATTTACTTTTAGTACATATTTATTTCTTTTAGAGCGTCTATGGTAATACAGTGTGGCGTCTATTTGGCCTACTTCGCCACTGGTGTAGTCATTACTTGTACCGGCACTATATTCTGTTTGATGGTTATACCGAAATCACCATTGCAGCATATATTTTTAAACTTAGAATGTTTTTATATGGTCCACGATGTCGAACGATATTGTTCATTTTTGAAATGACATTTAAAACAAAAACAATCTCTAAAATTTTGTTTTTGCTTTAAATGCAATTTCACAAAAGAACGATATATGTATGTATGTAGTTCGAAATTTTGGGGTAGGCAGTAAATAATTCTTATTTACTTTTTGGAGAGTTTTTATAAAAGAATTATAGGTTTGAAGTTTCTCAAAATCATGGTAAAGGTCCACAGATGAGTTTGGTACAAGCAATAAACGAAATTTAAGCCGTTTAACCATCCATAATGATCAATACCCTAATCAATTTTAAAATATATAAATACAAATGTAACATACATTTTAGTCATAGCTTTTTTATATTCTAAAATAATCGTCTTTGTTTGCGTATAATCAGAGAGGTGTGTTGTTTGTAATGCACAGATTTTAAACATTAAAATTGTCCTTTATCCATTTTTGATAGCTCCTTAGGAAATTGTTTCCAGTACTTTCTGTAGATTTTGTATTTACTATACGATTTTTTAAGTTTTCCAGTAGGACAAATCGGCCCAAGCTCATCTTACATAGTTTTCTAGGCATACTATTTTATTATTATGCTGTAAACATTTCTTAACATTATTCTTTTAGGCTTTGAATACTTATGCACGTTTTCATCAGGACTTTAAATTAAATATAAATAAATTTAATTTTTCCAAATAACTTCATAATGAGTCCTTAACTTTGTATTAAAATATAAGAAAAATAATAGAGCTAATTACAAACAAAAAACAAACACAGAAAGTGGGAACAAAATCTTTAAATTTATTTAAAAATCGCAAGATACAGAAAGATTGCAATAATAACTGTCACCGAAAAGCTATTGTATACGAATATTGTTTAAAAAATTAAAACATATTAAATTTTTTCTTAATAGAGTGTATTGATTAAGATTCATTAAATAACATAAACATCTATTGGAAGTAAATATATAAAAAATAATTTTTAGAATGGTTAATACTCAAGAGCGCAGTAACAACAAAAGTCCAAATGCTAGTGAAATTGAACAGTTGAAGGGTTCGAACACGAATTCCACGACAACAGCTACAACGCCTGAACAAAGCGCCAATATAAATAGTGTAGGTTCTTCGTCTGCCACTGCTTCCGCTTCATCAAAATTATCATCAACATTAAACTCATCTTCACTGAACTCACCAGCACGATTTCAATCATCTGCAACAACACCTGTAAAGCCTTTGTCGTCTTCAACAAATTTTGCTAAAAATGCTTCAACACAAGACGCTACAGTTGGTACACAAACTTATCCCAAATTGATACCCATACAAAGTGTACTACATACAGCTGATCATCAACATTACAATCAACAGCATCATCATACGCATCATAATTCGTCTTTAAATCATTCATCTGTAAATCTGCAATTGCAGCAGAGTGGTGCAACATCTGATCCTAATGTTCATAATCCATCTACATTACAACAGTTTCTTAGCGTCAGTACCAAGAGCAACATTTCAACCACCACTCATGCCCAATTGCCATCCGAGTTGCCACAAGAGGATGAGGAACGTTTGGAAAAGCTTTTTAAACAACTCGATCGGGACGGAAATGGCCGCATCGATGTACACGATCTCTCAGAAGCTTTACGAGAGTTCGGTTTATCAAGCGTTTATGCCGAGGTGAGTTAATATCAAGAAATATTGATTATTTGAACATTTTGCACCTTTTTAAAAGTGTGCACTACAAAAAAAAAAGCCAGACAAGAAATATCAAACACATCACACTTTAGGCACATATTGTATAAGTCAAATGAAACCTATAATAGATTTGAATTACAAATATTTCTATTTGTTGTGCATTTTGTTTAATGTTGCAGACACAAGTAGACGTCGAATGGCTTAATCACTTGCATGTGTGTTTTTCATTTTTGGCATTGTGTAAATTTCATTTGCCAAGTAGAACAAATGTGGATGACAATATTTTTCACTTATATAAATACAAAAGTAGCATTGCCCGCGTTGCTGGACGATACTATAATATTCGTTTACATTTTGGTATTAAATATCTTCCGTTTTACATGGTAAAAACACACCATCACAAAAAAGTGTGCATAACGCATATGTGTAGACATTTTTCGATGTTTTTTTAACCATCATTGAAAGCCGACCTTTTCAACGCATGTATTGGTTTGTAAATCGGTTGACAACTTATTTTTTTATAGAGGTTTGATACATATAAAGTGTTTTTTATACAGATGGTATTCTACCTTATGGTAGATCTCCCAGTTCTCTTAGCACCGACTGAACTTTATTGTCCATCAACGCCCTTGCGTGCCTTGCAATGATCTACGAGTAGTAGGTGACAATTCTTGTATATAGCTCATACGACCATGCAAAAACACATTGATGATGTTTTTGATTTATCTGATCCCGTACATCACCAGTAGCTTCTGGTGAACGGCCGACTAGCACCAATAGCAGCGATATGTACCAGCTACGTGTAAGGAGACCTCATCAGTAAACGGACACAGAAACATCCTCCACATTAGGGGTAAGAAAGAATTCCGTGCAAAACTTCATTTAAGCAGAACTTGCTGCGGCAATAAATTTCTGTTAAAGACTATTGGGACTGCCATAATGGTGGGCATCATTCAAGCCCGTAGAAGGCCGAGTTGCTGTAACCAATGATACGCCTTCGTCTCTTAAATAGTTTTGTTTTTATTAATCTTTAGTTCAGATATAATTAAGTGCCTACATTTCTATAGGAGTAAAGTAATAATTTATATAATTAAAATTATATATTTATCACAGAAATTTTTGGAACACTCAGATCAAACACAGAGCGGAGATGTGGGACTCGCTGAGTTCGTTCATTATGTACGGGAACACGAAAAAAACTTACGTTTACAATTTTCTCATTTGGACAAAAATCGAGATGGTATGTTGAATTCGAAATAGTTAATAAGTTTAAAATAAAAAGAGTGATTTTGAGCACAAAAAAAGTTAAATACACATGTACACAATTTTATAGCTTCTCAGGCAGCAAATTACAATCGGGAGAACGTTGGCATATCATTTTCTAAGGTGGTTCAAACGTTGGCAAGATGTATGACGTTTAACGTTTTTAGTGCTTTTTCGACGCACAAATGATAACAACCAATTGAAAAATGTTATGGTTATATCAGAAATTATCAATATTAAACTATTTATATAACAGATGTGATAATCACCCCTATTCTGCATTTCGATATACGTTCCCGCATTAATCGAAAGAAAAAGAAGAAGAGAAGAGTATGTTCAAACCAGTTGCTTTGATATGAAACGTATGAAAAAGAAACAGAAAAATAAGCAATTTTGTAAACATTGTTAAAAGTTAAATTTAGTGAAAATAAAACAGTGATAAATATAATTAAAAATAAATATTGTAGTAACTATAATTAAATAAACACATCAGTTAAACACAGGAAGTAAGAAAAAACCTAGAAATTGAGTAAACGGTGTTTGTGGCCAAACTATTTCAGTGTAACGAATCCTGCACTCCGGAGCTGATATTTTCATTTTCTATACATCATTTGGAACTTCATCCCAGAATGCCTGCACTTCTTCCATGGGATGCTTCTGATATCCACATGCAATATCATATCTGGTAGCCATTAAATTTTTCAGCTTTTCATATCGGTCCGGTGTTGTGTTTTTCGACATGCAATAAATTAAATAGAGCTTTAAATTTTACAAAAAATTCAAGAATTTATTATAAAATAATTTTATAGCATTTTATAATTACATTTTATTTAATTATACACTTCTTTCAACAACAAAAACAAAAATCTAAAAATCTTTCGTTAGTAAACAAACCACATGCAAACACGTAGCTACGATCTTAATGCATTTCGAATCGAAATGCAGAAATGGGTGAATATCTTTAACAAACTGTTTTTTTTCCTATTCACTGTCATCCAGAGACAGAGAATTTCACTTCGTTAAAGATTGAAATATCTTAAATATGGTAGACGATAAGTGTTTTCTTATTTTCTTGATCAAAATGAAACTCTTTTTGCACAAATAACTTAATATATGTATATACATACTTATTATTATTATATGTTGGTGTTAATAAAAACTTATCAAAGAAACGCAAGCATATAGATTACCATAACCCACAACAAATAACAATTTTTTATTTAAAAATTTTTTATTAAAAACACTGTCAAAACATTTTCCAGGTTGTAAACTGTAATATTGGCAAACCGTAATTATTTCTTGTGTAAATGTGTTTTTCCAGTGTTTAAACTTTTGTACGGTTGACAATTTCTGCCTGGGTTTTTATATACATACATACATTATTTTCAATATAGAAATTTAGCAGAAACTTGTAATTTTGCGTATGTCTTTATTTTGAATACAGCTGTCACCAACTCATTTATAGAAATGTTTTTATTATTACTGTAACTGCAGGAAAAGTCGATTTGGAAGAGTTGATATCGGCCTTTAAGGATCTGGGTATTGAAGTTGATATGGAAGAAGCAAAGATTTTATTATCAAGGTATATGGTATAGAATTAACTCACAGTTTACTTTATTAATAAAATTTATACTTCATACAGAATGGATCAAGATGGCAGCTTAAATATAAGTTTTAACGAATGGCGTGATTTTCTGCTATTGGCACCTTCATCTGATATACACGATTTAATAAAGTTTTGGCGGCATTCTACTGTAAGTAAAAACTATATTTTTATTTAAAATTTACAATCTTCATATATTTTATTAGTTCTTGAATCCTCTTTACAAGTTTAGTTTTAGTAAATATTTTTTTTTAAATCATTCTTTTCGTACTTAAAACTATTAATAGTATTTTGCTAAAAACTACTTATGATTAAGTAAGGAACACTTTTTTTAAGGTATTCTTTTGATAATTAAACAAATTAAATTTATTTAATGATATGTTATATTGTTTATTAATGCAAAACATTAAATTTCTCACGTTAGTCTCTTTTTTTGGTAGTATTTTTCTATATTAAGTGTATAGAAAGAAGCGTTTCATCTCATGGATTCATATTAAATTTATGAATTTGCTCCCTTTTATTTTAATGCATTTTTATGGCTTACTAAGTTTATTGGCACCATATGTACATTCGTATATGAATTTTGTGATTGTTTGGTCCTCTTTTCATTCATCATTCCAAATGTAGCTTTCAGTTGGTGAATGTATATCACTAAATTAACTTCTCGTTCTTTTATTTAATTAATGTTGATAAAAAAAGCTAGTTTCTTTCAGTATATTTTTGGAATGAAAATTTACTTTTTCTTAAAAAACTAAAATTTTATATACAACATACACATACATATTTAAATAAATTTAATTGATTTGTGGATATGTATAAAACGCAAATTTGGGTACTAAAATTTTATAAGCATTTTATGATAAAATTAAAAAAATTGTGAACTAATGGTGACTAATGGATACTAAAATTTAATAAGCATTTTATGATAAAATTAAAAAAATAGTAAACTAATGGTGACTTAATGTTCGATCATCATCAATTTTGTAAGTTTAAAAGGCTTAGATTGAGTATGCATGTACATATGTATATAATTTTTTGGAATTATTTCATTATAAATATTTTTAAAACGTCAATCACAATAAGTGTGATTGACTAAATTATCATTAAATTTAATTAAGAATATAATAGTATTTCTTAGCTTACAATAACGGGCATCCTAAATGACGAATAATATATTTTTTTGCCAAAAAGTTCGCTCACGGCAAATGTTCACAAATATACGAAGCTTACACAACATTAAATTCTTGACCGTCCTGCTAGAATACACAATGAGTCGTATTCGACTATATTTTGGATCCCGTAATCTCTATCTATTTTGCTGAATTTTATTTATCTCTGTGTTGTCCACACAATTGTCATTTTCTCAAATGAATTCTTTTTTTTCAATTATTTGCTCATTTTAAAATTTCGTATTTATATTTACTTAATTGATTTATACATATTTACAATTGTTGCTTCAACCAACTCAAAAGTTTTATTAAAACTTACGAAAACACCCGCCAAAAAAAAAATTAAAAAATACACACGTCTAAATGTTATACATGCATACGTGCTTATTTTAACTTTTAATAAAGAAAAAAGCTTTTTCTTAGATTACTCACATCGGGTGTGACCACCAATCAGACACCTTAAAATATTAAACGAGCCCCTTTTATCAGCATGGTAGGGTTAGTGTGTGTTCGAAATGTGTTAGGAGATGTATGTGTACATACTCAATTCTAAAAGCTTGTGTATCAGGGATGGGTAATTGAACAATTCAAGACTAATAATAAAAAGAAATCTAAATTATTTACAGACTTTTTTTACTGGACCTCCGTTCCTTTACTTTTAAAAGTGATTTTTTTTACTTTCTACCCAAAAGTTATTGCATAATTGAGACGTACATTTTGAAATGACGCCCTATGTTCTTCGTGAACATTTAATTTAAGTATTTTATGCTACAATTTGTATTTATATTATATTTAATTAAATAAAGGACATATATATATATATATATATATACATTTTGAAATAGATGCAAGTCCCTTCATCAGAAACATCATGTCAGTTATGCTTAAGTACTTAAGTTGTATTTTCAGTATGAAGTAAATTTTAAATATAATAATTAAAAATAGATTCATATATTCAAGATGTTCTTAATCAGCCCAATTATGAATAAATAATTCCACGGGAGATTTCTCCCTTTTCCCAAAAAGGGAGAATTGTTAGAATAAAAAACAAAAAATTATTAATTAATAAATTATAATTTGTATGATTCTGACTCTGAACTTTGAGATGGGTAATTGACACCAAAACAAGCTAATGCATACACACTGTTGGCTGTCACTTAACGTTGCGTTCTATTTTCTACAGATTTGTCCGCAACAGAACAGAACGAAAGAGGAACAAAAAATCACACATACAGATTTTCAATTAAACAGAAACAAAGCAGCGATTCATAAACGAAAAAAACGTAGAAACTTTTAAGAAGCTTTTAAGTCTTTTCTTGTTACGTATTGTGACGACACTTCCTATGCTGGGGTATAACTCGTCGTGGTCTAGGGTTCGCCAATAAAAATTTGATGTTGGGATCGTGAGAGAAAGAAAACGCTTTATCAAATTCATTTCAACTATTTATTATAGTTTAATAAAAATACGATTACAATTCGTATGCTTATGTTTAATTCTAAGCAAACAGCTTGTTAAGAGCGTGGTGGCAGCGATGCTGAAGTAGATCGGACGTAGAGCGCCCTCGCAGTATCTACAACCAGCGCATGAGACACGCAACGCGAGTAGTAAACAGAGAAAAAGGCCGATTGCAGATCGGACGTAGAGCGCCCTCGTGAGACACGTAACGCGAGAACAAGATACATCACAGGAAAAAACTTAATTAATCAATTGAAATAAGAACTTGCATATGAACTTATTATAGGTGCCGAGATACAACGAACGAACCTATTTTAATATTGTCATATATTAAATGCTTTTGAATACAACTTTAAGAAAATTTTCTTATAAATGGTTTATAAGCCTGCGTGAAATTTTTATGAATATTGTTATTAAAATTTAGGTCAATATGTATGTATACATATTGATAAAAAATATTAAAAAAATTTAAAGATCGCTGGAAAAAGATTGGAGTCGACTCAGGTAGTCCATCTGCAGGACATTTCACATGTTAGGAATCGCTGGATAACGTACTCGTATATCGTCCTATCTTGAATAAAAACAACTGATCCAAAATGTGATTTTCTTTGTTTTTGACTCCCTTGTAATCTAAATTCATTTAATAATGAGAAAACTTCAGATCACTTAAATGCATAAGTTATATCGATAGTTTAAAATGGTTTTTTTATAATACACAATTCAAGCACAGAAAATAATCTTTACCTAATCTTTGATATTGGAAAAGTAGAAAGTGGATTTTCTTCAAATTATCTATATTTCTTTATTATTTATTTTAGTTTACTCAAACAATAATTTCATTGAAATTTTTAAATTAATCGAGCAAACATTCGAGTGAATACTGTAATATGTGTATTCGAAAATATTTGCATTACTTATTTTTCAAGTTGAATGCTCTTTAAGTCCAATAGTGCACATACACAATCTGTATATAACATGTATCTCAAATATCTCGGATTTCTATGAGATTTAAATTGAAAAATTTGATGCGAAATAAAAATTATTTATGAATACATTGAGTGGGCCGGCCGATCGGTCAGCCATGTTGTTGTGTTTTGTAAGCAAAATAAAAAAAATATATATACACATATAAATATTGTTTTTATTTGAACATTTTACTAAGTCACAAGACTTATTATTTATTTGTTTAAAAAAAAGTGCCAAAGTCTGTCGGTGATATATTTACGCATAAACAAAAATCAAAAGAAAACGTTTAAACATGTGATGTCTTATTTAAAATGTTAATAATTAAGATAAATAACTCAATGTAATTTAAGACTGAGTGCACTAATGACCTTTCTGTGTTGCAATATTTTTAAAACAAAATTTTGTAGTTGAAACGAACGAACGAAAATAAGAAGAAGTATCAGCCAAGTGCGAGCCCGACTAGTGCGTTTAGGGTTCCGTACTTGTTTGGGGATAGGAGCACTCTTAATTTTTATCTGAATTATGTTTTTCATATTTGTCTCTAAAGCGGCATAAACATCCCATGATACAGATTTTAATAAAACATACATTCTGCTCTTAAGCTCGTCAGCAGCCAACAAACGAAGAAAGAAGGAAAGAAAGAATCAAATCGTTTTAAAAACAAATGTTTCTTTGTCTATGCATATGTAGACTAGTAATTCCTATGGCCGACGTAATCGGCCATATTCTAGTAATTAAATATTAAGCATTTGCATAAATATATACGATAAAATACAAAAACAAAACAAAAACATTCTAAATAAACAACTTAAGACTTATTAGCTCTCTTTTGTTTACAAAGTATGTGTAGAAAATGATCTGTCTCATTTCTTTGTAAAAGCAAATGCATACTTTGTTTATTTTTCAACTTGAACCGATACATGCATGTGTAATAAGTGTGCATGTGTTAGTAACAACTTTAATCGCTTATAGCTCCCAAAATACTGAAGCGATTTAAATAAATTTAAGATTGCGCACATTTGTGAATAAATATCTTCAAAATGATATGTATAAGTTTTGTCAAAATCGGTTGTATAGATAAGCGTAAAAGGGATTTAAAAAATGTGTTCGACTATTAATTACTACATAGATAGATAGATATTGATGATGGCGTTCCCTATTCAAGTCGGCACTACTACCCGCTAGGTGTAATATTTTTAGACTTGTTTAATAGGAAACTAACACCTACCATATTAAATTAAATTTATAAGAAAAAAACTCTTATCTTGTTATTTTTAGTTAGTATTTGTTTTTATACCTGCCATAATATATTGTGAACATTTCAAGTGTCTACCCCTATTATGGTTCACGAGATAAAAGCCTGTGACAGACGGCCAAACATCCTAACGAAAACAATAGGTTTTCGTTTTTACACTTTGTGTAAGGTATCCCAAAAATTAAAATATATGATATCTTAAAGTCATAAAGCTTTTAATTAACTGAAACTTATTTATTTGGCGGATATGCATTTCAGTACTTGTTCTAAATTGTTTTATTGTGTTTATTTTAAATTATTTTTAATGGCAAAATAAATGGGCGCTTATCTCGTTTGCCTTGATGTTTTTAGATGAAAAAAAAAAACAATCATTTACTTTTTTTATAGAGCCAGATAATAATAAATACATATTTAAATTTCGAATTCTCTTGTTAAGTGGTTGCTATGTTCTTTCAATTTCAATGTTTAATTGTACTGAAAGTCTTTGTTTCTCTAATAAAAATTAAAAAAAAAAATTAAAATCTTTGATTTAAAATTAATTTTCGAATAAATAAAATATTTGTCCAAGAGTTTTTTAATACATTCGTTGTAGAAAGAAATTTAAAAAATTGCGTTTTTTATTACTGACTACTTTCTTTATAATATGTATATTAACTCACTATTAAGTTAATATGTAGTTTTGAAACATTTATATTATTAAAAACATATACAGTTAGGAACATAAAAGTAGCATACGTTCGCACTACAACATAGAATAACAAATAATTTTGCAAGTAATTATATTGAAGCAACTACGAATATCGCTCCATAAAACCCCATAAAAGAATGCAATTATTCAGTTAAAGAATTTCATTTATTCTTGTTTGCTGAAAACTGGCTCTCAAAAGAAGACAAAACTTTAATTATTAATTTGACGGCAACAAATAAAGAATATAAATACATATGGAAATGTAACTGTTTGAATATAATTACACGCAGTACTCAGTGGGAATGTGCGCTATTTCTGTGTTCATATACTCGTACATACATTTCTTTATATGAACTTTATGAAATGTTTGGCTGTTGAGTAATCATTTAATATTATTTGTTTTTATGCCGAAACGCCTTCTACATGATCTTAAAATTATTTAAAATCTTATCTAGTAATTGTCTTCATAATTCATTCGAAATAATTAATAGTTATTCTAAAATAAACAAACATTAGCACATACATATCAATAATAGCTCCTCAATTTTGCATCCCTTACAAACCATTAAGTATCTATAAAAACTTTAAATATGTATGTATATACAATTATTATATTTATTAAATCCAACAACAAAATAGATGAAACTTTTGTTTGATTTTATGAAAAAAGATAAGATATTTTGCATTTGCACTTTTGCAAACCATTTGCGTCAAACACTGAACTACGCTAATAATTGCTACGATTCCAGTTTTAATTTATGAACTAAATTGCATCTGTTACAAAACAAAATAATCATGAATTTTTGTGCATACTTTCTCTCTTTGAACTTTGTTCGTTCCAGAATTAATTATCAAAATAGTGTATTAGAAATGTTTTGATCTCTAATTAAGGCCCTTTCACACTATAATACTTTGTATTGTACGTGCAAGTGTGATAGTGTGAAAGGAAAATGTTATTAAAGTGACAAATAATACGATAGTAAATTTGACATACGAGTACCATAAGACTGCCATTTTAAAAAATTTTTCTAAACGATAAGATTTTTCATTTGATCGGTTGAATTTTCATAAAAGCAAATAGAGCAGTCGATTGTTTCGCCGCCGACAGCGTGCCGTCTCTGATGGGTTTTGTTTGTTATACACAGGATAAAAATTTGTATCACACCATGTCTCAAAATCATGTAATTTTGTGTTATTATGTGTTGTACTTTGATATATATTATATAAAGGGTCCGCCATCTAACGTTTTTTTTTCATCTAGTGCTTATTTCGTGAATGGTAACACTTGGCTCATGTCTGATTTGACAGATAATTAGTTTTATCCTTCCGCTGAACGAATATGGTTGTGTATACGCTTGAACTTCGCTTCGCTAAGTAAGCCTGCGCCCGACTTACAGAAGATGCCGATTTTGCCAAAAAAAATCATCTTTTCAGATGAAGCTCATTTTGATGTTGGCGGGTATGTAAACAAGCAAAATTGTCGCATTTGGGGCACAGATAACCCGCACGCATACGCACCCAAAACGAGTCACTGTTTGATGCGAATTTTGGTCCAGAGGCATAATTGGGCCATTTTTCTTCGAAAATGAGCAAGGAGTGGCCGTTACAGTCAATGGCGATCGTTATCGGGCCATGTTGAACGAATTTTTGTTCACATTGGCAACATTTGGTTTCAACAGGACGGCGCTACGTGCCACACAGCCGAAGCTACACTCGATGTTTTGCGCCCTATTTTTGAAGATCGCATTATCAGCCGCAGAGCTGATGTCGTTTGGCCACCTCGGAGCTGCGATTTGACACCGTTGGACTATTATTTGTGGGGTGCCGTCAAAGATAAGTGTTACGCTGACAAGCCAGAGACAATTGACGCTTTAAAGGACAATATTCGTGAAGCCATTGGTGAAATACACCTGCACACAATCGATAATGTGCTTAAAAATTGGACCGATCGTGTAGGCTACTGCATGGCCAGCCGAGGCAGCCATTTGAATGAAATTATTTTTCATTACCAACCGGAAGGATTGTACTTTCAAATAAAAATAGAAATTTGAGAAAATATTCAGTAGTTTTTATAGCATTTTCAAAAGAAAAAGTTATCTGGCGGATCCTTTATATTCTTTAACTGCTAAACATTTCAAAAGGCCGGCACGTTCACCGGCTACATGAAACTGCTTATTTTCTACTTATATTTTTCATTTTACTTGATATTTGATAGTGTGAAAACAAAATGTAATGGTACGTTAGATTTTTTGACAGTCGCAACAAATCTCGTTGGATTTCTTTCACACAAAATCCAATAAAAATCTTAAGTCTTGTATGATAGTGTGAAAGGCACTTTATTAACTATTATCACACGTTTTATGTAATTGTAAGTAAGGTTGTACGTCGTACGTTTGACAGTTAATATCGGTGCTGCTAAAGCTTTTAGTTTGAGCGAAAATGCAAATTCAATTCATGTCATTATTACTTAACTTTAACACATTTTGAATCTATAATTGATATTTATCTTGCATAACGCTTAATTATTATTTGAACAATTTGTTAGTGAATCAATTCTAAAAGTTTTCTAACACACAAAATTACGTGGTTACTAAAGTAAGCTCTTCAATTCAGTGTGCATATTACAAATTAGAGATGAATTTGAATTAGATTTATATTCGACATTTTAAAAGTTTGTAATCATATACCTATTCGTACTTCAGACTCTTCAGAAATTCTTAATATTCTCTATATCTCTTGTTTGCATTAGAAATACTGAAATTTGAATTAGAAGAAGTATTTTGTCAAATATTTACCCAATCTTGAGTCTGTGCTTATATATTTTCAAATATTTGTTTTAATAGAATTTATTATTAAAAACATTTTTTCGATTCGCACTCAAATTATGGAATGTAAAATTTCTAAAATTTAATAATATTGATTGCATACATGTTTAAATTCAATAGAACTGATAAGAAACCAATTTCATAGAACTTTTTTCCAAATAGAAACGAATAAATACGAAGAAACAGTTTTTATCGACAACAATGGTGATTTACCCAGTAGACCACGTGAGCAGTGCTGCCAGTAAAACTTTCAGAAAACTCGTTAAATTTTGTAAATAAAATCGTCAAAATTGTCAGTATTTAAAAAAAAGTCGTCAAAAAATCGTCACTCAAATCACGTAAATTTTTTATATGATATGTTTTATATTTTAATTTAAATAGAAATTCATAGAAGTTCATTATACAGTTTTTCATAAACTTGCAACTCATGTGTAGATTCGAATTAATTTTTTGATTGGGTAATTACAAAATAAAAATACTGTGCATACATGTCATAGTTATGGTTTTTTTATATTTTTTGTAATGATAACATTGTAACATTTAGAGGAATTATTTTTAAATAATCCTTAAAAAAAGAATCCCCTCAACGGTTCCTGTTTGTAATGAATTTCTTATCTTGTTTTTATTCAAGAAAGAAGAAGAGTTTGGCAAAGTCTTTAAGTTGTTTACAAATTCACATAAATTTGGAAAAATTAGGTTCACTGTTTGGTAGCTTAATTGACTTTCCTCTTATCCGAAATATATATAAATTTAATGCGCTGTCTCCAAAATCCAAAAATCTTAGTTCTCTTATTTCATGCTCAATATCTTGATATTTTTCTTTTGAGACTAGATGAGGAAAACCTTTTAATAAAGGACGAATTTCGGAGTTTTTTTTTCAAAATCAGTGATGGTGTAATTATATTTAAATTTTGTCATTGAAATCAAATCTTTTTTTTTTATTTGGGAACACAATTCAACGGAAAATGATACACAATTATCAAAAATTTATTGAAAGTTTCAACATAAATTTTATATTGTCTTAAAATTTCATTTACATACATTTTTACGGTTATGGGAATCAATTTGATTTAGAGGCGTATTTTTTATACAATCATCTACTACAAAATTTATTGAACCATTTTAAAAAAGTTTCGTCATTTCAAAATGCATGTTGTGAATTTGAATTCCTTCAATTTTGTATAGATTATTCATCAAATTAAGCACATATTTTAAAAAAGCTCTTTAATGCTATTCAATCACCGATATTCGCCGCAAAACAAAAATATATTTTTAAAACTTGACATTTAGCGAAGTAAAAAAATCTTCAAAGTATAAGGGATACTAAACAAAAATCGTCAAACGTCATTTTGTGAAATTCGCTATAAAATTACGTAAAATAGTCACGTTTGGCACCCCTGCTCGTGAGTCGAAAACTATGTATTTGGGTGTTATCAAAATATTTCTTGGAAGGAGTTTACGTATGAGAAGATCTATCGAAGACGCCCGAAATTGTACTTATTTTTTTTAAAGAACAAACACAAACCGCGAAGCCATTTTGGCTTGTCTGCAGGAACAACCACGCTATCTACTAGTATTTTTTTCAACAAACGGTTGATAAAAAATCTCTCAATGTGAAAAGTTTATGATACGGGAATGCTTCTCAGGGAGAAAATGAACATATTTAAATATACTTCAGAGGAAAATGCTTCCATTTGCTGGGAGAGCGAAGTGATAGTAATACTCCCCGCTATAAGTACTCGTAATGAATTGGTTTAATATAGAATGAACACCTCTAGGAAGTTCTGAAGAATTATTAAATTATTTAAATTCAAAAATAAGCCGGATATGATGTGGACCTAATTTCAGGAAACTTGGTATTACATTTCTTATGATCTTTCTATAAATATTGTAACTTTAATGAACTGGCGATAACAAGAGGTTATAAATGTAAAAAGACCTTCTCTGAAACATTAGGAAAATTTAAGGATTTGGTGGTAATTTTTGACAAATTTTTTTATTACAAAGAATTAGTTCCGTGAATGAGGGTGGATCGTAAGGATGGGTGACTCAAATATGTATGTACCGCTTTGACATTTTTAAACAATATCGATCGACATCGATATATGTACATACGTTACGAGCAGATAAATACTTATGGCCTTATTCACAAACGATTAATAAAGTTATAGTACCTTTAATGTTGGATTTTTATATGGGAAAACCGGTTTTAATGCATACATTAACTTTATTAATCGTTCGTGAATAAGGCCATTACTATTTATTTAAACTAGACTACGCCTAGTGGTTTTTACTTCAACCAATACTTATATAAGTGGATGCGCGTACGTGTGTATTTTTAGCATTTGTAGTGGTGTCAACTTTATAAGCCTTTTATTCGTTTAGTAAACCAATTCAAATATATAATCGGGTCACTAAAGCATAACAATGTTTACCATTTGGTAAAAGAATGAAAAAAATCGGTTGGCAGACAAAGGAGAAAAAGGGATGTACATGTAGATGTACGTATATGTATGTAAGTACAACTGGCAGAAGTACCTTATCTGTCCAGGGTTAAAATGTTATAATTTTTATCAGAATTGACTCTATAACTTGACTCTATAATTTGAGGGTAAAAGAGATGACAAAACTGCTCTGCCTGTCGACTATTATTTGATAGCGGAAAATTCGCTTTTGAATCTTAGGTTAAGCCCAGCTAGCATTTCCGATCGTAGAAGAATCTTCCGCGATCGTAGAAGAATCTTCCGCGATCGTATTCCGATCGCAAAAATTCAGTACAACGGGAGAAACTGTATCAAGACAGCGACTCTTCCATATGAGTCGTCTACGATGCGCCTAATAGAATCGTGTAAGACTCTTATGTTCTTACTTCAAACGAGCCTTGAATAAATAAATGCGTAAACGGCGAAATGATGTATAAAAGTAATATACGATTACGTTGAAATACCAATCGTTCAATGGTTGTCAGAATACTTAAACGACGATTGTGGAATAACATAAAAAACACTCGTCCAACAATCGCCACAATGACTCGTAAAAGCATCATTTAGGAGAGTAAAAAATAATTTTACTCCAACAATCGTCTGGACGATTAAAAAAAGAGTCGCAAAATAATCGCGCTCGTCAATTAATCTTCCAAAATGCTATCTGGGGGTGGGAGTGTTTGAATGTGATTATGTGTTTGCTTAAGTGAGAGTGTAGTAGAGGGCCAGCCTTGCCATTTTGGTTATTTATAACAAATTTTTTTTTTCTTCAATGTGTAGATGTGAGCTTTTTCGTATTTGCTACTTTTTGGTATTACAAATTTAAATTTAAATTATATGTAAATTTTTTTAACTTATCTTATTGGTTATATGATAAAATGCCTAAATCTACATTTGAACTTCCATAAAATGAATCACAATTGCAAAAAAAAAATTAATTTATGGAATTTGTGGAATAGGCAAAGACAAATTTTTAGATCCCTTTTTCTCCTTTGTTCGCCAATTGATTTTCTTAATTGCTTTTCGAAATGTTTAACATTGTTGAGCTTTAGTGACCCGACTATATATTATTTAAATCGGTTCGGTATTATCCAACCGTGAGCTCTAATTTCGGCATACCTTTTCCAGAATTTCGGCCAGTATCTCACCAATGACAGCTTTAATGTGTCTTTCGTGGTTGGAATTCTGACCGGCTTGTCCCGAAAGACTACGTATCCAAACAATAAATAGTCTACACCATTTTTCATTGAAATTGAGAAAATTCCATGTGAAATTGTGAATTCAAATTTGAAAATGAGAAAATTCCAAATGAAATTGAGAATTTCAATTTGAAATTAAGAAAATTTCAAATGAAATTGAAAATTTCAATTTTAAATTGAGAAAACTACAATTGAAATTGAGAAATTTTAATTTTAAATTGTGTAAATTTAATTATATAATTTTCATTTAATTCATAAATATACATATTATATAGAAACATTAATAACTCAACATAAAGATCAAAGCAAAGAAATGATATGAAAATAAATACAAATCGTAGCATTATTGACCAACAGGCATATCTTCCAGATCCAGAGCAGATTGGTAAAACGTTGTAGTATGCTGTATAGTTCTACTGCAATCTCCAGTACTTATACATGTCTTTGAACCATTAATTACCTCTTCTAAAAAAGCAAGCCTCTGCTATCCTACATGTGGGGGACTTACTTTCGGTACATTAATTTATGTTTTCATCTTACTTTTTATTTTTGACCAAATAATTTCAATTGGGTGAAAATAAAAATCGCCATGCACTGATTTGGCAAATTTTATTTTCTTAAATAGTAAATATATATATAGTGCACTCGGGATATAGTGAACTAATTAATGCACAGGCCTGTTCACTATATCAAGAATTTCATTATATACAGTTTAAGAAAAATAAAAAAATTTTATTCATATAATGTAAAAAAATAATGATTTTTTTATTCAGTAATAAAAATATTTTGGAGGATGACAAGGCGCGTTATCAAGGAGCAGCATTGCTTTTATTGGTAGGCCTTTTCCTTTTAAATATGCCTTGACCTAAATTTAAAACATAAAAGATTAGTTTTTTTTAAAGAAAATTAAACCCCAAACGTAGTTGACAAATGACTTATGAAACCATTCTTTAAATATTACAGGAATTTCAATTGATTTAAAAGATCTAGGTTTCTTAGCGTGTCCAATAATTAGAGGTTTTAATTTATGGAGGCCAGAGGCATTCGTGCATGCCAAAAATGTTATTCTGGCTTTTTGAATTTTTCTTCCTGGAACAGAATTTCCCCCGCTAGAAACATATGTCTTATCGGGAATATCAATAGTTCATGCAGTTTTTTGGCTTTTTGCATAATCATTTCACCGCTTACTGGTAAGTGTTTAGATCGCTGCTTTAAAAACCAATTGAAAAGTCTTTTTTTGGAGACGCGGATATTCTGCTTTTCGAAATGTCTTTCTGTTAAGGGAACTTTTACTTAAGCATGGAACTCCGGCTTCCACTTTGTTTTTGTTTTTTTTATGCCACTTGTTGTGGTTTTTGCTACATCAAATCTCTTTGCAAGAACAGTAGCTTCTACTCCATTTTCTAGTTCTTTTAGAATTTCTTGTTTCACTTTAATGGAAAGAAAATGTCTTTTTTATCAATCAATCAATTTACATATAAACGCGTGTAAAGATCGAATTTTAAACTCATCTCATTAAATGTTTATTAAAACAAGAAAAGAATGCAAACACAATGAATATCAAGAGAAACACCGGTATTGAAAAAGCTTAGCTTTTTTGTTGTCAATCATTGTGCAAAAAACTGTGTTCACTTTATAGAGGTTTGTGGAGTTCACTATTTAGAGTAACTAATGTAAAAAATAGCCAGTTCATTATATCGGGTAGTTCATATTACAAAGTGTTCATTATACCCCGAGTGCACTGTAGTAAATATTTTTAATTTTTTTTTTAATATTCTCAATTTTATTTGGAATTTTCTCAATTTAAAACTAAAATTTCTCAATTTCATATGGAGTTTTCTCAATTTCAAAATGAAATTCTCAATTTCAATGAAAAATGGTGTAGAAGGGTCAAATCGCACGATATTAAAAAACTGTGTGGAATTTTCTATTTTGTTGGGATTTGTTTCATTATTTTTGAGATTACAACAACTTCACACTTGACCAGTGAATCTTTGAAATAGAAAAATTTGAATTGCACAAATTTGTTAGTCGTGGCAACACTGTTTGTAGCTAATTGTACTTTGGTTTGTGCCAATAAAAAATTTAAAACATGTACAAATATTTGATAATAATACAAAAGGCCTGACGATCAGTAGTCTCACTGCAAGCGGCATGTGTATTGGACGTGTTTTCTTGGCTTAAATAAAGCGGAAGTCAGAGCAAAAATACTTTTCTTTTGAGAAAAAAATTCAGTTTTACTTGTTTGAATTTTTGTTTCCAAAAGACGTATTCATAGTTTCTCTGCAAAAATACAAAAATTTTTGAAGTTATAAAGAAAAAAATTTAGTTATCAATTTCCTGAAAACGAAAAGTGTTTATTTTTTTTAATTCTGCATTTGTTTTCCCAGATTTTTTTTATGAAATAAATTTAAAAAACAAGTGAAAGTTTAATAGAAATAATATGAAACACAAAGTTCAAATTAAAATTATTTAAAACATAAACCAATAAAAGACTTGAATACCTATAACAAACTGTGATTACCAAATAAAATTGTTATTATTTTTTTAATATATATAAATACATATGTAAATTAATTAAACTAGTCTACGAAGAATTAGAAATATAATTTAAACCGGAAAATACTCGTATTTTTTTAATTTTTATATGACATAATGTTGCGAAATGATAATATGCATCACAATGCTGTGGCCAATGAATATTACAATATTCACCAAATGGCCATGGCTGGCGATATGCTGGAGGATTTTACCATTATATTCCGAGATATGATGAATATGGTATGTAAAATACTACGAATACAATAATTTTTATTCATTTATTTTTTTATAAAATTGTGAATAAAATTAATAAAATGAATTTTCAAGGCTCTGCTGAAAACAAAGAGACAAATACATACAGATTTGTGGGTATAACTAGTTTGATTTTGGCTATTTCCCTGTCTTATCTTAATAAAATACGAATAATGCAAACTCATGTGAAAACTTTCAACAACATGCTGTTTTAAAATTATTTTATCGTTTATTTCTCAGTAACACTTGTTTTATCGTACAAAACATGTACATAATCAGTATTTTCTATTTCAATAAACTTTTAGCAGGGATGGCAAAGAGAATTTTAAGATTGCAACAAGCGGCTGATAACAATATGATTTTTTGTTAAACTTAATTGTAGTAAAACAAGTTTTTCCATAATAATATTTTTATTTAGAATTCTGGAAAACATAAAAAATATAAAAAATTAATTTGTATTTGTATTACACTTTCAATTTAGCAACAAATAAATCGCTTAATACATAAATAAATAATAGAAGTATATGAGTTAAAAGGTTGTCTATATGATGCATTTCACTGGAGCTTATGCCACATAATTATCAGTAGACCTTCATCCAAGGTTTTGAAAAAACGTTTAAAACCTATAATTTTTATACAAATACTCTTATAAACAATAAGTACACACATAAACAAAATTTGACGTTTCCCCAGTATTTAAAAATAATCACCTCTGCTACTGGTGGTACCTTGAAATCAGTATTGCTAAAAGATTTTTTTGAAAAATGCCTGTGCATACTAAAAAGAAAAATGGTACATGAGATAAAACCAACGTGTAACAATGGATTAATTGAGCGTTGTTAGTGATGGTAACATATAAATATTGATCGTGCTGAAGTTGTGTTTGCTTTAAAACAATTAATAATCAGGCATTTTAGCACTTTTAGTGCTAGATCTAGCATTATTTTTTCTGAGTTAGCACTAAGAGTTAAAAAAAAATGCTAAATGCTAGTTTAGCATATTTTTATAATTATTTAGCACTTTTTTAGATCGCAGAATTAGTTTAAAAAATCCATACATCATATCAAGTTAAGTATAACTTCTCTCACTGTATAAAAATGTACAAATATAAGTATATGCTAATTTTTCTACAACTATGTCGTCGGTTTTTACATCTTTGCAATGTACGAAAAATAAAACAAAGAATTGTTATTTTCGGTTATACGAATAAGAGAGGGTATGAAATTAGACAACGTGTGCTGCTATACTTTAGACCAGGGACCCAAAATAACTGCTGTTATTTTTTAAATATTCAATTGGTCAAAGAAGAAATAGCTGGAAAATTTTGGTACTGAAATAACAATTAGAAAAAGCTAAAAATCTTTTAGTCCTCTCAAAATTGTTATGAAATATTGTTATTTATGTTGTTCTTCTCTTACCAATTTTTTATTTTTTCGGTCTTCGCATAGCCATTATTTAATTAGGGCTTTTTAGAGCTTGCACACATTAAGTATGTGTTGATATAGAGGACCAATACAAATAAAGGTCGCGAGAAGACTTAGAAAAATAAAAATCTTCTGTAATGGTTATGAGAAGGCTTAAAAAATATAAGCGTTATGAAAGACCCAAATAAATGTATAATCCTTCAAATCCTTTATAATAGTTATAAGAAGACCAACAAAATATTCCTCATTTTTAACTGTTATTAAGAGATTTTTATTTTAAAATACCTTGAATAATAATTCTTTGAAGATTTTTATAAATAAATATTGGGGATAGAAGTTATGTCCCTGCCTTAGATATATCAGGGGGATTTTGTTAAAAAAATATATTAAAGCTTTTTGACTACAAAAATTTGATCTCATATGTATATCATTAAAAGTTTTTATATTGAATAAAATTAATTTTGCATGTAAATACGTTTACATAACTAAAATATCAAATAAAATTAAAGAAATTTAATATCAGTACTTTATACAAATGATACAAATTTCTTAAAAATGTACAGATGGCTGAAATCTAAAATTTTTTTCTAACTATATTAATAAAAAAGCAATGTTTTTTGAACCGCAGAACATTTCAGCACTTTGTTTTTGGCAATCTAGCACATTTAATCTGTCTTACTTTAATTATAATTTGTATAAGCAGTGGTGGATACATGGAAAGATATATGAACACTAATGATGCGACTGTAGCGGCTCCCGATAAACAACGTTGTTTCTGTTGTGCCGTGTAAGTTGAAATTAGTTGACGTTAATTTTTCAATTGTTCTTTTGGAATATTGTCTCATATCCAATTATTTCAGGATGAAAACGTTAGGAGCTTTAGCCTAATAATAATCACTTTGGATTAAGAACCAATTTACATCGAAAAATAATCACATTAAATAAAAGTTGAATATTGCTGAAATTTGTCTCTTTGCTGCTGGAAACAATATCACGATATCAAATCGAGTAAATTAGTCCTTTTAAATAAAAAAACTAAATTCAAAATTTGAATTTTTTTTTTCAAAAATAATAGCCGAAAGCACCCTTCGTTACACATCTGCAATTTTAGCACACGCAGCATGATTTGCTACACAAAGCATGAGTGTCTTTTTTAAGCGTTAATCAAGTTAATTATATGAATGAATGAATGAATAACTTTGCCGCATGGAATAAGCTAAGCCGATAAGCAGATAATATTTCAACGCGAACGCCAACGGGAAAATATTAAATTTTTTAAAATTTTATTAAAGTTTTGTTTGAGATAAGTCAATTTAATTCCAGCACAGTCAGTTTTTTAGGCGGTTCTGTCGTCGGAAAAGTTTTTAAGCGCAGGAGTCTACTTGTTTTGATTGTCAAAATAAAACGAAAAGCACAGCTGCAAGGCCAACCTTTGCAATAACCATTAATATTAACATCTATAAAAAATTTAGGTACTTAAAGTTCGGTGCTCGGCGAAAATTTTACCGAACCGGACAGACACTTGCAATTTTGAACAGCTAATGTCAATTAACTTCAGGGTTTGTCATGGTACCAACAATGACTTTCTTTCCTGAATCTGGAAAGTCGGTGCAATGGAAATCCACACTGTATTTTCAAATTCGAATAGTAAAACTAAAGCGACTTCTCCATCCCTGACACTTAGTTAAGTTCTCTTAAGTTCTAAAAAAATTGTTTGTGCTCTTGTTTATTTAAGATCAATTAATTTGTTATTTTTCTCTTATTATTTGAATTTCATTCGAATCTGTATCTCACTTAGGAGCGAACAAAAACGAGTCCATAAAAAATAGTTTTAAACTTTGCTTAGCAACAGAAAAGTTTATTTCAAGCAACAGTGGTTCCTAAATACACGTGCCTGGAATATAAATTATGTATATAAAGTGGCCGTCTAAAGTCTACATACGGTTCATATTTTTGAAATTCCACGAATACAAAAATTTACAATGTGGCTTTTGATTTAAAAAAATTTGAACGTTCGTAAGAAGATTAAGTCTGCAAAAATGGCTCCAACGAAAAAAATTTCCACAGATGTAGAAACTTTAGTAACAAAATTCAGAAAGGAAAAAAAAATTCCGAATGAAAGAGCAAAAATATCAAACGGAGCAAAATGTAAAAAAATACGTGTAGTGTTGAGAACAAATTTACGTTGACGCAACGAAAGCTTATTTCTTATAGAAATAAAAAGAAATCCTATAGTGAATGCTGCAATGTTGCCTGAAAAATTCGTTGAACGATCGAATACCATTGTTTACCCGCGAAATATTTAAAAAAAAGTTGAATAATTGTGGTTTTCGTAGCAGAACTCGTCTTAAAAAGTCCCTTATAAGCCAAAAGTGCCGGAAGCTTCGCCTAGAATTTCCCCATCAGAATTTTTAGTCATATAATGTATTTGGATGTGATGGAGGAGGCTAAATGTGAAGAAAATCAAATACTGCTGCACAGCACTGCGTCATTATCGCATCTGTAGTTGAAAATTTTCATTTTATTTAAATTAACATGGATCGCCAAAATTTGCAGATATAGGACTATATTTTAGTTCTGGAGAATGTCGGATATCATTACAGCTCAACTTGTTAAAGATTAGCTGCTTAATAAACATGCTCTAAGACAGCTACTTGCAGTTTCCTAAAGTACCAAAACATAATAGCGGTATTCAGTGTTTGGTGCAAATGGTCTTGCAAAAGAGGAAATATAGAATATCGAGCTTTTTTAAGAAATTTAACTGCAATTCTGTGTATTTTGTTGTTGGATTTTATAAAAAAGCTACGATATGTTGCATTTGCACTTTCGCAAGAGCATTTACACCAAACACTGAATACCGCCAATATGAAGCAGAAAGTGACATGAAAGCGGCCAAATAATGTAAGAGATGATAAAAAGTGATTATAAAAAATAAAAAACTATCATCTGCTGAATTGGACAATTCGATTAACAGCAGTCGCAATGGACAAACAAAATATTAAACTTTAAAAAAGTTCTACGTTTAAAGGACAATTGGATTGTTTTTCAATTTGTCTTTAACAAAATTATTAATGTTTTACTAAATATGTAAAATATTAATTTTGAGAAAAAGTGCGAATAAAAATTTAAAATACTAAAATTTTAGCAATTCCCGTAAAAAGCACCGATTGTTGTTATTTTTCGATTTTGTCAATGCATTTTTTTAGCTTTTTTTTAAATAATTTTTTAAGTTTTTTTTACTGAAGAACGCAATTTTATTGTAAAATAAATAAAAAAAACCCCTCAACAAAAAAATATTTTTGGAAAATCTTTGAAAAAAGATATCGAGGCAATCTCGATTAATAAATTAAAAAAAAAGAAATAAAATTTTAAACCAAGGTGAATCATTATATATTTTTTCATTAAGTTTTTGGACGCCTCAATGCAAAAATGTGTGTCGTATGTAGACTTTTGCCGGGCATTGTACATGTTATGCACATAAGTACTACATGCTCGTACTTGTTATACCACAAGTCAAATTTTATAATAACGAACGAACTTTAAAAAAAAACAATTGCTTAAATAAAACATGTTTTACGTCAAGGTTTTTTCTCACTGCTTAAATAATATTTTAAATATTTTGATGCGTCTTGTGTTGAAATATGAAGTTATGTACGTACATACATTCATACCAGTGTACATATGTATGTATTTTATAATATCTTAAATTTATGTCCAACTTAAAGACGTTCCACGTTAATGAATCATTAATGCGTTTAAACGATTTGTTATTCCCCAACATGATTCAACAAATATTTGTAAAGGAATTTACAGAGCGTAGAGCAGCAAAACTATTCCCGTTGTATGCTGTATTACTCTTTATGTCTGAATACTTCATGCATATGTACATACATCTATGTATATACATACATACATACGGGTACAAATTTTTTATTTTTAAATTTAACCGACAGACCGCATTCGCATTCGCAAACACGTTTTAATTGTTGCGGTTGATTTGGAGTTGCTGTGTTATACCCACAATTTTATTTGAAATTTTCAGGCTTTCAGCCTTTCAGTTTTTATTTAAAACCATGACTCATGCAAACAAACAAATCCACAAATTTATTCAAGATCTTGAACGTTAACATGAATGAGGGGGCTTGGCTTGTCTATACAGTAATTTTAAAACAACACTTTTTTTCAAATTGAATTTATTTTTATTTTTCAATTCAACGTTTGAAAGCACTTCTTTTTTTAAGATTTACCCCCATTTCTATTATTAACTTTTGTCGTATTACGTCAATAGAAACACAAACAATTTTTTATTATATTTATTTGTTGAATTAAGTTATCTTCTCCTGCGACTCTAGACAATAAACAACAGAAATAGACTATCTGCGTCAGCAATATTGAGCTGTTTATTAAAATTAAATCTTAAAAATATTTTCACACTTTTTTCACCAGTTAACGAATTGAATAATGAATAATTTGTAATTTTGTCACCTTTTTTGAATAACAAATGTTGAAGCATTTACTTTTTTTATAAATATTGGAAAAAAATTCAAATGGAGGACATTAACAAATAAAGTCTCGTTAGTTTTTAAGAGTATTTAGTCAATTTTTTTTGTGAAACTTAAGTTCCATAATGCTTTTGTGAGTTGTTCAGTAATAAAGAATGCATTTTACAAACATGAACTTGGAATTATTTTCCTGATAAGAAAATAATACGGAGCAATATGCTGGAGCGAAGTAACCCATTGTAATTTATCGATGAATCAGCCATTACAGTTTAAAAAGGATTTTATTTCAATGAATCTTCTCAATTAATGATCAAGCGTTAAATTAAATTAATTTAGAGAAAATTAAATTAGCGAAGTTTCACTTCAAAATGGCTGAATAAGTTTAGCCGCCGCCCATGTAAAATATTCACAGAACAAAGTGGCATTTGCTAAAAAAAAGAAAAATACTTACAGCGGACGTCCAGTAGCACGAATTACCTATATGTTATCAGACATATTCGTAATAATGGAAAATTCATATTATTGGACAATGTTTGTTCTTTGGAAGAAGATTTGTTCATCAATCTTATTTTATAGCGTTTACTTCTTCTTTACTTTGTGAACCAAACATAAGAGTAAAAAATGTGGGCACCATGGAATTTTTTGGAATTATAAAGCCTCATATTCTAATTGTGATTTCCAGCAGGAAGTAAGTCCACACGTTGCGCCGGTTTTTTTTCATACTGCAAACCGTCGATTTGAATGATTCCTAATTAGGAATTTCTTACTTCGATTTTCCGTTCCCAAAATTTTTTATCAATTTTTAAAATCTTTAATTCAGAACTTGTCCGTCGATACGTTCGTACTATAGAAATAGTTAATGCAGAAAAAATATGCCTTTCGTGCTCTTGGATACTCGTAATAAAGAGCGTTCATGCACTGTATTTGTAAATGTAATTATAAAATGTACAAAAGTATTTCTTTCTGTTTTCAACAATCTTAACAGTCATACATTCGCTAATGATTTTTTTAATCACAATAAGTCAGCTGTTAAAATATCAACTTAATCACCTCAAATGTAATCTTAGGGAGGGACTTTGATCTACTTTTTAATAATTTTGCTTAAACGCTTGCCTGTTACTGTTTAACATTAATACCATTATATAAAAACATTAATATGTAGATTTAAGTTTACTTTGTAATTCTTTTGTTAGTTATTTATGTACTTGGTAAAGTTTTTTGAAGTCTCTAAAAGTTAAGTTAGCTTAAACGCAATTAAAACCTCAACTGTAGACCCTCGACTTTTTTTTTAAATACGAGCTCTACTCAACGGCAGCGCAACTACATATATGTACTTCGTTGGGTCCCCTACAACTCCGCTGCTGGAGAATTGTGTTAAAATAATTTTTTTTCTTTATTTTGTATTTCAGATTCAGCCTAAAGCACAAATCATTCATATTTATTACCATATTTTTAACTGATAGATCTACAGCCCATCCCATAGGAGGCTGACGTTACTATTTCTTCGAATTGTACATATGTATGTTTGTATGTATGTACATATGTATAAAAATAATAAAAATTGTAACTGAAATTTACTTTACACTTTTTGCGCCTGCACTTCAATAATAAGTTTTAGTAAAATCTAGACATTTCTAAAATTTCCATTGAAAGAAAATAAAAGGAAAGCAATCTTAGTAAATATTTTAAATTATTGCATCAGCAATTCTAGTTCTAACTTGTATATATTTACGTTTTATACAAATAAAAAAAATTACTTTTCATGGTTTCATAATAAAGATAATAAAAACTCACACACTGCCTGCGGACTAAAAGAATATTGTGATTGAGTGTTTGTTTGTGCATGATAATGACAATTTAAAAATTATGCCTGCCGTTTCAGGTTTTCGAACTTAAATACAAAAAAAAAATAAATAAAAAATACAAGGTCTCCCTCCAGCTACAAAACTTATTTTCCAGAGTACATAGTTTTTATTTTACTTACATATTTACATGTATGTATATTTACATTATATGTATATGTAATTATGTATGTATGTATGTATATTTTTAAAAATTTAATTGAATTGTTTTCAATTGTTTAAACATTAAATATTTTTTTTTGCTTTTTTTAATTTTGTTAATTGTATTTTTGTCTTATATCAGCATTTATGGAAATTATTATTAATTTATTATACTGCATACTACATACATACATACATATGTACGTATTTTATTATTATTAAAAAATAAAAAAAACGATGCTGTTTTCTTTTATAGAAAAAAAATTATGTTCTTTGCACTTTTCAGTGAAAATTTGCATTATAATGTTTATTTGAAAAAGAAGTGAATTTATTAGAAATTACTATTTATTTCATTCTTCACGAGGGTAAATTTTTATTTCAAAAGAATTGTATTTTTTTTTATTAAAACGTAAAGAACGTTATAAATTTTTTAGAAAAGAAAACGCCATGAAGCACATGAGATTTGCAAAATATTTTTTAAGTTAAGCTCGAAATTTATTTCAATAAATATTCTATTTATTTAAACTTTTGAAAAACTTTTGCAAAAAATTTCTTATAATCTGGCATAAAAACAATTTCGATAACAATTTTCTTGCCAAAAATCATTTTATAAAATTATGTGTGCATTTATGTATGTACATATGTACATTAGGCAGATAACTTTTTTACATCATATTCAAATATTCGCCCGTCTTTCGCCATAAAATCACAATAAGTGTGATTATTTTTTTTTTAGCGATTTTGAAAAATATCACTCAGAACACGCAGTGAAGTTTGAAATTTACAGTATATTAAAATCCGTGTACATTTTTGCGTTAGAAATAAATATATTCGTAGTTTCTGAAAGTTAAAAACTTTAAACTCGTCTTCTGAAGAACGAGTTTTTTTGAGTTGCGACGTTATTTGAGTAAATGAACGATATGTATGTAAATAAGTCAGCAATGCAAAATGTTTTATTTGTTTTAAATATCGCCTATAACCGCCTGCTAAATAACTATTTATTTTTTAAGTAGAAAAGTTGATTTTCCCTAATTTGATTTTTATTTAAATAACCCACACCCCAAGGGAAGAACAAAAAAACATGCTCCCCTCAAACAAGATATTTTTATAAAATTTTTACACAACATAAGGAGTGATATGAAGAACAATTCCGCGTTCTTAGCTCAAAAATCACGTCTCTAAGAGTTATGACGTTGTTTGAGTAAACGAGTGATATGTATTTGTAATAACTGGAGTACGACTAGTGGTCGAAATTTGACCGCCACTTTAAACGTATACCTATTTTAGTTGCATTCATTTAAAGAGAAAAACCTGCCTAATTTCCCATTCCCTTCCCCATGGAAAAAACAATCGAAATAAAATTGCATACAAACACGCACATTTGCTCATATACATACATTTGTATTGGTGTCAACTTTGAAAGCCTTTTATTCCTTTAATACTGAACCGATTTAAATATTATATAGTCGGGTCGCTAAAGCTCAACAATATTTACTATTTCGAAAAACAATTAAGAAAATTGGCAAATAAAGGAGAAAAAGGTATCTAAAAATTTGTATGTGCCTATTTATATATAGAAGATTAGTCCGAAAATTCAACTATAATTTATGATAAAACAAAAATGGGGTGGCATTTTAGATATCGGCATCCCATCACATCATTTACAGTGAATTGTCTGCATTAGTTAATTAATTAATAATGTAAATGTTATTTTGAGAAGGAAACAATTTAATAAAATGGTTCAAGTGATACTAGTTACATACTTGTATTTATGTTTACTACGTAAGTACATACGAGTATATACATATGTATATGTAGATATGCATAATATCCCTTTATGTTTACTGCCTATATAATATCGTTCAGTTTTATAGCAGAAGTTTACAGATGTGTTTAGATATCGATACAATAAACAATAATTAATAAAAAGACAAATTTTTATTTTTTCCAGTTACATAGTTTTTCGTTTAATCTGACGATATATAAATACGTACATATGTATATGTATAGCAAATACGTATGTACGCAAACATATAAACTACATATATAATATTTTCTTAGTTAATTTTATTTATTCTCTTTTCTCTATTTTTACACACTATTTGAAGATCGATGTTGACAAATGCGGAAAATCAACACGATTTGTTTTTCTTTCTTTAAAATACAAATATATATGTATAATATACATTGTATATATATATAAAATCGTATGCATCTACATACATACATAAGTATTTAAGTACATACATATGTATGTATGTACATATAAAACAAACAATTTGTATTAAATCTTTTTGCATAACGCAGATCACGGTTGTCAGCCAGGTATTTTCTCTTCTAGAAATCCAATGCAAAACACCTAAATTAAAGCTTTTAAAAATTCCCCAATAATATATTTTTTTAAAGTACATAAAAATATAAATATGCTATTATGCATACTATAGATCAGGGATAATAAAGTTCATAAAATTGTACCAATTCAAAACTTAATGGTATTTTCGTGATTTAGTTTAGTACAATTCACAAAATCTCCCACTTTTTTGTTTTCCATATCACTGAAAATTCCAATTTGCTTAAAAATAAGCAAAATGGTAACGCTGGTTACATTTTAGGGTCACCGTTGTCATTCAATGTTTGAATAGAGTATAGTATTATGCGTAATACAAAATACATATTCAACAAGTCCCCAAAAAATCCTGAACACATATTTCTTTTTTTTATATATTTTTTTTGTTAATATATATAATTTTTTATCCCATTAATTTATTATGTTTTTGAGGATCTATCGCCAAAATCAATATGAACCATTGAAATGTCTGCTTCGCGTTGCGTTACAGATTCGCTTTAACATCTAAGATGAAATGTACGTACTTATACGCGAAACATGTCACATAAAGTACTTTTAATGCAGCGTGAAGCGACAAGTTAGGCAACTCTGATTTTTTTGGCCGTTTTGACGCGCTGAAGTTTTTTCTAATAGCTCCCAATTCCAATAAATCGTCCAATAACATTTTTAACTTTTATTTTAATAACAAATAATTAAATGTAAAAACTACCAACCGCTTTTATTGGCAAAACAAACAATCCGTGAGTGTTGTCAAAGTTTTTTTTTGTGTCAAACACCTTTTGCTTTACGATTTTCAGTCAAAGTTAGAAACGTCACGCAAGGCCATTTATGGCATCTGATAACGTCAGCATTTTCAAACGTGGCGAATTTAAGAAATTTTGTCGCATTCTTGTATTTCCAAAAAAAAAAATAATTCTGGAGTTCCTGCAATGAACGACATATCCGAAAGGAATATCTAGACTTTCAATAAACGCGTGGCGGCTTTGTCAAATCATACATTGCCCATTCCAAAGAAAGTTCTTGAGAGACTTTTTAGATACAGGGAAATCCCCAACTGAGCTGTACTTGGGAAGACACGTAAGAATAAAACTCGATGATGTAAAGCCATCGAAATTTTGCAAAAACTCTGTTCCTTGCATTAGTTTAGTTAAAGGAAGGTAATCACTTTCAAACAAGTTGTACTATATTGGCAATAAGCCTTCATGGAAAATGGGTACCATCGCTGAAAATCTTGGTAATCTGCATTATATGGTCCGCCATGATAATGGATTCGTTTTCTAACGCCACATTAACAATTAATGCCTCTCTAAAATAGTGGTCACCGACATAAAATAGTTAGTAATATGTTAATATGTTACGCTGATTCCCGAAACGCAACCAAATATACAACATATTTTATGGATTAGGGAATCGTTCCGCAGCTAATTACCAAGTTCTTCTTCATCCAGGTACACAGCGATACACTCCAATTCAACAAGGCAACAGTCACATCATTGGCATATACACCATCAATTGCAGAATCACCACAAGATCAACAAGAGCCATCCACTTTTGGATATTCTTATGCAACCCCAAGCCAACGCACCTCTAGGAGGCAAATCAGACCACGACCTCATTATTAACTTGAGTTCGGACTTATATGTATACATTTCCTTAAGTGTAATTATTAATAATTACTCATGCTTCTCGATATGGCATCGTAACCTTCATCTGTCAGCGTCTCTTTGTCAGTGGCGAGTTCAGTCTCCGTGTTGTATTAATCTCGTATACACAAACTCTCTGAAAGAAAAAATCCCCTAATGCAATCCCCTTAGTCTGATGACACTGGTACACTTACACAAATTTTGTATGTATGTATATTGGCCAAGTATGACATTGACACTGCAATTTCAAATATACTAATACAGGTGCATATAACTATATACCTAATTCCCAGTTGGCCATGTCCTTAATACATCTTCAATGGTGGGCGATGGGGTGGACGACAATGTCAATTCCTTGACGTCATATGAAGGGACAGTCGGAGCAAGTCATAAGCGCCATTTTCGATTAATTGTCGCGTAAGTCGTGCACGACTACAAGAGAGAGAGAATATCAGCTCAGCTAGTCCGCAAAGACAACATGTAACAATATGTTGTCTGTTTAATGGTCAACGAAAAAAGTCATCAGGACACATTTTTCAAACTCAAAATTTTCAATTGAAACTTACTTTTATTGATGGTCACATGTATATGGAGACCTAGACCGTCCAATTCATTACATGCTTATAAGTTAACGCGCTTATCACCTAAAATATCAAGAAAGCAGTATTAATATATGAAGATAAATCTTAAGACGTTGGAGCTCATCTAGTCGTAATAAAAGTTTGATAAAATACAACACATAGTCCGCGATAATGTCGCTGAAAATGTCTAACAGAAGGCAATCGTAAACGGTGTTTGATAGGAAACAAAGTCGTCATCGTTACCGTTAAAGAGGTACAACATGCAAGACTTTGTCGCTAATGCTATCGTGAACGACAGTTTCCTTTCAATTTACGCTTAAAAAACCTAGTCGTGCAAGAATCGTCGACGACAATTTGGCCAAGTGGGTTGCTTATCAACCTGTTACATATTTGTCTTTTGTATTAAATAATTTTGTAATGCTAGTTTTTTTTATGAAACTATCTGCATATTTTTTCTTTTAGTTTTTTAGTACAAATAAATTTCAAAAAGTTTTTATTTGTTGTAATAAAAGCTTTTTGAAATCAAATTGGGAGAAAATCTCAAATAATAAATTTAATAAATAGATTTTTTTTAATATTTTACCAAAGATTTGCATATAAAAATTAATACTTAATTGTTTAATTCCTGTTCAAATAACTTGATTTCCAAAACTCAAGTGTTTTGTAGATCGCACAAATTATATATATCATTTGAGGATCGAATAAAATGTTAGATTTTAAATGCCAATCACGCACAAAACAACAAAAAACGAGCAATAAGTCGCAATTAACTTTTGTAATCATGTGATTTGAACTTTTGTGATTTACAGAACAGGCCAATATATCTACATTATAAATAAAAAAATCTTTTGTAAATAGATTTGATTTTTTAATAGTTGTCTGAATAAAGATATTTATTACAAAGAATTTCAAAAATGATCTTCACCCTAGAAATATGTATGACGTTCTTTTATACTACCATAATATAATGCAGACACGTTTAATGTATTTTATTTAATTAATTAAATTTATTATGGAAATTAAAAAACAAAATAGTTTGCTAAAAATTAAAATATCAACTGTCAAAGAAACCAAATTTGTACGAAAGCAAAAACGAATTTAGCTTCCTAAATAAATGAAAAGTTCAACCTTCAAATAGAAAAGTGGATGTGGTATTTTGAAAACATTTAAGTAAAAGAAACATTAGAAAAACATTAGAAATTAAAAATAAATTTTGCTAGTGTTTAACGTTTTTCTAGCATGCCATTTAACTTTTCTATAATTTTGTAATTTTTTTCTTTCATGTTCAATGCAATTTTACGGATATTTAACATAAAATAATATCAAACTCATGCTACGCTATAATTTTCCCACTATTGATAGAGTGAAAATTTCTCTTTTCTCACTGAAAATCTCAACAACTATTTATTTTTTACTCTCAGTTTAAACATTATGGTGAAAAAATTTTGCCAGTTTATTTTGTTGCAAAAAAAAAAACTTTCTTTCTTGATTGATAGTTTTTGGTTTTAATTCACAAGCATTAACAGGCATACGTTTTAAGAGTGTGGTTTGTTGTTGTCGTAGCTAGATTTCCGTATATAAAATTATTTAATAAAAGTTTTAATCGGTGTATCATCGTAGAAGACTACAAAGTCTATTACGTGATTTTTATAATTTATTTTGTAGTTTGTAAAATGTAGTAAATTACAAAAAGTAAATAAATGCATCATAGTAATTTTAAAACACAGAGAGTAATAAATTGAAAAGTCTGAATCTTACTAAGCCGACAATTTTCAAAATCGAAAACGATCGAAAAAATATAAAAAATGCTTATACAAATATTACAAGATGAAGATGAGCCTGTATGTATGCTTTACTAATTCCATGTTAAATGTTTAATTTATTTTTTTATTTATTGTTTGAATCGTATAGTACATATTAATTTATATTAATTTTTTTCCTTCTTGTTATTTATTTATCTAATTTTAGTATCTCGATATTGGTGAGGATATGAACGTACCTGATGATTTTACAGCTACAGAATTACAAAGTGGCATGTGGTGGCGTCATTTGGCAGCTGGTGGTGTAGCTGGTGCCGTATCCCGTACATGTACTGCACCCTTAGATAGAATTAAAGTGTTTTTGCAGGTAATTAATTGTTTATTTAGTTGCATATGCATGAATATATTTTATTAACTGAAAAATTTCTTTAGGTCCAAACACACAAGACAGGAATCTCAGATTGTTTAAGATATATGCTTAGAGAAGGTGGCTTTAGTAGCATGTGGAGAGGTAATGGTATTAATGTTTTAAAAATTGCTCCAGAAACGGCTATAAAATTTGCTGCCTATGAGAAAATCAAACGACTGATACGTGGCGACGATAAACGCCAAATGACAATTGGCGAACGTTTTATGGCCGGTGCTGCAGCCGGTGGCATTTCACAGACCGCTATCTATCCCATGGAAGTATTGAAGACACGTTTGGCTTTACGCAAAACCGGCCAATACAAAGGAATTTTGGATGCGGCGAAAAAGATTTACGTCCATGAGGGCTTACGCAGCTTTTATCGCGGTTACATTCCAAATATGTTGGGCATTATACCATATGCGGGCATTGATTTGGCCGTTTATGAAACTCTAAAGAAAAATTATTTAAGTAGTCACAATACAGAGCAGCCCAGTTTTCTAGTATTACTAGCGTGTGGCAGTGCATCCTCGACATTGGGTCAAGTGTGTTCATATCCTTTGGCGCTGGTGAGGACGCGACTACAAGCACAAGGTAAATAGTTTAAATTTTCGTTTTTATTTCCTTAAACTTATTTGTTTTATTTTTTCGTTTCATTAAATTACAGTCGTGCTTAAATCAAAACAAACTGAATCACCTATGGGTGGCATACCCTTAAAACAAGCTGGTGCTGGTAATGATGACAATATGCTTGGCGTTTTCCGTAAAATTTTACGAACCGAAGGCATTTGTGGTCTTTATCGCGGAATAACGCCAAATTTCATAAAAGTCTTACCAGCCGTTTCAATAAGTTATGTTGTCTACGAATATTCGAGTAGATGTTTGGGTGTTAATATGACATGATGTGTTTGCCACAATACTATCATTATTTATATGACTTGTTGCTTCATTAGATTTGCATCTGAACACACAAATAAATCAGCAGCTGTGCTTGCTCTCTGTTCTTTGTCATCTTTTTCCCAGTCTATTCATCTAAATTTAATATAAACCCTCTTCGTTCCTCAAAGCCCACGACCCAAACTACAATATTATTACGTTAGATATAATCTTAACATTTAAAAATTAAACGTAATTTAGTTTAATTTATTCTTATTCTAATTCTAAAACTATATTTTTATTTGTATTGTATTTGTTAGTAATGTTTTTATGACTACAAAGGCAGAAAAGCGAAGTGATTGAGTGGATGAATGAAAGAAAACAAGAAATGAAAGTTAATTTATAACCAAGTTAAATCGAAGTTAAACTAAAGAAAAAATAAACTTTCCTAAGTGATACTATTGCTAATATTTACGTATATAATTATAAATTAATAAAAACAAACAGTAAAAAATAAAAAAAATTAAAAATTGACATTTATCATACAACTTAATATGCTAAAGAACAGTTCTAGGATTTTTTTTATTGTATTTGAATTAAACTAGTTATTTAATTTATTTATAATAAATAAATAACTGCTTTACACTTTGACCTCTTTTAAGATCATTGAAATAAAATTCTTTGTTTTTATATAAATACTACCACAAATTTTTGTATAGTTTCAAAATATTTGTAAGTTAATTTATCTTTATATGAAAAAAAACAACAACTAAATATAAATAGCAAATTTTTTTAAAACAAAAAAGTTTATTTTTAATAATCTTTAATAAATCGAAAAAAATTGTCTTTTTCTTAAAAAATATAACAACAAATAAACTACATTTATGAGGCTGATAAGGTTTTGTAGCTTTGTTAGCTTAGTTTTTTATTTAAACTTATTTTTGATAATAAAAAATGCAAAGAAAACTCAACGATATTATGACTTTCAAATAAAAATTTGATGTATGCTAAAACTTCATGAATATTACATAAATATATTTATAAAAAGAATTGAGTCTTACAAAGTTCAATCTGAATATATGTAATTGATCAAAAGAATTTAAATTTTTGTTATGTAAAACTAAAGTCCAAACAAATCAATTAAAACAAAAAAAAACAAAGTTTTCCTTAATATACATTATAAATTAAAAAAAAGCATTTAATTTTAAATAGTTTTTCTTTTAATCTTTTTATTGTTAAAAAAAATACTTAAAAAGTTAAAACAAAATTAAGAAGAGGAAAAGAGACAAATAAATTAAAATGCCTTTATTCTCTAAAATATTAATATATTTAAACTCATCACTAAATATGACAAATGAAAATAAAACTTCTACTTAAATTCAGTAAAATAAAGAAAATGCATTTTTTCTGTATTTTGGATTGTTAGTTAAACTATTGTACCAAATTAGTACATATTTAGTTGCTAGTGTTTTGAAAGCATTAAACATTTTTATAACCATCTATGAAGTTCAAAATTCAGGAATTTTTAATAGAAGTGCTTTTAATATTGTTTGCGTATTTGTATTTATTTCAACGAAATAACGAACACAATCGTAAAGAAATATTAATTCACAATAGAGAGAAAGGGAACATTACCTGTGCAATTTATATTCACAGTAGAATTTTTTTTTATTTAATCTCTTTTTTTTAATTTACAATATGGCAGTTGATTCTTTTTTGATCTACCAATGTTTGTAGATAACGCACGCCAAATGATATAGTTAATGCGTGCGATTGGATTACTTTTTATGTATATTGCTAAAAGTATGTTTTTCGCAAACGTCTACTTACACAAACAAAAACATGTCAAGGTATTGTTGTGCTTGTTGACCTCGTGAGAAGGTGATAGACCTTGCAAACGCGTTACACGCATATAGGCCAATGCAGATTACACAAAAGTACATTTTTATAACAAAAATATTCACGTTGGCTAAATTATAAATAAAAGATGCTCTTGATTTTGTATATGGTTTTTGACAGTTACAAAACGATGTATTAAACATCTGCTGTTCTGATGAATTTCCTTATTTACACGATTTTTAAATAAAACTAAAAATATTCTTTATAAACATGTGCATACCTCCAGGAAAATAAAATCGATCAAATAATTTTATTATTTTAAAATTATTAAAAAACTTAACGGTTTTTGTTGAAGATTTTGAATGAATTATGTATTCACAGTGAACGTATTATGCATGTATTTATAAATTCAATATAAAATTTATTTTTAGAATTAACTATACAAATCTTTCTTTTCTTTCCATAACAACGCACGCTTGGGGTGGTTGTGTTCTAATATCTCAAATATTTTGTGTTGATTATTCAATACTAAATTATATTTAAAATAAATTAATATTTATTAAACTATTAAAATAATGGATATTGTCGATAGTACTTACCAGCAAATTTGTAGTGCCCGCACCGTGCAGTCGGATAAAAAAGGGTTTTTTAATGAGTTCTATATGGAAGTGAAAGAATTATGTGGTGAAAAATGGCTAAAAAATTATTTTGGTAAATTGAAATCGAATGAAGCTCGTATTCTTTCAATATTTAGTGATCGTGAAATTTGTGATCCGGTTCTGGGTGTTTTGGAAAATGTTCAGCCAGTATATAAGGAAAAAGATGCTGTGTTTTCTTCGCAGCGTCGGCTGCAGGCTGATAAATATCATTTAATGTGGACCAGCTCGAATAATAAAGAAGAACTCCAGCAGGCATTAGCACTTGCGAATTTGGCGGTTGTTCGTGCTCCCGCAAAAGGTATAAAATTGTGATAAATCTTACAATATTTTTAAATGATTATTTTTTTTGTTTATTGAAGATGTTGATATGCAAATAGATGAAGGCCTTACCTTAGCTTTGGCTTTGAGATCCAGGGCAGTGATATTAATAGCATTAGGTGAAGGGAAGCAAGCCTTAAGTGACTTGAAGTTGTCTTCCTCTTTTGGTCTGGATTGCAAGCAAAGTATAGATTACTACATCAAAATGGCCAAAGCATATGCCTGTAACTTTGTTAAATATTTGTGCAATTTACTTATGAACATATGTGCATTAAAAATTTATTTATTTTGCTTGTTAAGGTATGGGTGAACTGGCCAAAGCAAAGATATCATTGAAAATCGCTGAAAATTTTGCTGGTGGTGGTAATGCTCTGATTGATGCGTGTGGAAAGGAATTGCCTTTAATAAAAGTTAATAAGAAAACTTTTAATAAAGTTACACCTTCCGTATCTCATGGTGAAAATGTGGGCTTAAGAGGTGCCTCAAATTTATTGAAACTTGTAGAAACTAAAGATAAAGGTCGTTTTGTGGTAGCAA